>CM075068.1:47446055-49846055 GCA_037428765.1 Rubia yunnanensis | reverse complement strand
AGAGAATCTAACTCCCTCTTTCATCCACCATGTTCAGATCAAGACATCAGTTCTACTGGTTGACTGTCTTGGCTATTCTACAATAGCCATCATTCTTGGGCTAGGAACACCTATTTCCATGGGGATTACTGCCTCCGAGCCATATACTAGACTATAAGGCATTTCCCCAGTAATGGAAGACTCAATTATCCGATATGCCCACAACACATTGGGTAATTCCCATATCCAGTTGCCTTCCGCTTCCTCGAGGTGTGCTCGTATTCCATTAACTATCGTTCTGTTGGTTACTTCCACTTGTCCATTGGCTTGGAGGTGGTAAACTGACGTCACTTTTTGCTTAATATGATATTCCTCACACCAGTTCTTGAAGGGGTCTTGAGCAAATTTTGTTCTGTTGTCCATAATGATCATTCTTGGGATTCCAAAATGGCACACAATGTTCTTCCTGCAAAAGGAGATGACTGTTTTTACTCTTATATTTGTCAGGGGCTCGGCATCTACCCATATTGTGAAATAATCAATAGCCACTATTAAGTATCAGAATTTTCCCGGCGCTTCTGGAAAAGGGCCTACTAGATCAATTCCCCACTTGTCAAATGGCCACAAATTATAGATGATTCTCATCTCTTCCTGTGGAACATGTGTTATAGGAGCATGTCTCTGACACTAGTGTTAAGCCTGAATATACCGATTCACGTCCTCAAACATTTTTGGCCAGTAAAATCCAGCTCGAATGAGACTTCTCGCCATGGACCTGGCTCCCTGGTGGCTGCCGCATACCCCTTCATGAACCTCTCTTATGAGATAATTGGCCTCATGAGGGTTAACACATCGAAGCAATTGCTACAAATGAACCCTTTTGTACATCCCTTCTTCTTGCAACACATATATTGGAGCTTTAAGCCTTATCTTTCTAGCATCCACTTCATTTTCCAGCAGGACACCCTCTCGAAGATATGCCACAAACGGTGTCAACCAGGAGTCTTCCACTTCAACCGCCATCACCACAGGTTCTTCAAAACTTCGTCTACTCAAAGTTTCCATGAGTAGTTGCTTCTGGGATTGGGTTCCCAAATCCAAAGAAGCGAGCTTACTTAGAGCGTCTGCTTTATAATTACTTTCTCTCGGAACTTGCATTAAAGTATAAGATTTGAAAATTTTTAACAGGTTCTTTACTACCTCAAGGTATCTCTGCAAGTTATGCTCTATGGCCTCATATTCTCCATTCACCTGCTGAACCACAATTTGAGAGTCACTGAAAACCTCCAGTTCCTCCACCTGCAGCTCATTTGCGAGGCGCAATCCAGTGATCAGTGCCTCATACTCAACCTCATTATTAGTTGCTTTGAATGCAAAGTTCAATGCATAAGGGTAATCTCTGCCCTTGGGGCTAGTTAACAGAACCCCGGCTCTACTTCCTCCTGAATGTGAAAAACCATCTACAAATAACTTCCATATCTTTTTTTTGGCTCGCTTCTACATCTTGAATGGGATCCAAACATACCTCAAAGGGCTCTGTAGTTTCCACTATAAAGTCTGCCAGTGCCTGTCCCTTAAACGCAACTCGAGGTTGATATTGGATATCATGCTCTCCCAATTCCACTGCCTACTTCATCATTCTTCCTGAAATCTTTGGCCTTAGCAGGATCAGTTGAATGGGGTGGTTCATAAGCTCCACTATTTTGTGTCCCTGGAAGTAGGGCCTCAACTTTTGGACTGCATGTACGAGGGATAGAATCAACCTTTTGAGAACTTCCTGGGGAATATATATGCTTGGATGACCTCGAGAGGGATAGGTAAAAACAAATGTCCAGGTCCCTCAACTACTGCCTCTTCAACAACTCCAATTCTTGGATTGGCGACTTGCGTTCCTGCCCGCAATATACGAGGAGTATGTGTATAAAATACTCCGGAAGGATGTCAGGAAGTGGAGAAGAGAACTTGAGGTTAAAACCTCAGGGTCAGAGGCAATCTTCGAGAACAGTATACCTTGTCTCCGACCCCTGTAAGGAACGACTAAAAAAGTAAATCGGATGCTGAACCTTTTCTTTTTCTTTTACCAGGGCCGCGTTAATTGCCAGCAGCGACCCATAAATACCTTGTCTAGTTTCATCAAGGTAGGTAATGTCCCCAAGTGTTCCTTCAACTGCTTGAATGCCTTGTCACAATTGCCATTTCACTCAAATTTCTTTTCCGTTCGAAGGACATTAAAGAAGGGTAAGTGCCTCTCCGCCCCCGTCGATAGGAACCTGCTCAATGCTGCTAGAGACCCTGTAGGTTTATGTACCTTCTTTATTGATTGTGGGGTTTTCATTGTTCTCAAAGCTTTAACCTTTTTGGGTTTACACCAGTCTCCCTCTCTGAGACCATGAATCCGAGAAACTTCCCAGCCCCCACACCAATAACACACTTAGGCGGGTTCAACTTCAAATTAGCTCCTCGAAGCTTACCGAATGTTTCCTCCAGGTCTTTTAAGAATTCTTCATAACTTTTACTTTTGACAACCATGCATCCATATATATTTCCATATTCTTCCCTACCTGTCCACTGAACAGTCTATCAACCAGTCTCTGGTTAGTAGCCCTAACATTCTTTAATCCAAAAGGCATCTTCTTATAGCTGTTCATGCCCACATCGGTAATAAAAGATGTTTTTTCCTTGTCTTCCTCCGCCATGGGGATTTGGTGATACCCCTTATGCACGTTGAAGAACTCCAAAATTTGATATCCAGTTATAGCTTCCACCAGCTTATCGATTGGTGGCAACAGGTAACTATCTTTGGGGCAACATTTGTTTAAATCAGTAAAGTCTATACACCTTCTCCATGCTTTAACATGCTTTGGAACCATGAGTGGGTTAGCAATCCAATCGGGATAGAACACCTCCTCGATTATGTCTGCCCTCAACAACTTCTCCACCTCTTCTTTAATTGCTTCAGCTCTTTCGGGAACGAACACATTTCTCTTCTGCTTCTCTGGTTTAATCGAGGGGTCAATGTTCAGTATATGTAGTGCGAGACTTGAAAGGACTCCGGTTAGGTCAGAGGTATCCCACGAGAACACGTCTCCGTATTCCCCCAACAAGTTTCTTAGTCTTCCTTTAACATCTTCAGGAATTAGTTTCCCAACACCTACTAACCCTATATCCCAAATAGGAATCTGCATTGTATCAGATAATCCCACATCTGAGTGTACTGTCACTACATCCCTTCGCCTTCTCGCTTCCCGTACCGCCGTGAGGTTACATTTTTAGGCCACAGTTTGATCTCCTCGAATGGATGCCACCCCCTTCTCAGTTGGGAACTTCATCATTAGGTGATAAGGTGACCAAACCGCCCAAGCCTGGCACATCCATGACCTTCCTAAAATCACATTATGAAGGGAATGAGCATCCACAATAGCAAAATTACACCTGACGGTCACTTCCTTGTCACCATCCGCTACTCGAACGGGCAATGTTATCTCTCCTATGGAGAATATCAGGTTTCTTGTGAATCCGAATAAAGAGGAGGCAGGCATTTTTCGAGTTTTTGCACCCTATGTCTAACTGGTCCAAACACTTAGCAAACATCGCTTCTACCTCGCTTCCATCATCAACGAACACCCTTCTTATCAAGGACGTTCCAAGAATGGCTGAAATTAGGATTGGATCCGCATGATGCATTTGGTCCGGTACAACATCTGATCCCGAGAAAGTGACCGTCTTGTCTGTTCAAAACCTCTTGTGACTGGGATCTTCCGCAGGAACCCTTTGAGCCTCAGCTCTCATGACAGTGTTCGAAGATCTCTCTCCCACCATGCCATTGATGACGTTAATTATCCTTCACACGGGTGGGTTTTCTCCATTTTGGTTACCTTGATTTCCCCCATGTTGCTCCTGGGGTCTATCCTGCCTTTCTTCCTACCCCCTGTCTCGAACCATCTGTTCTCCAGGCTTTCTATCTCCTCTACCCCCATTGTTTTGATTGTTTCTTCTATAAGGTTGCCATTGGTTCATTTGGGGCCTCAATGAGTCTGGTTCCTGTGTCCTTGCCCTCGGAACCTTCCTTCCCACTCACACCTATCGATCTCCCTTCTTAACTGCATGCAATTGTTTGTGTCACAGCCATAATCCCTATGATGATCACAATACCAATTTGTTGTCCTACGGGCTGCAACTGAGTTGTGCAAACTTTATAAGGGTGGGGGTGCTCGAAACAACCCTCTATGTATGCTTAAGATCTGTGCAGGGGTTCTTCCTCCGAGCATTGGTGGCAATGGATTATACCTTTCCAATGGTGTTCTTATGGGTTCGATCGGCCTTTTTCCTCTATGCTCTACATTTCTTCCCACTTTCTCTGCAAGGCTATCTCTTTTCCTTCTAGTTGCCTCATGTACTCTCGAATACTGCTCATCTATCTCCTGAAGTTTTTGCGAAGTCTTGGGGGTATTAGTACTCAGCTTCTTGTACAATTCTAAATCCTGCACCCCCATCAGGTACCCATGGATTACCTCATTCTCCGTTGTTTCTATCACTCCCAAACTCTCATCCACATACCGATAATAGAAGGCTTCCGTGCTTTCCCCTGCCTTTTGCTTAGTCTAGTAGAGTTCCAACAGAGTTTTGGTAAACTTCTTCTTCTGTGTATACTGGCTCAACAATGCTCCCTCGAAATCCCAATATGATCGAAGCGAGCCCCTTGGCAACTTATTGAACCACTCTTGTGTTTTTCCCCGCAGGTAGTTACCTACTAGCTTTCATGTCAATTTCTCATCAAAATCCCTCAAATTCATCAAGCCCATGAACGTCTGGATGAACTCTCGAGGGTCATTTTCACCACTGTATGTGGGAAGTCCTTCCGGGGGCTTTAGTTCTATTGGCCATCAAACCCCAATGATCACCAAGCTGAAAGGAGACCCCGCAGCCTGGTCCAAGGGGTCGATCAACCTATCTAATTCCTTTCTTAATGATTCACTTGCATTCAAAGGGGGTTCCTATTGCCCCCCTAGCAGGTTCAACCCCTTGTCATGACCGCCCAACTGTGACATATAAGGAGGTTGGGTCACTCTGTATCCTGGGTTCATCCAATGATGTCTGAGGTTCCAGTATGCTGGTGGTGGGGGTGGTTGGACATAAGGATTGTAAATCTCCTGACTGATTCCCATACTCCTATATCCTAGCATGCCAGAAGAGGCCATTATTCCATATGCTGCTCTTGGACCGGCCAAGTTGAGGGTAGGAGCAACTGGGGCTAGCGGAGGTAACAAATATACGGGACCTTGAGAATAACCAGGAATAGAAGGCCGAGGCCTAGCCTGTAGCGGTTCTCCAGCATATGCCTGATAAGGGTAGGCTATTGGGGGTTGAGAGGCCCACCCCGTAGTTATTCCTAAAGGTAAGGGCAGTAAAGCTCCCAGCGTTACCCTATCATCTCTCGGAGGAGGGGTGATTCGATAGCCAGTCGCAGCTAAGACCTGAGTTGCTCGTTCCACATCTCGATTCCCCGCATTCTGATTTCCTTGTTAGTGTTGATCGTAGGCTTCCATATATGAGTCTTCCGAAACCTCCATAAACCTTCCATTCCTCGGTTCGGCTACCCTTTCGAGCAGGGAATCGATGTTTCCTTGTTCTTGCTCTCCCATTATTTCCAGCATCCTCAAGGGCCCTGGCACATCGTTCTGGATTGGCGCCAAGGGATTTGCGCCAAATGCCACCAAGGTTTTCCCCCCATCGTGGCCCAAACCTGTAATAGGCCCCGCACGTAACTCTGTTCCCAATGTTTGAATATTAGCCATTTCAATGTCCTCAACACGAGCGTCATCTTCTACTCCTGGATTCTCCGATGTTAATCTTGGCGGAGATCCAGCCCCTGTACCTATTGACCTCAACCTTTCACTCCTTCAAACAACCATGGACATAAACTCTCAAAACCCTCGATCTGGCTTAATCGTTCCCACAGATGGCACCACTTGATGCATCTTTGACCACCGACTGATTCGTGGGCTTGGGTTCTTCTTGAACTAACCTACAATCAAACTGTCCCTGAGGCTCCATGGGTCAGCACTCTGATGCCTAAGTTAGTCCAAGCGTCCAATATGAATAAGACAAAATGAATGATAAGTAAATGTGTACCTTGTATTTATACTCCATGTCCTAAATAACGTTCTTCTTAATTATCACTCTTAATTACCCACAAATGTGGTAATTAAGTTAGAGTATTAAATATTCCCCTAACTAGGCTACCACACCTTCGGCCCAATGGCCTTCTTGGGCTTAACCTCTATCAGCAATTTAAAGAACAAGAAACATAAAATAAAAAGCAGCAAGAACATATATGAAAATCTGTGATTTGTTACCATTGGCAACTTATGTATGATTGGTGACTCTCTTTCGAAGATTTAAGCATATTTTGCATATTGGCAACTTATAGTGATGAATATATGTTCAAACTACATATTTACAAGATTGTGCATATCTCACTGCACTTCACCATTTATGATCAGTTCATCATCGTACAACTATGACATATTGGTCCTATGTTCAGAGCATTATGGTCTATACATTGATTGTTGATATAAATATATATGTGTATATACTTCTCTGGTGCAGGGCCTTTCGTGATCACATATTGTATTCACATGCATCATAGACACAACACAGTTATAATTGATGAATTCTTCCATGTGTATGAAAATGGCATGAGCACAATGACAACCGCAAGCTTAAGCACAACTAAATCCAGCCCAAAGCAGTAAAATCAAAGGGAACAATACACAAAAAAACAATTCAAAATCCAAAATTCACCTCAAAGAGCAGTAAAAATCAGTACAAACTCATACACAAAATAAGAAAAATGCAGGATCTAAAAACTAAACAACCTGAAAGGGGGAACAACATGCTATCTCGGTGGATCTGAAAGATCAAAACATATCCTCCTGCTACAGTAACGAACATTTCATCTCTTTCACTTCTTTTCTCGCCGGTAACGGCTCTTTCCCGCCGTTAACGGCTAATCCTGCTGTTAACGTTTCAACGAGAGACACGGCCACTGCTCTGCCAGCCGCTATGGCGGAAGGCAACGCCAACCAAGCCACACCAAAATCCTTCATGGCTGCTCTCCAGACCAAATCCCCACAACTAATGAAATCCTTGCCTAACAACCCAGAGCTAACCCCCAAATCTGAACATTTAGGCGGCCCGACTTGTCTCTACTCCGATGACCAAATTTCCAAACTCTCTGCACACCATGCTAATGCTTTGATCGGAAAGTTCACAAAAGGGAGACTATCGATGGAGCAACTGGAGCTAGCCTTCAGGACGGTAGGTTTTACCGGTAACTATCAATTAGGCTCACTAGATTATAAACATGTTTTGATTAGGTTCGAGCAAGTCAACGATTACCAAAGATGCTGGATCAAAGGAGTTTGGAATTTCAATGGAATTCTGCTAAAGATGCTCAAATGGTCTCCGGATTTCTCGACTCACAGAGAATCCCCAATTGTGCCCATCTGGTGCACGATCAGGGAAGTACCTCTGTACTATTATAATTCTGCATTTATCGAGGCAATTGGAAATAGCATAGGAAGCTTTATTAAGAATGACTTAGCTACTGAAATGCTTACAAGGCCTTCGACAGTTAAATTGTGTGTGGAAATTGATTTACAGAAACCGTTGTGTAATTTCATTAGATTGGGATCAGTTACTAATAACAGAAAATACCCAATTGAATTTGAAGATGTCCCACTTTACTGTGATCATTGTGCTAAGTTAGGACATTCTCTAAATCAATGTAGAGCTATCCCACAAAACACCAATGGTAAATCAGTAGAAATCCCTGTATCACAAAGCCAAAATCATTCACAGTGGCAGCCTACTGGGAATAAGTTTAGTAAGGCACCTCTGATCTCTTTAGGGAACCAGGCTGTCACTCCCCCTCCCAATAATGACAAAATAGTTCATTAGAGAGCTATAACAAGCCCCTCCCTAAACCCTTCTTCATACTTGCTTCCAGGTGTTAATAGAGAGCTTGAAAACGATACCTTGCAATCACCAACAATAACACCTGTTCAATCATCCAGAATCCCACCCCAAGAAAATCCTCAACCTTCACTCTCAAAACTGTTGAATGCTACTGCATTATCCAAACCCACTCCGATTGCCTATGCAAAAGATGATATACAAATTGGCTCACTCAGGTTAACCCTGAACCAATCCTCTCCAACTAACCCCTCACTTTCTCTACAAGGAAAGATGGAAAATAAGTTTTCCGTGTTGCAGGATTTAGATAATCCACCCCAAGCAGAGGACCTCATGGAACTAGAAGTGCAGGAATTAGAAAAAGATGCAACAAACAGTCACATTGACCTCACTGCACCACAGTCTATGAAGCTTAAGGTAACATTAATCAGCAAGGTAAGTCTAAGAATTAAAAAAACAACTATTTTAGTCAGCTGAATAAAATGATGCTTAGATCAGCTACAAAAAGTCATAAATCATGTGAACAATGACACACACTTCAACTGTTAATTTTTTAATATGGAATCTTAGAGGAATGGAATCTTCTATGCTAAGACTAATCCATTTAGTTAAGCTGAAGAAAATTCAACTTCTTTGTATAATTGAACCAATGCATGATAACACTCAGTGTCTATCCTATATGGATAAGCTCAAATTCTCACATAATCTGCCACTCCAAAATGGTAAAATATGGTTTATGTGGAACAACCCTGTAACAGTCTCATTAATCTCTCATCTTGAACAGTTTTTGCATGTTAAAATAGCCCACCTTACTTTAGACATTAATATGGAAGCAATTTTTGTTTATGCTCTTAGGAATAGAGAGGGTAGGAAAACTTTATGGAAAGCCCTGAGTGCCATACCTAAAAGTGAAACTATTTTCATAGGAGACTTTAACACCATCACTTCACTTTCAGAATATAGAGGTCCTAGCTCTCCCTCTCTAGGTAGTATTAGGGATTTCAATAACTGGATCAGTTCATCTGGAATTCAGGAAATTAATACAGTAGGTAACTTATTCACTTGGACTAATTCAAGACTTAGAAAGTCTACCTCAAAAAAATTAGATAGATGACTCTGTACCATTAAATGGAATTTAAAATTTCCCTCATCTTCTATCCAAATTTTGAATAGGCAATCCTCAGACCACTCTCCTCTTCTCCTTCAGGTTTCAACTCTGGCTAATTCTCACCCAAAACTATTTAGATTTATAAATACTTGGTTTAATAGACCAGAATTTATAAAACTAATTAGGGAAAATTGGTCACATCCACTTCCTCAATCTGGAATGTTAGGTTTCTATCTAAAATTGATTAGACTGAAAAAGTGATAAAAACTTGGAATAGAGACTGCTTTGGAAACATTGATGCTAATGTAACCATTGCAGAAGAGGCACTAAGACTGCAGGAACTTGTTTTTTACTCTACCCCCTCAGATGCTGAATTAATCAAATTAAATGAGAAAAAGGCATTAATGCTTAGAGCCCTAAAGGAGAAAGAAAAATTGTGGAAGCAGAAAGCTAGATTAACATGGCATAAGTTAGGAGATAATAACACAAATTTTTCATAAGACAGTACAGGAAAAAAACTGTAAATTACAGATCACTAAAATTAAAAATGGACAGGTATCAGTGGCTTAACTCATACTTGGATATTCAAAAAGAAGTTGTTGCCTATTTTACTGATCTGTTAACTGAACCTAATCATATGGCTAATAATACCTATTACCCTCATTTCCTTAGCCAAATCTCATCTATCATCATAGAACAGGACAACCAAGTTTTATCTATACCAGTCTCTGAGGATGAACTTAAATCTGTGATTAATGGTCTAAATAAGAATAGTAGTCTAGGCCTAGATGGCTTCTCTAGTAAATTCTATATTAAATGCTGGACTATCATTAAGGAAGATCTAGCTAATGCTGTTAATGAATTCATTTTAGGTTCAGATATGCCAAAAGGAATTTCTAGCACATGGATAACCCTAATTCCTAAAAAAACAACACCATCCTCTTTTGATGACTTCAGACCAATTAGCATCTCTAATGTTATCAACAAAATCTGCTCTAAGGTTTTAATGGAAAGATTGAAACCTCACATGGAGAACCTAATCTCTCCCAATCAAACTGCATTCATGAAGAATAGAGACATTTCTGATAACATTCTCTATCTACAGGAAATGTTAAGATTCTTAGATAAGAAGAGTAGAGTGCCTAACTGCATCCTCAAATTGGACCTTAGGAAAGCTTTTGATAGGGTAAATTGGGATTTTCTTAGGAACATATTAGCTAGATTTGGTTTTAGTGGGAATTTTTTAAGTGCTGTATTGAATAATTTATCATAAGCTTATTTCTCAGTTTTTATCAATGGCAATCCAGTGGGCTCTTTTAAAGCCACAAGAGGAATCAAACAAGGTTACCCACTTGCTCCTTTTCTTTTCAATATTTTCTCAGAAGCTTTTTCTAGAAGCCTTTCTTTTATATTTTTGAATAAGAGTCTTTCATACTATCAGTTACCTGCCTCAATCACACCAGCTTCTCACTTAATGTATACTGATGATACCATTATCTTCATACAAGCCTCTAAATCCAACCTGATTAAGATTAAAGCATTCTTAGAGGTCTTTGAATCTACCTCGGGACAAAAATTCAATTTTGAGAAATCTGATTTCTATATAAGTAAAAGGGATACAGTAGCTAAATCAAATCAGGTTAGGATGATCTTAAAAATGTAAAAGGTTCTTTTCCCTTTAAATACCTAGGTTGCCCAATCTTTAAAGGAAGAACCTTGAACAGATACTTCTAACCTTTGATGGAAAACCTAGATAAAAAACTGATGAACTGGAAAAACAAATGGCTCAGCCCAGGGGGTAAATTGACCTTAATCCAATCTTGCTTATACTCTTAACCTCAGCATCTATGGACTGTTACCAAACCCCCCTAGCCATATAGTTAAGACATTTGAAAAAAAATGTCTAGATTTTTCTGGGGTGAGTCTGATGGCAAAAAGAACAAAGTATGGAAGAGATGGACTGATTTAGTTGTACCAAAGTCTCAAAATAGTCTAGGCTTTAGATCAATGCAGGCCATAATTGACTCCTGCTCTCTTAAACTCTGGTGGAATAGTCAGTTAGGAACTACTATGTGGTCTAAATTGATATGGTCCTTACCACAAACACATAGAAAGTCCATGACCTGGAAAAGAATCTGTTCAGTTAACTCCTTTGTCGAAAAAAACACACTGATCATTCATGGTAAAGGTAGCTGTAATTTATGGTCTGCTAACTGGTGCCCTAATGGACCATTGATGAACTATATCCCCGGCTCCATCCTTTCACCACTATTATATTACTTTGTTGCTGATTTTATCAGTAATAAAGTTTCAATTCTATCACAGATTTTCCCCTTCCTGGAGCATGATACTCTCTCTTTTCTTTAGGGTGTAGGAATTAATCTAGACAGAGAAGATAGATTGGTCTGGAAACTAGAAGTGACAGGGTCTTTCTCATTCAAATCTGCATACAAGGAACTCACTCTCTCCTCGGGTAATTTCCCTGCCACCAAACTTATATGGAATCCTAAACTGTAAAAAAAGGTTTCTATCTTCACATGGAAACTGTTGCACTCTTTCCTACCTTTTGATGATGTGCTAATCAAATGTGGCTTTAGTCTTGCTTCAAAATGCCCAGCATGCTGTCACTCAGACTCTATTCAACATTTTTTATATCTTGTCCCCTTGCTCATAACATATGGAATAAGATGGCATCTTTGTTGGATTTTCACCTTAATGATCAAGACTCAATTAATGAAAGATTCTTTCTGTTTTGGAATAGTCATGACCTCCCTAAGTGGCACCATCTGTTATGCAAAATTCTCCCACCTTTGATATGTTGGTGCCTCTGGAAGGCAAGAAACAATTTCTTATTTGACAACAAACGTTTTTCTTCATAGCTAATATGCAAGGAAGTTTGTGATCAAATCTATCTGTCTCTCCATGCTAAACCTTATCACCATAGTTCCTTCTTATCTATTCCATCCAGCTTTTTGCATCTGATCCCTCATCTTAGACCACCTCAGAAACCTATTATATATATTGTTTTTTGGGAAAGGCCAAAGCCAAATTGCATACAGATCAATGTAGATGCATCCTGGAATCCTAATAATGCAACAGTAGGCCTCATTGCAAGGAACGATTCTGGTACCCCATTCCTGATTAAATCAACAGCTATTACTGCTTCTTCTTCACTTCAAGCAGAGATTCTAGCTGTACAATTTGTCTGCCATACTTTTCCAGAACTGGATAACACTGTCACAATTGAATCAGATTCATTGTTGGCAGTAAAAATGATCAAAGATCCCTACACTGCTCATTGGCTTTTGTTTTATCTAACCTCTAAAGTACAATCCCTGTTAAAGAATGCTGATCTCAAACATGTCCTTAGAGAATGTAATTCTATGGCAGATGCTATTGCTAAGCACCATTCAACCCATAATCTGAGTCTAAGCCTTTCTAATGCTCCCAAATATATCAAAGGCCTCATTTCTTTGTATAAGGAGCATACTCCCTATATCAGACTGTATAAGAATGGCTCTTGATAGAATTTATACTGCTAAGAATTTGCTGTTTTGATTTTCAAGGTACTATGGAGGGATGCCAACATCTGAAGCACAGCTCAGCCATAACTTTATGGACTTTCAACTCAATTTATCTTGCTGTGGCTTATGTGAAAGAAGTCTCAGTTACCAAATTTGACTACTCAGTAATCCAACTTTAGGTTCGGAATTTTTAAGATTAATCTCTGTAGTTTCTAGATTGAAGTTTCCTGGCCAAAGGAAAGAATTAACACAAGGGGTGGAGATTCTTTCTTTTGGAATCGCAACTTCAATAACTATCCTCTTTTACTATGGATAGTTTTTACACAATCTATTAGTAGATGGGTATTTCTTTTGGAGGCAACTATGTTGCCTCAATTCTCCTCATGAACAATCCAAGCCCTTGTACATTTCAATTGCTACAATTAAGGTCTGGGGAACCTTTATATATAATCTCTCACCCAAAAAAAACCTGAAAGGGGGAAACGAACAGACAAACAATACTGTGGAATCACTCAGGAGCTCACTAATCTTGATTCGGTGACCAGAGCAGAATCTGAAACCCTACTTCTTGATAGTTAATTTTGGAATTTTAGATGGAATGACATCAAGTTGGTGGGGATTTTAAACCCACGAAAAACCAAAATTTGAATCGCCCGCCCTTTTTTGGGCTGATTTGACAAAGCGTGGGCGTCAATTTCACCTTCTGATATTTGATGCTCACTTCGACGGGGTCACTAAAATTTTCAGACACGTAATATTGACCCTCAATTTTGACTCTTGGATTGGAGATCAAATTTGGGGTTGAGAATCAATAAGTCTTACGTGGCAATTACAAAAAAAGGAAGGCTGCATTGGAGATGCTAGTATCTGTGGAGTCTTTATTAGTAGAGCTAAAAAAGTAATTATTTTTTTTGGATCTACGAACTTCCTTTCTCGCATTAGAGGGTCATTTGGACGATTAAGTCATAATTAAAAGCATCCACAATGGTAACTCCTTTACCACATTTTTTCAAATAAGGAGCACTACTTATTTAATGAAAACCATTGTGGAGTTTTAAGAACTACTTATTAATAAGAAGTTGCTCCTTATTTAAGGAGTGAGTACCTCTTTATTTCTGAAATATCAACCAACCAATGATCAACGCTGTATTTTGTATTTTTAATTAATTATAATTTGAAATGAAAAATAAGTGCTTAAGAAGTGTTTTCCATTGTTGGTAGTTGGTTTTTACCTTTTTTTTATAATCAAAATCCACACATGACACTTAAAAATGCTCCTTATCTGAATTGTGGATGCTCTTAGAGAATGGGCAATGGTGGTTTCTTAATGTTAAGACCACCCATTGGTTTCTTACTACGAAACCACTCTCTCATCTATTGGGATCTCTTGACACACTGAATCATAATATGTTTCTATTTTCTTAATTTTTTTGTCTAAAATATCATTTGGAAGTTCAAAATAAATTTTTTAAAATTATATTGATAAAAAACAAAATATGATATATTCAAAAATGAAAAAAAAATTAATAATTTTTTTGCAAAAAAAAAATAAATTTAATAAAATGTATTATTAAATTTAACATTCAATTTATTTTGGGTGGACAAATTTATTTAAATTAAATATTAATGTTAAAATTAAGGGATGGTCTCCTGTGACGCAGCCTATACTTTAGGCAGAGGCATTTCTACAATTCAAACAATATTCTAGGTACAAAGACTTATCTTTAATAATTTTATATGGGTCCATCTCTAATTATTTTACATGGACCTATCGCTAATAACTTTCTAGGGGCCTTTTTGTCCAATTTTTTCCATTATTTTCCCGCCACTTGCAATCTGCAAAAAAAATCAAAAAAATATTTTAAGAATGTAAAAAACCAATAAAAAACTGCAGAAACATCAGCAAAAAATAGCAAAACCTCATCAAAAAAATCATAAAACATCCACTAAAACCTGCAACAAAAATTATACTAAAAAATCAAATAAAATAGCAAAAAATATATTGAAAATAAAATAAAAATTGAAGAAAAAAAACGTCGACTACGACTAACATATAATAAACTGAAAATCATAAAAACCTAAATAAAACTAAATTATCAATTTTTTTTAAAAAAAAATACAAACATCAACTCCTAACAAGCAACCATTAAAGTACTTACAAGTTATAAAATAAGCAATTACAACCTACATTTCGGAAAAACGAAACTAGGTTACTTGGATATATTTTTACTGTACATGTGGGCGAATTTCTGTGCGAAACACACACTGATACTGTGCTTCCTTTTCTTCACCTCATTTCTTTACGACTCTGCTGATAACGGTCATCTCTCTGCTTTCTCCCACCACCCATGGCGGCTCCTCCGCCTGTTCGCGGCGACGGCGCGACCGGAAAATCATTCCTCCAAGCTTTAGGTAGCCGTCCCCCACCACTTCATACCTCACTGCCATCGAACCCTGAAATCATTCCGAAAACTCAATACAAAGGTGAAATAGCATGTCTGGTCAGCCGTCGAGATGCAGAAACCTTAGCCTCCCACTATCAGAACGCCTTAGTTGGTAAATTCTCAAGAGGCAAACCTTCGATGGCCGTCCTCAATGAGGCTTTCAAATCAGTCGGGTTCAAAGGTACATTCCAATTGGGTTCAATTGATGCTAGACATATTCTGATTAGATTTCAGGAGAAGGATGATTACCAGCGAATGTGGCTCAAAGGTCAGTGGACCTTTAATCATGCACTGATGAAGGTACTCAAGTGGACCACAGACTTCTCACCGGAGGTTGAATCTTCCATAGTCCCGGTGTGGGTAAATATCCCATCTGTTCCTATCTTTTTCTATAACTCGACTATGATTCAATCTATGGGAAACCAAATAGGACAATTCATAAAAATGGATGCTGCTACGGCTGCCTTATCCAGACCCTCTGTTGTGAAAATGTGCGTGGAAATTGATCTTAAAAATAAACTTCCGGCATTTATTAGGGTTGGAATAGAGGAAGATGGTACTGAGTTTAACGTTGTTAGGCTTCCTCTAGAATTTGAAGACATACCTTTATACTGTCATAACTGCAAAGCTATTGGCCATGATGACAATCTGTGTATTCATTTGCATCCTGAACTTAAGAGGCCTAGAGTTTATAAGATGACAAAACCAATTCCATCCCATAAGACTCTAGAAGAAGAAATAATAAAGCCTCAATCCAAAGACCAACAAATAGGAACTAATGATCATGTAATCAACAATATTGCTGGAGGTTCTGGAGTTTCTGTTGCTGAAAAAATGAGAACTTTATCATTACAGTCCTTTAAATATGTTCCAAAGCTCAAAATGATTCCTACCACTGTCCCTGAACAAGAGGTAAGTCATGTTAATGTAATAGAGAAATTGCATCCTGTGGTTGATCTGTCTCCGGTTGCTCCCCTAGTAGAAGATGAAATTGTGGCTAATACACCAGGTCAACATGAACCAGTGGACTTAGATGGAGCAGATCTTGTGGACTTAGTTAGAGGTGATCACTCACAGTCTGTGCATTTAGATAGATTTGATCATCCGAAACACTCTCACTCTGCCCCACCACAAGTCATTCCAAGGAAAATATATGCTAAAGATGACTTGCCTATCAAAAGAGCTAAATCCTTCTCACCTTTTAGTTCCATTATTGCTGCAAAAAAATTCCTTTTCTCTCAGCAGAAGCAGGGACAGAATAGATTTCTACCTCTAGCTCTTGATGATGTCTCTTCCAGTGTAGAGGATTTGCAATTTGCTGGCACAATCACTGAGGAAGTAATGAAGTCTGGTGCTTCCTCAGAAGATCCTCAAGTGATTACTCCAGTCAATACTCCTAATTGTCCTGCTTCCCAAGATAGTAAGGTAGTTTCTCCCAAAACTGCCAAATCTAAACAAGTGGGTAAACATAGTAATGACACTTACCTTACTCAGCTGAACACCATTATGACTAGATCAAAAAGCTCCAATAATGTTTTCCAATGAATAATACATCTCTCAAGATTAAAATGCTGGTATGGAACATTAGGGGAATGAATACCTCCATGCTTAGGCTTCAAAATTTGATCACTAGACATAGGTTTGAGCTGGTATGTCTAATTGAACCAATGCATGACAATTTGCAATGTGAATTTTACAGACTTAGACTCAATTATGATCATTGTATGTTTGCTCTGAATGGCCAAATCTGGCTTTTTTGGAACTCCAGTTTATCTATTACATTGATTAGTGACAATTTACAGTTTTTAGCAGTTTCTTTACATAGTCTTCATCTTAATAAATCCATGGAAGCTTTTTTTGTTTATGGCCTTAGAACCAGAAATGAAAGGAAAATCTTATGGTCAGATCTTAGGTCCATTAATCATTCTGAGGCTATGTTTATAGGTGATTTTAATGCCATCACATCTATAAATGAATACAAAGGTCCTTCTACTCCCAAACTGGGTAGTATGAAGGACTTTAATGATTTTATAAATGTGGAGGCCTTGCAGGAGATTAATACAGTTGGTAATTTGTTTACATGGAGTAATAATAGGTTAAGAAATCCTACTATTCAACGATTAGATAGAGGCCTTTGCACTTCTTCATGGTCAACTAATTTTCCAAACTCCTCTATTCAAATTCTGAATAGGATATCTTCAGATCATAACCCTATGCTGCTGTCCATAGGGAGTGAAATCCTTTCCAATCCTAGGCCATTTAGATTTCTTAACACTTGGTATAAAAGGAAAGACTTTAATGATGTCATACAAAATAACTGGAATCTGCCTATTAATAGTTCAGGAATGCTAGGCTTTTATCTTAAACTGATCAGATTGAAAAAAGAGCTTAAAGTTTGGAATAAGGAACAATTTGGGAATGTGCATGAAAATGTACTAAAGGCTGAATCTGCCTTAGAGTCTCAGGAAC
Source organism: Rubia yunnanensis (assembly GCA_037428765.1). NCBI lineage: Eukaryota > Viridiplantae > Streptophyta > Magnoliopsida > Gentianales > Rubiaceae > Rubia > Rubia yunnanensis. Next base: position 49,828,554 of record CM075068.1, on the reverse strand, counting down.
ATCTGTATGATATGAATGCTTCGGTTGGTAACCTGATCAAACTTAAAGAAGCTAAAGCTAATTTGGTAAGAGCTCTTGCAGAACAAAAAAGCTTTTGGAAACATAAGGCCAAAATTAAATGGCTAAAAGAAGGAGATGATAATACCAATTTTTTCCATAATACTGTTAAAGAGAGAAACTCCAAGCTTAAGATCACAAAAATCAAAGGTAGTACTGGAATTTGGCTTGATTCAATTCAGGATATTGAAAGGGAGGCCATTAGTTACTATCAGGAACTTTTGACAGATGATTGTACTCCTGATAGTAGCTTTTTTCAGTCACATTTTCTAAGTAAGATTCCTAATCTTGTTACTCAGGAAGAGAATGATAGATTACTGCAAAGGGTCTCAATGTCTGAACTTAAGAACATTGTCCTTAATCTCAATAAACGCAGTACTCCAGGACCAGATGGCTTCACAGCTCACTTTTTCATAAAATCCTGGAATATAATCTCTACTGATCTCCTTGCTGCAGTCCAAGATTTTTTAGATGGGAATAACATCCCCAGAGGTATTGCTAGTACTTGGATAACAGTTATTCCAAAAAAGAAAACACCTAATTCCTTTGATGACTATAGGCCTATTAGTCTTTCCAATGTGATAAATAAAATATGCTCAAAATTGCTAGTGGAAAGATTAAAACCTGTAATGCAAAATCTGATTTCTCCTAGCCAAACTGCTTATCTTAAAGGGAGAGATATCTCGGATAACGTCATCTATCTACAAGAAATGGTTAGATTCCTAAATAAGAAGCAAAGAGTCCCTAATTGCATAGTTAAACTGGATCTTCGAAAGGCTTTCGACAGGGTTAGATGGTCTTTTTTGTATAATGTTCTGATTAAATTTGGTTTTCATCCGAAATTTATCTATCCTATCATGCAAAACTTATCACAGGTTTGGTTCTCCATTTTAATTAATGGTAAGCCTGTTGGATTTTTCCAACCTACAAGGGGGATCAAACAGGGTGATCCCCTTTCTCCCTTTTTATTTAACCTTTTCTCTGAGGCATTTTCTAGGAGCTTAGCATTTATCTTCTCTAATGGTAAGCTGTCACATTACAATCTTCCAGGTAATTCTCTCCCTATATCTCATCTTTCTTATGCTGATGATACAGTTGTCTTTCTTAGAGGTGGCAAAAATACTTTGATTAGATTTAGAGCATTCCTAGCTAAATTTGAAGAGGTCACTGGTCAGAAGATAAATTATAACAAAAGTGACATTTTCATTGGGAAACATGCCTCTGCACACTCAGTTAGTAATATTAAAAGGACTCTTGGAATGAAATTGGGGGCTCTTCCCTTTACATATCTAGGGGTACCTATTTTCAGTGGAAGACCAAAAAAATTTACTTCCAGCCACTGTTTGAACAAATAGATAATAGGATTGGCAATTGGAAGAATAAATGGCTTTCTTCAGGGGGGAAAACTACACTCATACAATCCTGTTTATATGCTATCCCTCAGCACATATGGTATGTCATAAAACCGAGTAAGGAGGTTATTAGGACCATTGAACAGAAACTGAGCAGATTTTTTTGGGGGTACTCTGATCTTAAACCTAAGAGAAGATGGAAAAGATGGGATGCTCTTTGTCTCCCTATTAACCAAAATGGACTAGGTTTTAGATCACTTACTACCATTATAGATACTTGCTCAGTTAAACTATGGTGGAAATATCAAATGGCTACAGCTCTGTGGACACATCTAATGGCTTCTTTGCCACCATCATCGAGAACTTCTCCTAACTGGAAACGAATTTGTTGCTTCAACGAATGGGCAGAATCTAATACAAGAGTTATAGTAGGGAGAGGTGATTGTAATTTTTGGACATCAAATTGGTTAGATATAGGACCCATTACTGATCTTTGCGACTACAATCTTCTGAATATCTCTGCTGAATGCACGGTTTCTGAATTCTTTTCAGACAAAATGGCCATGATTCAGAGTTTATCTCCTTTGCTGCCATCTCATGCTATTTCCCTGTTACAGGATTCAAGACTGTATTCCCATAGGAATGACAGACTCATTTGGAAACCTGGTATTACAGGTAATTTTACCTTCAAATCTGCATACAGATTGCTTTGCAATCAGACAGCCACAATTGACTCTATCCAACATTTCTGGAATCCAAGATTGCAAAAAAAGATTTCTATATTCATGTGGAAACTAACCAACTCTATCTTACCTTTTGATAATATTCTGAAAAAAATGAGATTCAATTTGCCTTCTAAATGTGGTATGTGTCATAATCATGAAGACTCCTTAGAGCATTTTTTTAACTCCTGCTCTTTTGCACTACAAGTCTGGAAAACTGTTCATCAATTTATGGGGATAAATGACAGGTTGTTCCCCAATATCTGGGATAGAATTTCATGTTATTCTACTTATCCGGGACTGAGCTCTTTACACTCTGTCATGATTAGAACTTCATATGTGATTACTTTTTGGAATTTATGGAAAATGAGAAATAACTACCTCTTTGACTCAGTTTTGCCAACTGAGGTGTTAGTGATTAGAAGAATCAAGGAAGATATTTTCTACATTTTCTGTTCTAAGCCTGTTTTCATTTCTTCTGCCTTAGATCATAGTATAGCAGACCACTCCTTCCTGCCTTTGTTAAAATCTGCTCCTAAGCCAAACATTCTTAAAATAGTTTGGACTAAGCCAAGCAGTGGGTATAAATGCAATGTGGATGCTGCTTGGTGCAGTTCCTCCAATATGTGTGGACTTGGTTTGATTATTAGGGACTTCCGGGGAGGTTTCATTGCTGCATATACTAAGTATACTAAAGCTTTCTCCCCCTTGGAAGCTGAAATGAAGGCAATTCACTTTGCCTTGGGTAAATCCTCAAATTTCTCTTGTCCTATTTCCATTGAATCAGACTGTATCAATGCTGTTCGTTGTATTTCTGATCCGATGCAAGCTCCTTGGAAAATGTTTCAACTGGCTGATGAAGCTCACCAACTTCTGAGAGATATACATCTAGTCCATATTCACAGACAAGCCAATTTAGTGGCAGATTCTCTTGCTAAATCATGTTTTACTACTAAGTCCGATTCCTTCTTGGCTTCTTTTAATGGTTTATCTAACACTTGCCAAGGCTTGATTAGACTAGATCAAATGGGAACACCATCTCTTAGGATGGGATTTTGATCGGATGCTACTGATTGAGGTTTAATTGCAGGTACAACACACCGGGCCATGGCTACATCAAAGATCAGCTAGGCTACATCAGAGTGGTCTGCAATACAACACACCGGACCATGCTACTAATTGAGGTTTCACGCAGCTCCCACATACAAGATCAGCTCGGTTTCATTACAACTTCTGATGATTACTTGGAGCCCTCTTCTGTACATATCATAGTCGACGAAGAACTGCATTCTTGGAAATAGTTAGGATCATCTCTTTTAGTAGAGGATACGCTCATTCTATATGTGGAGATGATTGAACTGCCTTGTGTTTCTTTTGACTCACTAATAAGTTTGATCATCTTTCACATATTTTAATGAGCTTTTGGAATCCTCTAACGTTTAGCTTGGTTGTATCTCATCCTTTTGGAAGCAACAAGCGTTGCTTTATGAGCCTAGCGCTCAACATTGTATATCTTTTGACTTAGCTACGGCTACTCTTCAGTATCTTTTAATTCTGTATATTTTATGGCTTGGGAAGGCCTAATACATATTTCCCCCGTCTCCGGATGGTTTATTAAAAAAAAAAAAACCTACATTTGAAGCACTAACAAAAAAAAGCGTCAACGTAAGAAAATAATACTACAAAAAATCAACCATATAATAAAAAAAACTACAAACATCAACTCCTAACAAGCAACGGTTGAAGCACTTGCAAGTTGCAAAAAAACACCTACAACCTACATTTGAAGCACTAACAAAAAATAAAAAATGTCAATGTAAGGAAAAAATAACTACAAAAAATCAACCATATCATCAAAAAAGTTACAAACATCAACTCCTAACAAGCAACAAGTGAAGCACTTACAAGTTGTACTCTAAGCACCAATTTGTTTTCATAACACACACAAATTATAAAATAAGCACATACAATCAACATTTGAAGCACTAACAAGAAATGAAAAATGTAAATGTAAGGAAAAAAACACTACAAAAAATCAGCCATATCATCATAAAAGCTACAAACATCAACTCCTACCAAGCAACGATTGATGCACTTACAAGCAACGATTGAAGCACTTACAAGTTGTACTCTAAGCACCAATTTGTTTTCGTAACACATACAAGTTATAAAAATAAGCACCTAAAACCTACATTGAAGCACTAACAAAAAATGAAAAACGTCAACATAAGGAAAAAAATACTACAAAAATTCAACCATATCATCAAAAAAGCTACAAACATTAACCCCGATCACCTAAAACTCATCTAGAAAATGAAAATCATCAGCATGAGAGGAAAAAAATCTAGAGCAATAAAATTTCACCCGGATAATGAAAAACATCAAAATAAGAGAAAAAAAAGCTACGAACCTCAACAAAAAAGCTTAAGTACCTCAAGAATAAAATTCTTTAAAATAAAGGACCTAGTGGGATTCGAACCCTGGCCATTAACCTCAAAGCATAGAGGAATAATCACTACACCATAGACTCTTATTGAACATACACTCAATCAAATAATATTAAACCTCAACGTATACGTGCTGAACAGTGATTATTCAATTGAAAAGGTCCTACAGAGAGTCGAACTCATGACCTCATGCCTCAACATCAACAATACCAATCACTGGACCAAACAAACATTCTTGACAAAAAGCTTAGTCAAAAAATTATCAAACCTCGGTAATTATTGAAAAAAAGTAGAAAACAATATTAAACCTCACCCCCAAATGTCGAAGCTCAGCTTTTCCACCATCGCCCGATGCCACCGTCACCATCTGATGCCACCGCCATCGCCGCCGTCAGCGTGTGGTTGCACGCACAGTCTTCTTCTTCATTGAGCCACGTGGATCTGACACTCCTTAACGAAAAATGCATCAATGCCTCATTGCAATGCCTCCCTGTCTCAATGGCACGCCTTGTCGTTGCTTTGCCTGTACTCACCGTCGAAACTCCATGCCTCGCCTCATCGTAGCTTCGCTTATCTTCGTCGTTGCCTCACCATTACTTCGCCTATCCTCATCATCGCCTTGCCATTGCTTTGCCTCTCATCACGGTCGCCTCACCTTGTAGTCATGGTCACCTCACCGAGCTAGGGTTTAATTACGGAATTGCAGAGACGCCATCGTAATTGCAAAGATGCTGGCGTAAACAGTGGAGGTGAACGCGAAAAGCAAATCCAACAGAGGCTTTGATCTTCGATCCTCGATTTTCTGGATTCATCATCGTCTTCAGGATGCGCCGGAAGCTTCGATTAGGAATTCACCAGTGAAACGGTGGCAGAAGAGCGGTAGCGGAAGAGTGGCAGAACGATGGAGGAATGATGGCGGTTGGCGGTGGTTGCAAATTCCCGATCGGAGGATGATTTCTGGTCGAAAAAAAGAAAATAAAAAATTAGGATTTATTGTGATATTTATAGCAGTTTGATAATTGCACAACAAGTCCACGAATTTATTGGCATATTTTAAAAAAACCATCCCAAATGAAACTATCTTATAATTGCACAATAAACCCCTGTCTAAAGTTTAGGCTGCCTAAAGTAAGACTTTGTGTAAAATTAATGAGTAGGATAGAGAAATTCAAGTGAGGTACATGAATAGAAGAGAATGGTTTCTTATCATTGTGGAGTAAAAATGGGGTGGTCTTAACTGGTTACTTAGGGTGAGGTGAATGGGAGAGAATGAGAGAAATAATATATTAAATTGGTAAGAAACCGTTAGCAGTTTTTAGCATTGCACTCGGTCTAAGAGCATGTGCAATGGGGGTTACAAATGAGTTCCAAATCTGATTTGGAACCCATTTGGAACAAATGGGTTCCAAATCTGAGTTACAAATGAGTTCCACAATGGGGGTCCCAAATTGGTTCTAAATAGAACCCAAATATTTAAACCGCCGCTCGGTTTACAGAATTTGGGACGGCTCCCAATTGAAAAAGGGGCAGACCCCATGTGATGCTTGGGGTCATGCATCAGCGCAGACCATTTCTTTTTCACATGCAGTGCCACATGGCACCCCCTGGTATGGCCACGTGGCGAACTGCAGCTGGCATTTTTTTTAAAATTTTTTTGAACTGCTGGTTGGGATACGTGGTCCAACTATAAATTTAAAAAACATCTGAATTTTTAAAAAATTGAAAAATAATATCTAAAAATTTTAAAAAGCGAAAAAATTTGCAAAAAATAAGTTTAAAATTCCAATTTTTAAATAAAAATCTAAATCAAATTTTGGCCCTTTTTCTAAATTGAATTTACATTCTTTAAAAAAATATGGTTCATTTTAATACTTGTTCATAAAATAATGAGTTAAAAGTTGAAATTAATTTTAAATAGGGATGGCCTCCTATGAGTCAGTCTAAACTTTAGGCAGAGATATTTTGACAATTCTAACAATATTCTAGCTCCAGTGATCTATCTCTAATTATTTTACAAGGACCTATCGCTAATAACTTTTCAGGGGCTTTTTCGTCCAATTCTTTTTTCATCATTTTTCCACCCCCTGCAATCTGCAAAAAAAAAATCCAAAAATATATTTTTAAAATGTAAAAAAATGCAGCAAAAAACTGCAGAAACATCAGCAAAAAATAGCAGAACATCAACGAAAAATCATAAAACATCAATTAAAAACTGCAACAAAAAATATATAAAGATATCAAATAAAACAACAAAATATATATAAAAATTGAAATAAAAATTGAGAAAAAACGTTGGCTACGACTAACAAAAAATAAACTGAAAATCATAAAAACCTCAACAAAGCTAAATTATCTTTTTCTAACAAAAAAACTACAAACATTAACTCCTAACAAGCAATGATTGAAGCACTTACAAGCAACGATTGAAGCACTTACAAGCAACGATTGAAGCACTTACAAGCAACGATTGAAGCACTTACAACCTACATTTGAATCACTAACAAAAAATGAAAAACGTCAATGAAGGAAAAAAATATTACAAAAAATCAACCATGTCATCAAAAAAACTACAAACATCAACTCCTAAGAATCAGCGATTGAAGCACGTACAAGTTGTACTCTAAGCACCAATTTATTTTCATAACACACACACACTATAAAATAAGTGCCTATAACCTACATTTGAAGCACTAACAAAAAATGAAAAACGCCAGCATAAGAGAGAAGACACTACAAACATCAACTCTTATTACCAAAAAAAAATCAACCATACCATAAAAAACTACAAACATCAACCCCTATCACCTAAAACTCATCTATAAAATGAAAAATATCAACAGGAGAGAAAAAAAGCTAAAAATATCAACACAAAAGCTATGGTACCTCAAGAGTATAAATTATTCGCTCTGAAAATCATCAAACATCAACAATTTTTATTTTATTTTTGAAAACTATAAACATCAACTCCTAACTCCTGAACCTCATCCAGACAATGAAAAACATCAACATAAGAAAAAAGCACTACAAACATCAATTCCTATTACCAAAACTTCTGCCAGAAAATGACAAACATCAACATGAGAAAATTTTAAAAACTACAAAAATCAATCCAACTACAAAACCTCAACTTATATTAATTAAATCTCACCCGAATAATGAAAAACATTAGCATAAAAGAATAAAAACTACAAACATCAACAAAAAGCTACAGTATCTCAAGAATAAAAATTCTTCAAAAAAAAGGGGACTTGGTGGGATTTGAACCTAGGTCTCCAACGTTAAAGGCTAGAGTAATAACCACTACACCAAAGACTCTTAACAAACATATACTCAGTCAAATAATATTAAACCTCAGCATGTATATCAAGAAAATAAATTCTTCAAAAATAAAGGTCACGGGTGAGATTTGAACACTAGACCTCAAACCTCAACAACAAGAATACTAACAACTACACCAGAGAACATTTATTGATTATACACTCAATCAAAAATTAATAAACCTCCGACTGTATTTGAATAAAATAAAACATGAAATTAAACCTCACCTTAGAAGCTCGCCGTTCGACGCCGCCCCCATCTACCGTTCGTCGTTGCCTCGCCAGCTCGTGATGACACGCGTGAGTCATCATCTCTATCTGGTGCATGAATCTCATAACAGTTTCTCTCTCTGTCGCAATCGCTCATCTCCGTTGCCTTGCTACTCGACATCTCGCCTCGTCGCTCGTCACCTTCACCTCCGTCAACGAAACCCTAGCTTAGTCGTCGATCTGCGTTCTCACCGCGCCAAAAATGTTTTCACTTCACTGGCAGAAGTATAGATCGTCGGCGGCGGAATCAGAAGCGTCGATCACCGAGATGGCGGCGCCTCCACCACCGTCGTCGATCGTTGCACCGTTCGAAGCAGGGGAGCGATTCGCAGAGCGTCTTCGTCGCCAAAGCTAGGGCAAACATCGCACCGGTCTAAACTTTTTCATCGGAGCTAGGGCAAGGCATCACAGGAAGAACCGCGCCGGTTTTGCACGGCGGAGCGAGATTCTGGAAGAATTCCAGCGAGATCCTGGTGTCCGGTGGTGGTTAGCGGAGGAATGACGGTTGTTTCCGGTGGGAGGAGCGATTTACGATCGGAATCCAAAAAAATGAAAAATGAAAATTTTTGATATTTTTGTGATATATATAGTATTTTGATAATTACACAGTAAGCCCCTGAATTTATTAAAAAATTTCAGGAAAAACCCCGCCCCAATTTTGAATTTATAATAATTGTAGAATAAACCTCTGCATTAAGTTTAGCCTGCGTAAAGTAAGATTTTGTGATAAATTAATATCTAAATTCAAATTGTCCAAAAATACCATTCCACCAACATTATTATAAGTTATTAATTTTATTTCTATGCTATATATAAGCCCTGGTAACTTACTAAAATATATATAACTTTTATAAAACATATTTAAAACCATAAATATCACGTTGTAATGGGTCAATATATACCTATCAAGAAAATCTTGACTGCGTTGGATATTTGGATATATAAACAGTAGGTTTTGTAGTGTGAATAGATATACTAATGCTAGTGGAATGTTTGGAGTAGCTTTTCAAGGCCTCATTTTATTTGTCTACATGAGTTGCTACTAGAATGATTTTCTTAATCCCCATGGGGTGATACAAGCCCTGAATGATTTTCTTGGTTTTAGAGGTAATGCGGTGTCTCATAATATAGAGATTCCATTCTCAGTGTGTTTTTTTTAATGAGAACACCCGAGGCTGAGGGAAAATATATTAGAGGTTCCCCAAGCCTTCTTTAATGGTGAATAGAATATACATAGAGTGCAGTTTGATCCTAATACGAGATGAAGCAACATAGTTGCCTCCAAAAGTCCTACCGATTCTATATCTAGTATTTGTGAAATAACTATCCAAGCAAAAACCAGTATAGATGATGAAGTTGCAATCCGAAAGAGAGAATCTCCACCCCTTGTGTTAATTCTCGCCTTCGGCCAGGCAACTTCAATCACAAAAAGTAATATCTTAAACTAAAGAGTTTCGGAAACTGAATTACAGTTATCAGTTCCAGATAAGAAAATGAGCAAAACTTGAGTTGAGGGAGTCCTTGGGAATGTTCCTGAATTGAGAATAAGCTCCGACACCTCATCCACTCCCTGAACTGAGGAGTAAAGCCAGGAGCTGGGAGTATCACACAAAATTCGTTAGAAAAGATCAGCAGCCACAGACCGCTGCAGTGAACACTTCGGTGAATGCTACATCCGATATCCAAGAAGAATGTTTTCAGATTGATGAAGAGACTAGGAGCTATGTGCCTGAGCCTCCAAGAGCTTGCAGTGACCGATTGATAGTTACCGTTAGGGCAGAGTATGAACCTGCAATAAAAATTTTGATTAGCAGTATCAATCCTTAGCCAAAGCACGTTTATGCATTCTAATTTGCGGAGTATGTCTCCTGTCTAAGGAGATCAGTCCCCTGATGTGCTGAGGGATATTGTGAAGGTTAAGGCTCTGGTTATAGCTAGCATGATGTTCAACAATTTCATGTGCCACAGAATTCCCTTCTCTGAAAACATGTTTAAGAAGGGCACAACCTAATAGAGCTTTAACTTTGTAAGCCAAATCAAAAAGATTCCAATGTGCAGAGTAGGGATCATTGATCATTAGTACAGCCAGCTTACAGTATGTTTCAAGAATGCAATTTTGACCTGAACCAGGAAATTATGGCAAGCAAGTAACACAGCCTTAATTTCGGCCCCCAGTGGTGAGGCTGCAGAAATAGTTTCAGAGACAATTTTAATCGGAACACCAGAACTATCCCTAGCTATCATGCCAGCAACTGCCTTATTCGGAAGCCATGACGCATCTATATTAATTTTGACTGATCCAAATAGAGGCCTTTCCCAATAAACAGTGGTTATATTCGGCTTCGGAGGTGGTCTAATGAACGGAATCAAATGTCTGAGAGGAGATGCAATAGTAGAATGGGAGAAATGTATCCGAGGAGTAGCAAATAAAGTCAGTTTGATTAGCTCCTGAACTTCATTACTAATTCGATCTGAAGAGAAAGGCATATTATCAAAAAGAAGCCTATTCCTAGCTTTCCAAAGCGACCAACATGTGAGAGATGGCAGGATTTTACAGATGAAGTGCTTCCAACTAGATAGGTCATAACTATTCCAGAAGATAAAAAAATCTTTCAGCAATGGAGTGGTTAGTACCTAGATGAAACTGAACTATATATGCCATGTTATTCCAGACAGCCTGAGCAATAGGGCACGATATAAAGAAATGCTGAATAGAATCTATCCTACAACAGGCGGGACACTTAGAAGCTAGACTGAAACCACATGTAATCAGCACATCATTGAAGGGGAGAAAGGATTGCAACAATTTCCAGGTAAAGATTGAGATCTTCTTTTGTAAAGCATTATTCCAAATAAATTTACAAGTAGGGAAATTACCTGGTCCATGAGTTAGAGCCTTATATGTTGATTTAGATGAGAAATTACCAGAGGCTTCAGCTTTCCATATCAGTCTATCCTCCCTGTCTATAGTAAGCTCAGATTCCTGAAGAAAAGAGCGAGTATCATGTTCCAGAAAAGAATCAATCTGAGCTAAAATAGTGGGTTTATTCCTAATGAAATCTGCCACAGACAAATATGGCATAGCATCAACTATGTGCACTGGGATATAGTTAATCAGGGGACCCCTAGGACACCAATTAGCAGACCAAAAACTGCAGGTACCTTTGCCATGAATAATAAAAGAGTTGTTTTCTGCAAAGGGGTTAATGAAAAGAATTCTTTTCCAGGTAACTGATTTCCTATGAGTTAAAGGAAGAGACCATAGCAATTTAGACCAAAGAGTGGTTCCTATTTGGCTCTTCCACCAAAGTTTAGCTAAACTGGTATCAATAATGGCCTTAATAGATCTAAAACCAAGTTCATTTAGATCGGTTGAGATCGAAATATCAGACCATCTTTTCCATATTGTATTCTTTTTCCCATCTGATTCTCCCCAAAATAACCTTGCTAATCTTTTCTCAAATGATCGAATTATTATTTTGGGGGGGTTAGTAACAGCCCATAAATGCTGAGGCAACGAATATAAGCAGTGTTTAATTAGGATCATCTTGCCCCCAGTACTAAGCCACTTATTCTTCCAGCTTTGTAATTTATTATCAAGATTTGCCATCAATGGTTGGAAGTATCTTTTAAGTGTTCTACCCTGAAAAATGGGATAGCCAAGGTATTTAAATGGGAAGGAGCCTTTTTTCATTTTTAGGATTGCCCTAACCTGATTAAACTTTAAATTCGAGGCCCTTTTACTCAGATAAAACTCATATTTATCAAAATTGAACTTCTGTCCCGAGGAAACTTCAAAGATATCTAAGAATGCTTTAATTCTAATAAGGTTAGACTTGGATGCATTCATAAAGATAATCGTATCATCTGCATACATTAAGTGGGATACTGCAGGGATTGAGGCAGGTAGTTGAAAACGAGAAAGACTATTATTAGAAAATATAAAGGATAAACTCCTAGAAAAAGCTCCCGAGAAAATATTAAAAAGAAAATGAGAGAGTGGATCACCTTGTTTAATACCTCTAGTAGCTTTAAAAAAGCCTACTGGATTTCCATTTACAAGAACAGAGAAGTAAGTCTGTGATAGATTACTCATAACCGCAGTTAAAAAATTCCCATTAAATCCAAATCTAATTAGTATCTTCCTAAGAAACTCCCAGTTTACTCTATCAAATGCTTTCATTAGGTCTAATTTCAGTATACAGTTAGGAGATCTATTCTTTTTATCTAGAAACATGATCATTTCCTGTAAATACAAGATGTTATCAGAAAAATCTCTCTTTTTCATGAAAGAAGATTGGTTTGGAGAGATCAGGATATCCATAAAAGGTCTCAGCCTTTCCATTAAAACCTTAGAACAAATTTTATTTAGGACATTTGATAAGCTAATAGGCCTAAAATCACCAAAAGAAGATGGTGTTGCTTTTTTCGGAATTAGGGTAATCCAAGTACTAGATATTCCTTTTGGGATTTCAGATCCTGAGATAAAGTCATTAACAGCCTCCATTAGATCTTGTTTAATAAAAGACCAGCATTTGCTATAAAATTTTGCTGTGTAACCATCTGGTCCTGGACTGCTATTTTTATTTAGTCCTTTAATCACTGCTTCTAAGTCAGATTCTAAAACTGGAGCGGCTAAAGCTTGATTATCCATTTCATTAATAATTGTGGGGATTTGACTAAGGAAGTGAGAGCAGTAGGTTTCAGCTGTAGTATGATTTGGCTCAATTAACAAACCTGAAAAATAAGCAATCGCTTCCTTCTGCATTTTCGTTTGTGTATTTAACCACTGACCTGCCTGATTTTTAATTTTGCTGATTTGCAATTTACAGTTCTTTTCCTGCACTACCTTATGGTAAAATTGAGTATTGTTATCCCCCAACTTATGCCATTTAAGTCTCGCTTTCTGCCTCCAAAACTTATCTTTCTCCTTAAGAGCCCTAAGAAGTAATGTTTTTTTCTGATTTAGTTTAATACGTCCAGGCAAAGTTGGATTCAAGTCAAAAACTTGTTCCTGGATTCTTAAAGCTTCCTCAGCTAATGTCACATTTGAATCAATATTACCAAAACACTCTCTATTCCAGGTTTTTATCACTTTCTTAAGTCTAATAAATTTTAAGTAGAATCTGATCATGCCTTTATCCAGAATAGGTTTCCCCCAATTATCCTGAATTAAAACTAAAAATTCAGGCCTTTGGAACCATGCATTAATAAATTTAAAAGGCTTTGGGTATGAAGGTACTAAGTTGGACAGTTGGAGGAGGAAAGGTGAGTGATCAGAAGTTTGTATATTAAGAATCTGAATTGAGGATGAAGGGAATTTAGAGCTCTATGATAGGGTACAAAGTCCTCTGTCTAATCTTTTGGAGGTAGGGTTTCTCAGTCTAGAGTAACACCAAGTAAAAAGATTACCCACAGAATTAATTTCTTGTATTCCATTGGTGTTAATCTAGGTGTTAAAATCTCTAATACTTCCTAGAGCAGGAGAGGAGGGACCTCTTGATATGAATCTCCTTGCGAAGACTCACGATTTGCGGATTTATATCTTTGATCTAGTGAAGGGATCTGCAAACCCGCACTATCTCGCACGAAATTCAGGAGTCTAGCCCTCGGGGTACGCCTAACTTCGACTTGCTCTCTAACTAGCTCTCAGGATTAGATTACAAGGTTTATTGATACTTAACTAGCCCTCGGGGTTAAGCAACAATGGATTAGCTCGCAAGCAAAGAGTATGAACTCAAAAAGGTTGTATATTTGATTGATGAAAGGTTGTCAAATTCGTCCATAAGGCCTCCCTTTTTATAGGGTTACAATCTTGCCTCAAATCCTAATCACAAATGGAAACTGAATCGACTTATGGCAGCTTTAAGAAGCTAAAACCATATTTAACTAAAATACCTAAAATAAATGGTAATCTAAGGTAATCAGGTTGAATTCTTCAAGAAGTAACCTTGAAGAATATTACCTTATCTAATCTTACCGAATATAATTCTAATCAGAATAAAACTGAATATACTAAACCTTAATGGACTGTATTTTCGAAATTCAGCTCTTCAAAGCCCACATGGCCGAGCTATCAGTCCAATAAACCCAAAATGACATTATTTTACAGTGATCACACTACCTCATTAAAAACCCAGTGGGAAAAAAGAGTATAGTGTTCTTCATGATGTCTTCAGTTCGTCGACAATCTTGAATAATGAATCCAAGATGTCGATGGTAACTCCTTCTTCAATTCTTCATCATAAAGGCGATCAATCAAAGCATTTAAAGAAGCATCCCTGAGCTTAGTTCTTGACCTAGTCATCGGCCCTGCCATGTCACTTAGAGGATCTCGAACATATCCTTTAAATGTCTGATCAAGTCGTGGAATGTCTTCATTTATGGTGGTAGTCGTCTTGGCATCTCTATCATTCCCTCCGTGGTCGAAAGGTTTCGCCCTCGAAACTGAATCGTCTTCAAATGTAAATGGAGATAAATCAGCAACATTGAAGGTCGCACTAACACCATAATGATCTGGTAACTCAATCTGGTAAGCATTGTCGTTCACACGATCCAACACTTTAAAAGGACCATCTCCACACGGACTCAACTTAGATTTCCGAGTATTTGGAAACCTCTCTTTCTGCAGATGAACCCAAACATAATCTCCCACGTTGAACCTCATCAACTTGCAGCTTTGATTAGCTTTATCAGCATTCTGTGCATTTGTCCGTTCAATTCTCATGCACACCTTCTCATGGATTTTCTTCACAAAATCAGCTTTTTGTTCTCCATCAAAGCATTTGATATTCGTATCATTCCCTCCCGGATCGAAAAGTTTCGTCCTCGAAACGGGAAGCATATAACCTAGAAAGACATCCTTGAATTCCTGTAACAACTTAACAAACCGTGAAAACATATCTACAGGAATATCTTCTTTGGAATAGTAACTTTCTTTAAAGGACATTATAAACACAAAAGAATGATTAGGCAAAGATCGATTCACATCTCTTATTGAAGCATAAAACTATTTACTAGAATCAGTAGATAGTTCATGTCTCATCATATAAATAGAAAGTAAAGGACTAAGATGTGAAAACAAGACTTTATGCAACTTTTCATAATCATTCTGCAACTTACCTGTCTTACCTGCCTTAGGATCGACCTGGAACTTGTCTATGGTGACATTTACTGTATTTTTGGTGGAATTGAAACTATTTTGGTCGAAACTACTTGCTCCTTGTGGGGGAGTAATTTCAGCAACATCTGTGGAATATGCCTCAAAAATATCTTGTGTTTCAGGACCTTTCTCACCTCTGTCAACAATGATGATTTCATCATCTATTTGTTCTTCGTCGGTGTCATACAGTGCAGGCATATCATCATCTTCTTCCTCCTCCATTGTTGTTATAATTCGTTCATGGGGACAGTTATTGTGAACATGTCCTTGTTCATTACAATGAAAACATGTAGAAGTGTTAGAAGAAACTGTATCTGATAAAGTAGAAAATGATTTACCTGTATCTTGGCTAAGAGACTGATTGGTTGCAACCATTCTTTGATCAGTGGGTTCCAATGGTGGAATTGAGCAGGTTTTAGTCGAATTAGGGTTTCCTTGGCCACCCATGTTCAAATTGCTACAACCCATGGTCGACTTTGGGCTTCTGAAATCAGAGAATTGCCTTTGACTGTCATAGCCAAAATTAGAGCTTCCACTGGGCCTTAATGTTGACTCAACCAACCTAGCCTTGAACAATAAATCTTGCATGGAAACATAAGACTGGAGCTTAACTGGAACTTGAAGATTTTCTCTTAAACCTTCAATAAACTGATTCTTTATAAAGGCATCATTTTTTCTCATGCCAACTATTCTCATAGCTAATTCAAGATTTTGCCAGTATTCATCTACACTGCGATTTCCTTGCGTCATATTGCTGAGATACGAATGTTGCTTCATCAAATATGTTCGTGGAACATGATGTAATCGAAGCTTGGTCCTCAATCTCTCCCAGGTGGAGATAGGTTTCTTTCCGGCAAGATATCTTGCTTCTTTCAAATCCTCCCACCATTCTGCGGCATAATGGGTGAAAGAATACTGTGCGATCTTGATCTTCTCTTTCTCACGGTAATTGTAAAGATCAAATAGGTTCTCGATCTGCCTCTCCCAATCCAAGTAATTCACAGGATTGTGTCGACCATCAAATCTAGGAATATCATACTTCAAACCTTTGATGTCACAACCAGATTCAACTTGTCTTGAAGAACGAGGTGTCATTGGATTTGATAACTCATCTACCTTCCTTGACAATCTCTGAACCTCGCTCATTATAGCATTTATGACATTCATGGAATTCGTTTTAGGTTTATTGTTGGGATTGCCAACAAATGGCAGGACGAATGGATCGTCCGCCATCCCTGCTAAGAAGAAACAAACCGTCAGGAATAAATGTCCCCCCTTCCCCTTTGTTTAGTAAGGTCACTCACCAAGTGTATAACACTCACAACTCCCAAGGCGAAGGCTAATGCGAGGGCAACTGATCAATTCACCGCAATTCAAAGCAAACTATGGAGATGAGTACTGCAGAACTTATTTCGAAATTTAAAAATATATAAACTCAAAATTTGGCTTTACGATCTGGAATTTCAAATTCTACAAAGAATAAGGAACAAAACGCAATTTGAATGGCACGAATCGGAGCTGTATTGAATGAATTATGACCAAAACAAGATTGCTTTATATAGGCTACAAATAGGTTCCGAAAATTCAAGAACAAATTGGAATAGGAACTTAAATCCAAATCACTTGTAGAAAAGGATTTTAATGACTTACTTGTCCCCCAAGTAAAAAAATTCAGATCCAAACCCCTCTCACAATTGGCTTTTATTTCCTTTTTTTCTCTTCCGGATTTTGACTTTTCTTTTCCTTTTTCAAACCGGATTCCTTTTTCTTTCCTTTTTTTTTCAGCCACAATTCATTTTTTTTCCTTTTTTTTGTACTATAAAACTCACAAACAGAATGTTATTCCCCAAGAAAAATTTCGGTCACAATTACCAAAATTTTTAGAAATTGCAAATCTGCCCCCAAACTTTTGAAAATTGCAAATCTGCCCCAAATTTCAGATTTCAAATCCTAAATTCCGATTTTGAAACCTAAAATCTGCTACCTTTTGTTTTTGATTTTCGAAAATTTTTGGAACAAGAATCGCCTATATAAAACTTAGAATAAGAAAACTGCGACAACTTCCTATTAATTCAAACGAACTTCGAGGTATTCAAGATCGTAAGGATCAAGAATATGACACTATATATATGGAAAACGACACAAGACTCTTTTTTTTTTCTTTTTATTGAATAAGGTGTAATCAATAATCAAAGAACAATTCTAGATCACGGAATCAAAGAACGATAAACAAAACAAATAGGATTATGAGCATGTAATAATTTTCAGAAGAGTTGACGAAAATATCACAAGCACATAAACTGTTTAAGCTACTTAAAACTACGAAACTGACCGGGAGGTGAAGGCGGATAATACTTGTTAACGCTCAGACCCTTCGACGTCCTCCTGACTCGATTGATGAAGGTGAAGGCGGATAGTAATACCGAAGTATTCTAACTCTCAGACCCTTCGACGTCCTTCGACTCTAGATTCAATCCTCCTGGTAAGAAAGATCAAACAAACAAAGTTAAAACACGACACGAAAGAGTATATATATATATATATAAAATCGAAAATAAATTAATGCAAACTCGAAACCCCCTTTTTTTCTTTTTTTTTGTTTTTTTTTCGGCCTCAGTCGATCCTTCGCTTTGCTCTGATACCAACTGATATGAATCTCCTTGCGAAGACTCACGATTTGCGGAATTATATCTTTGATCTAGTGAAGGGATCTGCAAACCCGCACTATCTCGCACGAAATTCAGGAGTCTAGCCCTCGGGGTACGCCTAACTTCGACTTGCTCTCTAACTAGCCCTCAGGATTAGATTACAAGGTTTATTGATACTTAACTAGCCCTCGGGGTTAAGCAACAATGGATTAGCTCGCAAGCAAAGAGTATGAACTCAAAAAGGTTGTATATTTGATTGATGAAAGGTTGTCAAATTCGTCCATAAGGCCTCCCTTTTTATAGGGTTACAATCTTGCCTCAAATCCTAATCACAAATGGAAACTGAATCGACTTATGGCAGCTTTAAGAAGCTAAAACCATATTTAACTAAAATACCTAAAATAAATGGTAATCTAAGGTAATCAGGTTGAATTCTTCAAGAAGTAACCTTGAAGAATATTACCTTATCTAATCTTACCGAATATAATTCTAATCAGAATAAAACTGAATATACTAAACCTTAATGGACTGTATTTTCGAAATTCAGCTCTTCAAAGCCCACATGGCCGAGCTATCAGTCCAATAAACCCAAAATGACATTATTTTACAGTGATCACACTACCTCATTAAAAACCCAGTGGGAAAAAAGAGTATAGTGTTCTTCATGATGTCTTCAGTTCGTCGACAATCTTGAATAATGAATCCAAGATGTCGATGGTAACTCCTTCTTCAATTCTTCATCATAAAGGCGATCAATCAAAGCATTTAAAGAAGCATCCCTGAGCTTAGTTCTTGACCTAGTCATTGGCCCTGCCATGTCACTTAGAGGATCTCGAACATATCCTTTAAATGTCTGATCAAGTCGTGGAATGTCTTCATTTATGGTGGTAGTCGTCTTGGCATCTCTATCATTCCCTCCGTGGTCGAAAGGTTTCGCCCTCGAAACTGAATCGTCTTCAAATGTAAATGGAGATAAATCAGCAACATTGAAGGTCGCACTAACACCATAATGATCTGGTAACTCAATCTGGTAAGCATTGTCGTTCACACGATCCAACACTTTAAAAGGACCATCTCCACACGGACTCAACTTAGATTTCCGAGTATTTGGAAACCTCTCTTTCCGCAGATGAACCCAAACATAATCTCCCACGTTGAACCTCATCAACTTGCAGCTTTGATTAGCTTTATCAGCATTCTGTGCATTTGTCCGTTCAATTCTCATGCACACCTTCTCATGGATTTTCTTCACAAAATCAGCTTTTTGTTCTCCATCAAAGCATTTGATATTCGTATCACCTCTATATTCAGACACAGAAGTAATTGTATTAAAATCACCTATAAATACAGTATCACCCTTAGAAATCGGCTGCAGATCATTCCATAGTGCCTTTCTGCCTTCTCTATTTCTTAATGCATAAATAAAGACAGCTTGCATGCAAAGATTTAAAGATTGATGGGATATATCTACATGCATAAACTGTTCATGAGAAGAAAGAAGTGAAACATATAGGAGATTAGACCAGAGTAGCCAGATTTTCCCATTTGGGAGGAACAGATTATTGGAGAAATTAAGCACATTCATATAGGATTGAATTTTTGTATTGTCATGCATTGGTTCAATTATGCATAACAGCTGGATTTTCTTAAGTTTGAGTAAATTAATCAATCTAAGCATAGAAGTTTCCATACCACGTAGATTCCAAACCAGAAAATTAACATTGATTGTAGATGTCATAGTTCACCTGATTTATTACTTTTTGTAGCCGATCTAAGTAACATCTTATTCAGTTGACTAAGATAGGTAGTTTTTTTACTTTTAGCCTTACCTTGGTGATGATACTTACCTGAGGAGTCCAAGGCAGGGGATGCATTGAGATTGTGTTGTTCAGTAGAGTCCAAATCCTCAGAAGTGCCCGGATCCTCCGAAGCTGGCTCACAAATTCCTTCCTGACTTAGCAAGCAGTTATCATCATCCTGCAAAACAGAGAATCTGTTTGACATCTTTCCATCAAGAGAAAGTGTAGGGTTGTTAATAGAGTCCAAACCAATCTGAATATCATCTTTAGCATAAGTTATCAAAGCAGGTTTGGATATTTCAGTTTCCTTCAGTAACCTAGAGATAGAATTATCTTGGCTATCTATAGAAAGGTTTCCTGGTGATAGGGATCTGCCATTATCAGGAGCTCTATGGCCCTACAGTGGAGAATTAAACTGAGCAGGAGGATTTGAATTCCTAAAGGCTATATCAGAGACAGAGGTAGAAAGATCATTAAGGGAATCAGTGATCAAAGGTGGTATGATAAATTTTTTGCCAGTTGCCTGCCACTGGGGGGGTTGAGTCTGAACTAGGTTAGTATCATCCATTCTATCATTAGTAGATTGAGAAATAGCTCTACATTGGACTAAGGAGTGACCTAGTTTAGCACAGTGATCACAATAAAGAGGAATATCTTCAAACTCAATTCGATACTTCCTATTGTTCGAAACTGAACCAAGCCTGATATGATGACACAGAGGTTTTTGTAGATCTATTTCAACACAGAATTTGATTGCAGAGGGCCTAGTAAGCATTTCAGTAGCTAAATCGTTTTTATAAAGTTGCCTATACTATTGCCAATTGCCTCAATGGAAGCAGAATTATAATTGTACAAAGGCACTTCCCTGATAGTACACCAAATGGGAACGATAGGAGATTCTTTTTGTGTTGAAAACTCAGGAGTCCACTTGAGCATCTTAAGGAGTATTCCATTGAAGTTCCAGATGCCCTTCATCCAACATCTCTGATAGTCGTTGACCTGCTCAAATCTAATGAGTACGTTTTAAAATCCAGGGATCCTAACTGATACTTACCTTCGAAACCGATTGTTTTAAGAGCTAACTCCATCTGCTCCATAGAGAACCTTCCTTTGGTAAACTTACCGACCAGAGCATTGGAATAGTGAGCCGATAGCGTTGCAATTTGCTCATCCGAATATAGGCAGGCAGGATCTCCTAAATGAGTTGATTTTGGAATAAGCTCTGGGTTATTAGGTAGCTGTTTTGAAAGAGGGGGAGATTTGGTTTGAAGTGCTGCGGCAAAGAATTTTGGGGAAGGTGGTTGATTGACAGTGTTAGCCGCCATATCGACCGGCGAGCTAGGCTCAGCCAATGGCGTAGCGGTTAGACTCCAAAATTGGCTCAGTAGCCGTTACCGGCAAAATAACGGACATGAGGAAAGGGGATTAGGAAGAAGAAGAAAATTCTCACACAGTATCGCACTATAATCGCACCTATGAACAGTAAATTGCTGTTCTCAGTGTGTTTATCCTCGCCTTAAGTGTCATTTTTGTAGTGGGTGAGGCTGAGTTGAATGATAATGGCTGGACCCCAAGCGTTACTCTAGTTTTTTTCAACACAGTTATTAAGCAATTAGAATATTACTTGTAATTATAATTATATTCTATTATTTTTTTCTATTTTGTATAGGTATAATGTACCACTATATAATATATCTTAAGATCATGAATACAAATACACGATTATTACCCTTATTTTCTACATGGTATCAGAGCCTAAAATCAAGAGACCTTAAAAGAAAATTTTGTTGTTGTTTTTCCCGAGCTCCTCCGCCGCCAACGACAGTGCGTTCCTCCACGTGCCGCCGTCGTGCCGCCGTTGAAGCTCGTCATTTGACACTGCACCGATCTCCACGCACAGCTGCTCGTTCAACGCGCCGGTGTGTCTTGTCGATCCAATCTGCCTCCAGTTATTATACCTGCTACTGATCTGTACATAATTTTACATTATATCTGACTCTGAAGAAATACCGAAGAACATGCCCGTATGGATGCTATTCCTGAGGTTCCGAAGCTTCAGGATATGAGTGGTTATGATGTGATTGCGACTTTACTAAAGTAGTTGCAATTGCAATCTGGCCCTCAGACTACTATACCTATTGGTCGTATGTCGACTGATCCTTACTTTATCGGCTCTGGCGATGGTCCAGGTTTACAACTTATACCGAACATGCTGAAAGGTAAAGAAAATTACATTGAATGGCCTGACGTGATGTACCGCACATTCCTTGTTAAGAAAAGATTGGGCTCATTGATGGATCCATTACCAAACCCTAGAATGGTTATCCTGATGCTGCTGTTTGGCATGGGGTTAAGGCTACGCTTGTTTGCTGGATCTTGCAAACCTTGGATCCGGTGTTGAGATCTTACACAAGCTCGTTTGCCACAATTAAGGAACTGTGGGATGACCTGAAGACACGATTTATTCTTGGCGATGGTATGAAAGTTTTGCAAATACAAGAGGCTATTTAGAGTTGCAGGCAAATGGTCAGCCCATCGACATTTACTTTGGCAAACTGAAGAAGTTGTTTGCAGATTATCACTGCATGTGGCCTCCTCTAGTTTGTGACTGTGAAGAGAGCAAGGTACTGTATCATTGCAATATTTCTGCGAGAGTCTTTTGAGAAAGAGAGAAAAGTTTGATTTACCAATTCATCTCTGGCCTCGACGAAGGCTTTCACACCCTGCGATCACATATCATGGGTATTGATCCAATTCCACTTGTCATGAAAGTATAAGCCCTTGTTGCCTAGGAGGAGAATCATCGAGCTGTCATTCAAGCTTGTGAGCCTTCTTCTAACTCCATGGTGTATGATGCACGACGCCAACCAACTACAAGTTCTTCGCCACTTGTTCTTTCTGTATATGACAACAAGAATCTTGTTTGTACACATTATCATCGCAAGGGTCACGATAAGGATTCCTACTTCCAGATCATTAGTGTACCAGAATGGTTCAAGGAGTTGAAGGAGAAAGCCAGCGCCGCCAAGAAGACGGCGCCAGCCTCTCGGCTGACCGCCGCCACCATAACCGGAGGTTCCATCACGACACTTCTATTCCCGCCGCTGCTCACCGGCGCTGTCACGTTGCCGCTTGGTTTAGTAGTGGTGGCTTCCTCTAGCCGCATCCCTACTCGATCCGACTTTGGCCTTGCTCTGTCTAATGACCACTGGAGAACGACCATGCATTTATTTAATCAGTTTAATTCTCTTACTGTCAATGGTTCAGGTAAGTCTACTTTACCATGGATACTTGTTTAGGAAGCCTCATATCACATGACTGGTGATAAGGGTTCTCTTTCTGATCCTATTACTGCTATTCATATTGTGAATATTGTTCTGCCTGATGGTTCTGTGTTATCCACTACCCAATATGGTTCTATTTTCTTTGGTGTTATCTCCCTTACTCATGTGCTATATACACATACTTTGCGGTGCAACATATTATCATGTTCTAGATTGTTATCTGCCTTGAAATGTCTTTCTTTGTTTACTAAAAACTATTGCATTTTACAAAAAATCAGTACGAGGAAAGTGATTGGTGTGGGTGAACAGAAAGGGGGGGTGTTTTGGCTTCGTCTGCTGGATACTCATGATCATCCTCCTATTCCGCATTCTTTTCCTACAGTTGCTTTTGTGTCTTCTTTTGATTTATGGCATCAGCGTTTTGGGCATCCTTCCTCTACGGTGTTGTCTTCTATTTCTTCTATTGATTTTAGCACTAATAAGACTTTTTCTTCTTGATCTATATGTTATAGAGCAAAACAGACTAGACATAGTTTTCCGTTGAGTTCTACAAATGCTACTGCACTATTTCAACTAATTCATTGTGATGTTTAGGGTCCTTATAGAACACCATATTCTAGTGGTGCATTTTATTTTTTAATGATAGTTGATGATTATTCCCGAGATGTTTGGGTTTATTTATTAGTGGCTAAATCAGAAGTAGCTTCTAGATTTTTGGTATTTTGTGCCTTAGTGAAGAACCAGTGGGGCCGAACCATACTCCGTATTCGGGCTGATAACGGAACTGAATTTTTGCCTTTGTGATCTCGTTTTGCTGCATCTAGGATCGTTTTTGAGACATCTAATGTTGATACACCACAGCAGAATGGTCGAGTTGAAAGAAAACGTCGCCATTTACTCAATGTGGTGTGTGCTTTACGGTTCCAAGTCAGTCTTCCATTTAATTTTTGGGGAGAATGTGTTCTTACTGCTGCTTATCTAATTAACCGGACACCAACAAAGCATCTCAACGGCCGTACTCCCTTTGAGTTGCTCTATGGGAAAGCTCCAAAATACTCATCATTAAGAGTTTTTGGATGCTTGTGTTTTGCTGCTCAGGTTCCTAGATATCGTGACAAGTTTGCACCAAGAAGTCGGTGTTGTTTGTTTCTTGGTTATCTTGCCGAAATGAAAGGTTATCGCCTTTTTGACTTGGAATCCCGTGTGATCTTTACTAGTCGCGATGTCAATTTTTTTGAAGACCAGTTCCCGTATTCTGCAACTCCAACATCGGCCACTTTCGAAGAACTCGACGCCGCCACCAACTCACCGTCGGCCTCCTCATCATCGCTGCTGGAGTCACACAGCCTGCTGCCAGCGGCCTCACCGATCCTTCTTTGCCATCCGACGCCACCATCCTCTGCCAGTCCGATGTTGCCATTTCGAGCAGTTGTCCGCCGCCGGTCTACTGCCACCGGTCGTCAATGGTTCTTTACCGCTGGCCGCTGTTGAAGCTCCACCACCGGACACTCGTCACTGGCCTTTGCCCAATCTCCGACCCCAGTCGCTGCCAATTATCCATTGCTTCCAGGCACTGCCGGTTCTTCTACACTAACCGCTATCGGCTCTAACTGGCACCGCCTGCCCAGTCTCCTTCTGTAGCATCTCCCACTCCGGATAGTTTCACTGTCGAGTTGCCCCCTATCCGACAAAGTATTCATGCTTGGTCGACCGCCTCCTTATTTGGAAGATTATGATTGTGATGATTATGCCTGTGCTCTTACTACTAAAGACCCCCCCCCCCCCTTTACGTCTACGTTCACTCATGCGTCTTCACTATCCTCAGGTGTTCTCTATCATCTTACTGATTATGTAAATTGTGATAATTTTTCTAGTATGCATTCTAGATTTTTGGGTGCAGTAACATCTAGTGCAGATCCCACCACTTACTTCAAGGCTTCACTGCATGCTCAGTGGCGAGATGCTATGACTGAAGAGCTTACTGCGCTTGAGCGCAGTCATACTTGGACTTTGGCTCTTCTGCCTCTGGATAAGAAGGCTATTGGTTGCAAATGGGTTTACCGAATGAAGTTTAAGTCAGATGGTACTATTGAATGTCATAAGACCCGCCTAGTGGTTCTAGGGAATCGCCAGGTTGAAGGAATTGATTGTACTGAGACATTTGCTCCGGTTGTGAAGATGAGTTCTATTCGCCTATTCTTATCTATTGCGGTCATTCGTGGTTGGGAACTCCATCAGATGGATGTCCATAATGCCTTCCTGCATGGTGATTTGCATGAAGAGGTTTTTATGCGACCCCCACCGGGCTATACCACGCCCCTTGGTCAGGTATGTCGCCTTCAGAATTCTCTTTACGGTCTTCGCCAAGCTCCTAGAAACTAGTTTTCCAAATTGGCTCAGGCAATACGAGCATTTGGTTTTGTTTAGAGTAAGACAGATTACTCTTTGTTTGTCTTTTCCCTTGTATCAGTTTCTTTGCATGTTCTGGTTTATGTGGATGATTTGGTCATAGCTAGTAGTTCTTCTGCGCTCATCTCTGAGTTCAAGAAATACTTGAGTTCTTATTTCCATATGAAAGACCTTGGTCTGCTTAAGTACTTTTTGGACATAGAGATTGCTAAAAGACTGGAGGGGATGTTTCTTTCACAAATGAAATATGCTTTGGATAATTTACCGGATACATGTTCATTTGCCTCTAAACCGACTAAATTTCCAATGGAGCAACAATATGATCTGGCACTTGTTGAAGGTCCAGCCTACCATGACCCAAAGCAGTATAGACGTCTGGTTGGACGCCTAATATATCTGACGATTACTCATCCTGAGCTTAGTTATTCGGTTCATACCTTTGCACAATTCATGAAGTCTCCTTGTTTTCCTCATTGGCAAGCTGTTGTTCGTGTGTTGCACTACCTGAAGAGTCATCCTGGTCAAGGTTTATTTCTCTCTTCTAGTAGTGCGTTACAGTTGACTGCTTACTGTGATTCGAATTGGGTTGCTTATAGTTGACTGCTTACTGTGATTCGGATTGTTCACTAAGGTTCTCAGACGTAACCAGTTTCATTCTCTGCTTGGCAAGTTGTCCATTTCTAATCCACATGCTCCAACTTGAGGAGGAGTATTAAGAAATTAGAATATTACTTGTAATTGTAATTATATTCTATTACATTTTCCTAGCTTGTATAGGTATCATGTACCAGTATATAATGTATCCTGAGATCATGAACACAAACACACGATTATTACCCTTATTTTCTATAACAGTGGATTAGAGAATTGATGAGTTGTTGAGGGTACACATGCATTGCTCGTCGGGTGTTTCGATTACTTTAAATTTTACTACGGCGGTTGCAATGCCAATTCTTGGGGGTTTTTAGTTTAAGGGTAATACGACTTGGATTACTTTTGTTGTTCATTGGAGAAGGTCCCGGGTGGCTCTCGGAGTCCTTGCGAGTATACATGTGAGTGTGTTTGTAGGGACAAGTGCTGGAAAAGTTAGATTACATAGTGTTCTAGGAGGAACAGTTTTTGTTACTTGTGTTGGAAAATGATTGTAAAATAAGTTGAATTTCGTCAACTTTTGGGCTTAGTTTTGAGTTGGGCTCGAACTGAATTAGAGTCAGTGGATGTCGTTTTTGGATTCTCCTCTGCGAGTACTATAAAATCGACTGTTTAAACTCTCAAAACGGATAAAGGGTGAATGAGATATGGATGCTCAAAGAGTCACTCTGAGAATGGAAACTTAGGCGGAAATTCATTCGCACGTACTAAGTGTTATGTAATTTTTTGACTGCCTAAAATGCGTTTGGATCGTGTGGAAGTCTCCAGAAAGCCCAAATCGCGTAACAAATATTCTAAGAATCACGTATGGAATATCTGAGATTTGATACGCGGTTAATCATGATAAGGAATATGATATTCTTATCTTTCCAGAATCTGTTGGTTAGAGAATATTTTCTCTGATTCCGGGAATCAGATCTTTCACGTATCTTCCCATAGGGTTTCTTAGACATCTATAAATAGAGCCTTTATGTCAGACAGAAAACTCGCACCATTCTCAAGTTCCTCCCTGCTTCTAAACTTGAGTCTTATCTTCTTTCTCTGTCTTTGTCGGTGATAGTCCTTCGGGCTTTGTGTGACTCTGAGGTAATTTTTACTCGTTAAAATTACCTTCGATGGTTTTATCCTAGGGAACGATGTCCACGACGGGACTCATTCGTTTCAAGGGCAGCGAGTGTTACTCGTGATTCCATCACTTTGTGATTACTTGAAACATGATTTATGCTTTGATTATTTGTAATTTAAGTTTTTCGATTGTATGCTTGAATAATTAATAAAAGTTTATTATTCCTGCATATGTTAATTGTTCATTCAATTTTTGTTATTTAATTTTCGCATGATATAATCAATATATGTCCAACAGTCTTGAAACGAATGATATCTGTTGATTTATATTGATGCGGAAACTGTATGCGATGCATGATTGTTACTGTATGTTGCAAACGAAATTTGCTAGTATGCATAATTTGTTTGAAATTGTTATGCTAATTGCATGCATGATTGTAACGTAATTTTTCCACGAAATTGATTTGCTTGCATGTTGAATTTCCCAAACATATATTCCAAATATGAGATTGCATGCTGGAAATTGAGGTGCATGTCTGCGTAAATATTGATATGCTCGTTGGAATGATTAATACGCATGCTAATTGCGTAAATATGCATGCTAATGGTTTTGGTTATTTACAACAAAATCATATTGAATCGGGATCTTTTCGCTCAACTTTATCCGAGTTTTGCCGAAGGGGCAACTCCAATTTTTACCTTGAATTGGTCAAAATATGCGGACTTTCTTACTTTTCGGGGAGGATTAGAACAAAATCATATTGAGCAATTTGTTATGTATAATTGTTTAAAATATTATACTACAATATTGATGTGTACATATATTTAACGATGAATATTTTTTGTATGTACACATTGGTGAATCCGAGTATATATGGCGGTATCTCTTGTGGAAGAAAAACTTGGCATGGAGATACAACAAGATTTGCTTGACAACATGAAAGAGTTAAGAGTTGAAACCACGGTTTTGCAAACTATGGTACGTATACACGGGAATCATGGCATATGCTTTATATACATATATTGCTTGGATTATATTTGATAGCCATTTGCGTGAATCTGGACGTGAACAAGACTTTGTTACAAAGAGTGTTATGTGAATAATATGTGCACATATATGTCCAGTACACTAAGGCTATCTAATTTGATAGTTAATGGATTTGGTTATATTAATCACTTGATTATGTGGGAAAATGAGTTGAGCATGTATGGCATAATTATGGAAATATTCTAATTCCGTGATATTCATGCTTATGAGATTAAATGTTGATATGGTAATAAATCAAAGTTGATTCTTTGCATGAATAGCTTAAAGTTAGAAAAAAAAATGTCATGAATTTGGAATATTGAATCGAGCATTACTATTCCTTTTAATTATGAAATTACATGAAAGCAGTGCATGTGTGTTTGGAAATTATGAGACATTTAAATTTCCTAAGCCCTCAAAATGTTATAGTATTTGTTTAAATACTTGATCAAATGTTGAAATACCTATTATGCATGGTATATTAATTTGGTTGTGTGGGCTGCTCATGTTGGATAAAAGATTTAAAACCACATTTTGTATGAGAATGTGCTGCTAGTGATTCATGACTTTTATCTGCTTGGTCTGAGAATCGCATGCAATAAAATGGTAAACTTCATTTGCACTTAAACATGACATCTCTCGGCAAGAGTGTAATATATTCGTGCATGAATGAAGTATGTGACATTGGGTTATTTGATCCATGATGTATTCTCGTTCATTTAGGGACTTGATTTAGCTGCATAAACGGAAATTTTAGATCTATGATGTGTCTAAAATTGTGTTGCTTTTATATGCTATGATTATATTAATTGTTTGGGAAAGTGCCTTTTGATGCAATGAAATATTTGACAAGACTATTCCCGATAATTGGCTATCTTGATTGATCGCTTACGAGCATATGGCTCACGAGTGACAATTGTTAGATTGCACAGATAGAGCATATGGGCTCGAAGTTCGACATATTCTGGTTATTTTGTATGACCTGATAAATGTGAACATGAAGACATTAGTTTACGACTATGTCTAGGGTATTGGTTCTTGTGAATCATGGTATAAACCCTAAAGCATGAGTTATCATGACTATGCTAAAAACCTTTGATTGTTTGTAATCAAAGAATTGAGGGGAAAATCTCAAGAATTTGGTTGAAAAAACTAAGAATCCTGAGAATGGGAATCCCGAGACTTTTGGTCAAATCTCTTGATTTATGGTTGAAAAATCTAAGAATCATGAGATATGGAATCCCAAGACATTTGGTCAATTCTCTAGATTTTTGGTTGGAAAGCCTTAGAATTCTGAGATGAGGAATCCTAAGACATTTGGTCTAGGAACCCAAAGACACAAGGTTTTGAGAAACTTAACACGTGCGGGGATGTTTAATAAAACCAGCCCAATGTGGGGGGTAGACAAAAAACCTAAAAATTCAACGACCATATGAATTTTGATAGGTACTTGAGATGAAAAGTCATCACGAGAGACTTGAATCAAGTTGTTCAAGTCGGGAGGAATTTAACTCGAACCAAAAAGGGTAAACCCGTAATTAAGTCAAGCAATGCACTCAAACTTGAGTCGAGCAATGGACTTGAATGTGTTTCGAGCATAAAGGCATTCAAATTTAATTTGAGTAGTTTGAAAGTAAAGTACAGTTGTACTGAAACTTGGGTTTAAAATGGGCATGAAATTGTGTGGAGTTAGTAAACTCACACTACGCCCTAGTGAGAGTTAATTGAATCCTCGATTGATTGATACTACATCGGTTGTGGTATTGGTCATGCGAGGAAGAACGATTAATTGAGATCGAAAAGTTTAGTTATCTCTAATCCCAAGGGAGTTAAAGGAATAAGAGAGACTTTCAAGATAAAAGGTCAATACATGAAGGTGTTTTGATTGTTGAAAGGATCTAGCCCTAAAAAGAAACTTTATGGGTAAGAACCTAGTGTTTGATTCATTATTGAACACACAGACTTTTAGTAAGTTGGGTTTGTATATTAACGAAACTACTTACGTGATGCACAGAAAACATATGAGGTTATCTGTGACCATGAGTGAATACATAGAATCCTTTGGGGGATGTGATTCACAATGTAGACATTTGCAAGGTCATTTGGTGATTGAAGGAAATTGCTAGAAATGATCAAGCGTTGTGGGGGAGCCTTTAAGTTGGCTGGCGATCTTTTAAATAAGATACCCCAAGAAGGAGGAAAATAAAGCTCCTCATAGGGCCATCCTAAAAGTTCTTTCAAATGTGTGGGTTGGCATATTGCAAATGTAGTAAAAGGAATACTTAAACAGTATCTTTACTAGGTATGCACAATGTTGAAGTGCTATCAATTTCTTGAAATTCACAAGAAATAATATGCAGAAACTAGAAATATATCTTGATGGAAAGTGTATTTTGTGGAAGTTTCTGTTAAAGATCCTGATTTATCTTAAATGGACTTAAGAGTCAATAGATTGAATCATTAAGGATCGGGGATAACCAACGAAGGAAACGAGATTCCATGAAATAATTTTTGTGGAAAGTGGTGATCAATAGAGAGATTGATCTACCATGAGTGAAAATCACTAGAGTACTAGTAGATTTGAACAATTAGTAAGTATATTTGTGTACTTGATAGGTGTTCTCTAGACGTGAGAATGAGTCCAAGGGTGATGGTACTTGCTATCAAGGCTTTGTGAAAGCTAGAAGTACATCTAATAGACCTAAATGGTTATTTGGAGATTTAGATATTAAAATCTGAATAGAGCAAAATGAAAAGCTCAATGCTCCTAAATGATCCATCATGTGACCAAACTAATTGTTGTAGCCAGTGATATTAAACCAATGAGTTTGATGAAGGCAGATACGCTAAGAGACACGGAAAATGACCATGTCATTTATGTCTTTGAATTGATACTTTCTCATTGGTAGTCAAATTGATACAATGATTGAGTCTTTTGGAGACATGTCGTATTCAATGGAATGACTCTAAACATTTTGAGTTACCTTTTTGTAAAGGTGAGGTGTCTCTTAAGAAGAGAACTCAAGAGTCATTGATAGTCTGTTGTACTTATTAAAGTGCACATTAGACAATTCTTACAATGGATAGTAAGATGATACACGAGTTATCCAAAAATGATCGCTGGCAACAAGCTGTGTGTGAGACTCGTGGATATGGCTTGAGTTGTGTAGAGAAATGATTCTCTCTTGCTAGATTCGTAGAGGAATCTCTGTCCATTGTGTTGGACAAAAATTGGGAAAGATATACCCTAGGATGACCAAAGCACTTGTATGCTTATTGGTGTAGCGTAAAGCCATATCGATGATGATGTGTCTTGACAGAGACACTTTACCATTGGATGACTACTCTCTACGAGAATTATCGGTGTTGACTACGTAAGGTCAATATGATAAGAGTTGTGATTCTTTGACGAAAGGATTGAATTAATTTCTTGACGAAGAAATTGAATCGAGAGTTAGTTAAGAACTCATCGAAAGGAATATGACTAAGTCCAATAAATGGTGGGTTACATACGTGGACACCCAACCTATGTGACTGGAGATCCCAAGATCTAGGTTCAAAGGGACAACAAAACTGCAAAGACCCATCGAGATCACTATGGGGGTTTCATACCTACTGTCTTATTCCTGTGATGAAGAAACAGTGATGTGAATGGAGGTTAAGCATTAAATTGCTTTTAATGATTCAAGGCATCGAGTGTGTAGTACTGAAAAGAGTGCAATAGTTTACGGAACTGCTCTTACGCCAAGAATCACCTATGTAAGCGAGAAGTGTGGCCGCTTCGAAAGAGAATTGTAGGGACGCAATTCTTTAGAAACCTTACAGAACTAGGCGTGTGCCATGGCCTGATTAATGGACACAACCGAGGAAAGCACAAAGGCTAGGAAAGATGTCTGTGGGAAGTGCATTGTCGTTCACACAAGCGGTCGGGGAAGTTCAAGGACATCGCGTCTACTTCCTAACCAGTGGGCTAAGTGTACTCTCTCAAGGGAAAGTTCAAAGGGTGACACCTACTTATCCTATGCAGCATCTATGCCGTCGAAATGAATCTATCACCAAGTCAAACTCCGTGTCTGGCGTGATTGTTCTGATTCCACATCAATATCTATTCATGTGGGGGATTGTTGGAAAATGATTGTAAAATAAGTTGAATTTCGTCAACTTTTGGGCTTAGTTTTGAGTTGGGCTCGAACTGAATTAGAGTCAGTGGATGTCGTTTTTGGATTCTCCTCTGCGAGTACTATAAAATCGACTGTTTAAACTCTCAAAACGGATAAAGGGTGAATGAGATATGGATGCTCAAAGAGTCACTCTGAGAATGGAAACTTAGGCGGAAATTCATTCGCACGTACTAAGTGTTATGTAATTTTTTGACTGCCTAAAGCGTTTGGATCGTGTGGAAGTCTCCAGAAAGCCCAAATCGCGTAACAAATATTCTAAGAATCACGTATGGAATATCTGAGATTTGATACGCGGTTAATCATGATAAGGAATATGATATTCTTATCTTTCCAGAATCTGTTGGTTAGAGAATATTTTCTCTGATTCCGGGAATCAGATCTTTCACGTATCTTCCCATAGGGTTTCTTAGACATCTATAAATAGAGCCTTTATGTCAGACAGAAAACTCGCACCATTCTCAAGTTCCTCCCTGCTTCTAAACTTGAGTCTTATCTTCTTTCTCTGTCTTTGTCGGTGATAGTCCTTCGGGCTTTGTGTGACTCCGAGGTAATTTTTACTCGTTAAAATTACCTTCGATGGTTTTATCCTAGGGAACGATGTCCACGACGGGACTCATTCGTTTCAAGGGCAGCGAGTGTTACTCGTGATTCCATCACTTTGTGATTACTTGAAACATGATTTATGCTTTGATTATTTGTAATTTAAGTTTTTCGATTGTATGCTTGAATAATTAATAAAAGTTTATTATTCCTGCATATGTTAATTGTTCATTCAATTTTTGTTATTTAATTTTCGCATGATATAATCAATATATGTCCAACACTTGTACTGTTGCTTGATCAAGCTATACATATTGATAAGAACTGCTTCATTAGGGATATTCTTTGTTTCGTTAGACTATAGGTGATCTTGGTTGTTAGGAGAGTTAGTGTGGGAGGTGTTATTGCATTTCTCATGATATATGTAATTTATACATTAGTTGGAACTGGTGTTGAGGAAGCAGGTGAACAGAGGTTAAAATTGGATTCAGTGTCACTATGGCTTCCTGTTTTAGGAAGTATATTTCAAGGGACTCAGGGGGATGGATGATCTAATGGTCTTTTGCATAATTTCGTGACTTCCTTCCTCATAACATAAATAGCAACAAGTGTGAGGACAAGTGACCTAGACAAAGGCCATGTATTTGACTCCTCATTAGTATGACTTCAATTGTTCATTACATTTATGACTTCTTTAGCATCCCTTGAAACAAACACTTAACAATTTTAAATTCGGGTTTAAGTTGCACATTGTGCAAATACATCTAGTAAAACGTAAAGAGTAGATCTTCCAATAGGCGACTTGTTCATAAATTTATGGACAGTCAGGAGCCAATTTGCAAATTAAAGGAAGTTGAAGAAATTAGCGGGTCTTGTAAGGCAAAAGTGGATCACCAAAAATGGGTTTGAAACCCTAGCCTTCTTCATTCTTCTTCTCCAACTTACCGATTTGTTCTCCCTGGTAGTCGTGTTTGTGATGGCGCTGCCGAAGGATTTGGTGGTCAAAATTCTGACGTGGCTTCCCGAAAAACCACTGGTGACGTGCAGATGCGTGTGCAAACCATGGCAAGCATTGATCAAAAGTCGTCGGTTTCACGATGTTTACCGTAGGCGTCAGCAAGGTATGATCGACGATTTTACAATTCCAACCCCGCGGGAACGTCGACGGGATCAGCAAATTCACCGGCGTA
The DNA here is from genome assembly GCA_037428765.1 of Rubia yunnanensis. NCBI lineage: Eukaryota > Viridiplantae > Streptophyta > Magnoliopsida > Gentianales > Rubiaceae > Rubia > Rubia yunnanensis. The sequence continues at coordinate 49,794,433 of CM075068.1, read as the reverse complement.
ATTTCCGGCTAGCTTCATCAACAGCTATCTGACCGGGAGAAGATGATTCCGGCGGCTTCCGAGTTAAGAAGCAATCCTACATCTAATGCCATTTCTGACTTGTGATCGCTGAATATCTAAGAATGATGAAGAGTTCTTTATAGAGATTTGAAGCCACAGAATTTGCTGATTTTGGATTGGCAAGGGCATTTGGTATTCCTTTCAGGACATTTACTCATGAGGTGAAGCAAACGACTAGTTTTCTTCAAATTTTAAATATATGTGATGCTTGCTTTAGTGAGGCTGTTCTTCAGATTTCTGGAGTTCATTGTATGCATTATTATTTTCACTTATTCACTGATCTAATGATATTCCAATGATAGCTTTGAATTGAACGACTAGTTTTGCTGTTGTGAGCTTGTTTTCATCACAACCTGGTTTCAAATAACATGCTCTTTTGGTCTCTAAAAGAGTTTTTTTTTCTCCTTTCCCCTACTTTACAGTGAGAACATACGAAGGACTAAGTGATAGTCGTTAAACTAATGAACTCATTTTTGGTAGGAAAGGTTGATAAACATTCACATCCTTAGCAGTCTTTACTTCTACTTGCTAAAAATTATGCAGCACATGCTCTGATTGGTTTATGAATGAAGTCTATGTTTGGTTGATAATTTAGTTCTCTTTCATCTGATATGAAGATCATATGTCTCGAACAGGGCAAGGTTTCTCTTAAAGAGATGGAGCAAAACATTTTCTAGGAGCCAAGCTTTGAGGAAGGGTTATGGAGGGAAATATGCTATTGACAGAGAGGGTGAGATACTATTGAAGCAAAGGTAAGGCTCAGGATTCGAATGGTTTCTTTATTTATGTGTGGTTTTTCTTTTGAGAGACTGTTTCTCGTGGATATACCTTGCAGTATCACGAAGTTATGGACACTGAGTCATGGCATGCCAATATTGGTAACCTTGTAAGATAGATAGCTCCTATGATACAAATATTCTAATCATATTGCCTTTTCTCACGAGCTTCTTTTAAACTCTTCAGGAAGATGGAGCTTCTTTTTTACTCTGCAGGAAGATGGAGTTTTTTTTTACTCTGAAGGAAGATGGTTCTGCTCCTATGGATGAGAGTCCTGGAATTTCCAAGTACTTAGTTTTATTAGTTTTTTCCATGTCATAATTTGATAAATGATGTAGGTTCCAAAGCTGTTTCCCCCCAGGAGGTTGGAGTCTCAACCTGTAACATTGCTCACAGTGTTTACAGATGACCCAAACAAGAAACTTGGTCGTGGTTCATTGTCATCTCGTATCCTTATCTTGAAGTTATTTGCTATTGCCAAAGAATATCTTGGTTATAATACGTTGATTTAATTGCTTGAGGAATACAGATGATATTTGTAGTAATATTAGCTCTCTGCAGTATTTCTTCATATGTTTTACTACACCAGCTACGTAGCTAATAAGAAGTTGAACTATATTCGGTTAGCACTATATGGCCAGATACATTTCCTCATCTAATAGATGCAATATATAAGTAAATAGATGCAACTGATTATTTAAAACGTACAGCTAACAATAAAATAGATGCAACTGATTATTCAAAATGTACAATTAATAACAAATGAAAACAAAAGGTCATAAACAGTACATCTAACAAGTACATATTAAATACTAACAGATGCAATATACAATTAAATAGATGTAGCTCGGAATTCAAAACGAACGATCAGTAAAAAAAAAAGAAAAAGAAGGTCATTCATACTACAATAAACAAGTACAAGTTGTATAATAACAGTTGCAACATACAAGCAAACTAATGCACCTCGTAATAAAACTAACAAGTATATACTGGATTCTAATATATATAATATATAAGTAAACATATGTCGTTTCTAATTCAAAATGAACAACCAACAACATATTTTTTTATAAAAAAAAGTCATACATACACAACTAACAAGTATACACGAGATACTAATAGATGCAACATATAAATAAACAGATGCAACTCATTATTCAAAACGTACAACTAACGACAAATGAAAATAAAAGGTCATGACAGTGCAACTAATAGCTACACATTAAATACTAACAGATGCAACATATAAGTAAATAGACGCAGCTCGTAATTCAAAATGAATGATCAGCAAAAAAAAAGAAAAAAAAAAGATTATTCATAGTACGACTAACAGGTACACGTAGAATAAAAACAGCTGCAGCATATAAGAAAACTAATACACCTCATAATAAAACTAACAAGTGCATACTAAATTCTAACATATGCAATATATAAGTAAATAGATGCAGTTCTTAATTTCAAATGAACAACCAACATATTTAAAAAGAAAGTCATACAGAACACAACTAACAAGTACATACGAGATACTACCAGATGCAACATATCAGTAAACAGATGCAACTCGTTATTCAAAACGTACGACTAACAACAAATGAAAACAAAAGGTCATGGACAGTACAACTAACAAGTACACATTAAATACTAACAGATGCAACATATAAGTAAACAGATGCATCTTGTAATTCAAAATGAACAATATAGTAAAAAAGAGAAGAAACAAAAGGTCATTCATAACTAACAAGTTCACGTTAGATAATAACAGCTGCAACATATAAGCAAACAAATGCACCTTGTAATAAAACTAACAAGTCATACTAGATTATAACATATACGATATATTACTAAACATATGTAATTTCTAATTCGAAATGAACAACCGACAACATTTTCTTCAAATTCATTGGCCAAAAGGTGATTGTCTAACGAGAAGGGAAATATCAAAACCTACTTGCCATAAGAATATACCATAGGTCATTGATTACAAGACACATGCAAGTATTATTAAGTAATCCCAATTAGCACGCCAACGAAGTTTATAAGATTTGTTTCAATTGATAATAACAGTAGGTATTATCTATTAATTAGGTAAGATTCATACAGGAATTTTAATGACCCTAGCACTAGATGCATCGCCAACATTGAATGGAAATGCATTTTTTTAACACCACTACAAAGAAAAAGTTGTCATCTAGTCTCTGTTGTTTTATTTGTACAAGAACACAAGCTACAGAATCACATCCATCATATTATCGATCATAAAAACTACACATACTCAATTTTCTGCTTACCATCTGGAGTTATTCTTCGCCTTATTGTCTCCATACAATCGGAGAAGACTGAAAGCAGAAATCCCAGACAAAACTATCAAGTTGAGACTAACAATCAGAGCAGCGCAGTCATCAGTGTTTGCAAAGTTTGGGCAGACAGAGCTGCAATGGATGAAGATATGCGACATGTACGGAAAGTTTGCAACCATCACAAACCAATTCATCACAAAACAATTCCTTATTCCTAATCAAGATTAAAAGAACAAAAAAACAACAAAAATTACCTCCTGATGCGATCATCGTGGCACCGGATTGACGGGATAGATCACTCTTGCAGAAGGAGGTAGAACCGGGGTCACTTCACCACTCTCAAAAAATAAGGGATAGTAGATGATAAATTTTTATGAGCAATCAACTGCACATTTCATAAACTAATCAAGACAGATTTCTCAAGTACCTTATCTTTGACCCAACCACTGGCAACTCGCAGTTGAGTTTGGAGGTTGAAATGGCGAACGACTTCAACTAGGCGCTCAAAAGTTTGCTTCTCCTTTGTCATCAAGTCGACGCAGTTCTTCACCGGGTGAATTGATAACGCCATTGCAGAGCAGCAGCAATGCTAAATCTTCAACCTCGGAGAAGCGAATCTTAGGTGAAGCCTGGTTGTGCGCGAGGAAATATTGAATTGAGCTCAGCCATGGCGACGATGAAGGATTGAGTTGAGGGATGATGGTGGAGTTCAGCCATGGCGTTGACAGCATCCAACGATTGTTTACAGTTGATGCCAAGAATTGTTTGCAAATCAACGTTCTGTCTTTCTTTCCATTTTTTGTTTATTACAATATACCCCATTTTACAATTAAGTCTCTGGCCTGTCCATAACTTATGAACATGCCGTCTTTTCTGAGACTTTCCCAAACAAAAATAACTCATGATTTCTGGGTAAAAAATAATTACATTGTCAACCACCTTATATTAAAATTATAATATACATTTCAGAGTTACAACAGTCTATAAGATCATCATTTCTTATTGCTAGAAAAATGTATAACCTCTTTCGAAATATGAGCGGGAAAATATCTGGCATATTATCATTACTTCAGTCTGGTACATCGACTCTACATTGATTCTTCAAGAAGTTGCACATTGATTCTTCAAGAAGTTCTCAATTTGTACAAGTGCCTGAAAACAATGGATGTTTTAGTTAGAATAGCAAGTAACACCGTCGATTCTAAACAGCATATGTTTACAAGATCTAACAATGTAATAAGTGGGAATGAATCAATGTGCTAGCAAAGAATCTGTGTAAAGAGACTATGTTACATGGATGCAATCACTTATTGTAGCTGCTTATTCAAGAGGGTAGTCATAAACTCAGGTAATAACAAAGAACAGCATCCCCTTACAGTTATGCTAGCCATTCTCCACTCTTTGAACAAAAATGTGCAGGGTGGATCAATTGACCTCTTTCACTATGAGCAGTTGAACACAATAACATACAGGCTGGAAGCACTTAAAAAGGCATGCTTACCCAAAACAAGTACTGAAATTGAAGGTAATATTGCAAAAGATGGAAAGATTACCTCAGCTGCGATCATTGCCGGTGTGAGCTTGCATACATCTTCACATGCATATTTCACTGCCATGTCTGCAATCTTGAAAAAGTTAATATACAGATCAACCTTATACTTAATTTATTGTTTTCTTGCTCATCTATCTTCTTTTTTGGAATTCTTTCTCATGACGCTTTTAGGATTAGGGTTGGTACTACAGATAGTGTTGGAGCATTTCAGGGGAAGAATTTGAAATTAGGTACATCATACCTTCAAGGGAAACCCTGGCATTCGCATTGGCATATGCATCTCCCCTCTCCTCTATAAGGGTAGATAAACGCTTGAAAGCCTATACAAAATGCAGGAGACATCAAACAATATGAGTATATTATTTGAAAAATAAAAAGGACAGTTGCCCATCTCCTGCACATTCTGTGATATGAGAAAACTGCACACCTTTGTATAAGCATCTCCTGATTCACCATTCAGAAGGGGGCGTGAATCAGTCCCAACCTCTGCAATTCTCCTTGCCAAGGCTTCCAAAGGTACATCTAACCAAACACTAAGTCCTTTATGCATGTATCTCCTAACATCTCAAAGTAAAGGAAGCCCAGTGGGAAAATTAATAAAGCATTTTAATGAACAAAGCAAAGTAACAGGAAGTTGACAATATTGATGATACCAATTAATGGGCCGAACAACTGCACCCCCACCTGTCGAAACGACTAGCTGTTGCATTGATGACACCTCTTTTAACACTGCAGTCTATAAAAATGAGCAAATGAAGATATATACATGTAAGAGAACGTACAGGACATGCTGACTATCAAAGCAATGAAGAGAACTAGAGACAGTAACACAACATTAAATATTATGTTCAATTTGCACTGGGGTTGGCTTGAAGAGAAGCCTTTCTAAGATTTTATGAACCACAAGATAGAGAAACATAAAAGGCCTGTCTAGCATCCTTCAAGACTAAACTATTTTTTTGAGACAATTTCCTTCATCAACGAATTTAGAAAAATCTCCACAAATCTTGTGTTCTTTTCGACAAGAAAATGAGGGGATTAGATCATCACAGCTACACGTTTGGCTAAACAAGAGAAAGAGAAAATATAGAAAGTATAAAAAGAGACTGGTTAGGGAACAGTAAAGGTCAAGTGTCTTGATTTGACACAGAAAGACGCTTCAGAAGAGTTTGATCATACACATTACCTTAAACAACTTAGAATGACATGCAAACTGAAATCACAAGCCAAATGTTTTACATGCTGACAATCATTTAGTTATTTTTATATTATATAAATATAGCTGTTTAAGTTTCAAGTGCTGCATATCTCAAGAATGTAACTAATAAGAAAATGGAATTTTAGTATATCACCTCTTTGTCCCTAAAGAAGCTCTCACCATACAACTGAAATATCTCAGAAACAGTAGTTCCTCCAACCCCTTCCTCTATTAATTTGTCACTGAGGCATTTTGAATTAAAACAAAAAAACATAAAAAAAACTTCAGCATTAGAAAAAATAAAACTTACATTTGAACATATATGCTCAGCCATGGATTTGTAGATATGCTTTGTTATATGCAGTATTAGGAAGTTAAAAGCAAGGAAAACGAAAGTGATCTAGAGACAAACCAATCAAAAAATCCATAGTTGAGGGATTCTGACATAATTCTGCCCACAGTAGTTTTGCCAGAGCCCATCATTCCTGGAGTAGAATATCTGGAGTCATATGCATATTACTTCAAATTGCAACCAAAACTTCAAGAAAGAAAAGAAGAAAAACATTTATTAAATCTTTAAGGTTGATAAGCTTTTAGTTATTAATCATGCCAGTGCCAAACAGCGTTGCGATCCCTTCCAAATTTTATGAACATATACCATCAAATCCTCTAAAATTTATTCTGCACTCTATTTCTGCTTGAAGGACAATAACATGGGCTCTACCACTGGCATTTTAGATTTTCTTAAAATCTTCTCAGAGAAAACGCAGATCCATCTGTCTGTCTCCTACTCACCCGCCCCCATCGCAAATAAAAACCTTGATATAGTATAGTACTGAAAGGCTAACTCCTTCAAGCTCATACCAACTACATATATTGGAACATCTTAAAAGCAAAACTGAGGCAAATCATTTAGATAGACCAGTTATAACAACAAAAAGAGTATTTTGCAAAACCATGGATATATAACAGACAATGCTATAGATCAAAAGGCAGCTTGCATAAAGACCAAGCTTACAATCCTTTTTTTCCACTCAAGCACAGTTTCTCTGAACCCACATAATTTCTAATAGTTAGAAAATTCAATGCCAAATGTCGAGTTTAAGGGGGTAAAGCACACAAGAGAGACAGATTACAAATCACAAGGCATGATACAATGGACAAGAGAAATTCATCTCAAAACTCAAAGTTACAGACGGCGGAAAAACGAACTCACCAACCAGATATATACAGCGTCCCTCTAGCAACGGTACAATGTCTTCTGACTTGCTCTGCAATCATTTAGAATTCACAGGGTGATAAAGGGACATGGATTATGCAAATTAGGGGTTCATTACTTATAGAGAACATTCAAGGACATCAAACTGTAACATCACTACCTTCAAAAGCGCATCCGCATCAGCATCAGCACCAGCACCAGCACCTGTGGGAGCTCTACCAGACTCAAGCACTGAAGCTATAATATAAATAAAATTCAACAGCCAACAAATAGGCACTATGTCTGACATTCCCATAGACAATATAATCATTCAAACCAATACCTCGGAAATTCAAAAAAGAACATGAAACTTCCAGCACTAATGGTCTCTTTACATTCCAACGTTTTCTGCCTACAAGATCACAAGAAACAGTGGTTCGGAAGTTGTTCCAGCTTCTTTGGTGTAATGAAATGCTAGATCTCCTCGTAACGATGTCAGAGGATTTCCACGTTGACCAGTGCAGACCTGGCGCAACTTTTGCCTCCATTTTAGAACTGATCACGGAAACTAAACTAATTGCTCGATTCTTTTTACGCTCGGAGGATGAAAGAATTGATGAGGTATATAAATAAGCAGTGGAAAAGGAAGAGTTGTTTGTTGAATTTGTTGGTGTGAGGATTGCGACATTGGGTTAGGTTGCGGAATTCAGATACGGAGACAATGGTCCTTGGAGAATGTACAATGGTAAAATGGCCTTTCAATCCCTCTCGTTCATCTCAGTAACTAAAATTACAAAAAAAATCACTTTTCTGATTAGAACCATTTTACAACCAATTTATAGACCCTATCCCCACTTATTTCTCTTTATCATACTTATTAATTATGTCTTTAATATTCAATTTAAATAAATTTATCTGCCTAAATAAATTGAAATGCAAAATTTGATACTTTCTCTGTCCCACAAAAATCTGCACATTTTCCTTTTTGGAATGTCTCAGGTAAATTTACATACTTTTAAACTTTTCCTCATTTGGCAAAGAATTTTATCAGAAATTCCGACATTACCCTTACTAGTTTTATCATTTTACATAAATGTCACTATTTTAACAACCAAATCAGCCCAAGTTAACTTTAACAAACCCAAATCTACTAATCCTAATCCCACTAATTCAGATTTTAAAACATCCAATTTCTAACTGCCCATTTCAAATTCTTTCACATCTCTTTTACTACACTCAACCGACAAAAGTGGCCAATTAATGAATCTTGGGCAGTGAATTCACATGCTTTACTCTCTGAATTTTCGCCCCCCCCCCATTCTTCTAGAATCCATAAGATCCTTTTTCCTTTGCATTTGCAAAAACCACAAGTTCGTCGGGGTAAATGCATTAAAAAGGGGCAAATTTTAGCTTTCAAATCCAGAGGTTAATCGTACTCTGGCAACTTTACGTACCCTTACCTTGATTTTGTTCGAAAGGCCCTTCTTATTGCTGCGGACGGGCCCGGGAGTTTCATGTTTTCCTTCCTTTGAATCAAAATTTAATGAAATTCTGTAATTGATTAATTGAATTAGGTCTTCCCAAAGGAATGGTCTATTTTAACACTCCTCATTCGTTATTCATCTCCTTATCTTCTAGCATTCTCTCCTTCTACTCCTCAAAACCCTGGTTCAGATCTGCTCAAATCCGTCCAAAATTTTGGATTGATCTTGCCATTTTTTGGTCTCATCATCTTCCCCCGTCCATGTTCTTTGTGAAGAATGTCGGTTTCCACCATTTCTTCCGGTCAACCATACCAGAGATGCTCATTGTGTTATGTGTCCGATACCTTTAGTCTGTCAGAGGTTATCCCCGAGACGGAGGCGGATGATGCGACCTCCATTTAGAGGCTTGACGTCATCATCGGGGAAGCGATAGTGGCGAAGCCTTCTATCGGTCATCAAAGGTCAAATCCAGCTATCTATGGCGATGTCGCCAGTGTTGTAGAGGTCATGGCGTCGTCTCCGGTGATGGATGTTCACCCTGACCACCGTCTTTGCCATGGTGATGTTGTTTCTGGCAGTGGATCGCAAAACCCTAACATTAGGGCCGGCGGTGGTGGACCAACAGCCTTAAAAGGCAAGTCCCCGTCGATGCTGGAGACGGAGGGCAGTGACTCCGACGACAGCCACCGTGGGAGCAATGAGATGTTATATTTGCTTTGTCCTTGGATGAGGGAAGCCAGGAATGTGAAGCGTCGGTGCCGAAAGTGATGAACTTCCTTCTCTCGATTATGAATGCCAGAGAACTTTTTAAAAACTTCCTTTTCTCACTGACTACGTTCCTTGTAATGTATGGAATTGTCTGTCCACTGCCATGAATGCCTGTAAAAAGATAAGTGGTTGTACGGTTTCAGTATATTAGGGTTTTGGATTAGTCTTGATTTATACTCTATTTGTGGCTAACTTATTTATTTACTTTTTGAATACTGCAGTTATAGATGTATGGAAAGGGTGTGCTGGGAAAAATGCTTCAAACTATGTGAAGGAGGAAACCCTAGAACCTCTTATCGTGATGCAAGTTCCAAAGAACTATTCGTGACTGCAAATTAGGTGATTTTGCCCCATCCCTAGCTTGATTATTTTGATCTGAAGGTCTTTTGGTGCCACTGATATTGTGAATGTTTGGCATTGTGTTGATGTTGTGCCTGTGTCATTTAGTTGCATCTTCCCTTCTTGTATGGCTTTTTTATGCTCGGTATCTGTGCTCCCCTGTCATATAGTGAACATGTGCTCCCCTGTCAGTTGCTTGTGTGCTTAGTATTTGTGTGCTCAGTATTTGTGTGCTCAGTATTTTATGTGCTCAGTATTTGTGTGCTTAGTAATCTGTGACTCTACCTGATCAGTATGCATCTTCCCTCTGTTATGGGTGAACTTCATCAGTGTGCATCTTCCCTCTGTTATGGGTGAACTTCATCAGTATGCATTTTCCCTCTATTATGGGTGAACTTGATCAGTGGATTTTGGTGTGTTCATTGTTTGTGGCTGAACTGTTTTTGTGGGTTTTTCTGTTTAACAAGTATGCATCTTCCCTAGATCATTGATGCATTAGTGTTGTGTCATGCATTTTCGTGAAAATGAAAACATGATAATAGAGGCACAAACATACAACTTTTTTTTAAAAAAACGTAAATGACATTAGCAGAAATGTGCATTTATCTGGTGTTGGTCTTGGAACATCCCATTCACACCAAAAGTGGGATGTTCCTGGCTTACAAAATTTGCCGATTTACCAAGCCCCAAAATTTTTTACACTTGTGCACTCACGGTCTATAACCTAGGGCATGCATCAATGGTATGATGGTTTCATCCAGTGCCATCCTGTTGATCAGATGTTCAATGTTTCCCCTCACCACCTTTTCATCTACCTGCAGTAACCTTGGTAGAGTCTCATTTCTTATGTGCATGTCCTTGTTCATGTGTGGAATCTTGTACTTGTTTGACCCATGTTCTTTCAGTATCTCTATCATTGAATGCTGATGAGTGACAAACACTTTGTTCAAAGTGACTGCATCTTCCCTTTCATATGTTGATTGCACTGCTTCAATTAGTTTCCCCACATTTATTGATGCTCGTTCTTGTTGTAAGCTCTGAATTGAGTTTAAAAAACCCAAGTCAAATATGTTGCAATCGGGTGAATTTGCTGGTTGACTAACTAGTTTCATGTAGAAGCCATCCATTTCTGCTATTGCCCTAAAATCTAGATCATGATTGGAAATATGTGGATTTGCATTGTCTTGTTGAATGTGGATGAACTTGCCTAGTAAACGTGTTGGCCACCTTGCTTTGATTGCTGAAATTACTTCTTGTATTATCTTGGCTCTTGTCACATCTCTTGTGATCTTTGGTATTGGCACCTTTTCCACTGTCCCTACATGCCTATTTTTGCTGTTATTGATTGCAACTTGATCTTGCACAAATGGAAATATACCTAGTTTCCCATCAAAAGTAGTTCACTATCTTCCCCCCAAATTGGCCTACTTACTGCACACATGAACATCAATTTTGGTATGTGGGACTTGTGTTTACATGTTTGGTAGGGCTCTTGTTCATTTGGGGCTAGTAGGTACCTAACAGTGGGTTGACTCAAATAGAATCATTTTTCATCTATGTGAATGACATGGTCCATGAACCTGAATCTAAGATATGGATCTAACTTTTCTAAAACAAACCACATATGAAATACCTTATTATTTTCGGTTAGGGCAGGTTTAATGCTATTTATATGACTTCTTATGACCTTGGCTGTGACGGCACGTTGACCGCTGCTCTTCCCTATGCCTAATGCTTTGGCTGTACCCCTTATGGTTCTTCTTTCTATTGCAAGCAACAAGCTCAAATCATCAATATCGATGCTTTTCTTATTTTTTGGAGGATGGCCCGTCATCCGATGATGCATGTCCAGTGAGACTTTGGTTGCTATTTGAGCTCTAGTTAGTGCCCAGATTGTGCTGACGGTACGAATGCTGCAATCGAACATAACTGCTGCCTCTTCTCTTTTTGAGTGCTGGATCTTTCCATCTTTGTGGTGCTTCAACAGAAACTCTGTCATGTGCTGCCTTGCCGAAAAGAAAAACTCGATGATGATGGGAAGATGCACAAATGAGAGCAACCAACACCTATGGGGCTCGGGACGACTCGATGACTTGTGATGTTCTTACCTGGGGGTTCTCCTAAAACCCCAAACTTTTATGGGTTTGGGGTTTTAGCATGAAGTCGAATCTTTACACAACTTTTGGTCTTCATTTTTAGTTCCCGAATGGTAGTAGGGATGAATGTATTAATAGGAAACGTGTTTTGAATTTTTTAGAATTTTAGTACTGTATGAATAGTACTCATCTGTGCATTTTTGGCGCCTTCCTAGCTCTTTCATTTGGCGAGAATGCACCCAATTAAAGAAAGGGGGGAAGGATTTTAGCCCCTGATTTACATTAAAGCAGTACCTTTTTTTTGTTAAGTCTCACCAAGTGGGCTGGCTATCAAGGTGGGGCCCAGGGAAAATTTTGAGAAGAGAATTCTCTCTCTGCAGGTTCCCCTGGGATAGAGGGAGTAATACATTTGAAATTTTAAAATTGAATTTTGTTTCTTAAAATTTCATGATTAAGGGATAGTCTCCTGTGAGGCAGCCTAAACTCTAGGCACGTGTGTTTCTACAATTCTAACAATATTTTAGTTCCAGAGACCTATCTCTAATAATGTTAAATGTGACTATCTCTAATTATTTTACAGGGACATATTTCTAATAACTTTTCAGGGGTCTTTTCGTCCAATTTTTCTCATCGTTTTTCCGCCACCCGCAATCTTAAAAAAATTCAAAATTTTCTTTTTATTTTTTTAAAAAATAAATGTTAAAAATCAATAAAAAAACCGCTGCAAAAAACTGCAGAAACATCAACAAAAAATAGCAGACCTCGTAAAAAAATCACAAAACATCAATTAAAACCTATAGCAAAAAAAAATATAAAAATCAAATAAAACAGCAAAAAAAATTTTAAATCAAATAAAATTTTTTTAAAAATGAAAATAAAAAACGTCGACTACGACTAACAAAAAATTAACTGAAAATCATAAAAAACTCAACGAAAATAAATTATTAATTTTTTAAAATAAAAGATAAAAATGCAAATATAACCCTATATAATTGAAGAAAGTGCAGGTATAACCCTACGCTAATCGAAAGTGCAAATATAACTCTGTCTATTCAGATTATGTGCAAACATAACCTTTTCAGCCGGTTGGAGGCCGAAATCTGTAGAAATGACTATATTGCCCCTTGAAAAATAAAGAAATAAAATAATTTTGAAATACCAATTATTCTCCCAAACCTATTTTCTTTTCTCCTTTACTGTTTTCCTTCTCCATCACTATTTTCCCCCAAACCCGTCACTGTTTTCAAACCCCATTCTCTGCTCATTTTTCTTTTCTCTCCTACTTTCTCCTCTCCAACTGACGCCCTAATCAGAGCTCCAATTGATCCAGGAATCAGCATCCCAGATCTTTACAAGCTTGTCGTCGCTAGTAGATACAGAGAGCTTCCCATTCGTACCGAAGCAAATGGCTCTAATTGAATCCTTGTGGCCTCCCGAATCGTCTAATAAAGTTACCAGCAAAGTGTTGCTGAGGTTGAAGACACAGAGGTCGGAACCGACGACCACTGTGAAACCTGATGCCCTAATCGAAGCTCCAACTGCTCCGTTCTCCTCTCCAACTGCTTCGATCTCGCCGCCTGGAGCTCTATCACCGTCCTCGATTGGTATTGCTGCCCAGAGCTCTATCACCGTCCCCATACCCAACGCCTTCATCCAGACCTCTGATCTGGTCGCGCACCACCTCCGGTGATGTCGCAAATTTCCTCTAGTACCAATTTTTTCTTCTTGTTTCATTAGAGAGTTCAATTTTTGTCTTATTTGGATGGTTTCTAGATGGATTTTCATTTTCCCAGCGATTCTTAGTTGATCGAGTTACCAACTGTGATGTTGATCTGAATCTGAAACTGCTGGTTATTTCGATTGATCAGGAATTGGTGTGAGAAGCTTTTTTCGGTGGCGGGGGTGGTGGAGCAGCAGCGGTAGAGGTGATGGAGCAGTGGCACAGTGGTGGCAGAACAGTGGTCGGTCGGTGGCAAGCTGGTGGAGAAGGAGGTAGGAGGTGGTGGAGGGATAGGGCATTTTTGTCTTTTAAATTTTAGTATTAGGTTGAAAGGGCATATTAGTCATTTCCTATTGGTCAATGGCCGAAAATGGCCAGTCAATGCCAGAATAAAGGGTTTAGGGTTATATTTGCACATATGTATAACAAATAGGGTTATATTTGCACTAAAAAACTATTCAGGGTTATATAAGCGCTTTCTCCAACTTATAGGGTTATATTTTCATATTACCCTTAAAAAAACTACAAACATCAACTCCAAACAAGCAAATATTGAAGCACTTACAAGCAACGATTGGAGTACTTACAAGTTATAAAATAAACACCTATTACCTACATTTGAAGCAATATCAAAAAATGAAAAATGTCTATGCAAGAAAAAAAAACTCTACAAAAAATCAACCATATCATCAAAAAAACTACAAACATCAACTCCTAACAAGCAACGATTGAAACACTTACAAGTTGTACTCTAAGCACCAATTTGTTTTCATAACACACACAAGTTATAAAATAAGCACCCACAACCTACATTTGAAGCACTAACAAAAAATGGAAAACGTCAACATAGAAAAAAAACTACAAAAAATCAACCATATCATCAAAAAAGCTATAAATATCAACTCCTAACAAGCAACAATTGAAGCACTTACAAGTTGTACTCTAAGCACCAATTTGTTTTCATAACACACACAAGTTATAAAATAAACACCTACAACCTACATTTGAAGCACTAATGATGTGCCCATTTTATACGATTATATTAGGACTTTTAGGATTCACTTTTGTATACTTTTGTGCTCTAAATGAGACATTTTTCCTTGAAGTTCTCTAAGGAGGATTAAAAGCGACTTTTACGCTTTTATTACTTTTCTAGAGAATTTTGTGTGACAAGGTAATTTTTTGAAGACTTTGAAGAATACCTTTGAAGATTTGAAGACTTGTAATTGAGCTTTTGAAGATTTGAAGAAGTGAAGAGAAGATGAGGATATGAAACAAAAAGGAGAAAGAAGAAATGGTGCTGGACTTGGAGTCCGTCGCAAGGTCGTCACGAGCATGTCGCGACTCGAGACAGACAAGGGGTCAGAAAATCTTCTTGCTTTTTTGCACTATAAGTACTCACCTTATCCTCTCCTCTTTTAGACACGAAGACAACCTCTTCTTCCTGCGTTTTTCTGGGTTCAAACCCTAGCTTTTCTTTCTTTCTTTTCTTAGTTTTTGTAGGTTAATCATGTCTTTTAATTGTCTAGCTTAGTTTTATCTTGGGAGCAATGGATTGAAACTTCCATTTCTATGTAGTAAGAACCATATATATATATATATATATGTATGTGTGTGTGTGTATATATATATATATATCTATCTATTTAGTGCTTTTGCTATTGTGCATTTATTGAGCTTTGAATGTGAATTTTTAATGGCATTGATGTTGTTGGAAGCTTGAGTATATGAATTGCTTGTATGATTACTTGTTAGGGTTGGGAGAAAGTAGCTAATTTCCCCCTCTTTTAATGTGGAATCCAAGTGCATGAGTTAGAGCTTCTTAATGATGTTGATGTGTTGATTGTTGCTAGATGAATGTGATGATGTTGAATTCGTTTTCATGTTTGTTTTAGGTCGAAAATGAGAGAAGTCAGTGAATGTCGATTGTTCTTGGCTAATATTGTGTAAATGCATGATTAGTGGAAGTAGTGAATAGATTTCGTCATTCGTTCTTGAAGCCTTTGTTATTTAGCATTCATGTTAATGCTATGTTTCACTTCATTTATGCCATGTTTTGTTTGAGAATAGGAAGTGTTTGTATGATTGAAGTGTTAGGGTGTTAGGAAAGTGACGAATTCCTCAGCTCATTTGCATGAAAATCTAGGAACATGAACTTAGAACTTCTTGTGCATAATGTATTGTAATTCTTGCTAGATAATTATGTTAATGTGGATTGTTCTCATATTTATCCTATAGATGCAATGAAAGGTTGAACCTTGAATGTGGTTTGTTCTAAGTTTAGCCTAATGAATGCTATGTTTGGTTAAATGGCTATGTCTTGGTAGAAAGCTTGTCGTTGTCAAATCTATGGTCCTTCGTGTATAATGCCATTGATGAAATACCCCTATGGTCGTTGTTTGTCTAGGGTGATCATCAATGAGGCTTGCAAATGGTCGTTGTTTGTCTTTGCAAACTACTCTTAAGAGGGAATGAAAGTTGATCTTCCATTGCCATTCCCCATAGGTAATAACTGTGATAGGATGAGTGAATGGTTCAATGATCTACATTAGGTTTGGAAGTGGATATCGATTGCCCCCAATGCTTTATCTTTTGTAGTTTTAAAACCCTTTTTCTTAGTTTTGTTTGATGACTTAGCATAGTTGCTTGACTTTTCTAGTTGTCTTGTCTTTTAACTTTCATAACTTAGGACCACCAAACAGCCAAACCCCCCTTTTACTTGCTTTTATATGTGTATATATATCTACTCCTGGTCTAATAGCAACCTTTTCTGTCTAAACGCTTAGGAAAATCCCCCTTCTTCGTGGACGATCCCGACTTGCTACTATCTACTTAGTTGTAGATAGTAAGCATTTAGGGCTTATAAATATTAACTTTGAGAGGTACGACGACGACCTCCCAACTAACAAAACATGAAAACTGTCAACATAAGGGAAAAAAACACTACAAAAAATCAACCACATCATAAAAAAAAGCTACAAACATCATCCCCTATCACATAAAAATCATCTAGAAAATGGAAAAAAAATCAACATAAGAGAAAAAACTAAAAATATAAACAAAAAAGCTACTGTACCTCAATAGTATAAATTATCCACTCTGAAAATCATAAAATATCAACGATTTTTTAAAAAAACTACAAATATCAACTCCTAACAACTAAACCTCATCCGAAAAATGAAAAACATCAATATAAGAAAAAAGACACTACAAACATCTACTCCTATTACCAAAATCTCAGCTGGAAAATGAAAAGCATCAACATGAGAAAATAAAAAACTACAAATAACAATATATATCACCAAAAAAAACCCACAGAGGCTCAACTCATATCAATTAAATCTCACCTGAATAATGAAAAACATCAACATAAGAAAAAAAAAACTAAAAACATCAACAAAAATGCTACAGTACCCCAAGAATAAAAATTCTTCCTAGTGGGATTTGAACCCAAGCCTATAACCTCAATGCCAAGAGCAATAACCATTACACCAAAGACTATTATTAAACATGCACTTAGTCAAATAATAATAAAACTCAGCATGTACATCAAGACATAAATTCTTCAAAAATAAAGGTCACAGTCAGACTTGAACCCTTGACCTTCAACTTAACAACAAAAGTACTAACCACTAGACCAGACAACCATTCATGAAATAAACTCAGTCAACAACATATTATACATCAGCAAGTATATGAAATAAAATCAATATTAAACCACACCACTCCTCAGTTAGCCGCCGATGTCACCTTCCTCCATCGCCGATAACGTTGCCAGTTGTCCGCCAATGTCGCACGCGAAGGTACGCGCATCGTCTTCATCATTTGGCGCGTGCATCTTACGCTCCTCCAGCAAGGTATGCTCCCTCCGCCAAGCAACTCCTATGTCGCCTTCACCATGTGCCTCCGTCGTCACCGTCACCGCCGGAGTCAGATTAATTCAAGCTTCTCCACGTCCTGCCTCTGCTCAATTGAAGCTTCACCATCTTATTCTGCTTAAATGAAGAATTGGTGATCGAAATACCGGCGTCGCCTCCGCTAGTCACCTGCGCCAGGTGTCTCCACCATCGCCTCCACTATTACATCCGCCAAATGCATCCGCCATCGCCGTCGTCTCTAGAGTCAGATGAATTTAAATTCTCAATGTTGGCCTCTACTGAACTGATTTCGCAGATCTAGAGCAGAGGAAATGAGATTCCGCTGATATTCGACAGTCAGGTGGCGATTCCAATGGAAACACGGTGGGAACAAGGCTGAATCCGGTGGTAACCGTCGACCGGAGTCGGTTACCGATCAGAGGTGGAGGAGAAAAAATATTGAAAATTATGATATTTTGTGATATTTATAGCATTTGGATAATTGCATAAAAGGTTTTTAAATTTATCACCATATTTTAAAAAAAAATCCACCCTAAAATTTTAATTTATATTAATTGCATAATAGGGCCTGCCTAAATTTTAGGCTGCATAAAGTAATAATTTGTGTTAGATTAATCAAGGTGACTTAAAAAAAGAAGGGTAATATGCAAATATAACCCTATATGCTGGAGAAAGTGCAGATATAACCCTGAGTTATTTTTTAGCGCAAATATAACTCTACCTGTTATACATAAATATAACCCTAAAACCATTATTCCGGCATTGATTGGCCATTTTCGGCCATTGACCAATTGGAAATGACCAAAATGCCCTTTGGGCGAAATAAAAAAAATCTAAAAGACAAAACTGCCCTTGAGCCCTCTGAAAACCACTGTTCGCCCCTCCCTAAAACCACCACTGCCACCATCTCCGCCCATCAATGCCACAAACATCCACACCAATGTTGTCATCTTTAACAAACTGCTATGCAATCACTTGTTCACAGAATTGAACATCAATGGCTCCACCTGTTCACAGTCACCACCCATACCCATTCGGTAGCGAGGCGGTGTCCCAAATCTGGGTACCGGTGGAGTGATTTACAGATTTGAAATATGGGTAGCGGGCCAGTCACCACCCATTCCCATTCCCCTGAAACCATTGTCGCCCCCTGAAACAACCGCCACCACTCCCTGAAACCGCCGCCGCCACCATCTCCGCCCATTCTCCTTTCTCCCCCCAGCGCCACCGGCCTTAAACCCGCCACCGCGAATGCCTCCCTCCATAGCCCCAGGCCACCTCCACCATCACCGGTCACTATTTTTGGCGCCGCTCAGCCAAGTGCCGAAAAATCGAGACCCATCCCCTAGCTCTTCCTCCTCCTCTGCCTAACAATTGAGACCTACCACCGCAGACTCACCGCACACTGCCAGAGACTCACCGCACACTCACCGGATTCTATGTGCACTTGGGAAGAAGAAAACAGCGAGAAACAAAAAAAAGAAAGAAAACGCGAAGAAGAAAACACGAAAGAAGAAAATGCCTGGGAAGAAGAAAGCGGCAATAAAAAAACAAAAAGAAACAAAGGGGTAAAAATAAAAAAACTGGGAAGAAACAAAAAGAAAGAAGAAAGAGGGGTAAATGTAATTAGGGGAGAAGAAAGTAGATAATTTTTAGGGTTTTAGGGGCATAAATGTAATTTCAATATTTTTGTGTTTTTTTTAATTTTTCTACATAGGGGTAAAATATTATTTTCACTAAATTCCGGCTTCCAACTGCCTGCTAAGGTTATATTTACTGATAACCTAAATATCTAGTGTTATATTTACACTTTCAATTATCGCAAGGTTATATCTGTATTTTCGTCAATTATGTAGGGTTATATATGCACCTTGCTCAAAAAAGAGTTTATAGCTTTGGATAAAACAACAAGACTAATTTTTTTTTAGTCCCCTACAAAGTATCTTATACCATGTTTTGGTCCCATTTGCAAATCAACCCTTAGACGGTACCCAACAAATTCAAAACAATTTGTTTGGTCCCAAAGGTGGTATTCCGGTAAGACTAAATGGTTTTCCGGTATAGCCAGAGGTATAATGATAATTTCACTAATAAAAAAAATATTTTCAATTAAAAATTTATAACTTTAATATTTTCTTTTTCTTTATTTTTCGTCGCCGCCGCCGCTTTCTGCCGCTGCCTTCCACCTCCGCTGCACCTCTGAGATTTCACGAAGCTCACCTCTGAGACACAATGAAATCTGAGCTTCGTGTGAAATTACACCACTAGGAGACATTAAGCTCTGCAATTTCAAATTGCAGCGGCGGCGCACCTTCTTCTTCTCCATTCAAATTGCAGCGGTACATCTTGCTTGCGGCGATGCGACGACGTTACTGCCTCTTCCGTCCGGCGGTGGCAGAGGTGAGCTTCGTGTCTTAGATTTCACACGAAACTCAGATTGCAGAGCTTTTTGTCCCAGATTTCACATAGTTTCGTGTCTCGAAATTGCAGAGCTTCGTGTCTCCTCGCGGCAAAATTTCACACGAAGCTCAGATTTCACCGCTCAGATTTCACCGTGTCTCAGAGGTGAGGTTCGTGAAATCTCAGAGGTGCGGCGCCGGGGACCAAACAAATTGTGTTAATTTGCAAATAAAAATAAAAATATGGTATAAGATACGAGACTAAAAAAATAATTCGAATAAGTCCAACACGAGTTGCATACTTGCAATAAGTACTTAATTCATCACCGACGTAGATCTGGTGATCTACATTCTACAGCATTCGTTACTAAAAGTTCCCAGCGATTGGTTTGCGATGTTTATCGGCATAGAGCTTCACTCCCATTTGACTAGTTTCAACTATCAATCGTAGATTAGCTAGAAAAGGAGGATCCCCCGTTGGTTGACACATAATTCCCCTGGCGAATTCATGCGAAGAAACAAAAATCCCAAGGGAAGTCTAATGAAGCTGTTAAGACTAACATTTTGGTTAGCCTTAGCTTCGGGATTCGTCGCGATTCTTATCTACATCAACGGTGTATCCGACAGCGGTGCGCTCTCTCAATTTCATCCCTTTTTAAGGTTTTGCGGAGCGAGAATTAAGCGTGAGTAAATCTTTGCTCGCAGATGGAGAAATTCGACTGGCTAAGGAAGAGGCGGAAGCATTGAAGAATTTGCAAGCTACTTTTCAGAAATGCGTGCGTGCGAATGGATTAGGTTTGGAAGCTATCCCAGGAGGGGATTACTGTGATGTTACATTAAGATTTCCTGGTGACACAATTCCCAAATGGGTATGTATACCGTTGATCCTTGGGTAATTTTAAGATTAGCTCTCCTCTTCTGCTTCCAGCTTTCCCGAACTTCCATTGTTTCAAGTGATTTAATATTCTTTTTCACAAGAGCAATGTCATGCACTTTTTTTTTGGCATTACTGTGGCATGGCATCTAATTTGTTTAATCCGCAACTGACCAGAAAGATCCAAACACAGGGGAACTTGAAGGACTGTCATTTGAGTTTAATCTATGTGAAGCCGTGGCTACTTGGGAACAGGTTAGTATTTATCTAAAGTTTACAGCTACACAGGTATAACTTTGTTTGAGTAGCTTACCTGATATTTTCATAAGAGGCTGTTTTCATTTCTTAAACACAATTTTAATAAACATATCAAGGCTTCTGTTCTGCTAAACAGCTCGTAATAGCCCATTATAAATGGGGGAGACTAGTGACAGCTTCATCTATTCCCTCCCTTTCTTCTATCATGGACTCTAGTATTTGAAACTTCATTGATGATTGCCAATGTTTACTTATGCCATGCTATTTCTACTGTCATTATTGTGACAAATTGCATGGAGTTGAGTGTATTTCTGTTTTACCTGGTCAACTAGAACTAAATGTTCAGTGTAAACATTGTCTGGATTGATCAGTAATATGTTGCAACTTATATGTTATTTAGTGAGTTGATCTACTCAGGTGAGAAATAGTACAACAATACTTACAAAGGAGTTCATTGATGCTTTGCCTCGTGGATGGGAGGAGTACGCTTGGAGGAGGATTAACAAAGGAGTACATTTGTAAGCATCGTCTCTCAAATTTATGGAAAATTGGAAATATGGTATCAGTCAAAAGCTACATGATTTTAAATCATTCTAGTTATTAAAAACACATTTGCACATTCTAGTTATTGTTGGACAAGAAAGAGAATGGTGATACCTTTCTCTTCCGGAATTTCCTTCTCAGACAGATGGAGTTTTCATCTTATTCAACAATACAAGTCTCAGAGTTGTGAATGATCTGAATTTTGGTTAAGCTTGTATCTGTGTTTTTTGGGTTCTATACTACTCTTTTGGCTTAATGTTTTCTCTCTAGCTGTTTGGTCAGTTGATATCTGTTTTTGTATTAAGAAGTTGGTGCAGTATAATATCGCTTCCTTGCAAGGATTATGCTAAAAAAAAAGTGACTGCACGAGTATAGATTTGTTAATGATTTCGATGATTATCATTTTTTTGGCAGCTTAGTGTTTAGAAACATTATATTTTGGTTTGCACAGGATTATCTTGGTTTGTATGTATTGTTTTAATCTGCATTATTACATTAGTATGTTTCAGCCTCCTTTTGCACGCTGTTGTTTTTTTATTGTTATTTTTCCGGTAAGAGCTGTATTTGCAGTAGAATTTTACAAAGAGCGAGTTATTCAAAATATTCAAGAATCATATTGCCAAATGCCATCCCCGCACTGTTTGGAGGGGCTAGGAAACAGAGTATTAGAACTATATATATACAGTATATAATCAGTGACTTGTCCAAACATTGTTGAGTCAGAGAATGAATGTCTTTGTGTTCTCGAGTGTCGGAAACTTGTTGCATTTAAAGAATGCCTTAGTGGTAAATATTCCGGGGTCAAGGTTTTAATTAGTGGCTCAAATATGATATGCTGTAAATCTTTAAGTCCTTCTCGACTCAATTCAGTTCAATACCTTTGCATGTAGCTCAAAAACTCTTTTGATGATTTCTGATGTACTCATGTGATGATCAAACAAAAGTCAAGTCTTATGTCTGATGAACTAAAACAAATGTATGTGTCAAAGTATCTTTTGAAGCTAGTTAGGGAATGAGTAAGGAGGGCGTTTATTTGGAATATCCAACTATTTTTCACTCCAATGTAAAGCCTTCTGAATAAGTCATGCAGCATTATGTGCATGGTAGAAGCTGGAATTAACTTCTTAAATCTGCTATAGGAAGAGCTATCCAACCTTCCTGGAGGTTTGTAGTGTGATCGTTGAGCAATTCATACAGTTCGGATTAAATATTTGAACAATATGGATGTGAAGCACACAGTAGCAATGCTGAGGCTTTTTGATAAGCAGAACGAACTCTTAGTGGATTCCTATAGTTCAATGTCAAATGAGTAGCATAAGCTCCAGGTAGAGGAAGAAATGTTATTGCGCAAGTACTACGAATTCATGTCAGCCCAAGGGTCTTGTTAAAAAGGCTAAAGATGGTAATGACAAGCCGGGTGCTGGGATTACTAACAATGGTGAGGTGCCGAGTGAAGCCAATACTGACAAGTGATCAACCATAAGTTGTAAAATGGTAATCTAACAGTTTTGAACCATTGACCTGGTCCGGAGGGTCTTCTTATCACTGATGACGGTTTTCAGGACACATGGGTCTGATGTTGTGGTGATGTTCATGCAGGCGGTGGTGGGAAGAATCAATACCCGATTGGGAATCCTTATTAGAAGATTAAAACATAGAGATTGAGAATTTTAGAGAGTAGTAGAACAATTTCTTCTAAAGAAGAGAACACTCGTACTCTTGATTTGAAAGGGAGATCTTCACAAATTTTATTAGTGGTGGTGAAATATAGTGCAGTCATTGATTTTATCCAAAAAAGAAAGAAAAAAAGAAAGAAAGAGAATGGTCCTTGGACAGAAGACCTTCAAGTTAAATTGTTGAAACTAAATTGTTATTCATTATTTCATAGTGTATTTGCCTCTGAAGATGCTTGCATTCTATAGTCCATTATGAAATGGATTACAAAGTTAGATAAACCTTCTTCTCCTCTCCCTCCCTGCATATTAGTGAATCTGTCTAACCTCTAAGATGCACGATTTGGAATTAATTTATCTGCTGAAACCCTATTTTTTTTGCTTAGCAAATTTTTATTTCAAAAATCCATGTAACACAATCCATTGGATTGGCCTAGAATGCTTTAACAAAAATACACCCATGCTGTCTATGATGGATCTTACTTGCACTACTCCAGGAACCATTGCGAGAATCGAACTCTTTGTATGGGGAAACTTGCTTTGGTACTCCCAGAGAGACCTCCCTTTATCCCCAGGCAGTTTGATAGGTGTGCAGTTATTGGTAATTCTGGAGATTTATTGAAGACCAATTTTGGCAAGGAAATAGACGGCTATGATGTGGTTGTCAGAGAAAATGGAGCACCTATTCAGGTTTTTCATTGGCCAAGTTGATATTAAATGTCCACGGGAATGGTCACTTCTTGTGAGTTAAACTTTATAGCCTTATACTTGTCCATGCTCTCCATTTGTTGAATTGCAGAACTATACAGAATATGTTGGTACGAAAAGTACATTTCGACTTCTGAATAGAGGCTCTGCCAAAGCTCTTCATAAAGTAGCTGAGCTATATGGTATTTCCTACTCTTTCTACAAGCTTTTTTCTCTCATCAGATTTGCAGCTGAACCTTTTATTCTGCAGAGAAAGGAAAGGAGGTTCTTATAGTCAAAACTACAATTCACGACATTATGAACAAAATGATTAAGGTTTGTCCATGATACTATGATAAGGAATTCGGGTGCTCTCTTTCCTTCAAAATTGAGTGGTGCTTCATTTATGATGTCTGTGAGAATGTTGCATATTTATGGATGATATGTGACTATTTGTGAGCCGAAGCCTTGATGACTATAAGCCAAGTATGGGATAATAGACCCTTTGTGGATTTGATAATTGTGTAAAAGTAATATTAGTCAAGCATGTGATGCCATCAAACCTATAATAATTAGGTTTTTTTTTGGTGATAATGTTTTCCTAAAGCTTAATAATATGACTTGATCAAAAGATGAATATACTTTGTTTCCATACAATATTATAGCTGAAGAAGTTTCTAACTTGACGCTGATCATTTACATATATTTCCCAGGTGTCCATTTTTAGCTTCTGTTTATAGAAATTGTCACAATGCTCATCTTGCTCGAGGATAAATAGTTCACAAATGCAGTAGGTCGTTTGCTCTTTTTGTTTGCTAATTTGTTCCCTATGTGTGGTTTTTGTGTTCTTAGGAAGTGCCAATTCTCAATCCTGTTTATCTCATATTGGGTGCGTCGTTTGGTTCAGCAGCAAAAGGAACTGGTTTGAAAGCTCTTGAATTTGCTCTCTCCATCTGTGAAACTGTTGATATGTATGGCTTTACTGTTGATCCAGGTTATAAAGAATGGTATGTGTGACTGAGAAACTTAAATAATTCATAGTGTTAATAGACATTTGCCAACTGTGAAACTCTGAGATTATTAAATCCATCTTAACTTTGTTTCAGGACTAGATATTTCTCTGAATCCCGACAAGGTCATACTCCTTTGCAGGGTAGGGCTTACTACCAAATGATGGAGTGCCTCGGAGTAAGTTTAGAGAAACGAAATATTTTACCCGTTTTTTGAAACCCACTGCTGTTATGTCTGTTTGCTTAATAGAAAAATTCATATACCTTTGACTTTTTCTCTTACATTTATGGTTTTATTAGGCTTCTAGCATACACTCATTCATTTTCTTATTTTGGAACAAAGTTTGCATGTAATTTCATTTGATAGAATTGCATAAATGTCAACACATGCAATTGCTCATTTCATTTTTTCCTTGAAGAATTTACAGATACAAATTTATGAATATTTAATAATTAAGAATTTCTCTCTTCTGCGTGTGCTAGTCCTAATTAAAATTTCCATTTTGTTGGTCACTGATAATTAGGATATTTATTTTTCCTTATTGCTAGACCCTTAACATCAAGTAGCTGTGGCTGATATTCTTTGATTGCTTACAATTTTGACACTTTCCTTTCAATTCTTGTACACAAGCTTATCAAAATCCATTCCCCAATGCGCTCTGATCCAAATCGTGCTGTGAAGTGGGTACCTGACCCGCAAATAATTTCTTCAGCCAGAATTGCATCAGAGAAACTGTTGAGGTAAATTAGTTTCCGTCATGGTTGTTTAATGCAGGAATATTTTGTTCCATAAATTTCAAGGGGTATTGGGAGTTTGAGGACTAAATGATAGTAGAAGGCATACACACTTATGTGCTTATGTATGACTGGGTTTTTTGGTGAGATATTTTCCATGACCCTACTTAGTGGAGTGAAGACGTAGTTTATTAATAATTGTTCATCTAAATGTGGTCAGATCTTGTTATTTTATAAGAAGATGACTATAGGGGTGTCAATGAAATGGACTGTATGTAGTGGAGGGCCTCAGGCTATGAAATTTAACTGATTACATCACCAGTCAGGATCACTTAGTTGAATCCCAGCTTGACTCTACTGGCACAGGAAATCTGCCCAACTTGAGTGGGCTTTCATTATAATACAAGACTATCAAATTTGGACCTATGTTTAAAATTAGAGGCATGTTCTTTAAAAGATAAATAAATAGCCGAAGTCTTGTAACTCTTGCTAGCTCGATGGCCAATGATCTATCTACTCTTACTCAGCTCAGGATACTCTGTTGAAGTTGAGTGATTGATCAAGGTTCTTCTAATAATGAGCATACTGTTCATGCATGTTTCTGAATTCTCACGCTAGTGTTCTTTCGCCTATTCCTGTAGCAATAGGCCGCACGTTATGATTCTTGGGAACCCTTTGCATCCCTCCTGACAGGTCTCTTTTGTAGTCTCTCCCTGATGGATAAACCCAATATGACTGACCCTTTGTCCACGAATGTTGGGAAAAGACCTTAGCTGTCCTGTAATGTAGCCAGTTAATTCAGTGATGTGCTAGTGTGTTTCAATATTTTCTTCTACATTTGCTGTCTTCACGGAATTCACAAAGAGATGCTTGACTCTAGTTTCTGCTGCCTTGCCACGGTCATATTTTGTTTATATTTGGGATAAGTGCCAATATAACCCTATCCACTTGAGTAAGTGCCAATATAACCCTATGATAATTTTTAGTGCAAATATAACCCTAACTAGTTAATGAAAGTGTCAATATAACCCCCATATCCCATTTCCAGCATTGACCTCAAATTTTTACCGTTGACTCTATGTAAATTGACCAAAATACCCTTTGGGCTAACTCAGAAATTAGGTAGACAATTTTACCCTTATAGTTTGCCGGACAGCCATAGTTCACTGAAATTAGGTAGGGTTATATTAGCACAGTATGCAATCTTATTGGGTTATATCAGCACATTCCTAATGTTTGTAGGGTTATATCAGCACATCCTTAAAAATTATAGGGTTATATTGGCACTTTCACTAACTAGATAGAGTTATATTGGCATTTTTGAATATTGAAAGGTTATATTGGCACTTATGTCAACTAGGTAGGGTTATAAAAACACTTTTTTCTTTATATTTTTAGGAGGACAGGAGCAGGATCCGAAGATCCTCTAGCTACATGTTCTATCAAGGCGCAAGTTTCTGGAAAGACCAAAGTGGCTTCGAAATTAAGATCTGCAGCAATTGAGCATCAGAAATACGTAAAAGGTACATCCATGTATCCTTTGGAGAAAAATCTAGGACATGGGCAACTCTGCACGGTTCCTGCAAATTGAAATCCAAATAGAAGGAAATGCATCGACGTGGCCAAAGAATTTTGTAGTGTGTAATTTAGTCTTTTATCTCTTGTGAGTTATATCTAATTTTTCAATTCTTGGTTTTGGGTAGGCCCGTCAAATGGGTTAATTGGATAAATCCGTTATCCAAATCCAATAGATCATTATCCAATGGATCATTATCCAATTAACCCATTTATTAAATGTGTCATCATAATGGGTTGGGTCATAAATGGGTTAGGTCATTAAATGGATAACCCATTGGATAACCCATGAGATATTTATATGACTCAATGGGTTAAAATATATTATCCAATAAGTCATTATCCAAAAAATTATTATATAATTAACTCAATAAGTTATCATTAAACATTTTCTATCGATTTGAGTTACAAGTTATCATTATCCAATGAGATCAGGTATTAAATGCTCAATAGTTTTTGGGATTGAGCGGGATGAAAATAATTGTGTTAATGGAAAATTTTGATCTCCATGGGTCCCATATTATGTTAATTCAATAAGAACGTAACAAATACCCAATAAATATCCAAAATTACCCAATTAAATACATGTGTAATATTTAATATAAATAGAGTGCGTCTCTTGAAAGACGATCTTTCCATAAGTCATGGAAAGACCAAGGTTTAAAGTGTAAATTAGAAGAAATTAAGATAAAATTTTTGGGTTGCATGAACCGGGTTATAAATTTTATAACTACTACATGTTGCATACTAAATTTTTAATGTTGCAACTAAGACCTTTTACCTTTTATTATTCGAATTAAACCCCGTCTTTCCATAAGCATATGGAAAGACCGTCTTTTCCAAGACTTTGCCATATAAATATTCACTATAATTCACAAATTATACAAATTATTCAAGCTCAATCTCGTACAATATTTGAGTTCGTACAGTATTCGATCTCGTACAGTATTCGAACTCAATCTCGTACAGTATTCGAGTTCGTACAAAATTCGCACTCAAGCTCGTACAGTATTCGAGTTCGTACAATATTCGAGTTCAATCTCGTACAGTATTCGAGTTCAATCTCGTACAGTATTCGAGTTCGTACAGTATTCGAGTTTGTACAGTATTCGAGTTCGTACAGTATTCGAGCTCAATCTCGTACAGTATTCGAGTTCATACAGTATTCGAGCTCAATCTCGTACAGTATTCGAGTCCATACAGTATTCGAGCTTAATCTCGTACAGTATTCGAGTTCGTACAGTATTCGAGCTCAATCTCGTACAGTATTCGAGTTTGTACAGTATTCGAGTTCAATCTCGTACAGTATTTGAGTTCGTACAATATTCGAGTTCGTACAGTATTTGAGCTCGAGCTCGATCCTAAGTAATATTGTTCGTTAGTATCGTCGAGTTTACAAAGCCAACATATTATATATTATATATTTTTTATTTTTATTAAATATAATATAATATAATGTACATAATATTATATTACATAATATAATATTATGAACTCGAATATGAACAAAACGCAGATCGATTGATGAACAAAACGCAGACTGATTGATGAACAAAATGCGGACTGATGAAACAAAACGCAGTCTGGAAAGTGAGAACTGAGAAAGAACGTGGACTTGATGGGTAATTCACGTTTCACCCAAATAAATGACATATACCCAATTGGTCATATAGTTCGACCCAATAGATAATTAGTATAGACTCAATGGATAATTAGTATAGACCCAATGGATAATTAGTATAGACCCAATGTATAATTAGTATATGCTCAATGGATAATTCATTATATACTCAATGGATAATTGGTGTTTTCAACCATTTAAACTTTAAATGGATAAGTCACGTAACATTTTACCTGGAGTGAAAAATTACGATTAACCGTAATCATTCTTTGATGTAGGCTGAATCGTGTACATAACTACAAAAAAAAAAGAAATATTTATTCGAGTGGCCAAATGTGGGAATTTCATTTATTATTTTCTTATGTTCAATAAAAGAAAATATTTTTAAAAATTCATATTTCGAGATTTTTCAAATTTAGTAAAAGTTTCTTAAATACTACTTCTACTTCTTTCGTCAAGATCATTTATCAAATTTTAATTGGTTCAAATTAAAATTGATTAAAACATGAACCGAAATCGACAAATATGATGAATCGAGAATTTGATCGTTTCTAAGTTGATTATATGTGTTAGGGAAAAATTAAAATATTCGCAATCAAATTTGTGAAAATTTTGTTATCTTATGATATGAAATTATTCACGGGTCACCCGTTATCCAACCCAACTCAACCCACCCAAAATTATCCAACGGATAACCAATTATCCAATCCAACTAAACCCAATAACTACAACCCAATTATATCCATTAACCAATGGGTCATTATCCAATAAGTCTTATCCAATAAGTGAAATTAGTAAATGGGTAACGGTTATCCAACAGGTGACCCAACCCGTTTGACGGGCCTAGTTTTGGGTGCCTACTACAAATTCCACCACTGATGTATAATCTCAGTTCAAAATCCAATCTTTGTCCACATTGTATTTTCATTGGAGTTCCTTTTTTTCCGCATAAACTGTATTACATTGGAACAAAAGAATGTGAACATATCACCGCGAGACCAATGATTAATGTGCAATATTATAAAGTTTAATTAGAGATGGAGTTTAAAATATAATTTAAGAAAATTGGGAGAAGAATGATAAAGTAATTTTCCATAATAATTCTGATTAATGATCAGGAATATATAAAGAGTACAAAGAAGACTAGTATAAATATAACTCTAGTACTAGTCATCAACATGAAATAAAATATTATCTAATCATCTATTTGCTTTATTCTAACGCCCCTCAAGCGAAGCGTCGGATGCTCGTCGACGCAAAGCTTGGATCTGAAGAACTCGAACAACGGACGAGAGAGTCCCTTGGTGAGGATGTCAGCAATCTGAAGAGAAGTAGGAACATGAGCAACGCGCAGCTTTGCCAAAAGTCACCAGCTCACGAACAAAATGATAATCAATATCGATATGCTTGGCCCGCTTGTGCGCCACTGGATTATGAGCCAAGAAGATAGCACTACTGTTGTCACATAACAACAATGGTGAACCAGAAAGCGGAATCCGAAGATCACGAAGCAAATGAGTGAGCCAAACAACTTTCGAAGCAGTGTTGGCAAGAGCACGACACTCAGACTCCGTACTGGAACGAGAAACAGTGTGTTGTTTCTTGGCACTCCAAGAAATATGACTCCCACCCAGATAGACCGCATGTCCATAAGTGAGACGATGAGTCTCCAGACAGCGAGCCCAGTCAGCATCAAAATAGCCTAACACATCCGGAGTGCTCATGGAATGAAAAATCAAACCAAAATGAAGAGTACCACGAACATAACGCAAAATCTGTGTAACTGCAGCAAAATGATCATCTCTAGGATCCTGAAGATACTGACTCATCGTGTTGACCGAGAAGGCCAAATCCGGACGAGTAATGGTGAGATACTGAAGCGCCCCGACAAGAGATCGATAAAGAGTAGGATCCCTGAACGGCGGACTAGTGGAACTATGCAGCTGAGAACCGGCAACAAACGGCGTAGAAACTGGCGCAACATCGGACATACCAGCCCGAGTCAGAATGTCCCGAGCATACTTCGCATGGCCGAGAAGCAACCCGGAGGAAGTAGGAGAAACCTCAAGACCAAGAAAGTAATTAAGAGAACTAAGATTCTTGATTGCAAACTCCTTGTGCGTCCGAGCAATGAACTGACGAAGAAGAGCCGAATCATTCCCAGTAAGAATAATGTCGTCCACATACACAAGAAGGTACAACAAGGAGGACCCCTGCGCCCAAACGAATAAAGAAGTGTCAGCCGAGCTGCACCGAAAGCCAAGCTGGGTAAGATAGCTGCTAAACCGCTGAAACCAAGCTCGAGGAGCCTGCTTAAGACCATAAATGGCCTTTCGCAGACAACAAACATAGTCCGGATGAGAAGAATCCTGATAACCAACTGGCTGCTTCATGTAGACCGGAACATCCAGAACACCATTAAGAGAGGCGTTCTTGACATCCAGCTAATGAAGTGGCTAAGAACGCATGGCGGAAATAGCAAGAACTGTCCGAACAGTGGAGGCTTTTACCACAGGACTGAAAGTATGGTCAAAGTCAAAACCCGGAATCTGCGAAAAACCTTGCGCCCCAAGTCTGGCTTTGTGACGATCAACCGTACTATCCGGATGATACTTGAGCCGATAGACCCATTTGGAGCCAACAATGTTAACATCCGAAGGCCGAGGCACCAAGTCCCAAGTGTGCTGACTACGAAGAGCAGTCATCTCATCGTCCATAGCCAAAACCCAGGCTGGATCCCGAAGAGCAAAGCGATAATCTGTGGGTTCTGTCTGAGATAATAGTGCAACTGTAAGACCATGTGCAACAATGTTCGAATAATTCCGTCGCTGAATGACACCAGTGGCTGATCGAGTGGTCATCCGATGAGGACGAGGCGGAGGAGGCCAGGTCGGAGGAGGAGAACTAGCGGACGACGCCGAAGAAGACTCGGAAGAGCTGTCCGAGCGGCAAGCTACGGAAAAAGTTGGAGAAGACGCGGCCGAGGCTGGTTGCTGGACCGTGACCGGCGGCGGAGGAGGCGGAACCGGCCGTGGAGAAGTTGGTTCTGGATCCAGCAAGCACATGGTGCATGGCAGCGCATGATACGAAGCCGAAACTGGCACAGAGATCACAGGGTCATCATCAGGATCAAGAAAAGCAAAGACATCAAGGGTGGAGGCGGAAGATCTCGAAGACGTAGAATGAGCAAATGTGAAGTATGTCTCATCAAAACGAGCATGAAGAGTGATGTAGACTCTGCCTGTAGAAGCATTAAGACACCGGAAACCTTTGTACTGGGAACTATAGCCAAGAAAAACACATGGAATGCTGCGGGGAGATAACTTGTGATCAGCATATAGTCGAACAAATGGGAAAACCCGGCACCCAAAAGGATAAAAATTCGAGTAGCAAGGAGCACACCCATAAAGAAGATCATAAGGCAAAGAACTATGCAAAACCGGAGTAGGCAGTCGATTGATTGTATATGTAGCTGTAGCAAAAGCATCATCCCAGTAAGAAACAGGCAGATGCGAATGAAAAAGCATAGTAAGACCCATCTCGGCAACATGCCGATGTTTGCGCTCCGCACGACCATTCTGGTCCGGAGTATAAGGACATGAGATCTGATGATAAATGCCCTTAGTGGCAAAATGACCCCGTAGGCGAGTGTTCAGGAATTCAGTACCACCATCACTCTGAAACACCTTAATTTTGGATGAAAACTGATTCTCCACAAAAACCTCAAACTGTAAGTAAGCATCAAAGAAATCTGATTTGCGACAAAGTGGATAAAGCCAGGTGAAACAAGAATAGTCATCCAAAAATAAAGCATAGTATGAAAAACCATGTGTCGATAAAATAGGGGAAGGTCCCCGTAAGTCACAATGAATCAAATCCAGTACATGTGTAGCATGCTTATGGTTCTCAACAAACACCAACCGTTGACCTTTCGCCATAACACAGGGGGCGCATGTAACAGGTTTAGGCAACAAAGAAGACAGAAACTAAACCAGACTTCTGCAAACTAGAAATTACTGATGCTGAAACATGACCTAAGCGAGCAAGCCACAACTTATAAGACGCCCGTCCTTTATTCTGCTGCAAATGCGAGAAAAATGTTGAATCGCCTTTATCCAAAACATAAAGACCACCATCACTGTGGCCCCTGCCCACGATCACCTTGGAAACTTTGTTCTGAATGACAAAGTTTCAATCATCAAAAGTGATAAAAGCGTTTAAATCTCTAGTCAGTTTACTAATAGACAACAGATTCTTTCAATTTGATAAAGATTGGAATTAATTCGGTTTATTCGGTTGAATTCGGTTTCAAACCAAATTCGGATTTTAAATTCGGTTTGGGTCGGATTTAGTTTTTGGTTTTTTAGAAAAAAAACCGAATAATTCGAACCAAATAGACCAAAACCCGAATAAACCGAACTGACACCCACCTCTAAGCGGAGCCGCGACTTGGAGTGGAACTAACGGCCCAAGCGTAGGAGACGAAAGAGGCGGCAGCCGGAGTGCGAGGATGAACAGTCGGACATGGCCTGGAACCATCAAGAAAACCATACAGCTTCTGGGGTCGGAGAACATAACCAGCTTGACGCTTCCACAACAAATTATTTGATGATGACAATTTGATAGTTATCATATGGAGCAAGGTATTATAAGATAATTTCTCGTCAGACATGATGAGAGGAGAAAAAATAAAAATTTCGGCAAAGAGGAGGGGGGAGAATTTTTCCGGCGGCGAAAGTAGGGAGGAGGGAGAGGCTGCGGCCGAAAAAGAGAAGAGGGTTTTAGAACTAGGTTTTCTCTGATACCATGATAAAGTAATTTTCCATAATGATTATGATTAATGATCAGGAATATATAAAGAGTACAAAGAAGACTAGTATAAATATAACTCTAGTACTAGTTATCAACATGGAATAAAATATTATCTAATCATC
Organism: Rubia yunnanensis; assembly: GCA_037428765.1. Lineage (NCBI taxonomy): Eukaryota > Viridiplantae > Streptophyta > Magnoliopsida > Gentianales > Rubiaceae > Rubia > Rubia yunnanensis. The sequence continues at coordinate 49,760,757 of CM075068.1, read as the reverse complement.
GACTTGCTTTATTTTAACAAGGAAGGAGACATTGGATGCAAATACCACTTTTTTGGGGGTGTTGGACATAAATAATTGAGGGATAAATGATTTTGGGGTCGTAAGAATCTCGCGGGTCAAGAATTCGCATCGGAGAATTTCACGAATCAATTTTTTTCTCATTTCCATGCAATGCGTAGGGTTTTTATTACTAGACATGATGTTTCATTTTCAATACTAAATGTTTCAACCAAACACTGTGATGATTTTTCATAAGTCTGTTTTCACTAAAATCACGTGTTTTAAAGTTAATCTTTTACTGTCAAAACTTGTGTTTACATGTTACATTCACAACATTTAATACATTTTGACACTAGTTTGTGATATTTTATTATTTTAATTTTAATTTTATTTATACTTTTGTTTTTCTTGATGTGTTAGTTTTCAGTGTGTTGTTAAAAAATTAATACAAATGTTTTTCTTTTCGAATATTAGATTTTTATTTAATGTTTTTTTTTTATGTTTTAGTAGTATGAATTGACTTTAAATTTTCATATTGATGTATATTTCTTCTGATATCAAGTTACATTTTGATGTTTTTCTAATTTCATTTGATGTGTATTTTAGTGTTTTTATTTGATGTTTTTATTTAAAATTTTTAATTTGATGATATATTTACATGCTTAACAATTTTTATTAGATGTTTAATAAATTTTTTTTTCATTTGCAATTTAATTATTTTTATTTGATGTCTTACTATTTTAGTTTGATGTGTATTCTATTATTTTATTTTGATGTTTTAATATTTTGTAGTAGCATGGTCTATATCTAGATGCTTTTTTGAGATTCTTTAGTTCTTACTAATTTTGTATTCATGATATTATTATGATTATGCTTGATTATTTGAAATGCATGAATAGTACACCACATATAAGCACACACTTTGGGCTTTATTAATTTATGGTGCAAATATCGATGCCCCCTTGGAAAAAGAACCTTGTTGTTAGAATGGGTAAGGGAAAATGCATCCACGTGGATGTGTGCACAAGGGATTTTATAATGCTTTGACTCACTTTCCATTGCACCAGTCTTAGCTGACTTTGTAAAGTTTCCCGAGAGGTTCCGAGTAGAGATAGTGAATAGTAGCAAACTAGGATTGTGAGATACCTTAGATTATAGATAAGGTGCCAACGACCATTGTGCCTAATTTATAGAACCCAAGGGAAGTAGTGCATTCGCGGTGGAAGCCCAGAATGTAATCGCACGGGGGAGAAACAGATCTACAACAACAGTTCGACCTTGTTGTACTCCCCTAATTACGATGGCGGTGTTGATGGAGGGTTGCAGGAGTACTCACCGTGACAGGGACGGGGAAGTGTATGTCATCAGCCACACCACATATCATAGACACTCTATTAGGTTTGCCTAAATATCTATGTGAATGAATTGAGGATAGAAGAATTAGATTGACCATGTTGCTTAATGATTCCCCAAGACCTTAGTTTACTAGTGTACTTTGCTTTTTTAATTTTATGCTTAGTAGTTGTTAGATTGAAAAACCAAAAACCCCCCTTTGCATGTTTTTTTACTAGCTCTTTCTTTCACTTGTACGGATTGAAGACCCGTCCGAGGTTGTGTTTTGATTGGTACATTAGACCTAGCATCTCTGTGGACAAACCCAGGGTTTGCCTCTAACTACCCTCTAGGTAGCGTAGCAGTAAGAATATGGTACAAAATATAAATCTTTTACTTCTGACCAAGTGCCTCTGCCTAGGTTAATTAGCTATAATTAACGACCCCAGGGGGAGGCATGTCAGAATTTTGGCACCGCTGCCAGGGATGCTATCAATCTAGGTATCAATTAAAGCATAACGTGTTAGTAGAAGTAGTTAGTTTACCTTTTATTTTGTTTGTTTATGTTTTTTTATTCTTGATTGGAGTTGTTGTTATAGTTATTTTGTTACCTTTTAACCTGTTTCCCAGTGCTGTATTCAGAAGGGTATTGTTAGCCCTAGTTTATGGTACACACTCTTACCACTAATATATGCATCTTACACAACCGACTGAGAACACAGGTGGTTGGAGGATAAGGAGGCGAAGAACTAGGGCACAACTTCTTTCGAGGTCGAAAGTAGTGAAGAAGAACCAATAGCAATGGTGGAAGACAATCGTACCCTACGGGAGCTCATGGCACCCAACTTGGAGAATCATCCACTATGCATCACCTTCCCACCATTACCTGTCATTGTGAGCTGTGAGCTAAAAAGTGGCACGATCCATTGCCTTTCTACATTTCATTGATTGGTGAGGGAGGACCCGAACAAACATATTTTGGAGTTCCATTTGATGTGCATGAACATGAATCCCTCGAGAGTGTCCGAAGATGACTACAACCTAAAAGCCTTCCCCTTTTCCCTTCAAAGTAGTGCCAAGGATTGGCTCTACTACTTAACACCGGGATGCATTTGTTCTTAGATGGGCATGAAGCGGAGGTTCTTAGAAAAATATTTTTCGGTTTCTAAGTCGATCGGGTTGAAGAAGCTATTGTCAAACATCATCCAAGGTTCTACCGAGAGAATATATAATTACTGGGAATGCTTCAAGAGACTACTAGCTAGTTTCCCCAACCACCCCTTCAAGGAGGGGGATTTGGTGTATTATTTCTTTGAGGGGCTATGTGATGATGATATGTGGATGGTGAATGCCACTTGCAATGGTTTGATAATGAACAAGAGCCCTAAGGATGCAATGACCCTCTTTAAAGAAATGGAAAATGGTATGCAACAATTTGAAACTAGGTCAAGGGTTAAGGTCTTGGATGAACCCACACATTCACCTTAGTTGGAAGAGCAAGTCTAAGCTCTTGCTTCCATGATGAAGGAGCTTTTTCGAGGAAAAGTGCATCAAGTCCAAGTGTGTGTATTTTGCAACCTTATCCACAACTCCGAAGCGTGCCCCGAAGTCATAGAAGATTTACAAGAGGTGAAGGAAATTGACTACAACAACCGTGAAAGACCACAATTTGCTAGGGGTCACCACAAGGGTTCTGGGGGAACCAAGGAGATGCAAGGCTGGACCCCTATGCAAATTCATTCAACCCGAGGTATCGAGATCATCCTAATTTCTGATGGAGGGGGGACAACCAACCTCACGGATAATAGGGTGGACAAGCTCTACCTCAACCATATCCTAGAGGTGAAGGCCCTTCAAACAATCATGCTTCACTCTACAAGTCGAAACAGGATGAGATCTTGGAAGCCATCGGTCAATTGGGGAAGAAACATGAAGTCTTCGCGGAGAGGAAAAGACGAGAAATTGAGGACCTCGGTAATAGTTCTTTCTCAAGTATAAAAAATCTTGAAGTTCAAGTCAGGCAACTTGCCACCTTGATAAGCCAACTTGAAGCCAAGGAGTCCGGCAAACTACTTTCCCAACCGGAGATCAATCCAAGGAATGTGAGTGCACCTAAATTGAGAAGTGGGAAGGAAGTTGGTGAGACCAAGAACAACATTATGCAAGAGGATGACAAGGTAGTAGAGGCTACCATAGCACACTTCAAAGTTGTGGTCAAGGGAGCATCCTCCAAGGAACTTCCCCCACTTGAGGCACAAGTCACTATTCCACCTCCATTTCCAAATGCTTTGAGGGGATGACCAAAGGTGGTAACCTATGATGCGAACATTCACAAAGTTTTTCAAAAAGTCGAGGTAATCATCCCTATCTTGGAACTAATTGAGAATGTGTTATCATGCTTAGGCCAACTAAGAGGTCAGAACATTTTAAAGTGGGAGGAGTCACCATTTTGAACCATAAGAACTTACCTTAGAAATGCGATGACCCCGGAATGTTTCTATCCCTATCTCTTTAGGTGGTAAACTTGTGGAAAATGCCATGATAGACCAAGGTGCATCCATTAATGTCATCACGTTTAGTCTATATAAACACCTAGAAATAGGTGAGCTTAGGGGTACTGGAGTAATTGTCCAACTTGCCGATCATTCCCATGCTAGTCCCCGTGGACTAGTAAAGGATGTGATGGTGCGAGTTAGCAAATTAGTTTTTCCGTCAGACTTTTATGTTCTAGACGTGGCACACAACGGAAGTGCACCCCCAATAATTTTGGGGAGATATTTTCTTAAAACATCTAGGACTAAAAACGATGTCCACTTGGGAACCTTAACTCTAGAAGATGACATGGATAAAGTGGAATTTGATATCTACAAATCTAGGCATGATTCAACAAAGTTTTCTTTGATGTGCAAAGGTGTAACCCTGTGTGATGAGCATGATGAATCTTCTTGTGTGATTAATGGGCATGAATGTTTGAATGAATCCCATGTTGATGATAATGATGATGATTCCAATGAATTGCATGATGCGATAGATAACATGTCTGTGCTAGATTGCTTTTCTATGCTAACCAATTTGCAGCAGGAAAGGGAGATGGTCGAGAGTTTATAATCTCCTTGACCTCCCCTAACCCCAAAGTAACATTCACAGACTCAACGATAGCGAGACATGGGGGTTCATTTCTTATGACGGACAAGAGGTCCGAAGGTATGGATGGCTCGTTGTGGAGACCTCTACATAACGATGTCATCGTAGGTGGAGTCGTCGATGGCGATTTCGGAGACCCACAGGTAGGTATTTCTAACTAGATCGCATGAAGAAGAAAATAAGTCATGAGGACGAATATAAATATACAGTGTTTCTTTTGCTTTAGTGTTTTGATTAGTGAATAGATAATTTTTGCATGAATCTTATTTTTCTATGAGGATTTTTGAGATAAACTCTTGTTTGGAATGAAATTTTGAGCTCAAGACTCGTGTTTGTGTTTGATTGGAGATAGATTTGAAGGGTTACATAGTTTTTGCAAAACAAAAGAGGGAAAAACCAAGGATTAAGTAAAATTTTGGTGGATACCTTGTGCTGAGATGCTCGACGCTAGGCTATGATTCTTGCTAAGGAGTTTGGCGCGAAGCTATGCTTTGTGCTGAGCTGCTTGGTACGAGGCTCTATCTCGTGCCAGAATTTTGGCGCAAGGCTCTGTCTCGTGCTAGGATGTTTGGTGCGAGCCCATGGCTCACGCCAGGAATATTTTGAGCATAAAACCAAAATTTCAAATTTTCTTTGTTCCGACAATGCATATTTTTGAAAATTCGGATTCTCAAACTTAAAAATGCCTTTTTGGTTCAAGAATTTTGAACTCCCTAATTCCTTAGGATTTTTGAAAATACTTCCAATATCCCTTGAAATTAATTGATTTCTACTATTGTTCTCCTAAATTGAGCATTTTAAAAATTCCATTCTTATCCTAATTGTACCTCTCTCCCTAGTCACCTAGGCTAAAATTCCAATCCTACAGTACATTCCTCCACCTAATTCTATCATTTGACACATTATTCATTCTCAAGAAACACTCCCTCTCACACACTCTTGCTGAAACTCGAAAAATTGAAGCCTTCTTCCAAGAATTAGCAATTTTTTCTTCTTCTTTTGTGGGTCTTACAAATCCTAGCTTCAAATTTTGGATAACCCATTGAACTCTCTGTTTATATATGCTTTATTTGACATTGTGGTGGTGTTATTAAAAGCATGATTCTTGAATGAGTGTGTGTTTTGAGACATGTGTTTGAGTTTGAATGCATGATCTTGTGTTGATGAAAGTGTAGGGTGGATTGAGGTGCTATTATGCTTGATGTGATTTTCATGCGCTGGGTGATTTCGGAGAGAGTGAATCCTGATTGCATAATCCTATTAATGGGATGGCAACATACCACATAGAATTATTGCTTAACTGGATTTTCCCAAACTCATCCCCTCCCTATAGTGAACTTCAAATTCTGAGTTCGAGAAGAGTAATTTTGTTTGGAATGGAATTACGCTTGGGTTTTATGTTCTTGAATGCATGAAGAGTGGCAAAATATCTATGGGAGGTATGGCTGGTCTGCTAGCGTAACACTTAGGTCATCCGGTCACACAGAGGGCTTTAGCTAACTTAGGAAGATTGGGCATAAGGTACAACATAGAGAAGTTAGCCAAAGCATCCATGGTGTGACCTTTGAAATTGGAGGATAGACATGTATGGCTTTATGGCGGAGTGAGCACTTGTAGTTTCATGGTACTTCCACAGCTGGAGCGCACCGCCACTGACCTGGACACATGCTTGGATGACCTATCATTTTTCCAGACCCGCGCTTTGAGAGAGATTTCTATAGTTTTGGACAACCCGAAGATAGATGTGGAGGAGGCCAAAGGTGAGTCCACTACAAGGGCACCTCCTAGTTGCACTCGCATATCCACGGACAGTATTGACCACTCGCATTCACTTGGGGACAAGATTTCAAGCTCTACTCAAGTGTTGCAAGAGGTAGTCCAAGCAATAGGACGAATGCGCTCGCAAGTGGAAGATCTTAGTTTTAGGATGGATAGCATCGAGGCCGCACTTCAAGCAACACAATACATCGATAGGAACTTCATGAGTCACGGGGATAAAGGCCCTTCGGGGCTGCGAGAGTGAGTATCACCATTCTCCCTACCTCACTACCTCACTTATGTTTTGACACGATTATTTTGTGCATTGGAGATTATGCATTAGTTAAGTGTGGGGAGGGAGTAGTGAGCACTTAGGGAGTCTTCATTCTTATATTTCCTCGGTGCATTTCATGATTTGCATTGGTAGTTATTTTTCTTGTTTGTTAATGATGTTGTTTTTTTTATTGTTGAGGGATGATTTTGGATGGATATTTGGTGGCATGACATGCTATGCTAGGATTTCTAGTTTTCATGGGTAGGATGTTTTAGGAAATTGGTGGTGTATTTATGTGTTTGATTATCTTTTGTAGTATGAAGCCAACTTTTGGGGCAATTTTGTGCTACACCAAAACAATAGGAAAACTTGAAAAAAATTGAAAAAAATACAAAAAACCTGGAAAAATCAAAAACCCAAAAGGGTGATTTGGGTCGAAAGGCCTAGGTGAAAATGAGAGGCTAGGTCCTGCTAGGATTACGAGCCTAGGCAAAAATGAGAGGCCATGTGGAAAAATGTGAGAAGTGAGTACCCTTTGTGCGTTAAAGATAGGATGAAAACCTGAAAGGGCTCCAAGGAAAAATGAGAGAAATTGAGAGAAAACAAAAAACTAGGTTAATTGCATGCTTCCGCAGTGGATTTTTTTTGAAGATGGATCTTCGATTGCTTTTGGGATCATTTTGGGAAAAGTAAGCTAGCTTATACACTTATCTTTTGGCTTACCTTTTTCCACACTTTGTTTTGGGTGTTTTGATTGCTTATGTTTTTCGGAGAATGTGAGAGTTGTGAGATTCTTACTCTTTTGAGAGGAAATAGGGTAATCTTGGAATAAATTGAATGCCTCGGTTAACTTATCCTTGCATGCTACATTTCACTTGATTCTTTTTCTTGTCTTTTATTTACTCTAGGACGAGGAAAGAGTTAAGTGTGGGGAGTCTGATCTGTTTCATTATGCGTGCATTAATCGTTGCCTTTGACATACTTTTTAGCTAGTTTTATTTGGTGGATTGCTAGTATTAGTTGAGTTTACGTGACAAGGGGTTTAGACAGCCATGTTTGGTTTTCTTATTTAAATCTCGTGTTTTGTAGACTTAATTGGCACTAATGGACATCTTGTATCCATGGGCTCCTTGATTTTCCTTGTGATCATTTTTAGTAGGTCGCCCATGGTTTTTTTTACATCCTATGTGAAGACCGTTCTGATCTTAACCATTTTGCATGGTTTAACCAATGAATTTGACATATTTTTTTGTTACTTTGGGTTGGCGGTTTGGAAATATTAGTTGAGTTTACATGACATGGTGTTTAGACAACCATGTTTGGTTTTCCTATTCTAAATCCCACGTTTAGTATACTTAATTAGTAATTATTGACATATTGTGTTCATGGGCTCATTGGTCTTCATTGTAAGTACCTTTAGTAGGTCACCCGTGAATGCTATTTGTTACATTACATTCTTACGAAGGCCGTTTAATTTTAACGGTAGAAGATTTGAATTTCATTCACATTTGAATTGTAGCAAACAAAGGCCACGAATATCAATGCGTGGTAGAAGAAGATTGAAGCCAAAGTTAGGCGGCTTCGCAGTTCAAAACGGTCAAAGGAGAAAATGATGAATCATGGTCCGAGGAGTGTTGCCTTAGTCCGAGAACAATCCAGGAAGAATTATCCTTCAAGGTCGGTTCCATTGGATTCTTCTTCTTGAGTACTACAAAATTGACTACTAGAACTCCTGATTCGGACTAACCGTTCACCCGTAGCAAGCAAACAAAGTTTAGCCAACGAAGCACCAGCGTCACTTCACGAACCGCATGTGGTCAAGCACATGCGGCCTGTGAAAATCTTCACAACCTTCACGAGGACCTGCATGAGACCAGCACGAGACCTCCACGAGGCAAAGACGTCGGGCCGTAACACCATGGAGCTTGGAGATGAAGAATTGAAGATTTGGCCAATTATGGAGCCGATTTGTGAAATCCTTCACAGCCCATGACAAACTTTCTGAGCGGAGGCCACAGTTTTTAGCGGTGCGTGAAAACTGTCACAGACAGTGGGAAAACTTTGAGCAAATCGTGTACTGTTCATGGTCCGTGACAATCTTCACGGACCATGGCACAAGACCTGTTTCACGGACCATGCCAGATCCCACAGTCCGTAGCTATGAATGTTCATGAATCATGCCAGATCCCATGCTCCGTGCTTGAATTCTTCACGGATCGTGACATCCGTGCCGGTCCGTGAAGCCTTGGAGGCTGACCTAGGCTTTTGCTATTTTGGGCCTATTTTAGGCCTATTTTGGGCCTATTTTTAGGCCCAATCTCCTGCTACTATATATATGAGCCTTAGTCTTCTACTAAACCCTAAGTAAGCATAATGTAGAGTAGATTCTCTCTCTAGTTTAAAGAGAAGGAAGAGGAGAGTTCTTCCTCTCCTTCCTTCTTCTTTTCTTTTTATTTTTCCTTTCATCTTATTTTCTAGATCTATGGCATCTAACCTAATATTTTCCATGGATCTAACCTTTGTAGAGTAGCTTAGTAGCTTGGGGATATTTTTATTCATGCTTTGATGATTTCTTCTTAAGATTTCGATTTCCCTATCCTAATGCTTATGAATATTTGTGCTTGAACTTGTATTTTCTAAGAATTATGATTTGTGCTATGTCATCATGATGATGCACTCATGCATGTATGGTCGTATAAAATCGTGCTAGGCTTCATTGCGATCTTGGGAAATGTTGGAATTGTGGAGTAAGTATAGAACACTGGGGAGATGAGTGGATTCATGTCCTTTGAGAGAATATCCTTATATGTGTTATACCATGATTCCGATTGGATAGCTGTGCTTAATGTAAATCTGATATGTCCATTTTATGTGCATAATTTAGTACTTTTTGGGTTGTGCTTTTTTATTATCAAGAGCTTGTGTTTTACCTTGAAATTCTCTTAGGAGAGGTAAGAGCAACTTTACACTTTTTTACCTTTTCTAAGTGGATTTTGTGTGACAAAGGAAGAACATGGAAGCTTGAAGACCGGAGGCCATTAAAAGATCACTTTTCAAAGACTTTGAAGACTTGCTTCGAAGACACGAAGACTTGAAGACCGGAGGCCGTCGACGGACAGTTTTGAAGACTTTGAAGACTTTCTTCAAAGATTTGAAGACTTGAAAAATGAGAGGAATCATTGTGCATATAAGTGTTCACCACAAGAAGAAGAAAAGAAAACAAGGTTAAGTTATGGCGCCCGTCGCGAGTCACGACGAACCCGTCGCGAGTCGCGAGTCACGACCAACGGGTGGCCAAAATCTAACCTTATCCTTTTTGTACTATAAACAACACTCTCTTTCCTCTCATTCACATCTCTTCTTCCTGCATTTTTTGGTATTGTTCTAACACTAGTTTCTACCATTTTTCATCTTTAAATTATCTTGTATTATGTTTGGTTTTTTAGAATTAATTAGTATGAACTCTTGTAGCTAAATCTAGTTCTTGGGAGCAATTTATTGAAGCTTCCAAACTTATGCAATAAGATTCTATATTTGCTCATTTATGAACATTTATTGGAGAGCATTTATTATGCCATTAATGTTGTGTTTTACCTCATTTATACCATGGGTTGTTTGAGTATATGAAATGTTTGTAAGATTGAAATGTTAGAGTGTTAGGAAAGTTGCAAATTTCTTAACTCATTTGATATGAAATTCAAAAGCATGAATTTAGAACTTCTTGTGTATAATGTGTGGTAATTCTTGCTAGATGAGTATGTTAATGTGGATTGTTTTCATATTTGTCATATAGATGCAAAGAATGGTTGAACCATGAATGTTGTTTGTTCTAAGTTTAACCAAATAAATGCTTTGTTTGGTTAAATGACTATGTCTTTGGTAGAAGGATTTTTATTATCAAACCTATGGTCCTTCGGGTGAAATGTCATTGATGAAATACCCCTATGATGTTGTTTGTCTATGGTGATCATCAATGGAGTTTGCAAATGGTCGTTGTTTGTCTTTGCAAACTACTCTTAAGGAGGAATGGATGTTGATCTTTGATTGAGAAGTGATAACATTCCCCATAAATAAATGTAATTGAATAAGTGAATGAATCAATGAGATATAGGAAGTTTGGAAGTGGAAGTCGATTGCCCCCAAGGCTCCGTTCATTATTTTTTACATCGTATCTTTAGTTGTATTGCATGATTAGCATAGTTCTCTTGCTTTGCTAATTGTTGTCTTTCAATTTGATATCTTCGGCTAAAAAACCAACCAAACCCCCCTTTTTTACATGTTTTTATATGTATCTATGTATGTATATGCCTAGTATATTTTCTCCTATATATTTTTAAACACTTGAAAAGATCCCTCTTCTAGTGGACGACCTCCCAAAATCACATATCGGCTGGTTGATTCGGCAAATGCCGACGGGGGAATATCCCCTAGCCTACCCCGGTAGATTAGTATGTTGCATGTAGCGACTAGAGTTGTGTCGACTCTAGAGTCGTCACGAGGTGTCTTTTCCTTTGCCTCTCTAGGTCTAGGGATTGAGATCCACAGTGGAGTGTCTGGGAATGTAATGCATCTTACTATATATCCAACGGTTGCGACCTACGTATAGCAATGCCCTTTTAGACTGGCATTGTTCCTCTAATCGGGGGTGCGTGGGCCTTGGGAGTGAGTGATTAGGGAATGGTCTGCGGCTTTGTAGGACTAGAGCGCATTGCCTAAAATTACGGAGACGATGGGATATGGGCATTGTGGTAAGTACCACGTGTGACAGATGGAAGGAAACACCAGGCTATCTCCTCATTGTGTGACATGAGCATAAGATAGGTTTATAAGTCCATATGTGAATGAATCGAGGATAGAAATCATTTATCAAGCATGTTACACAAATACCCCCAAGTGCCTGTTTATATAGTTGTCAGCTTTATTTCACTTTCATGCTTTGTAGTTATTAGTTGAAGAAAACCAACCCCCTCTCCTTGCATGTTTTATTTACTAGCTATTCCTTTCACTCGTGCGGAATGACGACTCTCACGGCGTTGTGTTTAAATTAGTACTTGAGCCCTAGCATCTCTGTTGAAAAAACCGCAAGGATGGTAGTAGATACAAAGGTCATTCACACTAGAATGGTAGTAGATGAAGTCCATGATCATCAATGCATGGTAGAAGGAGATTGAAGCCAAAGATAGGAGGAAATAGAGTTCAAGCAGCTAACGAAGAAATGGGGAATCATGGTCCGATGAGTTGTGCTTAATTATGAGAACGATCCTAGAAGAACTAGCCTTCAAGTTTGGTTCCATTGGATTCATCTTCTCGAGAACTTAAAAATTGACTACTAAAACTCTCAAATTGGACTAACGATTTACCCGTAGCGAAGGAAACTAGTTCAGTCGGCCGAGGCATAAACGGGTCAGCGCGAGCCGTTCATGGTTTGGCACCAATGGCTCGTGCCAAGAAGACCAGCATGATGCTACGGCACAACCCAAGCCAGATGCCACGGGCTGCAGCACAAAGTGAAGACCCTTCCATGCAGCTAAGTATTGGTGCGGGATGTCCCATTTTTGGGATCGCGCACCATTCCAAGCTCAATATGCCAAGACCACCGGATGGGGTGTGGGAAATCACACGGCCCATGCCAAAGTTTTTGAGAAAGCACTCTTCCTGACCATGACCCATGCCAACGGCCATGGGTGCAGAACAAAACATTTATTTTTAGCACCCTGATGACACCTCACACCAGACGACGCGGCCTGCGCCAGGGGGTAGACGTGACCCGCGCAAAGCCTCACGTCCCGCACCTTTTTAAGATTTGTGCCACACACCAGATCAGGCACCTCGAGCCACATGAATAGATGCGTCCCATGCCAGACCTCGCACCCCACGCCAAGAACACTCCACGGGCTGTACCATCCATGATGCCCTTCGCTGGGCGGGAGCTGAGCTAGGGTTTACCCTATTTTGGGCCTATTTTTAGGCCCAATCTCCTACTACTATAAATAGAACATTTGTCTACTAGGTTTAGTATCTAGATACCTCATATCCAAGAGTAGCTTGGCCACTTTTTCCTTAGTAGTTAGGAGAGAACTCTCTATTTTTTATATTGTTTCTTTTTCTTTGATCCTAAGATGGGGAATTCAAATCTTTATTTGAATCAAATGTCTAGCTTGGGGATAAATTATAGTAGCATGGTCTAATTCTATATTCCTTTTGCGATTCTTTAGTTCTTTCTAATTTTGTGTTCATGATATTATTATAATTATGCTTAATTTTTTGAAATGCATGAATAGTACACCACATATAAGCACACAATTCAGGCTATACTCATGTATGGTGCAAATATCGATGCCCCTCATGGGAAGAGAAATTTGGTTGTTAAAATTGGTAAGGGAGAACGCGTCTGCGTGGGTGCGTACACGGGGGATTCGAGAATGCTCTGACTTACTTTCCATCGCACCAGTCTTAGCTGATTTTGTAAATTTGTCCGAGAGGTTCCGGGTAGAGATAGCAAATAGTAGCAAACTAGGATTGTGAGATACCTTAGATCATAGATAAGGTGCCAATAACCCCTGGGCCTAATTGATAGGACCCGAGGGAAGTAGTGCATTTGTGGTGGAAGTCCGGGATGTAATTGCACGGGGGAGAAACATACCTACAACAACGGCCGGACCTTGTTGTACTTCTCTAATTACGATGGTGGTGCCGATGGAGGGTTGCGAGAGTTCCCGACATACAAGGACAGGGAGGTGTATGCCATCGACCACACCACTTATTATAGACACTCTATTAGGTTTGCCTAAATATCTTTGTGAATGAATCGAGGTAGAAACATTAGATTGACCATGTTTCTCAATGATTCCCCAAGAACTTAGTTTACTAGTGTACTTTGCTTTTTTACTTTTATGCTTAGTAGTCGTTAGTTTGAAAAACCAAAAATCCCCCTTTGGATGTTTGCTTTACTAGCTATTTCTTTCATTCGTATGGATTGATGATCCGTACGAGGTTGTGTTTTTATTGGTACAATTGACCAGGGCTTGCCACTAACTACCCTCTGTGTAGCGTAGCAGTAAGAAAATGGTGGAGAATATAAATCTCTTATCTTCGGACCAAGTGCCTCCACCTGGGTTAATTAGCTACGATTAAGGACCCCAGGGGTAGGCAGGTCATTATCGATTCCACTTGAACCGCAAAGCTTTATTTTGCATGTAATTTATGATAGCGGTGCAGAGGAGCCTTGATGTTCACCAGTCTGTGAGATTGCGGTTATCTAGAACTTCCAAAGGTAAGTGAATTTGACTTGGCAGTTCTAGTGAGGATAAGGGTCAAGGAAAAGAACTCATTGAATTATAGATTCAATGTGATCCGAAGATAACAACTAGAGTTGTTCTTGAACTTGATGATGATATCATGATGATCTGCGATGATATGGAATGAATTGGACTTCTAGACTATTACATGGTAGGACTAATTTGTTTAGTTGTTTATGACTGATTTATTTATGACTAAAAACTTTATGAAGAAGTCATTTTGTGTCTTCCTGTGTCCTTGCTTAGTTATTTTTTTCGTCCATTCCGTCAACTACCAAAAGATGATGCAAAACTATCAAAAGTAAATGTAAAGGTTATTTGTATACATCATATGGATCTATGAAGGATTTACAGATGGCTGGTAAAAAAAATACATGGTATTATGCTCTATTGCATATTCATGCCTATTTAGTTCTACAATCCCTTGCAAAAACACCAGAATGTTGTTTGCTGCTTTCAATTATGATTTGAAGAAAATCAAGTAAATTTTCCTTATCATTCTTCCGGTGGTTCCCTTCTGCAGGTTTAGACTAGACCATCTGAGTGGCAGCACTGTGGTGGCAAGCAACTTCTAGGTTGTTTTGATGACAACAAGCTCTGATTACGGTTATTTCCGACACTTTATCATCCCTTATTTGAGCATCGCTGCATCTGGCTGAACTTAGGTGTTGTCAAGCTGACCTTCTTGTTGCTACTCATGATGAAACAGATTTATCAATCCACTTCTATTCATGCAAAATATATACTCTCTTCGTCCCAAATTAAATTGCAACATAGAGAAAAATGGCTACAAAAAGAAACAGTGAAAAAGAGGAAGCTTTTCAGTCTAAAAAGATGAAAATTGTCCTCTGATGGGACAAAAAATTTATTGTACAAAATGGGTTAAATTTCAGATAATCCCTGACGGGAACAGTAAATATTCTCTCCCTTTTGCTAACTTTTGGCTCCAAAATTTCACTTTTGGAGCCATTTGTACAATTTTGAGCTACTGTTCATGAAGTTAAAAAATTCACCCTTACATCTATAAATAGAGACATTTATTACAACATCCAACCAAATCAAACAAAAACCAAACAAAAGCTCTAAGAATTTTTTTGGCCAGTTCTTCAAATGCTATTCCCTCCTTTTATTTTTCTTCATCATCGAGCAACGTTGTGATGTTTGGGCAAACCTAACAGATGATCAGAGGTAAGACATAGCCAATTTCCTGCTTCAACAAATTAAGAATGGGCAGATTGAGCGGCAACAGAGAGTCGAGGCAGCACAGAGATAGTCATGTTCAATGTAGATCATCTCTACAATCTCTGCATGGGTGAAAAAATAACTTCAAAATGAAGAAGTTGTGAATGCCCGTTCAAAAAAACATGGGCAATATGGCAGAATCAAGAAACCGATCGACCTAAAGGCCTTAATGGCAGTGCCACTAAGGTACCGACGAACCTTCCAGAGCACAGCAGCACAAATGCATGTCGGAAAAAGCACCATACAAAGGGCTATAACAAGCAAGGAGATCTGAAGCCACACTAATGCAGTACCTCCACAACTAAAATTGGCATGCAAAGAATCAAGGCTAGAATGGTGCCTAAGTAAACTGGAGTGGAACATGCAGTTCAAGCCCATGGAAAATGTCGTACACATCGATGAAAAATGGTTCTACTTGACTGAGGAAACAACAAGGTATATTCTAAGTCCCAATGAACCTGAACCCTATAGAATCACTCAAAGAAATTATAACATTCTAAAACTCATGTTTTTATGTGTTGTGTGTAGACCATTACTTGATTTAGAGGGTAATGTAATGTTTGATGGGAAAATAATGATGTTTCCATATGTGGACTATGTAGTAGCCAAGTACACCACTGTAAATAGACACGGTGGAACCATGGTGCTCACATGCATATCATCCATAAGTAGAGATATCATAAGACATAAGCTGATTCTTGAGCTCATACCAGCAATCAAGGTAAAATGGCCAGTTTGGGCAAGCAAAAACATTTTCATATAGCAAGATAATGCCCCTACCCACATATTTGCAAATGACCCTGAATTTTTAGCTGTAGCCACCTCAGATGGGTTTAATATACAGTTAGTGTGCCAACCATCAATATAACCCAATCTAACATTATGGATTTGGGGTTTTTGCCTCAATTCAAAGTTTACAGTAGCAAAACCCTAGTCAAAACCTAGATGAGTTACTACAAGTTGTGTATGATGCATTTGAGAGATATGATCCTAGATTTATTGACAAGATTTTCCCAAGTCTACAATATGTCATTGTGGAAATCATGAAATGTAGATGTGGGAATGAGTTTAAACTGCCACATTTGGGAAAAGACATGCTAAGAAGGCTTGATATGCTACCCCACAATTTAATTGTGGACCTTGAGCTGGTAAGGGGTTGTTTGGAACACATGGCGGCCATTGAGAGAACAAGGCATATTCAAGACCCGCTGATTAGTGTGGAGCTAGTTTAGATATACAAGGGATATGTACTTTTTTAGGGTTGTGCTTCTAGATTTAGGTCTAGGGTAAACATACCAGTTGGTTTTGGTAAAGGTATGTTTATAGGACAACCTTGTAAAAGTTGGGAGGGCTAAACTCCCTTTTGTATGCAGGAAATTTGAAAAACTAAGTTTTAAAATTTAGGTTCTATAATTGGGCAAACAAACATTAACCCAAAATGTAATAGATGGCATGGCACACAAAGTAATAACGAGGCAACAAACACTACAAAGCTGTCATCCAAGTGTTTTTAACAAACACGGTTGCTGCCTAAGTGTGAACAAATAATATCATCGTAGGTGGCCAACTAATACATGGTCAAGTAGGCAGATAATTTCAGACCTG
Source organism: Rubia yunnanensis (assembly GCA_037428765.1). Lineage (NCBI taxonomy): Eukaryota > Viridiplantae > Streptophyta > Magnoliopsida > Gentianales > Rubiaceae > Rubia > Rubia yunnanensis. Next base: position 49,744,104 of record CM075068.1, on the reverse strand, counting down.
GGTAAAATCGCATCATGCCCCGCCAAGATCAAATCAGTTCATAACTCACAGGCATGGCTGCATGTTTTAATCATTCATCACAGCTCCATCATTAATCATGGGCTCAACCAGCACATAAACATGCCATCACAAACAATTTCACAAGCTATAATATCTCATATGAAATGCAGTTAATATATGCCCAGCTAAGATCAGGCAGTTTGGTTAACAACACTACATGGTTGCATATATGCACCACAAACACATACATATGCATCACTTTTACTGCTCTATTATTGCCTTAGATGTGAAACATGCCTTGCCTCACTCAGGTTAAGCATAAGATTCAGATGAAAAATGGGGAACAGCCACCCAGGTATCAACTGAATTTGAGTCGGAATCTGAGTAGTTGCACATTTGAACATAAAAAATATACATATTCAAATATCCAGCACGAACAAGTAGCACACATGTTATCACAGACAAGTAGCACATAGACTATCACAGACAAACACAGAACTAAGTAGTTGTAAAAAAGCAACAGTGACACTGTGTAAACACACCTGCAGTAAGAGGTAATTTATTAGTAAGTACTCACCAATTTTAAATTACTAAGTAACAACAAAATTGAAAGGGGACATGAAATACAAACCTGTGAGTAATGAAACTATTTTCTAGTATCAGAATAACTATGACGCACATATCCACTCCAGTTACCAGGATACAGACAAGCCCCGGTTTCCCAGAAATCGGGCTCACCATACTTAGGGAATTAATTGCCCTTGAAGTACACTGAAGGATGTGGATTACACCAAGATTCATAATCAGATTCATCAGAATCAGGGGGTTGGGTTTCATCAGAATCAGAAGCCGTGTTTCATAAGAATCAGGGGGCTGTGTGTCATCAGTATCCAGGGATTGTGTTTTATCAGAATCAGGGGGTTGTGACTCATGTGAATGCGCGGGGGGGGGGGGGGGTATCCTAAGATTCAACCGAATCAGTATCAAGGACAAGGTACAGGGGTGGGATAACATTACTGGGCTTGGGTTGTGATTCAATATCATCAAGCCCAGTAAATAATGTGGGATCAAAACTCGACTCAAACTGCGAGTCATACTCAGATTCACTAAAGGGTTGGCAAGGGGTAGACTCACCCTGCCCGGCCATAAACCTATCACCATGATCCATCAGGTAAGAGTTCACACAATGGGTGGGGCTAGAGTTTCAGATGTAAACAATCACAAGGGAAAAATCAGTACACTATGACAAGGGGTGGGGCTAGGGTTTCAGATGCAAACGTGCACAAGGGAGAAACAAAATAATATTAGTAGGGGCAAATTAGACACAACTAAATGATAAAAAAAATCAATAATAGGAATAGATGGCTTATAAGTCAAAGAAAACACAACATGAGTATAGACAGTTGAACGGAACCCTTAATCGAGGCCAAGATCAAAATTTAAAAGCTTAGAACAAGAACAACAAAAAGAACATAACATGCAAGCAGTTTTTACATGCAAGCAGTATCAGGAAAACAAATAAACATCACATGCAAGCGGTTTTCACATCAAATGTGTTTGAAAACATAAAATATTATCACGGGAAACCCTAATCGAGTCAAATCTATGATTAAAAAACTCAGTACAACAAGAACACCATAAACAGGGGCATAACAGTCACAGATCCGGCAACAAGTTTCAACAAATCGAGCATTTAACACAATATAAACATGCATTTATGGTAAAAAAAACTCAGAAAATAAACTAATTTAGGAGTAAAAAAACCCAGGAAGCAAGAACACCATGAACAACGACATTTTAGCCCTAGATCGGCCAAAAAGCTTCAACAAATCCAATAAGAATCACAAAATGACCGTGGATTTATTGTCTAAAAATTGAAAAATGGAACAAATCTTTTCATGCAACTGGTTTTCTAGGTCAGAACTCAAGATCCAGGCATTTCTCAACAGATTAAACACAAAAAACACAACGAATCCAGAACCCACAAATCAAGAACCAACGAAATGAGTTCAAAACCCACTAAATCAGTGAGTAAAACAAAATTCGGGACTCAAAATGCCATGATAAACATTAACAGAGCATAAATCGTGTTAATTTTGAAAACCCCCAAACAACCCACGAAAACCCTAGTTTAGAAACCCAAAAGCTGTGATAAAAACAACAACCCGAACATTTTATCACGAAGGAGCATTGAAAGCAACATAAAAATGAGAGATAAACACCATGGAATAGATAGATATCAGATGGGGAGCGGCTAGGGTTTTTTGGGTTTGAGGGAGTTGAAGAAAAAGCTGTGATTTTGAAGAGATAAAAGAGAGAAATGAGAAGTAAATGGAGCGTTCAGGAGTCATGGAGAAGGAAAAATGAGCATTGGGAGAGAAATAATGGTGATTGTAAAGAGCAAAAGTGAGGCTTGTGATTTTACTGACCCAAATTTGAAATCAGTACGCATGCCTCCATAATAACGCAACACGCATCCCAGAGTGAGCCAACTGACCTAATTAATCAGGTTTAACACCTGTAATTGTGGTAAGTTTCAGGGGCATTTTCTCCTTTTAACAATTGGTCAAATGGGATGAAATTGGTAAGTTTTGACCCATTGCAATTTAATTAGGGACATCCATTTTAGGAAAATATGCAGTTTATTCCGGAACGGAGGGAGTAGCAAGAAAGCGTAGAAACATGTCCTCCACTTGATAGTCAACTTTTTCATGATTATCATAGTTTATCACTAGGAATTAAAATATAAAGGAATCCTACGAATCCATGAAGGTTCACGTGTATCAGATTCGAACATCATTATATTTCACCATTTTGTATCTTGACTTCTTGATTTGTAAAGTGTTTAATGTTTGGTTGAAGCATTGCATGCTCGGTTTGAGGATTGGAGATTGGATTCAAAGTGAAAACTAGATCGTTGGAAAAATATCACTCACAAGGGTGGTGGAAGAAGGAAGACCACTTACAAAGTGGTAGAAGATAAAGTGAAGAAAGAAAGTAAAGTAGCGGGCGAAGAATGGCCTGAGCTTGGAAACCGGTTTCTAAGAATGATACGATACGAATTGGTGTGCATGGATAACATCATTGAATTTGTCTCCCCGAGTACGATAAAAAAGACTACAAGAACTCCAAAAAACAGATGGACAGCTCACTCGTAACGATGGAAAGAGGAAGCAGGATAGAGAAGCCTTCAACAGACTGTGAAGATATAGGCATGATTCTTCACGGTCCGTGAAGACCATCCAAAATTTGACTTTTTAGCCATTTCTCCTTTAATTCCCTGGACTATAAATAGCCCTTCTTCCTTAATTTGATGTAAGCCCGACATGAGGCTCCAAAACCCTATTTTTTATGTTCCTCTTTCAACTTCTTATATGTTTCTTTGTTTATTTGTGTTCTATGTTATGAGTTTTGATCTAGGCTAAATTTCTTCTTGGGAGCAATAGATTAAAGATTCCAAACCATGTGGAGAGAACCTCTTAAACTCTATTTAGATATCTCGATTATCATGTATTTTCTATGCTTTCAATGTTTATTTTAGCTTCATGAATTGACTAGAAGTGTGTTGATATTGATTGCTTGCATGATAACATGTTAGGAGTTAGATGAAAGTGATCAGTTTCTTCTCTTTTGACATGTGGTCCAAGAACACGAAGTTAGGATTTCTAATTAGGTTGACGATGCTATAATTGCTAGATGAATGTGATAATGTCAAACGCTTTGTCATGTTTATCTTAAGGTAGCAAGTAAGGGAGAATTTTGAATGTTGAACTTTCATGATTAACCCTAGTAAATGCATGAATTGGTTAAATACTTATACATTTGGTTGAATGTTTATAACTGTTATTAAGCTTGTTGATTCTTCGTGCATAATGCTATTAATGAGATGTCTTTAGGCTTGATCGTCTAAAGCAGTCATTAGTCAGGTCTACAAAGAGATGCTGAATTCACTCTTGTAGATTACACTTAAGAAGAATATGAGGTTACCCCCCACAATAGGTAATCAAAAGGTTTTATAACTAGAGTAATGGTTCTTGTTAGAGTATCCCACATTGGAAGTGGAGATGTTAGTTGTCTTACATATAAGGTTGGTGGGTTACCCTCCTATTACATTACCATTTGGTTTTAGGATGAAACCCCACTAAACTTATGTGTTGAACATTCTACACGTCCCTTTTTCCTATTTGGGCTAGTGTCTAATTTCAATAGTTCTATGGTCAACATGTGGTTTGGAAGTGGACATCAATTGTGTCCAAGACCTTGTATCTTTGTGTTTTAGTCACCCTTCTTACTTGTTTGCATGATAAGCATGCTTTTCTTTATAGTCTCTCGTATTTCAATTGTCGGATTAATCAACCAAACCAAATTCCCCCAGCTTTATGTATATGTATATTTATTTAATCTTATATGCATGAATACTTACGAAAATTCATCTTCTCTGAACGATCTCTATTACCACTATCTACTTAATTGTAGTATAGCAAACATATGTATTATAAATTGTATATTTGAAAGGTGCTACGACGGGCCTCCAAATTTACAAAGATTATGGTAAGGGAGCAAATGCCTAGGTAAGTGCAGATTAATCACCAACACTGGACATTTTGCTCACATTCATCACCAATAACTATTAAGAGAGACACGGAGTTAGACGATACCCTATTAGGAGGTAATAAAATTAGAGTGTCAAGGGAGAGGAAGGGCAATCCCGTGATCATTAGGACCTTGTGTCGAATAGCCAGAGGTATATTTGCAAAGAAATCATCGCAATCCCAACCGATTATACATAATACAGTACCCATGCATCTTTCTCAGGTAGTCAGGTGCATTATTCTACGACTAATACAACACAGATTCATTCCCCAAAACCAATACACACTAAATTAGTATTCTTTCCAACACATCAAGCACATACCATACATTCATATCACATCAGACATTAAATGATCATAAATCACGGGTAGGCCTGTTAAATGAGTTAATTGGATCAATCCATTATCCAAATTTAATTAACCTATTATTCAGTAAGTCTTTATCCAATTAACTATTTATTAATTGGTCATAATTGGTTGGATCATAAATGGATTGTGTCATTAAATGGATAACTCATTGGGTAACTCATGAGATAACTCATATGACCCAATGAGTTAAAATATATTGTCCAATAAGTCATTATCCAATAAGTCATTATGTAACTAGCACAATAAGTTATCATTCAATATTTTCTTCTGATTTGGGTTACAAGTTGTCATCATCCAATGAAATTAGGTATTCAATATTCATTAGTTTTTGGGATTGGATGGGATGAGAATAATTACGTTAATGGAAAATTTTGATCTCAATGGAAACCTAACAAATACCCAATAAATATTCAAAATTACTCAATTAAATGCATGTATAATATTTAACATAAATATTACTATAATTCACAAATTATACAAATTATAATTCACAAATTATTCGAGCTCAATCTCGTACAATATTCGAGTTCGTACACTATTTGAGCACGTACAATATTCGAACTCAATCTCGTACAGTATTCTAGTTCGTACAAAATTTGCACTGAATCTCATACAGTATTCGAGTTTCTACAATATTTGAGTTCAATCTCATACAGTATTCAAGTTCGTACAGTATTCGAGTTCAATCTCGTACAATATTCGAGTTCAATCTCGTACAGTATTCGAGTTCATACAGTATTCGAGCTCAATCTCATACAGTATTCGAGTTCGTACAATATTCAAGTTTAATCTCGTACAGTATTCGAGTTTGTACAGTATTTGAGCTCAATTTCGTACAGTATTCGAGTTCGTACAATATTCGAGCTCGTACAGTATTTGAGCTCGAGCTCGATCCTATTAGAAAAAAATTAAATCATTCGTAATCAAACTTGTGAAAATTTAGTTATTTTGTGATATGAAATTATCCACGGGTCACCTATTACCCAACTCAACTCAACTCAACCCAACCAAAATTATCCAACGGGTAACCCATTATCCAACCCAACTAAACCCAATAACTACAACCCAATTGTATCCATTAACCCAATGAGTTATTATCCAATAAGCCTTATTTAATAAGTGAAAATAACACATATATAACAGCTATCCAATGGGTGACCCGATCCGTTTGACGGGCTTAATCACGGGAAAGATCTCTCACTTTTTGCCAAGAAACTGCCACCGTCCGAGCCTCCTATCTGCTGCAGTTATGTAGTGCAACTCCTCAGAACCTCGAGCTCCTTCTCGAGAAACAAGTACTTTGACTCTGCAGAATGTGAACAAATTTTTCCTTGCTCAAATCCTTCATCAGCGATTCTGCACTATTATCAATCATTACAACAATCAAATCTCAGGCCTCAAAAGAACTCAAAGATTGAAAAAAAAGAAGCAAATTCATCACCGATAATTAACCTAAAAAGAGATTAAATGATCATAGATAAAGAAATCATCTCAAAAAATCATAGTTGTTCGATGGCAGATTGTGAAAATACATTTGTTAAGGAAATAGAAACTCTTTCCTTGTACAAGGAAATGTTTAGATGGTAGTTACTTTATAGAATTAGTTTCCTTATAGAATTAGTTATAGATTTTAGTTTTGATATAGACTTAGAATCTTATTCTTATTATACTTTGGTTTGTTGTAACCCTATATATTGTAATCCTCGTGATTGATGAGGTGCGTCATTGAATAATATTAGTGCACCATAATTACGTCCTCTATATTTTATCATCCTTATACAAGGAAATGTTATAGATGGTAGTTACATTATAGAATTTGTTTCCTTGTAGAACTAGTTATAGATGGTAGTTTTCTTATAGACTTAGAATCTTATTCATATTATACTTTGGTTTGTTGTAACCCTACATATTGTAATCCTCATGATTGATGAGGTGCGTCATTATTACCCTATTTTCTACATGGTATCAGAGCTTAAAATCGTGAAACAGAAAAAATTTTCTCTGCCGCCGTCGATCCCACGCACCGCCGCTGCACCACGCGCCGCCATCTGCCGTTGCCACCGTACGCTGGTTCCACTGCCGCACGAAGTTGCCATCCGCTGCTCGCGTTTGATCCGCCGTCCACCGCACAGCCGTCCGCCTTCATGCGCCGCCGCTTGTTTTGCGCCTGTGTATCTTGTTGATCCGATCTGCTGCTGGTTGCTGCACCTGCTGCTGATTCGTACCTTATTGTACACTATGTCTGCCTCCGGAAGTAATCTTGAAGAACATGCTCGTACTGATGTTAGTTTTGAGGCTACTGCGTTTCAGAACATGAATGACTATGAGGTAATTGTGACTTTACTGAAATAGTTGCAGTTGCAATCTGGCCCTAAGATACATATACCCGTTGGTCGTTTGTTGACTGACCCCTACGTCATTGGCTCTTCTGACGGATCTGGTTTGGTTATTGCACCCACTATCCCGAAGGGTCAAGAGAATTACCTTGAATGGTCTCCTACAAATTCTTATAGACTTAAAATCTTATTCCTATTATACTTTGGTTTGTTGTAGCCCTATATATTGTAATCCTCATGATTGATGATGTGCGTCATTGATTAATATCACTGTTACGGTTATTGCTGCTACTTCTACCCCTACTGAGAATTTTTTTAAAATTTATTTTTATTTTAATGATTAGCAATTTCATAATCTTCTTTGCAAGTTGGGCATTCTTGTTATCATGCTCCAACTTGAGGGAGGATGTTAAGGAAATAGAAACTCTTTCCTTGTATAAAGAAATGTTATAGATGACAGTTACCTTATAAAATTAGTTTCCTTATAGAACTAGTTAAGATGGAAGTTTTCTTATAGATTTAGAATCTTATTCCTATTATACTTTAGTTTGTTGTAGTCCTATATATTATAATCCTCATGATTAATGAGGTGCGTCATTGATTAATATCAGTGCACCATAATTAAATCGTCTATATTTTATCAATATTATTGAAAACAAAAAGTGACTAGAGCGCATATGTCGGTCCAATCTGCAGAGACTATTGAATAGTGATTGTATTCCATGTACAAGATTGAGCCCCGTGATAGTTTGTGAAATACAACTAAGTAAATCAAAATTATACTAAAGAAAATGACACTTACTATTACCACCCTTAAATTGCACGGTGTAATGAAAGAGAAAACAAGAATCTCTATCATGTACAAACACAAAATCCAGAGGGCGTTATGAAGAAATTCCAGACAAAGGAAATAGAAGTCGCATGATGATAAAAACCTAAAACTAGAAGTGCATGCTTAACTAACAGCAAGGAATCTATCAACTTTAAGTGTGTCTCCATGTACTCACGTGGTTTTATCGACACTCAGAAGTTATTTTATAGGTGACTTTTCTTTTAGTGATTTGGTCCAAAATAGTTCCAAATTCGAAACTTATTTCATATGTCCCAAAAAAAAGAAAAAAAAAGTCGCTGGAAAGCAACTGATTTCTAGAGGCGAAGCAATGTGAAAAATTGAAAGAACAACAACTAATGCATATGAACAATCAATATCCATTATCTTGAGTCAACAAATCGAAAGAACAATAGCAATACACAGATATATGAGCTTATAGGCGGTGGCAACGCGCCCGCGGCAGTGGCGATGCCCGGCGGAGGGGACGTGGCATTGCGGTGGTGGCGCGGCCTAGATTTTGGAGATGTTTCCCGGTGGTGGTGACGCCCACTACGGTGGTGGCGCGACCCAGCGGTGGTGGCGAGGCCCAGCGGTGGTGGCAAGGCCCAGCTGTGGTGGCGCTGCCCATATCTGGAGACTCGGCATTGCGACGGTGATGGCTCCGGTGGTAAGGCGATGTGGCTAAGGGCTCTAGTGTTAAGACAACGCGGTGGAGAGCTTTGGTGGTGAGAGCGACTGCGGAGGGGGAGGTCGTGGTGGTGAGGGCAACAGTGAAGAGGGGCCCGCGATGGTGAGGGCTCCGGCGGGAGTGAGAAATGCTGTCGATGGAGGAGAAGGAGCAGTGGAGGAGGTGCTTCACGGCTAGGGAGGCGAGGCTTCTCGGCGGAGGAGAAGAAGCGGCGGTGGGAGAGCTTCAGGAGAGCGGAGGAACAGCGGAGGGAGATTGGAGGTGGATGCGGGTAAGTGGCAGCGTAATCCTTTGAGTGGTGGAGTCTGGAGAGAATATGAGAAAGGAAGGAGCTTGTGTGTTTTAGAGAAAGGAGAGGGAAACGACGGAGGCTGACTTAGGAATAAAAAAATAATTCCTTAGGAAAATAATGACACCCTAGCAATATATACTTGGGCCCAAAAACCCAATAAATACATCCAATCAAGACAGTTCTTCAATAGAACCTCCTTCTATTGATGTCACTAAAGACAGTTCCTCTTGAATCACCTTTTATTGGATCTGAAAGTAGTCCCAACATTGGGACCTATTCGGAACCTCAATCAAAGGCGAATCTAAAAAAAATGCGGAACTGTCTTCTAACGTTGTCTTTAATGAGACCTCCCCACTAGTGACTGTGCACTTCAGAATGCATGAGACGTTAGAGGTGAGATTGAAGATAACACTATGAGCTGGTGGTGACCATTGAAATGAAATCCAATGTTGTAGATTAGAGCTCGATGAGATGTGAATCCGCTAGAGGTGATGCCAGTGACCACGGCGCCAGATGAGGCAGCAACCACATGGAAGAACGACGATGGAGAAATTAGAGTGGAATATTCTGAGATAAATTAGGGAAGGAAATAATTATATGATTTTATTGCATTAATGCCTCTATATTTTTGGTGAGTTTTAATTAAAGGGCACCGAGATTAAAAAAATAGTGTTTTAATCTCAAAAACTACATAAAAGGGTTTGCCAAGGGCTTGGTCCGACGGTTAGTCGATCTAATAGGAGACTTTCTCTTTTTTCAAAATTCAAATATTTTAACTTAAAATGTAAATATTTAAATTTAAAAACTTTAATATTAGCAAGCTGAGACTCTTGGAGAATAGTGCCTTCCAAGTAGAACTTGTTGCCGGTACTAGTAATGAAAAAGACAAGAGAGAAGGGAGGAACATTGTTCTAACAAGAATGAGGGTAAACGCCCATCGAAGATGGAGTGCAAACTCCTCCAACGATAAAATAGTCAATATGATAAATAGGATCATTGGTGATGGTATGTCAAATACATTAATGAAGAATCGTAGTCGATCTAAACCACCATAGGAACCTAGGGATAAACGTTTCATGCCAGAAGAGTCCATCACCTTCTCAGATTTTGATGTTGTCCCAACGATACCCTTCATTCTGATCCTATGGTAATTTTTGTAAACATAGGGAACACCCTTGTAAAGAGAGTCTTTGTTGACGATGAAAGTGGGGTGGAAGTGATGTTCGCTTATTGCTTCAACTAGTTAGAATCGAAAGGCATAAGCTACAATGTATCCTCTATAGATTCACTAGAAGGGTTTAATTCCCAATCGGCATATTCAACCTGTGTGTCATTGTTAAGGACAAAGACAATGTGAAGATGGTGATGTGTGAATTCGCTATCATAGATAATCCATCACCTTTCAATGTCATACTTGGTTGAACCTGGATGAACCAAGACAAAGCCATTTTGGTCTCCCTACCATTTAAGGCTAAAGCTCCCAACAAAGAATGTCATCGTATCTATAAAGGGAGATCAAGGCCTGGCGTTACATGATAACAATTAGGAAAGATCTTAGCAAGATAAGAGGAGTCAACTCAATTCACGGATGTTGCGATGAGTGAAGAGACAATTCTAGCTTAAAAACACCTAATCGGAAATAGCTACGGAGGATCAAGTACTCCATATTACATCATCTAATGTCAATTAGGTCATTACGTTAGGGGAAAATGAGTTTTAAACCCAAATATAGGTTTCTAATTACTCCAAACCCTATCTATACTACTCTAAGCTTCTAATCATCCAAGGATCATCAAGAAAGAGGAATATTTTGGGTAAGTGTTCCACATTGAAGAGTGTGGTAAGGTTTAAATCATGTCAACATCAAATCTCACAAGTGGATGAACCGGTAAATCTTCATCCTTTCAATCACTATGTATAGTGGTGTACAATGGTTGGAATTGTTGGAGGGACCAAATTTTAACCCTTCCCCCATTTTGTAATGATAATAATATTCTAAATGTGGTGTGCTTTTTTCAAGGAAAAATGTTAATCTTGTAGGTTTAACATCATTATAATTCGTAGTGATAAATCACTACGTGCTCGGATGAATTTACTCGCCATAGGGAATGTTGAAACTGATATGTGTTAGACATGCTTATTGAAATTAGTTCCCGTTCAATATGATGGGTGTTGATAGGTAGTACAATTTCAAGGAAAAAGACTTGTGATGATCTATTACCTTCGCAAGATGGAATTTCTGAAACAATAGTTGATGAGGTTGACACGGGAAGGGGGCAAAAGTGGTAGGAATTTCTAAGACATACTGTAGAACATTAGAAAGGAGAATGGATAGAAAGGAATTTACCTTGTTGGTTTTCAACAAGATGGGTCGATGTTAGTCGGAAGAGCGTGCTAAACGATCTAGTTTGGTATGGAGGGCAGGTAGGAGAAGGTTAGACATCTGTCACGATAATCGGCACAAAGTGCCAAAAGAATACAATGACACCCCATGGATTGAGCGCAAGGTACCATTTTTGGGAATTTGACATTTTCAATATAATCCCCTTCCATTATTTCTAAAATAACAGACAAATTTTTTTTTTTTCACTTAGGCCTTTATGTCATAATAGAGACTCTTTGAAATTGATTCTCTGGGCATGAACGACTTCAAAAATTAGGCAATGAATATGTTATTGAAATGTTTGCAGGAACACAAGTGCAACATTTTCAAGAAAAACATCTTTACGGATAAGAAAGGCGATCGTTTGTGACTAATTCATACACACATTCAACCGGAGAGTTGGAAGATACACAAGAGAAGAGTCTTGAAGAATAAGGAAAATTTTAGTCAACTACAATTGAATAGAATGCATTTAGATTTCCGTGTCTTAATGTGACATGGCTTCCCACTCCCCACGTAGGGTACAAGGGAAGAAAAAAATGCATTTCATCCTTGAACATAACTCCACATCATAAGATTAGCGTGGGTTATGGATTAGAAGCGCTTGAGTTGGTACGGGAGCATTTTGAACAAGATGATGTTATATTGGCGATGGATGGGGGAATGACTGAGGATGGGCTATGGTTTATTTTGTTCTGATCGATGTCAATCAAATAGAATGGTGTGATCTATTTTTAAGGGTTGACAAAACAAAGAGGGTTGGTGTGTCGAGGAGTCTGTTGTTAAACTTGAGGAACGAGTGGTAATCCCTTATGAACTTCATTTTAATTTTGATGCAACTCTTAATACTCATTGAAACATGACTAGTTTTTATATATTTCCATACTTTTCATAGGCTAAGTTAAAACAAGATCAAATTGAAGGTCAATTCCTCCCAATCAATGCGAACGATATCTTGTGCGAGGCAATCAGAAAATCCGACCACCACATAAGCGCAAGAGGAGTGGGTGCATTCTTGTCACAAAGAGATGATTTTGGAATTATTCGTTCTTATAATAGGGCTAATCCTTCAAGATTCCACACCTTGAAAAAAGAAGCCCTACTTCGGGACAAACTAATAGACTAACAAGACATTTTGATGCGCAAGTTAACCAAATACACCGGTCTACCCCTGGATGACAATCTAGACGATCTAATTAGCAATTGGGAGCTAACGTGAAGAGGATATCACCACTCCTCAGGTGAGGTTGAGCTGGACCACTATGCAATACTATCGATCATAATAAATGAAGTCTATCTAGACAAGGCCATCGTATCCACACAAAAAAGATACAAACATTTTTATTGTTAGTGCTCTGTATGCATTCAAACTGGTATTAATCAAACATTGTTTATTTTATGTATACTCCACATTTGTGTGATCTTTTCATTAAGCATGGTGAAAAATCTAGACCACTCCACGTAGCCCACCATATTTTACACGGATCGATGCAACATCATCACTTGATTCCAATTGCGGATAGAATCGCTAAGATACCGTTAAAGAAACTGTTGGTGCACAACTCCAATTTTTCGATGTTGGATGACGAATACAAGAGAGTAAGACCTGCCCATAGAATGTACCTTCTTTGGCTAAGGCGTTTATACATCGATCCTACAAAAGATGCCAATTTTAAATACAACCGGCCAAAAACACCAAAAACAGTTGTATCGACACTTGACAATGCTATACCTCCCGTAACAAGAGCATATCATAGGGGTTCAGGCACATCCTTCAAAAATAAATTCAACAGTCTATCATAAAAGTAAGTTATACCCTATTCTCATGAGTAGCTGGGAGGTTGTCGCCGTACCTCTCAAAGTTAATACTTTTAAGCCCTAATGCTTCCTATCTACAATTAAGTAGATAATGGCAAGTCGGGGTCGTCCACGAGAAGAGGGATATTTTCAAGTGTTTAAACATGTAGTGGAGAAAATATACTAGGCATATACATATACATATAAAAGCATGTAAATGGGGGGGGGAGGTTGGTTGGTTTTTTATCCTAAGTTATCAAATTGAAAGACAAAAATTGGCAAAGCAAGAGAACTATGCTAATTATGCAATACAACTAAAGAGATGATTAAAATGATAATTAGCGGAGCCTCGGGGGCAATCGACTTCCACTTCCAAACTTCCTATAGCTCATTGATTCATTCACTCATTCAATTACATTTATTGTCTGTGGGAAATGCTATCACTTTTCATTCGAAGATCAACATTCGTTCCTCCTTAATAGTAGTTTGCAAGGACAAACAACGACCATTTGCAAACCTCATTGATGACCACCCTAGACAAACAACGTCATAGGGGTATTTCACCAATGGCATTTCAACCAAACGACCATAGGTTTGATAACAACAGGTTTTCTACAAAAGACATGGTCATTTAACCAAACAAAGCATTTATTAGGTTAAATCTAGAACAAACAAAATTTAAGGTTCAACCTTTCCTGGCATCTATAGGATAAATATGAGAACAATCCACATTAACATACTCATCTAGCAAGAATTACCACACATTATACACAAGAATTTCTAAATCCATGCTTTTGGATTTCATGTCAAATGAGCTAAGAAATTTGCAAGTTTCCTAACACCCTAACACTTCAATCATATAAACATTTCATATATTCAAACAAACCATTGTATAAATGAGGGAAAACACAACATTAATGACATAATAAATGCTCTCCAATAAATGTTCATAAATGAGAAAATATAGAATCTTACTACATAAGTTTGGAAGCTTCAATTAATTGCTCCCAAGAACTATATTTAGCTACAAGAGTTCATACTAATTTATACTAACAAATCAAACATACTACAAGGGAATTTAAAGATGAAAATGGTGAAAACTAGGGTTAGAAAACAGTAACAAAATGCAGAAAAAAGAAGATATGAATAAGAGGAAAGAGAGTGCTATTTATAGTAAAAAAATGATAATGTTAGGTTCTGGCCACCCGTTCGTCGTGACTCGCGACTAGCGCCAGAACTTAAACTTGTCTTCTTTTCTTCTTCATATGGTAAACACTCATCTTCACAATGATTCCTCTCATTTTTAAAATCTTCAACTCTTTGAAGAAAGTCATAAAAAAAGGGTCTTTGAAGGCCTCCTATCTACAAGTCTTCAAGTCTTCGAAGCAAGTCTTCAAAGTCTTAGACTAGTGATCTTTAATAGCCTCCGGTCTTCAAGCCTCCATGTTCTTCCCTTGTCATGAAAAATCCACTTAGAAGAGGTAAAAGAGGGTAAAGTTTCTCTTACCCCTCCTAAGAGAATTTCAAGGTAAAACACAAGCTCTATATAATAATAGATCACAAAAGTGACCCCAAAAAGTACTAAATTATGCACATAAAATGGACACATCAGTAGCTCCTCCACCTTCTTCATCAGCTTCCATAACTTTGCCTTCGCCATTAGTGCTTTGCAGATTCTCACCTTGACGGCCTTCTATAGTTGTTTGTTCAATTCCACCGGTTGCATTAGAGGCTCAATCATACTCCTACCAAACTTCATGGAAGCTAAAGTATCAAGAACGAGTTCCTTCCACTCGTGATTCTCATCAAAGACAAACTCTCTCACTTTTTCGATCGTGAGATATTGGCACAAGCTCCCCATATAGTCAAAGAAAGGAAGATGAATCCCCTTATCATCAATCCCAATCCACTAGGCATACTTCAGAACCTTTCCAACATCAGAGAAATTACAAGAGACAAGAAGCCCCCTATTCTTCTCATGAAGCATGTGGGAAAGGTCCTCAACCACTTGGTTCTTTCCATAGGCTATACCACACCACACAATTTTCAGTAAGAAACCCTTGAAATCCCGCTCTTCACGGCCTTATTGAAGAATTCTAGGAGGGCTCATTATAAGTCCCAACATCGATAAAAGATCAAAGCTATTTGAGAGAGGCCTTTTGAGTGTTGTGGTCAGAGTAAGATGTTTGTAAGTCTTTCTTTACCCTCTCTAAAGTATCCTTCTTAGACCAAAGATCAGCCTCCAGACCAATAACCTAGGCTTTAGTAGCCTTGATGATGTCAGACTCCACCGTCGAAGCTAGCTGAGCCTAGCTAGGCCAAAGTATTGGTCACATGCAAGGGAGTATGGAAAAATAAAAGGAAAATTAGCACCAAACGATAAAAGCACAAGAATCAAAAGAATTAATCCATACTTAAGGTTCATATGACTCGAGAAAGAGTGAATCCATTTTGCATAAGGACTCCATAACCCTGAAAGGAATCACAGCCTGCACACAATGTTTCTTTGTACTGGGGGGGACCGAAACTCCCCCCATTCAGGATCCCACGCCTATGAGCCATGGAAGGGTTCACAATCAATAAGTCAAAAAGAGGAAGTGATTTGCTATAGCAAATCCATGCTAGCTGAAACTAGAGTGGAGGAACCCTTCGAGGGCTATTGAGCAGTTGTGTCCTTGAGTAAACCCACTGCTAAAAAATACAACCCAACGGTCAGAATCCATGGTAAGTAGGAGAAAAATAAAAAAAAAAGTAAAGAACTAAATGGAATCTCGAGCATTGGAATATGAGCGATCATATTCATTCAAGTCGGAGGAAGACTCAATGGACCAGTCATACTTGTCAAATTCTACCCTAAAGTCTTTGATATTTGTAGGCTGAACCTAGCTTTGACCGAGGAATGTCATCTGGGACAAGAGAGATACCCTCAGAACTATCTCCATTAGCCTGATTTTTCTAGGATGGACAAGGGTCAAATGTTGTATCAAATATAAGTAATTGATCCCTTCATTCTTCAATCGAAGAAGGAAGCCTATCTATGAGCTTTTTCCCTTGGTTTTTTTCGCTTGTAAAGTAAACATGACCTCCATATATTTTTCCTTTGCCTAAACCCCGATTGGGCCATATAGAATACATACATCACAAAAGGGTAAGAGAAGCCTCTACCCACTCCATGGAGCATATATTTATACAGTTTAGGATTTTCAACATGCAATTGGGTTGAAACTGGCAAATATTAATGCTATGATAGCCTAGAAGATGACAAAGTATATCTAGGGAAGTGAAAGTGAGAATGTAATCAAGATGATGCTTATAAACAACTTACCTACCCAGTGAAACTATGGAAGGTTCTGGAAGGTCTCACCTGCTGCTGGAAAAACAAGTTCAACATTTTTTTATTAGTAGATACACCTTTAGCCAAACTACAGACACATTTGTTGGAGTCACCTCCTGCTCAAACACGATCACTAAAATCTGATCGGCACCTACACTACCCTCATAATATATGACACATTTTTAAGGGTTTTCTTTTTCTTAAGGGATAGGATTTGATAGTTACATGAGCACCACACCCAACAGAGCCACTTCCTTGCCGGGGTTGGCAGCCCCACTTAACAGAAGAATACTCAACATTGGAAGATTTCATCATTGGTAAAAAAAATATGTGTCAAAGAAGAAGATGACATAATTGGCCAGAAAATTTTGTAAGGAGATGTCGTTAAAGGATTCTGATGAGAAAGACTCTGTACTCGAAACGATAGCTGATGAAGTTGGTAAGAAAAGTGGAATTTGTTTTTACAAAGATGAGTGATTTATAATCCCGAGGGACTATTTAGGTAAAAGATAACAATTACTACCTCAAAATAGTTGATTATGTGCATCGCATACGAAAAGTTCTCTTACTCGGCCCAAGGTTGTCACATGTAAAGACTTAACCAACCCATAACGTGCTAAAATGATTCAAATGCTTGGAAGTTACTTATAAAGAGGGAATAGTGAAGGTCACCCATGATGCAAGGCCTTTAGACACTAAAACAAGAGAGAACCAATGGTTTGCGCTGAAGCTCAAAATTTAGGGTCTCTCAAGGCTATTGATAAGGGTCGGAGCCAAAACTCCCCTTCTAGTTGAAGGCCATGTTACTATTCTCAATTGGGCCCAATTTCCATATCATTACATTCTGTTGGGCTGAAGCCCAAAAACCAAAGGGAATATCTCCTAATCCGATTTTACCTCTAGATTAGACCTCATTTCTAGGTACAATTATGGTATACTGAGTATATGATAATTCTATTATTGTAAGACACTCATTACTATATGGAAAGTGAAAAATTATCCCAACATGATTGGGATATCTCTCGGGGATAAACCCCTACGAATAACAAAGTACTCACTCATTCATTAAATTTTAAATACCCAGTTTGAATACTTTTGGTCTGACTTTGGCATCTGAGCTTTTTCCCCCGGCCATACTGGAAAATTTATTTTGCGAGTTTAACACATTTGTATCAAGGCCCAACATTCAGATCGCAATTCAAAATACATCACTCACAAAATGCAAACCTTACTTCATAATTATAATATGGTAAATGCCCTAGATCATGCATGCGAGTTTGCATATGACTTGTGTTCTGAACCAATATTAGCTAGTCAATGCATTCTTGAACCAATTCTTCAACACCTATGAACAATCTTGGTAACTCATTGCTCTTGCTAGTGCATTATTTCCCATATGTACCAATTTGTAGCTGTTTTTTCCCTTCACTTTTAAAATCTCTAGCATTGAGGCTGGATATGTAAGAAATACCTAGTTTAGTGTCACTAGATCCTCCCTTTCATATGCACTGTACACTGTTGATAAGAGCATGTCCATTGTAGTGGCTAGTGTTTCCTGTTGGAGTGTTTGAATGCAATTGAAAATTTCCAGGTCTAGTCAATTTGTTGGCTGGCAAACTAAGCTTATATCGAACCCTTCTCTTGAGGAAACTTCCCCAAATATGGATATAATTTCTCGATATGTGTCTTTACATTATCTTTCTGTATGAAAATCTCCATACCCATGAAAGGTGGACAATGTGCCTTTATAGCTGGGATTATCCTTTTTATGATCTTGTCACATGTTACTATTATGTTATTTTCTTAATTGGTTTTGTCCCTATAGTGCAATTCGGTTCCTATTGTTTCTCTGTGCTATAAGCCTTTTGATGAAAGGGAACACCCCTATTTTACCATCAAACAATATCTCCCATGAAAGGTGGACAATGTGCCTTTATAGCTAGGATTATCCTTTTTAATGATCTTGTCACGTGTTACTATTATGTTATTTTCTCAATTGGTTTTGTCCCTATAGTGCAATTCGGTTCCTATTGTTTCTCTGTGCTACAAGCCTTTTGATGAAAGGGAACACCCCTATTTTACCATCAAACAATATCTTCCTGGCTGCTATAAATGAGCCTACTTATTGCGCACAAGAACACCAATTTGGGGATATGTGATTTGTGTTTGCATGTTTTGAGTGACTCAAATTCTTCCAATGATAGAAAGTACCCCAATGTTGGTGTGCTCACGTAAAACAATTTCTCATTTAAATATAAGTGTATGAAAGGTAGAATTTTAACCTAGATATCATGCTCTTGGTTAATGCGGGTTTGATGTTTTTTGTATGGCTCCTTATAATCTTTGTAGCTACCCATTGGTTTTGGGTTTTTACCGATGTTGAGCACTGCACTTGTTCCTCAATTGTGCACCACACTTGTTTCTCTACTTGTGCACCTCGAACTTGCCGGTAGGGCTTTCAAAACCTCCAAGTCAATGATGATCTTATTGTATTCTGATTGTCCCATTTCCAGACCTCGTGTCCAGTGCTAGGTTATACATGAGCTTGAGCTCGGTTCTAGATCAAATGTAGCTCATTTTAAGAATTCAACAACTAAGCCTCGTCATTGCCTATGTATGATTAATATTTCCTTTCATGATGTTTTCCAAGAGAGGCTCTGCCACATGTTGTCATTTTTCATTAGTTAAATTATTCTCCCTCATTCTAACAAACATACACAATGATCAAAGGGAAGATCCAGTTTCTTGAGAGAAATATGTTCCCTTTGTGGGTTTGGTAGGGTTCATTAATTGTTGTATTCTGACATGAGGGTAGCTTCATTTTTATAACCTACTTGTAATTAGTTCCTATAGTTTGGAGCAATTTGGAATGTCTTTTGCCTTGTAATTAAACCTTACATAGACTGCAAGGAAAAAAGATTGAGTTGACGCTAAAATGTTTTACTATTCATTTTTAGGTACTTTACATATTCAAATTAGTGTACAAAAACCAAATTGAGATGTAAATTTGAAGTCTTGGAATTGAAAGGAACAATTGACCCACCATAATTTACAACCCACGAGTCATGAGTCACCTTGGTGTGGTTCACTATGCCACTTAGTTGTGCTAGAATGCAACGACTACCGCCTGATTCCCTCGTAGACCGCACTCACTCTGGCTGCTCCCATCACACCAAACCTTTAGAGGGATGTGGACAAGTATGCATTAGAATACACACGAGTTTAGATTGGGAGTACGAGCACACGAACAATAAACAAGTGCAATATAAATCCCACAAAACTTATGAAGTAAAATACTCATTTTCAATATGTTGCGAAAGGCAACCAGATGTGGGTAGATCAATACTCCATATATATGGTGTATGAAAGTAATTACAAGTACATCTACAAAAACAAAATAAGGTCAAAGAAAACAAAGGAACAAAGGCCTGGACCTTCGAAAGGAAACTAAGATAACTAACTAGTTAAGTTTTTATACAAGAAGAAGAGAAGACTATTTATGATAAGGAGTTAGGAACAAGTCTTCTTAGGCCGTGACGCAACACTAAGAGTGCTGCCTTAGTGGGTAACCAGGCGCTGCACACACGGGCCTTGGGCACGAACGGATCGGGCGTTGTGCACAATGCGGCGTGAGCATAGAGATGGACAACGTGGGCATAAAGTGGTCACGCAGACAACATCGGACGATCCAGAGGCGTGTGCACCGTAGTTTAGGATACTGGCGCATTGAGTGGCACGGGGCCGCAACATGTTTTGAGCGTGCGTGTGGGCATGAGGTTGCATTGAGGTTAGGTGATAAGCCCAACCCCGTAACATCATGGAAGGAAATAACGCCTAACAAAGTTCAGATAGAAAATGGTACACGCTAAAAAAATAGAACGAAGTTTCATATATAACCCTATATAATTGATGAAAGTGCACATATAACCTTGTGATAATTGAAAGTGCAAATATAACCATAGATAGTTAGTTTATGTGCAAATATAACCTTTTCCGGTCGTTTAAGGCCATAATTTCATGAAAAGACATTTTTCCCCTTTAAATTTTTTTAAAAAACTAAAAATAAACTAAAATTATTATCATACCCCTAACCACACCCTAAACCAAAGCTGTTGGAGCTGGACCTTGGCTCTTATCTCTCGTTGCCCTCTCCCCCACCTACACCACCTCTCCGGCGAGGGTTCCAGATGGAAAGTACATGACTGTAGACGAATTGTATAAGCCACCACTGGGGTTCCCAAAAACCTCCATCATTTCAGTGAAGACCTTCGAGGCTAAGAACTTCCTCTACCTCTTCAAAAGCTTCCACGGCGGTGCCACTATATACTACCTCGTCATCGCCGAGCTCACTAACTGTGACTTCATCCTCGCAAAAACTTGCACTAAGATGGAGGTCTCCTATGTGGAGTTCGTGAAGCAGCAATTCAATAGGCCCATCTTCCTAGTTGGGCTAAGAGTCCCGGAGCCCCGACCTAAACCCTTGGATGAAAAATGGGATGAATTTTTCAACCGATTCGGGGGCAGTGTATGTGAGGGCCGCTGTTGTCGGTGTTGTGGCATTAAAGCTAGACCTTGGCTCCGACGATAGGGGAGCTGAGACTGGTTTGGAATTTATGAAATTCGCACTGATCGGTGATGTTGGGATGGTAGGTGGCGAACTGGTGGCAGAGCTGGGTGGTGGGATGGCGGGGCTGGTGGCAGAGTAGGATGGTGGGGGCATTTTATCTTTTAAATTTTGTATTAGGTTAGAAAGACATTTTGGTCATTTTCAGTAGGCCAATTGTCGAAAATGGATGATTAATGCCGAAATAATGGCCTTAGGGTTATATTTGTACTTATGTATAATAGTTAGGATTATATCTGCACTAACAATTATCTCTGGGTTATATCTGCACTTTCTCAATTATACAAGGTTATATCTGCATATTACTTAGAAAAATGATAAAAAATTAAAGGGATTTTTACTCTTCTAATCCTAACTTTAGGCTTAAAGTACAAATATAACCCTGCAAAATGAGAAAGTACTAAAATAACCCTAACTTTAGGTTAAATTGTTCAGTTATAACCTTTTGGCACTATTCCGACATTGACTCATTAATTAAGGTTTAACTGGATATGAAATGACAAAAATACCCTTTGGCCTATAAACTGAATTTCCATTTACCCCTTTCTTATTCTTCAAAACCCACCCTTACCCCAAACACCACCACAAGCCACCACCCCCGGCACCAGCGGCCACCACCTCACCACCACCTCTCCGATAAACCCCCTACATCCCATTGAGCAAACAAGCAGCCCAGCCCAACCCAACCTAACTCAGCTCTGGTGAAGGCGCCCAGTATGCCTTCACGCCACCTATCTTCTGTTGTCAATACCTAGCCCACCATCTCCTCCTGCCGCAGACCTTCTTCTCCCCCTTCAACGAGAACACAATAAACCCTAGCAAATCAAAGTCGACATAGGTGGCCGAAGCTGCAAATCGAAGTTGACACGGCTGGACAGAGCTTTGAATCAAAGTCAACACAGGTGGTCGAAACTGGCGTCGTCGGAGACCACCGTTGGGACTGGTCGGCATGAGAAAAAAGATTAGTCAGCAAACATGAGATCTGATTCTTCTCAATTTGTTGAGAAGAAATACGTGAGAAGAAACAAATTGAGAAGAAGAAACAAATTGAGAAGAAGAAACAAATTGAGAAGAAAGACTTCAGCAGGAAACAAATTAAGAGAAGAACGACTTCAATAGGAAACAAATTGAGAAGAAAGAAACTTCGAAAGGTTTGAGAAGAGAGGAGAAACAAGGACGAAGAAGAAATAGCTTATAACTTTGTCTTTTTCTTTTTTTTTATCATGGGGTAAAATGGTCATTTCAGTAAATTTCAACAAAGAATTACGTTGACAATCGAAGTCAACAGTGTGCATGGTTAGATTGACACATACATTAAAAAGTTAGGATTATTTTGGCCCTTTCTGACTTTACAGGGTTAGATTGACACCTTCAGCCTAAAAATAGAGTTATTTAACACTTTACTCAAAATTAAATGAATAAAAAATTAACGAATAGAAAAAATTCACCCTTTTCTTTACAAGTAGAGTTGGAACAATTTCCGTGATTTCACGCTACGTGATTAATATCAATTCACTCAATTTCCATGATTAATATCAATTCACTCAATTCCGTGATTTCACGCTACGTTCCTCTCTGAACAGTAACGTTTCCTCTCTTCTCTCACTTCTCAATCACTAAATCCGACGTCCTTTCACGCCGGTAACGGTTTTCTTTCGCCGCTAACGGCTCTTCCCTGTCAACAAGCGACGGTGCTGACCACACCTCCGTCGCGGCCGGCCATCATGGCAGAGAACGACAACCCTATAACCATACAAAAAACTTTCCTCTCTGCAGTCCAAGCAAAATCCCCTCCTCTCCGACAATCCCTTCCGAACAATCCCGAATTGATCCCAAAATTGGAACATTTGAGTGAGCCAGCATGTCTATACACTGAGGAAGAGATCACAACACTCTCTGCCCACTACGCCAATGCCCTGCTGGTAGGCAAATTTACTAAAGGCAGGCTCTCAATGGAGCAACTGGAGTCATCTTTCAAAACGGCGGGGTTTGCTGGAAAATATCAATTGGGGTCACTGGACTTCAAGCACGTCCTCATCAGATTTTACCAGATTAACAATTATCAGAGATGCTAGATCAAAGGAAGCTGGGTTTTCAATGGAGTCCAGATGAAAATCCTCAAATGGTCTTCGGATTTTTCAACACACAAGGAATCCCCAATCGTTCCGGTATGGTGCACAATTAGGGAAGTTCCCTTGTACTATTATAATGCTTATTCTATTGAATCTATTGGAAATAGCATAGGTAATTTCATCAAGAAAGACTTAGCCACTGAAATGTTAACCAGGCCGTCTGCCATTAAGTTGTGTGTTGAGATAGATCTTCAGAAACCTCTTAACACCTCCATCAAATTAGGATCAACAAATAACAATCAGAAACATAATATTGAGTACGAGGATATCCCCCTGTATTGTGATCACTGTGCTAAACTGGGACATTCACTTGGTCAGTGTAAAATTGTCCACCATAACAATGCTGAACCAATGCCTAAATGGTATGCTACTGGGCATAAATTTGCAAAAGCCCCTGCTATGTTTACTAACAATCAGCCCTCCTCCAATAAGCCCAACTCAGAAATCATATCTCATCAGCTAGCTAATACTAACCCTGCCTCTGATCCTTTGGCATATGGCACCGAGACAACAAGGGCAATTGCTCAGATTACCACACCTCAGTTACCTCAACCTCCCCCCAGACCACCCATCAGTAACACAAGCCTTGGATAAATCCCATACAGTCCTTAGGGAACTAATAAACCTAACAGAGGTTACTATCCCTATAAGAAAACCTAAAGTATATGCTAAGAATAACATAGGGATTGGCTCTCACAACTTGACTCATTTCCAGTGCTCCCCCGTTAACCCTCCACTTTCACACCAAGGAAAGATGGAAAACAGATTTGCTATTTTGCAGGATATGGAAGATCTATCTGATGAAGGTCTAATTCTGGATCCTCTGGAATCCTTTGATGATGGGTGTGAAGCTGCTTCAGATAATCACTTTCAGGCCACCCCTGTGGTAGTTTCAAGTAATCTACCAGGTAAGAATGATGGCCAAGGTAAGATTAAGACCAAAAAGAATTACCTTGTCCAATTGAATAAGGTGATGCTAAGATCTGCCACTAAAAGCCATAAATCAGTTGATCAATGATGCACTCTGTCAAAATTAACTTTCTGGTTTGGAATCTGAGTGGAATTGAAACTTCCATGCTCAGACTGAAACATTTGATTTTGAAAAAGAAAATTCAACTTTTATGTATTATAGAACCTATGCATGATAACTCTCAATGCCAATCCTACATGCAGAAACTGAATTTTTCTAATAACCTTCCTCTTCATAATGGTAAGATCTGGCTAATGTGGAATGACTCACTAAATGTTAATCTTATATGTCACCATGAGCAGTTCCTGAATGTTAAAATCTTTCACTCTGGCTCTAATTCTCAGATGGAAATAGTTTTATTTATGCCCTTAGGAATAGAGAAGGTAGGAAGATACTATGGCATGACCTAGGTCTTCTACCACTAAACGAAACTATTTTCATAGGTGATTTCAACACAATTGTCACTCCTGATGATATAGATGTCCTAGCTCTCCTAATCTAGGCAGTATTCGGGATTTTCATAATTGGATTAACATCAAAGGAATACAGGAGATTAATACTGTAGGGAATATTTTCACATGGACCAATGGCAGACTGAGAAACCCTACTTCTAAAAGATTGGATAGAGGTCTATGTACACTCCAATGGAGCAATAAATTCCCAGCTTCCTCCATACAGATCCTCAATAGGCAATCCTCGGATCATTCCCCACTCTTGTTCCAAATTGCTACTCAGACTCCCTCATACCCAAAACCTTTTAGATTTCTCAACTGTTGGTTCAATAGGCCAAATTTCTTGGATTTAATCAGGACAAACTGGGTTTCTCCTATTCACCAAACAGGTATGATGGGCCTATATCTTAAGCTAATTAGAGTTAAGAAAGTAATTAAAATATGGAATAAAGAGAGCTTTGGTAATATTGACTCTAATGTAATGATGGCTGAGGATAATCTCAGAAGACAGGAAGTAATCTATGATTTATCCCATTCAGAAACTGATCTTATCATTCTTAATGAAAAAAGGGCACTTCTTCTTAGAGCTTTAAAAGAGAAAGAAAAATTCTGGAAACATAAGTCAAGATTGAATTGGTTTAAATGTGGGGATAATAATACCCAATTTTTCTATAAATCTGTTCAGGAGAAGAACTGTAGATTGAATGTATCTAAAATCAAAAACTCGTTTGGTCAATGGCTGGACAATTTAACAGACATTCAGAATGAAGTTGTCAAATACTTTTCAGACCTGCTAACTGAATCTAGGAACCCTGTGGATTCCGCCTACTATCCACACTTCCTTAGCCAGATTCCTTCCATCATCACTGAGCAAGATAACACCAGTTTATCTAGGCCTGTTAGCCTTTCTAATCTTGCTAATAAAATTTGCTCTAAGGTTCTCATGGAAAGGCTGAAACCATATATGGACAAACTAATTTCTCAAAATCAAACTGCTTTTTATGAAGAATAGAGATATCTCAGATAATATCCTATATCTTCAAGAGATGGTTAGATTCCTTGACAAAAAAAATAGGGTACCAAATTGTATGCTCAAACTGGATCTGAAAAAGGCTTTTGATAAGGTTAGCTGGGGTTTTTGGCAGAATATTTTGCATAAATTTGGTTTCTCAGGTAAATTCCTTAAGGCGGTCATGAACAACCTTTCCCAGGCTTACTTCTCTGTGCTCATCAATGGTAATCCTGTTGGTTTTTTTAAAAATCAACTAGGGTATCAAACAAGGTGATCCCCTTTCTCTTTTACTGTTCAATATCTTCACAGAATCCTTCTCCGGGAGCCTTTCATTCATCTTTCAAAATAACAGTTTGCACTATTTCTCTTTTCCCTTTACTATTCTACCAGTCACCCACTTAAGCTATGCTGATGACACCATAATTTTTATGCAAGCTTCAAAATCTGGTCTAATCAGGATTAAAGCATTTCTACAGATATTTGAGTTAACATCAGGACAGGAAATCAACTATGAAAAATCAGAGTTTTACATTAGCAAGAGAGGTACAGTCACTAAGAAAAATCAGATTAGGTCTATCCTAGGAATGAAGAAAGGAATTTTCCCTTTTAAGTACCTAGGCTGCCCTATTTTCAAAGGAAGAACCCTATCTAGATATTTTCATCCCTTTCTTGAAATTATGGATAAAAGATTTAAAAACTGGAAGAACAGATGGTTAAGTGCAGGAGGGAAGATGACACTCATCCAATCATGCATATACTCTCTCCCTCACCATACTTGGACTGTTTGTAAACCTCCGACGTCTATTGTAAAATCCATGGAAAAAAGAATGGCCAGTTTCTTTTAGGGGGAGACTGAGGAAAGGAAAAATAGGGTATGGAAAAAGTGGACTGACATTGCTATCCCTAAATCTCATTATGGATTGGGCTTTAGATCTATTAAGTCAATTATTGAAGCTTGCTCACTTAAATTATGGTGGAAAAGCCAATTAGGGATCACCTTGTGGGCCAAATTACTGTGGTCCTTTCCACAGTCCCACAAGAACTCCAAAACATGGAAGAGAATCTGTAAGGTTAACCCTGTTGCAGAAAAAAATTCACTGATTATTCATGGGCAAGGTAAATGTGATTTCTGGGCTGCTAACTGGTGCCCAAATGGGCCGCTGATAAACTGTGTCCCATCCCACATCACTTCCATGTTTTCCCCCTGTTCAGTAGCTGATTTTATAAATAACAAAGTTTCAATTTTACCTAAGATCGTTCCTTTTCTGGAAAATGATGCTTTTCTATTTTTGCAGGGTGCAGAAATTGTACATGATAGAGAGGACAGGATGATTTGGAAACCTGAAAAGACTGGCAGATTCTCTTTCAAGTCAGCTTATAAAACTCTAACATACATACCAGGTAATTACCCAGTTACTAAGCTCATATGGAACACTAGGTTACCTAAGAAGATCTCCATCTTTACATGGAAATTGCTCAACTCATTCTTACCTTTTGATGATATCCTCATCAAATGTGGCTTTAGCTTGGCTTCAAAATGTCCTATGTGCAATCAATCTGACTCTCTGGAACATTTCTTCATTAACTGCCTTCTTGCTAAATCTGTTTGGATTCAGAGTGCTCGTTTAGTTAATTTCAATCTGTAAAATATCCACAGTGTTGTGGACACTTTCTTCATCTTTTGGAATTGTAGTGACCTCTCTGGGTTTCAGAAAATAATATGTCGATTGTTGCCTCCTTTGATCTGCTGGGCTTTATGGAAGGCTAGAAATGCCTACTTTCTTGAGGACAAACCCTTTTCTTTTACCCATATAAGTAAGGAAGTTATAGATAATCTGAATCTTTCCATTTCAGCCTCACCCTGCCACCCTAATATACACCATAACTCATGCAATCAATTCCATTCTCTGATATCCCTACCTAGACCACCACCAAAGCCAACCATCTCCACGGTATACTGGGAATTTCCAAGTCCCAATGTCATCAAGGTTAATGTGGATGCCTCATGGTCTGTTACATCTATTTCTATTGGATTAATTGCTCGTGATGACCTGGGTTTCCCACTCCTAATCAAGTCAGAGTCCATATCAGCCATTTCACCACTGGAAGCTGAAATAAAGGCTGTCATTCTGGCATGTCAAATCTGTATTCCTAGATATCCAAATTTAATTATCGAATCCGACTCTTTACAGGCAGTTCATATGATCAATGACCCATCATGCTCCAAATGGACTTTATACCCACTGGTTTTCCAAGTTCACACACTTCTATCACAGGTTTCTCTTAAGCACATATACAGAGAATGTAATTCAGTGGCTGATGCTATTGTTAAACTCCACTTAACCTCCCGGATGGACTCTTCACTTAATTTGAATAACATTCCGGCGCATATTAAAGGGCTAATTTATATGGATAGCATTCACACACCTTATATTAGAATCTATAGGCAAGCCTCTAAAGATGATTGATACTGCTGATCTTTCCTTCCTTTTTGCCGCAGGTGTGCTCGAGGGGATATTCGTGTGCTCGAAGGGACATCCGTGTGCTCGAGGGGACATCCGTGTGCTCGAAGGGACATCCGTGTGTTCGAGGGGACATTCGTGTGCTCGAAGGGACATCCGTGTGTTCAAGGGGACACCACTGTGCTCGATGGGACATCCGACTGCTCGGTGGGAACTTCTGAGTGGTCGAGAAAACATTCGTGTGCTAGATGTGACATTCGTGTGCTCGAGGAGGCATCCGTGTGCTAGAAGGGAATTTCGTGTGCTCAAGGGGATAGTCGTGTGCTTGAGGGGACATCCGTGTGCTCGAGGGGACATTCGTGTGCTCAAGGGGACAATTATATGCACGAGGGGACAATTATGTGCTCGAGGGGACATCCGTGTGCTCGAGGGGACATTCGTGTGCATGAGGGGACTACCGACTGCTCGACGGGACTTTCGACTGCTAGAAGGGATTTTTGTGTGCTCGAGGGGACATTCGTATGCTTGAGAGGGCTCCCGACTGCTCGAGGGGACATTCGTGTGCTCGAGACGACATCCGTGTGCTCGAAGGGACTATAGTGTGATCAAATGGACTTTCGACTGCTCGAAGGGACTTTCGTGTGCTCGAGGGGACTTTTCGTATGAACGAGGGGACTCCCGACTGCTCGACGGGACATTCGTGTGCTCAAGAGGACATTCGTGTGCTCGAGGGGACATTAGTGTGCTGGAGGGAATTTTTCGACTGCTCGACGGGACATTCGTACACTAGAGGGGACATCCGGGTGCTCGAAGGGACATCCGTGTGCTCAAAGGGACATCCGTGTTTTCGTTGGGACATTCGTGTGCTCGAGGGGACTTTCAACTGCTCGAGGGGACATTCGTGTGCTCGAATGGACTTCCGACTACTCGACGGGACATTCGTGCGCTCGAGAGGACATCCGCGTGCTCGAGGGGACATTAATGTGCTGGAGGGAAGTTCTGACTGCTCGACGGGACATCCGTGTGCTCGAGGGGACGTTGGTACACTCGAGGGGACATCCGTGTGCTCGAGGGGACATCCGTGTGCTCGAGGAGACATCTGTGTGTTCGTGGGGTCTTTCGTATGCTCGAGGGGACTTTCGACTGCTCTAGGGGACATTCGTGTGCTCGATGGGACATCCATGTGCTTGAGGGGACAACCGTGGTTTCGTGGTGACCACCGTCAGCTCGAGGGGATTTTCGTGTGCTCGAGAGGACTCTCCACTGCTCACAGACTTACTAGCTCAATCCCTCTATCCTTTTTACTTACTGACTTGACTGACTGGTAGTTGCTTGGCCAAAGTAATGGATTAACACTTGGTGTGGAGGTTCGTTATTTTGGAATCGCAACTACCTTTTCTCTAGATTTTGCATATATAGACACATAGATAATAGCATCTGATTTTCTTTTGGAGGCAATGATGTTGCCTTTTGTATAAATTACTATGATGACTCTGACTCGCTCTTTTTGGCTTAGGGTACCAATATATCAACCCCCACCCTCGGGTGTTTTCACTTAAAAAATAAATGGTGTAATAATAATTTCCAACCACATTTATAGATTCAAATTCTTATCGTATCATCTACTCAAATTTAAGTCAACTAAAATTGTCAACCCCTAATTATATACTTCTTTTGTCCTAACTAACTATTTCTATTATCATTTTGAACGAGTTTCATGAATGCTGACGTGGTAGGAGATGGAGAATTAGAATAATAAAATAGTAAAAATGATAACCTTTAATTGGAACAGATAAAAATAGAAAGTAGAAACCTTTAGGTGAACCAGCTGAATATCAAATATTTAACAAATATTTAACAAATATGCCGGATACCTAATGCTATAAATATTTTAGTAAGATAATTGAAGGTTTTTTTCCTAAAATATACTCCCTCCAGTTTTCTAACAATAACTTCGTTCGATTACAAAAAATTTCAAGACATGTTTGACCAGCAAAAACTTTACAATAACGGATATTATGTGAGATGTCTAAAAATGAACTTTTCAAATCCTTTATTGTACGTAACTAAAATTATCGTTGGTCAAATATATTTTTATTTTTTTAAAAAAGAAACCATTACTAAAAAACTAAGGAGTACATATAAAACATACATGCATGACATAAAATTTTGTCATCGACAATTGACACCTCCCGTGTCTAATAGAGGATGAATTGTCTCTAGATTTTATTTTGACTAAAGAGTCCGTCTGTTGAAAGACGGTCGTTTCATAAGTCATGAAAATGTCAAGATTTAAAGTGCAAATTTTAAAAAATGAAGATAGAATTTTTGGGCTGAATGGAACGGGTTATAAACTTTATAGCTACTACACGTTGCATAATAAATTTTTAATATTGCAACAAAAACCTTTTACCTTTTATTAATTTAATTAAACCCAGTCCTTCCATAAGTCTATGGAAAGAAGGTATTTCCCAAGACTTTGCGTTGACTTAAATTATTTTTTTGTCCCCTAAATAACATCTTATATATCCTTGGTCTCCAAGGCCAGTACCGCGTTTGTTCATCAACCAACAAATACAAAATGATTTGTTTAGTCCCCAAAGATGATTTTCAGGTAAAATCAACGGTAAAAGTAGTCAAACCCTATAAAATGACCATTATATCCTTGAGTTTAAAAAATAAAAAGAAAAAGAAAATAGCCTTCTCCGTTTGGGTCACGCGCACAACAAAATTGTGCCCAAATTGAGAGTGTATCACACGCTCGTCTTCCACATCACAAGATGACGCCGCCAGTCATCTTCCACATCTCCAATCCCTAACTCCGCCACCTCCGTCTCCGTTCGTGGACTTGACCTGCAAACCTTAACTTTGACTCTGCAAACCCTGCTCGATCGTGGACTCGACCTTCATCTCCGCGCTCTTGGCTCAAGTTCGTCGATCGGGGTGCTGGAGATCCAGCAACGTCGAAGATCAAGTTGTGCCGGAGATCCAGCAGCATAAAGCCAGCCAGAGACGAGGCCTTCGTTTTGCTAGAGACGAGGCTTTTTGTTGATTTCGAAGAAGCAGAAGAAGGTGACGCTAGAAATTGAAGGCGGTGCTGGGCAAATGGTGGAAAGTGAAGGCGGCGGCGGCGAAATGAAATTATCAGCATAATAGGGTTTCAAAGGAAAGGGTTAAAAAAATTAAATTAAAATTAAAAGGAAAACTAAAATATTTTTAATTGGTAAAATTACAAAATACCCCTGGCTATATTGAAAAACTACTCCAATTTACCTGAAAACTACCTTTGAGACCAAACAAATCATTTTGTATTTGTTAGTTGCTGAACAAACGTAGTATTAGCTTTGGGGACCAGAAGATGATATTGCATTATATTGAGGGGACCAAAAAATAATTTGTCTTTTTATTTTCTACATTTGCTGGAAAATTCTTCCATTTTTTGGTTGGCAAAGTATTGTGAAAGACTATCTTTCCATAGACTTATGGAAAGACGTTGTTAAATTAGAATATTAAAAGGTAAAATGTCTTAGTTGCAAAATTAAATATTTATGTTACAACGTGTAATGATTATAAAGTTTATAACCCGATTAATGAAACACAAATATTTATTTTTATTTACACCTTAAACCATGATCCTTCGATACTTATGGAAATTTCGTGTTTGCATGGAGTCAGAGACTTTGGAACTCTTTTTTGTTTGGCTAGAAATAATAACATTCTCAAATCTCAACCCATTTCATGTTGCATCTCATCATCATCACCGCCCTCTAAACCAGCCCACGTGTCATCCAACTATTATTATTTACAATAAGCCTAAATACAATAAACATCATTGCTGGCATAAAACGCTTCTGTTAAATCCAAAACCCCAATCCAAAATTCCCAGTTGCCTATTCCAATCCCCCATTGCTTCAATAACCATGGACTGGGCACCTGCCCTCTTACTGTGATTAGCCCTAGTTAATGTGTGATGGCGGAATTCGACGGACAGAGCAACGGTGGCGCAACCACGAAGCGGCAGAGGAGGCCGAGTGTGAGATTAGGGGACATTGGAGGGGACCCACCGCTGCTTCAGCCTCAGTGGAAGCAGCAGAAAGGCCTGCGAGGTAAGAGCAGTGAAACCCTAGAAACGGATTGCAATGGTGGGGACATGGATTTGGATAGGGTTGCTATTGGGAGCTGGAAATCGAAGAGCGCGAAAATTGGAGGCTCCATTAGAAAGAGGGTTCGGTCCAATTGGGTTTCGTCGAAGCTATCCACTGACGGCGACGGCGGTGAGGAGGTCGATAGGGATTTCAGACGCGAGAATTCGTACGAAGAGGATGAGAGAAACGGAACGCCGGATAACTCCTTTGATGATTACGAGGATGTTGAGAGAGGAGGATTTTTTAGCAGAGGTGAAATGGATGGGCCCAGTGACTCGGGTGAGAGGAATGGGGTGAAGGGTTGGCTGAATGAGTTGGGTTTAGGGCGATACGCCCCTGTTTTTGAGGTCCACGAGGTTGATGATGAGGTTTTACCTATGTTGACGCTGGAAGATTTGAAGGACATGGGGATTAATGCGGTTGGAACGCGGAGGAAAATGTTCTCTTCAATTCAGAAGCTGAATAGAGGGCTCTCCTAGTTGTTGGGACGGGTGTGGAGGGATGAAAGTGGTGTGGCTGATAACAATTGCTCAATTAACGCATTGTGGTACTCTCTTGCAGCCTAACACAGTAGTTTTGCAGTATTATTGTTTTTGTTTTCTTCAGTTTATTTTATAAAGATTCTTGTGTTTTTGTTCTCTAGGTTTTTTAGGGTACATATTTTTCTAGTTAGTAATGACTTTTGCTGATGTAGTTCATAGAGTATGGAGATAAGTGGTAAACCGCCTGATAACTAGCACTGCTGTAACTTTTTGGATGGCTATCTTTTGCTTCAAATGTCTTTTTCTTTACTCTCTTTCCTGAAATGGCTCCACATGCATTTGGTATGTTTTCCTACTTTCAAATCCATTTTAAGATGGCAACAATCTTACTCTTATAGATTTTGTATAATGTTACAAGTATTCGGAGAACCAGGGAACTGTGTTGGAAATTCCTGATTTGCTGCATGCTCTGTATGTTCAGTTGAAAAATTGTATTAATTCTTCCCCTTGGAGGTTGAGTAACTAGAAAGCTTAGCTGTTACGAGGATGAGTGCTTGGTTGATGCACCATTCTAGACGTGATAGACAGACTGTAGATTTTGTTTTGATTGATTGTCTTGTTGTAAATGAAAAAGTGACAGTATGATATTTGAGGTCCTTTGGCATAGCTCAATTAAATGGGACATTGGTTTGGATATCATAGGGTGGCAAGTATGACGCCCGGGCTCTAATTTTCCCCTTATCACTTGAAAGATACAGAGTCTTCCCTGAACTCCAAGAAAAAGTGTGGAGATTATAAGTGAGAAGGGAATGATAGTGAAATTGCACAACCTCTAATTAAAAGTTATTTGATGCATTGGTTGTTTGGGGGTATAATTGAGATTTTAACAAGTTATCAGTTTCCAGTAATCCGTTTGATTGGATATTAAATTCATTTCTGGTACTGTAATTTGCTGACCTTTGAATAGTAGCTCATTAGTTTTTAACCTGATGCCTAGGTCTCATATAACTTTTCGGCTTAAAGTTGTCACAAGTGGTTAATATGCTCCAATGCTTCCACATTGCATGTTTACTTACATGCTGTTGAACTGTGGTGGTTGAATGTTTTCTCTGGACTCACTCCTGTCAAAAACAATCTGCTTGATTCTAGTTCTTAGTATTTTTTGATTGGGTGAGAGAATGTGACAGGATCATTTTTAAGCACCTATTTGGTAGGATGTATTCCATCGTAAAGAAATGGATCTTACATGCTAATCTGTTTCAAATAAATTGTTGGCACTGTTAATTTTATCCTGCACCACTTCAAGGATCTGTTTCGCCTAACCAGGCTAAAGATTCTCTGTGACAATTTAAGCAGTTATAATTGTTTCATAACCAGGGAGCACTCTCAGTTTTTATGAATTGGGTTCTTACAACCCTTTTTACCTTGTGGTTGCTCCCCCGTTCAACTGATTTTGGCACACTTACTATTTTGGGATGTTTATTTTATTTTGGCACTTTCCAGTCGTGGCATACTTTAATGGGTCTTTTCACCATTCATTTTATTTTTTCAACTTTCCATTCAATTCACACCATACAATTAGCATCTTCTAAACTTGTGTCAAAAAGTGAAATGCCAAAATTAAATGAACAAAGGGAGTACTTCGGTGGGTTCTGTTTTACTGGATGCGCATAAGTCATTGATATATATCCGATTAGCATAGGGCACTGCTAGGTATCCAAATTGGGGCTGTATATAAGTAGTGCGGCTGCAGAGATTGACATTCTTCGAAAACAAAATTTCAGAATTGATTTCATCTATTCCTTTTGTGCACTATGGTTGATAATAATATTAGAATTCGAACATGGAAGTATAAAGCTGGTTCTTGATTCCAATATGTGGATTTGAGGCATACCATATTTTGTTTCTGCATTTTGGTGAAAAACCACTGTGGGTGCACAACATATCAATTGTGTTATGAACTGAAACACATTTTTTGGTCTTGAGAACCATGATGGTTTTTCCCCGTCTTCTGTGGAAGGGCAGGGCATGTGATTTGCTCGACACCGCACATATATTTATACATTTAAAGTAGTCTGCACTGTCATTTCTTTCCTTTTTACTTTTACTTCGATAGATATTGCCTGTTCTTAGTTGGATGGAGGGAGGACATTACATTCTTTCCTTTTTTAATAAAAAAAAATTCCACTACTTATTAATCCGTCTGTTTTGTCCTTATTCTTTGTATAATTGTATGAAATGCATTTGTAAAGATCATATAATGGGACAGATACTATTGGGAGGAAAAACCCATTCTCAGCTGCTGGGAGTTACTAACATCAATATAGTGAAGTAAATGATCAACGCTTTGGTAAAAGAATCGACCATTGCTCCAATTTGTGCTCTGCTCCAATTTAGTGAAGTAAATGATCATACCTCCAATTTGTGCTCTGCAAATGTTTCCTTTGAGTTGATAGACAGGGCACTGCTCTCTCTCTCCACGCGCAACCCTCTTTCAAATACTGCTCATCATCCCTACCACAGACAAAGTCACTGGAACCAAGAATCCTTAAACCACCCAACAAACCCTGACCGATCTACAAGGCACCGCTATGGCGGCTCCCATCGTCAAAAGTTTCGCCCAAGCACTCCAAACGTGAAATCCTCCAATCACCACAACCCTTCAATGCATCTACCTTACACCAATCCTACAATATAAGGGGGAATCGGTTGTACTCTTCTCACTGGAGCAAGTCTCAGAGCTATCAACACACTATGCTAACGCACTTATTGGAAAATTTTCAAGAGGGAGGCCAACAATGGATAAAGTAGAAGCAGATTTCAAAACCGTGGGTTTCAACGGAAAATATCAGCTAGGAGCAATTGATTTCAAGAATATCCTAATTAGGATTCAAGAGGAGGAGGATTTCCAATGCTGCTGGATCAAGGGGGTGTGGTCTCTAAACGACATTACAATGAGGGTGCTCAGATGGACGCCGATTTCAAGCCAAATGCATAATCCTCCATCGTTCTGGCGTGGATTACCATCAGAAATGTTTCTTTGTATTACTACAATGTCCCAGCTATTGAGGCAATTGACAATCAGATAGAGAAGTTTATCAAGATAGGTCAGGCCACAGAAAGGTTAACAGGACCATCTGCCCTCAAGATATGCGTGAAAATCGATCTTTAATCCCAGTTGCTGAATCACATAAGGTTAGGCACACCACTGGAAAATGAAAAATATGCTATAGAATATGAGAATTTGCCTCTATACTGTTCTGGTTGCAAGAAAATTGACCATCACATATCTAAATGTAGAATTGCAAACCCTGAACGAGAGTAGCTAAACCTGTCATTATATCTGGTAACCCACCTAAGTATGCTCCTACTGAACATAAAAATGAAAAGGATCTGTTGTCAACAAAAGTTGTGGATATACCAAAACCTAGTAATACCTATAACACAAAACCAAAAAATGTTAGCCACCCTGAAAACAAGCCAATTGGCAGCTAGTGAACAGCAACCCTGAGCCTCACATATCGGGCATATCCATCCTTCAGAAACAGAAAGAGGCCGACCATCAACTTGAGCAAACAATCCCAATCCAAACATCCTATTCTAATATAGGGATAAATGTCCTTAACAATGACAGTGAGATCTCCCACTATGAACTTCAAGTCAATGAAAAAGACCAACAAGACAAAATGGAAACTGAAGGAAGCACACAATATGAAGAATTACAATCTCACACTGCCAATAGCATGTATAATCCAGCAGAGATTGAACTTCAAAAGGACAATTGTCTGTTGATGGTTGACCTTACAAAAGAAAAGTGTAGTCATAAGGAATATGCCAAAGATGATTTATCAGGTATCATCCCTAACTCTTTAATGAATGAACAATGCACTAATCCATATCACTCACCCTCTTGCAGGTCCAACCCCTAAAGTTCAAACAGGTTTTTGCTGCTAGGGGAGGAAAATTAGTCTGACACAGCTGATAACTACAAAACAAGTACTAAAAAACTTTAGCTGGATAAGGTAAGTACTGCTAACACCATTCCTGGAAAGTTGACTGAAAAAACAACCAGGAAAATGACACTTTTTAAACAAATTAAATAAGATGAACCTTAGGTCCACCTCAAAAAGTAACTCTAGACAGTGAAAATGACAGACACACACTTAAAAGTCAAAGCTCTTGTCTGGAACTCAAGAGGTATTGAAACATCTTTGGAGAGGCTAAAAAGAATCATTAGGTCTCACAATATACAAATACTTTGTATATTAGAACCTAAGCATCACTACAGACAATGTGACAGTTACAGGTTAAAATTGAAATTTGATTGTCACCATAGTTCAGATAAAAACAACATTTGGCTTATGTGGAATTGTTGCTGTAATGTACGAATCTTAACTGAAATTGATCAGTACACTAAAACTGCCATCACCACATCTCTGTTCAACTCTGAAATGTGTGCATATTTCATTCATGCATCTACTCTTAGGATAAACAGGAAAACTGTATAGCAGGAAATCATCTCACATTTGGAATGTAATAAGCTGTTAATAGGGGATTTTAATGCCATAAATTCTATCACAGAATATAAGGGACCTAATAAACCAAATCTAAAGAGCATAAGAGATTTTTCAAACTTTATAGCTGGCCAACAACTGCTACATCTTTATACTGTGGGAAATACCTTCACATGGTCAAACATGAGAAGACCTCCTACATTAGAAAGATTTGATAGAGCTTTAATTGATCATGATTGGAATGAAAAGTTTCCAAACAGCTCACTACACACACTTAACAAACACAATTCTGATCACCGTTCATTGCTACTGACCATAGGAAGCAAAATTTCCTCAACACCTAAACCATTTAGGTTTCTTGATGCTTGGATAAATAAGCCTAAACTTAAACAGATCATAGAAACTAATTGATCACAATACATATAAGAAACTAGTACGTTAAGATTTTTTCTAAAATTAAAAAGACTGAAGCTAGATTTGAAAAATGGAATAAGGAAGTCTTTGGTGATATAAATGCAAATGTTAAAAAGGCAAAAGAAGAACTCAGAATCCAGGAAATTGCATATGAAACTGCAAACTCTGATTATGATTTTATTGAGCTGAACCACAAGCATGCACTCCTACTAAGAGCATTGGCTGAGGAGAAGATGTTTTGGAAGCAAAAAGGCAACATAAAATGGCTTAAAGAAGGAGATGAAAATACTAAGTATTTTCACTCAACTATAAAGAAAAGAAGGCAAAACAAAACATCTCTAAG
The DNA here is from genome assembly GCA_037428765.1 of Rubia yunnanensis. Taxonomy (NCBI): domain Eukaryota; kingdom Viridiplantae; phylum Streptophyta; class Magnoliopsida; order Gentianales; family Rubiaceae; genus Rubia; species Rubia yunnanensis. The sequence continues at coordinate 49,705,931 of CM075068.1, read as the reverse complement.
ATTAAAAACTCAGAAGATGTATGGACTGACATTCCAATTGAGATAGAAAATGAGGCAATCATTTTTTATCCGAAATTGCTGGCAGATGACTCTAAACCTGGAGATGACATTTTTCAGTCTCACTTTTTAAGCCAAATCCCCAAGGCTCGTAATAACAATGATAATGCTCAAATGCTTAGAAAACCCACCATAGATGAAATTAAGGAAATTGTTTTTTCCCTTAACCAGAGTGGAGCCCCTGGCCGAGATGGCTTCTCTGCCAAATTTTTAAGGACATTTTGGGACATAATAGGACCTGACCTACTATCAGCTGTTACTAATTTTATGACAGGTACTAAAATCCCAGCTGGAATATCCAGTACTTGGATATGTATTTACCAAAAAAGGATATCCCTATATCCTTTTCTGACTTCAGACCTGTATCATTCTCTAACTTTATTAACAAGGTATTCTTTAAACTTTTAGTTAAGAGAATAAATGGAATCGTGCCAAAACTGATTTCACAAAATTAGTTAGCCTTTCTCAAAGGTAAAGAACAAGCTGACAATGTCATCTATGTTAAAGAAAAGGCAACATTCATAAACAATAAACATGGAGCCCCTAACTATATGCTTAAACTCGATCTTAAAAAGGCATTTGACAGGGTCTAATGGTCATTTCTCAATCAAATACTTAGGAGATTTGGTTTTCAGGATCAATTCATCAAACCGATCCTAAATAACCTATCTAGTGCATGGTTCTCTATTATAATCAACTCTAAACCTGCAGGCTTTTTCCAAGCTTCAAGGGGAATCAAACAGGGAGACCCTCTTTCCCCCTCTACTTTTGATAATATTCTCTGAATCTCTCTCTAGAAGCTTGCGTTTTTGTTTCCAAAATAAGAAGATGAAATACTTTAAAACTCCTGCAAACAGTGCTGTAGTCTCACATATATGCTACGTAGATGACACTATCATATTCTTACGGGCCACTAGGGCATCCATTAAAAGAATTAATGTTTTCTTACATGTGTTTGAGGAATGTAGTGGACAAAAGATAAGCGATGAAAAAAGCAATTTTTTCATAACCAAACATGCCTCTATAACACATCAAAGAGTAATCAGAAACACTTTAGGAATGTCCAAAGGTGTTTTTCCATTTGTATATTTAGGGTGCCCAACATACACAGGTCAAACAAAAGCCATACACTTTCAGCCCCTACTGGAAAAATATGATAAAAAACTGAAATCATGGAAAAAAATTGCTTAGTCTTGCTGGAAAGTTGACCCTTATGAAATCTGTCCTGCATGCTATTCCACAACATCTTTGGGCTGTCATGACTCCACCACAAACAGTAATTAAGACTGAACAGGAAAATATCCAACTTTTTTTGGGGTGAAAATGACACTGGTCTTAAAAAGGTGTGGAAGAGTATAAAAAACATGAGTTATCCAGTATATCAGAATGGTATAGGGATCAGAAGCATAAAAGACATAATTAGGAATTTCTCCTTAAAACTGTGGTGGAAACTTCAGAAAGGAGAAACACTATAGGCTCAATTTCTATGGTCCATTCCTAATAATCAAAGAAGATCCCTGATGTGCCCATTTTGTACAGTTATATTAGGACTTTTAGGATTCACTTTTGTACACTTTTGTGCTCTAAATGTGACATTTTTCCTTGAAGTTCTCTAAGGACTGTTAAAAGCGACTTTAAAACTTTTATTACTTTTTTAGAGAATTTTGTTTGACAAGGTAATTTGTTTGAAGACTTTGAAGACTTTAAAGACTTTGAAGAATACCTTTGAAGATTTGAAGATTTGAAGACTTGTATTTGAGCTGTTGAAGACTTGAGAATTGAAGAAAAGTGGAGAAGAGGAGGACATGAAACAAGAAGAAGAAAAAAAACCAAAATGCTGGAACTAGGCACCGTCGCGAGGTCGTCGCGACTCGCGATGGACGTATGGCCAGAAATTCTTCTTGCTTTTTGTTCTATAAATATTCACCTTATCCTCTCCTCTTCACAAGAGGAATCCATCTCTTCTTCCTGCAATTTTTCTGGGTTAGAACCCTAGTTTTTCTTTCTTTCTTTTCTTAGTTTTTGTAGGCTAATCATGTCCTTTAATTATCTAGCTTAGTTTTATCTTGGGAGCAATGGATTGAAGCTTCCATATCTATGTAGTAAGAACCATATCTATCTATTTAGTGTTTTTGCTATTGTGCATTTATTAAGCTTTGAATGTGAATTGTTAATGGCATTGATGTTATTGGAAGCTTGAGTTTATGAATTGCTTGTATGATTACTTGTTAAGGTTGGGAGAAAATAGCTAATTCTCCCCTCTTTTAATGTGGAATCCAAGAGCATGAGTTAGAGCTTCTTAATGATGTTGGTGTGTTGATAATTTCTAGATGAATGTGATGATGTCGAACTCGTTGCATGTTTGTTTTAGGTAGAAAATGAGAGAAGTCTATGAATGTCGATCGTTCTTGACTAATCTTGTGTAAATGCATGAATTGGTTGAATGCTTAGACACTGTGTAGTGTTTATAAGTGTTGCCAAGCTTGTTGGTTCTTCGTACTCAATGCCATCAATGAGATACTTTTAGTTTTGTTTCAGCTAAGGGAGTCATTGCGGAGGTTTGACAAGAGATGTCGAATTTACTCTTGCAAACTACTATCTAAGAAGGATGGAAGATTTATCTTTACAACAAGTAGTCGAAGTAGTGAATAGATTGTTTCACTTGTTCCTGAAGCCTTTGTTATTTAGCATTCATGTGTTCTTATGCTATGTTTTACTTCATTTATGCCATAGGTTGTTTGAGAATAGGAAGTTGTTGTATGAATTAAGTGTTAGGAAGTTAAGAAAGTGACGAATTCCTTAACTTCTTGGCATGAAAATCTAAGAGCATGAACTTAGAACTTCTTATGCATAATGTGTTGTGATTCTTGCTAGATAAGTATGTTAATGTGGATTGTTCTCATATTTATCCTATAGATTCAATGAAAGGTTGAACCTTGAATGTGGTTTGTTCTAGGTTTAGCCTAATGAATGCTATGTTTGGTTAAATGGCTATGTCTTTGGTAGAAGGCTTGTTGTTGTCAAATCTATAGTCCTTCATCCATAGGTAACAATTGTGATAAGATGAGTGAATGGTTCAATGATCTACATTTGGTTTGAAAGTGGATGTCAATTGCCCCCAAGACTTTATTTTTGTAGTTTTAAAACCCTTTTTCTTAGTTTGTTTGATGATTTCAGCTTTAAATCAGCATACAATGTGGTAGCTTAAAAGAGATCTGAAATCATAATTCTAAAAAAGGTATGGTTTCCAAAACTGCCAAAGAAAATTACCATCTTTATGTGGAAACTTTCGAATGCAATCTTGCCTTTTGATGACATATTAATCTTCTCTAATATATCTTTAGCATCAAAATGCCCTTTCTGCCTTAATGCTGACACACTGAGCCATAATTTTAATGAGTGTACTCTGGCTATAGACTTGTGAAAAATATTTGACTATATGATAGGACCGAGACATCAACATTTCAACTCTATTTTTGGCAGAATATCTCATTATTGGTCCTATACTGGAGAGACAAAATACACTCTACTTTAATCACCATCATCCCATCTCTCATATGTTGGCATATCTGGAAAGCAAGAAATAGCATAATATTTGGTAACATAAAGCCAAGCATGGATAAAATTGTTGAAAAAAAAAAAAATCAAAAGTGACATGTTCCTCATCTTTTACATTAAACCAGGGGCTAGTAGAAATATTGCTGATAAATACTGGGTCACAATTGGCCTTATTTTATTTCTAAAAAAACCCCCACTACCTAGAATTAAGTGCATCACATGGTCTAAATCTAGTCTTGAATACAAAATCAATATTGATGCCTCATGGAAACATGGGGGGCCTTAGTAGGATTAGTATAGTAATTAGAAATAAAGAGGGGAACTTTGTAAAGGCTTTCTATAAATCTGCTCAGGCTGTAACTAGTTTTCATGCTGAACTAATGGCTCTTAAGGAAGGTTTTTTATTTACCAGTAGGAAGGACTAAACTCTCTCTTTTGAAACCGATTGTGTTATGCTACTGGAGGTTGTGAGGGATCCCCTTAAAGCTCTATGGAAATTTTACCAATTAGCCACTGGACTTGAACATAATATGAGAGATCTAATAATCACACAAACATTAAGAGAGGGAAATATGATGGCTGACAGATTAAGTAAACTGGGGAGGGATAGGAAAAAAAAACTTTAACTTTCCAGGACCTTGACAAAAAAACCAAAGGATTCTTTTTTTAGATAAAGCCCGGATACCTGCACTTAGAATTTAGAATGGGTGCTGCTGATTTGAAAATAAAAATGCAGGTTTGCAGGATGGACAATGTGCAAGTTTGGAAGATCAAAAGAGAAAGCCATCTCAAGCAAGATTCAAATTTCATGGATAAAACTAAATATATGAGCAGCAGGATTCCACCAAGCATTTGCAAGAGCCAGAAGCCAATTCATGATAGGATAAAAAAATGTGTACAGATATGAAAGATCCAAAGAGAAAACCATCTCAAGCAAGAATCAAAAGTCAAGGCTAAAGCAAAAAATAAGTGCTACAGAGCACTGAAAAACAACTGCAACAAATTTCAAGCCAGAGAACAGAGAAAGATACATCTATATTGTTGGTTCTACAGTTGGTTATACTATATTTGAAGGTAAAACATATTCCGAAACTCTCCTCATGGATAATCTACGACTGGGGTCTAGATTATCCTAACACCATTTTGTATGTAAACACTTACTTAGGAATTTTTTGGAGGTCCGACCAATCGTCCTACACTAACACGAGGGGTGGAGGTGTGGCGATTGGAAACATTTCCAAAATACTCCTTTGTGAAAACTCTAAAAGCCACAGCATTTGGTTTGTGCTTTTGGATCCAAAGTTCAAGTCCTCACTTGAACACTATGTGATTTTTGAATCAATTTTTTTAATAGGTTGGGGAACCTAATACATATCCCCCTCATCTATATGGGTTTTATTTTTTTAAAAAAAGAAGTAAAAGAATCGACAACGAACTGAAAATGCTTGATGATGATCTTACAAATTCAAACTCGGCTCACAAGAAACTAAGAGCATGTGCAATGAGTCTCTCTTGTGGTATTTTTTGAAGAGACCACAAAGAGACCCCAAAGGCCCTCAATGACGCCTCTTGTGTGGTATCTTCAAAAGAGACCAGCCCACTTCGTCTCTAATACACCAGACCACCCATCTAATTCCAATCCATGTGCCTGGGCCCGCGTTGATGTGCGGGCCATTTCTTGTCCCCTTTGGGGGCACATGGCAGCATCCTATTGGGCCACATGTCCCATTATTGTTGTATTTATTTATTTTTGTTTTCACCTAGACATGTGGTGCCATTTGATTGAGCGACGTATCTGTAATTAATTTTTTTTAAATTTCTGCTTGTGATTTTCTGATTTTAATTTTAAATTCGTTTTTTACATTTAATTATTTTTAAAAATAAATTTTAATTTTAAAAAATAAATTTAAATTTGAAAATCTAAATTCTATTTTAAAATAAAAAATTAATTATTAAATTTCACATTTCAATTTATTTTGGGTTGACTTTTTTCATTTCTTCTTATTTGCACTTTAAACTTTGGTCTTTTCATTACTTATGGAAATACTGTCTTTCAAAAGACAAACTCCAAATTTATTTAAATTAAATATTCAATTTAAAATAAATTTGAAGGATAGCGTTAAAAAGTGGGATCCATGGAGTGGTCTTTACCATGCTGGGGGTAAAAATGGAGTTGTCCTTTTGTGATTGTGTTTGGTGAAATGGAAGAGAAAAATGACATATTTAATTAGAAGAAACCACGAGTGGTCTCTACCATTGTACATGCTCTAAGCAGAGACATGTTGTAAGGATTAACGTGGATAAAAGTAGAATTGGGTCTTTATCCTTCACTTGGGCTAGAGATTCTGATTTACTACGATAACCCTTATGCTCCACCAGTTCTACCGCTCCACCGCTCCAAAAAACATACTCCCTCCTCCCATTTCAAGATGCAAACCTTGACTTTCAGAAGTTAAACTCAAAAATTGTTTGATTCTTAATATCTTTCATTATATATTATTAAAGCTTGTGAAAATTTGTTGTTTTGAAAATATATATTATAACGAATCTAACAAGGTATCACTTAATAGTATTTATACTCATACAACAGTTCAATTTTATTGTCAAAGTTAAGAAGTTTTAACTAAATAATTAGTTAAATTGCAGGTTGAAATGAGACAGAGAAAGTACTAAAAAAACCCCCAAAAAAACACACATTCAAACAACAAATTGCACGCACCATCATTCCCCTTCTCCGACGCCATCATTGTCGCTCCCCCGTCCTTGCCACTGCAGAAGCCCTCTGGTCCCCATTGCAAGAAAGAGCAAGAAAGAAGATCAGTTGCAGATGAAGCGATTGCAAAGAACTCCGACTGTGGTGGAACAAGAACTGAACCAATCTGGAGCGATTGAGAGGCTGGAGACGGTACGTTCTTGATGCACTACAGAAATGATGAATCTACCGATTTGAGGCTTTAGAGGGTTGGGGAAGAGTCTCATCGGTGTCTGGGCAGCGACAATAGACGACCACAATGGTGGTTGAGCAGATCCAACGAGTTGCGGTGTCAGAGGTTGCGTGGTGTTGAGTGAGAGCTTACAGCTGAAACCTTGCAAATTTTGAGCCACTGTAGGACCTCTCAAGGTGTCGGGGGTCGGCCTGCTCCTCCGAATGCCAACCCCACCTCTTCATCGGACATTGAAGAAAAAATCAGATTTGACTTCATCGAGATGGATTTTGCTTGTTGAAGGTGAAGAACTTGTTGGGTCGATGTGTGCGAACAAGAAGAACTTACCGGATTCACAAGAAGAAGAAGAGACGAGATTAAGGAAGAAGACGGTGAATAGAAGAAGATGAAAAGAAGAAAATATTAGGGTTTAGTGGCATCACAGTCATTTCACTTTTTTCTATTGTTTTCTCTTTTTAGAGGAGTAAAAGAGTAATTTCATAGAATTCCGGCCAAAATTTGGCAGAATGGTTTTTGTACACCTTCACTAATTATCTTGGGTTATATTGGCACTTTCGAATGCAAGAGGATTATATTGGAATTCATATGATATATGTAGGGATATATTAGCACTTTTCTCATTTTAAAATGCCACTTTTATGAATTTTTTAGGGATATAAACCAATATAATCCTATCTAATTGAGTAAGTGCCAATATAACTCTCAGATAATTTTTAGTATAAAAACAACACTAACTAGTTGACATAGTGCCAATATAACCCTAAGACATCATTTTCAGCATTGACCACATACAAAATGAATAAAATACCCTTTAACCTGAAACCGGTTGATACATTTTTTCCTATTTGCATTTCAACAGTTTCTCCACTGCTTTGCCGTAGATCTCATCGCCTCCGAATGCCTCAATTTACAATCTGGCATTTCTGCTGTGCTCCTCCACCTCAGTAACCGGAACACCGCCAATGATCGGTCAGATAACAACCAGCGTCGCCCCTTCCATCTTCATCCCATTGGAGAGCTCCATCTTAGCCTCCTGCCTCATCCTCATCGCCAGAACCATATTACAGTTGTTCTTCCACCAAACCCCAGCTCCTCTATTGCCGCTGTTAATGGTGTTGGCGGCGGCTTCAACTCGCTCTTCCCCGGGATCGACTCACTCCTCCTCCGGGTCAACCGAGTCATCTCCGCCGCGAACGACGAAGGCAACGATGATGCCAAATCCTTCCTCCAGTCCATCTTCAAGTCTCTCCACACCATCGTCTCCCTCAACAAGAAACCCTTTGTCTTTGACGCCCAGCCCCGGGTTCAGAACTCTTTGGCCCAGATCCTTCGCGGTTTCGACAGCATTAGGGCCTGCAAATCGAGCTGCCCTCCAGCAACCTCCGGCATCAGAAGGGGACCACCATTAAGTGGAAGGCCCAATTCAATCGAACCTTAAAGAGTTGCATCATTTTCGGCTTCTGCGCCAGATCTAAGAATGCGAACTTCAACGATAGTGTGTGCTGGCAGGGTGCGTGTAATGGCAAGGTGGTGTGTGGTGAGGTTGAGCCCGACAGTAGGTGGATGAGAAGAATACGACGAAGAGAAGAAGAAATAATAGGTTTTGGGATTAAAATTTTATTTATGTTTTTTTTCCAGAAGGGGTAAAATTATCTTTTTAATTAAGCTAGAGTAGAAGCTAGAGTTTTTGAATGTTGAATTTTTATCTGTTTAATTGTGTGATTTGTGTTTCTATCTTACCTTTTCTTTTTAGGGTCATTTTAGATAGAGTCGTACGAGGGAATGAGAACTTATGAACGTTGTGGATTGTTGATTACTCTTATATTCTTCACTTCATACTTGAGGGAAAGCATGATTCAAGTGTGAGGATATTTGATGTGTGTTATATTGTGTTCATATTTTGTGGGATTATTATGATTTTATTGAGATATAATTTGCACTTTAAGGTGTTTTTGGTGTAGGAATTCATTGATTGCGGAGAATTGAGAGGGAGCTATACATTGTAATTTTTTTCCCTTAACCAACGGTTTTTTCCCACTGGGTTTTCCAGGTTAATGTTTTTAATGAGGCGATGTGCTCCAATGGAAAATGTTCTTATTTTATAAGACATTTTTCCAGGGATGAAGGAAGAGAGGAAAAAGAATAATTGCTGAAGTTATGGGGTGAAAAGTGAATTATTGAAGAGATTTGGATTTGAAGAATTAAAGATATTCACTTCCCATATTGATAAAGATTGTATTATCTCCTTCCATTTAAAATTCCTTAATTATAGGAATTAGTTATTTAGAATTAGAATAGATATTATCTTATTTCCTTATTTCTTCCATAAGAAGAAAAGTAATTAGAAGTTGATTTGGATTTGGTTTTGGTTTGGTGTATATAAATATATATACACGGCTGGAACAGAGGTGGAGGCATTAGATTAGTTACATCAGTTTAGGTTTTAGTTTCAGTTAATATTTTATTAGCTATTTTAGGCCTGAAGAACATGGAGGAACGGTATGCTTCTGGTTCGAATTATATACATCACGAGAGCATTCCGGTCACATTAATTCCTAGTTTGATTTATGTAGTTCGTTATTACTTTATTAGATTAGTTATGTTTATTCATATTCTTTATTTGTTTAGTTTAATTATCATGAGTAGCTAATTTATATATCGGCATGGAATAACAAACATTAGTTTATGAATCGTGAGGCCTAATTATTTTATAATTGATTCTTATGTGTTCTTGATTGTTCTTGGGTTATTTTATTCTTGATAGATTTAAGCCTGATCAACTTGAATATTATTGGGATAATGCTATCTAATTCTACCAATACGTAATCGTTGGAAAGGGTTAGTAAGTAGCGAGTTCTTGTGAAAAATAGCTAACTAGCTAAGACTGTAATAGCAAGATGGGGAACAATTAAGTGTGCGTTACTACTTGCGAATACTTGGGTAATTGCTATGTCGGGTTCTTTTCATTCTTAATTCTATCGAGGTGTGTATCTGGTTCAGCGAATACTTTCCGGGGGTATCTTGGTAAGAGAAACAATTAATTAATTATAATTGGTTAATTGTCGATGAAGTACGAAAGAATTGGGGAGGTTAAGCGTACCTACTTTCCTATAACTGATAGATGCATATGAATTGATTTATCTTTGCGCCTATGATCGATGTTTAACTAATGTGAGTTATTCCGAGCCGATTACCTTATTCATATATTTTATAGACAATTATATATTTTAGTTTGCATTATTATTTTATATGTTATAGTTACATTATTAGTTGTTAAATAAATCTGAAAATTAAGGCGTGGTGGCTACACCAAAAGTGTTCTATATTAGTAGGTATTTTATTATAGATTTTTCTCCGTTCCTCGTGGGATCGACTCTGCTTGCTACTGTACTAATTTCATCATTAGAGTTTGCAGATTATTTTGGTGAGTGAAATGATGTTCACCAAATTTGGTGCCGTTGCCGGGGATCAAACCCGGGTCACCCGCGTGACAGGCGGGAATACTTACCACTATACTACAACGACTCGGATGCTAAGTAATAATCCCAAGCCCACTGCTCGGTCTCATGGTACCACTTCTTCATGACCTGGAAGAAGTAGTCAAAGATCGTTACCCTCAATGTTTGGGGAGAACGATAAGGTACTAGAGATAAATTCTACATGGAAAAACAAAAAATGCAAAAAACATCCAAGTATTTCCAAGTGGTGTTGTTCTTGTACAACCCGGGCTAGGAAACATACTTAGAGGGGAGCTCCTGGGATAGCTTCGAGGGTATGGAGGCTTGGGTGGTAGCAACACCCGTACTAACGAGCTTCTAAAAGAACTTTCTGAAGCCCAGAGTCTTCACCAGTGTATTGGTTTAGGCCTCAAACAGGGACATCTGATGCCCTTAAGAGGAGAGTTCCTTGAGCTTCAAGTTCTCTTCAGTAGCGCCTTGAAGGAGTCCCCGGACTTAGTCAGTCTATCTTGAAGATTGGTCACCACCAGCTGATGGTCAAATTTAGCCTTCGTTATCTCATGTAGATGATCAGTGCCAGCCTTCTCCAAAGTTGTCTTGAGAACCTCCACTTGATATTCAAGCTCCTCGACTCAGTGTGCTTCAATTTTGAGCTCCCTAACCTGGTGGGTCATATCTGAATAGCTCTGCAGAGAATCCATAGCCCTCATCATCGAGGCCATCATTAGGTTTTTGATTAGGTTAGAAGGGGCCTAAGGTTATGAGGGGCTGAAAAGTGGCAGCACCCTTATCATTAGCCAAGGGTTCCTCTTCGGAGGTAGGGGGGTCCTGGCTGATGAGGTTCCTTCTCATGGGGGAGGGGTTCGGAGACAGCGGCCCCTTGCAATATCTCTTTGTCTGGCCCTTGACTTTTTTTTAGAAGGGACTGGGCTGCTTGAGGCTGGTTGAGTTCAAGGTTGGGGTTGAGGAGGCGAAACCACTACCAAGTCTTCTTCATCTATGAAGTTATCTTCACCTAAACCCACTGCAGATTCAAAGAGGAAGGGTTAGAAGTATCAAAGGCAAAGCATAAAAAGAAGAATACACAGGACAAAAAAACATGTACATTGTTGTGATTTATTATGCTTGTGCTAACCGTTGCATTCAATGTAATAATTTTCTTGTTTTATACGTTGGAATGCTAGTATTAGTTGAGTTTGCATGACAATGGGGTTTAGACGACCATGTTTGATTTTCTTGTCTAAATCCTGCATTAATGAACATGTTGTATCCATGGGCACCTAGATATTTCTTTGTGATCATCCTTAGTAGATAGCTCCTGGGTACTTTTCATTACATTCTATATGAAGGTCATTTGCAAGAACGGTAGAAGATATTATAGGCTGTTTGCAAGGATGGTAGAAAAGGCAAAGTCCATTCACATTAGAATGGTGATAGATGAAGGCCACGAACATCAAATCGTGGTAGTAGAAGGATGGAGCCAAAGATAGGCGGCATTGGGGTTCAAAATGACCAAGGAAGAAACAGAGAATCATGGTCTGAGAGTTGCGCCAACTTCTGGAAGCGATCCAAGAATTGTAAACCTTCAAGGTTGGTTCCATTGGATTCGTCTCCTCGAGAACCATAATATTGACTGCAAGAACTCTAAAAATGGACTTACGGTTCATCTGTAGTGAAGGAAAGAAGTTCAACTGGTCTAAGAAAAAATGGGTGGGAGGTTATCGCCGTGCCTTTCAAAGATAGTATTTCTAAGCCAAAATTATGGCTAACTACTAAATAGTAGCTAGTGGTAAGACAGGGTCATCCACGAGGAAAAAGAGATTTTATCGAGAGGAAAAAGAGATTTTATCGAGTGTAAAAAGTAGTTGAAAAGCACACGAGTCACTCTTCATGTGTGGTAACAAGTTAGGGGGGGTTGCTTTTCAAAAACACTACGACTACTTTGAATAACTAAATTAACAAACTATTAAAAAGAATGATGCAAACACGATCACAAATAGTACAAATAACTTAACTAGGAATATAACGAGCCTTGGCCGCAATTGGTTTATATTTCTAGTCATCTTTTGAACATTGATTAATTATACTATTTTTATGCTTTAATCACATATTGTGGAGAACTTATGAACACCTTTCGAGTGTTGATATTTCTCAAATCTCCTCGATTATAGTTAGAATGAGTGATCGGCATCACACAATAACCCTTATCCTCAGGTCACCCTAGACGATCGGCGCCATAGACTAACTCGAGGATAACAATACACACGGAGACCCAAAAAGACTACCACAATGTCCTACAAGCGAGAAACACATAGATAGCAGAAGTATATTTACTAACAACGACTATGAGGATCAGCCTTCGTGCTAATCGTTATTAAAGGGCTACATTGATAATTAGTTAAACCCGTCCAAATTCATCCTAAGTCTAAGAAATTTCATCAATCAACAATCATTATTAGTTGTCACTCCTAATTATAACCTAACATTGACCAACAACAATCACGTTGACTAAAAGTCAAAGTCTTCCGGGTTTGATAAAAAACCTAGCAAAGAATCAACCCATAATAATCAACTAGTTGATCACCCTAGTATAAAGCATGCATTAATCACATAAGAAAGCACCAAACATACTTGATAATTAAAGAACAAAATAGGATAAGTTGAATCTCAGAAATTCATATTAGTAATGCTTACCAATTACTCCCAAGGTGAAATCTAGACTAGATAATGAAAACCCATAACAAATCTACGAGAATCCATGGAAAAAAAAGAAAAAACTAAGAAAAGATGAAGGAATCTAGGGTTTGGAGGACCCCAAGTTAAGCTCCAATGAAATGGGGGAAGAAGAGGGGCTATTTATAGCCCAGATCAAAAGAAAAGTCAAAAGGAGTGAGAGTGTTGGGCTGCTGGGGCGAGGGTGCTTGGCTTCTGGGGCCAAATTGCTTCTCGTGCGGGCGTGTGGGATCAGACGCCGGGCGCGTGTTTCTAGATTGAGAATGAGCACCACGGTTTATTTCTCTCGAGCGGGCGTACGATTACAGGCCCTGTTTTCTTCACCGACCGGTTGGTCTTTGCATCGTTATGAGTGAATCGCTACTCCAATTTCGGAGTTCTTGTAGTCGATGTTATAGTGTTCTAGAAGATAAATCCAATGATTCCATTCTTGTAGGCTGATTTTTCTCGGATCATTGTAAAAAATTGGTCCAAACTTCCGAGTCACAATTCATCCGCTTCTTGTATTCTTTCTTTAACCCTTCTATCTTCTACCACATTTTGGTTCGTGGCACTCACTAAACCACTCCAAATTTCTCACGAGAAATCTACAAATTAAGCTCACAAAAAGGAATCTAGATGCTCGTGAGAACCAAAAATCCATTAGACTAAAGATAGGTTACAAAATAAAGGACTTAGATAAGAAAACAAAAAATGGTCATCTAAACCCCTTATTATGTAAACATATCTATATCTAGTAATCTTCTAACACAAATATACAATAGAGATTTTAAATGCTTTGAAAAATACATGCATTTGATGTCTTATCAATGGGTCGGCACGTACCGCTCATAGGTGACACCATCGACCCACACCAGACAATGTGTCTCGCGCTAAGGGTCTTTAGCACGAGTCATGCCAAGGCCTGGCACAGACCGTGCCTATCTTTACTGGCCATGTGCTAAGGTGCCCAATTTCACTACAAAACAGGTAAGTATGTGCGCGAATTGTCCCATTTTCGATGGTCTGCGCCTTTTCAATTGCAAAATGTCAAGCCCAGTAAGCGGGATGTAAAGAATTAAGTGGCCCACGCCAAATTACTGAGCAAAGCAAGGTTTTTGATTAAGGCCCGCGCCAAAAAACACATCTCGCAGATCAAAAGTGAAAAAAGACTATTTTGACGATGAACTGTGCTAGATGCTAAAGATTGCGCCTGAAACGACCCTCAGAGGACAACACGGTCCGCGCCCAAGAGGAGGCATAGACCACGCGATAACCCACATCCCGTGCCAAAGAGACAGCATGGATCGCGCCAGATCCCGCTTCCTGCGCTAGCGCACATCAAACATGCCATGCCAAATCTGGCGCCTCGCGCCGGCACATACCATTTGAGCGGCGCAGACCGTGCCATCCGCAATAGTCCACGCTAGTGGCAACTGAACTAGGGTTTACACTTTTTTGGCCTATTATGCGCCTATTTTTAGTCTTAATCCCTTACTACTATAAATATAGCCTTAGTTTACTAAGGTTAGAGAGTTAGATAGGTGTTAGCTAGTTCATTTGTAATTGGGAGAACATCCTAGATAGAAAAACATTTCTCTTCTTTCTTTTCTTTTTATTTTTCTTTGATTCTATGATGTGGAATTCAAATATATATATATTTGAATTCTATGTTTAGGGGAGTAGTTTCCGTAGCTTTAGGATAATTGTGTTCATGTGTTGATTTATGCTTTTGTGAGATTCTTAATTCATCCTAATTATTATGCTTATGATGTTATTGTGACTTGTCCTTGAATGTTTGAATTGCTTGAATAGTATACTCCATTAGAAAACACACTATTTTATATTCATGTTGGTACAAATACTGATACCCCCAGGAAAGAGAAACCTTGGATGTGTTATGGGTAGCAGGGTCGGACCCACGTGAGTGTGTGCACGTAGGTCTTTTCGGAGTTTTACTGTTACATTGTCATCAAACTAGTCTTGGCTGACTATTTAGAGTATTCCATAGGGTTACAGGTAGAGCAGTGAAAAGCAAGTTAGAGTTGTAAAAGGCCCTAGTGTTATATATAAGATGCCTACCTCCTTTTGCCTCGTTCATAGGCCTATGGAGTAGAGCATCCGTGGTGGAGTGTCTGGGACGTAATTGTACGAGGGAGAAACATACCTACAACAATGGTTGGACCTTGTTGTACTCCCTTAATTATGGAGGAAGTGCCGATGGAAAGTTGCAAGCCACCCGACATGATAGGTACGGAAAATTGTATGCCATCGACCACACTATGTGTTATGAGTACTAGATTAGGTTGTCTAAATCTCACATGTGAATGAATCGAGGATCGAAGTATTAAATTAACCATGTTACACAAGCATTCCCCAAGTGTCTAGCTAATATAGTTTACATGTTTTTACTTTCATGCTTTGTAGTTGTTAGTTGAAAAACCAAACCCCCATTGTTTATCACACTATCTATTCCTAGAAACATGTACATATTGACAACTTGGGCGTAGTTGTGTGTGATTGACTTTTAGGCCCTAGCATCCTTGTGGACATACCCAAGGCTTACAACTAACTACCCTATCGATAGCATAGTAGTGAGTTAGGTGCAAAACTATAAACTTTATCTTTGACCTTCGACCTTGGTCTATGCTTTCACTCGGGTTAATTAGCTACAATTAATGACTCTGAGTTAAAGTGGATGGTCATACATTGGCAAACACCTTCGTGAGGGATTGAAGTGCCTCTTTCCAAGGGCTCGAGGGTAGGATCCCGATCGCCCTCTATCTATAAAGAATATGTGGTCGAGGCCGTCTCGGCAGCGGACCCTTCACCTTAGGTCTTGGAAGCGGCCTTCGAGGGGTCATTGTGTAGGAGTTGAGTAATGGGCTGTAAGCCCAAGTTGTATTAATTAAGCATTGTATTGCCTATAAATATCTAATAAACTCACACCTCAAGGATATAGAGGTTTCTCTCATTTACATGGTATCAACTAGTGCCTTTTGGCTTTCTCTCTTCTATAACTGACGCCTTGCGTCTCTCTTCCTCCCCCCCCCCCTCATCTGCCCCTCGTCTCTCTCCCTCCCTCCTTCTTTGATTTTTTTCTCTTCTTTCAATCATGGCAGAAGACAAGCTTTCTTACAGCAATATGATTCATCTGTTGACGATCAAGCTTGATTCCTCCAATTACATGATGTGGAGGAAGCAGGTGCAGCTTCTCTTTAGATCTCAGAAGTTGTTGGGGCATCTTGATGGTTCCGCTTCGTGCCCTTCATTGCCGACGCCGCCAACGTTCCTCACGGCCGCCTCTTCCTCGGGTTCTACCCCCAAGTGTGAGGATTATGACCGGTTGAAGGCTTCCTATGATTAGTGGATCGCTGATGATGAAAAGTTGTGTTGTCTCCTTCTCTCTTCGGTCTCTATTGAGGTAATGTCCGAAATCTCTGCCTGTGAGACTGCTGGTCAAATTCGGGAGAATCTTGCTACTGTTTTTCAGAATCGTAGTAAGTCTTCTGTGTTAAGCTTACGTGTGAAAATCATGAATCTTCGCAAAACTAGTTTTGTGCATGATTTACATCTCCAGTTTAAGGTATTATTTGATAAACTTGCTGCCATGGATGCTCCTGCTACAAATGATGATATGGTGTTATGGTTTTTGCATGCTCTTGGGGCTGATTATAGTGATTTTAGTGCCCCATTGCTGTCTCGTTCTCCGACTCCGCAATATGTTGATGTTGTTGCTGAGGCAGAGAATCAAGAGGTTTTTTTGAAGAATTTGCAGAATTTTGGGGGTCCTGGAGCAGCCCCTGTTGCCTTTCTGGCAGAGGCAAATTTCGGCAGGAGTGATGGTGGTGCGTGGAGCCACGCGCCCACGTGTGGTGGCGGCACGTGGGGCTCACACGCTGGCTGAAATGGCCGCTCCGGCGGCCGGGGTCGCGGCAGTGGCCGTCCTTCATACTCTGGTGGCACCGGTGGTCCCAGCTCTGCTCATCATGATATCACTTGTCATTATTGTGACAAGCCCGACCACACTGCTCAGACGTGCTTCGAGCTTTTTCCTCAGCATCCTCGCCATGGTGCATCTGCCCTACTGGCTGAACAATTCCAGCGCTCGCTTCACATGGAGCCTTATCACGTCACCTCTGATTGGTACATCGACTCTGGAGCAACCAATCATCTTAGCTCTTCCGCCTCTGTCTTAGAGAGTGTCACTCCATACTCTGGTAATTCTCGAATTTCAGTTGGTAATGGTGATTCTATTGGTATTCATTCCATTGGTGATTGTCAGCTTACTCATTCTTTGCGACTGTCTGATGTTTTATATGCTGACAAGGGAAAGTGAGAATGGAACAACATAGTCAACCCCATTTCAGTTATATGGCGATGCTTGCATTCCGCACGACCATTTTGTTCCGGAGTATATGGGCACGATAAATGATGATGAATGCCCTTAGAGGCAAAATAGGAGCGTAGACGATGATTGAGAAATTCCGTACCACCATCACTCTGGAAGGTCTTGATAGTGGTAGAGAATTTGTTCTGTACAAGAGCCTCAAACTGCATATAAACGTCTACAAAATCCAATTTTTTGTGAAGCGGGTATAGCCAGGTAAAGCGAGAATGATCATCCACAAAGATGGCATAATAAGAAAACCCATTTTCCGATAAAACCAGGGCAGACCCCCATAAATCACAATGAATCAAGTCCAAAACTTTCAAAGCCCGTTTGGGATTAATAAGAAAGGATTGCTTTTAACCTTTAGCCATAACACAGGGAGTACACAGACCCGGCTCAGGTAATAAGGAAGAAGCACACAAAACACCAGTCTTAATCAAAGTAGAAATAATGCTAGGGGCCACATGGCCAAGACAAGCATGCCATAAATCAATTAACGCTCGAGTTTTATTCTGAGAAATAGAAGACAATAAGGCAGCCTCTCCTCTGTCCACACATAGAGACCATGCTCACTGTGGCCTCTTCCCAGAATCCCCTTGGTAATGTTTTATATGTCTCACATTCACCTTTGGTGGATGTTTTGATTAAACAAAAATAGGTGTCACGTGCCATATTTTTATTAGACTTTCAGTGTCATGTAATTAAGTGATGTGTATTGATGGTGATTTTAACATTTCCATCTCCAATGGAACCATCACATTTATAACTTCAGTATGACATGTCTTTTAATTTTATACTTGTAAATATTTTTATTGTGTTCATCGGTTCACAAATATTTATTAATATTTATCTTATCATATATATTTATATTGTAAATAAATTATTAATAATTTATTTATTCTTATATAACTAATAATGTCATATTTATAATAATAATAATATTTAATCATGTATATTAAATTATTAAATAATTTTTTTACACATGTTTAAGTTAATTTATTTAAATATAAAATTTATATTCGGGTATTTGGAAATTCTAATTCTACCAAATTGGTGAAATGCTCTAGCCATCCGTAAAGAAGAATGGAAGAAAAAACAAAATGAACTGCAAAAGAAGATAGCTAAGGCTAAACTGAACATTCAAAGGGAAGATACGAGGATTGCCCTGGAATCTTGTATGGGGATATTTTGATTTTGATTGGGAATCCAATAGTTTAGGGTATTTTTGCTAAGCTACCCACTCTCTTTCATATATGTAAATGAAGTTTCCTTATGTAAAGTTGAATTATTTGTACAGCTAGGAAAGCTACTCGTGGAAAAGCTAATTACAATAAGTACTATTCCATATCCTTCATCAATCCCTAACTCAATGAAGAATATGACCATAAACCCATGTCGAGAGCTATCGTGGCCTTCCACTTTCTTGCCTCCACACCCTTGTGTCGACAAGAAGAGGTGGCATCCCATAATAGTCCCTTGCAACCCTCTTCCCCATAAGAGAGTTCCTTCTTGTTCTTCCATACACCAGCAGTGAAATGCCTCTCTTGGATTCCATGTGATGTTCTTCATGCTCATGCTTCAGTTTCAATCAGGAAATAATTTGTATCCATGATCAGTTTCAAAATTGTATCAATTGTAGCTTGCCTCCTAGTAGTACCTGTCAAAACAAGCCAAACACAAGCAGTAACATGTTCTACATAAGAAAAGAATGACAGCAGTACACCAACCTTCACCATAGACACAAAGTCCATGTTCAACCATAGAAACTACTAGCATGTTCTAATATAATGAACTGAGTCTGCATCAAATTTCACCTTGCCTCCTATGTGAGAAGGAAGACTTTCAAAGGAAAAAAAACATTATTTACCTTTTGGAGTGATGCTAGCTTGGCTAGTGAATCTGCAACTGAATTCGCTTCTTTGTAAACATGTGATAAACTGTAGTTGAAATATTTCAGCTGTATCCAAAATTCTTTGATTTGGTCTAAAATTCTCCATGGGATTTTGTATACTCTTGTGATGATCTTCACAAGTACCTGTGAATCTGTCACAATCTCTAAACTAGTGATTCCAAGGTGTCTATCCAGTGTCAAGCCATGTATCAGGGCTTTAGCTTCATCTTGCAGTGTAGAAAGGGCTTCCACAGTCTTTGCTATGACTGAGACAACCTGGCCTGCTTGATCTCTACTAATACAACCAATACATGCACAAACTTCACTGAGAAAAGAGCCATCTGTGTTTAATTTAAAACTGATGGGAGGATTCCATTTGACAATCTGAACAAGATTTCTAACTTTTGCTGCAGAAAATGCAATCAGTTTTGGAAGTGTTCCAGTTAGATCCCATATATATATTTCAGTTTATAGGCTAGAATGAAATCATTGAGTTGGAGTAAAATATTCTTATATATGTTCATGTGGTTTGGCTAAACTCCCTCAAAATGATACTTACATTTAGCATACCAGATATACCAAATAACAGCACATGGAATGATCCTTATGAGTTCAATCATCTTTGTGTTATTATCGGAGGAGTTGTAGAAAAAGATATATATGTCCCAGAGATAATAAGAAATGAGATAGGATAGATTAAATAGAGAATAAATCTGATCCCAAATGTGCTTAACTACTGGCAACTATTGAAGGTGTGATGGATGCTCTCTTCTGAATCAAAGTAGAAATAACACCTTGATGTTACATTAAAACCAAAGTCTTCTAGCACATCTGGGAAGGCTATTGATCTATTTAAGACCTTCCAATTCATATATTTATATTTTTAAGAGAAAAAGGGAGACCACATATGTTTAAATGAAGGGATATCTGGTTTCTTTTCTCTAATTAATTGGTAAGCTAGTATTAAACTAAAGTTTCCATTCCAAGTAAGCTTCTATATCATCTTATCATCATACTCAATGAATAGTTTAATATCCTTTTCCGACTCAATGATTAGGAAGCTTGGCAGATATTTTACATGGTGTATGAAAACTGATTTATTTAGTAGAAACTAAGATGTAGTCAAATCTGGAAAGGGTAAGATCATGCTGGTATCCCATTTATCAACTAAGGGGCCCTGTTCAAGCCAGTTGGAATACCAGAAAGAAACTTCTCCCTTCCCTTTCTTGATTTGTATGTTTTCTAGAGAAATCTTATTAACTTCTCTGATTCTAAGCCATGTTTTTAAAGTGTTGAGATTATCTGGAACTGACCACATTTTTTTAGCCCATAATGAGTTTCCATTTTGCAGTTTCCACCAATAGCTTTATGCTAAAACTTTTGGTCTTAGTGTGTAGGTTTTTAAAACCAAGTCTATTCTCAGTAGTAGGAAAACACATTTTGGAATATGCTCTCCAATTTCTTTTGTTTTGGTTTTGATCTGAATTGGAAGAACAAAAAAACTTAGCCAATATTTTATGTATATGATTTATAGTTGATATTGTTGGCTTTAAAAATGCAATAAGATGTATAGGAATAAAAGACAATGCATGTTTTATTGATATTGCCTTACCAGCGATTGAAAGCAATTTGTTTTGCAATTTATCTATTCTGAACGTAATTGAAGAGAACAACCCTTGGTAATAAATATTTTTAGACCTTCATGTATAGATAAGACAGCCTAAATATTTAAAGGGTAGGGATCCTTCTATGATATGAGATTCTATTTTGATTGCAGTTAAAATTATTTGAGGGGCATTTTTAGAGATGAAGAAGGATGATTTTTCAAAGTTAACATTTTCGCCAGAAGCAATTTCATAATATTTTAGCAAGCTTATCATATATCTAAGTCCTTATTTATAGTATTTTGGCAAGATGACAGTATCATCTACATAAGAAAGATGGGAGCCATTAGACATTTGATTTGGAAGCTTATAGTATTCCAAATCTGAGTACCTAAAGCAGAAATTTAGGTTTCTTGAAAGAGTTTCATCCATTAAGATAAAAAGCAAAGGAGACAGGGGATCTCCTTGCTCTAAACCCCTAGTGGCTGGGAATAAACTTACAGCTTTCCCATTGATCAGTATTGAGAAGTAAGCTGATTTCATATTTATTAAGATTAAGTCAATGAAATTTTGATCAAAACCCATTTGGTAAAGTGTTTTAGAGATGAAGGACCAAGAAATCCTACAAAAGGCCTTCATCATGTCCAGTTTTAGTATCATGTTATGTCCTTTTGTTTTAGACTGGAGAAAAGTAATGAGTTCTTGTAATAGAAGCACATTATCTGCTATCTCTCTTCTAGCAACAAAAGCAAATTGTAGAAATGGATAGAAGCACATTATCTGCTATCTCTCTTTTAGTAGTCTTTAAGAAATGGATTGAGTCTTGTAGAAATTATTTTAGAAAAGATTTTATTTATAAAATTACAAAGGCTGATAGGCCTATCATCTTTAAAGCTTGAACAAACACCTTTTTTAGGGATCAATAATACTAAAGCTGTTGAGATAGCTTTAGGTATCTCTGAACCTTTGAAAATATCAGTAACAACTGAGAGCACATCTTAATGATATGCCAGCATTTGTGATATAGTATCCCTGAATAGCCATCAAGCCCTGGGGCAGAGTGACTATCCCTTAATTTGACTATCTCAGTTAATTCCTCCAATGAGACCTGTTCCATAAGATTTGAGTTCATTTTAGTGTTGACTATTTTAGGTATATTTTCAAGGAGCCAGGAGGTATTGATACTAGTAGGATCTGAGTTTTCCCCTGTTAATAACTCAGTATAAAAATCTATGGCTGCTTGACCTAATGCTTCTTGGTCACGGATCCAGATTCCATCTTTGTTCTTAATTGAAGAAATTGTCTAGCTTTTATGTTTAGCTTTTACCAATTGATGAAAAAAATTTAGAATTAGCATCACCATTTTTTAACCATTTTGGATTGAACTTTTGTCTCCCATATGTTTCTTGATTAGAAATTGCTAATTTTAGCTTAGCTTTAGCTTCATTATATGCAATCAGTTTTGTTTCATTATTATTTTGTTGCAGTCTGATTTAGCTGCAATGAGCTGGTCTTCAGAAGCTTCAACAGTGTCATAGATGTTTCCAAAACCTGTATCATCCATGTTTTCAGAGCATATTTTAAGTGCTTAAGTTTAAAGATGTGTTTTCTCATTCCACACTCTTTAGTGTGGGTTTTCCATGTGTCTTCCACAATTTTTAAAAATGTTGGATGTTTATCCAACATCTTGAAACCTAAAAGGTTTATGGCCTTTGAATGGAGTTCTTTCTTAAATGTATAGGATTATATGGGTGTGGTCTAAATTTTATCTAAATTTAGACCACCATAATCCATTTGAAACTCCTCTGTCCAACCATTTATGAACTCTTACTTTAGGCCTCATGCCTGTCCATGTGTATAGGCTGCCTGATGTTGGAATATCAGTTGATGTGTTAGAAACTAAAAAATTATTGAAGTTTCTAATACATTTCTAGGTTGGAATGGAAGGACCTAAATATTCCTCATTTTTAGTTACAACATTAAAATCTCCTATTGAACATAAAGCTTCTCCATTCATTGATGTTATTTTGTTCCATAGGGTTTTCCTTTCATTGTGTGCTTCTCCATTCTCGCATATATAAAACCAATATTACAGTCATGTGTTAAAGATTGATGACTAATTTTAGTGTATATCATCTTTTCATCCACTGGGAGGATGTTGAGTGATACTAACTCATCCCAAAATATCCAAATTTTACAGTCAAGATCTGAGAAAAAACAATTTAAAACCAATTATTTTAGCAATCTTTTGGGAAGCATCTAGTTGAAGCATTGGTTGAATTAAAGTGTGAATTTTTATCTTATGTCTTCTCTTTAAGTCTTTAATTCAGATTTGGGATGGAGAATTTCCAATCCTTCTGACATTACATGTACATATATTAAGATCAGTAATTGAGATATTTTAGAAGAGTTCAAGGAGGAATGGGTGAAAACTGTTTTAGGGGTGGATGTGAAGTCCTTTTTATTGTATTTTTTAGGTCTATCTTTATTATCATTAGTAACTGACTTATTTAGTAGAGGGGTAATGATAGAGTTTAACATTTGTTTTAGATGCACTAAGATTAGCCTTAATTTCCTCAAAGTTAAGTCTATCATTATTGGTTTTCAGATGTTTAGGTAATTTAGAAGTTTCTGTGTTAAGCCATTCTGAGATCTTAAACTTCTTTCTGGAGGAGGATAGTAAGAGATACCCCCTGCCCCCCCATTTATTTCAATGAAGCCCTTGGAACTGTTTGAACCTTTAGAAGGTTGTAACAACTCACAGGGTTCATCAGTTTAGTCATAAACATTCAGATTAGTTAAGAGCCCTTTAGGCTCGTTAGTAGTTAAGATTTTGGAGGTTTCATTAACATTTTAATGAATTACAGGTGTATCTTTTTTCAGAGTAGTATTATGGGAGCCTTTGTATAGGGGTAATAACAGGTGAAGGTAACACAGGAGTCATATCAGGAGAATCAGAAACATGATTACTGTCAATAGGGGTCATAACACATGAGCATACTGGTAACACAGGAGTCATCACAGGAGATTAATAACTAGGGTTAATGCAAATAGGGGTGATAACAGAAACCTAGGATCCTTGAATAGGGATCAGAACTTGTGAACTATGATGTGTTTTCTGTTCATCCTTGGCCTCATTTCCTTTTCCTTTTGATGTTTGTTCCTTATCTTTTGAGTGTAATACATCCTGGGGAGGTACCTGAGATGAAGAAGAGCTTTTAGCTTTATTTATTGGGACATAAATTTTATCTATAAGAGATAATCCAGAGAAGGAGGCTCCAACCCCTTACCATTCTGTCTTCCATGTCCTTCTTTGGGGTTGGAGTTCTTACCAGCATTTGTGTCTGTGGAAGGGGCGGTGGCCCTCCAGACAGTGAACTTTGACGTATTCTAGTCAAACCTGCAAATAGTAGCTAAATGGCTTAGCTTGAGGCAATTTGAACAATATTGAGGGACTCCCTCATATTCAAGATATTTCCAAAAACTTATTTCTCTAAAACTGAGCTAGACTCTCTCAAGTAGGGGTTTAGTAACATCTATTTCAACACAAACTCTAGCTATATTAGGTCTGGTTCAATTTAACGTTGCCCTATCAACCCTAACAGGAGAATCTAATAGGTTCCCTATAGACATTAAAGCCCAGTAATAAAAAAATTGTTGTGGCAAACCATACAGAGCAATCCAAATAGGGGCATAAGGGGGATCAACATTTGGGTTAAAGTTAGGTACCCATTTAGTCATTTTGATTGAGTAAGCACCAAAATTACAAATTTGATGTAGCTAACATCGATAGTAATCATCAGGTAATTCGAATTTAATAAGAACCTGGCGATTGTCGAGTAGTGTGATTTCCGTGTGCCCCTTAAAACCTATTGTGTGGAAATCTTTCCTCAACTTCTCCATTTGCGGCCTACTCCTGGAAAATTTTCCAACCAGAGTCCACCAGAGCGGAGCATCCAATCGGAGACATTCAGATTCATCGAAGTAAAGGCCTGGCTCCCCTAAGTGTATTTACTTCATTGGCTTCTTCTAAATCTTCCTCTTAAAAAGAATATTCTTTTAAATTCTTTATGAAAATTAATTTTATAACATCGCTAAACTTTTTTGAGTGGGTCCCCTGACAGGCAGCATGTCCATAAGCTTATGGACAGACCACTTATTTTTTACCTTATACAATGCATTTGTTAAATTACATACAAAATTTAGAATTTTTGAAAATATATTTTATATCATATATTTTTATATTTTCACCTTCAAATACATATTATTACTTGTTTTAACTTATAAATACAATATTTAAATTTTATAAAAGATTACAACATTTAAGGTAAAAGCCACTGTGGACTGTCCATAAACTCATAGAAAGACCACCTTTCCTGAGATTTTCTAATCCTTTATTATGTTCAAACTTATTACATTTATATGTTTACCTTCAATGGTTATTTTTATCATAAAATATAAATAATTAATTAAATAATAAAAAATCAGCAATGAAACACTTAAAACTAAACAGAACAATTAATAATAAATACGCTCAAGAAACAAAATACAACTAATCATTATGTATTGTGTGTTTTTATGATAGTTGAAATTTACATTTTTCAACATGGCAAAGTCTTGGGAAATACCGTCTTTGTACAAGCTTATGGAAAGACGAAGTTTAGTTAAAATAATAAGAGGTAAAATGTCTTAGTTGCAATATTAAAATTTTATTATGAAACGTGTAGTAATTATAATGTTATAACCCGATTCATGCAACTTGAAAATTTTATCTTCATCTCTTCTAATTTGCACTTTAAACATTAGTCTTTCCATGACTTATGGAAAGATCGTCTTTAAAGAAACGGACTCTTTCAACATTCGTAATGTACTTGAATCTTTTTAAAATAATTAATTTAAATACTATTATTTGAAACAAACTTCTAGAAAACTATATGCATGATATCAGCATAGGTGTTATTTTATTTCAATTTCAGCTTTAATCAAGGAATGTATTGTTACAACTGAATTTTCTTCTCTGAGGCGACTCCGGGAAAATAGGATCTCCACCCCTCCTCACCCGCGCCCTCTCGATTTCCGTTCTGCATCGCTGCCATGGCAGTGCCTCCTACCAACTATGCAAACATCCTAGCCCCAAACCAAACATCTCTTACTGTTAACCCGTCGGACAGAGTAACCTTCAATCCAAAAACTAGGGCTGATCACCTGGGTGAACCCGAGTTCTTCTTCTCCAGTGAAGAATGAAATAAACTCGTGGCCCCTCTGAAATTGACGCTTGTTGGGAAATTCTCTCGTAGTAGGTCTCAACTGGAAAAACTACATAGAGATTTCCAAACAGCCGGTTTTAAGGGCCACACTGATATTTATTTGCAAGATAATCGTCAAGTGTTGATTTCCTTTTCTATTCTTGATGATTACTATAGATTTTGGATACATAAAGTGTAGAATTTTGGGCGTTATTCTTTGAGAATTTCAAAATGGACTCCCAATTTTAATCCCAATGTTGATTCTCCTATTGTGCCAATTTGGTTAGCTATATATGGTTTGCCTCAACAACTTTTTGACCAGGATGTTATGCTATCTATTGGTAATCTTATAGGTCATCCTGTAAAGGTTGATAAGGAAACTCTTAATAGATCTAAGACACACATAGCCAAAGTATCCGTTGAATTAGATATCATTATGCCCAGAACTAATCGCATTTGGATAGAATAAAGAGGGACTAGTTTCTGGAAGCATATTGACTATGAATGGGTTCCTGATTATTGTGCTAAATGCCTTAAACTTGGTCATGTTGATGCCTATTGTAAGTCTGATATGGTGCAGGACAAACCACACGCCTGGAGACCTTCTGGAAAAGCACCAAAAGCTAAGCAAAATGAGGAAATCCCCTCATCATCAAGTACACCCTCTAAATAAAAATATTTTGATACCTACTCACAATATGGCTTCTCCTTTGATGCAGGAGATTTGGAGACCAAAAGCTAAGGCTAACAAGGAATCCAAAGTGCTAAATATTTTAAGTTCAGAAGAGATGCCCTCTTTGACAGAGGCACGGGTTCTTCCATTAACTGTTACTATCAGCTCTGATCAAAATACCTATGTGATTATTCAAAGTAATGCTGATATGTCCCCTCAGAATGTATCTAATACTGATTTTTTTTTAAAAAATCATCTGATAATCTTGATGTTTCTGGTGTTGTTCCTTATGTGGTTAATCCCCTATCTTCTGTGTTGAACTCTGCTGAGAATACTGCTCTTAATGTATTAGACTTTTCTACTATCTTGGAAATCCCTTCTAATGAAACTTCTCACTCAGGCCATTCTATCTGACTCTGTGATTACAGTAAGTGAGGATAAAGTGAGTAATATTTCTGTTAATGGTCATGATATGGAGTTAGGGTCATTTCAGGTAGTTGTAGCTCAGACTAAAACCCAGACACATGATAAGTTTGATTCATTTACTCATACTGGTCATAATGGATTTGTTATAACGGACAATCATAAAGATGATTTCATTGAGGTAAATGTCAGTTTTTCATTCCTTATATCATCAGTATCTAAATTAAGAAGAAAAACTTAAATAAGGGGATCCTAAGAAAGGAAGCTGCTCTAAAAAGTGGCTACATTCTGAACCAGAAAACTTTAATGAAGCTACTGTAAACATGTCACAAGACTCTATCATTTCTGAGATGGTTGCTTCACAAAACAGATTCAGTGCATTGTTAAAGTTACCATCTGAGGAGACAAATCACTCTTCTAAAACCCAAACCAGAAAATATAGTCGAAAAAAGTATTCTTCTACTCTTAAAACTGTAATCACAAGATTTTCTTCTTAGCAACAATTCTAAATGGAAATTGATCTGTGTATATGGAATGTGGGCTGAATAGGGAACCAAGCTTCTAAAAGAAGAGTAAAAGAAATTAAGCATAGAAATAAAATCGTACTCTTTGCTCTGATTGAACCAATGTTAGAAGATTCCCAGATCACAAAGTCTGCTTTTGATCTGGGATATAAAAACTTCTATTCCCTGCCTGGTTGTATGGTGTGTTAATTTTGGTATAACTGTATCAAAATTGATATATTTAAAACACATAATCAATACCTCCTTACCAAAATTCATCACCCTAATATGAATAAGGAATGTCACATTGCCTTTGTGTATGCCAAACACTCACAAAGAGCAAAGGCTAAATTATGGAAATCCTTACTGACCCTGAAAGATACTCCTATGTAAGCTATAGGAGACATGAACGTTATTGAAAACTTGTTTGAGTATCTAGGACAGTCTTCCCCTAATCTAGCAGTTATCTCTGACTTTAATGATTTCATAACCACTGGAAATTTTACTACTTTACCTACATCAGGTAGCTTATTCACATAGATGGGTATAAGAAGTAGAGAAAGGGTCTGGAAAAGACTGGATAGGGGTATGACATATAATATTTGGTTAAATGATTTTCCTACATCACGTATCAATGTGATTTCTAAAGAAAAATCAGGCCACTCACCATTATTCCTACACATCAAGGATCAGAACTGGTACATTGGCCCTAAACCCTTCAAGTTTCAAAATTGTTGGACTAATCATCCTTCATTCATGTCCTTAATTCTGGATTCATGGAACACAGTGACTAACCTAATTGGAATGGAAAGAATTATCTTCAAGCGAAAACAAGTTTTAAAAAGTTGGAACAAGAATACTTTTGGTACAATTTTTGATACGGTTAAAACTTGGGAAGAAAAGTTTTTAGAAGTTGAACAAGATCTTCAACTATCATATAATGATTCAAAACTGAGTGCTTATAATAAAGCCAAAGTTGAATTAACTCAATATTTATTAGAACAAGAAGCATTCTAGAAACCAAAATCCAGAATTAAATGCTTACAAGAAGGTGACTCTAACTCTAATTTATTTCATAATTCAATAAAGGCTAAACACTCTAAGTAACCTATAGCTTCCATTAAAAACTCACAAGGTGTCTGGTTACATGATCAGAAAGAAATAGGTAATGAAGCTGTCTTTCTTTTCCAAACTTTTGACTGAGGAAAATGCAGACCCCTTGGGGATCAATACTGCATTGCTCATAGAAAACATTCCTCAAATAGTTACACCTGAAACGAATCAGTCTCTTACACAAGTATCCATGGAAGAACTATCAGATGTTATTTTTTCAATGGATACAAATTCTGCACCTGGACCTGATGGGTTTTCAGGAAAGTTTTTTAAAACTTGCTAGAATGTAATTAAAACTGATTTATTATTATCTGTACAGGACTTTATGCTTGGAAATCCAATTCCAAAAGCTATTTCTTCTGCCCTAATAACTTTAATCCCTAAAAAAAGATGTCACGTCTACATTTAAGGATTTCAGGCACATAAGCCTTTGTAATTTTGTGAACAAAATTCTTTCTAAGCTACTAAGTCTAAGGCTTAAACCCTGTATGACATCTCTAATTTCCCTTGAACAATATAATTTTGTTGAGGGTAGAGAACTGGTAGATAATATTTTGTTAATGCAGGTAATCGCAAATTTTCTGAATTCAAAACATAGGGGATTAAATGTCATATTCAAGTTGGATACGATAAAAGCCTTTGATAGAGTCTCTTTGCAGTTTTTAAACTACCTTCTACTCAAAATGGGGTTCCAAACTTGTCTGGTGAATCCTATATTGGGTAATATAAAAGGTACCCATTTTTCCATACTGCTAAATGGCAGCTCCAATGGTTTTTTCAAACCTTTAAGAGGACTTAAACAGGGGGATCCATTATCTCCCTATTTATTTATCCTCTTATCAAAATCGTTTTCTATAAATCTAAAATTTCTATTTCAATATGCTAATATTGATTTCTACAGAATGCCTTCTTCAATGAAAACAGTTACACATCTAGCCTTTGCAGACGATACTAATGTTTTCATAAAATACTCTAAGAATGAGCTAAGAACTTTTCTTTCTTTTCTTAAGTCTTTTGAATTGGCCACTGGCCAGAAGGTGAATTTTGAGAAGTATAACTTCTATCTTTCCAAGATTGAAACTCCTAGAATCAAAACTGATATCTTAAATCAAACTAGATTGATTGATGATTATTTTCCATTTAAGTATTTGGGTTGCCCTATTTATTTTGGAAGGAACAAAAACATTTATTATCAACCCTTATTAGAATTAGTTTCTTCCAAAATAAATAAAGGGCAAAACAAATTTTTAAATCAAGCTGGCAGATTGATCTTGATCAAGCATGTCCTTTCTGCAATGCCTTTGCACTTATTGACAGTGTTGAAACTCATGGAAGGAATCCTTGACAAGATCCATTCCATTCTAGCGAAAATTTTCTGGAATAGAATTCTAAATGAATTAGGGAACAAAAAGATTTGGAAGTCATATCCCAATTTTCGTTTCTCTAAATATGAAAATGGGTTAGGAGTTAAGAATTTACACTTCATGGTTTAAAGTTTCTCCTTAAAGTTGTGGTGAAAACTACAAAATGGTAAGTTATTGTGGTCACAAGTAATGTGGTCAGTTCCTGATCACCTAAAATCGTCAAAGACCTGGAAAAGAATCATGGAAGTCAATGAGTTAGCAATGACAAACTCCAAACTGAAATTAGATTCTAGATATGTGTCATTTTGGGATACAAACTGGACTTAACATGGTCCTTTGTCCCATTTATGGTCCTCCTCTTTGACTATCCCATTCCCTGATGCATCCATTAATGAATTCTATTCTAATTAAACTATGTTCATAGACTATGTACAGGTTGGTCTTCGTACACATATCATTACAAAACTCCAAAGAAAATTGCTCTTCTTTATTGAGTACAAAGATTCAGTGATATGAAAACCTACTGTGCATGGGAATTTCTCTATTAAATTAGCATATGAACTCATTAGATCTAAAAGGGAAGAGGTTCCTTCATTCAGATTCCTATGGTCTAACCTTTTGCCAAGGAAAATTAACATTTTCACTTGGAAAGTGTTAAACATATTGGTAGCACTACCTGATGTGTTAAAGGAATTTAATCTTCACCTGCCCTCTAAGTGTTATATCTGTGGTTATGACTCTGAGGGCATTCATCACACATTCAACTCTTGCGGCTTCACTTCAACTATCTGGAGCATTGTTAACAAAATCTTTGACATTCAAGATTCTGCTTTAAGTTCTTTATGGGATAGGTTCTATTTTTATTTGTCTCTTACATGTGGTTCTTTTAAACTGCTAAACCTAATCAGAATTCTACCTTGCATTGTGGTATGGTTTATGTGGTGCTCTAAAAATAAACACTTGCTTGAAACCATCAAACAAAATGTTGTGCTACTGATCAAATCCATTCGATCTCAATTTTAGGACATTTTTTTATGTTCATAAACTGAGATAAAAATGGGGATTATCCTTTGGTTTCCTACACTCTTCCGGTCTAAATCTGAGGGAAGAAAATAGTATAATCAGAAAACTGTACAATAGAATCTACCCATGTCTTTCAAACTTAACATTGATGGTTCAATTTTGGGTAATGGAGACTCAGGTGCGGGTGCTATAATCAGGGATGCTCAGGGTAGACTGATTTCAGCTGTTTCAAAACCATTGGAGCAATGTTCTGACCTGCAGGCAGAAATGAAGGCTCTAAACATTGAGTTGGATTTAGCTATCCAGAATGAATGCTTTCATATTGAGATTGAATATGACTCTCTGCTACTTGTGAACATGGTTAAAAAGGTCTTTAAAATCCCATGGAAACACATCACTCTAGTGAGAGAAATCTGGGAGAAGATGTCTCGAATCAGAGGAAGAATCTCTCATATCTACAGAGAAGGCAATGGGGTAGCTGACTACCTTGCTAAAACTGCTAGTTTACATAAGGTGGACTCCTCTTTCATATTTGATAGTGTACCTAGAAGGATTAGAGGTTTTGTCCATCTTGATGATATATGTTTCCCATATATTCAGAGTGCATGAGTACAATCCTATTATGTTGGAGCTTCTAGCTAGAAATGGGTTACTGTTCTTTATCTATTGTATTTGTCGGTACAACAGCAAAGCATAGGAACCAAAATTGCTCTTGGTGTGGCACACTTCTCTCAAACCATCCAAGATGAAGTTGGTGGTCTCTAACTCTTCTTATTCTGTGTTCATTAGCAGAATCATTTGGAAGCGGATTCGAATAATTCCATCATATGCAACAAGGCCAGTACTATGAGTGAACCTTTTTTGGGGAAAAGGTTTGCGAGGCACTATTATGGAAGACCACATTTTTTTGTCAACACGCCGGTGTTCAGGCAAAAAAGTGGAAGGCCATAATAAGTCCCGACAAGGTATTTAGGCCATAACCTTTGCTGACAAGGGATTTGGAGGCATCGGCTATGGATTCTTCTACTTTCTGCATGGCTATTCCACTTTTTATTTAGCTATGACTCAACTTGGTATATTCGTCTTTTTGGGTCCGGGGAGCCAAATATATACCCCTCACTTAGGTGAGTTTTTTTTATTTTTTTTAATAAAGAAACAAACTTCTAGACAGGAAACATTTCAATAAAAATAGTACAACTTTAAAAATATCATAAACAAACAATGCAACATTTAAAGATAACAGTAGCATTGATTTTTTTTTAATGTAAACAAACATTACTAAAGTTTTAAAGTGACACAATATTTTTATATTAAAATTTTAGATTTATTAACTATTTTATAACCAGTATTTTTTTTAAATAAAAATTTTACACTCATATTATCAATGAAAATAATTAAATGTAGAGTTCAAATTTTTTTTTTAATTAAAATCACCCGAAGGTGGGGGTACTATATTAGAGGTTCCCCATTCCTCATATGAAGCATTTGTACAGAGGTAGACCAAAGTTTGCGATGAGGCAACAAAATTGCCCTCCAAAAGTCCTACTAATCCTATATCGAGTTCTTATATTATAAGCAAAATTATCCTAACAAAAGATATTGATGAAGTTGCGATCCGGAGGTGGAAATCTCCACCCCTCAAATGTAGAGTTCAAATGATATATGATTGAAATTATTATTAATAAATAATTTAAACTAACGTATAAATGAATTATCATTCATAGTATTACTTTTATCCAGCAAAACTCATAAATATTTTTTTTATATATAATTAAAAGAAAATAAAACAACAAAACAAGTCATGACATTAAATAAATAGATTTTATTTAACTTTCCGTACTCATTTAAACGAATTATTAGTGATACTATAATTATAATTAAAAAAATAGAACTTTTATGTAACTAGTTGTATATTTAAAAGTTAAAGAATAAAAAATAATTTAAACTATTAGTTAAAACTAAGGCAAAGTCTTGGGAAAGACGGTCTTTCCATAGGCTTATGGAAAGACGGGGTTTAACTAAAATAATAAAAGGTAAAAGGTCTTAGTTGCAATATTAAACTTTTAGTATGCAACATGTAGTAGTTATAAAATGTATAACCCGGTTCATGCAACCCGAAAATTTTATCTCCATTTCTTCTAATTTACACTTTAAACCTTGTGGGGAAATAAAAAAAAGAGAAAAGAAACTAGAAAAGAAGAAAGAAAAACAAACAAAAGAAAACAAATATGCAGTTGTTACAGTGTACGCCGAACATGACGCGACATTGTAGCAAAGTAAGGGGAATATGCGATAAATAGCGTTCTAGAGTGATTATACGGTAAATATTGGTACCTCATCGTCATACCTTTCAAAGTTATAATTTATAAGTCATTTATGCTTACTAAATACAATTAAGTAGATAGTGGAAAATTGGGATCGTCCACGAAAGAAGAATTTTCTCAAGCGTTTATACATATATGGTTCATAATAGGCTAGAAGTATATATATATATATATATATATATATATATATATATATATATAAATCTGTTTTGAAACTAAAATTTTGACATTCTTTTATAAAATATCTTTTGCTGATTTACAGTCAATGTTTAATAAAAACTTTTTATTGTATAAATCATCTTGAAATTTTGAAATGCATAAAACTATGGACAAAACTTCTTGTTTAACTGTTGAATAGTTCTTTTGTGCATTAGACCAGAATGCTGAATAATATCTTTCTATAGATATTTTTCCTAAATGTTTTTGTTTTAATATGCCTCCATATCCTATGTTGGATGCATCTGTTTCGACTATCATGAATGCTTCTGGATGTGGAATTCCTAAACATGGTAATGATTTAGCTTTTAATTTAATTTCTTTTACTAAGTTAGTATGTTTTTCTGACCATGTAGGGGGGTTGGATTTTAATCTTTCATATAAATTTTTACATATAATATTAATTTTGGGAAAGAAATTCGAAATATAATTAACACATCCTAAAAATCTTTGTAATTGATTTTTATCTTTAATTTCATCTGAAAATTTTTCTGCAAATTCAATGGATATTTGAATGGGTCTAATTTTTCCTAAATGTATATCAAATCCTAGAAAGCTAATGTTTGTTTGGAATAGCTTCATCTAAGGTTCGGATATGACTAAACCATTTGCTTTCATTACTTTTAGTAAAATATATAAGTGTTTAAAATGACTATCAATTGTACTAGAGTATACTAATACATCATCAATATATACTATTACAAATTATGAGTAAGGATTAAAAATATCATTCATTATTTTTTGGAATTCAGATGGTGCATTCTTTAATCCGAATGGCATAACATTCCATTCATACTGACCGAATGGAACTACAAATGCCGTTTTGTATTTATCCTTTTCATCTATTTGAATTTGCCAATATCCTGATTTTAAATCAAAATTTGAAAATACTTTTGCATTAACTAATCTATTAATTAAATCTATCTTATTTTGAATGGGGTATCTAATCCATTGTAATACCTTATTCAAAGGTTTATAATTTATGACTAACCTAGGAACTCCTCTTTCTTTTTCAGCATTCTTGTTTACATAAAATGCTGAGCAGCTCCATGGAGATTTGCTTTTTCTTATTAATTTTTTATCTAGATGATCATGGATTTCTTGTTTACATAATTCTAATAATTCTGCATTCATTTGAATAGGCATTGCTTTAGTAGGAATGTTTTGTTCATTAAAATCCTTTTCATATGGTAATGAAACTATATGTTTTTTTCTGTCCCAAAATGCATTGGGATGGTTTGAGCATATTTGTTTTTTAAATGCTTGTTCTAAATTTTTTCTTTTTTCTTTTATTATTTTATTATCTAATTGTTCTTCTATCTTTGAATAACTTAATTCTTCTTTTAAAAATAGAATATCTTTTTGTTTTCTGCTTAAAATACATATTCTTTCATATATAGAATTAGTTTGTAATAGATGTAATTCTATTTGACTAGGAGGACTTATGAAAGAAAATAATAACTTTTTTCCTAATATTCTTGTACTAATTCCCTCTTGAGTCTTTTTAAAAGGAGTTATTTGATATAAGAATGGGTTTCCTAATACTGCATCATAAGATATATTTTCTAATATTAAAAATGAGTGTTTAATGCAATAATCATTATTACTTATAAATCCATTAGATAATTTCTTTTTAATAATCATTGGAGTACCATTTGCTGCTGATAATTGTTCATTAGTTTTTTCTAGATATTTACTTGGAATTATTCCTGACCTTATGCATGATTGATCTGTTCCACTATCAATTAATGCCACTATGGTTGTGCTAAAATCTTGAACTCCTATTGTTATTAAGGAATACCATTTTTCCATATTAATTCTATTGATAACATTAAAGAATTGCTGATGAGTTGGGGGTTCACTTGAAATAGGAATAACAAAATTATTGGGTTTTTCTAACGATGTTATCTGTAATTCTAATTCTAAATCTTTTTCCTTTAAATTATGTAATTCCATTTTGATATGACTAATTTCTGTTTTTAACAGATTAATTTCTTTTCTTAAGTCTTGAGTATCAGTTGGACTGACTATGGATTTTTTCTTTTCTAATTCCGAATATTTTTTAATTGTTTTACTTAAACTAAAAGGCTCTGTTATTTTTGGTTTATTTTCTTCTAATACTAAATTTTTTAATCTTTGTATATATTCTGTTTTATCCTTAGAATTTCCTATCTTATCTATTATTTCTAATATTTCTTTCTTTTTATTATTTGTACTATTTAACATATTAATGGTTGGAATTCTACACTGACATATATCTTCGGAACTACTAGAAGATTCGGATTCTGACTCATAATTTGAATGTTCAGTTTTCGAATTATCAATTATATAGATAATAGTTTATTTCTTAATTTTGTGTCTTCTAATGCATTTATTTCTTTTCTGTTTTACAATAATTTGCAGTATGGCCAAATTTTTTGCATTTATAACATTGAATATTTTGAAATTTATTTTGTTTTTTATTAAATTTTCTTTTTCTAGGTTTTTCATAGTCTTTCTTGTGATATGGTTTTTCATAATTAGAATTATCTCTTTTATAGTTATATTTATTTTTTCTATAATTTCTAAATTTATGCTTTCTTTCAGTTTTATGTTGAGATAAAGGGGGTTTTATCCCTGTTATACCAAATTGCTGACAAAATGATCCCGTTTCTTTTCTTTCTGATCCATATTTATGTTGAATTTTTAAATCTTGACATAAAGTTAATGTTTCTTTTTTAAAAAAAGCAAAAATTTGCCCAAAAGTTATTGTATTATAGTCTAATTTATCTGTTCCTAATGCTTTATGTAAATTTGTTAATATTCTTTGAGAAAATAAATTTGGTAATCCTGTAATAAATTTTTCTTTCCAAAATGGAGAGTTTGAATCTGTTCTTCTAAATACTTGTGTCAAAAATATATCTTTATACCATTTGAAATCAGTTAGTGTTGGACATCTTAAATTAGTTAAACATATTTTTGAACTTTCTAATGCTTCTTCTGGATTTCCTACAAAATACATTGATATGGCATAAACTAAGAATGCAGATCCATCTGGGACCATGACAAAATTTATGTCATCTCCTTCTCCTTGAACTTCTTCTGTTTCATGATTCATTATTGTTTGCTTATCTTGTAAAGAGAGATGATTATTCCACCATCCTTTTAATTGACTAGTAAATCCTGTTACTAATAACATGACTATGCTTGGTTCAGTAGTATTTAAATTTGCTTTGTAGGCCATTCTGGCCATACCCATTTCTTGTAATATATTTAATAATTGATATTCTGATAATCCATCTATGTTCCATTGGTATATGGATGAACCATCATAACTATTGAATGACTGATTTCTTTCTTCATATTGAATATCTGAGGGCGTTGGTCTAGGATAATAAGTTTTTGTATTATGGTTTTTCCAATTGTTTTGATTTTTTAATTTATTAATTTGCATTTCAAGTTTATTTTCTAAGTGTTCTTGAAATTGTTTTTCTATTGAATATATCTGTTTATCAAAATTATCTTCTGATAAAATTATCTTATGATTCTTCTTCTGATATGTCAGAATAGGAATCACCCGAACTTTCTTGAACTTGGGGGTTAACTTGAGATCTAACTCCTATAGGTTTAGAGCTACTAGGCTTATCAGTTTGTTTTAATGACAATGATTCTTCCATTTGTTTTGAAAAAGGTGATACTTGAAAATGAGGTTTAGAAAGTTTATTTTGAAATGTTTCTGGCTTATTATCTAATTTAGTAGAAATAAAATCAACTTGATTTGCTATAGTGTGTAATATTTGATTTGAATAATTATTCTGTTAGTAAACTTTTTTAATATCTTCTAAATTTAATGGTTCTGAGTCAGCTCCTTCTCTTCCTGATTTGAGAGGGGAGCCTACTATTGTGGTGTTGTCTGTGGTTATGTGTAATGATTTTAATGGTGGATGTATTGAACTAATTATTGTATTATTTTGTAATTTTTATTTTTTTATAAAGATTTGACTGGACATTTATAACTGGAATCTGTGTAAAATTATCTTTTTTTATTATTTTTTCTTTTTTTAAGTAGTATTCTAACCACATAAAAATTTTCATTTGTCTAATCTTTTTAGTTGTGAGTTCATTATAGAATTCTTTCTTAATTTGTTCTCTGTTATCTGTACTTAATTTTTCAAACCAAAGTCTATTTGTTGTATTTTCTGAACTGTAATAATCATTATTTAAATAGTCTTTATCAATTGTAAATTCCTTTTCATTATTCATCATATTTATTTCAGATTGTCTCATTTGGTTTAGAGTTGGTGAACCTATTGAAGAACTAGTATCTGGAATAATTTCTGGTAATGGAGTAGAATATCTTACCCTTGCATCATTGAAATGTGCTGGGATGTCTGATGTTGAATACCTATGGGTTTCATAACTACCTGTATTTGAATACCTGTAAAATGGATTTTGAGAGAATCTACTAGACGTAGATTTATTAAATTTGATTAATATTTTTCCATCATTTTGTTCTTCTATTGTTGAGGGTTCTGTAATTCTTAAGTTCCTTTGAATTCCTACTGGCCTTTCTGCCAATATTTCTTCAGGAATAGTTATTTCATTCCACCTTAGTAACTTAGGTGTTTCTATTGATATATTATTTGAATTTGTTGTTACATAGACTGATTCTTCTTTTTCTGTTGGATTTAATCTTAATGCTGTTGGAATCATAGATTGCATTAATTTGAAATATACTCTGTAAATTAACACAAAGTGTTCTGTATCATTTACTATTCTATCTTGTTTTAGTTGGATGTCTAATTTTAAAGAATCCATAATATGTGGGTCTGTTAAACTAACTGAATAATTTGGAATACAATCAAATCTCATTGTTCCATTACATATATTAGTTTGAACCATTGCTAGTATAGAGTCTTTATATCTTATTAATCTATCATCTCTAAGTGCCATGAATATGAGTGTATCTATTCCTAGTCTGACTAGGGGGCGTAATGCAATTTGTACTAGACCAAAATGTAAAAACTTATAATTTTATTCTTTATATTTTTGAATAGCCCTAGATGATAATAATCTAATTGATTGTACTTCTTGGTTCATAGGTAATATTTCCTCATGTATTTTAATAAGGTATGCCTTATTAAATTCTAGAATGCCCTGTTGATAAATTGATTTTAGAGTCTTATTTGGTAAAATCTGTTGGATTTCATGACTTTGTAAAACATTTGAAGATGTAGAAGATGAAGATCCTGAACTAGTAGTACTGGAGCTTCCGAATAGAAATATTTTTATCCTTTCTCCCATATTAAAATTATTAATAATTGATCAGTATTATTGATGTACGAATCACGTGTATCCTATCGGGACCACACCTATACCATACGTGGACCACCTCTTTCTCTGGGCTGACCAACCGATTTACAGGATAAACAAAAATGGTGCTGACCAACGCTAAGATATACAAGTCCGTAAGCAACAGTAAACTTCTCAACTTATAATAATTCTAACACTGCAGTAGGGATTAAAAGATTAACACACATTGCTCTGATACCATTTTTGTCTTGGATCGATATGAAAATACTATAACAGTAATGTAAACAGTAATATAAACTTGTGATGTAAACTTAAAACTGTAAAACAATATAAACTTAAAACTGAAAGTAACAGTAATGTAAAACAATATGAATTTGAACAATCAGAGATTGAATAAAATTTTCTCTTATATTGAAATAGGCTTAGGCTTACTTTGGTTAAGGAACTCAAGTTTGTACGTTGAGCTCAGATGGAGGAGATTGTAAGAAAGTACAAGAAGGGCGATAATTCAAGCGTGCCCTTAAATGAATTGAAACGTTCCTACTTATAGAAAATTTTAAAGCTCTAATCTATTACAATTTGGAATCCGAGTTTAGGATCCATTAATCCTAATCGTTAAAGCTCTAATCTATGAAGGAAGTGTTTGTTGAATAATTGGTTTGAATGAAAATTTTAATTTTTCTCCTGTCTGGAAATAATGAGTGACTGCCTTGGGGGAGCAAAATTCTGGTTTAAAATTACCCCACCACTTGACTCTGTATTGACGAACCAAAGAAAAGGGCCTGGTAGGATGGACTGATTTGATTTGAAAGCTCCAAGCAAATATCCAAGGAACTCTGAAAATAGCATGGAATAATATGTCTTTTTCGTAAGGTTTGAATTGGCTAAGTGTCTGCTGGCTAAGGGTTTGGAATGTCTGAAATCCTTCCAAAATTGGCTGGGGAAGGATGTCTTTTGATGGTCCAAATTTGCACCACCAGTCAATGAACCAAAGTGGAATGTGTTTATTAAAGGCCTGGTGGAAATTAATAAACCATGAATGATAAAATGACCTGATAAAGAAAGTTCTATACCAGGCTTGAATGTAATCAGCATAATTAAATCAGAAGGGAAATAATCAACTGAAAAGGAATTGAGAGAATGAATACTGGGAATTTGGCTAGGACCTAATATTTGTTTAATGTAAATTTTTGAATATTCTATTCTATTGGGGTCCTGTTGGTTGTGAATGTGTTGGATTTCAATAGACTGGGTGTCTACTAAAATTAATTCGTAAAACTGTTGAGTTTTGTGGATATCATCAGCCAACCAGGGAGATGTTGGCAGGAATATAATGGATACAAAGGTTTTCAATTGTGGAATTTCTGGTTCGGTTTCAAAATGGGTAACTAATATATGTTCTGGATTGGGTTTATCAAAATAGGCTGGAGAAGGTTTTGAGCTCGTAGGAATGGATTTTGTGTTGGGAAGTGGAGTATGGGCTCTAGTCAGAGGAGTAAAATTTGAAGTTAAGGAAGGAGTTTTGTTTTGAACAAATCTGGCATGTGGAGTTTTTGCAATGGTGGAATAGGTAAGTAGACGAAAATCTTGGGATGGAATTGCTGGAGTAAGAGGCTTTGGATTAACATAATCTCTGCTGGTTCTGGAGTTGGAAGAACTCGAGGATCCTGAATTTTTACTCATGGTTCCCTGTAAGGAATTCACGAGTCAGAAAATCTGGAAGGAAGTTATCCTTTCCTTTTATGAACTGAATATCAAAATAAAAAGGGGGAGTTTGGTTGGTTTTCCTGAGTTATGAAATTAAAAGATAGGATAACCAGCAAAATCAAGTAACTATGCTAATCATCAAACAAACTAAGAAAAATGGGTAAAAACTACAAAAGATAAAGACTTGGGGGCAATTGATATCCACTTCCAAACCTCATGTAGATCATTGAACCATTCACTCATTCAAATACATTTGTTACCTATGGGGAATGTTATCACTTCCCATTCGAAGATCAATATTCATTCCTTCTTAATAGTAATTTGCAAAGACAAACAACGACCGTTTGCAAACCCCGGTTACAATCATTCTAAGAAAACCATACCATAGAGGTATTTCATCAACGACATTTCACACGAAGGACCATAGAATTGATAACAACAGGCCTTCTACCAAAGACATAGCCATTTAATCAAAAATAGCATTCATTAGGCTAAACCTAGAACAACCCACATTCAAGATTCTACCTTTCATTGCATCTATAGGATAATTATGATAACAATCCACATTAACATTCTTATCTAGCAAGACTCACAACATATTATGCACAAGAAGTTCTAAGTCCATGTTCTTGGATTTTCATGCCAAAGAGCTAAGGAATTTGTCACTTTCCTAACACCCTAACAATTTAATCATATAAACACTTCCTATTCTCGAACACCCCATGTAATAAATGAAGTAAAACATACCATTAAGAACACATGAATGCTAAATAAAAAAAGCTTTAAGAACGAGTGAACCAAACTATTCATTGCTTTAACTGCTTGTTGTGAAGATAAATCTTCTATCCTTCTTAGATAGTAGTTTGCAAGAGTGAATTTGACATCTCTTGTCAAACCTCATCAATGACTCCCTTAGTCGAAACACGACTAAACATATCCCACTAATGGCATTAAGCACAAATAATCAACAAGCTTGGCAACACTTATAAACACTACACCGTGTCTAAGCATTTAACCAATTCATGCATTTACACAAGATTATTTAAGAACGATCAACATTCATAGACTTATCTCATTTGCTACCTAAAACAAAAATGACAACGAGTTCAACATCATCACATTCATCTAGCAATTATCAACACATCAATATCATTTAGAAGCTCTAACTCATGCTCTTGGATTCCACATTAAAAGAGGTGAAAATTAGCTACTTTCTCCCAACCCTAACAAGCAATCATACAAGCAAT
This sequence comes from Rubia yunnanensis, assembly GCA_037428765.1. Classification (NCBI taxonomy): domain Eukaryota; kingdom Viridiplantae; phylum Streptophyta; class Magnoliopsida; order Gentianales; family Rubiaceae; genus Rubia; species Rubia yunnanensis. Next base: position 49,664,182 of record CM075068.1, on the reverse strand, counting down.
TCATATACTCAAACTTCCAAAAACATTAATGCCATTAACAATCCACATTCAAAGTTCAATAAATGGACAATAGAGAAAGCAATAGATAGATAGAAATGATTCTCAAGACATTGGCAAGGAAGTCTGAATCAATTGCTCCCAAGTACAAAACTAAGCTAGATAATTAAAATCCGTAACATAGAACATAAATCTACAAAGAAAGAAGAAGAAAATGGTGAAAAAATAGGGTTTTGGAACCCCCAAGTCGGGCTTGTGGGCAAATGGGGAAGTAAAAGGGCTATTTATAGCCTAAGTTGGTAAAAAAGAAGGTCCAAAAGCAACAGGCGTCGCCCAGGAAAAAATGGCATCGCCCAGGCAGAAATGGTCTCGTTTGGGCGGCTGAGGTCTCAGCCCAAAATTCAGATCCATCTGCCTGGGCGACACCATTTCTGCCCGGGCGAGCTACAATTTGCGGCTTCTTGTTTTCCTTCCCACGGGGTGAATCGTTGATCCGTTTTGAGTGTTCTTGTAGTCGATTTTATAGTGCTCGAGAAGAAGAATCCAATGACGCTGCTTTTGTAAGCTGGTTCTTCTCGGATAATTTTAAGAACTTTGTCTAAACTTCTGGGTTACAATTCATCCGCTTCATTGCCTTCCTTCTTCGACTCTTCTATCTTCTACCACGTTTTGGCACATGGCCAGCACTAAACAACTCAAAAGGGCTCACAAGACATCTACAAATGAAGCTCACACAATGGAATCTAGATGCTCATAAGGACCAAAAATCTATTAGACTAAACATAGGTTACAAAATGAAGGATTTAGATATAAAAACTGAAAATGGTCATCTAAACCCCTTATCATGTAAACCTACCTAAATCTAGCAATATTATAACAATAATATGACAAAAGAGATGTTAAATGCTTTAGAAAATACATGCATTAGACATCTCATCAAATATTTTTTTGTATTTTTCTGTCTTGTACGCAATTATAACGTACCATTGGAGATAACCTTATATATACATATAATTTTCTATTTGATTTTTTGTATTACTTTTCCATATTATGCTAATCCTGGTTCCATTGAGTTGATTGATATTGTACTTGAAATTTGTTTTCATGTGATTGACATGATTCTGGAAACTCTCGGTTGGAAACTTGATTCTTGAAATAAAAAAGTGTTCAACTTTATCTTGTATTTATCATTCCATGAAAACATGTTTCTAGCAAAGCACCATCCAACTGTCTTACAAGTTTCTATTAAAAGTCCATAAATTGTGGTGAATTAGACACAAATTTGTGGTGAATTAGGTGTCCATAAAACACAAATCGAAGGAACTGAATGTTAGTGGATTTGCAAATTTATTAGGACATTTTTGTTGTCCTCTAAACAGGAACTGAATGTTAATTTACCATACTGGTAGTTGTTATGGTTTTTTATGAGGTTCTATCATGAACAAAGAGTTCGCGGTTCAACTATAAATTTTGTCATTTTGTTGATTTTCTCTTCATAAGTGCTCTATATTTTTCTTTTCAATGGTGCATTTTCGGCTCCCGGGCTCCCTGTTGTATTTTGTGAAGTTACTGAAGCCTCCCAAGTACAACAAATATGTCCAGAAAATGGTGGATTCTGATGAAGTGGGAGCCTTCTATGTTTCAGACCTCGCCGTCCCTCTTAATCCATCCCTCAAGTTATCATTCAGGTTTGTGATCTGAATGATGCAAGCCAAAATCTAGGAGACTCTCCTTCTCTTCATTTGGTAATTCGTTCTTGAGTTCTTGAATTCTTGAACGCAACATATTGATGGAGTGTTCTATGTTTATCGTTTCCTTACACTAATTGTCGCACAAAACTTATGTCGCCTATGCAGCGGCAGAACTCGTGTGTGTGTGTGCTTGTGTGTGTGCGCGCGCGCGTGCGTGTGCGCGTGTGTGCACGTGCGTGAGTGCGTGCGTGCGTGCGTGTGCGTGTGTGTGCGTGTGTGTGTGTGGGTGGGTGGGTGGGTGTGTGTGGGTGGGTGTGTGTGTGTGTGTGGGTGTGTGTGTGGGTGTGTGTGTGTGTGTGTGTGGGTGTGTGTGTGGGTGTGGGTGTGTGTGGGTGTGTGTGTGGGTGTGTGTGGGTGTGTGTGGGTGTGTGTGGGTGTGGGTGTGTGGGTGTGTGGGTGGGTGTGGGTGTGGGTGTGGGTGTGGGTGTGTGGGTGGGTGTGGTTGTGCGTGTGGGTGTGCATGTGGGTGGGTGGGTGTGCGCGCGTGTGTGGGTGTGCGCGCGTGCGTGTGTGTGCGTGTGTGCGTGCGTACGTGCGCGCGTGTGTGTGGGTGTGCGCGCGCGCGTGTGTGTGCGTGTGCGTGTGCGTGCGTGTGCGTGCGTGCGTGTGTGCATGCGTGCGCGCGTGTGTGCGCGTGTGTGTGTGCGTGTGTGTGTGCGTGTGCGTGTGTGCATGTGTGTGCGTGTGCGTGTGTGCGTGTGCGTGCGTGTGTGTGTGTGTGCGCGTGTGCGTGCGTGTGCGTGTGCGTGCGTGTGCGTGCGTGTGCGTGCGTGTGCGTGCGTGTGCGTGTGTGTGTGGGTGTGGGTGTGGGTGTGTGGGTGTGTGTGCGTGCGTGGGTGTGTGTGCGTGCGTGGGTGTGTGTGTGTGCGTGGGTGTGTGTGCGTGTGTGTGTGCGTGTGTGTGTGGGTGTGTGGGTGTGTGTGGGTGTGTGGGTGTGTGGGTGTGTGTGGGTGCGTGCGTGTGCGTGTGTGCATGTGCGTGTGCGCGTGTGCGTGCGTGTGTGTGTGTGCGCGCGTGGGTGTGTGTGTGCGCGCGCGTGGGTGTGTGCGTGCGCGTGTGCGCGTGTGCGCGCGTGGGTGTGTGCGTGCGCGTGTGCGCGCGTGGGTGTGTGTGTGCGCGCGCGTGGGTGTGTGCGTGCGCGTGTGTGCGTGTGTGTGTGTGCGTGTGTGTGTGCGTGTGTGCGTGCGTGTGTGCGTGTGTGTGTGCGCGTGCGTGTGTGCGTGTCTGTGCGCGCGCGTGCGTGTGTGCGTGTCTGTGTGCGTGTGTGTGTGCGTGTGTGTGTGCGTGTGTGCGTGAGGCGATGTGCTCTTTTTCCCTTAACCAACGGTTTTTTCCCACTGGGTTTTCCAGGTTAAGGTTTTTAATGCGGCGATGTGCTCCAATGGAAAATGTTCTTATTTTATAAGACATTTTTCCAGGGATGAAGGAAGAGAGGCAAAAGCAGAATTGCTGAAGTTATGGGGTGAAAAGTGAATTCTTGAAGAGATGTGGATTTGAAGGAAATAAATATATTCACTGCCATATTGATAAAGATTGTATTATCTCCTTCCATTTAAAATTCCTTATTTGTAGGAATTAGTTATTTAGAATTAGAATAGATATTATTTTATTTTCTTATTTCTTCCATAAGAAGAAAATTAATTAGAAGTTGATTTGGATTTGGTTTTGGTTTTTGGTGTATATAAATATATATACACGGCTGGAACAGAGGGGGAGGTTTTAGTAACCAATTTTCCACATTAGTTAGAAACCAATTTTCCACATTAGTTAGAAACCAATTTTCCACATTAGTTAGAAACCAATTTCTTGGTATACGCAGACTTGTAATCCTGACAAAGGAATTATTTGATCACCAAGTAATTGATCACCAAAATTTGGTGAATAATTATTTGCAGTTTTTTTGGTTTTGAATAATTCCGTGCGCAGCTTCCAGGTTTGGTTTTCGTATTTATTTTATTAGTTAATTATGTTTAGATTTTATATTATTTATCTGTTTAGTTTAATTATTATGAGTAGCTAATTTATATATCGGCATGGAATAACAAGCATTAGTTTATTAATCGTGAGGCCTAATTATTTTATAATTGATTCTTATGTGTTCTTGATTGTTCTTGGTTTATTTTATTCTTGATAGATTTAAGCCTGATCAACTTGAATATTATTGGGATAATGCTATCTAATTCTACCAATACGTAATCGTTGGAAAGGGTTAGTAAGTAGCGAGTTCTTGTGAAAACAGCAAACTAGCTAAGACTGTAATAGCAAGATGGGGAACAATTAAGTGTGCGTTACTACTTGCGAATACTTGGGTAATTGCTATGTTGGGTTCTTTTCATTCTTAATGCTATCGAGGTGTGTATCTGGTTCAGCGAATACTTTCCGGGGGCATCTTGGTAAGAGAAATAATTAATTAATTATTATTGGTTAATTATCGATAAAGTACGAAAGAATTGAGGAGGTTAAGCGTACCTACTTTCCTATAACTGATAGATGCATATGAATTGATTTATCTTTGCGCCTATGATCGATGTTTAACTAATGTGAGTTATTCCGAGCCGATTACCTTATTCATGTATTTTATAGACAATTATATACTTTAGTTTGCATTATTATTTCATATTTTATAGTTGCATTATTAGTTGTTAAATAAATCTGAAAATTAAGGCGTGGTGGCTACACCAAAAGTGTTATATATTAGTAGGTATTTTATTATAGATTTTGCTCTGTTCCTCTTGGGATCGACTCTGCTTGCTACTGTACTAATTTCATCATTAGAGTTTGCAGATTATTTTGGTGAGTGAAACGACATTCACCACCTCCCCTAAGATCCGGCGGCCCGGAATTTAGGGCTAGAGCCACCGGAAGCCACCGGATTCCGCCCCCCTTGAATCGTCGGCGCCGGAGCGAGCGGAAGTGGCCGTGAGGCGCAGCGGCAAGGTAATGAAGAAGATGAAGTTTTTTTTGGTATAACTAAATAAAATGACGTCGTTTTGGCTTAAGTGAAACGACGTCGCCCAATTGGCCCAAACAAAATTTAAATTTCTAATGGCCTAACGGCCCTAACCTAATAATAAGAACTCTTGTCTTTGTCTTGAGAGGCAATATATCAAAACATTTGGAAGCAACTCCAAGCCACAGCCGCGCAGAATCGCAGATCCACCACCGGCCACCGCCTTTCGCGCCGCTGCTTGCCGCCGTCCGCCGCCTGCCGCCGTCCCCTTCTTCAAGGAGTGATAGTTCTTTGTTGTAAAAATCTAATTATTATATATTCATATTATTATGTAAGCGTTGTTTGTTAAAAATTATTTTATTGAGCGTTGCAAAAAAAAATTTAACCTATTTTTCGCCCCCCCTAACATATACTCCTGGTTCCGCCACTGTGCCTATGTATCTTTCTTTTTCTCTGTATAATAATGAGCGGGTAACCAATCCCTTCAGTCCCCTATTGGTGTTTTGTTATCCTCTTTCCTGTGTAATATAAGGGTAACCAATCTCCCCTCCTGTGAAATATAAGGGTAACCAATCTCCCCTCCTGTGTAATATAAGGGTAACCACCCTGTCAATAAACTTGTCTTTTGTTTGTAGTAAGTAATTTACTCCATGGATTTTGTACTGTTTGTTGTATAAACTATGAAGAAAATAGTTTAATGTATAAATTTCGTATTTAGTATTTGTTTCCAATGCCAATAAGAACCATTTTATTTTAGGGGTATAAGAGGGGGAAGAGAAGTCCAATCCATGGGAGCTATAAGTGATTTCAAATGTTTCAGTACTAATACATAAAAAAGAATATTAATTTGTAGGAATTTTTGTCATTTCTTCTCATGTGATTTAAGCAATAACTAAATTAAGTAGTAATGAAATTCCTTACCAAGAATTTTTTTAAAAAAAACTTCCTTACCTTAATTGAATTATTGTTTTTAAATATTAATAATACAAAAGTCTTGTTTTAAATCAACTAACCGTTAGACGAGATCATTTTGGGCTTTCATGTTTGAGTCGGTTTGAGTCGTGTTTGGGCTATCATTTAAGGATAGTGTTTTTTAAAAATCAAGATAGTGTTTTTCTGTCTCATTATTCATTGGCACTTTGGTTTTTTTTGTATGGTTTAAAATGTTTCTATACGTGTCAAAAAGGTGGGTTGGATTAACTCATTACCCAACCCAATAAAATACATATACAAATGGATCAAAATTTAACTGAAAAATTGTGTTATGATCAAAGGGATATTATGAAATTTACAAGAATTCCATGGAGTTAAGATCAATAAAGGGGCTATAAGGGTGGTTAGAGTTCAGCTAACTAACTTCGTTAGGATCAGTTGAGCTAAGAAGCAGCTGGAGGACTATAAAGGCTTAGAAAGGTGATTCTATGGGGGTTATCAAGATTGATCACGTGAAAACAATAATCTTCTCATATGATATTTTCTTCTTCTTTATCATCTAAGTCTATAACTTTCTTTTGATCAATCAAAAGCATCCGAATTGTTTGCAGTTTTTAGCTTCTTGTTGATTTTGCATTTCTGATCCTGCTGGATCATTATAATTTGGTATTAGAGCTCAACAGAGTCCTTGGCAATGACTGAAAACACAAGGCACGGGAATTTAGAGAATCAACTCATTGATTTGGAGAATAGGTTGAACGAGAATGCTCTGGATTGGAGAATTCAAAGTCATGAGATCAGATAGCGAATCGATGCTACAAATGCCAAAATTAACCCTTCCATAGAGGCATCGCTTAGAGCCCTTCAATCGGAAATTCAAAAGGAATTCAAATCAGAATTTCAGAAGGAATTCAAATTGGAGATCAACAAGAAGAAAAGAGATTGCAACGAGGGATTTGATGAAATGATGGAGTTCGTGAAGAATTGGATGTCGGCTGAAAGAAGCAAAAGAAAAGGAGTTTTTGAGGATCCAACCAACAAACACACATTCCTGATGCTTAGAGTCTTGATTCCGCGGAGAATTCAACAAGAAAAAAAGAGCATGATACTTATAAGGTAAGATATGAACCTCTTTCTTATAAGAGCGATTCTCCTATCTTGATTAATCCAATGGTTTTGTCCAATGAAACTGTTAATTCGTTTGGATGGAAAGGATCCATAGGAAATAATGGTAATACTCGGGCTAAGATAACTTTAACTTCATTTGGAGGTGTTAATCTGAAAGAATGGCTCAGAAAGTGTTAGAAATTCCTGAATTACTATAATGTTCCTAAGGCTAATAGAGTTAAAAATTTGAGATTTACTTAGAGGGGAAAGTTGAAGTTTTTTTAGGGGACAAATTAATTGGCAGGAGTTTGGTAATGCTTTAATCAGGAGATTCTAAGAGGTTTGGGGTAGAGATGAATTTAAAGAACTCAAAAAATTGTATCAAAGAACAAGTGTTCGAATGCATCAGGAATCTTTTGAGGAGTTAAAATATTTGGTGTTATGCAAGGACCCTTGACTTCCTAAAAGTTATTTTTTCTAGCTTTATAAGTGGTTTGAAAAAGGAGCTTAAACCTATGGTCAAGATGTTAACACCAGTAAGTTTCCAGCAGAAAATAGAGATAGCCTTGTTACAGGAGGTAAACATGGAGTAATCTAGGAAAAAGAACATAGTTACATAGACTGGTGGTGATACTTTTGGGAGTTATAGGTTATCTGCAGTTTCTCAAGGATACAAGGCAAGAGCTAGAAATAATAGAAAGTTCAATTATGAAGGATTTAAAAGGATAACACCTTAGGTGCAACAATATAGGAGGGAGAACCATCTTTGTTATTAATGTGGAGAAAAGTATGGTCCAAGTCATGCTTGTAAGTATAAACAGATACATTTGATTACTACTCAAGGTGAAAAACAAGATGAAACAGAAGTTGAGGACATCATTGTGGTTGAGAGTGATGTTGAAGAAGTTAAATTGTTGGAAGATCTTGAGGAATTATCCATGAGCATTATGGACGGAAGTTTTGGCACTAACACAATTTCTCTAGTAGAAATTATTCATGGATATTCAGTAAAAATGTTACTGGACACTGGGAGTATAGATAGCTTTACTGATCCGAGTTTGATCAAGAAGCTGGAGCTCAAAGAGATATTCATAAGAACATTTATGGTAACCATTTCAGATGGGAGCAAGAGAGCTAGTTTTATCTTATGTCCAGATGTTTCGTAGAGGGTTCAACAACATCTTTTTTTTGTTTGATTTTAAAGTTCTGAATTTGGGAGGACCTGAAATAGTGTTAGGGGTGGATTGGATTACTCATTTCAGTCCCATCGCTTTTTATTTAAACACACGGAATGTTCAGATATGTAATGCGGGCATGCAGTGGCTTTTGAAGGAATTTTGATCAGAACAACTTGCAAGTATTGATGGATCTAAATACAGGCTTATTTGGTGAGATATAGTGTAGAAAAATGGATCAAGTTGAGGAAGTGATTTCTTTTGAGCACGATAAACTGGCTGCATTGCTGGTTCCTGAAGAATTGAAATAGGTTCTCTCTACCTTACCTGATATATTTTCTATTCCTTTTAGTTTACCTCCAAAGAGAGAGGTTAATCATAGTATTATTCTTAAAGCATATGCAAATCCCTTCAAACTTAAACCTTACATATATGCTCATCCCTACAAGAATGAATTTTGAAAGCAAGTAGAAGAGATGTTACATCAAGGAATAATTCAGAGAAGTTCTTGTCCTTTTACATCACCAGTTTTACCTGTCAAGAAGGAAGTTAGAAGTTGGAGGCTCTGTAATGATTACAGAATGCTAAATGATCTAACAATATAAGACAAATTTCCCATTCCAATGATATATAACTTATTAAATGAACTCTGACTTATTAGATGAACTCCATGGAGCCAAGTATTTCACAAAGCTAGACCTTAGATTAGGTTACTATAAGATTAGAGTAAAACCTTCTGATGTTCCAAAAACACCAATTAAGACACATCATGGACATTTTGAGTTCTTGGTGATGCCATTTAGACTCACAAATTCACCTGCAATATTTCAATCTCTAATGAATCAAGTCTTTGAAAATTTTCGAAGGAAATATTTTCTAGTTTTCTTTATGACATCTTGATATATAGTTCATCTTTTGAAGAAAATTTGCTACATATAAAGGTTGTGTTACATGAAATGAGGACTCATTATTTGCTCTCTAAATTTAGTAAATGTGTTTTTTGTGAAAGTAAGGATGAATATCTGGGGTATGTCATATCTTTTGAAGGGGTAGAAATGGACAGAAGCAAAGTTTCAAGTGTACTAGATTGAAAGTACCTAAATCCGTGAAAGAGTAAAGGGAATTTTTGAGTTTTATTAGATATTATATGAGATTTATATATAATTATGGGGTTATATGTAGACCATTACATGATCTGATTAAAAAATATGGTTTCAGCTGGAATGAACAAGCAACTAAAGCTTTTGATCAGTTGAAGGTGGTTGTTACTACAACTCTTCTACTTAAAATGTCTGAATTTCACAAAAGTTTTGCTATAGAAATTGATGCAAGTGGACAAGGAATGGGTGTTGTTCTGATGTAAGAAGGGAGACATATAGCTTATTTTAGTAAATCTGTTTGCAACAGAAATAGAGGGCTTTCAACTTATGAAAAAAGAACTTCTGGCTTTGGTCATGGCAATGGATAAATGGAGATAATATTTACTTGGAAGTCATTTTGTGATTAAAACAGACCATCAAAGTCTCGGGTATTTTTTTGATCAGAAGCTCTCTAATGATTACAACATGAATTGATAACAAAATTGTTGGGGCTGGATTTTGAAATTCAATATAAGAGAGAGAAATAAAATGGTGTAACTGATGCTTGACGTGCCCATTTTATATAGTTATTCTAGATGTGGCATTTTGCCTTGAAATTCTTTAAGGAGAGTTAAAAGCAACTTTTACGCATATATCACTTTTCAGAGGATTTTGTGTGATAAGGCAATTTGTTTGAAGACTTTGAAGATTTGAATACTTACATTTGAGCTTTTGAAGACATGTAGAATTGAAGATAAGTGAAGTGAAGAGGAGGACTTGAAACAAAAAAAGAAAGAAATCAAGATGTTGAAACTTGGCTCGGTCGCGACTCGTGAAGGATTGGTCGCAAGTCGCGATGGATGGGTGGCCAGAACTCTTTCCTACTTTTTGTACAATAAATACCAAACCTTATCCTCTCTCTCCATTCCTCTCTTCTTCTTCTTCCGGACTTTGGGACTGATAGAGGTTAAGCCCAAGAAGGCCATTGGGCCAAATATGTGGCAGCCCAGTTAAGAGACAATTTAATACCCTAACAAAATAACCGCATTTGTGGGTAATTAAGGGTGATAATTAAAGAGAACGTTATTTAGGACATGATATATAAATACAAGGTATGCATTTACTTATGATTCATTCTGTCTTAATCATATCAAATGTTTGGGCTAACTTAGGCATCAGAGTACTGACTCCTGGAACCCTAGGGACAATTTTATTGCAGGTCCATTCGAGAATAACTGAAGCCCACGAATCGGTCAATTATCGTAGATGCATCAAGTTACACCGTATATAGGGACGACTAAGTCGGATCAAGGGTTTTGAGAGTTTATGACCACGGGTGTTTGAAGGAGTGAAAGGTTGAGGTTAATAGGAATGGGGGATAGATCTCCACTAAGGTTAGCAACACGGAATCAGAAGCAGGAAACAATCCCATGTCAAGGACATTGAAATGGCTAACATTCGAATGTCAGGAATTTGCGTGCGGAGCCTGTTATAGGTGTGACCCACGAAGGGGGGCAAACTTCAGTGGTATTTGGTAAAAATACCCTGGCACAAGTTCAGAACGATATGACAGGGCCCTCGAAGATGCTGGAAATGATGGGAGAGCAAGAACAAGGAAACACCGATTCTCTGCTCGAATGGGTAACCGATCTGAGGGACAAAAGGTTTATAGAGGTTTCATGAGATTCATTTATTGAAGCCTACGGTCAACACGGGCAAGGAAATAAGATTACGGGGAGGGAAACCCTGAATCATTATGTAGAACGACCAGCTCAGGTCCTGTCTATGGCGGGATGTCAAATTACCCCTCCTCCGAGGGATGATAGGGTCACGTTGGGGGACATTACCTCCTTCAGCTTTGGGAATAACTACGGGGTTGGCCTCTCAACCCCCAATAGCCCACCCTTATCATGCATATGATGGATAACTATTACGGGCTAGGCATTAGCCTTCTATTTCAGGTTAGTCCTAGGGCCCCGTATATTCGTTACCTTTATTAGCCCCAATTGTTCCTGCTCTCGACTTGGCCGGTCCAGAAGTTGCATATGGAGTAATGGCCTCTTCTTCAATGCAAGGATATGGAAGTATGGGAATCAGTCAGGGGTTTTACAATCCTTATGTCCAACCACCACCCTCACCAGCATACCCTAACCTCGGACAGCTTTGGATGAACCCTGGATACGGAGTGACTTAACCTCCTTATATGCCACAGTTGGGCAGTCAAGAAAGGGGGCTGAACCTGCTAGGAGGGCAATAGGAACCCCCCCTTGGATGTAAGAAAATCATTAAGAAGGGAATTGGATAGATTGATTAGACCCTTGGGCTAGGCTGCAGGGTCTCCTTTCAGCTCTGTGATCACTGAAGTTCGATGGAAAATAGAAGTGAAGTCCCCGAAAGGACTTCCCACGTAGAGTGGTGAGACTGACCCTCGAGAGTTCATCCAGATGTTCCTTGGTTTGATGAGTTCAAGGGATTTTGATGAGAAAATAGCATGCAAGCTGGTAGGTAACTACCTGCAGGTAAAAGCACAGAATCTTTTTAATCAGTTGCCAAGGGGCTCGCTTCGATCGTATCAAGATTTTAGCGGGACATTGTTGAGCCAATACACACAGAAGAATAAGTTTACCAAAACTCTATTAGAACTCTACCAGACAAAGCAAAAGATAGGGGAAAGAATGGAAGCCTTCTATCACCAGTATGTGAACGAGAGTTTAGGAGTGATAGAAACAACAAAGAATGAGGTAATCTGGGGGTAACTTCTGGGGATGCAAGACTTAGAATTGTACAAGAAGCTGAGTAAAAATACCCCCAAGACTTTACAAAAACTTCAGGAGGTTGTAGAGCAGTACTCGAGGGTAGAGGAGGTAACTAGAAGGAAAAGAGATAGCCTTACAAAGAAAATGGGAAGAAATGTAGAGTGTAGAGGAAAAAGGCCAGTCGAACCCATAAGAACACCATTCGAGAGATACACTCCATTACTACCCATGCTCAGAGGGAAATCCCCTACACAGATCTTAAGTAAACATAGAGGGTTGTTCCGAGCACCCCTACCTTTGGAGAGTTCGCACAACTTGATGGCAGCCCAAAGAACAACAAATCGGTATTGTGATCATCACATGGGATTATGGCCATGACATAAATGATTGAATGCAGTTAAGGATGGAGATCGATAGGTGTGAGCAGGAAAGGACATAGGGGGGAGGCATCCGTTGCTTCTAGAAGGGGTATCGCACGAATCCCCTCAGCAGTGAAGAGCTGCCCTTTGGACTTAATGAAATCCATCAGGGCAAAGCGAAGGTCGCCATTCTTGATTACCTCATCCCATTCCGCATCGAGAGTGGTTTCGAGGTCTGGGTTGATTAGATCGTCCACCTGCTTAGCAAGATCTTCGGACAGGGAGATGGACACTCGTAGCTTCTGGAATTCCTCGGCTAATGCGCTACAACCAAGATTTTTGGCCACCCCCAAGAGGTCTATAAACAGTTGAAGCAGCTCAGGGTTGTTCAAAATTTTGTATTTGAAGGCTTCGAGCACTTGAACCTGTGAGTCCAGATCCTCAACCGCCTGAACCCTCTTCTCCAGGTTATCCTTCTTCAGCATCTATTGATGCCTCTTTTCTTCAACGCTTTGCCTCTTCCTTCAAGAATTCTTTATTTTTCCTCGAGGAAAAAAAATTTCCTCGAGCACCCTATCATTCTTCTTGATTACCATATCCTTCTCCTCGATCACTCTCTCCTTCTCCTAGAAGGCTTTCTTCAATTCAATAATCTCAGCATCATGTTTGCTGAGCTTTTCATGGAGGGAATTGCGGCCAGAGGTACAGGTAAAGATGAAAGCTGCCATCTTCTCAGTGGCCTCGTGGAAAAGAAGGGAGGCCTAGCAAAATAGTTCAACTTAGATTGATGCTAGGAAAGAGGACGATAAATAAATTTTGAAGAGAAACAGAGGGAAACCTCAGGGTCAGAGGCCATTGTCGAGAGATGATGCTCAATCCTGGATATGGGTGCTGCATCATTCAAAGGGAGTGGAGATTATTGTTGGGCGTTCTCACTGCCATGTGCCCCTACTAATGGTGTTGGGGGCGTGTTACTAATATTGTTTCCACTCGCCCTTGTTTTTTGACGAACATTCCTATTGTGAGGAGGCTCGCCATCACCAATGGTCGGAGTAGGCCTTTTGCCACTTGCTGTAAGAGGGAAGGCCTAGTTTGAGAAAGGGGAGGCATGATTCGAAGGAGTTAAGGCCTGATTGAAGGAAGCAATGGTCCCTTTGGGAGAAGTCTGACCCTACTTTGGAGCCTTCTGTTTCATTAATCCACTAGCAAGACCCACTGGAAAAAAAGAGAGATAGCATCAATAACAGTAAACTCAACAATACAACAAACGGGAGAAGCAGAATTCTATTAAGGCACCTTCGGAGGCCTTCAATTGTCTAAAATCACTAAGGATGGTCTCGATGGGAGGGCCTTCTTGGAGGCCCTTAAGTTCTCTTCTCCTCTTCCTGATATTTTTCCAGAGTACTTTATATACATACTCCTCGTAGATTGCGGGAGGGAATCCAAAGCCGCTAATCCTGGAATTAGGATTTTTCAAGCGACTGTAATCAAGGGAGCTGGACATCAGCTTTTGCATTTCCCTCTCGAGGGCATCCAGAAATATATACTCCCCAGGTTTCGGAGACTCAACTCGTTTGACCCAATTCCATGGGGGAACTCGATACCTCCTATTGTTAAATAAAACCCCTTTCTTCCAGTTTCTCCAGTCACCTGAATTACCGGGAATTGCAAAAACCTTGTGATGTGCCTCTTGGCTGGTAAAAGTGACAATCATGTCGGTCGACCTCTCACTATGAGACACGAAGTATAGCGAGCGAAGAAGCTTATATCTGGGCTTCATACTGAACATGTAACATCAGGTCAAGAACATCATGATGATCTCCAAGACATTGGGATGGACTTGTGCAGGGCTCAGTTGGAATTGTTTAAAAAGCTTGGGAAAAAAGGGGCAGAAAGGGAAAGGTGAGCCTGGAATAGAGATGTCTGAGGGAGATGGATGATCTCCCTTCGGGGAGCTTATGAGGGGTATCTTTCTCTCGAAGGGGTTGAAAATCAGTATGTGGGGCTATTCGTTGACCAAGAGGGATCAAGTCCAAAATATTTGAGATAACGGTCCCCAATACTGGAACTGGGGACTCCCCCCTGAATCCCTTAGCCTTAACCTTAGATAAGTCTCATTTTTCTTTTATTGAGAGACTTTAGCCAAAGAAGGTGTTTGAGGTGCTCTCGAGGGTGCTTCCAACACCTCGAGGGAAATCCCCTCTCTCAAAATAGACGCGTTCTCCTCCTTCTCTATGGCCTCGAGAAGAGTTTCCTTGCGGACCAGATAAGTATTTAACCCCCTTTCCAATTCGATCTCTGGATTTGGAGGAAGGTAGAAACCAATTTTGCCACTCTTAGGGGATCTCCTTATATAGGGTTTTCCCATACCTGGTGGCCAGTTCTCAACGGGCTCTTGAGAAGTCATATCAGTCACTGGGAAAACCCTCTCTTCTCCAGTACTGTTAGCAATTTGATCAGATATACCTTCTCCAGCATCTGAATCGTATCGAAGTTCTTTAGAATGAGTGCATTCCAAGTTGCTAGTAGTTTTTCCCGGCGTATCGACCCCCCGCCCCACCTACCCTAATCTCACTAAGAAATCTCTTGGAAACCAAACCCTCATCAAATGGGGGCATGATTATAAGGTGAGAAAGTTAAAAGATTAGAATAAGAATAGAGATGAAGGTACATAATGGTTTTCTGGGAAAGGTGATAAAAGTTTAGATTGCGAGAGAGAGAGAAGTAGAGAAAAGATGCTTGTAAGAAGGTTCCTGCAAATGAGAAAGGTGAAATAAGGGAGAGCGGTTAAGAGGTAATAATGGGGGCTAAAATGGCAGATAATAATTGCCTTGGAAATATAAAAAGGTTATGGAAATATGAAATTGCTTTTCTGTCTTCTGACAACGCGCTGTTTGGGGAGCAGTGACATGCATTATTGTTCAACATGTGCGCACCTTTTGGAATCCTAACGCCAGAGTTGATTAGAAAACCTGGTTCCCTTCCACAAAGGCACGAGCAACAAAGTGAAAGGTTCATCTCGAGTCTTCAAAGTTCTCAAACTGTCCCATGCATTCGAGACGTCAAAGAACCTTTATGATGTTCCAGGCTTCTGAGGTCTAGAACCTACTTTTCTAGGGGCTCTTGATAGAGGTTAAGCCCAAGAAGGCCATTGGGTCGAATATGTAACAGCCCAGTTAAGAAAATATTTAATACCCTAACATAATTACCGCATTCGTGGGTAATTAAGGGTGATAATTAAGGAGAACGTTATTTAGGATATGGATTATAAATACAAGGTACGCATTTACTTATGAGTCATTCCGTCTTAATTATATCAAACACTTGGGCTAACTTAGGCATCAGAGTACTGACCCCTGGAACCCCTGGGACAGTTTTATTGCAAGTACATTTGAGAAGAACTCAAGCCCACGAATAGAGATAACTTAGGCATCGGAGTGCTAACCCCTCCCACCAGCTATGCAAAGAACCTAGCCCTAAGCCAAACATCTCAAATTATTAACCCGTCGAACAGAGTAGCCTTCAATCTAAAAATTAGGGTTGATCACCAGGGTGAACCTAGGCTCTTCTTCTCCAATGAAGAATTTAATAAAATCGTGGCCACGGGCCCCTATAAAATTGACGCTTTTTGGGAAATTCTCTCGTAGTAGGTCTCAACTGGACAAACTACGTAGATATTTACAAACAGCCAGTTTTAAAGGCCACACTGATATTTATTTGCTAGATAATCGTCAAGTGTTGATTTCCTTTTCTATTCCTGATGATTACTATAGATGTTGGATACATAAAGTTTATAATTTTGGGCCTTATTCTTTAAGAATTTCAAAATGGACTCCCAGTTTTAATCCCAATGTTGATTCTCCTATTGTGTCGGTTTGGTTATCTTTATATGGTTTGCCTTAGCAATTTTTTGACCAGGATGTTATGCTATCTATTGGTAATCTTATAGGTCCTTCTTTTAAAGGTTGATAAGGAAACTCTTAATGGATCTAAGCCACACATAGCCAAAGTACGGGTTGAATTAGATATCAAATGTCCCAAACTAATCGCATTTGGCTAGAATATAGAGGGACTAGTTTCTAGAAGTATATTGACTATGAAGGGGCTCCTGATTATTATGCTAAATTCCTTAAACTTGGTCATGCTGATGCCTATTGTAAGTTTGATATGGTGCAGGACAAACCACAAGCCAGGAGACCGTCTAGAAAAACTACAAAAGCTAAGCAAAATGAGGAAATCCCCTCATCATCAACTATACCCTCTAAAGAAAAACCTTTGAAACCTACTCACAATATGACTTCTCCTTTGATGCAGGAGATTTGGAGACCAAAAGCTAAGGCTAACAAGGAATCCAGTGAGCTAAATATTTTAAGTTCAGAAGAGATTCCTTCTTTGACTGAGGCACGGGTTCTTCCATTAACTGCTACTAGTTTAGCTGATAAGGATATCCCTACCACTGCTGTGGAAATACATGGGATCTCTATCAGCTCTGATAAAAATAATTATGTAATTATTCAAAGTAATGCTTATATGTCCCCTCATAATGTATCTAATACTATTTTTTTCAAACAAATTATCTGATAATCTTGCTGTTTCTGGTGTTGTTCCTAATGTGGTTAATCCCCTATCTTCTGTGTTGAACTCTGCTGAGAATACTGCTCAGAATACTGCTCTTAATGTATTAGACTCTGATACTGTCTTGGAAATCCCTTCTAAAGAAACCTCTCACTCAGACTCTAAGGCCATTCTATCTGACTCTATGATTACAATAAGTGAGGATAAAGTGAATAATCTTCCTGTCAATGGTTATGATATAGAGTTACGGTCATCTCGGGTAGTTGTAGCTCACACTAAAACCAAGATACATGATAAATTTGATTCAGTTACTCATACTGGTCACAATGGATTTGTTATAAGGGACAATCAGAAAGATGATTTCATTGAGATAAATGTTGGTTTTTCTCTCCTTCTATCCTCATGATCTAAATCTAAGAAGAAAAACTTAAATAAGGGGATCTTAAGAAGGGAAGATGCTCTAAAAAGTTGCTACAATTCTGAACCAGAAAACTTTAATGAAGCTATTGTAAACATGTCGCAAGACTCTTTCATTTTTGAGAAGGTTGCTTCAATAAACAAATTCAATGCATTGTTAAAGTTACCATCTGAGGAGACAAATCACTCTTCCAAAACCCAAGCCAGAAAATATATTCGAAAAGAATATTCTTCCACTCCTAAAATTGTAATCACCAGATTGTCTTTTAAGCAACAATTTTAAATGGAAGTTGATCTGTGTATATGGAATGTGAAAGGAATTGGGAACCAAGATTCTAAAAGAAGAGTAAAATACATTAAGTATAGAAATAAGATCGTAATCTTTGCTCTGATTGAAACAATTTTAGAAGATTTCCAGATGTCAAAGAATACTTTTGATCTGGGATACACAAACTTCTATTCTCTGCCTGGTTATAAGGTGTGGATATTTTGGGACAACTGTATCAAATTTGATATAGTTAAAACACACACAAAATACATCCTTACCAAAATTCATCACCCCAATCTGAATAAGGAATGACACATTGCCTTTATGTATGCCAAACACTCACAATGAGCAAAGGCTGAATTCTGGAAATCCTTACTAGCCCTGTAAGATACTCCTATGTTAGCTATAGGAGACATGAATGTTATTGAAATTTTTTTTGAGTATCTAGGACAGTCTTCCCCTAATCCATCAATTATCTCTGACTTTAATGATTTCATAACTGCTGGAAAATTTTACTTCTTTACCTACATTAGGTAGCTTATTCACATGGACAGGGATGAGAAGTAGAGGAAGGGTCTGGAAAAGACTGATAGGGGTATGGAAAATAATCTTTGGTTAAATGATATTCCTACATCACACATCAATGTGATTGCTAGAGAACAATCAGACCACTCACCATTAATCATACACATCAAGGATCAGAACTGGTACACTGGCCCTAAACCATTCAAGCTTCAAAATTGTTGGACTAATCATCCTTCGTTCATGGCCTTAATTCAAGATTCATGAAAAACTGAGACTAACCTAATTGGAATGGATAGAATTATCTTCAAGCTAAAAATTACCAAACAAGTTTTAAAAAGTTGGAACAAGAATACTTTTGGTAATATTTTTTATAAGGTTAAAACTTGTGAAGAAAAATTTTTAGAAGCTAAACAAGATCTTCAACTATCGGATAATGATTCAAAACTGATTGCTTATAATAAAGCCAAAGTTGAATTAACTCAATCTTTATCACAACAAGAAACATTCTAGAAACAAAAATCCAGAATTAAATGGTTACAAGAAGGTGACTCCAACTCTAATTTATTGCATAATTCAATTAAGGATAAACACTATAAGCAACATATAGCTTCTATTAAAAACTCACAAGGTATCTAGTTAGATGATCAGAAAGAAATAGGTAATGAAGCTGTGTCTTTCTTTGCCAAACTTCTGACTAAGGAAAATGCAGAACACTAGGGGATCAATACTGCATGGCTCATAGAAAACATTCCTCAAATGGTTACACTTGAAATGAATCAGTCTCTTACACAACAAGTATCCATGGAAGAAAAAAGAAAAACAAAATATGTTACTATGGGTAGTAGTGAATTGATAGGTGGTAAGTTTTGGTAGATTTAGGAATTGGGGTTGCGTGTGTGAAAAAATTCTCATTGGATCATAACTTTGGGATGTGTGATATTGGGAGTTTTGTGAGGTATCGATTTGGGGGAATATTAGTTTAAGATGTGGACATATGAATTCATTTGCATGCTTGAATATTTTTTTACTCGAGGGCGAGTAAGGTTTAAGTACGGGGAGGTTTGATGTGCCCATTTTATATAGTTATTTTAGGACTTCAGGTTCACTTTTGTGCTCTAGATGTGGCATTTTTCCTTGAAATTCTCTAAGGAGAGTTAAGAGCGACTTTTGCGCTTTTCTCACTTTTCTAGAGGATTTTGTGTGACAAGGCAATTTGTTTGAAGACTTTGAAGATTACTTTTGAAGATTTGAAGACTTGCATTTGAGCTTTTGAAGAACTGAATATCAGTGAAGTGAAGAGGTGGACTTGAAACAAAAAGAAGAAAGAAATCAAGATGCTGAAACTTGACTCGATCGTGACTTGCGAATGATTGGTCACAATTCGCGATGGACGGGTGGTCAGAACTCTTTCATAATTTTTGTACTATAAATATCAAACTTTATCCTCTTTTCTTCTTCTTCTTCCCAAATTTGGGAGATAAAAACCCTAGTTTTTCTTCTTTCTTTTTTTTAGTTTTTGTAGGATTAATCATGCATTTTCATTGTCTAGGTTAGTTTGTACTTGGGAGCAATTGATTGAAACTTCCATATCTATGTAGAAAGAACCTCTATTTCACTCCTTCTTGAAGGATTTGTTATTTAACATTCATGTGTTTTAATGTGATACTTTACTTCATTTATGCTATGGGTTGTTTGAGTATATGAAGTGTTTGTATGATTGAAGTGTTAGGGTGTTAGGAAAGTGGCCAATTTCTTAGCTCTTTGGCATGAAAATCCAAGAACATGGAATTAGAACTTCTTGTGCATAATGTGTTGTGATTCTTGCTAGATAAGTATTTTAATGTGGATTGTTCTCATATTTATTCTATTTATGCAATGGAAGGTTCAATCTTGAATGTGATTTGTTCTAGGTTTGGCCAAATGAATGTTATGTTTGGTTAAATGGCTATGTCTTTGGTAGAAGACTTGTTGTTATCAAATCTATGGTTCTTTGTGTATAATGTCATTGATGAAATATCTTTATGGTCGTTGATTGCCTAGAGTGATTGTCAATGAGCTTTGCAAATGGACGTCGAATCACCAATGTAAATTACTATTAAAAATGAATGAATGTTGATCTTCAATTGGGAAGTGCTAGCATTCCCCATGGGTATTAAATGTGATAAAATTAGTGAATGGTTCAATGATATACATTAGGTTTGAAAGTGAATATCAATTGCCCCCAAAGCTATGTCTTTTGTAGTATTAAACCCCTTTTATTAGTTTATTTAATGAATAGCATAGTTACTTGACTTTGCTAGTAATATTGTCTTTTAATTTCATAACTTAGGACCAAAACCAACTAACCCTCCTCCCCCTGTTTACATGCTTTTATATATCTATATATATCTACTTCTAGCCTAATATCAGCCTTATATGTTTAAATGCTTAAGAAAATCCCTCTTCTTCGTGGACGACCCCAATTTGCCAGTATCAACTTAGTTGTAGTTAGTAAGCATTTAGGGCTTATAAATTTAACTTTGAGAGGTACGGTAACAACCTCACAATGCTCTATCAAGGAAGGGTTCTAAATATCTTGTTACATATGTAGAGAATTTGTTAGTTTTTAGTTAAGTTAAATGGGATGAAGATGAAAATAACAACCGGGATTATGATCAAGGTTTTGAGAGGAAGGAGTTAGTGGAAGAGGCAGTTAAGGGAATTCATAAAGAAATTAAAGAAGCAGACTCTGAATTAGTTTAGGATCAAAATAATGAGGATTTTCAGAATTCGATGAGTAAAAATAATGATTCTGGTGAGGCAAGTGGACTTATTTGAGGGCTACTAATTCTCAATACACTTCAGTTTTACCTGTTTGGATGTCTCATGTTGAATATAGCTATGAAGAGGATGATAATGCTCAATCTCTTATCACTGCTGTGGCACTTGGTTCAGATCCTACTTCTGAATATATCTATGTGAATTGAGTTCTTAAAAAGGGAAGAAAAAACTATATTGGAACATATGGCAACATTAAACAAGAAATATCAGAAGCTATGTATTCATCTCCTTTGGGTGACCCTTTTGGGCAAACTGCTACTCTCAGGAGGATTCTGACATTTTTTTCATTGGCCTGGTATGAAACAAGAGATCACTGAGCTCATTCAAAAATGTATAGTCTACCAGAGACATAAAGGAGAACACTGCAAAACTACTGGCTTTCTTCAACCTCTACCCATTCCCAATCAAGGTTGGAGACAAACCACAATGGATTTTATTGATAGCTTACATGATTCCCATGGCTATAATACATTCTTAGTTGTTGTGTATAGACTGACTAAATACAGCCACTTTATTGCCCTTACTCATCCTTTTTCAGCTCAAATTGTGGCTAAAATATTCTTTGATCAGGTGGGTAAATTACATGGCATCTCGGATTCTATTACTTCTGATAGAGATATAATCTATACAAGTCATTTCTGGAATGAATTGTTCAAGGGTTTAGGAGTTAAACTCCAACTAAGTACTGCTTATCATCCTCAAACCGATGGTCAGACTGAAAGAGTTAACCAAATTTTGGAGTCTTGAGATTTTTTGCAGTCAGAAACCTGCAACTTGGCAAGAATGGATAGGTGCAGCAGAGTGGTGGTATAATACCACTCATCAGTCAAGTATTAACATGACACCTTATGAGGCCTTGTATGGAATGAAACCAGTACAAATACCATTGGGAATTTTCACAGACTCAGTTATTCCAACAGCTTCTGATTTGTTGGAATGAAGATGTCACGTTAATCAGTTGTTGCGGTCTCATCTGTTGAAAGCTCAAAAAAGAATGAAGAACCAACCTGATATCAGAAAAATGGAAAGAGTTTTCAATGTTGGAGATTGGGTTTATTTGAAGTTACAAAAGTTCAGACAGACATCAGCAGAGTTCAGAGGAAGTTCTAAGTTTCCAGCTTAGTTTTATGGACCTTATTTGGTGTTAGCAAAGATTGGGGATGTCGTTTATAAACTTAAACTTCCTGAATCTAGTAAAATGTACCCAGCCTTTCATGTGTCTTTACTCTAGAAGCACACAGGTCCAGTTCCTATTGTTTGAACTAAAATCCCAGATCTAAGAGAAGAAGAGATAACTACATTGCAGCCAAAGAAATTGTTTGAGAGAAGGCTTGTTAATGATGGTTCAGTTCAGAAAATTCTATGGCTGACTGAGTGGGAATCAATGCTTGTTGAAGATGCTTACTGCAAAGACATGGAGTTTGTTATGAATCAGTTTCCTGAATTTAAAGCTTGAGGACAAGCTTATTCTAAGGAGTGGGGAATGTTATGATCAAGGGGCTGATATGCAATTTACAAGAATTCTAAGGAGTTAAGATCAATAAATGGGTTATAAGGGTAGTTATAGCTCAGCTAACTAAATTTGTTGCTAGCAGCTGAGCTAAGAAGCAGGTGGAAGACTATAAAGGCTTATAAACGTGATTTTGTGGGGGTTATCAAGATTGATCACGTGAAAACAATGCTCTTCTCATTTGATATTTTCTTCTTCTTTCTCATCTTAGTCTCTAACTTTCTTTTGATCAATCAAAAGCATCCGAATTGTTTGTAGTTTACTGCTGCTTCTTGTTTTTGCATTTTTGATCCTGCTGGATCATTACAAATTGTTTTCGTTTTTCTTTGAATCTTGGAAAACCATCCAATAATTGTTTTCTCTAAGCTAGTCACAAACTACTAAATAACGTATTTTACTATTACACGCTCTAATATATGTATATTATTAAATTTTAACATAAAATCTTGTTTAAAATGGGTTAATCATTAGAAACGTTATTTTATAATTGATATAACTAATGAAGTGATTTTATGTTTGTTTTTATTTATTACAATGAGTTTCCTATAATTTTCAAAAACTTTTAGGCAAAGTCTTGGGAAAGACGGTCTTTCCATAAACTTATGGAAAGACGGGGTATAATTAAAATTATAAAAGGTAAAAGGTCTTACTTGTAATATTAAAATTTTAGTATGCAACATGTTGTAGTTATAAAATTTATAACCCGGTTTATGCAACCCGAAAATTTTATCTTTATTTGTTTTAATTTACACGTTAAAGCTTGGTCTTTCCATAACTTATGGAAAGACCGTCTTTCAAGAGACGGACTCAAACTTTTATAGTATATAGAAATATATAAATTATAATTTGATCTTAAAAATTATTGAAACAAGGTTTTACATGATTGGTTTAACTGTTAGTAGGTCTAACTTGAGACTTTCCCAAATTTAAATTTTAAAAATTATAGAAAAATCCAAAAACCCAAATCTGCCCCCACTTTCCATCACTACCCGCCAGCTGATACCGCCGCCATCAGAAGACCCTAATTTGCTGGAAAATTAGCCTTTGTGCGGAACCATCCCCACACTTCACCACCTCCACGTTGCTGTCGTCCCACCCCATCCCTCGACATCACCTGAAAACCCAGTTTCAGTGGCGCCGCAATAAATTGGTGAAACCCTCTCCTATTAAGCCTGAAGTCCACTGCACATCGCAACCACCCCTAGCCCTCTCCCGTCGATAATCGTCCATTATAACCACCCTACTGCTATCGTGAACCACACCGACATAAGGAGCAAACCAGAAGCCTGATCAGTTCACTTGCAAACCACAAGGTCGGCCGGTTCCCTTGAAACGAACCCCAACCTCCTCCTCGCGAACCACCACCATTTTTTAGCAAATCACCAACCACTACCATTCGTACGTCACAAGTAGACCACACAGCGAATCCAACACGAGTGATACCTAAATCCTAACCAGTGCCACCACTGCCTTCCAAATGACATTGGGGATAATGATGAGGGATGAACGGCCAAAGATGATAACGAGGTGGGTGGTCGGGGATACTGATGGGACCGTGGGTAGGGGGAGCCCGGGTTTGGCAAGGTTGGTTGCTAATGGAAGGGTTCATCTGGTGATGAAGATGGTGGGCTATGGCGATAAGGAAGGGAAGGGGGCCCGGTGTTGGGTGGGCTTGGAAGGGTCATATAGTAGTGAATAGGCTTAGGTGGTGGGGTTACTTCCTCATAGGGTTGGGGGTTTGTTTTATAATTTTTATAATTTTTTAAAAATTAAATAAAATAAATTTTATGATTTTGGGCATTGGTAGTTGGTATATATATAACTTACCCAGTCCAACTTAGTCAAATTTGAGATGCTTAGTGACCGCTTTACTGAATCACGACAGTTTACCCAATTCACGAAGACCTTAACACAACAACGTCACTAACTAGCAAAGTGCAGAAATAAGGAATGGTAACACTTTCATGACACCCCATAATTAAACCACGATACAGAGACGGGAGCATGATAATTGACCATGACCCCATGATTGAAGACCTATGTATAAATATTATAAAACCGTAAAGGTAAGTGACAATTACTCCCAAAAGAAACACATTATTAGGCCATACTAACTTGAGCGTCAGAGCTTTCTCCTCGGGATCAACTCGGAGACATTCGCATGTTCTGAAGGAGGAAATGACTTGCCTGAGCTGATTTTGGGCACTACCATCACTCGAAAGGAGTCCCCACATCAGTGGCTCCGCCAGTGGGGACTATTTTTTCCCGAGTTTTAGTAGTTCCTGAAAAAGGCTGGAGGCTATGTTGAAGCATCCACCTAAATAGCAGATACATAGAAGAAGCAGATAACACCCCCACTCGGGTGAGTGGGTAAGCGGATGATTAAAACTGTCCTACTGAGAAAACTTTCAAAAAAGCTACTTTGGTGCAATAAAAAATTATTCCTGTTAAGGAAGACACGCGAAGATACATTCTCATGTTGCGAGTTATTCCTTGATGTGAGGGAACCTTTCCAGGCCAACATAATAACTAGAATCGATGAGGTATAGCATGCTTGATTGGTTGACCAACAAAACAAGTACTAGGGAAAATGCCATTACTCTGATGCCTAAGTCAGTACTTTGATTAACATTGACTTGCCTCCGGGAAAGTGCCATTACTCTTCTTCTTGTCATGGATCCCTGTTTATAGCTCATGAACTGCATGATCTTCGTTGATCATGGTCCACGTTGTTCTCATCATTACCAAATCATGGCTTTAATGCGATAAACATGTAAAAGTCCTTCTATTAAGGTTTAATGATTGTGAGTTAGGGTGGAAGGCACGCTTGGAGCAGAGTTTTGCACCAATAGATAAGTATGATACCCATATGTTCAAGAAAGGCTTTCATATCCAAAGATTGAGGAGGAAGTTGATGGATGTTATGTTATGAGAAAAAGAATGACAGAAGTGCTTGGTAGGGAACCAGAAAGGAATTATTATATCAGAGAAGACTGACCAAGTGAATCATCTGCTTCGTGGGAAGGATAAGTTAGAGGTTGAATGTTGCAGATTAACGGTGTATATTCGGGATTGGAGGTTTCGATATGACGAAGAACGCAATTTCTCAGTTCAACTTTTAGCAAAGTATGAGAGGCAGAGTAAGATTGAGCATGAGGAACTGCATTGTTTTCAGTAGAAGGAGAGGTGTCGAGAGCTAGAGGATAAATTGAAGGAACAATATGGTTTAAATGAAAACCTTTGTGCTAAAACTACTAAGGCTTTACGTACTACTCCTAGTGCTACAGAAGAAGGTTGGAAGGCTCGTGTTCGCTGCTTGGAACAATGGGAAAAGGGTTTAAATAGATACCTAGATACTTATGCGTATTCAATCTACTTAATGAGTATGCAGCTAGGCGGCTCGTACTGCGGACCTATTTTTGGTTGTAAGTCCTATTACGTGAAATATATTTGGCGTATGGAGGCTACCGGTGCTATGGGGAACGAGGTGTATTTGCAAATGTAATGAAGTTAGAGGAGCTTGTTGAAAAATTGGTAGGACAAATGAAGGTCATGGACTATATATGTTCGGGGTTCTAGCTAGTTCATGTGTAACTAAAAGTATTCTATCATGCTCTAAGTCCTTTCTTAGCTAAACCTTTTGTAACTAATCCTTAATGGGATATATTTTTAACCATTTCTCAATTGAAAGTATGCTTTTCCTAGTTTATCTTAAAAGCTACTGTTCGTCTGTTCCTAAGACTTTACTATTGTACTGTTTCAACTTTGCTAAAGGTTGTAATACGTGACTGAACTTTAAGTGTTAATATTTATAAATATAGGTGTTTTAAATTTGGAGGTATGTTAGGATTAGGGGTGTGGGAGGGTATGGGTAAGTGTGGTTTACAGAGAACGGGGTAGTTTTCTGCTTGTGTCGCAGGGTTGGTGATTTTCTAGGTGTTTGTGAAGCCACAGTAACCTCGTCTCCTCTATGTAGTTGGTGTTGGATTTTCATAATTAGTGTTGGTTGGACAGATTATGGGGTGAGTATCTGCTTTTGTCATGTGGCTGGTGATTTTCCAAGCGTATGCGAATCTGCAGTATCCTTGACATCTTTGTCACGTGGATTTGTGTATTCCATGCTTAGCAAATCGAAGGGTAATTTTCCCACTTGTGTCGCATCTAGCAGAGGAATAAAGAAGTGTGGGCATTTTGCGTTAGCGAGGTGATGGATTATTGCAAAGTGGTGGTTTTATGGGTTTTATGTGGGTATGTGGGCTTGTTCTATGCTGGTGAGGTAGTTGAAGGGTAGGTATGCCACATTGGCAAGTCTTTTCGTATTATCTATGCTACATCACTTAATGTATTCTTTTTCCTAAGGCTAAATAATTGCGTAAGTAGTTATGGAGAGGCGTAAAGTTGCAACTTCCTGGATATTCTCTTAATTTCGTTTACATTTCTATGAATGTATCCTTCCTGTATAAAGGCAATAATATTTGGTAACATCGCCAATTGTAGTTTATATGTGGTTCAACTATACTTATATACTAGTATAGTTGTTGTAGTAGTTGTGTTTTGTACGTTTTGTGTAGTCACTGAAGTTGTTGTGAATGTGTGTAAGTTGTAAGCTTCATTTGGGAAATATAGCGTGGGATGTTGGGGTTAATTACGGTGTGTGCCTAGAACCACACTGGTTTTGTGAAATTCCTTAATTAATGTGTTGGTTGGGGGACTTATCCCTGTCACCAAAAATGTAGGTTCAAGTTACGTCCCTTGTGGGATATTATCCTAGGTAAGTATCTTATCTATGTAGCATGTTTACTATTTGGAACAATGTAATATTCCTCAATGTAATCTAATAGTTTAAGACGGATGTTGTATTACTATAATCCATGGTTTTCATGTATATCTTGGGTCTTCTGAGCCCAAGACTAAATTATTATTTTTTGGGGCTATTAAGCTGAATCCTTATTTTAATTTTTACTGTACCTCGCTTTGTACTCGTTGTTTTGTTAGTGTTTTATTGTAGACCTAATTTCCACAACTACTTTGTTTTTGTCGCTACGACCTCTAAATATAAGATTTGGGGGAGTGTGCAACATGGTACACATTATTTGCACAGAGTTTGATATGTTAAGGCATACATTGTCGCTGAGGATAACTTTTATTTGTGCACGGATAATACCTTATATTTTTTTTGATCTTCCTTTATCCTCTGGTACATGTTAATACTGCTTCGTTGTAAGTCGTTTCATTTCTACGAGTAGAAGTAGCTCTTATGATTGTGCCAAGTAATGATATCATTGGCTAAAAAATCCCAGCTTTCTGGACCGCCATAATTCCCAAGGTTAACATGAGTTAGCTGGATCATCCAACGTAACTTCAAATAAGGTCATGGAGAGTTCCTGGGACTAAGCTCTGACGCTCAAGTCAATCTTAGTTCTTTTTCACTATTCTTACTTGAAAAATGTCATTACTTTTTTTCCTTGTTCTTGATCTCCATTTATAGCTAATGAACCATGTGATCATGGCCCATGTTGGTTGATCATTCGTATGATCATGGTTCATGTTGTGCTTCTTTAATTGATGGATTGTGGCCTAGTTAAGATGATTATGGGTATTTATTGACTTCCTTCTTGAGGTGAGTTTCTATCCACACTCTAGAAGATACTCTTGTGTTCGTTGCTTTGGTCTGCTAGTGCAAGATGTTAACTTTGGTTTCAAACTTCTATTGGTTTAGAGAGGTGTATTCCAGTCAGTGCCCCAAGATGGAGTGGTGTGAAGGAGATGTACAATGTTTTGCTAGTGACATCGCCTCGTTGTACTGCCATCATATGTTGTCTAGCTTACGGCTAGAGACTTAGTTAACTATTTTACCTATGTATATCTTTACTATTTGATGCAACATAATCTTCCATGAAGAATTCTTATTGATTAGGAATGATGTTTTGTTATTATAATCCTTGATTTCCATGTGAATTTTTGGTATTTGAAACTAAAGATTAATTACCACCTTTTCAGGTGAACTCTGGTTGTTTTTACATCTTATTGATAGCTTTGACTTGCAATTTTTTTTGCACTGCTAATATTGCGGTTCGCTCGATATGGACATAACATTGTCGAATGTCTTCTTCATTACACCATTGAGCTAACTTTTTGTGACTAGACGATCTTTGAGACAACGTCTTCCAAGCTAGTGGGGTTTTGCCAATCATAATTTCTCAAGTGACGTTTTGATTTATGCGCATGCAGAGTTTTTGGTATGTCATAGCATACTTTTTTGCTGGGGTTGGTGCATACCTAGCCTAAATAAGTAGTAAGCCCAAAAACTGCAAGTGGGCTTGAAGCGATCTAGGCTAAACGAACGTAGAACAAGTGGAGTCAACCCACGAACCAAAAGAAGATGGGATTTTGATCAATAGTCAACTATGAACTGCTTTTCTCGGACCCACAATCAGACACACGATAGCCATTTCGGATAAAATGGAGTCACGTTCGTAATGTACCATAAAAGGAAGAAGAAGGGTAAAAATCCTAGTAAGTGCAACTAAATTAAAGTATCTGGATTCCAGAAAGGAGATTACTAACTTGAACGTCGAATCTGTTTCCCAAGAACCACTTCTGGGATCTCTTTTGTGGGCACACATTGGTGAACCATGATCAACCACCCGAATTGGAGAATACCACAACATTTGGCACCGTCTGTGGGGACAGAAAATTTTTCCAGTCATTTATTCCCAACGGATTTGATAATAGTGTTCACCAGAAATAAAAGGAGTCAAAACCACACACTCATGAGCAAACATCAGGGAAAATAAGAACGTACATCCTAACCAAGAACAGGAACATATCCCCATCAGAGAGCAAGAACACGTCGGGGATGACACAGAAGAGGAAGAAGAAATAGAATCTCCTAACATGAATAAGGAAAAAAGAAAAAAGAGCATTTGCATTGTTTTTGGAAGCGAACAGAGAGCAACTGTATAATCAGTTCCTAGCTACTCTTAAACCAAAGTCCCCAAAGGTAAGTCAAAAAGTTTTTTCAAACAATGGTAGCCTTAAATAAGGGGACGAATTGAGAGACATAGTTGTAGAAGATGATGCAGACAAGTCGTCGCTTGCACCACATCTTCGCAACTTCAAGATGCCAAAGGACTTCAAATTACCATTGCATGTCAAAATCTACGATGGCACAATTGACCCAAAGGAATTCTTGGATTCCTATCATAATAGCATGAGGTTCTGCAATGCTGAAATTGAGTTGGTGTGTAAAGTGTTCCCCATATTTTTATGGAGAACACTGATCACATGGTATGAAGATTTACCTAGCGAAAGTATCACATCTTAGGCACAACTATCATACTTGTTTTTGGGTCATTTCTACCAGAAGCAGAAGTTCACCGAGACAATTGTAGATCTAAAGAATATAGCTCAATGAAGAGATGAAAGTTTGGCAGAATATCACAGCAGGTTCGTTATAGAAAGTGTGCAGGGGCGGGATTTAACATTCCAATCTTCTTTAGGTGCATTCACTGGGGGCATGCAATTGAGAGAGTTCTACAAGAAACTAACAAAGAACATGCCAAAGAACCTAAGAGACCTACAAAAAATGATAGAACAGTATGTGTAAACCGAAGAAGCCAATAACCGCAAAATAAAGCAAGGTGAGAAGAGTTATAGAGGACTCGCAAAGAAATATGGCAAATAAAGGGAAAAGAAGCGTCACTTTCAAGGGAAGAGAAGCTAGAGCACAAAGCATTTTGTTCCAGGAGACACAGCTAACAAAATCATAAAGAGAGATCTGGCGGGCGAACAAAGATCTATTTCGCGAAACAATGCCAATAATAGCGCTACTAGAGAAGAGATCAAGAGAATAATATTGTGCTTTCCGTAAGGATATCGGTTACGATATTGAGTATTGCAGAGATTTACAGAGGAAAACAGAAGAAAACCTAAGAAATGGTTATCTTGGACAATATAGGAAGGAAGAAGGCAAAAGTAGATACAATGAAGCGAGAAAGGTAGGAAGCTCCATGGCCAAAACACAAGCCACGATGAACACTCAGAGGAAAAAAAAATCAAAAGATGACAAGTGTGGTAGACTATGAAGAAGACATGCCTAATGAAGCTCCATAAAAAATTGTCTTCTCTATACATGGATCTACTGAATCCTTATCAAATAAGGCCTGGAAGGCTAAGGCTAGGTATTCATCTTCACAAGAGCCCCTGGATAAGAGATTGCGTATTGATGAAACAATCATGTTAAGCGAAGAGTACGTTGTTCCTAATGCCTCACCACACAATGATCCCATAGTTATTATTGATAAAATTGGGAATGCAACTGTTTATAGAGTGTTCTTGGATAATGAAAGTGCGGTGGAAATCCTTTTCATCAATTGCTTCGACAAACTTGGGTTCAATATGACTAACTTGAAAAAATCCACATCTGCGCTCGTGAAGTTCACTAAGAAGGGCAGAAACACTGCTCGGCAACATTCAGTTGCCTGTGACAATTGGGGAGAGTGAAAGGAATTGCACTATAATCTATAAATATGTAGTCATGGATGTTCTAAGTTCATTCAACGCTATTATTGGCAAGACATGGATGAACAGAGCAAAAGCAATATGGTCTCCATACCATTTAATAATGAAATTCCCAACCCAGGGGTCGCAATAGTGAGGAGAAACCAACAAAAAGCCAGGCAATGTATGTTCATCGCAATAAAAGTAAGAAGAATCGCAGAACAACCAAAGATGGTTAGTAGTATCACTAACAGTGGCTCCCCCAATCAAGTGGATCATCCAGTCAAAATTGGAGAAGAAACTGAAGACATCATTTTATATAACAGCGATGAGCCCAAGTGTGTCAAGATAGGGAAGTATCTTCCAGGGCAAGAGAAACAAAGATTAATACAAATTCTGAGAGAACATAAGGACACATTCGCATGGAGTGTCCGTAACATGGGAGGAGTTGATCCAAGTATAGAAATTCTTTCCCCAATCTTCTTTTGAACATCGCTGATTCAATCAAGCTTGTCAAATGGGAAAAAAGAATTTTCGCCAGTGATGACAAAAAGTAATTGAGGATGGGGTGAAGGCACTATTGCAGGCTGGGATCATAAAAGAGGTGATATACCCAACATGGCTAGCGAACCTAGTGATGGTAAGAACGGCAGACTCGGGATGAAGAATGTGCATAGATTTCACTAATCTAAACAAAGCGTGTCCAAAGGATTGTTACCCCTACCAAACATTGATCAGCTAGTAGAAGCGATCTCAAGATACGAAGTCCTCGCGTTCTTAAATGCCTACAAAAGGGTATCATCAAATATTGATAAACCCTGTAGATGCTGAAAACAGCTTTCATAACAAGTTTTAGGATATTCTGCTAT
Source organism: Rubia yunnanensis (assembly GCA_037428765.1). NCBI lineage: Eukaryota > Viridiplantae > Streptophyta > Magnoliopsida > Gentianales > Rubiaceae > Rubia > Rubia yunnanensis. Next base: position 49,632,589 of record CM075068.1, on the reverse strand, counting down.
GAAAAGATGTTTATTTTGAAAAATTCAGGGGTAACATATCAGAGAGTGGTTGATAGCACATTTCGTAGCTAGATTGGATGCAATCTAAAGGCATATGTAGATGATATGGTCATCAAAAGTAAGCGAGCATGTGACTTCGCAGATGACTCAAAAGAAACCCTGGGCACATTGAGTGCAATTGGAATGAAGCTTAATCCTATGAAATGCACAATTGGGGTTGTGGCAGGTACATTTCTAGGGTACAAGGTATCCTCAAAGGGATCAAGGCAAATCCAGAGAAGATACAAGCAATTTTTAAACTCCCCCAACCACAAACAGTAAAGGAAGTCCAAATCTTAATGGGACCACTCGCTGCACTCAGTAGGTTCATCTCGAAAGCACCAGAGAGGCACTTCCGACTTTTTGAAATCCTAAAAAAAGCTAGGAAGTTTAGCTGGAATGAAGAATGTTAATCCACATACGAGTCACTGAAGGATCAACTCCAGACACTTTCAACGTTGAAAGCACCGATTCATGGAGGAACACTATACTTGTATTTGGAGGTTTCAATAAATGCGGTAAGCTTAGTCCTGGTAAGGCAAGAAGGCCAGAAACAGATACCAGTATTCTACACCAGCAAAAACTGCAACAGGCCAAGAGGGCATATTTTCCAATTGAAAAGTTGGCCCTATCCTTGATATAATTGGCAAAAAGACTACGAACCTATTTTTAAAGTCATACAATTGTTGTTTATACAGACTACCCAATTAAGAACATCTTGAACAAGATCGAGTGATCTAGTAGAATGACTAAGTGGGCTCTTGAATTGGGACGGTAGGAAATTTATTTTCAACCGCGAACCTCAATAAAAGCACAAGCTTTGGTAGATTTCATCGCCGAAATGACAAGTGAGAGGGTGTAGCAGGCGAATACACAACATTTTTATGAGGAAAAAGGAAAGGCTAAATGGGAGGACGTCGCATGGAAACTTTTCGTAGATGAGGCATCTAGCAAGGAAGGATATGGAGCAGGATTCTTATTGATTTACCCAAACAAAGGGGAATACAGATATTCACTTTGCTTTGATTTCACACTCACCAATAACGAAGTTGAGTATGAAGCATTAATATGTGGTCTATATCTCACAGTTAACATGAAGGTGAAAAGCATTCAGGCATTTAGCAATTCACAAATAGTGGTCCAACAAGTATGTGGAGATTACGAAGTGCGGGAAGAGAAATTAATGAAATACTTAACCAGGGTTCGTCAACTTATCGCTAACCTGGAGTACTTCAACATCCAACACTTCCCAAGAACTGAAAATACAAATGTAGATGCCTTAACTAAGCTAGCAACAGCAGGATTTGAGTCATTGATGAGACGTCAAAAGCATGTATTTTACAAAGCATTTAACATCTCTTTTATCATATTTTTGTTTTAAGATTGCTAGATTTAGTAGGTTTACATGATAAGGGGTTTAGATGACCATTTTCGGTTTTTATATCTAAATCCTTCATTTTATAACCTATGTTTAGTCTAATGGACTTTTGGTCCTTATGAGCATCTGGATTCCTTTTTGTAAGATTAATTTGTAGATTGCTCATGAGCACTTAGGAGTGGCTTAGTGAAGGCCATTCGAAAGGATGGTAGAAGATGGAAGGCCACTCACAAAGTGGTAGAAGATAAAGTGAAGAAAGGAGAGCAAACATAAGGGTGAAGAATGATCTATGTTTTGAAGCAGAGTTTTGAGAGTTTTCCGAGAAGAATCAGCCTCCAAGAGTGGTACCATTGGATTCCTCTTTTCGAGTACTATAAAATCAACTACAAGAACTCCCGAAACGGATCAACAGTTCACTCGGAGGAAGCAAAACAAAACGGGACTTTTTTCCGTTGCGACTCGCGACGAGTGTGTCGCGACTCGCGAAATGTTGACCTGGGAGCTCAAAATTTTACTGATCTGGTCGCGACTCGCGACGGAGGTGTCACGACTCGCGATAACTGCCCTGCAACTTGCGTTTTAGTCCCTTTTTTCTTGTACTAATAAATAACTTTTAACCCCCTTCTTCCCCAACTCTCTAAGCCCGACTTGGGGGGCTCCAAAACCCTAGTTTTTCACCATTTTCTTCCATTTCTTCTTCTTTCTTTGTAGATATTTTCTCTATGCTATGGGTTTTTATTATCTAGCTTAGTATTATCTTGGGAGCAATGGATTGAAGCTTCCATATCTATGTAGTGAGAACCATATCTATCTATTTAGTGCTTTTGCTATTGTGCATTTATTGAGCTTTGAATGTGAATTGTTAATTGCATTGATGTTGTTGGAAGATTGAGTATATGAATTGCTTGTATAATTACTTGTTAGGGTTGGGAGAAAGTAGCTAATTCTCCCCTCTTTTAATGTGGAATCCAAGAGCATGAGTTAGAGCTTCTTAAATGATGTTGGTGTGTTGATAATCGCTAGATGAATGTGATGATGTCGAACTCGTTGTCATGTTTGTCTTAGGTAGCAAATGAGAGAAGTCCATGAGTGTCGATCGTTCTTGACTAATCTTGTGTAAATGCATGAATTGGTTAAATGCTTAGATACGGTGTAGTATTTATAAGTGTTTCCAAGCTTGTTGATTCTTCGTGCTAAATGCCATCAATGAGATACTCTTAGTCCTAAGGGAGTCATTGGTGAGGTTTGACAAGAGATGCCTAATTCACTCTTGCAAAGTACTATCTAAGAAGGATAGAAGATTTATCTTCACAACAAGTAGTTGAAGTAGTGAATAGATTGTTTCACTCGTTCTTGAAGCCTTTATTATTTAGCATTTATGTATTCTTGATGCTATGTTTCACTTCATTTATGTCATGGGTTGTTTGAGAATAGGAAGTGTTTTTATGATTGAAGTGTTCGGGTGTTAGGAAAGTGACGAATTCCTTAGCTCCTTTGCATGAAAATCTATGAACATGAACTTAGAACTTCTTGTGGATAATGTGTTGTGATTCTTTCTATATAAATATGTTAATGTTAAGTTAAGTAATGAATGTGATAGAATGAGTGAATGGTTCAATGATCTACATTAGGTTTGGAAGTGGATATCAATTGCCCCAAGGCTTTATCTTTGTAGTTTTAAACCCTTTTTTCTTAGTTTTGTTTTATGATTAGCCTAGTTACTTGACTTTGCTAGTTATCTTGTCTTTTTGTTCATAACTTAGGACCACCAAACAACCAACCCCCCCCCCCATTTACATGCTTTTATATGTATGTATATATGTCTACTCCTAGCCTAATATCAACCTTTTGTGCCTAAACACTTAGGAAGATCCCTCTTCTTCGTGGACGACCCCGACTTGCCTCTATCTACTTAGTTGTAGATAGTAAGCATTTAGGGCTTATAAATATTAACTTTGAGAGGTATGACGACGACCTTCCAAATTTTGGCGCCGCTGCCGTGGAAGAGGCGTTTATTTTTAAGTGTTTAGGTGTATTTGGTTTCATATTAGCTAGTTGTTTTTCCACTCCTTGGTGGTTGTTTTTGTTTAGAGTAGGTATTGCTTGAGTTCTTGGTGAATTTTTATCGAGAATCCTTGCAATATGATTTCGGACTTTTGAAAAAAAATGGAGCGTCCCACCTTGAGGGAACTTATGACGAGAAGAGAGGCTCAACAAGCAAGGTTTTGTAGGATGTGTCATTCCGACCATCCTACCGAGTCTTGCTATTTGTTGTGGGAAGAGCACTATGAGCGGGAAGGAACCCTTGGTTTCTAAAACCTAGGGTATTATGAAGAGTGCTACAAAGATGTAGGAGCTGTTGGTTTTCAAGGGCATGGAGCTCAGGAATGGTATCCATACCACAACTCTTACAATTCGGAATGGAGTGGTAATCCGGATTGGTGGTATGAGAATGAGCCGGAAAACCAACAATACGAGCAAAATGGTTGGCCATCACCACCTTATACCATACCCCAAAACCAAGCCCAACAAGGAAGTTCAAGTTTGACACATGAGGAAGTCATGAATGCAATAGCAAACTTGAACAACTTTACTAGTGAGGAGTCGGACACTCGACTATCCTCTAGTGTTGAGGCTATTGAGAGGCTATTGAGAGGCATGTGAGGAGTATGTTAGAAGCGTTGGCCCGAATGGAAGCTCTTGATTCCGAAAATACACCATCCCAAATCGAACTCGAAGATTCGGTTAGTGAGGTCACCATGGGAAATGACTTTGAGTTCGAAGGGGATGAGGAGTTGGTTGTTGAGGATAAAAAATGAAGGAAGAGGTGATTGTGCTACATTCATTAGCATCGCCAGCCCTTCCCCCACCTAGTGAACCAACTCTACCATTTTCGGAAGTTTTGAGGGAGACAAGAGAGGAGCCAAAAGACTACCCCAAGCCTCCTAACCACTCAACTCCCTTTAAACCATCTCCACCTCAACAAAACTTTCCTCTTGAAATTTTTTTACCCCCACCTCTCTATTTTTGGATACTCATGGTGAAGGGGTTCAAACCTTCACCATATGGAGAACATTAGGGTCGTGCCAACGACCTTAAAAATATGGAGCTTCTCGGGAGGCAACCCGAGCTTCTAAGTTAGATTAGTATTTTTCTTTTCTTGAAATAAAAAACATTCCTCAACCATGTCCTCAAACCCTTTCCCAAAACCACAAGAATACCACCACAATCCACCACAAAAAATAAACCACTTCCAAAACCACCATCTAGGAGTACTACTAGTTGTTGTCTTTTGTGAGTGTTGATCGGGATTTGCATAGTTGTGGCTTTGTAGTTGATGGATCGAAGTTTCATATCGAGCGGAGTTGGAGAACATGGAGGAGAGAAAATTCATTGAGAAGTGAGCATTGCCATCACCTGGAAGGACCTTCAAAATCCAAGTTGTGAGTTTTGTTTTCTTTCTCCCTTATCAAGTGCGAGGAGGTAAAGATAAATATATCTCATTTTATTGTATTGTAGTGTGCATATGCTCCACTTTGATTTGTATTGTTTGGAAAAAAAATTAAAAAAATAATTCCCGCTAAGTCGAAAACCCGAGAGGGAACTTAGGCAAAAGTGGGAGGCCCGGATAGGTTGAAAACCCGAGAGGGTGACCTATGCAAAAATAAGAGGCCAAATGGTGAGGAAAAAAGTGAGGGTGAGCATTGAAAAAGAAAATTGTTTGAAGCTAGGATGAAAACCCAAGAGGGCTCCTAGGCAAAATGAGAGAAAATGAAAAAAAATTATGCTTCTCTTGATTTGTTTATTGAGTGGCTTTTTCGGTGGAGTAAGTTAGCTTGGCATTATATGTATACCTCACTTTTGTTATGGTTTGTTGGTTGTTTAGATTATCTTAGGCTTTGGGATGTGAGAGTGTGAGAGATTCTTATGTCTTGGGGGTTATGATAGTCTAGGAATATGATGTTGGATGTTTTGGAAAACTTTCACATGCAAGTTTACGCTTTGATCTTTGCTTGTTCTTGTTTACTCGAGGACGAGTAAGGTTTAAGTGTGGGGAGATTTGATGAGACGTCAAAAGCATGTATTTTACAAAGCATTTAACATCTCTTTTATCATATTTTTGTTGTAAGATTGCTAAATTTAGTAGGTTTACATGATAAGGGGTTTAGATGACCATTTTCGATTTTTATATCTAAATCCTTCATTTTGTAACCTATGTTTAGTCTAATGGACTTTTGGTCCTTATGAGCATTTAGATTCCTTTTTGTAAGATTAATTTGTAGATTTATCATGAGCACTTAGGAGTGGTTTAGTGAAGGCTATTTGAAAGGATGGTAGAAGATGGAAGGCCACTCACAAAGTGGTAGAAGATAAAGTGAAGAAAGGAGAGCAAACATAAGGGTGAAGAATGATCTATGTTTTGAAGCAGAGTTTTGAGAATTTTCTTAGAAGAATCAGCCTCCAAGAGTGGTACCATTGGATTCCTCTTCTCGAGTACTATAAAATCGACTACAGGAACTCCCAAAACGGATCAACGGTTCACCCGGAGAAAGCAAAACAAAATGGGACTTTTTCCATCGCGACTCGCGACTCACAAAATGTTGACCTGGGAGCTCAAAATTTTAATGATCTAGTCGTGACTCTCGACGGAGGTGTTGCGACTCACGATAACTGCCCTGCAACTTGCGTTTTACTCCCTTTTTTCTTGTACTATAAATAGCTTTTAACCCCCTTCTTCCCCAACTCTCTAAGCCCGACTTGGGGGCTCCAAAACCCTAGTTTTTCACCATTTTCCTCCATTTCTTCTTCTTTCTTTGTAGATCTTTGTTCTATGTTATGGGTTTTGATTATCTAGCTTAGTTTTATCTTGGGAGCAATGGATTGAAGCTTCCATATCTATGTAGTAAGAACCATATCTGTCTATTTAGTGCTTTTGCTATTGTGCATTTATTGAGCTTTGCATGTGAATTGTTAATTGCATTGGTTGTTGGAAGCTTGAGTATATGAATTGCTTGTATGATTACTTGTTAGGGTTGGGAGAAAGTAGCTAATTCTCCCCTCTTTTAATGTGGAATCCAAGAGCATGAGTTATAGCTTCTTAAATGATGTTTGTGTGTTGATAATTGCTACATGAATGTGATGATGTAGAACTCATTGTCATGTTTTTTTAGGTAGCAAATGAGAGAAGTCTATGAATGTCGATCGTTCTTGATTAATCTTGTGTAAATGCATGAATTGGTTAAATGCTTATATACGGTGTAGTATTTATAAGTGTTTCCAAGCTTGTTGATTCTTCATGCTAAATGCCATCAATGGGATACTCTTAGTCCTAAGGGAGTCATTGGTGAGGTTTGACAAGAGATGTCGAATTCACTCTTGCAAACTACTATTTAAGAAGGATAGAAGATTTATCTTCACAACAAGTAGTTGAAGTAGTGAATAGATTGTTTAACTCGTTCTTGAAGCCTTTATTATTTAGCATTTATGTATTCTTGATGCTATGTTTCACTTCATTTATGTCATGGGTTGTTTGAGAATAGGAAGTGTTTTTATGATTGAAGTGTTCGGGTGTTAGGAAAGTGACGAATTCCTTAGCTCCTTTGCATGAAAATCTATGAACATGAACTTAGAACTTCTTGTGGATAATGTGTTGTGATTCTTGCTAGATAAATATGTTAATGTTAAGTCAAGTAATGAATGTGATAGAATGAGTGAATAGTTCAATGATCTACATTAGGTTTGGAAGTGGATATCAATTGCCCCCAAGGCTTTATCTTTGTAGTTTTAAACCCCTTTTTCTTAGTTTTGTTTGATGATTAGCCTAGTTACTTGACTTTGCTAGTTTTCTTGTCTTTTTGTTCATAACTTAGGACCACCAAACAACCAAACCCCCCCCCATTTACATGCTTTTATATGTATGTATATATGTCTACTCCTAGCCTAATATCAACCTTTTGTACCTAAATGCTTAGGAAGATCCCTCTTCTTCGTGGACGACCCTGACTTGCCTCTATCTACTTAGTTGTAGATAGTAAGAATTTAGGGCTTATAAATATTAACTTTGAGAGGTACGGTGATGACCTCCCAGTCCTTAGCCGAACAAAAAGATGTGAAAGTGGAAGTCATTCTCGTCTGAAGCACAGCGAGGACAACTGTGTCAGTTTTTCAAGGACGGGACGCAAACTAGATGACATCATTGATCTAATACTTGACAAGGAGAAGATACCGACAAATAAGGTGCAAGACAGGAAGCTAGAAATGTGATCCCACAATTATGTGTATGAGGACAGATGCTTGTATAAGAAAGAATAATTATCTCCATGCATAAAGTGTGTGGGACCATCCCAAGCAAGATAAATCTTGAAAGAGGTACACGAAGGACTGTGCGGTTTGCACCAATGATCTCAAACGATTGCAAAGAATTTCATCCAAGATGGATATTACTTGTGGACCCTGTTCAACGATGTATACAGATTTTTCCTCAAATGCAAAACCTGCCAGATGAATGCTCCAATATCGTACAAGCCACAGTCGGTGTTAACAGGAATATACAGAGCATGGCCTTTTGATAAATGGGAAATTGATCTCATTGGACCTTTTTTGAGAGGTGCTGGTAGTTCCAAGTTTCTGATTGTGGCGGTAGACGACTTCACAAAGTGGGTAAAGGAAGAGCCCCTAGGGAAAGTGATAGCAGAAGGAGCAAGAAAATTTGTATGGCATAACATAGTTTTCAGTTTTCAGCTTTGGAGCACCATAGACCATCGTCACTGACAATGGCACACAGTTTGCATGTGAGGTTTTTGCAGAATGGTGCCTGAAACTAGGAATCACACAGAATTTAACTTCTCTAGATCACCCTCAAGTGAACAATTAGGTAGAAGTATAAAAAATAATGATCATTCAAGGTATCCAGAAAAGATTGGAAGGAAAGCAAGTAGGCTATGTTGATGAGATATCAAATACTTCGTGGTCATACAGGACAACAATGCGAGAACCAATAGGAGAAACACTGTATAGTCTGGTATATGGTCACAAAGTTGTAATTCTTGTTAAAATTAGACAATCAAGCCTTTGAGTTGAGCAATATAAGGAAAACTTTAACCTAGAGAATGTGAGGTTGAATTTGGATGAACTCGAAGAAAAGAGAGAGAAGGCGTAAATCAAGGAGGCCAAATACAAGGAAAAGATGGCCAGAGCTTATGTTGAGTCCTATTTTTGTTCTCATGTTGTCTTGCTTCTCCAGCTTCCAAGTCCTCGACTGATCCTACAAAACAGGCAGGCAGGTGCAGGGCTGTGCCTACTCCGATGCTCCGGTTAGTATTTTCTGTCACGTTCATAGTATGATTGTGAATAGTGAATTGATCTTGTAAATATTACCTATGATACTCAAAATCCCTAGTTATATGTGATTTGGGGGGCTGATGGGACAGCTCGATTCCCATTCCCCTTGTTTCCTTTTTCTCCTTGGTCAAGCCCCGCTCATTTCCTTCGTTCAGCACTTTCCCACTTTGGGCCTTGAGGGTCTCTCATTAACTTGGGCCAAATTCACTCTTGGACCCGCTGGGAACATAACTCGTCAAGTCCCCCCCAGTACAAGTCCTTTTCTATTTTGTCAAGTGCAGGGCGTTGGACAAGACTGGTCAAAGAGTTTACAGGGTGTAGGCAGCCCCTATTTCTTCGCTCCCTGTCCTAGGGCGAGCTACTTCATTGGCAGGAAATTGGGTGGTTTCATAACGTTTGAATGTTATTGATCCATTTAACTACCCAAATAAACCCCAAATCTGCTTGACGGTTGTGCTTCATGTGCACTATCTCGCCACGTGTCTGACGCCCAACGGTTTGTGTGCGTGTGCTTCTAAAAACATTCCTTTCCCGAGGTGATTCATTACTCTGTTGTAATTCCTGTCTCCACGAGGGTACTTGGGCCTGTCATCCTTTGTCTTTTCAAATTATTTCCTTTTCATTTATTTTCCTCTTTCTCATTTTCTTTCTCCATTCTCGCTCCAGTCTCTCTCACTTCCACTTTAAGTTCTCTCCGGCTATCGCTTCGTCTTCTCCAGGTACCACCTTCATTGTTTCTTTCTTTATTTTTCCTTTCCTCTTTATTTTTTCCCACCATCATGATTTTCTATGGTCAGCTCACCCAAAGGCGAATCGTACTGCAAACCCACTAACGCCAAATACTGGTCAATCAGCGCCATGATTAATAGGGCATTCATTGAAAATAGGTCACATTTTTTGATATACGTGATCAGGTGATACTGCTGAGTGATTCTCACATCGTTTTAGATGCCCCGGCTGACATGGTGGTTGTTTATTTAGATGCCTTGGAGAATTGTTGCCTTAGGTTCCCCTTATCCACATTTTTTTAAGCCGTCTTGGGATTATTTGAGTTAGAGCTCACTGATTTTCCCCAAAACTCTGTCTGATTCCTCTTGGGCTTTGAGGTGTTGTGCCATCTCTTGCGCATTCAGTCCACTACTACCCTCTTTTGGGTCTTCTGTCACTCGGGCCGCATACCCACGAACTAGACTTTTCTGAAGTTTCGACAGGATGGGGCCAAGCTTTTGATTGATCTTCCGACTCGGGTGGAGTGGAAACAAAGGTTTACGTTTATGAGTGAAGAATTGGTGCTAAGCTATGAAGGGACTCGGTATGTCTACCCCATTGGCCCTGAGCTGCGGCAAGGTGCTTAGCCTAATCCTCCTAAGATGATGGCCCTGCAACCTTTCATTTCCTGCCTGGAGACGGTGAGTGTTAGGTCGGATAGGATATTGAGGGATTCTACCATGCTGGCTGTTGGGCTGTCTTCCCTTCCTATTCACCTTTTTCCTCAGGATGGCCTCCTAAATCTAAGTGGTATTAATTTATCAGCTTTTGTCAGCTCGCTGCATTTTGATTTATTTCCTTATTACAGTTTTGTTTAACTTTTCTCTTCTCTTTGTTTTAATTCATTCTATTTTTGTGTTTTTCAGAAATGTCTGTTGCAAATTTCCTCGGTGATATTTCCAAGTGGCTTGCCATGTAACAAGCTCTCTCTCTACTGTGAAGTGAGGATACCGTTGGGGTCGTGGACTAGAAAGCGGGGAGTGTCCATATTTTCGACACCAAGGCTTCCAACAAGGAGCCTCTGCAGAATAAGCCTTGTTAGGGCCCCATTCTGAAATGGAGTGAAGGCTCTAGCCGTGACCTTATCGGCGTAAATAGGTAAATAGTATAGACGATGGAACCTGCAGCAGATCCCTAGAAGGACCCCACCAAATACAAAAGAATCCAACCTTAGGTAACCTAAGGAGTAAATCCGCAAAGAAGTAGGAGGGGGGGGGGATGAGAGAGTGCAAATCCGATGGATAAACACTCCCCCACCCCCCCCCCCCCTTTTAACTATGTAAAATAACTACCCACCCTAAGCAAGATAATCGAGCAAAGGGAGAACAAAGCAACCTGGAAAAACACAGGCTATAAAACAACCGAGAGAGTGGGGTGAGAACAAATCACTACCCAACAACAAAAATCCGCTTCTACCCCTAACAAATGGGGCCATCTTCATTTTGATTCCAAAATGCAGCCGAGAGTTGTGTGTCTCAGGTCTTGAAAGAATGTAGTTGCTGGAACGCTGATGAAGTAACAAAAATCCAATGTCGAATGATTTGAAGTCCTAGTGCAGCCGAGAGTCTATCTCGGGTCTTGGATATCTCATAAAAGATTTGAAGCCAATGATCCTAATTGCACCATACTGGCACGGATGAATAACTGCTTCTACCATATATATCCCTAAGGTGGAGATAGAGGGATGTTATTGGCCTTCAAGCATTCTCTTGTAAGCACCGAGAGTGATTTTGTGGGCAAAGATTAGATGAGGCCGTGCCTCCAACCTTTGTGAATCCCACTCAAATCAGCCTCCTAAAGATGTGAGAATGAATACACTTATACCGCGTGCATCAAGCGTGGCGATTATGTAATCGTCCACTCCATTTTGAGCAAATAGACAGCTTTATGCTAATTTAACACAGAGTGTAGCGCGAGCATAGAGCGCATAAATAACCATTAATTCATGAGTAAAAGCTAGGCTTATGAGCAAGAGTATTAGAGCGTAAATCTATACTCTCAAACCTATTTCCTCATCTTGTAAGAACCAGAAGAAATCCGAGAAAACCCTTGACTCCATCGGGCTCAAACCACTCCAAATTGCCCCGGGATATAACACTAAACAGCGCCAAACAGCACCTGGCCCTGACGCCCAGAACCAGCGCCCCGTGCCCATTAACCTCTCCTTACGTTTGCCCTGTTTCCGTGCTCCATCGTTGCGCATAGCAAGCCCGCGCAGTGACTGGCGCCCAGTCCACAGCGCCAGGATCCTAGACCCTTAGCCCACAACCTGCAGCACCTAGTGCACAGCACCCAGCACCTCCCAACAGTGCCCAGACCCAGAATAACCTCTACATGATAATGGCCCTGTTGTTGAGATCCGGTAATTTTTAGCGGATGGCGCCCAGCCCACGATGCCAGAAACCCAGTCCTATAGCACAAAGCATATAGAACCTAGTGCATAACAATCAGCACCACCCGCTAGCCTTATTTCATCTATTCCATCCGAGATATTAAAACAAGTGTTCATCAGGGAATAGCCTATTCATCACCATATAACAATCCTTCATAATTAACTTTACCACTCGATCGGAGCTAGGGGAGGCGCCATCCATAATAACATTATTTCGCTCTCTCCAAATACGATAAACCGTAGCTATCAAAGCGAGGATACCAAATTTCTTACGAACCTTAGTACCCTTGATTTGCCTTTTAACCCAATTCATTGAACTCGATATCGCATTTGTTCTTCTCCATAGCCCCATCCAATTCCTTATACGACCCCACACCACCTCTGAAAATTCACATTTAAAAAACAAATGCTCGTTAGTCTCGACCTCGGTGGCATAAAGAACAAGCCTTGTCCGAGTTATCCCCTTCCTCAGTTCGGATTTTGTCCTTTGTATAAAGTCTTCCAATTGTAGCAAGCCATGCAATAAACGAGAACTTTGGAGGTACAAAACCTCTCCAGATGCTATTGAAAACCTTCTCGCAATTTCGGCCACTCTCCTCATATAGCCTCGGGTGTTGGTGGCGATGCATGAAAACATAGCTTTAGACGTAAATTTCCTTGAGTTAGCCCAAAGACCAAGTTGGTGTTGAACTTCACTCACATCTCCTTGAAACATGCCGCACAAGTCATCTCGAATCTTACATAAGTCGCCAAAGTTACTTGAATACCTTTCGCCCAATCTTCCATTTTGAATCCTGGGATTTATGTCCCAGAAATCAACATCCCGAAGATAGAACGAGTGAATCCACTTTACCCACAAACTATCCTTCTTCATATGTATATCCCATAGCCTCTGCGCCATTGAAGCTCGGTTCCAAGTACCAAAGTCTCGCAAACCGAGTTCCCCAAAAGATTTAGGAGTACACAATTTTTTCCACGCCACTTTGCTCTTATATTTGCCTCCCCATAAGAAGCGCTTACATTTTTGCTCCAAAGCATAAAAAACCGTAGCTTGAATAACAAAATTCTGAATCCAGAATCCTGCAATACCTCCCACGATTGATCTCACAAGCTCCAGTTTACCTGCATAAGAAAGAGTATGTCCCTTCCATTTTGCTATTTCCGAATCAACTTTCCCTAACAAAGTACCAAACTGTGTCACCTTCACCTTGCTGGAATCCAATGGCACACCTAGATACCGAACAGGGAATGTCGCCCAAGGAATACCCGTGAAACTCAAGTCCTCTTTTATGCCTACTCCAAAGAACTTCGACTTTGCAGCATTAATGCCAAGGCCCGAAGTGCGCTCAAATTCATTCAAGGCGTCCATGAGTATATGAACAGAACTTGTGTTCGCCTTAGAGAATAGCATAAGGTCATCTGCAAATGCCAAATGCGTGATCCTTAACAATTCACATCTCGGATGAAAAGTGAAGTGTCTTAAATCTGTTCTCCTTTTCAACAATCTCGAGAAATACTCCATGAAAAATCACAAACAGGAGAGGCGACAATAGATCTCCTTGACGAATTCCTCTTTGCCCCTGAAAGTGATCGCACAGTTTACCATTAACTGCAATCGAGAATGAAGAAGTGCGAACACATCTCATGACTCTATCCGTCATTCTCCTCAGAAATCCAAGGCCGAGTAGAACTTCTTCCAAGAATTCCCAAGAGACTGTATCAAACGCTTTCTGCAGGTCCACCATAATCATGCATCGTGGAGAATTCCGAACCCTTCCATATCCCCGAACAAACTCCTGAGCTAGCATTACATTATCAGAGATATTTCTACACTTCACAAATGCACCCTGGCAAGGGTCAATGATCCCGGGCAGAATTCCTTCCAGCCTGTTCGCAATGATTTTTGTAATAACTTTATAAACCACATTGCAGCACGCTATTGGTCTAAAGTCACTTACTTTTAAGTTATCAGGCTTCTTAGGTATCAATGCAACCAAAGTATGATTAAGCTGGGCCAAGAGATCACCTGTCTGAAAGAATTCCAACACCGTGGCTGTCACTTCCTCACCCACAATATCCCACTGCTTCTTAAAGAAAGCAGCTGTATAGCCATCCGGACCTGGAGACTTATCATCCGCCATTGCAAACAAAGCTTGTTTAACCTCCAAGTTCGAAACCTCCTGATTTAAGAAGGCCCTGTCCATATCCGTGAGGTTGTTTCCTTCCCCCATAATACCTGAATCAATGGGCACTCTTTCCCTTCTTGTGCCGAACAAGCCTTTGTAGAAATTTGCAAATAACTCTCCCTTTCGACTATTTGAAGTTACAATCCGGTTTTCACTATTAATAATCGCTGGGATACCTCCTCCTTTCCTTGCCGAGATCATAGTGTGGAAATACTTAGATCCCTTATCCGCCAAAGTAATATGATTGATTCTTCCCTTTTGAGCAAGGAAGGATGATTCCGCAAGGTAGTACATCATAGCTTTCTTCTTTAAACTTTGAAAAACTGCAACATCATTGTCCGAAGCACTTTTAGCATCGAATTCATCAAAGGCTTTATTATACTCCGCATCTGCAAACTTGGCCTTTTCGGACATATGATTAAAATCTAATTTGCCCAATTCTTTCAATGGGTTTTTCATTCGAAATAGCTTTCTGGTCACCGAAAATTGCTTTGTACCTTCAACCCTCGGGCTCCAATAATCCTCCACTATTTGTCCACAATTCGAATGGCCTAACCACACGTTTTGGAATCGAAATGGCCTACCCTTTCCATCAATCTCTTGCGACATGTCAACCACCATAGGAGAGTGATCAGACTGAGCCGAGATTGGTAAGAAAGTTGTGCGACAAGCATCTCCATCCCATCCATGATTTAAAAGCACCCTATCCAGCTTCCTCCAAATCTTCCAATCAGCGCTATGCCAGGTTAAATGCTCATCTATGGAAGGCGCATCCCTTAATCCACACTTTACACAAACATCCTGAAACTCCTTCATCGGATACAAACTAGGGACAGTGGCTCTGTAATGATCATCAACACTAAGGATAGCATTAAAATCACCAAGAACCATCCAAGGCGAATTCAGGTTAGCTCCAAAAGACTTCAATTCCTCCCATAGTGGTAGACGCGGCAGACGTCCCCTACTATGTCCATACACAAATGTACAGAAAAACTCAATACCAGAAGCAAGATTACGAACTTTCAGGTGAATACATTGCGGAGATTTCCCAAGGACATCAACCAAGAAGCCTTTCGGATCCCAGATAATGAGTATCCTCGAGTTCTGCCACAGTTCAAAATTGTGCGTAAACTTCCATCCCTTAAAACCCTTTAAGAAAATCCTCAACACCTTATCCTCCATTTTCGTTTCCAACAACCCACACAGTCCAACCCTATTTGTGGAGATGATATTTTTCACCCACCTCCTCCTTACAGGGGCCGATAGACCCCTGACATTCATTGCTGATGTATTCATTGGGAAATAAAGGTCCAGTTTGGCTTCAGACCGCCGCCAGTTGCTTCCATGCTTTCCAGTGATTTACTTCCAGAACTGTCTGAATGACTCCTCATAGCTGATAACATGCGCTGAAAAGGTTTCTGAACACCCTGCTCATTAATTTGAGTCCTGCTCTTACTTCTAGACCTAGTCAAAGCCCCTGGAGTGGGGGGAGGCCTACTCTTACTCTTGCTCCTATGCAACCTTGGAATTTTTTAGCTTCGAGCATCCGGATGAATCATTTGTTTAGGCAGTTTTCCAGCACCTTCAATCGGATTATCATCATCCCCAAATGCTTGTTGATGCATATCGGGTGGTAAATTGGCAACACGGGTGCTGGGTTTCAAGCGTTCGGTGCTCCTGTCGCGTGCTGTTTGGACTTGGTTTACAGCGCCAGAAACTCCGGCGCTGCTTGGGCAGATTTAGCGCCAACTCCACGGTTTCCAGCGCCAACATCTCCAGGCGCTGCCTGGGCAGACTTAGCGCCAACGCCATGGTATCCAGCGCCAGCTCCAGGCGCTGGTGATGCGGACAGGTTTACTGGCAGCGCAACAATTGCCTGGTTAACCGCATCCTGCAGTCCACCAATGGTTATACCATGCCCTTTTTTAGCACTTCCCACTTTCTCGATACTTTTGACTATGTCTTCAACCAACTTTCCCTTCCCTTTCCTTCGCCTCTCTACCTCCTCATTATCCGAAGAGGCATCCTCAATGATCACATTCTCCTCCCCTCCAACCGAATTTGAACCTAGAGTATCTCCAATGGTTTCAGCTTGCATCTTCCGAACCCAAACTTGGTCATTATATCGAGATCTCCAGTGTTTCTTCCCCTTCGCCTTCATATCCTTGTTATCTTCCGTAGGCCTCTTTTGTTCCATCTCCTTGGCTTTCCAGTAATCATCGCACACTTCCATGAGATGATTGTTTTCACCACAATTCGTACACCAAGGTCTGCAATAATCATAGATGATTTTTTGCACAAACACCTCACCAGTTGGAACACGAAAGCTCACCTCCTCCTTGAGCTTTTTGGATGTGTCAATCCATACCAAGAGACGTGCATAGTAGCCCCTCAACTCGAGAGTACCATTATCCATAAGAATTGGATCTCCCAGTGAAGTAGCAATCTTCTCCAATGCCTTCTTATGCCAACACATCTTTGGCAAGTGCTCCATCCTTATCCAAACTGGTTTATCGGGATAATCTTTGGGATAATCTTTGAGGTGGTTCTCGAGATGCTAAACCCCATGCTGCAGGTCACACTGCGAGCAGATCACTTGTCACTCAGCCTATTCAGGCTTTCGCGTTCTCTCCTCCATTCACTTGCAGCTTCTCTTCCCAGGGCCCCAAATGTAACTCTGCCAACCGCAGCGAGTTCGTCAGTGAGATCCTGCCAAATCCTCATTACAACTCTTGGCTCAAGGAGCACTCGTTTAACATGGTGGGGAAAGTTTCCCTGGCTGACCGCTCTGCAGCCGCTGTCCTAGAGGTACTTTTCTTTTTTCTCCCTTTTCATGATTAGTATTTATCGTGTCATAAGGTTGTTTTAATTTTGTTCTTTCCTGGATGGTTTTCAAGTTCTGTACTCGTCTAAGGTCATGCAGGTAGAGCCTGACGGCGCGCAGGCTTAGATTAGCTAGCTATATCCGGGCATGGCCTCTTTGAAGTTATCAGTTTCGAAGGTTTCTGACCTGGAACAAGACTTGGAGCTGGAGAAAGGCATTTATGGTTCCTTCTAGTCTTTTCTAGTTTGGTTTGAGGCTAAGGTCAAGGAGTTAACTGCCTTCCACAACTGGGCCTTCACTAATGGCTTCCTGAGCCTCTATTCTCGTGTGGTGCAAAGTGATAAGGCTTCTGAGATGCTGAGCGATACTTTTAAGAATGCAATCTATTTATACCCCCAGACTGATGATGAGGAGGTTCTACACGTTGGTCTAGGTGGGGCTTTCATCCTTTTCCGTGATCACAGCTTCGCGGAGTACTTCTCAAAGCTGCATCCATACATGACCCTTGACGAGCTTGAAAACTGGAAGCCTGATGGTGCTCTGGTTGAAGCCGATGCTCTCTCAGCCAGTGGTCCTTACCTGGGAGGTGAAGCTAAGAGGAAGGTGCTGATGCTGGAGGCTGGGGGGAACGATCTTGACGGCGCTGGTGGTGATGCTAGTGGTGACGTGATGAAGCCATGAAGGCTTTTATGTTTTTGTTTTTTAGATGATCATGTGTGTTCTCCTTTCTGTCTGGGAGCCTAAGACAATTTCTTTTTATGTTGTTTTGACTTTGGCATGATTGGCCCAGATAACTTGTTTTCGATAACTTGTTCGTTGTTTTTTTTCCTTCAGATAACTTGCTTTCTTCGCTCTCTTTTTTGTTTGGGTAGTTGCCTAATTTATGGGGTGTTCTTCCCCCATCTGAACGTTGCATATAGAATATTGCACATTTCTTGTATTTTTTCTTTATTTTCTTCTTTCTATTTTGCCTAGTTGATTTGGTTTTTCGTCTACTGGCATTTATAGTCTTAGTCGGGGTAATCGTTCTACAGCCCCTTGAGTGCCGGAACGTTAATTTTGAACCGATTGGCCTAGCCTGTGATTTTGTTCACTATTGGGGCGAACGTTTCATGTTAGGTCTTGGTCGGACTCGTAGTTCTACGGCCCCCTAGGTTCCAGAACTTTTACTTTGGCCTAGTTGGCTCGACCTGCAACATGCTGGTTGTTTGTGTCAGCGTTGCATCTTAGGTCTGGGCCTGGCTCGTTGCTCTAAGGCTCCTTGGGTGTCGGAGCTATTATTTTGGCCTGATTAGCCTAGCCTACAATCTGCTGCCTGTTGGGACCAGCATTGCATTTTAGGTCTAGGCCAAGCATATTGCTCTACGACCCCTTTGGTGCTAGAGCTTTTATTTTGACCTGATTGGCCCGACCTACAATCTGCTGGTTGTTGTAGACCAGCATTGCCTTTTAGTTCTAGGTCAGGCTCGTTACTCTACTACCCCTTGGGTGTTAATATTTTATTTTGGCCTGATTGGCCCAACCTGTAATTAGCTGGCTGTTGGAGACCAGTATTGTATTTTAGGTTTTGACCAGGCTCGCTGCTCTACGGCCCCTTGCGTGCCAAAGATTTTATTCTGGCATGATTGGCCCAACCTGTAATCTGCTGGCTGTTAGAGGCCAGGCTTTCGGCTCTGCAGTCCCTTGGGTGTTGGGGCTCCATTTTTGGTATGACTGGCATGGACCGTGTTTCACGGGCTGTTAAGGTAAGTCATCCAGTAACGCTAATATTTTTAGTTCGCCTTCTTACATTGAAAACTTCAATAGAACAACAAAAGGGGTGACATGGAGCAGCTGAGATTCCTTATGATCATACCCCTTATGGGTTTACAAAATATTTGATCCCTTCAGGAATCCCTTCTCGCCCGTCAGAGTGCTGAATTGTTCAAATACAGGCAGTTAATATACTTAAGCATAGTACCTTCTCAGATGGATGATGTTCCAGGTGCGAGGGTTAGCCTTCCGTCCTGTGTCCCCAGCTTGTATGCCCCCTTTCCTAGTACCTCGACCACCCTGTACGAACTTTCCCATTATGCATCCAGGTTTTTCTGTCCCTGGACTCTACTTGCTTCATTTCTCCACAATGCTAAGTCTACTACTCTCAGGGTACTTAGTCTCACCCTGTTGTTGAAATGTCACTCTATCCAGGACTTGTACGCTTCCTCTTTCAGCGTTGCCCTATCTCTGACCTCATCCAGTTCTTCAAGGCTCTCCCTGATAGCCTGGTCATTTTCTATCAGGGGCATCGGCATGGACACCCTCCTGCTGGGGACCGTGAACTCTGGGGAAATGTTAGCTTCCATTCCGCAACACAGCCTATAGAGGGATTCTCCAGTGGCTCTTCTGGGCATCGTTAGGTATGACCATAGTACACACACCAACTCTTCATCCTAGTTTCTGTTTGCATGAACCAGCATTTGCTTCAACACATGGATGATCATCCTATTTGTGACCTTTGTTGGCCCATTTGCCTGGGGGTGAGCTACAGAGGTGAAATGTTGTTATATGCCCAACTCGGCGCATCATGATTTGAATGGTTCATTAGAAAAATGTTTCCTTTTGTCGTTCACTATCTCCTGCAGGATCCCAAATCTGTAGACAATGGTCCTCCTGGCAAAGTTTGTGATTTTCTTCCTTGTAATGCTTGCTATAGCTTCAGCCTCCACCCACTAGCGCAAATAATCGATCACTACCACCAGGAACTTTTTTTTCCATGCCACTTAGTGGAAAGGGCCTGAAATATTGATTCCCTGTTTTACGAAGGGCTAGGGCGACCTGATGGTGGTCATTCGCTCTACATGAAGCTTTTGCACTCGGGAGTGCTCCTGGCATCTATGACACTCCCTAGCCATATTCTCCATGTCTGCTCACATGGTGGGCAGTAGTAACCCGACCTTACTGCCCACAATGCAATAGTTTTTCAACCCCTGATGTCTACCTCAACTTCCCTCGTGTATCTCCCTAAGGCCAGTTTATGCTTTCTACTACTCGGCGCACCTGAGCCATGGCTAAGGATACCCCCATTTTTATAGCGAACCATTCTTCATGGCGTACTGCAGCGCTTTTCTCTTCACTGCCCTTGCCTCTTTCTCTTCTACTAGAAAAATATCAATTTCCAAGTAATTTTGGATGGGCGTGGTCCAATTAACGTCTTTGACCTGTATTTCTCATACTTGCTTGGTATCAATCGATTTGCTGGCCAACTCCTCCACCAGTACCAATTTGGACGGGTGTACATGTGCCGTGGACGCCAACTTGATTAACACGTCCGCTCTCGTGTTCTGTGACCTGGGGACCTTTCGAACTCCTCAAACTCCGGTGCCAGGCTCTTCATCTTATCCCTGTTTTTCATCATTATAGGTTCCCTGGCACTGTACTGCCTATTATAATGATTGGCTACCAGGATTAAGTCTCCACGGGCCTGTAATTTTTTCCTCCCAGCTTCTAAGTGGTTTCCATGCCAGCAATCAAGGCTTTATATTGTGCCTCGTTATTCAAGGTTGGGAACTTGAAACACAGGGTGAATGTTGCTTCCATGCTTTCTGGATCTGATATGACCAGCTTTACACATACTCCTTCCACTCGGGCGCTCCGTCTATATACAGCTTCCACACATCTGGTCCTACTAGCCTACTCCACTTCGTGGCTACAGTATCGACTGGCCTTTCGTTTACTACTTTCATCTTACTTTCTTTGGGCATCTTCGCTAGGAAGTCTGTCATTAACTGCCCATTATTGCTCTTCTCAGGGCGTATTCGATGGCATGCTCCGCCAACTCTACAGCCCATTTCACCAGTCTTTTCGATGCCTCTGGCCTGGTCATTATTGCTTTCAGTGTTGGTTGGTGAGGACCGTCACAGGGTGTGCCTGGAAGTATTGCCTGAGTCTCCTCGCTGCATGAACCAAGGCCAGGGAGAGCTTCTCCTAACTTGTATATCTTCACTATGAGCCTTGCAAGGGCATGCTCACAAAGTACACGGGTCGCTGCACCTTTTTCTCCTCCCTAACCACTGCGCCACTAATTTTTTCATCGCTCGCTGCGACATATAGAAAGAGTGATTCCCCTTTCTGTAGACTTGCCAGTGTGAGAAGGTCTTTCAGGTACGCCTTCAGCTCCTCAAAGCAAGTTTCCTCTTATTCACCCCAATGTATCATCCCCTTCTTGTCACTCAGTATTTCAGCGCCTTGAAGAAGGGAGCGCTTTCTCTACTACCCATGACATGAACCGGTTCATGCCTGCTAGCTTGCCATTCAGGCTCTGAACCTCTAAAATAGTGCCCGCTGACTTTATTTCCAGGATCTCTTTTACTTTCTTGGGGTTTGCTCTCATCCCGTCATTCGACACAATATGTTTTAATAACTTCCCTTCCCCCACGCCAAATTGGCACTTGGCTAGATTCAACTTCATCTCTATCTTTCTAAACTGCGCCAATGTCTCTCTGACGTCTCCCACAAAGATCTTGTATCGGCTTCTTTTTATCACCATGTCATCTATATACACCTCCAAATTTCTCCCAATTAGCGCCTGGAAGATCTTGTCTACTACCCTTTATTATGTGGTTCCTGCATTTCTCAGACGGAAAGGCATCATCCAGTATCTGAAAGCTCCCCTCTCAGTTATGAAAGTGGTTTTTTCTATGTCACTCTCTAACATGGGTATCTGGTGGTATCCTTTGTATGCATCAAGAAAATATTTAATTGGGTAATTGGTAAGGGCGTCTACCTTTTGGTCAATGAACGACAATGGGTAGCAGTCTTTGGGGTAAGCTTTGTTCAGGTCTGTGTAGTCCATGCACATCCTCCAGCTGCCACCCACATTTTTCACCAGCATAGGGTTGGCCAGCCAAGTCGGGTAGCTAATTTCTTGATGGATTCTCACTGCGACCAGCTGGCTCAACTCCCTATTTACCACCTCGTTCCACTCTCTATAGAGCATCATTCGCTTTTGTTGGACAAGCTTATGGGAAGGGTTCACCTTTAGCTCATGGAAACCAATCTCCTTTGGGACTCCCATCATGTCATTCTTCCTATAACAGAAGGCATCTTATTCTCTTTCAACACACGTATAAACTCCATTTTCACTTTAGGCGGGAGAGATGTTCCTACCTGCACCGACTGCTTCTCACTGAGCTGAACTGCTTCCACCCCAGTGCCCAGCTCTAAAGGGTCATTCTTGCCTACAATCTCCTCACAGGCTTGGCCTTGTTGACCTATCTTGCCCGATCTCTGCTTAGGTCTTCACGCTTACGCTTACTAATGGCGGCCATGTGGCACTCTTTAGCCTTTTGTTGATCTCCTCTAACTGCAACTATCCCTCCCTTGGTCGGGAACTTCAGGAGCAGGTGCAAGGTCGACACTATTCCCTTTATTAATGCCACCGCCGATCTAGTCAGTATTTGGTTGTACAAGCTGTTTGTTTTCACAACTATGAACTCCATGTCCACAGTTTAGCTTTTGTCTCCGTCTTCCATCCTCACCGGCAGGAGTATGGTTCCTTCAGTCCATACTATTCTGTCTGTAAAATCCATCAAAGGGGTCTCCGTGGGCTCCATATTCCTCTTCTTATACTCATCCAACTTCTCAAAGAAACTCTGGTACATTATCTCCGCTGAGCTTCCACTGTCCACATATGCCCGGTGGATCCTTTTATCCATCACTCTGACCGTTATCACCACCGCATCTCTGCCAGCTGGTCTGTCTGGTATTGGGTCACTGGCATCGAACATTATTTTCTCGTTGATGTCCAGCTTCTTGTCTGCTGGGGTGGGCTGCGGTATCATCCTACAGCATGCCTTTCGTTAGGATTCCATTCTTCCCCTAGTGCTACCACCTATGATGGCATATTTGTTAGTGACTGTGGCTGTCTAGTTATCTTTCACAAGGGGACTCCCTTTCTTCCTCTTTCCCCGTTCTTCCCCTGCATCGTCCCTAGCCACCTTATTTCCCTTTTTGCAACTTTTCTCCCTGTCAGGACTCCTTGCTCTGCCACGACCGTCTTGTTGCTTGCAAAAAATTTCATACTTATTTTTGTTCTGGTAGTTAGCCTTGTTTTGGGCCCTTGCACTTTTTGCTAAGTGTGCCAGCTCACCGCTCTGCACACAATCTTTGATGTTATGCTTCAAGTGTGTGCAATCATTCGTACCATGACAATGATCATCGTGGTGATCGTAGAAGCAGAACTTGCACCTCTTGATGATATTCGTTCTCATATTTAGCAGGACATCCAAAATGCCCTTCCATGCGTACAGGGTGAAAATCTCTTTGGGTGTCTTGATGAGCAGCATGAAAACCCTTCCTATTCTCACGATTTTACTCGTTGACAAGGCACTTGCCTTGCCTCGCCCAGCTTTCCTCGACCTTGCGTCACCCTCTGCGCCAGCCTTCCTGTGGCCCTGATGGCCCTGGGCTTCCCTCTTTCCTTTGTCGGCCAAGTCTGCCCAGCTGAAGTTTTCGACTATCTTCATTAGCTCATCAATCATTCTTGGCAAATCTATGGTGCAGCCTCTCAACAAAAGTTTGTGCCTCAGCCCATTTTTGAATATGTCTATGAGGAAATGACTGCTAATTTCCTCCACCTGATTGCCAGCAGTTCTGACCTAGTCTTTTGGAACTTCTTTCTCTGAGTGAACCGAGTCAAGAACTTGATTTCCAGCTTGTTGAATCTGTCGATCGACTCATCCTCCATTATCTTAAAAAACACCATGGCCGTTATCGCAGGGTGGTCGCGAACACCGTGCAACAGATGGCTTCCAGCATTGAAAAGGTATCCATGTTGGTGCAGAAGGTGTGCAAATGGTTTTCTGGGTCTGCCTCCCCATTATACTACCCCAAACTCATTAGTATCTTTAACTTCAGATCAGCCGTGAACCTCATTCTTTTCCTAGTGACGGTGATCCTCTATTTTCCCTCCACAACTCACTTCTTATTTCCGTTACTAGGGTCATACCCTTGTTGAGCATCTGTCCCACAGTGGCGGCATGTAGCCGCCCTGCCATTCTCAGTCTGCTTCCATCTCACCACCTATGAACTGTGTTTTCTTGCCGCCTCTGATCTGTGCTTTCCTCTCAGTTGTGGCGATACTCTTCTCATGTGTTGTACGCGTTGCTGTCACCTTCCTTCTCGGGAAAAAGCTTTGTCTGCTTTACCCCAAGCCTTCTTTGTTCCACTCTGCTCTTCTCCTTATCTTCCATTCTACTCAAGCTCATCATTATCTCTTTTTGTGAAGCCACAAGCTTCTGAAGTAAGTCCGTGTTGCTTGCAAGCTCTGCTGTTGGGTGGAGCTGGTATTCCACCCTCGTTGGTGTCAGCATCGACGTAATGTTTTCCTCCAGATAAGTTATATCCTCCATCGTTACCTAGTTGAATAGACTTCCTGTTGGTGGTGCCTTCATTTTGTTTGATCTACGCGGATGCTAAAAACTTTGAACATGACTCCTATTGACGGCGGAAATGTTGAGTCCTATTTTTGTTCTTCTATTGTCATACTTCTATAGCTTCCAAGTCCTCGATTGATCCTACAAAATAGGTAGGCATGCGCAGGGTCGTGCCTGCTCCGACGATCAGCCTTTACAGTCACGTTCACAATATGATTGTGAATAGTGATTTGATCTCGTAAATCTTACCTTTGATACTCTAAATCCCTTGTTATACATGATTTGGGGGGTGATGGGACAGGTTACGTCCAATCCCTCTTGTTTCTATTTTCTCCTTGGTTAAGCCCCGCTCGTTTCCTTCGTTCGGCCCTTTCCCACTTTGGGCCTTGAGGGCCTCTCGTTCACTTGGGCCTTGAGGGCCTCTCGTTCACTTGGGCCAAATTTTCTCATGGGCCGGCTGGGAACATACCTCGTCAGCGTACAACCAGAGAGTCAAGGAAACACAATTCCAAATTGGCAATTTGGTGCTAAGGAAGAATGAAGCTAGCCTAGCTGAAAAAAGAGGAAAATTATGCCCGGAATGGGAAGGGTTGTACAAGATAGTGAAGGCATGCCGATCAAACTGCTATGAGCTAGAGAGAATAGATGGTAGCAGTGTTCCTAACACTTGGCACATAGTTAACTTAAGAAAGTTTTATGTATAGAATCAGCAAAGTGGTAGGAAAATCTAGCTTTCATGTATAGAAGCCATGATATAATTATTGGTGGTGTTCGTTCCCTACATTTGTGTTGAAGGCGATATTATTGCAGTATGAATATTTTGAAATATAATCTTTCCTTTTCAAATATTTATACTTTGCATTTACTCCACTAAATTACAAATTATCAACACATGGAGTTAGTGGCATAAGTATTAATTATGAATGCCACTCAACCCACTTTTTGGAAAATGTACAAGAAAGCATTTCATGAACTCGACTATAGAGTAGATATGCTCACAGTGAGGTAAGAGCGATATATAGATCTCGTAACTTTGCACTCTCAATAAAACACAAGTTATAGATTTTTTTATCAAGCGAACCTGCCTCTAATACAACAACAAAAACAATCAATAGATCTTGCAGCTTCGCACAATACAAATTCTCAATAAAATAGGCAATATATCTTACTACATGATAGATATGCCAACAAAATAGTGACTAAAGCAAGCTATAGATCATGAAGCTTCGCGATATACATATTTTCAATTTTCAAAATCACAAGAATAGAAACACAAGGGAAAGACCTTATGAGTAAAATAGAGTCAGAAAGTTAAAGAGCATCCAAAAGCGTAAAGACAGAAAAGAAACAACCACATCATTTAAAAGAAACAACCAAAACAACATCATTGTTCAAGAAAAGAAAATCATTGCATACTATCTACGCCTAGAAGCTTGTGACAACCAGGACAAAGATGAACCACCACAACAGCAACTGTGCTAAGCCTCTTGAGGAAGACGCTCAGCCCCATGCCGGTTTTCCTCAGCCTCACGCTCCTCGCTAATTATCTGGCCATATCGTCATTTCATGTGTAAATAAGTAGGATGGTATCTCAGAACCCTTCACTTCATATGACCGAGATCTCTAGCATAATATGCCTTAAAGTTGGTTATAGGACCAAACTCTTCTCGGTCTAACTGTATACTCATAACATTAATAGTTTCTTCATACTTCTTCAATTCAGCCTTTAAATTATGTACTTCATTTTCTAGTCTGTGGATATGCAAGCGAGTAGCCTCAGAAAAGTTAATCCGTTACTTTTCAACTCCCACAGTCAGATCTCCACGGCTAGTAGGTCTA
Organism: Rubia yunnanensis; assembly: GCA_037428765.1. Taxonomy (NCBI): domain Eukaryota; kingdom Viridiplantae; phylum Streptophyta; class Magnoliopsida; order Gentianales; family Rubiaceae; genus Rubia; species Rubia yunnanensis. The sequence continues at coordinate 49,606,410 of CM075068.1, read as the reverse complement.
CGAGACGAGACGAGAGCTTGAATCCTATCCTTGTACTCAACACAAGATTGCTCCAATTGATGAACTGAAAAATCTAAATGGTTACATTTAGCATGAAGTTCCTCAGTTTCACTTAGCATTTGTGTGTTTGTGGGAAACTGCTCGTCAAACTTACTTTTCCAACCAAGAGTAGAAGATGAAAAGTGATCACACTCATCTTGCTTTTTCTTTAACATTTCTAGTAAATCATTAACACGGGCACATTATTTATCAATGATCAATGCCTTCTAATAGGCCTCGTGGGTCTTCCTCACACCATAATCCCTAGCCTCTACTTGTTGCTGAAGCATCTTCACCATGTTCGATTGTTGACGATGAATAAGATTGTTCTGCTCGTTTATAATCCTATGTAGATTGCGCAAGACATCTTGGGTGTCCTTTAAAGTTGTAATCCACTTATTTTCAAGATCATTGATACTCAGAAGCATATACTTCAAATGAATGCCTGCACATAATGCCCACTCTTCAACACGAACAGGGAGATTAAGCGATCATATATAATTGCTAGCAGATTCAGGATCAACTAACCGCGGACGATGTTATTTCCAAGCGATTCAACATTATACCCATCAGGAATGAAGTTACTATAAGGGAAACTTGTAGACAAAGAGGGAGATGAAGACAAAATACGAAGTTTCCACTCAATACATAAGGGAAGCGATTCCATGCACAAAAAGCGATCAGAAGAAACAATCTCCTCGCACTCTTGGGTGAAAGTTTGAGTGGAATGAAACAAGCTAATAGGTTCAAAAAAATAATCACTACATCCCATAAAGTCAAGCCTTTTCAAATATTTATGATCAACCAAAATATTGAAGCCCTGCACACAAGTAACGGTAATGAGAAAACGTAAAACGGGAAGAGGAAATCAACATTCATAACAAAAGTTACATAAATGGTACAGACATACATCAAAATATTGTCATAGGTTTACATTTAATAACCAAAAAAATCCAATACACTAGAATTCAACTAACTCGGAGGTTGGCGGAGGCTGAACAGCAATAGCAGCCGCTTTCTAGCTTGGTTGCTGAGTGGGATTGTCCTTGCTTGGCTACTGAGCAAGGGTTTCCATGTTTGCATTAACCTCACTAGCCACGCTGGCATCAGGATCAGGAGTTGGAACATCAGTGCGAGGTTTAAACGGATGATCGTCCAAGTAATTCACCTCGCACTTCTTTAGCTCAGCCGCAGAGGGATGACTAGGAAGGCTAGCAAGATGCGATAGCAGAGCTTAGGGATGTTCCCCATCAATAATATTTTCAAGAAAAGCTTTATTTTATTTCTTCTTCTCCAGGGCCTCAACACACTTTTCATATTAGGCAAACTCTTCAGCGAGCAAGTAGGGTTCCACTCACGTTGATTCTTCACAGCCTTGCAGTAGCCAATGGTGCGAGCATCGCTGGAGACATCCTCAAAATATTTATAAAATGACTTATTCTTGCAGATTCGACCAACCATAATTTGAGGTTATTGAGGAGAAGCAGGTCAATTGGTACGCATCTCCTTTAACTTAGCACGAAGCCTAGTCACCTCCGTCTCCACGAGCCTAGCACACTCCTCACTAGTGCTCGCCCATTTCTCTACAGTGTTAGCCCATTCCTCAAAAGCTTTAAGCAAACTTTCTAGAGTTGCACATTTAGCTTCATGTGCCTCATACTTCTCTTACAATGACTCATCAAAAAGAGAAAACTTGGAAAACCACTCACTTGCAAGTTGAAGGCTTTTGCCAACCTTATAAGACAAAAACACATAGGATGATGTTAGTCAGCATTTTACAAACAAGATCAGGACATAAAGAAAGTCACTAAAGTTGAGCTGCAGACTTACCGCAGCCAGTGTATCGGGTAAAGAGAGGTTGGACAGGATATCAGATAGCATCCCCTCCGCCAATGAATTCTCAGTTCCCACCAGAGTTTGTAAACTAGATTGGTTAACATGCCCCTTTTTGAAGGATAGAAGTGAATGTCCTGAAGATCCACCACCCATATCCATCTTTTACTTTTTCTCCTTTGCCACAATGATCGGGTGATGACCACTTGTCTCCCCTTTATCAGTAGTCTTACTCTTATCCCCATGGATAGTCTTATTAAAATATTATTTGAGGGTATTACCCCCAGCCGCATTATCAGGCTGAACAATATCCTCAGCCACCTCCTTATTGCCATCATCAAAGAGCAATTGGTCATCTTCACCTTTAGCTAGATCCATATCTAAAATAAAATGAACATCATAAATCAAATGAACACATAAAGAATAAATTAAATGAATAACAGTTTGTCAAAATAAGAAAGACTGCAGATCAAACACATTAAAACAAAAACAATCAAAACACCTTTATCATCAGAGTCAGCATAGCGGAGATGTTGCGTATGAGCATGAAGTGTGACCACGATCTTCGTCTCTTCTGTAAAATAAACATTCACTCCAGGAAGCTTAAGCTTGGGAACCTTGTAGTTCTAAGAGGGTACAAAAACTTTGGGGTTTTGTTTTAATTTTATGAAGATATATTTTGTACGACCGAGACCAACATTACTTGGGAAACCACTCACAAGCTCAACCCCAGCAATCACGGGATAAAAGGTAAATTCGTCTACTGTGTTTTTCACCTTTCGAAGATGGTAAAAGTTGCTAAACAACTCAAGAATGAAAGGAACATTCTCTTCCTCGCATACATGAAGAAACCTCATTATGATAGCAATGCCCTTGGGGTGAAATTGGGACAATTCAACTTTATTCGAACAGAGAATATCAACAACATGTTGAGGAAGAGAAAAATAAAGGCAAAAGTTCAAATAGCCTAAGTAGTATGATATATAGCTAACTGGTAGAGTGCAAACACATTCACAATTTGTGGGAGCGCGAAGTTTAAAAGGGGCTAAAAATAGGAAGTAGCTTTTTAATTCTTCTAAATATGTTCCAGTCAACATGCTGTGTATGGTAGAGAAGCCAATAACATGACCGGAATCCCCACCGGAATGAGAATCTTCTACGAGGGACTCATCGCAATTAGGGGAAGTCATGAGGATAAATGATGAGCCCAAATTTGGAAATAACAGAGTTAATTAAGGGATAGGACTGCAGATAAAAGTATGTTGAAACAAAGCTTAATAGAACAGAGGCCGGAGAAGATGACTGGGAAATATGATAACAAAACAACCAGTACATCACAAGAAAATCAAAGAAAAGATATATGTTATCAAATTTAGAGCATACAGTAAATAGATTAGAAATTGGAAACAAACCTTACTCTTCAAAAACACGAGGGAAGGTGATGCACGAAAAACCTGATTTGGCCGGAAAGAGTGAAGATTTTGGCAAACAAAGGTGATAAAACTGAGACAAAGAGAGAGTTTCAATATTTAATACTAGGAAGGGAAGCAGCAAAACCAAGGATGACAGACAGTTCAAAAGCACAATGATGAAGTTCTGACAAAAAAGTGGGTTACCTTTTACATATACCGAGGAAGCGGCAGAAGGTGAATAGACAGCGCACTAAAAGAAGCTACTCGTTTGAAATTTCCAATTTAAAAGATACAGTAATAACAAACGTTAGGAAAATTTGGAAATGAACAGCAAAAAAAGAGGAAAGAATCACAGCTCTTTCAAACATAATCTCCGCTACTATCCTCAACGATAAAGAAAAGAAATTCAAAATTTGAAAGCTGAAAAATTGGTGGAGAACGAATTGTATCAGCCACGAAGATATTAACACTTTGCAATTTCCATGAAGGTAAAATCAAATACCGACCAGGCTGTTGACATACACCTTCAGTTTGCATTCGATCACTTCGAGGAAAATGATCCATGCCGCTTAGTCTTCATGGTTAAGGGGCTTATGCTACATACCTAGCCCAAATAATTAGTAAGCCCAAAAACCGCAAGTGGGCTTGAAGTGAATTAATGGAGCTATCTGGTCCAGACGGATGCAGAATAAGTGGAGTAACCAAAAGAAGTAGGGACTTTGATCAACGGTTAGCCACAACCCGTGTTTCTCGGACCCACGATCAGACACATGATGGCCATTCTAGATCAAACAAAGGCATGTTAGTGATTTACTATAAAAGGAAGGAGGGTACGAATCCAAGTTAGCATAACTAAATTAAAGTAATTGGATTCCAGAAAGGATATTACTGATTTGAACGTCGGAGCTATTTCCCCGGAACCACATCCAGGATCTCTTTTGTAGGCACACATTGGTGAACCATGATTAGTGAGAGGTCATCGCCGTACCTCTCAAAGTTAAATTTATAAGCCCTAAATGCTTCCTATCTACAACTAAGTAGATAATGGCAAGTCGGGGTCGTCCACGAAGAAGAGAGATATTATTAAGCGTTTAAACATATAAAGTTGATATTATACTAGAAGTAAATATATATACATAATAGATATATATAGAAAGATATATAAAAGCAAGTAAATAGGGGGAGGGGGGGTTGGTTGGTTGGTTTTCCTAAGTTTTGAAAATAAAAGATAAGATAACTAGCAAAGTTAAGTAATTATGCTCATCATGCAATAACTAAGAAAAGAGACAAAAACTACAAAAGAAAAAGTCTTGGGGTAATTAAAATCCACTTCCAAACCTCATGTAGATCATTGAACCATTCACTCATTCTACCACATTTGTTACCTATGGGGAATGTCAAAACTTCCCAATTAAAGATCAACATTCATTTCTTCTTAATAGTAATTCACAAAGACAAACAACAACCATTTCCAAACCTCATTGATAATAACTCTAGGAAAACCACACCATAAAGGTATTTCATCAATGGAATTATACACGAAGAACCATAGACTTGGTAACAACAAGCCTTCTACGAAAGACATAGCAATTTAACCAAACATAGCATTCATTAGGCTAAACCTAGAACAAACCACATTCAAGATTCAATCTTGCATTGCATCTATAGGATAAACATGAGAACAATCCACATTAACATATTTATTTAGCAAGAATCACAACACATTATGCACAAGAAGTTATAAATCAATGTTCTTGGATTTTCATGTCAAAGAGCTAAGAAATTGGCCACTTTCCTAACACCCTAACAATAAATCATATAAACACTGCATATACTCAAATAACCCAAAGCATAAATGAAGTAAAACATCACATTAATACACATGAATGCTATATAACAAATGCTTCAAGATAGAGTGAAATTGAGGTTCTTAATAAATAGATATGGAAGTTTCAATCAATTGCTCCCAAGTACAAAATAACCTACATAATGAAAATGCATGATTAATCCTACAAAAACTAAGAAAAGAAAGAAGAAAAAGTAGGGTTTGAAACCCAGAAACCACAGGAAGAAGAAGAGGAGAAAGAGAGAAAGGATAAGGTGAGTATTTATAGTACAAAAAAGTAAGAAAGATTATGGCCACCCATCCGTTGCGACTCACTACCAATCCATCGCGACTCGTGACCGAGCCAAGTTTCAGCATCTTGATTTATTTCTTCTTTTTGTTTCAAGTCATCCTCTTCACTTCACTTATCTTCAATTCTTCAAGTCTTCAAAAGCTCAAGTGCAAGTCTTCAAAAGCTCAAGTCTAAGTTTTCAAATCTTCAAAGTTATTCTTCAAAGTCTTCAAACAAATTGCCTTGTCACGCAAAATCCTCCAGAAAAGTAATAAAAGCGTAAAAGTTGTTTTTAACTCTCCTCAATGAATTTCAAGGGAAAATGTCACATCTAGACCACAAAAGTGTACAAAAATGAATCCTAGAAGTCCCAAAATAACTATATAAAATGGGCATATCAATCATCCATCCGGATTGGAGAATACCACAACAGGGGTGTTCGGTGTATGAGCACTTTTGAGTTGTTGTAGTTGTTCCTTTCCTTAAATGCATGTGTGTGTTCCTTTGATGCGTACCAGCTTGCTCATCTAGGTCGATTCTTCTGTCATGTTTACATCGAGTGGTGACTCTGAGTTAGGTTTCAGCCTTCATCGGGAATTTTGAAGACCTATAAAGAAAAAAGAATTGATCCTCACAGACGGCACCACTTATGCCCAAGACTCCTTTCGGGCCAGCATAATCTCCAGAATGAGCACAACTTGCTTGATTTCTTCAAACACCTGCAAAGAGAGTCCCGGAGGAATCCCCTGGACTAAGCTCTGACGCCCAAGTAAAGGTCTCATTATGTATGTGTCTTTCCTAATATTCCTTACCTTCTTCATCATTCCTCGCCTTTATTTATAGTTGGCGAGTCATGTGATCGTGGCCTATGTTATGTGTTTCTTGTCGATAGATCATGGTCCTGACAGGGTGCTTGTGGTGGTTGATTCTCTCTCTTCTCGGGGTGATGGCCGCTCATAATCAGCAAAATGTTGCTTGTGTTCAGCTATCTGGTCCGCTTATGTGAGGTGTTAATTCAAATACCGGACTTCACCCGATTGGGGAGGTATATACCACTCCTAACTCTGATATGAAGATATCTTGATCTTAAATCAAGTCTAGAAAAATATTGTGATCCATGCAATTCATCAATTACCAGAATAGGTAACATGTCCTTGATAGTGGCTTCATTCAACTTCTTGTAATCTATGCAGAGTCTCTTACTAGCATTTTTTTTCTTGGCTAAAATAACAGGTGACAAATAGGGGTTGGTAGTTTGTTGAACGATTTTGCTTCTAACATCTCTGCTACCTGCTTCAATCTTAGCTTTTTGTGCGGGGCCATCTGTAAGGTCTGCTTCTGATTGGCTTGGAATCCGATTTCAGTTAAAATTTGATGGTCAGCGCTTCTTTCAGGGGGTAAAATTCAGTGGGAATGGAAAAAATATCAAAAATTTATGAAGAACATGTTTAGTTCCCTCAGTAATCTATAGAAACTATATGGCTTTGTTTTATGAATCCAGGTTATTGCTATCTTGATTAGTTGGATCCAAGCACTTTTGATTTTCAGATTTTTTACGTATGGTTCTTCCTATTCTTAGATTACAATACCACAACCTTTTTGTGAATTCCATCTCCTTGACTTCTTTTCCTACTAATTTGGTTACTTCGCTTCTCAGTCCTCATATCCTCATCAAGTTCAATCATAAAGGTCTGTTGTTTCTTACTGAAATCACCCTTTCGCTTATTGTCCACAAAACCATGAAGTTACAGTAACTCAATATTGCCTTTTAGAATCTGGTGATAACCCTTGATGTGAACTGACACATGTTGAGCAGCAAAGTCAAATGTTAAGGGGCTAAAATATTTCATCCATTCAACACCTAGTATCACATTTATCCCTCCTAACTCCGTAACCTTGAGGTCAAAGACAAATATATGATTTTGCATACTCCATACAACTTGAGGACAAAATAAAGAGCCATGAACATTAATGTCATCAGCTATGGTCACCATGAATGCTCTAGTTCTCCAAACCTGTCTTTTTCACCAATAGTAGATCTGTAAACCTTTTTGTGGAATTAGTATCGAATAAAATATTGATCTCCTGACCATAAATTTTCATTTAAAGTTCATTGTATTGATTCTATGTCCACCTACAGACCTTAAGGATATATCCTCGGGATCTTCTCTTTTTTCCAGGTCTGATGCTTCCATATCTTCATCCTCTATCTTCACCACCATGATCTCTTCTTGTTCCAATGCTTCCAAAGTTGACATGAAATATTGAAGTGCACCTATTTGAATTTACATATGTATCCTAGGCCAAACATGTCCCCACATTTGTAACACAAGTTGTTGGCCCTTTTATTCAGCTGTTCTTGAAGTGAAATCCTTCTGAAAAAATTTGATCCACTCTTCTAGTCGATTGAATCCCTTCTCCAAACTAGTTTATCCACCTGAGGTTTATAACTACTCTTTTTTTAAAGACTCGAGGTTTATAACTACTAGCAGGAGTGTTCAGAGACTATGCTCCCTTAATTCTTCTGTGCATTACCTCCAAATTCTAATCCTGTAACATGGCAAGTTCTAATCCTCTAGTATCGCACGCTGAATATTTGAAAGTTACAACTAGCCTTGGACCACCAAATTTCATAGACTCAATTGCTCTAGCATTTTCATCCGCTATCTTCATTTGACTATGTTGCAAGTACTGCCATTATTTCCTTGTAAATTCATGGTTATGCAAAGTGATGTGGTGCTTAATTTCATAGATGTCTTCATCAACAAGGTTGATCCTAATTTCAACCCTATTTCATGGTCTTGTAATAGGAAATTCCTTAGGTTTTCTTCTCATGTTTGGTGGATGTTCGCTTGGTGTGTGTTGAGTTCTTGGATTTGGTTTTCTTTTACGAGAGCATATGTAATATTTTTCCTTGACCTTTCCTTCACTTGTCAGTCTTTGTGTTGACTTTATTACAGCAATCTGAGTGAAGTTGCATGTGCACAGTATAATGTTTCAAGCTCTTCCAATGTACTTGCTCGTACTCCCTTGTATGGATTTTGTTTGATTAGTATCCAATGAATTTGGTAAATCATTGCATATATCTATATCTATTGAAACCATAGTATGTTATTACTCAGCAATTCAATGGATTATGTTTTTCCTGAAACATCATGATATTTATTTGTAACATCAAATAATATATGATCAACACTATCTGGTATAACATTCAACTTCAATCAGAAACGTCATTTTTTTCATAATGTATAGAAGCATCAACTATTTTGTTTTAAACATCACATCTTGTTGTTGTATTTTGTAGCTTTGGGCATTGCTCAGTGAACATTCAACATTGGATCGTTCATAACGCTTGAGGAGTGTGCGATTCTGATCATCTGTGTACGATTCTGACGTGCGAAACACACACTTACTACTGTTCACAAAATTTCTTTACCGTTTTTCTTTCATCGTCTTTCTTCCTCGCTCTGAACGGCTCCTTTTCTCTTCTGGTTATCGGCCATGGCGTCTCCGACGCCTAACCAAACCATTGAACCTCATCCGTCCACACAAAAGAGCTTCTTACAAGCTTTGAATTCAAAACCAGCACCACTCTTATCCTCCCTCCCAGACACGCCCAATCTGCACCCAATCACTGAATATATAAGGGCAAATTAGCTTTCATCCTTCCTCCCGAGGAAGGTGTACTTTTGGCCTTACACTATCAGAACGCTTTAGTCGGAAAATTCAACAGAGGAAAACCCCCAATGGAGAAACTGTTGTCAGCTTTTAAATCAATAGGGTTTAAAGCAAATTTTCAATTGGGATCTATTGATTACAGACATGTTCTTATTCATTTTCAGGATAATGAAGATTACCAATGGTGCTGGATGAAAGGTCAATGGATGGTTCATGGAGCAGCAATGAAGGTCCAGAAGTGGACCCGATTTCTCACCTACTGCTGAATCATTTGTGGTTCCAACATGGGTAACCTTCCATTAACTGCCTTTACATTTTTATAATACTTCGGCAATTATAGGCATTAGCAGCCAAATAGGAAAATTTCTCAAAATGGATGCTGCAACAAATGCTCTAACAAGGCCTTCGGCAATTAAAGTCTGTGTAGAAGTAGACCTTTTATCTCATCTCCCTAATTCAATAGTGGTAGGCATTGGCAATAAGGTTGCGGACTATCCAATAGAATATGATCAGTTGCCATTGTACTGCACTCACTGTAGAATTATAGGTCACAGTCAGTCAAATTGTAATTTTTTGCACCCTGAACTGAGGAAAAGTAGTAAAAATCAAGCTAATATCAAGGCAAACAAGGGTAGACAATCTGAAGTACTTGAAGATATTCAAACTGTTGACAATCAGAAAAACAGAGTTAGTGATCCTAAAGTATCAGTGGATATGGAAGGTCAATCTAATCTATCTGTCTCACAAAAAGAAACTGAGTTCCAAATTCAGAATTTGAAATCTGTTTCTCTTCCGCATAATAATACTAACTCACTCAGACCTAGTCAGTTTAAAAGAAAGCCTTTTTACTATCTAGATGATATCTCTAAACCTATCACAAATCTTTTTTGGAGGAAGAAATCTCAACAAACTGAACTCCCGCCCATCCAGGAAGAGATAACAAAAAATAATATGGTTACCATATCAAATGCTTTCCATACCTTAATTGATCTACAGGATGAGGACTCAGCTGTCCAAGAGGATGAAGCTGTGGACATCTTCCATGAGTCTGTGGAATCACAAGAGGCAGTGGCATCCCAGAATGATGCAGAAAAAATAGAAATCATGGTGACAAGCTTATCCACTCCTGACGCAGCTCAGCAAGATTCAGATGACCAAACAACTGAGGCAGCAAAGAGTGCTCTTGAAGTTCCAGTACCAAGTCTTATTAGCCAAGATCAAATTCCCTCCGAGGATGCAGTGCAGGCAATTCAATCGAAGGTAAGTAACTTTTCAACAGATAAGTCGAGGAAAAGTGAAGATAAAAAAGGCAAAAATAGTAATGTCACAGTGCCAAAACAAAGGAAGCTAAGATCATCACAAAAAGCCACCCCCCTAGTTTTAAATGATACATTACACAAAAATAGGAAATATTTTAGTGTGGAATGTTAGGGGTTATGGTTCTTCTCTGGATAGGATAAAGGCTCTAAAATTGAAACATAGGATAGACATACTATGCTTAATTGAACCATGGCATGACAAACAAAATTTAAGTACTTTGAAGCATCAACTTGGTTATAGTAATGCTCTCTATGCCCAACATGCTAAAATTTGGATTCTATGGAATCATGTTTTCAGTCTAGACATTTTAAAAGAATCTGATCAGTATATACAGGCTAAAGTTACAGACACTGCCTCTTCTGTAAACTGGAATATTTTCTTTATTTATGCTAGTGTACATAGACAGTTGAGGGAATTTTTATGGTCTGATTTAAAAGCATCAACATCTGATCCATCCATATACATAGGAGATTTCAATACAGTAACTTCGGTCTCTGAATATAAAGGTAGAAAATCAACACCTAGAAAAAGTATGAATCAATTTAATGACTTTCTAACCACTATGAACTTGCATGAAATCCCAACTGTAGGTAATTCTTTCACTTGGAGTAATAACAGATTTAGGGACAAATGTAAGGATCTTCAATTTCAAAGACTAGACAGAGGTGTTAGTAATTTAGAATGGCTAGATATATTCCCAAACAGTTCCGTACAAGTTCTTAACAGGATGACTTCTGACCATTCTCCACTATTACTATCTATCCAATCAGCAGTTGAAATGGCTCCGAGACCTTTTAGATACCAGGAAATGTGGACAAATAGGATAGATTTTAAAGATTTAGTGGAATCTAACTGGAATCTATTCTCCCCCCTAACTGGTATGCTAAGGTTTGTTCATAAACTAAAGAGACTAAAGCTTGTAATTAAGGAATGGAACAAAAACACATTTGGCAATGTTAATAAAAATCTAGTTCAATCTGAATCAAAAGTAAATGAATTGGAAATAATGTTTCAGCAGACACATGATGAATCAGTTCTAATGGAACTCGTGAAATCTAAAGACACTCTTCTCAGAGTTCAAAAGGAACATAACATTTTCCTGAAGCAAAGGGCTAGGTTAAATTGGTTAAAACACGGAGATACAAACTCTATGTATTTCCATCACACAATCAGAGAAAAAAAAAAAGAGCCAGAATAGGAAAAATAAAAGATGGAAAAGGAATATGGATATCTGATCCAAACCTAATTAAAGATGAGGGTGTAAGATTTTATCAGGAACTACTTACAGAGGATGTCTCACAAAAAAAGGGAACTCACTTTAATAAATTTTTGGCAGAAATCCCAACAGTTTTAAACGAACAACAGAACAGCCTTTTGCTTACTCCTTTTAGCTCTCAGGAATTGAAATATGCTGTTTTTTATCTTAACAAATCAAGTGCACCAGGCCCTGATGGTTACTCAGGTGTTTTTTTTACCTTTTTCTGGGAATCCATTAAGGAAGATTTATTAGAAGCTGCAAATGATTTTTTACATAATGGAACAATCCCAAAAGCCATTTCTAGTACCTGGCTCACTTTAATCCCAAAGAAACCTATTCCAAATACATTTGCTGATTTTTGGCCAATAAGTTTATCCAACTTCGTTAACAAAGTTTTCTCAAAACTTTTAATGGAAAGGATCAAACCTTTAATGCAGTTCTTGATTTCACCTGAACAAAGTGCATTCATGAAAGGGAGGGATATTTCGGATAATGTGATTCTAATGCAGCAAATGACCAGATTACTGTCCAGAAAAACTAAGATTCCAAATCTCATAGTTAAACTCAATATGCAAAATGCTTTTGACAGAGTTTCTTGGTCTTTTCTAAACTCTATTCTCCTTCGGTTTGGTTTTCATGGGAAATTTGTGAGACTTATTATGCATAATATTGCTGCTGTCAATTTCTCTGTGTTAATTAATGGGGTAACAACAGGTTTCTTTAGCTCTTCTAGGGGGATCAAGCAAGGAGATCCTTTATCTCCTTTCCTGTATAACATATTATCAGAGGCTTTTTCGAGGGGTCTAAAGAAATTGTTCACCACGGGATACTTAACATATTTTAGCCTCCCAAATGTTTGTACACCCCTTACTCACCTCATGTACGCTGATGACACTGTTGTTTTCTTGAATATGGAGACAAAAAATTTAAAGCGTTTCAAACTATTTCTAAATGCCTATGAGGAGACTTCGGGTCAACAAGTAAACTTTTCAAAATCTGAATTTTTTGTCTCTCATAAGGCACCTCCACAGTACTCTCAGTCTGTTAGGAGAATACTAGGGATGGTGAAAGGTTCTTTTCCATTCAAATACCTTGGTGTTCCTATTTTTATAGGTCGTAATTTAAAGGTGCATTATTTACCAGTAATTGGAAGAATGGAGAAATAGATAAACAATTGGAAAAACAGGTGGTTGAGTTCAGCTGGTAAAATAGTTTTGATTAATCATGTTTTGCATTCTATCCCAACACACATTTTTGGAGTATTAAAACCTCCAAGGACAGTTTTAAAAACAATGGGAAAATTGGCATCGGATCTATTCTGGGGTAAAACTGATCTCTCTGAAAGGAAAAGGTGGAGGTCTTGGAAAAGAATGAGTTTTCCAGTGGAAGAAAATGGTCTAGGATTCAGGGATTTAAATGCTATAGTAGAAGCTTTTTCTAGTAAATTATGGTGGAAGCTACAAATTAATAACACTCAATGGTCAAACCTTTTATGGACTCTGCCAGTTTCTTACAAAAAATCTCACATATGGGGTAGGATCACAAAAATAACAGCTGTGGCAAACAGTATGTCCAGAGTGATTTTTGGCAGGGGTGACTGCTCATTTTGGAGTGCTAATTGGAGTGGCAATGGTGCACTATTTATATCTGCCCAGAGGATATTGACATTCCTTTTCAGTCTATCTCTCTCAGGGATTTTTTAAATAACAAAACAGCTCTCATACCAATTCTGGAGCCACATCTGGCTACCAACATCATTCTTATTTTGCAGGAAACAAAGCTGGAATTCAGTCACGAAGACAAACTGGTTTGGACCCCCACAATTGATGGAAAATTCACTGTAAGCTCGGCTTATAATGCTCTAAGACAGAGAGGCCCTCTAATTCAACACTTCAAAAAGGTTTGGTCTCCTTTCTTACCTAGAAAGATGTCTATTTTACTTTGGAGAGCCCTAAACAATATACTTCCATTTGATAACATCTTAAGAAGAATGGGTTTTTCTGTTGTTTCTATATGTCCTATTTGCAAGAACAGTTGTGATAGTGTGGATCATTTTTTCAATTCTTGCAATTCCTCAACTGCTGTCTGGCATAGTGTATATACCTTACTGAGGCTACCATGCACAGAATTTAGGGATTTAAAAAGTAGGGTGCACTTTTACTTATCCTTTAGGGCTGATTCTAGAATACACGGAAACATCATCATTGCAGCTCTATTGGTTACAATTTGGACATTATGGACCCATAGGAACAAACTTCTCTTTGAAAATAGACCTTTCTCACACGATGCCTGTGTTTCTGAAATTAAAGATTCGATATATCAAATATTTACAGCACATAACCTAATAGGAAATAAGTATAAGCATAGGCATTGGATTCAGGATAACATTGTACCTCATATATTACAAATACAGAAAAATGTTATCTCTAAGGTCCACTGGGAGAAACCTATAAAAGGTTATAAAATCAACACATATGCCTCATGGATTCCTGGAGGCTTTTCATCTGCTGCTGCAATTGTGAGAGATAGGCATGGAAATGTGGTTAAAATGAAAGTCAGTACTTTCCACTGTCCATCACCCCTACATGCTGAAGTAATTGCTATGCAAAGTGGATATAACATCTGTTCAAAACTTGAATTAGAGAATGTTTTAATTGAATCAGATAGTTTATATGCGGTTAGGGGCATCCAGAACCCTCTCTCCTGCCCTTGGAGAGTCTTTTCCATGTGCAGTGCTTTAAATATAATACAGGGTTCTATAAAGATTCAACACATACCTAGAGAAGCAAATTTGGCCACTGATTTTTTGGCAAAATATGCAAGGGAAAACCTCCTACAGGGGGATTTAGACCTCTGTTCTATCCCTCTATTTCTCAAAGGTTTACTAGCACTTGATTGCATGAGTTTTCCGACATTTCGTATTGAATCAAGTAGGGATCCAAGTTCTCTTTAGTTAGAAAACTCTCTACTTGTTTAGCTCAAACGATTTACTTCTGGCTGTGAATAAGTAGTTACTCTATAAATATTCCAAGTACTGCTGGTTCCCTTCCTCTTTATTTCAGATTCGGATGCAAGCACAAAGGAGGGGGAGAAAGTTTTTTCAGCCACAACTCAACACATCTCAGCTGAGAGCACAGGTGGAATGCACAAACTTGGTCCATATTCTGTAGCCGAAATGCCTAATCAACCGAAGGAGAAGATTTTCTGAGCAACCTATTGCAAAGGAGTCCACATCTCAAGCAAAGGAGGTTTACTGGCCCCTAACTCCTCAACTGATACTTGAAGCTGCTACTCGGGAATTCAAACACTCTGGTCCTCTCGGCTGGCACATCGTTGACAAATAGGAGTCTCGAATTCTCGTTTCTCCGACCTGTTGGCGATGTACCAGCGAGATGGCGACTTACTTGGTGATTTAGCTAGTTTTTTCATTATTTGCCAGATGTTTTTGTTCTTGTCTGTTAGGGTGGAAATACCGCTTTTGGAAGCAAGTGCTGTTTTTGCTTCAGGAGCTCAATTTAGCTCTGGGATCATCAATTGGATGATCTTCTTGTAAACTGCGATGTATCATGACTTTTAGCACCTATTAAGGCTCACTCTCTTTGGTCAGGGGAGCCAAATTTATTCCCCCCATCCTCGGATGGTTTTTTTTAAAAAAAGTGAACATTCAACATTATGCTATATACTTAAAAGAGTTAAGTGCTAAAATAACCCAACATTTTGATCGAAAAGTGCCAATCTAACCCTGTAACACTTGAAAGTGTAACTCTAACCCTATTATTTGGTTGAAAGTGCCAATTTAACACTAGGAACCTTAATTTGGCCAAAACTATGTGAATTGACTATTATACACATGTTTTAAATATAAAAAATTTAGAAAATTGGAAAAGACTATATTACCCCTGAAAATTCCTCTCTTTTTCTTCTCTCACACGAGAATCCCAAGCCCTCTGATCCCACATCCTACACCCCTCTGTCTAGCCTAGAATCCCACATTCTAGTTGGTGTATACCTAGGCCATGAACAACATAAACTTAGACTTTGGGCCCTGCCCAAAACCTAGCCAAACATCAAGCTTAGACACGAAGCGGGAAAGGCGGAATCAGGTTAGAAAAAACTAAGCTACAAACCGATAAAGACCAAAACCACGATCAGTAACAAACCATGAAGTAACACACAAAACAAACTTATAAGGACCACGATCGCGAATCCTAATAACGCGGAACCATGATTACAATCTGCTATAAATAAAAGAGTAAGAACACCAGTTGACGTAAGGAAAACTATACTGAGAAATTCAAATTCTCCAAAGGAAGCTACTAACTTAGGCATCGGAGTATTTTCCTCAGAATCACTTCCAGGTTTGCTTTGAAGGATCATTTACGATGGACTGCAGTTACTTTGGTAGATCACGAATACCAAAACATATGGCATCATCGGTGGGGATGGGATTTTTTTCTTAATCCTTCATTCCCTTCAAAGTAAGAAACGGTGTTCACCAAAAGTGAAAGAATCCAAAACTATCATGCGCAAGAGTAAGCTATTAGACGCAACAAGAACATGCACCCTAGTCAAGACAAAGAATATGTTCCTAATAGAGAGCAGGAGCACAGTATAGAAAACACGGAAGATGATGAAGAAGAAGCAGCGTCTCCTAACGCAAATTAGGAAAAAGAAAGGAGAGAGTTTGCATCATTTTTAGAGGCAAACAGAGAGAAAGTGTACAGTCAATTCTTAGCCAGACGAGGAAAAGTGATTACATGGTACGAGGACTTGTCAAACGGAAGCATTAAGTCTTGGGCACAGTTGTCAGATTTGTTCTTGGGTCATTTCTACTAGAAGAAAAAATTCACCAAGACAATAGAAGACCTAAACAACATAGCTCAGCGAAGTGACAAAAGTCTTGCTAAATATCATAACAGGTTCATCACGGAAAGTTTGCAGGTTTGCTATCTATGCTCCAGTCTTCTTTGGGTGCGTTCATAGGAGGCATGCGATAGGAAGAATTATACAAGGAACTCACAAAGAAAATTCCAAAAAGTCCAAGAGAGTTGCAAAAAATGATTGAGCAGTATGTGCGAACTGAAGAGGAAAATAACCGCAAAATAGAGCGGGAGTGAGGCGAGAAAAAAAGTGATGGAAGACTCACAAAAATGTTTTGCAAAGAAGGGAAAAGGAAGCCTCCCTTTCAAAGAAAAACAGTTAAGAATGCAGAGCACACTGTTCTAAGAAACACCGCTAACAAAGTCACAAAAAGAAATATGACAAGTGAACAGAGAGCTATTCTGCGAACCAGCACCGATGATAGCACCTCCAAACAAAAGATCCAGAGAGTACTATTGTGTTTTCCACAAAGATCATGGGTGTGATGTTGAATATTGCAGAGATCTGAAAAGGCAAATTCAGAAGAACTTGAAGAATGACTATCTGAACCAGTATAAAAAAGAAGATGGAGGAAACTGATACAATGAAGCCAATAAGATAGGAAGCTCCATAGCCAAAAACCAGGGTGTTACGAACTCACAGAATAAGAATCAAAAGATGACAATTTTAGTGGATTATGAATAAGAAATAGTGTATGAGGCTCCAGGGAGAATAGTCTTATAGCTACATGGATCAAATGAGTATTTATCAAATAATGCTTGGAAATCCAAGGCCATGTATTCCCCACCACAAGAGCATGTAGACAACATATTACGTGTAGATAAAAAAATACATTCAGCAAAGAGGATGCAGTTCCTAATGCTTCACCTCACAATGATCCAATGGTCATTATCGCTAGGATTGGGAACGCAGCCGTTCATGGAGTGTTTGTAGATGATGGGAATGCAGTGGAAATTCCTTTTGTGAATTGCTTTGATAGATTGGGATTTATGCGGACTGACCTATAAAAGTCTACACCCTTGCTTATGGGATTCACTGGACGAGAAGAGACACTGTTGGGCAATATACAATTGCATGTAACAATCGGTGAAAATGACAGAAATTGTACAATCATTTGCGACTTCATTGTCATAGATGCACCAAGTTCATTTAATGTTATCATCGGTAGACCTAGGATGAATAGAGCAAAGGCAATATGGTCTCTATATCATTTTTTCAGGAAGTTCCCAACCCCAACAGGAATCACAACGATGAGAGGAAACCAACAAACAGCCAGACAATGTATGGTTATCACAATGAGAGCAGGAGTGGATGCAGAGCAAAAAAAGATGGTTAGAACTATCATGCATGGTGACTTGCTCAACCAATTAGACCCTTCAAAAGATCTGGGGGGAAGAGACTGAAGTTGTCATTTTGGATGACAAAGACACCTCTAAGTGTGTCAAAAAAGGAAAACATCTTCCAAACTGGGAGAAAGATAAGGCGAAACAAATCCTTGAAGACCACAAGGATACATTCGCATGGAGTGTACAAAATTTTGACCCAAGAATTGCGACTCGTTTGTTGAATATCAGTGATTCGGTCAAACCAGTCAAGCAAAAGCAACGAAGTTTCGCTAGTGACAGACATAAAGAAACTAAAAAAGAAGTCAGAGTGTTATTACAGGTTGTTATCATAAAGGAGGTGATCTACCCGAAGTGGCTAGCAAACCCAATGATGGTGAAGAAGGCAGATTATGGGTGGATAATTTGAATAGACTTCACTGATCTAAACAAATCATGTCCAAAGGATTGTTATCCCTTGCCTAAGATCGATTAGTTGGTTGAAGAAATTTTTGGATACGAGGTCCTAGCTTTCTTGGATGCGTATAAGGGATATCACCAAATATTGATGAACTCAAAAGAAGCTAAAAAATGGCTTTCATGATAAGCTTTGGGATATTTTTCTATGTGAAGATGTCATTTAGCCTAAAAAATGCAGGGACAGCATATCAGTCAGAGAGTGGTCAAGAATGCATTTCTTAGTCAAATAGGACAAAATGTAGAAGCATATGTCGATGACATGGTCATAAAAAGTAAATGGATATGCGACTTTGCGCAAGACTTGAAGGAAACCTTGGATACCCTAAGTGCTATTGGAATGAAGCTTAATCCCAAAAAATGCATAACAGGGGTAGGAGAAGGAATTCTTGGGATACAAGATATCCTCTAAAGGAATCAAAGCAAATCCATAGAAAATACAAGCGATAGTTGACCTCCCCCAACCATGAACAATTAAGGAAGTACAAATTGATGGGATAGTTAGCAACGCTTAGTACATTTGTTTCAAAGGTGGCTGAGAAACATTTCCCACTCTTTGAAGTCCTTAAGAAGGCTAAAAAGTTTAGCTAGAGCAAAGTTAGTCAAAGATCATATGAGTCCATGAAAGAGCAGCTTCAAGCACTGCCAACAATGAAATTACCAATTCCTGGAGAAACACTGTATTTAATATTCGGCTGTTTCAATAAATGTAGTAAGCTCAGTTTTGGTGCAACAAGAAGGCCAAAAGCAAGTACTAGTGTTCTACATCAGCAGAATACTACAGAATACAGAAATGGCGTATCTGCCAATTGAAAGATTAACCCTAGCTTTGGTATATTTAGCAAGAAGATTGTGAACCTATTTCCACATCCATAGGACCGTAATCTATACTGACTACCTAAACAAGAACATTCTAAGCAATCCCGAATCATCTGGAAGAATGACCAAGTAGACTCTTGAATTGGGGCGATATGAGATTCAGTTTCAACCACGAATTGCAACCAAGGCACAAGCTTTAGCAGAATTCATTACGAAGATGACAAGTGCAGAAGCACGGGAAGTGAACACACAACGGAATCTCAGAGTCAACAAAGGAAAATCAAAGTGAGAAGACATCGCATGAAAATTGTTTATTGATGGGGCATCTAGCAAGGAAGGTTGTGGTGCAGGATTGTTATTGGTCAACCCAAAAGGAGGAGAACACAAATACTCACTTTGTTTTAATTTCCTACGACCAACAATGAAGCTAAGTATGAATTGCTAATATGTGGCATAGACCTCACAGTTAAGATGAAGGTCAGGAGTGTCCGGGCCTTTAGTGATTCACATATAGTAGTCCAACAAGTAAGGGGATACTATGGAGTGCGAGAAGAGCAATTGATAAAATATTTAACAAGGGTTCGCCAGCTCATCGCTCACCTCGAATACTTCAATATTCAGCATGTTCCAAGAACTGAAAACACAAAAGCATACGCTTTAAGCATGCTGGCAACAGCTGGGTTCGAATCATTAATCAAGCATAAGGATGTGAAAGTGGAGGTCATTCCAGTTAGGATTACAATAACAACAGTGTCAACGGTCTAGACTAAAGAAGTAAACTGGATAACACCGTTAATAGATTACTTTGCAAAGGGAAATCTACCAACAGACAAGGTACAAGCTAGAAAGTTGGAATTGCGATCACAAAACTATGTTTATAAAGGAATCCTATACTACAAAGGTTTCTTGTCTCCGTGGATAAAATTTTTAGGACCATCGCAAGCAAACAAAATCTTAAAGGAGGTGCATGAAGGATTATATAGTAAGCACCAAGGGTCTCGAACAATCACGAAGAAGATCATCTAAGCATGATATTATTGGCCAATCATGTTTAACAATGCGTACAACTTCGTCCTCAAATGCAAAAGTTGACAAATTAATACCCTGGTATCTCACAAGCCACAGGGTGCTTTAATAGGAATATATGGAGCTTGGTCATTCGATAAATAGGGAATCGACCTAGTTTGACCTTTTCCAAAGGGAGCTGGCAGTGCTAAATTTCTAATTGTGGCAATTGATTACTTTAAAAAGTGGGTGGAAGCAAATCCATTAGGAAGAGTCACGACAGAAGTAACAAGAAAGTTTGTTTGGCAGAATATAGTTTGTCACTTCGGTGTGCCAGAAACTATTGCCACGGACAATGACACATAATTCACAAGTGGAACTTTTACTGAATGATGTTCGAAGTTGGGAATTACATAAAAGTTTACATTTGTAGTTCACCCATAAGAAAATGGCCAGGTGGAGGTAACAAACTAGACAATAGTTCAAGGTATCCAAAAAATACTGGAAGGAAAGTGAACTGGCTGGGTCGATGAGATACCCAATACCTTGTGGTCATACAGAACAACTTTTGGCAACCAATAGGAGAAACCCCATACAGTCTTGTCTATGGTCTCAAAGAAGTGAGACCAGTGGAAATTGGGAACTCAAGCCTTCAAGTCCAAGAATACAAGGAGGACGATAATCCTTTTAATTTAGACAAACTTGAAGAAAAAAAGACAAAGGGCAGTGATCACAGAGGAAAAGTACAAGGAAAGGATGGCTAGAGCATACAAAAAGAAAGTCAAAGAGACACAAATTCAAATTGGTGATCGCGTGTTACGAATGAATAAAGCCAGCATGGCAGAGGAAAAAGGAAAATTGAGCCCAAAATGGGACCGTACAAGATAACGAAGTCACACTAATCCAACTGCTATGAGTTAGAGAGATTGGATGGCAATAATGTTCCCAATACTTGGCACATGATCAACTTGATAAAGTTTTATGTGTACTTCAATGGAGGAAGAGAGGAAAAATCCAGTTGTTGTATAGGAACTATGAAATGATCATTGGTGATGCTTGTACCCTTGTTTTGTTTTGAAGGCGATATTATCGCAATCAGAGATTATAAATATCAAAAATCATCTTTTGGGGGAAATTATTTTTATTCTTTACTCGTGTACTATGCCTTGTAGTCGCAAATAACTGAGTCTGACCAATGGCAATGTAACAAACTATGAAGTTGCCTATTAGGTAATTTTAAGAGTAAATTTCTAGGAACACAAACAGAAGCAAGCAATAGATCTTGCAATCTGAAGAGTACAAACCTTTAATTTTGCAAGTTATAGATCTTTCCATAAGGCAGACATGCCTGCAAACCAATGACAAAAGCAAGCAATAGATCTTGAGGCTTTGCGCAATACAAATTAAGCGAGCTATAGATCTGCAATAAGGCAGATATGCCTACAAAAACAGTGACAAAAGCAAGCGATAGAACTTGCGGGTTTGCACAATACAAATATTTAATTAAGCAAACTATAGAACTTGTAATAAGGCAGATATTCCTACAAAAAAAGCAAAGGAAACAATCAAAAGATCATGCAACTTTGCACTAAGAAAATTATCCAATATTGCATAATATATAACAGTATGTCTTAAAGGATATCGACAAAATGAAAAAGAGATAGATCTCGTAAACAAAAAATGATAACGCAAGAAAAAATACGTCGACCATAGCATTTGGTATTATTGAACAGAAAATGCAACAACTTTCAGAAGCTAGAACAAAAAGGAAATAGTACTTGAAGCATTCAAACAAAAAAAAATATTACATTATCATCTGCGCCTTGAGGTACGAGAAGACCCCGATGATGATGAACCACCACAACTACAATGATATGATCATAATGCCATTTCATATGCAAGTAAGCAGGATGTCGGGTTCGACCACTTCGCTCCATGCGATCGAGATACTTAGCATAATAAGCTTTGAAATCAGTTATAGGACCAAAGTCTTCTCGATCAAGATGCATAGGTCAACCATTTCTTGATAACTCTTATTTTCTTCCTCCGAATTACGAATTTCATCCTGTAGTTGGCAAATATGCAATTCAATAGCCTCAGACAAATTAACCCTCTGACCGCCAATATTCATAGTCAAATCACCCTAACCAGTAGACCTACGAGGACTAGCAGATACAACATTTATCTCATCTTTATAATTAGAACAAATTTTCTCAAGTTGATGAACACTCGAATCAAGAAATGTGCACTCAACACGAAGGTGATCATTATCACTATGCAATTATGTATTCAAAGTAACTTGTTCATCAATATTGCTTTGCCATTCTATGGAACAACTGGGAAGATGGTCACATTCATCTTGTTTCTTTTTCAACCGATCAAATAAGTCATCAATGCGAGAACATTATTTGTCTATGATACCGGTCTTCTGATAAGTTTTGTGTGCTTTACTAGCATCAAATTGAGCTGCTAACGATGGATAAGATCATTTTGCTCTGAACGGAACCATTTCATCTCACAAATATGCTCTTGAGTCTCATTAAGAGTCTTCTTCCATGCAAGCTCTAAATCGTTCACACCAAGGAGCATATATTTCAGACGAAGGCCCAATGACATTGCCCATTCTTCAACACTTTCAGGGAGCTTAAGCTAACGGACATAGGCCCCAACAAGTCCAAGATCAGCTAAGGTATGGATGATGTCTTTACCAAGAGACTCGAGGTTATAACCATCAGAAATAAACTTGCTACATGGGAAAATCTCTAGAAGAAGATGAAGACACTAAAGGAGTAGAAGTATATCATCCAAGACATAAGGGAATAGAGTTTAAATATGAATCTCCAATGTTAGATAAACGACTACCAAAAAATAGCTCAAGATACTCCAAGGACATAGAACTAGAAGCTTCGACATAGATCCAAGAGGATGCCCAAAATGATCACTAGATCCAAAAAAGTCACAAAGATTCAAAATTTATGGTCGATGAAAATATAAAAACCCTGTATGTGAGAAAATATGAAACAAAAGTATAAAACAAAATAGAAGAAATAAGTCAAAGTCAAACAAAATACACAGTTGGAAGATACACAACAGTGCCCTTAGATATTACAGATAAAATTTAATAGTGTCTCAAATCGTTTCACATCTCTAGAAATTAACTAACTTCGTTATGAGAAGGAGGCGAGTTTTGGACAGTAAGGGAAGATTCTTCCTGGTTCGCATCCTGGACCAAATTATCCACATGAGCGTTAAACCCTATGGGGAGCCACGGTTGCATCATGAGAAGCAAACGGAAGACCTTCAAAATAATCAACCTGACAACTTTGAAGTTTAGGGATGGAAAGCAGGGATGGAAGTCCAGCAAGATGTGATAGTAAAACATAAGGATGCCCACCATCAGAAATATTTTTAACAAAATCCTTATTCATCATAGCCTTGCATAAAGCTAGTGCAGCGGTAGATTTGGCCAAAGAAGGCAGATTCTTCACTTTCAAAGTAGGGTTCAACTCGCACAAGTCTTTCATGGCATAGAATTAGCCAACATTGCGAGCGGAGCTGGAAACAAACACATAAAGCTTGAAGAAGGATTTCGTTTTTCTAAGCCGATCAACCAAAACTTGGAGATACTTAGGAGAAGCAGGACCATTCGTACACATCTCCCTCAGCTCACAGCAAAGTTTGGTAGCTTCTTCCTCAGTGGCCTTCGAGCGGTCCTCAGTAGTCTTTTCTCACTCGTCAGCGACTTTAAGGGAATATTCTGGAGCCTCGCAACTCTTCTCCTTAATCTTGTACTTCTCTAAAACCAAATTGTCTTCCTTGGAAAATTTTACAAGTCGCTCACTGGCGAGCTGAAGACTCTCACCAACCTTACAGAGAAATACACAAATAAATGAGATGGTCGTTCATCAAAATAAAGAATATCAAAGTATAACAGAAATTACTTTGAACTCCTAGCCAACTTACCACAGTCAAGGTTTCAGGAAGGGAGAGTTTGGAGAGAGTTGCAGGAATAGTCCCCTCCACTAGTAAGTTATCAATTCGCAACAGAACTCTAAAACAAGACTGGTTACCATGCCCATTTTTTCCCAGAAGGTGGCAAATGAGTTGATAACCCATCAGTCTTTTCTATCTTCTTTTTCTTCTCCTTAGAATCACCATTGGTGCGGTCACCACCCACCTCCCCGCCCTCAATTGTCTTACCCTTAGTAAGTACAATTTGAGAGTTAGTTTTATTGATATCCTCTTGGAGGATGTCATTTTTAGTAGCATTATTAGGGTGAGAAAGCATCTTAGCCACCACCTCATCATCGTCATCAAGAAGCAACCTGTCAAGAGCACCTTCATCTAGATCCATATCTATAAATGAGTATATGGAAAAAATCAGATGAACATACAAAAGTGCCAAAGTTTGCCAAAACTAGCATGACGAAACAAATTTGGTATAGTGAAACAACAACATAAAAATAAAATGAACACCTTCAACATCAAATTCAGCATGGCGGAGATGTTGTGTATGGTCGCGAAGTAGTACCACAACCTCAGAATCAACAGAAAAATTAACTGTCGGACTGGGGAGCTTGGACTTAGGAACATTATAGTTCCAAGATGGAATAACCCCTTCTAACTCTTGATTTATTTTCACATAGAAATATTTATTACACCATACACTAACATTGTTGGGAAATCCGCTGACAAGCTCAACACCAGGGATAACAAGGTACAGAGTAAACTCATCCGAAGTGTTTTTTTTTATTTTGAAAAGTTGATAAAAGTTAAGTCAATGGTGAAAGGAACCTTCGTTTTTTCACACACGTGGTGAAATCCCACCATAATAGTGATGACCTTAGGATGGAACTAGGACAATGCAAGTTTATATGATAAGATAAGATCAACAACATGTTGAGGAAGGGGAAAATGAAGACCAAAGTTAAGATATGCTAAATAGTAACACATGTAACCAGTTGAAGGAGTGCGAACACACTCATAGGTAGCAGGAGCTCAAAGCTAAAACAAAGGCAGAAAAGGGAAATAATTTGTTAAGTCTTTCAAGTAGACAGATTGGACACTATTAATGATGGAGGAACCGGTGGCATAATCGGAATCCTCATCGGAGCTAGCACGATTAACCGGGACACCTTTTATTGGAATTATCATTACGGGTAGAAAAAAGACATTAGGATATATGGGAGTCCTAGTATTCCAAATAAATACCCTAATCAGAGCTACAAAGCAGAATTATAAATATTTTCTGGCAAAAAACTTAAGCAAGAAAGAGGAGGATAGAGCGGAGAAGATGATCGGAAAAACACGATTCAACTACAAACGATAAGCTACCAGAAATAGAAGAAGATGTGCTTCATAGATTTAGTAGATATAACAAATAAAGGAAAGAGAGAGCTGGACAAAACTTACTTTTATAGAAGATAGAAAACAGCGATTCCCAGAAGGATTAGGAACAACCAGAGAAGATGAAGGGTAAGCGATTGATGAGATGAACTGAAAGAAGTAAATTTCAATATTTAAACTTTAGAAAAATAACACATAAATGAAGAGTTCAATCAGTCCAAAAGCATAATGATGGTCTGACACAAAAGTGGGTTACCTTTTTCACAAATTGAGATGACGGCAGAATTTGAGTAGACAATACACTGAATGATGATGGAGTTAAGTCAATTGATTCAAATTCCTTATTTAATGGAAGGAGCAATTACAGAAACCATGGAAAATAGGAACAACATAGCGAAGAATAGGGACAAAATCTAGCTTCATTGTAACGAAATCCCAGCAATTTATTTTATCAGGAAAATAACATTGGCTATAGAGATTTAAAATTCAAAACACAGAATCAAAAACATCAACAAAATCACAAGTGTAGCCAAGAAGCAAACGACACTTCACGATGACGAGATGAGAAATATAATAACGAACATGTTGTTGGGTTTAATGAAATCAAACAACAACAGTTCGCATTCATTTAACAAAAAAAAAGGTCACTGCTTCATATATGTTTGTTTCATGGCTAGGGGGGTTTATGGTGTATACCTACCCTATGAACATCATAAACATAAACTTTGGACCTAGCCCAGAACATAGCCAAATATCAAACTCGGACACGAACCGGGAAAGGCAGAATCAGGTCAAAATGAACTAAGCTATGAACCGATAAAGATGGAAACTGCGCTCAGCAACAAGCCACGAAGTAACACACGAACTAGATTTATAAGGACCATATATAACCCACGATCACGGATCCTAGTAACGCAGAACCACGATGACGATCGGTTATAAATACAAGATTAAAAGAACACCAGTTGAGGTAAGGGCAACTATACTGAGAAATTCTAATTCTCCAAATGAAGCTACAGACTTGGGCATTGGAATATTTTCCTCGGAATCACTTCTGGGTTTTCTTTGCCGGATCATTTACGATGGACTGCAGTTACTTTGGCAGATTGGGAATACCACAACACCAGCGGCACCACCACCACCATATATTACCCCCTGAAAACCCTAGCATCACCACCACCTACTCTCGCATCTCTAGCATCGCCCTAAGCCATCCTCTCTCTTCCATTCCCGCCAACTTGCTGGAGTTCATGGAGGTCGATAAGCCTCCACTTCCCAGCTACCCCGCGGCCGTCACAAAGAATTTGCTCAAATCCCCTCCCGTTGCCGATTTGAATTTCGTTTCTCTCAAGGCCATAATTACTCCGGTGTTTGACAGGGAGATCGACGCAGCCCGTACCTCTCGCATCGTCGCTTCCCTGGTAGCTACATTTTTTAAGATTCCAATGATGGTCGTGTTCAAGTGGAAAGCGGCGGTGAAGATTCCAATGATTGTCGTATTCAAGTGAAAAATGGTGGTGAATATTTTGACGATGGTTGCAGCACCTTGACACGAGGTATTTTCAATTCCTTTAACTGTGATTCTGATGATGGTGGTGGTGATGACTGTCATACTCTAAGGGAATCATTTTTTATGTGTTTGTTCCCTGCAAAATCTGTCTGCCGATGCCAAGTTCAGTGATTCCCCAGCGGATTAGATTGTGGTAGATTTGAATGAAAAAATTTGGGTATATTTTTAATCTTGGAAATTAAGTGATGGTAAAATTTAATTTAACCAAACTTCATCTGTTATCTTGATTGTAATGTTGTCATTGGTAAAACCCTTTTGTTTCTCTACATGCTTTACTATATTCTAATAAAAAATCCGAGCATAATCAAGAAATATGTCAGAAGCCTCCGGCGGCGGAAGAGGAGCGGAGCAGTGGTGGCGGTGGTTTTGGAGAAGAAAAAGAAGAAGAACCCTAGGCGTATTATTGTCATTAATTTTTTAGTTTTAATATTAGGGGTTCTTTAGTCTTTTAGGTTTAGTCAATGCAGAAAAATGGCAAGTCAATGTCGGAATAGTGTGAAAAAGTTATATCAGCACATTTGCTGAAAAACTTAGGTTAGAATCGTACTTTCAGATTTTACAGGGTTAGATTGACACTTTCAAAAAAATAAAAGAGTTAGATTTGTATTTTACCCTACTTAAAACATTATACCACATACCATAAACATCATCTGCTATAATTTTTAGATTGGTGCCACCATTAGTGAAACAGAGAAAGTATATAGACTTCATTTGCCATTTTCTAATATTTTCTTTAATCTTTGATTTCACAATGAGATAGTTTTTCAAATGACGGACTAATACGTGGGCTGATTTGTAATTGACAAGGAAAGAATGATAAGTTGGACTCATGTTGAAGAAGAAATAGAGCCCACTTCAATCAAAAGCCTAGTTGAAATTGGAGGAGAAAGACCTAAAAGAGCAAAAAAATGTCCAACTTGGCAAAAGAATTTTGTGAAGCAATAGAGGGGAAAGGAACAGTCTGTACCTTTTTCTTATGCTTGTACAGCTATAAATTTTGCAGCATCAATTGGGAGAGTGGTCCTCTCGAATTAAGCATTTTCTGGGAATAGAACTTTCTTCCTTTTGACTGTTCTATCATTGGTGCTTTCATCCTTCGTACTCAACATGAAGAACGAAGATGTGGTGGCACTAATTCAGTCAATGGAGGCCAAATTCAGAGAGATTTCACACACCCAGCTCCAGAAACAGAAAGAACACTTCACGGCTTTACTAGAGGAGCACCGATCTTCGACAGCAGCCCAGATTTCGCAACTCTCTTCTCCACTAAGACAAGATCGTGCGTCAGCTAGCTTAGTACTGGTTGTAGACCTCTTGTCACGAAGTGTCGATCATCTGCCACCGGTAGGTCATCCACACCAGCATCGTTAAGCCCTTAGGCCCGGATCTTCAGCCGTTGCTCCGCACTCTTCGGGTTGATTTTCCCCGTTTTGATGGCTCTTCTGTGGATGATTGGGTTTACAAGGTCAAGAAATTCTTCGATCTCTACCGCGTCCCTCCGGCGACTCATCTTTCCGTCATCTCTTTCCACCTCGACGAGGAAGCGTTGACTTGGTTCCAATGGTTGGAACGTGGAGGTGGACTCAGCACTTAGGACCTATTTTTAACTCATCTCCGTGCTCGATTCAGTTTGTCAGTTTACAAGGACCTCTTGGGTCAAATTGCCAAACTGACTCAAACAAGTATGGTCTCTCAGTTTCGTTCTGAATTTGAAGCGCTCATGTTGCGTATTACTGGGATTTCTGATTCATTGTTCTTGAATTTCTGGATTTGGGGATTGAAACCCGAGATTCATCGAGAGCTGCTACTGAATCCACCGTCCTCGTTGTCGGATACAATGATGAAGGCCCAGTTGTTTGAAAAACGCAGAGAGAATTAGCTGAGTAGTTCATGCCATAATTTTTTTCGGACCCCTACCGGCGATCCAGGCAGGGGTGGGGATCCGTTACTTGTGAGCGGTGCTCGCACCTCACCACATCACATTGCGCCGAGTTCACCAGCTAGCTAGTCTTCATAGATCTTCCTCAACTCCATCCATTGCAGGTCCGGCCTGTGCGACTGTGGCTGAGCCGCGTCTCCTCGTTCACCGCTTAAGCACAGGGAAATTTAAGGCAAAGCGTGAGCAGGGGCTATGCTTCACTAGTGATGAGAAATACAGTTCAACCACCATTGTAAGAACCGAGCTCTTGTCTTCTTTACTGATGCTTTGTTGGATGTTGAGGAGGTTCCAGACCAGGTTTTACCCAAAGTTCCAACTGAGGAAGATGAGCTCGGAGTAGGTTGGAAATAAGGGTAATAATCTGTATCTTTATTCATGAACTCAGGATACATTATAGAGTAGTACAAGATACCTATAGACGCTAGGAAAAGGTAATATAATACAATTATGTCTACAATTATGGTAAGAATACAAATCCAATTCCAATTCCTTAACACTCCTCCTCAAGTTGGAGCATGAGGATCGAAAATGCCCAACTTGCCAAAGTAAAGAATGGAATTGGTTACGTCTGAGCGCTTTAGTGAACAAATCTGCAGGTTGGTCTATCGTACGGATATGTTGAGTAACAATAGCGCCAAATTGTACAAGATCTCAGACAAAATGACAATCAACTTCAATGTGCTTCGTGCGTTCATGAAAAACCGGGTTGGCCGCTATGTGGAGAGCAGATTGACTATCACAAAACAATTTCATAGGAAAAGAGTGTGAAACCCCTAAATCCTTCAGTAAGGACCTAAACCATAACAACTCACAGCAGGTAACTGTCAAAGCACGATACTCTGCTTCAGCAGAAGATCGAGAAACAGTAGGTTGCTTCTTAGTCTTCCAGAAAATTGGGGAATCACCCATCATAACAAAATAACCAGATAGAGAACGCCTAGTAATTGGGCAGGCGGCCCAATCCGAATCACAATAAGCAGTCAATTGTGGAGTACTACGGGAAGAAAGAAATAAACCTTGACCAGGATGACTCTTCAGATAGTGCAACACACGAACCGCATCTTGCCAGTGAGGGACACAAGGAGACTTCATGAATTGCGCAAGAGTATGAACTGAATAACTAAGTTCAGGACGAGTGATCGTCAAATAAATCAGGCGTCCAACCAAGCGGCGATACTGCTCCGGGTCATGGTAGGCTGGACATTCAACACGTGCCAAATCATGTTGTTGCTCCATCGAAAAATCAATTGGTTTAGAAGCAGATAAACCTGTATCAGATAGAATGTCCAAAGCATATTTCCTTTGCGAGAGAAACATCCCCTCCGGTCTTCTAGCAATCTCTATGCCCAAAAAATACTTAAGCAAACCAAGGTCCTTCATGTGAAAACAAGAACCCAAGCATTTCTTGAACTCAGAGATGAGCGAAGAAGAACTACCAGTAATGACCAAATCATCCACATAAACCAGAACATGTAAAGACTGTGATCCACTGGAAAAGACAAATAAAGAGTAATCTGCCTTACTTTGAACAAAACCAAATGTACGTAAAACCTGAGCCAGTTTAGCAAACCAGTTCTGAGGAGCCTGGCGAAGACCATAAAGAGATTTCTGAAGGCGACAAACCTGACCAGGGGGAACTGCATAGCCAGGCGGAGGACGCATGAACACCTCTTCATGTAAATCACCATGCAGGAAGGCATTATGAACATCCATCTGATGCAGTTTCCAACCACGTATAACAGCAACAGACAGGAACAATCGAACAGAACTCATCTTCGCGACCGGAGCAAAGGTCTCAGTGTAACCAATGCCCTCTATCTGGCGATTTCCAAGGACCACTAGACGCGCCTTGTGACGTTCAATAGTACCATCTGAACGAAACTTCGTCCGGTAAACCCATTTGCATCCAATAGCCTTCTTATGCGCAGGCAAAGGAGACAAAGTCCAAGTCTGATTGCGCTCTAGGGCAGTGAGTTCCTCAACCATAGCATCTCGCCAATGAGAATGACGGGAAGCCTCAGAGTAAGTAGTGGGATCTGTACTAGAAGTTACAGCACCCAAAATTTAGAATGCATACTTGAAAAATTATCACAATTTACATAATCAGTAAAAGGGTAGAGAACACCTAAGGAAAGTGATGACGCATGAGGGAACGTAGTCGAAGAGGGGGGGTCTTCAGTAACAAGAGCACAAGTAGAATCATCACAACCATAATCAGCCAAATACGACGGTGGACGTCGAGTACGAACACTTTGTCTGGTGGATGGTGAAACGACGGCAGCTGGTGGAGTAGGACCGACGTCGGGCGGCGTAGTCGACGATGTTCCGTCGTTGACTGGCGAATAGTCACCGGCATTGACCGGTGAAGAGTCGCCGGTGTTGGCTCCCCGGCATTGACCGGAATTGACCGACCGGCGCGGACCGATGATGGCTCACCGGTGTTGACCGGTGTTGACTCACCGGCGTTGACCGGCATTAACCAGCCAGCGGTGACTGGCATTGATCGGTCAGTATTGACCGACGGAAGGGCTGTCGACGGTTGATCGGGAAAACTGTATGGTTCCGGCGAGTAGGAGGAGGAAACCGGTAGTGTAGTGGTGGCGCTGCCAGGTTCATCTGAAGAAGCGGATTGCTGAGATGCAGAATACGGGAACTGGTCTTCGAAGAAATCAGCATCCCGAGTATTAAAGATAACTCGAGAGTCCAAGTCGAGAAGACGATAACCTTTCTTTCCAGCAGGATAACCAAGAAACAAACATCGACGACTTCTTGGAGCAAACTTGTCACGGTATCTTGGAACACGAGCAGCAAAACACAAACATCCAAATACTCGTAAGGAAGAGTAATTGGGCGCCTGTCCATAGAGTAACTCAAAGGGAGTACGACCGTTGAGAAGTTGTGTCGGTGTTCTGTTGATCAGGTAGGCAGCAGTAAGAACACATTCTCCCCAGAAGTCAATAGGAAGATTGGCTTGAAATCGTAAAGCTCGTGCCACATTGAGTAAATGACGATGCTTTCTTTCAACTCGACCATTATGCTGTGGAGTATCAACCATAGATGTCTCAAAAATTATCCCAGATGCAGTAAAGTGAGATCGGAGAGGCAAAAATTCAGTGCCGTTATCAGCCCGAACTCGTTGAATTGTTCTTCCCCATTTGTTCTTGACTAAGGCACTAAATTCTAAAAATCTAAAAGCTACTTCAGATTTAGCTACTAACAAATAAACCCAAACAGCTCGGGAATAATCATCTACGATTGTCAAAAAATAAAATGCACCACTAGAGGATGGAGTACGATAAGGTCCCCAAACATCACAATGTACTAATTGAAATAATGCAGTAGCATTTGTAGAACTTAATGGAAAATTGTGTCTAGTCTATTTTGCTCTATAACAGACAGAGCAAGGTATAGTAGTATTATTGGTGCTAAAATCAAGAGTAGGAATAGAAGACAACACTGTGGATGATGGATGACCAAGACGCTGATGCCATAAAACAGATGAAGAAACCGAAGCAACTGTCGGAATAGATTGCAGGATATGAGGACGAAGGCGAGTATCCAACAGACGAAGCCAATAAACCCCCCCTTTCTGTTCACCCACACCAATCACAATCCCCGTACTGATTTTCTGTAAAATGCAATAATTTTCAATAAAAAAGGCTAGACATTTTAAGGCAGATAACAATCTAGAACAGGATAATAAATTGCATCTCAAAGTAGAGCACATGAGGAAGGGTGACATCACCAAAACAAATAGACCCATATTGTGTAGCAGACGACACAGATCCATCAGGTAGTATAACATTCACAGTGTTGGTAGCAGTAGTAATATCAGTAAGAGAACCTTTGTCACCAGTCATGTGATATGAGGCTCCCGAATAAAGAATCCAAGGTAAAGTAGACTTACTGGACCCATGGTCAGATAATGAATCAAACTGATTAAATAAATGTATGGTCGTACTCCATTGGTCATCAGACAAAGCAAGACCAAAACCAGATCGTATAGGTAAGCCAGAGGAGGCGGTCACCGCAAACCCTTGCGGCGACGTCACTACGCTGGCGAAAATAGCCATAACATAAATGGCAATCAAATGGATAATAAGTTAATAAATTCTTGCAATAAAGCTGGAGAAAAAGGAAACCAAAGTGAGCTGAAGGGGATACGCGTGTGGAGACACGCGCCTGAAGGGGAAGAGCGCGCCTGTAGGCAACCGCGCGTGGGTTCACGCGCTGCTGGGTGTGGCTCGCGCATAAATTTCACGCGCGCCTCTGTCGACGGTGACTGGCGGCGTCGGCCTCTGTCGACTGTGCTGGCGACGTCGGCGGCGAGGAAGCCTTATCAAACGCGGTTGATGGCGAGCACTGGACCAAGTTACTGGAGCGAAGCGGCAAATGGCACACGGCTCGGCGGTAATCGCCCAATGGTGGTTGATGGCGAGCTCGGCGGTGGGCAGAGATTGGCGATGGGCTGCATTGGATCGGCGACGGGAAGCTCGAAGACGGAGAACGAAGCCGCAGAGAGCTTCTCCGGAGACAGAACGAACCGCCGAAGCTTCTCCGACGGCGGCGGTACAAACGAAGAAGGAAGCTGCAGTTTTTTTTGTGTGTGTGGCAGCGGAATATTTTCTTAGAGGTTTAGGATTTTAGGCTCTGATACCATGTAGAAAATAAAGGTAATAATCTATATCTTTATTCATGAACTCATGATACATTATATAGTAGTACAGGATACCTATAGAAGCTAGGAAAAGGTAATAAAATACAATTACATCTACAATTATGGTAAGAATACAAATCCAATTCCAATTCCTTAACAAAGTAAGCCTCAACACTCTGAGACAACAGGATGGCCCTAGTATTTTTCGCATTCATACAATTCTTGGTTCTGAACGTGTGGAAGTTCTCATCAACAATGACAGCCATAACAATTTCATACAGGCTAATTTGGTGGCTAATTTGGGTATTTCTTCGGAACCAGCGACTCGCTTTTGTGTTTACATGGGTAATGGGAAATACTTGGTTTGTGAACGTTTCTATCTTAGTCTCGTTAATTCTTCAGGGTCATTCATTTCCAGTTGACTTGTTTGTTCTGCCAATTTGGGGCTTGGATATTGTTCTGGGAAATCAGTGATTGCGCACTTTGGGTCCTTGTATGCATGATCATGTGGTGCTAACAATGGAATTCACATGGAATGACTTGAAGACAAAACTGGTAGGTAGTAAACCTGAGCCCTCACAGTAGCTAACCTATCCTCAGCTAACTACTTTGCTACATCAGGATTATATGAATTCCATGTTTGAGATTTTGCCTATTACTCACCCATTCTCGGACTCAACTTCTTTGGTGAGGGATGAGTTACAGCTCTCAACCAAGATTTCTAGGGCGGCACAAGACTTATTGGTTGTACCGAAAGGTGATTGATGCCCCTCACGAATTACATCCTACAAGTCTGGTGGACCACGAGATTTTCTTATAACCAGGTTCTGCTCCCATCAACGTCCATCCATATCGTTATCCCTACTTTCAAAAAGATGTTATGGAAAGATTGGTCAAGGAGATGTTGAATGATGGCTTCATCCGCCCTAGTACATGCCCATTTCCATCGCCAATGTTACAAGTTAAAAAGAAGGATGGAACATGGCGATTTTGTGTTGACTACAGAGCACTTAATGACATCACCATCAAGGATCAATTCCCGATTCCAACCATTGCTGAGTTGCTTGATGAATTGGGCGGGGCTACTATATTTTTGAAGCTATATTTGTGCTCTGATTATCATCAAATTTGTATGGATCGACGCAAAATCCACAAGACAGCATTTTGAACGTACAAAGGCCATTACAAGTTCCTTGTCATGCCTTTTGGTCTTTCGAATGCTCCTTTGACCTTCCAGGAAGCCATGACTGATCTATTTAGACCATTCCTCTGTCATTTTGTCATTGTTTTCTTTCACGACATTCTTATTTACAACAAGGATTCTCACTCATGTAAGTCATCCTGAAGCTTTTTTGAAATGCTTAGCAACAGGGTCTTGTATCGCAAAGGATAGCAAGTGTGAGTTCTTTCGGTGCTCGATTCATTACCTTGGACATGTGGTTTCTGCTTCCGGTGTTAGCATCGATGCTTCAAAAATTAGTGCTATGCTACAATAGCCTCATTCGAAGAATGTCAAACAACTCCGGGGTTCCCTTGGGTTAACTGGTTATTACCGTTGTTTCGTGGCTCACTATGCTACCATGGCTGCTCCTTTAACTGATTTGCTGAAACGCAATAGCTTTGATTGGACAACAGAGGCTTCAGTGGCTTTTGAAACCTTGAAGAAATCCATGGCGTGTACACTGGTGTTGCAACTTTTGGATTTCTCACAACCATTCATTGTCGAAACTGATGCTCCCAACACGAGCATTGGCGATGTCCTTAAGCAAGGTGGTCACCCAATTGCCTACTTCAGCAAAAAGCTAGGTCTAAAGCTAATGGGCAGTTCGACTTACGTACAGGAGCTAAGGACGGTGGTCGAGGCAGTCTCAAAATGGCGCCAAACTTGTTGGGCATGCCCTTTATCATCACAACTGATCACAAGAGTTTGCGAGGCCTCCTAACTCAAGTGATTCAGACACCAGAATAACAACATTATGTACAGAGGGTGATGGGATTCGAGTTCACTATTGAGTACAAAACATGGGCCGAGAATGTTGTGGATGATGTATTATCGTGTTTGGATGAGCCTAATGGAGCTGAATTCTGCATGGCGACTTCCTCAGGTGCGTACCACCTCATTGACACTCAGCAAGTTGAACATGAGAGATGTGAAGAAATTCAAGCTATTATGCGAAAACTTGAGGCATCTCCAGGGGAAGTAACACTTTTCCCTGTCTGCGATAGTTTGTTGTTTCACCACAATAGGTTATATTTGGGAGATTTTTCCACTCTTAAGGTCCCTTTGATACGTGAGTTTCATGATACTTTGCTGGGCAGACACATCAATCGCACCTTAGCGCGCCTTGGCAACTTTCTTTTGGAAGGGTGTACGAACGGATGTTACGGTCTTTGTGGAGCATTGTGTTGTGTATTGTTAGGATAAATCAGACTCCTTATTAGATTATGATGTATTATGATTAGAGTTCTTTCCTTATTACACCTTTATTGTACTCTCTATATATTTAGATATCAATAATACAATTGATTACGGCAAATCATTCTATCATGGTATCAGAGCCAGGTTCTAATCATACGCCCTAAATTTTAATTTACTGTTCAGCACCTCCCTCATCTTTTTTTCGGCCCGGATCCTGGCGAAGTTTCCGGTCAAATCCCGGCGGAAGTTTTCGGTCAAATTCTGGCGGAATTTTCTGCCCACTGGAGTACCAACAGGTTCATCGGCATCAGAGTTCTTCCAGAGGCATCGTCATCGATCCAGAGGTGTCTTCGTCGTCCAGAGGCTTCTTCCAGAGTCGAGCGGCGAAGCCATTCTTCACGGCAAGCGTCGAAGCTCTTCTCTCCAATGGCGTCGGAACCCATCTTCAGTGACGAGTTTCGTGCTTCCAGCGGCGAGATCCACACGCCCGCGTGAAGGTCACGCGCGAAGGATATTCCAGTGCATTTCGTCATTCTAGCGCGTGAAGTCACGCGCGATTCGACTCGCGAAACTTTTGGATTTCTCGCGTCATCCATTTTATCGCGAGTTGAGGTCCTTTCTCACAATTTTTTCATATTATAATCAGTACCCAATCAATTTCTGTGCAATTCTTGGGCTTTTGCTATGGTTTATTTGGGTTCTACATCTCGGGAAGATTGCTCCACTAATTGGGTTGCGGACAAGTTGTTGTTTCAGGCTAGTTTGAAAGGTCCCAGCCGTCATTCTTCGTCGAATCAGTGGATCGTTGATTTAGGTGCTACATCTCATATCACTGCTCACACCAGTCATCTTGATCAGGTACAACGTTATCGTGGTTCTGATTCTATTCTTGTTGGAAATGGTGAATTATTATCTATTTCTCACATCGGCCAATGTTATTTATCTGGTTCCTCTGTTAATAATGTCCTTGTGGTCCCTAAGATTACTAGAAGTTTATTGTCCATTAGTAAGCTTACTCGTAATCTACCTGTCCGTGTTATATTTGATGCCGATGCATTTTTCATTGAGCACAAGGTTACAGGGGCGATAATTGGTAAAGGACGTCATAGGTCTGGTCTTTATTTTCTTGAGACTGGTGATTCCAGTTTTTTAGGCGAACTACGCTCTACAAAGCTTCATGCTTCTTTTGAGAAGTGACACTTTTGCCTCGGTCATGTGTCTCATGATACTGTTCAGTTATTGAATCGACGGGGCCTTATTTCTGTCACTTCTGCTATGCCTGCACCTGTCAGTTGCTCTCCTTGTCAGATGGCCAAGAGTAGTCGTTTGCCCTTTTCCACTAGTGACAAACGCGCTACTGGTTTATTGGATAAAGTACATTGTGAATTGTGGGAACCAGCTCCTGTTTTATCTATCGACGGTTTCTCTTATTATGCCATTTTCATTGATGATTTTTCGCGATTCACATTGTTTCTTCCGATGCGGCGTAAGTCGGATTTCTATGACACCTTTATCCAGTTTCAGAAATTCGTTGAGAATCAGTTTTCTGCTAGGGTTAAAAATTTTCAAACCGATGGTGGCACCGAGTTTACTAATCACCGACTTCAGGCTCATCTCATATCATGTGGCATTCATCATCAGATGTCATCGCCCTATACACCTGCTTAGAATGGCCGGGCTGAGCGGAAGCATCGCCACATCACAGAGACTGGTCTTGCCATGCTTTTTCACTCTTTTGTGCCGCACTGTTATTGGGTGGAAGCTTTCTCCTCTGCGGTTTACATTATTAACCGTCTGCCTAATTCAGTTCTGAGTGGCAAATCACCTTTTGAGGTTGTTTTTGGTCATGTGCCTGACTATACCCTCTTTCACCCATTTGGTTGCCATGCATTTCCATGTCTGCGTGCCACTGCTACTGATAAGTTTGCACCCCGATCCATTCCCTGTGTTTTTTAATGGCTATAACCCTCGTCATAAGGGTTTCCAGTGTCTCGACCAGACTTCTGGGCACATCTATATCTCTTTCTACGTTCGTTTTGATGAAACTTTCTTCCCTTATGTCTCATCTTCCACGGACAGTCGTTCGATTTCAGATCTGGAGATTTCATCATTTTTTATGGAACTGTTACTTCATCGATTGGGGCCACCACGCCTGTGTCTGTGTCTATTCCAGCTGCCCCTCCTTCACCACCACCTTCCATCTGGACCCGGCTCCTCGCCAAATGTCCACCATATCTCAGCCGCTGGCCAGCACTCCTCAGCCACCGTCTCAGCCACCGGCCACCACGTCTCAGCCAGTATCGGCTATTCTTTCTCCGGTGACATCCGATGGCCACTCTCCGGTCAGCGCAACTCGATCTTCCTCTGTGTCATCAGCTGGTTTGACTCCTCCAGCTTTGCTGCCCCAGCTTCGTACTCATTGGATGGCCACTCGGTCTTCTACTGGTGCCATTCAGCGCCGGGATCATTCGGATATTATTGCTCATAGTCTCACTGCCGCACTCCTCTCTCAGATAGAGCCCACTGATTATCGCACTGCCCTTCAGGATCCAGCCTGGGTTTCAGCCATAGAAGATGAGATGGATGCTCTTCGTGGTCAGCACACTTGGGATTTGGTGCCTCGACCTTCGAATGTCAACATTGTTGGCTCCAAATGGGTCTATAGGCTCAAGTATCAACCATATGGAACTATTGAGCGTCACAAAGCTAGATTTGTGGCACAGGGTTTCTCGCAGATTCCGGGTTTTTATTTTGACCACACTTTCAGTCCTGTGGTCAAAGCCTCCATTGTTAGGACGGTTCTCGCCATAGCCACCATGCGTTCCTAGCCACTTCATCAATTGGATGTCAAGAACGCTTTCCTTAATGGTGTTCTTGATGTTCCAGTCTACATGAAGCAGCCCATTGGTTATCAGGATTCTGTCCATTCAGACTATGTTTGTCATTTGCAAAAGGCCATTTATGGTCTTAAGCAGGCTCCCCGGGCTTGGTTCCAGCGTTTCAGCAGTTATCTGACACAGCATGGTTTTCGGTGCAGCTCAACTGATACTTCTTTGTTTGTCCTTTCGAGAGGGTCGTCGTTACTGTACCTACTTGTGTATGTGGCCGATATCATTCTTACAGGAAATGACTCGACTCTTCTTCGCCAGTTCATTGATCGGACACACAGAGAGTTTGCGATCAAGGATCTTGGTGCTCTTCATTACTTTCTTGGTCTTGAAGTTTCGCCTACCTCCTCAGGATTACTGCTTGGCCAAGCAAAGTATGCTCGGGATATTTTGAATCGGGCCGGTATGTCTGACGCGGCACCTATTTCTACTCTATTTGTTGCTGGTTCTTATCTTCACAGCTCTACCAGTCCTCCATTTCGGGATCCTACACTTTATCGTTCTC
This sequence comes from Rubia yunnanensis, assembly GCA_037428765.1. NCBI lineage: Eukaryota > Viridiplantae > Streptophyta > Magnoliopsida > Gentianales > Rubiaceae > Rubia > Rubia yunnanensis. Next base: position 49,566,925 of record CM075068.1, on the reverse strand, counting down.
TTGTTGGTGCTCTCCAATATCTCACCATCTCCCACCCGGATTTGGCATTCTTGGTCAACACAGTGAGTCAGTTTCTTCAGGATCCCAAAGATAACCATTTTGCTGCTGTGACTTAGATTTTGCGGTATGTTCGTGGCACTCTTCATTTTGGTCTCCGTTTTTGTTTTGCTAGTACTCCTGATGTGTTAGGATACTCTGATGCTGATTGGGCTCGCTGTCTGGAGACTCGTCGGTCCACTTATGGTTATGCAGTTTTTCTTGGTGGGAATCTGGTTTCTTGGAGTGCCAAGAAATAGCCCACTGTTTCTCGCTCTAGCACTGAGTCTGAATACCGTGCTCTCGCCAACACTACCTCAGAAGTGGTCTGGCTCACTCATTTGCTTTGTGATCTTCGGTTTCCGCTTTCTGGTTCTCCACTGTTGTTATGCGACAATAGTAGTGCTATCTTCTTGGCTCAGAATCCAGTGGCTCACAAGCGGGCGAAGCACATCAACATCGACTACCATTTTGTTCGTGAGTTGGTGACATCCGGAAAGCTGCGTGTTGCTCATGTTCCAACTTCTCTTCAGATTGCAGACATTTTCATCAAGGGGCTCTCTCGTCCGTTGTTCGAGTTCTTCAGGTCCAAGCTCTGCGTCGGTGAGCATCTGACGCTCTGCTTGAGGGGGGGTGTTAGGATAAATCAGACTCCTGATTAGATTATGATGTATTATGAGTAGAGTTCTTTCCTTATTACACCTCTATTGTACTCTTTATATATTTAGATATCAATAATGCAATTGATTACGGCAAATCATTCTATCATTTACCAAACTGATAAGTACTCAACGTCACCTCCTCTCGGTCTTCTACAATCACTGGAAATACCAGAACGTGTTTGGGATGATATCGCTATGGACTTTTACCTTCATCCTTGGGATTTACAGCCATCTTGGTGTTCGTTGATCGACTATCTAAGTATGCACATTTCAGCCCATTACCTGCCCAACACTCGGCCTCCCAGGTTGTGGAGTTGTTCTGCTCTAAGGTTGCCAAGCTCCATGGTCCTCCTAGAACCATCATCTCCAATAGAGATCCTATTTTCACCAGCCAATTCTGGCGGAAGCTTTTTGAGCTCATGGAACCACTTTAAAGACCAGTTTGGCGTATCACCCAAAACCGGATGGCTAGTCCGAAGTGCTCAATCACTATCTCGAGGAATATCTCCGGGCTTTCACTTTTGAGTATCCCAAACGGTGGGCATCATTTCTAACTTGGGCAGAATATCATTACAACACAAGCCTTCATTCCGCTATCTGTATGACTGTTTCAAGCTCTCTGTGGTTGCCTTCCGCTAACAATTCCAGCATACTCCACTGGTATAGCCACAGTGCAAGCGGTGGACGAGGTACTAACACAACATGGGCGCTATTGGCACAACTTCATGACAACCCACAGCGAACTCAAAACTGAATGCAACAAGTGTCGAACCGCAAGCGACGCGAAGGCAGCTTCAAGGTTGGTGATCTTGTGTTAGTGAAGCTCAAGCCTTATAAACAATCAACAGTTTCTCAGCATCTCAACTCCAAAAATTTGCAAAAGGTATTTAGGTCCCCTTCCGGTGATTGCAACTGCAGAACCTGTGGCTTATACACTTCAACTACCGACGAGGAGTCGAATCCACCCTACCTTTCATGTCTACCTTTCATGTCTTTCTTCTCAAGCTCTTTAAAGGCGATCATCCGACCAAGAGTTTCCCACTGCCGGAAGTTGGCAAAGGTAATGCACCACTTCTCACCCCCATCTCCATCATCGCCACTTGCACTTTGACGGACAACGGAGAGCAACGTCATCAAGTTTTAGTTCAGTGGTCTCCAAGTCCACCGGAAGACGCCACCTGGGAGGAATGGCTAGAGTTCTGCTCTCTTTACAATTTGGCTGACCTTGAGGACAATGTCGCTTTTTAAGGAGCGGGAAATGATATGTGGGCTGAGTTGGTAATTGACAAGAAAAAAATGTCAAGTATGGCTCATGTCGAAGAAGAAATAGATCCCACTTCAATCCAAAGCCCAGTTGAAATTGGAGGAGCAACTTAGTTTTAAGGATTTTGTTAAGCACCGGGGGGGGGGGGGGGGCGCTGCACCTTTTTCTTTATGCTTGTACTATTCTGAATTTTGCAGCATCATTTGAGAAAGTGGCCCTCTCAAATTAACCATTTACTGGGAATAGAACTTTCTTCCTTTCGATTGTTCTATCACGGACCCTATGGAATAGAATGGCGAACACTATTAACTGGTTGACCAGAGAAATCAGAAACTTACCCAACAAAAGTGCCTGCCGAACACCCCATCACTTTGAATCTATAAACTCAATATGCAAACTCGGTGGTTATATTGCACCAACTGTCAGTGTTTTCAAAACATTTATCATGTGATTATAGAAAAAATGTTTACTATGAACCAGTACATTTTTCGTGAACAAATTAAAATCTGTTTCCCAGAGACACTCTAGAATCTTCCTTCACTAGTGACGTAAAACAAGCTTAGCAACCGTTAAAGCAATATTCACAACCACGCATTCAAGCCCATTCCTCGTATGAGATTCCATCACATGCTTTCCTAGCCTTTGGAACACAATGAAACACATTCTATCCAATGCATCAAGCAAAAGTTACTATACTAACTATACCAGTACATATCATGTGATTGGTGCTTAGTTAACCAATAACACAGTAACTCCCGCATAAATGATACAACTTTGTACAGTCAAAATCCAGTAGCTCACGTCAAGGAATGAAGCCAAGCAAATTTGTACTGGTACTGAAAGGCATGATGGCAATTCAAGAGTTCCTCTGGAGAAAGAGAAACTAATACGAATATGCCTCACTCAAGCTTAATTCGGCCTTCATCTAACTGCTGCTTCTCAGGTTCAGCTGGGAAGTATTTTATACCAACTAGATCACCAACACGGCTAATAACCTATAGAAACAAATTGATAAGAAAAAGAGAAACTGATAAGACAACTCTTGTCAAAGGAAAACAACCAACAAGTTCTGTTTTCTTATCATAATAAAAATAAACCCGGGTCTGATCTATCTAATGTACAACTCATAAAAAGTTTCAATTGGAAGATGCATCTAGAGTTAGACCTGTCAAAAGCTATCACATCTCCATATCATTTTCTCATTAAAGTTCATCAGTTCATCTATTAAATATTTGCAGTACCAAGCTTCCTCTGGATTAAAAGAGAAAACTATGCTGCTCATAAAAATTAAATCAGACATTGTAACATCGATGTTTCATTCTGTCTCTCAAGTCTTAACACAAAAAAATATCATGTCCCAACCCCCACAAGGTTGATATGTCTTTTGAACCAGAGCAAAGTAAATGCACAGTTGGGCTTTATCCATGTTTTGTTATTTTTAGTGTCATAATATGATTAATGGTAGAATAACAATTGAACTGTAGACAATTTCCAGGCAAGGGCCACTGGGGTTTTATCTATTTGTGACGAAGCTTCTTACATCTCAAACAATCTACATAACCAAGAAAATTATCGTCTTAAAATGGCACCAAAGTAAATGGTGCCTTATCAGTCCTAGATATGGTAGGCAATATTCCTACAGAAAACTTAAAAGATAGATCACCTCTAAAGCCTTGACAAGATCTTCCCTAGTATGCGCGGCAGAAATACAGATTCTCGCTCTGGCAAACAGCAAGGCTGTAGCTGGAAAAGCAACTGTCACCACAGCCACCTAGTAGGAGAGGGAGGAAATTTAACCAATGATAAATCTTCATAGCAACAGGGGAATTTTACCTCCAAACGACAAATTTTACCTGCTGCTTTAGACACTCCCGTGAAAAAGCAGGTATTTTTGCCGGATTATACAGCATTATGGGCATTACAGGAGAATCATTATCTCCTAGAACCTCAAACCCCATCTTTTGTAGTTCGCGGCGGAAAAAGTTGCTATTCTCACGTATCTTTGCAAGCTTCTGAGCACCTATTAAAGCAGCAGACAGAATTAACACAGTTAAAACTGCAACTATGATATAATTGGGCAAACTAAAGAGAGGATCAATATCAACAGATGCAAAAGAGTCACCAACCTCGGCTAGAACCATCCTCCCCAAGGATGACCTTTATGGAAGAAATTATTTGCTGGGCAGCTGGAGGGGAGATAGATGTAGCATACAGATGAGCAGGGCAAGTGTGCTTCAAATACTGTACAAGTTCCTGAAATCATGATATGGTAAATAATCCATCAGATATACCTCTTAGAAAAGGACCATCCAAATGATTTTACCCATGGGAATGTCAAAAAGAGTACTTTTTTATAATTGGTGGCAAAGTAAGAACATTGAAAACTATGTAAATCTCTACAGCTTATGATGAACCAGTACTATACTGTGATGGTGGTCGCTACTGAAATTCACGTACATATTCAATTTCCTTTTAAGTTAAATTGAACCTAATTAGTTTCGCACACAAACCAACTATGTCCATCTGAGTAAGCTACTCTAAATGCAAGAGTCCAGGTTTCCAAAAATTTTAACCAAGAAATTGCAATCAGTTACTCATAATGGGCAAGCAATATATTTACATAAGAACAAAGTAAAGAACCAACCTTAGAGCCAGCAATATAACCACCACATGATCCAAATGATTTTGTGAAGGTTCCCATCATAATATCCACATCAGCTGTATCCACTCCCAATAGTTCACAGACACCTCTCCCCGTTTTTCCAACTGCTCCAATGCTATGAGCCTCATCTAAGTAAACATATGCCTATGATAGTAGAACTTAAATTACAAGTCTGAAAGACAGCTATAACAATAAGATAAGAAAGACTTAATTAAGGATGACAAGATGATCACTTATGTTTACTTGCTAAAATGGTAATATCAGTGCAACGGTGAGTTAAGACAATCTACACGGCAGAAACAAACCCTTATCCGAGAAACTAAAAGAAAATAAACATAATTTAAAGCCCAGCCCCTCTTCTTCAGTTATAAATCATAAAGTGCAATGACAATGTCTTATGCTTTATGTGTTTCTTATTAAGACATTAAAAAAAATCTGTGCATGAGTAAGACACTGTGTGCTGGTTAGGTGCATTTCTACTGATCGATAACTGCATTGAGAGCGAAATATTTCCAAAGCAAAAAAAAGTATCCAATCATACTAGTTTACTCCAAAAGAAAGCTCATTAAACACCCAATCTTAGTAACAGTGCCAGATTTCACAAAAGATTTCAACTGATGAGATGTATTACTTTGTACTTTTTGCACATTGCAACAATCTCAGGAAGTTTGCAGATTTCTCCCTCCATACTGTATATGCCCTCCACTATAACAATGATCTTTTTCCAAGGTCTGTGGGTCCGAGGTTGTCCTTCAGCAATTTGTTCTCTCAAAACTCTGTCCAGGTGGGATGGTGCTATTAATAAAAGAAGCAATGCAGGTTATCAGACACGTATACCTGATATTGTTAACAATGAGTATCACATGCATAGTATGAAAAGGTTCTTTAAACTTACTATTGTGTTGAAAAACCCGAATTGTGGCTCCTGAACCTCGGGCACCATTGACTATTGATTTGTGGTTTAAAGAATCACTGATAATCAAGCCTCCCTGAGAGAACCGCAGGAAATGTGAGCACGCATTTAGACCAGAAAAAATTATTAATAATATTAGAAACACAAAGAAGAAGAAGAAAAAGTAGACGGTAGGAAAATAAACATCAAATCAGTACATACCTTGCTGATTAAGACAGGAAGAATAGCTGAATTTGTTACATATCCCATACCAGTTACAACAGCAGCTGGCTTTCCAACAAAATTTGCCACAACCTCCTCCAATTCTGTATGAAGTGTTGTTGTACCTAATTGCGCAAATTTACTATAATAAGCACTCATACAACTCCCCTCAGAACTATCACCTTATCCAACTAAATATTGCAAAGTTCAATGTTTACCTCCATCAGCGCGAGCACTGCAGGTGCTTGGGGAGAATCGTTTTAAAGTTTCAAGCACCCGAGGAGTACAATATTCATCAGCAGCAGCAAATCCGAGGTAGTTATAAGATCCCAAGTTAAGGCATCTATTGATTTTTGTGGTCCGCCTGCAAAACGATACACCCAGTTGGTCCAAATGTACAAAAAAGATTGTTCAATTTTTATTACATCATATAAAGAACTGGACAATGGAAACTATAGAATCATTTGTTGATACAGCAGTGAAAAGTTACGGCCAACAACTACAAAATCAATTCCGACATAAGGAGAGAGAAGAGACTTTGATAGCTGAAAACAGGAGAGAGAATACAAAAGGATACTCCTATCAATCAGAGGAACCTATCACTCACTTCAGCGTCTTGTTATTATCATTGGACACACGTTCCACCACATCAAACCAAGCATCTGGAGGACTTGATATTGGTCGGCCAAAACAATCCTACAACCCATTTCAGCAAGGAGTGCATAAGACCAAAGTCGGGCCATCAAATGCATCACGTAAATATGAATGAAATTACAGTCCAAAGAATGTGGAGTTCACAAAGTAAAAAACCAGATCCAGAAGATTCAAAATTTATACACCAATAGCAATACACTTTACTCATGCCAAGTCAAGGGTGGTTAGATTCTGTTCAGCAGATTTGAACACCTTATATACTCTCTCATAATATATACTACCAAACACTACAAATATTATGTTTGATATTTTTCGATCATTAGCTTTTCTTGTTTTGTTAGAATGGAGGCTGGGGGACGTATATCCGAAGAGGTTGGGACTTGGGACTACGAGAACTCCTTTCATTTCAACTGCCAATCAGATTACTTATAGAATCAATTTTTATCATAACCGCCTTAAATCTCCATAGCATTCCGCTCCATATTTCCTCTTCAAACCACGTGATCCTTATGATTTCTCCAACCCCATCCACTTCTAAACCTGTCAACTAACTTCCTCTAGCTTCTTATACATGCACAACTCCGCCCCATTACTACCACCAAGTTACAGATTCCCCACATCATCATTAGCAAGAGTATTCATACAATAAGTATTGATTTATTAGATGTTCTATTTGAAAAGCTAAGAGCTGTTATTTTATTTCAAATACCAAGAAAGTAGGGATTATAAATTCATAGGAACAGTGAAAATAATTCTTTTTTCATTTTTAAACCATCCCACACCAATAAAAATAAGAATATAGAGACTATGAATATAACATATAATAAAAACGTAAGTAACGAGATTCAATTAAAACAAGGATTGAATGATAACCACCTGAATCCGAAGATACAGCCTCCGAATATAGAAATCCTCCAAACCTAAGCAGATCGGAGCGTATCCCTGCCAAAAATACATATGGAAGTTCGTTTAAGAGGCGCAGCAACATCCAACGCGTTTCACGAGACTAATAATTTACAGACCTGGAGGCTTTCGGCGTGCCACCACCAGTCGAAAATCTTGCGGAAAAAATCACGCAGCTGTCCGAAGGCGAAGAGGAGGCCATAGCTGATGTAAGTTGACAAGGCGGTGAGGTAAGGGATTTGAACTGCATTGGAACCGTCATGATCCGATCCGGTGGTGGAAGTTGATATGGCGCTGAGGTAAGGGATGGTAATCATTTTCGGAACGTCAAGATCCGATCCGGTGGTGGACGGTCAGCGGCGACGCCGGAGCCAGAGTCGGAGATCGGAGAGCCTGGAGTATTTATCAATTGATTCTCCCTCCGCAGAGAGAAAGGGGAGGAAAAAGAGAGGGAGAAGATTAGTTTTGACCAGTCCTCTCTTTCCCGGTTTGGATTTCGTGGAGATTTCTTTTTTTTTTCTCCGGATTTCTGTTTTTATACTTTTTCTGCATTTTTAGTTGAGTGCGTTTCTTGAAAGACGATCTTTCCATAAGTTATAGAAAGACCAAGGTTTAAAGTGTAAATTACAAGAAATTAAGATAAAATTTTCGGGTTGCATGAACCGGGTTATAAATTTTATAACTACTACATGTTGCATACTATATTTTTAATGTTGCAACTAAGACCTTTTACCTTTTATTATTCGAATTAAACCCCGTCTTTCCATAAGCCTATGGAAAGACCGTCTTTCCCAAGACTTTGTCTTTTTAGTTCATCGAGATTCGTTGGAATTTTCCCATGACTGTGAGGTCCACATTTTGGTTGATTTTCCTTTTTCACTTCCACTAGTCTACAAAATAAACAATGGTACTCCCTCCGTTGTATTTCTACTATTTTGATCAATTTTTCTCAAATCATATTTAATCACAATTTTTAATTAATACATAATCATCAAAATCCGTGTATAAAATAGAGTTTGTATATTGAAATACGTATTTCCATAATTCATAGAAGGACCAGGATTTAAATTACAAATTATAATAAGTGAAGGTAAAAAATTTTGGGTTGCATTAATAGGTTCATAAACTTTATAAATTCAGCACGTTGCACAATAAATTTTTAATATTGCAACTAAAACATTTTACATTCTTATTATTCTTATTAAACTCTGATTTTTCATAGATTTTTCATAAGTCTATGAAAAATCTGTCTTTCCCATGACTTTGCCTATGAAATATTGTTAGATTCTTTGCACCATGTATTTTATAGGATAAAGTGCATTTTTAACTCTACGTTTTGGTTGAAAGTGTCTATAACCTTGGAAAATCTAAAAGTTCAAATCTAATCCTATGTTTTGGAGCAATGGTGCAAACATACCCAATTTTCACTATTCTGGTATTGGCTTAAGGAATTCTGGTGTTGACCTAATCTGAAAAAACAAAAATACTCCGAGTCTTAAGAATAAAATTTTGATGACCATTATACCCCTAGATTTCATCTTCAAACCACTCATCGGTTGCCACCAATCCACCCCCTAGTTGCCGAGTTAGAAAAGGACATTTATTTAAAAGACAGGCAACACTTTAGTAAAAATATATATAGGGTTAAATCAACACTTATGTAAAAAATATATATAGGGTCAGATAAACACTGTCATAAAATTCAGCATTAAATAACCTTATTATACTCAGTACTAAAAAACAATTAACATGACATCCCAACTGGCTAGTTTCATTACTTTTTATTCACACTCGCATGTTTTTTCTTGTAAAGGGATTTAGTGTGTTCTAAATCTTGGACAATAATGGACAATATATATCTTCTCCCTTTGTAATCGACAGTAGATGGGCAACAAATTATTTTAAAATGGAAGTGTACGAGTGAGAGAACTAAAATTGAACGCATCAACCCCAAAGAGTGTCACCAATTTAGATGCCACACTTTTACTCCTTACTTTCGAAAATGGATTTCTTATCGTCATCTTGTTCGAACAGAACCATTTCGATTTCGAGATTGTAATGAATACATATTTTAAGGAGTGGACTCTCTTCAAAAAGACTTTTTTAATGATAATGCTTGTTCAACCATATCTTTTTTACATAAGTGTTGATTTAATCATGTATTTTTTATTAAAGTGTTGATCTAACCCAGCCACCAGCAACCGCCGGCAGATTTTGGGGGTGGGGTTCAATACTTTTTGGGAAGGGCTATATCATCTTTTCCTATTTTTTGATTTTTTTTATTTTTTTCATAGGGGTATAATAGTCATTTTAAGGAATTCCGGCCACAATTTGGTTGTTATGGTTTGGTTGGCACATTTGAACAAAACATAGGGTTTAATTTGCACTTTCAGATTTACAAGTTTATATTGACACTTTGAACCAAAACATAGTGTTAAAAACACTTCACCCTATTTTCTAAATATCAATTTTTTTATCTGTCGTTAAATTCCCACCATTATATATTTTCTAAATATCAAATTTTTATATATCACTAGTGTAAATTAACTTAAGTTATCGGTGATTAAATATGAGTTAAGAAAGTTGACCAAAAACGGTAGAAATACATCTGGAACATAGGGGTACTAGCTATTAGCTGTTCACAAAGGATGCACATTTATCTTACATTTTCTAAATATCAATTTTTTATCTGTCGTTAAATTCCCACCATCATATATTTTCTAAATATCAAATTTTTATATATCACAAGTGTAAATAACTTAAGTTATCGGTGATTAAATATGAGTTAAGAAAGTTGGCCAAAAACGGTAGAAATACATATGGAACATAGGGGTACTATCTATTAGCTGTTCACAAAGGATGCACATTTATCTTACATTTTTTTTAATCATAAAGTTTAGTCGGATGCTTTAGTAGTTTAGTCAGATGCACATTTATACCAATATGATTCGCCCTCTTGTGTGCCACCGGATTCTATGCCAAAAAGATAGCACTGTTGTTGTCGCATAATAGCAATGGTGATTCAGAGAGTGGAACCCAAAAATCACGGAGCAAATGAGTGAGCCAAACAACCTCTGAAGCGGTGTTGGTAAGAGTTCGGTACTCAGACTCAGTGATGGAGTGAGAAACAGTGGGATGTTTCTTGGCACTCCACGAGACCAGATTCCCACCATGGATAACATCATAACTGTAAGTGGACCGACGAGTCTCCAAATAATGAGCCCAGTCAGCATTAGAATACCCCAACACCTTAGGAGAACAAGTAGAACGGAAGCTAAGACCAAAATGGAGGGTACCTCATACATAACGTAGAATCTGTGTGACTGCAGGGAAATGGTCATCTCTGGGATCCTGAAGATACTGACTGACCGTGTTGACTGAAAAGGCCAAATTTGGATGAGTGATGGTGAGATACTGAAGTGCCCCAACAAGCGAATGATACAGTGTCAAATTTCGGAATAGAGGATTGGTTGAACTGTGCAGCTGAGAACCGGGCACAAATGACGTGGAGACTGTTGCAGCATCAGACATACCAGCTTGAGTCAAAATATCCCGAGCATACTTCGCTTGACCAAGAAGTATCCCTGGAGGGGTAGGCAAAACTTCGAGGCCGAGAAAGTAATGAAGGGAACCAAGATCCTTGATGGCAAACTCTCTGTGTGTCCGATAATGAACTGTCAAAGAAGAGTCGAGTCGTTTCATCTAAGGATGATATTGTCCACATACACACGGAGATATAGTAACGATGACCCTCTCAAGAGAATAAATAGAGAAGTATCGGTTGTGCTACACTGAAACCCTTAATGAGTCAAATACTGCTGAAGCACTGGAACCATGCCTGGGGAGCTTGCTTAAGACCATAAATTACCTTTCACAAGCGACAAACATAGTCTGGAAGAATAGGGCCCTAATATCAAATGGGTTGCTTCATATAGACTGGAGTATTAAGAATGCTATTAAGAAAAGCGTTCTTGACATCCAGCAGATGAAGTGGCCAGGAGCGCATAGTGGCAATGGTGAGAACCTTCCGAACAGTGGAGGCTTTAACTACAGGACTGAAAGTGTGGTCAAAGTCAAAACCCAGAATCTGCGAGAAACCATGCGCCACGAGTAAAGTGTTGTGACGATCAATAGTGCCATCTGGATGATACTTTAGTCTGTAAACCCATTTGGAGCCAACACTGTTAGCGCCCAAAGGGCGAGACACCAAGTCCCAGGATGGCTCAGGTAGAGAATGCGTTGCTGGACTGGACGGTTGTGGTAGAGAGAACACCGTTGCCTAGAGATGATTGGAGATGACATAGGGACCCTGGGAAAATTGGTGGAATTTATCGCCAGAGAAGAATACCTGGTCTACCAAATACTGACCGAAACTTGGGTGGAACTTGATCGGAATCGCTGAACTTGATCAGCGAAGGCTGAGGCAATAAGGATGAAAAAATTAAGAGAAATAGAGGGGGGGAGAAAAATTAGGTCTAAGGATCAGACTTGCTCTAATACCACGAAAGAATAATTTCCCGTAATGAATCGGTTATTGCTGAATGAAATATATAGAGTACTGATGTGGGGGATCGTTCAGGGAATCTGGTCGTCCTCTCTAAGAGCATCATTTACCTACAAAGCTTATCTCAGAAGTGATTCCGGGAGAATGACTCTGACAATTAAGTCAGTATTCTCCTTGTAGAACTGAAATTTCTAGAAATAATATCGCTTACCTTAGCTCTTCCTTAGCCTGTTGTATTGATAGGCTACTGTGGTTGTGGTTCCATGCTTTTAGGGGTTGAGATCGTGTGTGTTCTATGATCACCACATTTTGCGGTCATGGTCATTGTGCTCATTGTTCGTTCCCTGTATTTTGGTTCACATATTCATTGCAAAATGATGTGTCCATTTTATGTGCATATTTTAGTACTTTTTCGGATCACTTTTGTTCTCTTTTCTTATCAAGAGCTTGTGTTTTACCTTGAAATTATATTAGGAGAGATAAGAGCGACTTTACGCTCTTTTACCTTTTTCTAATTGTATTTTGTGTGACGAAGGAAGAACAACGAGACTTGAAGATTGGAGACCATTGAAGATCACCTTTTGAAGACTTTGAAGATTTGAAGACTAGCTTTGAAGATTGAAGACAAAAAGAATCGAGGATTTGAAGGCAAGGTGACACAAGAGTGAGAATGGTCATTCCCGCCCAGGCAGGAACCTGCTACACTTTTGCCTTTTGCTTTTCTTTTCCTCCCTCTTGTACTATAAAAGGAAATTTTGGCCACCCACTTCATATCTTATCCTTCTTGGCCGAAATTCCTCTTCTCCCAACCCTAGTTCTTCATTTTCTGTCATCTTCTTTCTCTTTGTTTGTGTATGAATTCATCTATGAAGGTTAGTATGATTTTTATTAGCTAAATCTAGTTCTTAGGAGCAATAGATTGAAGCTTCCAACCTTATGTAGTAAGATTCTATATTTGCTCATTTATGAACATTTATTGGAGAGCATTTATTATGCCATTAATGTTGTGATTTATCTCATTTATACCATGGGTTGTTTGAGTATATGAAATGTTTGTATGATTGAAATGTTAGAGTGTTAGGAAAGTTGCAAATTTCTTAACTAATTTGATATGAAATCCAAAGGCATGGATTTAGAACTTCTTGTATATAATGTGTGGTAATTCTTGCTAGATGAGTATGTTAATGTGGATTATTTTCATATTTGTCATATAGATGCAAAGAAAGGTTGAACCTTGAATGTTGTTTGTTCTAAGTTTAACCTAATAAATGCTTTGTTTGGTTAAATGACTAGTCTTTGGTAGAAGACTTCTTGTTATCAAACCTATGGTCCTTTGGGTGAAATGCGATTGATTAAATACCCCTATAATGTCGTTTGTCTTTGGTGATCATCAATGAGGTTTGCAAATGGTCGTTGTTTGTCTTTGCAAACTACTCTTAAGGAGGATGAATGTTGATCTTTGAATGAGAAGTGATAACATTCCCCACAGACAATAAATGTAATTGAATGAGTGAATGAATCAATGAGCTATGGGAGTTTGGAAGTGGAAGTCAATTGCCCCCAAGGCTCCGTTAATTACCATTTGCATCGTATTTTTAGTTGTATTGCATGATTAGCATAGTTCTCTTGATTTGCTAATTGTTATCTTTCAATTTGATAAGTTAGGCTCAAAAACCAACCAACCCCCCCTTGTTTACATGCTTTTATATGTATCTATGTATGTATATGCCTAGTATGTTTTCTTCTATATATGTTTAAACACTTGAAAAGATCCCTCATCTCGTGGATGACCCCAACTTGCCATTATCTACTTAATTGTAGATAGGAAGCATTAGGGCTTAAAAGTAATAACTTTGAGAGGTACGACGATGACCTCCCAAATTTTAGCGCCGCTGCCGAGGATGAGGCATTTATTTTTAAGTGTTTGGGCATATTATGTGTGATTATATGCTAATTGTAAATATTTGTTAGTTTCCTTTTATTTTGATTTCTTAGTTGATTTGCCATTTTCACTTGGCTTAGAGACGTATTGTTCAAGTTCTTAGTGTATGGTTCGTACGTGATCCTCTTCACAAGAACCCCTACACTACAACCCCGAGTTAGAGGTTAATTTGAGACGGGCTAGGAGGCTTTCTTTAGAAAGTGTGAATAACACCCCTCCTAGTGACCATTTTGTGGATAACTCTTCCTCTATAGAACATCAACTTGAGCACGAAGATGAGCATTCGGGAGGGGGACCTCAACATCCTCCTCTCCAAGGGTGAGCTCCTCCTCTCCAAGGGTGAGCTCCTTCTCTTCAAGAAAGGGAGATTCCTTTGGGGCAAGCATTGTTAAGAGACATCGTGGCCCCCAACCTCGATCAATAACCAATGTGCATTGAGTATCCTGTGGTTAGACCGAACGATCACTTTGAGCTAAAGATCAGGTCCATCAACATGCTACCTATCTTCCTTGGTTGGCAAGGGGAGAATGCCAACAAACACCTCACCGAATTTCACTTCTTGTGTGGTGGTACGGTCCCCCATGGAGTGGATGAAGATTTCTATAAGTTGAAGGCATTCCCGTTCACACTAAGGGATGGTGCAAGAGATTAGCTCCACTACCTACCACCCAAGAGCATCAAGAGTTGGCTCGATATGAAAACAAAGTTTCTTGCCAAATACTTCCCAGCTTCGAGGTCCACCGCCTTGAAGAAGGACATAAGCAACATCCTTCAATGGCATGAAAAATCTCTCTTCGACTATTGGGAGAGGTTCAAGAACCTTCTCGCAAGTTACCATTACCACGGTTATTCAGAGGGGGATTTGGTTTATTACTTCTATAATGGCCTTCTTGATGATGATCAAAGGTTGGTAAGTAGTTCTTGTGATGGCACTCTTGGGAACAAGACTTCATCTGAAGCGATGCGATTGTATGAGGAGCTAGCGAAAGAATCAAGAAACTTTAGCTCAAGGGCCGATTTGAGAAGGAGAAATCCAATTTCCGCAAGTGACTCTTTCAATAGTGGGAAGCTCAAGGACCAAGTCTTGGCCCTTTCATCTATGGTGAAATCGTTGATGATGAAGCCCGGGAATGCACCACATGTTAAATCATGTGAAATTTGTTACTTGGCGCATCCTACAGACACTTGCCCTACTTTGCAAAAAGACTATGTCGAGGAGCTGAGTGCCATGTGATATCAAGGAAATCAAGGCTACCAAGGCAACCAAGGATATCAAGGTGGGCAAGGCTACCAAGGTTATCAAGGGTACCAAAATTGGTCGTACAATTCGAGAAATCGTGATAACCCAAACCTCCGGTATGGAAACCCTCAAGGAAGACAAAACCCTAAACCATATCAGCCTCCTTAACAACAATTTCAAATGCTCCAAGACAAACCCCAAGACTAAGGGGAGAGCTCGGGGCTAACAAAGGATGAGGTGATGCAAGCCATTCACCGGTTGGGCATGTGTGCGGAGAAAAGTGAGAAATTCCAAGATGAAGCCAAGGCGAGCATCAAGAACTTGCAAACTCAAGTGAGCCAAATAGCCCAAGTGGTGAATCAGATAGAAGCCCGGGAAAAGGGTAAGCTACCCTCCCAACTGGAGATCAACCCTCGACAAAATGCTAGTGTTATCACTTTGAGAAGTGGTAAATAGGTTGGCTCTCCCCCGGTTGGTGAAGTTGTTGAAAACAAACCTAGAAAGCTTGAAATACTTGAGAAATAAGTGAAAGAAGAGAATGATGAGGTGGCTAAGGAGCAAGCAAGGAAGGGAAAGGATAAGGAAGAGGAGATCACCGTTGAGAAATCAACCTCCATTCCCGAACCTTCATCCCCTCCTCACAAGAAGGCAAGAGTAGTGGAAATTCCTCCATATATGCCAGAACCACCATTCCCGGAAGCTCTAAAGGACAAAATTCGAAAGTCAAAAGAGCTCTCAGAAAAAAGGAGAGGTTTTTTTTCTCTCTAGAAAAAATGCGCTCTGGAAGAAAAAAATGATGCAGTCCTTCTCCTGAACACCGGAGCCTTTTTCTTCCAGTTTCTCTCCTTTGATTCAGAGTTTTCGACGAGGAATCCAACACTAATGTTGGATTCCTCGTTGGGCATCTTTCAACATATGGTTTGTTCCTATTTTTGAAGATCTAAAATTTGAATATGGGTTTCTTCGGAAGTTTTGAAATTTTGAACTTTGAATTTTTTGGATGAAGATCTACCTTTTTGATCTTGAAACTTTTAACGGATTCTTTTTCTGGCATCGGCGTTGACTTACGCGCACCATGGAGGAGGACAGATTCAGATTCGGACTCAGTTTCAGATCTTGATCCGAACTCCAAGTACGGTTGAAGATTTTGGTCTTCATCCTGGGTTGTTGATGGTGTGGATTTGACGAAGATCTATCATTGTTCTAAGTAAGTTTCCATCTTTCGCTAATAGAACTAGTCCGGATGATGGATGAAATTGATGATTTTTTGTGGATTTGTGTGGATTGGTGTGGATTTGTATGAATGTCTATAATGAATATGTGTGGATTTGTATGGAGGATTTTTTCTATGGCGGATAGTTAATGTGATGTTCATGTTGGATTGGGAGTAGAGATGTACTTGAGGCATAAAAAGTGTTAGTAATTGGGAGAGTTCATGATGGATTCGATGAGAGGGCAACCATGTGATCAGATCCCGGTCATCCCTCGGCCATGGTTGTTTGTTTAATTGGAATTTTTGACCAAATTGCTATGTTTTATGCCAAAAATCATATGTACTTTCTTGTCTTATGAACACTCATATGGAATTCTCGATTTTAGGTGTTTGAATGTTATTGTTTAATGGGGTTCATGTTTTGGGATTAGTAAGATTCAAGATAGATGTTTGGAGATGTTTTGCTATGTGTTGGTTGAATAAAGCTATTTGGCGGCTGACCATAGTGAATCAGGTTAATCGGAATCATCAATGATGATATGCCCAATGTGTTGTCCTCATTTTTTCAATTTCATGATAATGCCCAGATCAAGATGAATGGAGGAGCATATTTTTCATAATGGATGGATTATTTGGAGGATGAAGGCTTAAGTTTTTCCCAGATTCCGACCACTCATCGGCACCGAAAAAATGCTTCCTAGGCAAAAACTCAGATCTGGAAGCTATACCCATTTTTCTGTGCCGCTGGGTCACTAAACCCGAGAAAGAAGATATGGGGCACAGGCTCCCTAGGGTTTTGACCCAGTTCAAGGCGGTCGGGTCATACGACCCGCTAATGGAGATGGCCGGGTTAAGGGTCTTAAACCCTAGCTGCTTGTACCCTCGAATGGTGATTCGAGTGGTGGAATGAATGTTTGAGTGGACGCCACTGGGCCGATAAAAACTCACTCAAGTGTGGATGCTGGAATCTTACAGGGTTGGAAGGTATGCCCCCTCGAGGGGTGGATGTTTTAACCTATCGAGGGTTGGATGGTATACCCTCTCCAGGGGTGGATGTTTAACCTCTCGAGGGGCAGATGGTTTGAGAGGTGGTTCGAATTTCGTGGATAGAGAATTCTCTTGAATGGTGGATACTCTTCTCTCAAGTAGTAGACGGTGACCCTCATGTGTACTCTCAAGCTGTGCTATGGGTTCAAGTGGGGGTTCTTGTACTGTGGGTTCATGACGTGGATGATGTACTCTCGAGTGCTGGATGTTTAACCTCTCGAGGGGTGGATGTTTAACCTCTCGAGAGGTTGTTCAAATACAGTGGATAGAAAATTCTCTTGAATGGTGGATACTTTTCTCTCGAGTAGTAGACGGTGACCCTCCCCTGTATTCTTGAGATGTGCTATGGGTTCAAGTGGGGATTCATGTACCGTGGGTTTGTGAGGTGAATGACGTACTCTCGAGTGCTGGATGTTTTAACCTCTCGAGGGGTGGATGTTTTACCTCTTAAGAGGTAGTTCGAATACCGTGGATAGCGAACTCTCTTGAATGGTAGATACTCTTCTCTAGAGTTGTAGACGCTGACCCTCTCGTGTACTCTCGAGCTGTGCTATGGGTTCAAGTGGGGGTTCGTGTACCGTGGGTTCGAGAGGTGGATGACGTACTCTCGAGTGCTGGATGTTTAACCTCTCGAGAGGTGGATGTTTTGACCTCTTGAGGGGTGGATGGCGTACGGTGGGTCTGAGCGGTGTTTCCTCTCGAGGGGTGCACTATCTCGAGTGGCTCGTGTATTCCAAAGAAATAGGCGGCCAAAAAAATTGTGCATCATGGCCGATGAGGGTGATAGAGAATTGGGTTAATTTATTAGCATACACAGAATTCATTAACCCGCTTCTAGTCGTTACTTGGATTTGATGGTTACCACACGCTCTATGCTCACGCTACATTTTGTGTTAAATTAGCATATGCTTAAAATGGAGTGGGCGATTACGGAATCGCCAGGCTTGACACACGCCGTATAAGTTGTGTCTGTTCTCTTCATCACTAGGAGGGCTAGTTTTAGAGGGATTCACAAGAGTTATTGGCATTGCCTACGAATACTCTTGCCCTCTAAAATAGCCCCGGTTCACACGACGGGAACGTTTGAAGGCCAATAACACTTCTATTTCTTCATCTTAGGGGTGTATATGGTAGAAGCTTCTTCTTCATTGGCGGTCCCGGCTTCACTCAGATTACGCAACACCAGCACACATTGGCAACCATTCAAGACTCGAGTAAACTACACTCGGCTGCACTTTTTGTCTGCCGCTAGTGGGTTCTTCATCACCTTCTCTTCAAGACCCGAGACCCATGTCTCGGCTATAATTAGGAGATCATATGAAGAGCCAATACACATTTCTGGTTGCTATGTATAGGTCTAGATCACACTTGTATCTAGACTTGCATTTACTTCCCTAGGCTTAGCACTATCTAGCTTAGGGTTAGCATTTTTGGGTTTTTTGGGTGGGGGGGGGGGGGGTGTTCCCGTTTGGGGACCCCCCCGATATCTCAGTTCTCCCTAGGCTTTTCATCATTTAGCATAGGGATTGCATTACCTTTTGTATTAGGTGCGGTCGCCTGTAATTTCATAGGGCCCCATTAGATATTCCACCGCATTTTCTATTTACCATATTTACCTCAAAAGGACAAACGAAGGAAGAATTCCAACAAGGACATCTACGAAGTCTTTCATAGGTGTGAGATAAATATCCCTCTTTTGAATGTTATTGAACAAATTCCTAGCTATGCAACATTTTTGAAGGAATTATGTGTAGTAAATAGGAAACAAAGAACGAGGAACAAGCTTAAAAATGGAAGAAGTGAACATGTCTCCGCTTTGTGCCAAAGGGAGTTACCCCCTAAATGTAGCGATCCCGGCATGTTCACAATCCCTTGCATGATAGGAAATACACATTTTGAAAAAGAAATGCTTGACTTAGGTGCATCAATAAATGTGATTCCTTACTCTTTGTATGAAAGCCTCAATCTTGGTACTTAGCACAAAACTGGGGTGGTGATCCAACTAGCCGATCGTTCTAGTGTGTACCCTAAGGGTATCGTCAAGGATGTGTTGGTTAGGGTGGATTCCTTAATATTTCCCACAGATTTTTATGTCCTAGACATGGAGCATGATAAACATGCCGCCCCAATCTTGTTGGGGAGGCCATTTTTGAAGACCTCTAGGACCATCATTGATGAGCATGATAGTACCCTGACCATGGAATTTGATGGGATTAAACTAGAGTTTAACATAAATGACTCTATGAAGTGTCCTCTTGAAGAGTATTCTTACCATGCTATTGATTTTGTTGACAATATTGTGCAAGATGTTTTTGAATTGAGTGGTGATGATTCCTTGTTAGTTGCTTTGGAAAATGATGTTGAAAATGCATGTCTTGTATATTCCATTAGTACTAACTTGAAGGAAAGCATTAAGGAGTTAAGCATTATTGAGGAAGTGAGGCAAAGTCCTGACCCTCTAGTCTTAGAG
Organism: Rubia yunnanensis; assembly: GCA_037428765.1. Lineage (NCBI taxonomy): Eukaryota > Viridiplantae > Streptophyta > Magnoliopsida > Gentianales > Rubiaceae > Rubia > Rubia yunnanensis. The sequence continues at coordinate 49,547,214 of CM075068.1, read as the reverse complement.
GAAACCGAATAACTGGAATTCCTGCAATCTCTTGTGAAAGCTCCAGTGATTAAGCTTAAACCTTTTCCAAGTGACCTCAAGTACGCATTTCTTGGGAAATGAGAGACGCTTCCGGTTATCATTTCAAGCAAGCTCACCAAGGAGCAAGAAGAAAAGTTGATGGTGGTGCTACAGGAGAACAAGGAAGCAATTGGATGGACTATTGTCAACATCAAAGGCATAAGTCCATCCACTTGCATGCATATAATTTTGTTGGAGGAAGATACAAGACCCGTGCAACAACCCCAACGCCTTTTAAACCCGCCTATGATGGAGGTGGTAAAGTCGAAAATCCTTAAGTTACTCCAAGAGGGCATGATCTATCCAATCTCTGATAGCAAGTGGGTGAGTCCAACTCAAGTGGTACCCAAGAAGAATGGGGTAACAGTGGTCGAAAATGAGAAGGGTGAACAGTACCCACTCGAGTTTAAAACGGGCGGCGCGTTTGTATTGACTATCGGCGGCTAAATGCGGAGACCCGGAAGGATCACTTTTCATTGCCATTCATTGATCAAATGCTTGAGAGGTTAGCAGGCCACCCTTTCTATTGCTTTTTGGATGGGTACTCGGGGTATTTTCAAGTGGCTATCGCCCCGGAAGACCAAGAAAAGACCACTTTTACGTGCCCCTTTGGTATGTTTTCCTATTGCCGTATGCCTTTCGGGTTATGTAACGCCCCCGCAACTTTCCAAATGTGTATGGTAACCATTTTCTCAGAATTTTTTGAAAACTTTGTCGAGGTATTCATAGATGATTTCACCATTTATGGTAATTCTTTCAACAACTGTTTGGCAAATTTGGCACAAGTTCTTAAACGTTGCATTGATACTAATCTTGTGTTAAATTCCAAGAAGTGTCATTTTATGGTGGAGCAAGGCATTGTCTTAGGCCATATTGTCTCCTCTAAGGGTATTGAGGTTGAAAAGACAAAGATAGACACAATTCAAACTTTGCCTTATCCTACTAATGTGCGCGAAGTGCACTCTTTTCTTGGCTATACAGGATTCTATCGTAGGTTCATCAAGAACTTCTCGAAGATATCATCTCCTTTATACAATTTTTTGCAAAAAGAGGTGGAATTTGTGATGGATGAGGGTTGTAAAGGGGCCTTCAATACATTGAAAGGAAGGTTAGTCTCGGCCCCCTATTATACAACCACCGAATTGGTTGTTTCCTTCTGAGATTATGTGCGATGCTAGTGATTACACTGTTGATGCGGTGCTTGGTCAAAGGGTGGGGAGAGCGCCTCACGCCATCTACTATGCATCCATGTCTCTCTATGAGGCCCAAAGAAGTTATTCCACCACAGAAAAGGAGTTGCTAGCAATGGTATTTTCTTTGGAAAAATTTTGATCTTACTTTCTTGGTACAAAAGTTATTATGTACATTGATCATGCAGCACTTCATCATTTAATGATAAGAAAGAGGCCAAGACAAGATTGATTGGGTGGATCCTTCTCTTGAGTGAATTTGAGTTAGAGGTGCGAGACAAGAAAGGCACAGAGAACCTCGTGGCTGATCACCTTAGCCGGTTGGCACCCTGCAAAGATAGTGAGGTAAATTTATTAATGAAGGAGCAATTATGGGAAGAGTTCCCCAATGAACAATTGTTCGCTATCAGGGACCTCCAACCATGGTATGCCGACATTGTGAACTTTCTTGTCTCTGGTAAATTTCCTCCTCACTTTTCTACGGCACAGAAAGATAAAGCGATGCTAAATATTAGGTGTGCGATGATCCCTTTTTGTGGAAACATTGTGTAGACCATGTTTTTAGGAGATGCATCCCTGATAATGAAGTGCATTCAATTCTCACTTTTTGTCATTCCATGCATGCAGCGGTCATTTTGGAGCTAAAAGGACCGCTAGGAAAGTCTTGGAAAGTGGTTTCATTGGCCTACTTTGAATAAGAATGCATACACATTTTGTAAAGCTTGTGACAAGTTCCACAGAGTAGGAAATATCTCAGCTAGAAATGAGATGCCCCAAAAAGCTATGCTATATTGTGAATCTTTGATGTTTGGGGTATTAACTTCATGGGACATTTCCCTAGTTCTTATGGCTTTACATATATTCTTCTTGCCGTTGACTATGTGTCGAAGTGGGTTGAAGCAAAACCCTCTAGGACTGACAATTCAAAAATGGTTACAGAATTCCTGAAAGATAACATCTTCTCTAGGTTTGGGGTACCCCGAGCCTTGATTAGTGACCGTGGCACCCATTTTTGCAATCAGATCATAGAGGCACTCTTAAAGAAATATTACATTACTCACAAGACATCCACCGCCTATCACCCACAAACCAATGGGAAGTCGAAGTATCCAATTGGGAAATCATATCCATCCTTCAAAAAATGGTTAACCCTAACCAGAAGGATTGGAGTTCTCAGTTGAATGATGCCTTGTGGGTGTATATGATGTCTTACAAGACACCAATTGGTATGTCACCATACCGGTTAGTGTTTGGTAAGCCCTGTCACCTACCGGTGGAAATTCAACATAAGGCTTACTGGGTGGTCAAAGAATTTAATCATGATATAGATAAGGCCGGCTTGCATAGGAAGTTACAATTGGATGAACTAGATGAGAACCGAAGGGAGTCCTATGAGAACGTCGAAATTTATAAAGAGAAGACAAATGTGTGGCATGACAAGATGACCATTAGGAAGGAATTTGACATGGGTAAAAAAAGTCCTCCTATTCCAATCCCGCCTTCGCCTATTTCCCGGTAAGTTAAGGCCCCGATGGATCAGTCCTTTTGAGGTGGAGAAAGGAGAGAATGTTGAGCTCAATGTAAAACACCTAAGGAAATAAGTTTCAAGTATAAGGACGAAGGAAAAAAAACTTACAACTATTGATGCGACGACTCCCCTAAAGATTGTTGCCGGTATTGGACCTCCCAAGTATCTTCCTCCTCATGGCGTCTCCTCTTAGTTTCTTCATTGCTAGGGACTACCGTGGATTCACCACCGTTCAAGTGGTGGATTCGCATTCTTAGGTTTTCAAGTGAAGTTCATGGATCTTGATAACTCGGAGAGGACAAACCTTGAGAAGGACACCCCAGTGGAAACATTGTCCATCGAGCCGGACTTGGCATATAAGACTGCTTTTGAGACGGAATTGAACCGCAATTCCGTGGCCACTCCACATGTAGTTGGTATTCATACAAACACACCTTCTCCTCAAAATTCCTTTCAAGATTTGCTTCACGAGGTGCATGCCTTCGAGAGGACTAAAATGCCTTCCATTGAGCCCAAGTGGAGTATAATGTTCGTGCCTACCGGCAAAGAATCGCCATGGAAAATGACATTGAAAACCTAAGAATGCGAATCCACCACTTGAACGGTGGTGAATCCACGGTAGTCCCTAGCAATGAAGAAACTAAGAGGAGACGCCATGAGGAGGAAGATACTTGGGAGGTCCAATACCGGCAACAATCTTTAAGGGAGTCGTCGCATCAATAGTTGTAAGTTGTTTTTCCTTTGTCCTTATACTTGAAACTTATTTCCTTAGGTGTTTTACATTGAGGGCAATGTATGATTTTAAGTGTGGGGAGGGGGGGGGGGGGGTTTAATATTTTACATGTACATAATTAGCTACTTTTGATTGGAAAAACATGAAAAAAAAAGAAAATGATTTTTTTTAAAATTTCGCTAAGTTGAAACCCAAGAGGGCATCTTAGGAAACATTGGGAACCCGGATAGGTCAAAAACCCAAAAGGGCGACCTAGGTAAAAATGAGAGGCTAAATATGCTGAAAAAGGTGAGATATGAGCTAAAGAAACATGATGTGTGGCTAGGATGAAAATCCGAAAGGGCTCCTAGGCAATATGAGAGAAAGAGAGAAAAAGGAAAGTTGTTATATGTTCACTCATTTGCTGGCGTTGGAGTCATAAGGTTGCAGTGGCCATATGGATGGATGTAGCTTGGCATCTTGAGACCTCTTGGGATTGGGAAATTTAGCGGGGAAACGAAGTAAGTTATGAAATATTTGATTGTTGATATACTTCATTTTTAGGATGATATATTGGTATAAAGTGGAGTATGTGCTTTAACTTTATGTATGCTTTTAGCTTCACCTTGTACCATTGGATTTGGGATTGTCAATTCTGGATTTGGAGATGTTTTAGGGATATCAATGAATTAATAGGTTGATATGGTTTGGGTAGATTTAGGAATGGGGGTTGTGGAAAACTTCTCATTTGATCTTAACGTTGGGATGTGTGATATTGAGAGGTTTATGAGGTAGTGACTTGGGGGAATAGTAGTTAGGATGTGGATACGTTAATTCCTTCGTGCACTTGGATCTTTTCTTACTCGAGGGCGAGTAAGGTTTAAGTGCGGGGAGGTTTAATGTGTCCATTTTATCTGCATATTTTAGTACTTTTTGGGATCACTTTTGTGCTCTTTTGTTATCAAGAGCTTGTGTTTTACCTTGAAATTCTCTTAGGAGAGGTAAGAGTGATTTTACGCTCTTTTACCTTTTTCTAAGTGTATTTTGTGTGACAAAGGAAGAACATCGAGACTTGAAGATCGGAGACCATTGAAGATCACCTTTTGAAGACTTTGAAGATTTGAAGACTAGCTTTGAAGATTGAAGACAAAAAGAATCAAGGATTTGAAGGCAAACCGACACAAGGATGAGAATGTTCATTCCCACCCAAAGCCATTCCCGCTCAGGCGGGAGCCTGCTACACTTTAGCTTTTCTTTTCCTCCCTCTTGTACTATAAAAGGAAATTTTTGCCACCCACTTCATATCTTATCCTTCTTGGCCAAAATTCCTCTTCTCCCAACCCTTGTTCTTCATTTTCTCTCATCTTCTTTCTCTTTGTTTGTGTATGAATTCATCTATGAAGGTTAGTATGATTTGTATTAGCTAAATCTAGTTCTTGGGAGCAATTGATTGAAGCTTCCAACCTTATGTAGTAAGATTCTATATTTGCACATTTATGAACATTTATTGGAGATAATTTATTATACCATTAATGTTGCATTTTACCTCAGTTATACCATGAGTTGTTTGAGTATTTGAAATGTTTGTATGATTGAAATGTTAGAGTGTTAGGAAAGTTGCAAATTTCTTAACTCATTTGATATGAAATCCAAAGGCATGGATTTAGTACTTCTTGTGTATAATGTGTGATAATTCTTACTAGATGAGTATATTAATGTGGGTTGTTTTCATATTTGTCATATAGATGCAAAGAAAGGTTGAACCTTGAATGTTGTTTGTTCTAAGTTTAACCTAATAAATGCTTTGTTTGGTTAAATGACTAGTCTTTGGTAGAAGACTTGTTGTTATCAAACCTATGGCCCTTTGGGTGGAATGCCATTGATGAAATACCCCTATGATGTTGTTTGTCTTTGGTGATAATCAATGAGGTTTGCAAATGGTCATTGTTTGTCTTTGCAAACTACTATTAGGGAGGAATGAATGTTGATATTTAAATGAAAAGTGATAACATTTCCCCATAGAAAATAAATGTAATTGAATGAGTGAATGAATCAATGAGATATTGGAAGTTTGGAAGTGGAAGTCGATTGCCCCCAAGGTTCCGTTAATTATCGTTTGCATCGTATCTCTAGTTGTATTGCATGATTAGCATAGTTCTCTTGCTTTGCTAATTGTTGTCTTTCAATTTGATAACTTCAGTTAAAAAACTAACCAACCCCTCCCCCCTCTCCTTGTTTACATGCTTTTATATGTATCTATGTATGTATATTCCTAGTATGTTTTCTCCTATATATGTTTAAACACTTGAAAGATCCCACTTGCCATTATCTACTTAATTTTAGATAAGAAGCATTATGGTTTAAAAGTATTAACTTTGAGAGGTACGGTGACGACCTCCCACGAACCGAATTGATCCTCATCTTGAGCTGAAACACATTCATTTTGTTGCAGGATAACATTGGGTTGGGCCTAGAGGTCATCAACCTCTTGATGGTTAGGCCATATGTATACCATAAGCCCCCCTAGCTATGAAAACTAAAAGGAACAGAGCATGACGTGTCCTTGGGGTTTAAATGTGAACATATGTTTTACGTGTACATGCTGTTCGCTATTTAATATCGCATCTATCTACCTTGTGAAGTGACGTTAGTTTCATGGCTGTATTTCTTGCTTCAATTTCCCACAGATTTGAATATTTGAACTTTGAACTTCCCATGGTAAGTCAATTTTTACGGTGACTTTGTTTGAAGATCTCGAAATTCACTCCGCATGCTTCTGCCTTCTAGTCCGCATTTTTCTAATTTTTGTTTTCCGTTTCACCTCTTAAATGAGGAATTTGACACGAATAGTTTAAACGTTGCTCTCAATCAATGTGTCGTCTTTTCATTGATGTGATAATTTTATATGCGTATTTTGGAACTCTTTTGGAATCACTTTTGTGCTCTTTTGTCATCTAGAACTTGTGTTTTACCTTGAAATTCTCTTAGGAGAAGTAAGAGCAACTTTTGTACTCTTTTACCTTTTCTAAATGGATTTTGTGTGCCAAGGAAATAACATCGAGACTTAAAGACTGGAGGCCATTGGAGATCACCTTTGAAGTCTTTGAAGATTTTAAGACTAGCTTTGAAGATTGAAGACAAGAAGAATCGAGGATTTGAAGGCAAGGCGACAAAGCAAAGAGGAATCGACACTAGGGTGAAAATAGGCAGCCCGCCCGGGCGAGCCCATTCCCGCCCGAGCGGGATCCTGCTACACTTTTGCCTTTTGCTTTTCTTTTCCTCTCTCTTGTACTACAAAAAGAATTTTGGGCCACCAATTCTCATCTTCTCCCTTTGGCCAAACTTTTTCATCAAAGAACCCTAGTTCTCCATTTTCTTTTATCTTTCCCCTCTTTGTTTATGTATGAATTCATCTCTGAAGGTTAGTATGATTTGTATAAGCTAAACTAGTTCTTCAGAGCAATTGACTAAGGCTTCCAAGCCCATTTCTTAAGAACAAGTTGTAGCCTATTTAATACTCTTACTAGACTAAATTATTTTTTAGTCCCTTTACATATTTACCAATACCTTCTTTTGATCCCCAACTCCAAAACCACATTTAATCGGCCACTAACATTCTGAAATTGAAGTTTTTGGTCCCCAGAGGCAGTTTTCAGGTATAGTCAATGGTAAAATTGGTCGAAATATGTAAAATGACCATTATACCCTTGAGTTAAAAAAACAAGAAAATTAGACCACACCACCACTACCTCTTTCTCGATTCAACTCCGTTGCTACCTCTTTCCCGATTCAATTCCACCGCTACCTCTTCCCCGATTCCACTCTGCCACTACCTCTTTCTCGATTTCAACTCCGCCGCTACCCTCTTCTCCACCCGCTTCCCTCTTCTCCATCGTCGATTGCCTCCAGACCACTCTCCCCTCAAATTCCCCAATCCCAGATTCCTCTTCTCCATCGTCGATTGCCTCCAGAACACTCTCCCCATGATGGACTCCGACGAGTGTTTGGTGAGGATGATGATATGTACGACGGTGACGCCAGTGTTGCACGACAGTGTGACGATTATGGATGGTGATTTGGTGGTCGCGGTGATGGGTGAGTATGAAATTTTCAAGCTTTACCATGGAAACCAGGTGACCAAAGATAGGAGATGGATAGAGGACTATAGTTTGCTCTATTTTGTAAAGCTGAAGAAGAGCAGCGGCGGCGACGATAAAGGTGGCGGACTGGCGCTGGTAAGGGTTTCAAAGAAAATCCTAAAATAAAGAAAAATTAAAAGAAAGACTAAAATTAAATAAAAAAGAAAGGAAAAAAGAAATATTTTAAAATTTGAAAATTTTAATTGAAATGTTTTTTAATTGGTAAAATTACTAAAATACCCCTGGCTATACCAGAAAACCATTCCGGTTTACCTGAAAACTGCCTCCGGGGACCAAAAGATTCAATTTCAGAATATTAGTGGCCGATTAAATGCGGCTTTGGAGTCGGGGACCAAAAGAAGGTATTAGTCCTCTTACTATTATACATTTATGAAGCATTGAATGTGTTTGTTAATGTCATTAATGTTCTTGAAAGCTTGAGTATATGAAGTACTTGTGTGATATGCTTGTTAGGATTTGGGGAAATGAGTTGATTTCCCCTTTTCTTGATAGGAAATTCAAGTGTATAAGTTAGAGCTTTTGATTATGTTGATGGATGGATAATTGCTAGATAAATATGATATTGTTGAACTCTTTGTCATGTTTGTTCCTTGTAGCAAATAAGAGAAGTCTATAAACGTTGAACATTCTTGACAAGTCTTGCGTAAATGCATAGATTGGTTAAATGCTTAGACACAATGTAGTGTTTATAAGTGTTCAACACCATCAATGAGATACTTTTAGTCGTGTTTCGACTAAGGGAGTCAGTGCTGAGGTTTGAGAAGAGATGTCAAATTCACTCCTACAAACTATTATCTAAGAAGGATAGAAGTTTAGTCTTCACAACAAGTAGTGAAAGTAGTAAATAGGTTGCATGTTCAATGATAGATAAGAGGCTTGGAAGTGGAAGTCAATTGTGCCCAAGGTTTTGTTAATTGTTAGTTTAATCCCCTTTTAGTTGTTGTTGCATGCTTTTCATATTTAACTTGATTGATTAGTTAACTTGTCTTTCAACTTCATAACTTAGGATGAAAAACTAACCAAACCCCCCATTTTACATGCTTTTATATGTATATATATATATATATCTATGCCTAGTATGTTTTCCGTTCTATATGTTTAAACACTTGAAAAAATCTCTCTTTTTCGTGGACGACCCTGACTTGCCATTATATACTTAATTGTAGATAGGAGGCATTAGGTCTTATAAATATTAACTTTGAGAGGTACGACGATGACCTCCCAAATTTTGGCACCGTTGCCGGGGAAGAGGCATTTATTTTTAAGTGTTTGGGAATATTATGTGTGATTATATGCTAGTTGTAAATATTTATTTGTTTTCTTTTGTTTTGTTTTCTTTGTTTACTTGCCATTTTTGCTGGCTTGGAGACGTATTGTTTGAGTTCTTGGTGTATGGTTCATACGCGATTCTCTTCATAAGAACCCTTACACTACGACCCTGAGTTAGAGTTGAATTTGAGATGGGCTAGGAGGCTTTCTTTTGAAAGTGTGAATAACACCCCTTTTAGTGACCATTTTGTGGATACATCTACTTCTATGGAGCATAAAGATGAGCATCCTAGAGGAGGGCCTCAACATCCTCCTCTCCAAGGAAGAGCCCCTCCCATCCAAGGAAGGGAGATTCCTTTGGGGCAAGCCTTGTTGAGGAACATTATGGCTCCCAACCTTGATCAACAACTGATGTGCATTGAGTATCCTTTGGTTGGACCGAATGGGCACTTCGAGCTCAAGATTGGGTTTATAAACATGCTACCTATCTTCCTTGGTAGGCAAGGGGAAAATGACAACAAGCATCTCACCGAGTTCCATTTTTGGTGTGGTGGTACGATTCCCCACGGAGTAGATGAAGACTTCTACAAGTTAAAGGCATTCTCATTCACATTGAGGGATGGTGCAAGGGATTGTCTCCACTACCTACCGCCCAAGATCATCAAAAGTTGGCTTGACATAAGGATGAAATTTCTAGCCAAGTACTTCTTGGCCTCGAAGTCTTCCGCTTTGAAGAAGGACATAAGCAACATCTTCCAATGGCATGAAAAGTCTCTTTTTAACTATTGGGAGACGTTCAAGAAGCTTCTTGCAAGTTCCCCTTACCACGACTATTCAGAGGGAGACTTGGTCTACTATTTCTATAATGATCTTCTTGATGAGGACCAAAACTAGTGAGGTGTTCTTGTGGTGGTACCCTTGGGAAAAAGACTTTAGCGGAGGCTATAGATCTCTATAAAGCGTAAGCCGAGGAGTCAAGGAACTACAATTTGAGGGTCGATTTGAGAAGAAGAAACCCCAACACCACAAGTGATCCTTCCACTAGTGGAAATCTTGAAAACCTAGTCTCGGCCCTTACATCTATGGTGAAGTCTCTCATGAACACACCCAGAAATGTGACATGTTAAATTGTGAAATTTGTTTACTGGCACATCCTACGGACACTTTCCCTACTTTGCAAGATGATTATGTTGAGGAGGTGAGTGCCATGGGGTATCAAGGTGGGCAAGGCTATCAAGGCAACCAAAGTTATCAAAGTGGGAAAGGCTATTAAGGCAACCAAAGCCATCAAGGTTATCAAGGCTATCAAGGGAATCAAGGCTACCAAACTAGCTTACAATGCGAGTAATAAAGATCATCCAAATCTCCGGTATGGAAACCCTCAAGGAGGCCAAGATGCTTAAAAATACTGGCCACCTCAACAACAATACCAAAGGCTCCAAGACAAGCCCCAATATCAAGGGGAGAGCTTGGGCTTGTTAAAAGATGAGGTGATGTAAGCCATTCATATGTCAAGAATGTGCACGGAGAAAGGCAAAAAATTCCAAGATGAAGCCAAGGCGAGCATCAAGAACTTGGAAACTCAAATGACCCAAATAGCTTAAGTTTTCAACCAGATGGAGGCTCGAGAAAATAGAAAAATACCTTCCCAACCGGAGATCAATCCTCGATAAAATGTGAGTGCAATCTCATTGAGGAGTGGGAAGGAAGTGAAGAAGCCTCAAGGCAAGGTTGTTGTTGAGCGGGTGATTGAGAAAGAGGAGGATTTTGAGAAGAAGGCTGAGGAGTTGGACAAAGAGAGCAAAGGAAAAGAAATTGAGGGGGAGAAATTTGTGCCAATGCCGGGATCAAATCTCAAAACCTCATCCCACATCACAAGAAGTTAAGAGGGGCGGAGCTCCCTATCTATGTGCTAGAGCCACCATTTCCGGAAGCATTGGAGAATCGGCAATAATTTTGGAGCATAAAAACTGACCACAAAAAGAAGGGAATTTTAAAAAAATCAAAATAAAAAAGGGAAACAAGAACAGGGCTGTCCATGGGATGCTGGGAGCATTCCTGCCCGGGTAGCCAAGCCCTGCCTGCACGACACACTCAAGACTATTCACTTTTTTTTTCTTTTGATTACTCTCCCTAATTTCTCCTTTTTCCATTTCTTTCTTCTCCATTTCATCTCTTCTCCATTTCAAGAACTCCCCCAAATAACCCATCTCCATCTTCCAAATTTCACCATTCCTAGCCAACATTCAATCCTTTCCACCAACATTCCACACTCACCCACTTTTCTACACTCCTTTCCACTCATCAAATCCATCATCCAATCCACTAAATCTTCAAATCCAAAAATTTATCCAAGAACCCTAACTTTTTAGGATTTTTGTTCTTAGGTTGAATTGATCATTTGGGAAGCAACGAATTACTTAGACTCATTTGGAAAGGTGTTCTTCCTAGTCACCCTCTTCGCAATCATGGGTGTTTGTGCTTAGTTGATTTGAGGTGTGGGAATTTTTGTGGTGATGTGCTATATTGTCAATTGTTTGTTGGACTCTTGGAGCTAGTTTACTCTTAGAGCTTGGGGGAATCGTCGCATCAAGAGTTTGTAAGTCATTTTCCATCGCCCCTATACTTGAAACTTGTTGCCTTAGGTGTTTTACGTTGAGGGCAATATATGATTTTAAGTGTGGGGAGGGGGAGATTAATGATTGACATGTAGATAATTAGCTACTTTTGATTGGAAAAATATGAAAAAATTGAAAATTTTGGAAAAAAATAGAAATGATTTTAAAAATAAAATAATATATATATATATATACATATATAAAGAAACCCACTAAGTTGAAAACCTGAGAGGTTAATTAAGGTAACATTAGGGGCCCGAATAGGCCGAAACCCAAAAGGGTAGCCTAGGTAAAAATGAGAGGCTAAAAGTGTGGAAAAAGGTGAGATATGAGCCAAAGAAACATGACGTGTGACTAGAATGAAAACTTGAAAGGACTCCTAGGTAAAATAGGAGAAGGAGAAAAAAATGTGCTATAATTTTACTCATTTGTCGGTGTTGGAGTCATGAGGTTGCGGTTGATACATGGATCGATCGGGTAGCCTAACATCATGGGAATTCTCGGAGTTGGATAATTTAGCGGGGAAAACGAAGTAATGTATGAAATTCTTATTTGTTGATATACTTCGTTTTTGGGGTGATATATTTGTATAAAGTAAAGCACGTGTTTGAACTTAATGCATGCTTTTGACTTCACTTAGTGCCATTGGATTTGGGATTGTCAATTCGGGACTTAGAAATGCTTTTATTGACATCAATGAATTGATAGGTTGATATGGTTTGGGTAAATTTAGGAATAGGGGTTGTGGGTGAATTCTCATTTGATCTTAACTTTGAAATGTGTGATATTGGAGCTGTGTGAGGTATTGATTTGGGGAAATATTAGTTAGGATGTGGATATGTGAATTCCTTCGTGTGCTTGAATCTTTTCTTACTCGAGGGTGAGTAAGGTTTAAGTGCGGGGAGGTTTGATGTGTCCATTTTATATGCATATTTTGAGATTTTTTTGAGATCACTTTTGTGCTCTTTTGTCATCTTAAACATGTGTTTTACCTTGAAATTCTCTTAGGAGAGGTAGGAGCGATTTTTGCGCTGTTTTACCTTTTCTAAGTGGATTTTGTGTGACAAGGAAAGAACATCGAGACTTGAAGACTGGAGGCCATTGAAGATCACCTTTTGAAGACTTTGAAGATTTGAAAACTAGCTTTGAAGATTGAAGACAAGAAGAATTGAGGATTTGAAGGCAAGGCAACAAAGCAAAAAGGAATCGACACAAGGGTAGAAATGGACAGCCCACCCGGGAGGGATCCTGATACACTTTTGCCTTGTGCTTTTATGTTCCTCTCTCTTGTACTATAAAAGGAATTTCTTGCCACCCACTTCTCATCTTCTCCCTTTGGCCGAACTTCCTCATCAAAGAACCCTACTTCTCCATTTTCTTTCATCTTTTCGTTCCTTTTTATGGATGAAATCATCTATGGAGGTTAGTATGATTTGTATAAGCTAAACTAGTTCTTGGGAGAAATTAACTAAGGCTTCCCAGCCCATGTCTTAAGAATAAGTTGTAGCCTATTTAATGCTCTTATTATTATGCATCTATGGGGAATTGAATGTGTTTGTTAATGTCATTAATGTTATTGAAAGCTTGAGTATATGAAGTACTTTTGTGGTATGCTTTTTAGGGTTTGGGGAAATAGGTGTATTTCCCCTTTTCTTGATAAGAAAACCAAGAGTATGAGTTAGAACTTTTTATTGTGTTGATGAATTGATAATTGCTAGATAAATATGATAATGATAATGTTGAACTCCTTGTTATGTTTGTTCCTTGTAGCAAATGAGAGAAGTCTATGAACGTTGAACGTTCTTGAAAAGTCTTGTGTAAATGCATAGATTGGTTAAATGCTTAGACACGATGTAGTGTTTATAAGTGTTCAACGCCATCAATGAGATACTTTTAGTCATGCTTCGACTAAGGGAGTCATTGGTGAGGTTTGACAAGAGATGTCAAATTCACTCTTGCAAACTACTATCTAAGAAGGATAGAAGTTTAGTCCTCACAACAAGTAGTGAAAGTAGTAAATAGGTTACATGTTCAATTATGGATAATAGACTTGGAAGTGGAAGTCAATTGCCCCAAGGCTCCGTTAATTATTGGTTTAATCCCCTCTTAGTTGTTGCATGCTTTGCATATTTAACTTGCTTGATTAGTTAACTTGTCTTTCAATTTCATAATTTAGGACAAAAAACTAACCAAACCCCCCCTTTTACATGCTTTTATATGTATATATATACCTATGCCTAGTATGTTTTCCGCTCTATATGTTTAAACACTTGAAAAAATCTCTCTTCTTCGTGGACGACCCCGACTTGTCATTATTTAATTAATTGTAGATAGGAAGCATTAGTGCTTATAAATATTAACTTTGAGAGGTATGGCGATAACCTCCCATTCATCTACTGCACCGTCTCGATATAAGCAAAAGGTACTTTTCATTTTGTGTTAGATTACCATCATTACAATTCTTCTAACTGGTTGCATTCCTAGATTTTTCCATTTTACTGCTGATACTTAAGTATTTTCCACATTTTTTATTTCAATTCTTCGCTTTTGTTGTACGAGATTTTCTCCTTCTCTGAGCATTCCTAGGTTTTTTGCATCCCATATTCACCCTCTTCCCGAGTAAGTTCCGTTCTTAACTCAATTTCTGATTCATTTGCAACATATTCTGAATTTGATGTATTGGAGTTGTCCCTAATTTTGTGGTAGCTTTGGTGGTTGTGTTTAATTATTCTCCTGTCATCTTCTCCAGCTTGTTTTCTATGAAACTCTATTCTACCATTTGTGTATGCATTATTTTAACCCTAATTACAACTTTTACTTCTAACTCTTAGACCATGTCTTCCTCTAATCATGATAAGTCACTCATAGAAGATGTTCCCCCCGACAAGGATTCTGGTCTTGCTATTGGATATTCTGCTGTACAAAGTATTTTGACAGGTTCATATGTGAATGACTTAAGAACTATTTCCCTTTCCTTGCCTCTTTTAAGCTTCACTCGCCTGCCAAATCTGAATGTGTTCGTATTCCTCCACTTGGCTACATTTACTGTTATTTAGCCTACTTAAACTTCGACCTATATTTCCCTCTTCCTGCACATGTGATTGAAATCCTTTGTTCATATAAGGTCACGTTTTCCCAATTTCATCCTAAGGGCATCATTATAATAATGGGTTTCTTCATGTGTGTGAAAAAGCGAACGTGTCTTTCACTCTCGATCTGCTTCGAAACTTCTATCACTTTTTCAAAGTGAAAAACACTGTAGATGAATTTACTTTTTATCCCGTGATTCTGAGGGTTGAGCTTGTAAGTGGCTTTCCTTGTAATGTTGGTGATTGGCATACCCGATACTTTTTTTATAAAAGAAAAATAAGCTCCTGAAGCTGCAGTTCCTTCTTGGAACTACAAGGCCCCTAAGTCAAAACTTCCTGGTTTGAGTGTTCGGTACATACCCAGCATCTTTGCCACGCTAACTCTGATGTTGAAAGTGTTTTGTTTGCTTTTGTTTGATGTGTTATATTAGTGGTATTCCATATTTTTCTGAACTTGTCACTTCTTCATTTTTTGTATGTATTTGTTCAGATCTATGATGTTCGCTCTGTTTCAAAAAGGGACCTATCTAAAGGTGAGGTTGACCCTTCGCTCTTTGATAGTGAAGATGAGAAGATGGACGAGGCTGTTGCACATGCCGATAATGGTGCTGGTAGTAACCTCGCGCTCAAGGGTGCAAACTTTACGAACCCTTATGATAAGGGTAAAGGTACCGAGGGAGGGGAGACGAGTGGTCGTCGGCTTATGCAGAAAGAGAAAAAGCCCAAGAGGGGTAGAGATGGTGGCCCTACTAGGCACTCTATTCCCCCCTTTAAAAGGGGGTGTGTTAACCAAACCGGTTAGCAGATTGTACCACGAACCGAGAATTCATTGGCAGAGGGGATGATCGCTGATATCCTTTCTAATCTTTCCTTACCTGACACTCTAGTCGCGGTAAGTCTGCGTTCATTGTGTTTTGATTTCTTGTGTGTAACATTGTTAATAACTTTGACCTATGTGATTTTGTTTTATAAAGTTGGTAAAGGTCTTCAGATTGTAAGTGGGCTACTGTTAAAGCATTCTCCTAATGATGAGTCACCAATGGAGAAATACAAAGCACATGAAATTAAATGTTCAACACTAGAGAGTTTGCTTAAAGCCAATGAGGAGAAGGCGAAGGCTGCTGAGGAAAAGGCTAGCGCCGCTAGGCTTGCAGGGGTGAAGGTGACTCAGCTTTGTACTGAGTTGAAAGAAATGCACACCAACGAGTCCGTATCACCTCAATACCCCCAAGTGCTGGTAGATCGGCCTTGCAATACTAAGTCATTCTATAAATTTTTTGAGGATATTTTCCTAAGAAGCTTGCATCGTTGAGTATTACTAGGTTGTGAAAAATCAATGCGAGTGGAATCCTGTTGTTGGTCTAAAGAGTCTTCCTAATCTGAAGAAGTGCACAACCACCCTGGAAAAGAAAAAAACAAATCTCAACAAAGCCTTCATCCAGAAGATTGCTGATAAGGAGCATCCATATGCCTTGATCTCACATCTTGTAAGCCTTTTGAGTCTTCCTTCCATGGTTGAATTGAAGGAGTACGTGGTGGATTACTTTGAAGATCTTCCATTCAAGCCCAAGGCTGCTACTCCAGCTCCTAACCCTGACACCAATGCGGCTGGTGAGGTTAGTGCGATTACTGAAGCTCTCATCTAGCAGCCTAGCAAGAAGGATTCCACTAAGCCACCAAGCCAAGATGCAGATGTGATCATCGCTCAACCTTCTCATAACTCAAACTCTGAAGTTAGTTTATCTTTAGCGAACTTTGATTTTTGAATTTTAGATTGTAAACTGAAAAAATATATTGATGTTTGTCTGTACTATTTGTGCGACTTTAAGTATGAAGGTTGATTTTCTTTTCCAGTTCCTTATTTTCTCATTGCCCTTACTTATGTGCAGGGATTCAATATTTTGGTTGATCATAAGTTCTTAAAAAGGCTTGACTTTATGGGACACAATAATCCTCTTTGTGAGCCCATTAGCTTGTTTTGCGCCACCCAATCCTTCACTGAAGAGTGTGCAGAGATTGTTTCTTCCAAATTATTTTTGCGTATGCAATCGCTTCCTTTATGCATTGAGTGGAAACTTCCTGTCTTTTCTTTTCCTTCTTCTTCGTCTACAAGTTGTTCTTGTAGTAAGCTCATTCCTAATAGACACAATGTTGAATCACTTTGCAACAACATTGTTTGCGGTTTAGTTGATCTCGAATATGCTGGTAAGTACATATGAATGCTTAATTTCCCTGTCCGTGTTCAAAAGTGGGTGTTATGTTTAGGTGTATGGTTGAAGTATATGCTACTGGGTATCAGCGATCTTGAGAAGAAGTCGAACATGACTATGAAGGACAACTAGGATGCTCTATGCAATTTACGAAGAATTTTAGGTGAACATAAAGTCTCATTCATTAGCAGCAGTTGAACTTGGAAAAGATGCTCTGTCAATAGGTAGAAGCCAGAGATTATAGTGCAAGCAAGACTCACGAGGCCTATCAAAAGACGTTGATTGGTAATAAACAATGTGCCCGTATTAATGATTTGTTGGATAAGTTGGAGAAGAATCAGCATGAGCGTGATCACTTATCAACTTCTGCTCTTGGTTGGCAGGCAAAGTTTGATGACAGCTCGCTATAAACACACAGTTGCGAAATAACAATGAGGAGCTTCGAACTGAGTGCAACCAACTCAATAAATATGTGCATCAACTCGAGTAAGCATGTGTTGAATATAAAGACAAACTTCAAGCTTTATCCTCATCTTTTCGTAGGGCCACTGGTCATGGAGATGTTACCGTGGAAGTTGGTGGGCAGAAGATTAACTTGTCTGAGTCTGTTTGGTTGCACATCCGATCCTTAGGAAAGGAAATACAAGACTTGAGAGCTGAGATGAAAAGGTATGAAGATATTGTCAATGTTATGAGCATGCAATTAGATCGCGAGAAATTTGGCCCTATCACTGATTTCTAGACATACTATGGCAAACATCTCGAGCACATGGAACAAAAATATTTTACACGACATCTTGCCTATTTACACATGAAATGGTGTTATGAGAACTTGGTTAGCGAGGAAAATGAGGCTGAGGAGAAACATCGTAGGGCTGAGCATTCTCATCGTGAAGTTGATTGTGGTCATCGATGTGATGGGTCGTCATCTTATGGGTCTTCATGAGCTTTGACACATAGATAGATTTCTTTGAAGTACTCACCCTTCTTTATAATAAACCTTGTTATGGCTTCGCAAAATATGCATTTACATTGTCATTAGACAATCTATCATCTGTCGTTTTTGATTATGTGAATTTTGTTGGGAAATTTAGAATTTGCGAAGCTTCTAAATGTATGACATGCTTTAGCCTGATCATTTTAGACACATCTACCTTGTAGAAAGGCTTATTGCTTGCTTTGTAATGTGCGAAGCTGCAAGATCTATTGCTTGCTTTTTTTACTATTTTTTGAAGCATGTTTGCCTAACAGCAAGATCTATAGCTTGCAATTTGTGCGATTCACAAAGTTGCAAGATCCAAAACTTGCCAGAATCAGGAGTTGTGCAATATCTATGGCTTATAATTATTTTGTTTGTGAAGTTGCAAGATTTATAGCTTGTAATTTGTTTGATTCATGAAGTTGCAAGATCCAAGGCTTGCAAGAATCAATAGTTGTGCAAGATCTATGGCTTGCAATTGTGTGATTTATGAAGTTGCAAGATCCAAAGCTTGCAAGCTTCATTAACTGTGCAGAAATTTGTAGCTTGATGTATGCTGAACTGGTTAAGTAAAAAAACATTCTCTAATGTGCAAAATTAAAGGATAAGAAAATGTGATCGTGGTCCAGCAAGGTGGTTTTGTTGTATTACTAATGCACTTCGCGATAATGTCACATTAGAAACAATGGAAAAATGTAACCAAGGATAATATCTTGGTGCCTATAAAGGTGTATGTTTGCTACCTTCTTCAAATCTAAACATAAAACTTCCTTTAGTTTGTCACAAGCCATATATTCGGAACACTAGTACCATCTAACCTTTGTAACTCGTAGCTGTTAGACTTGTGAGCTTTTGTAACTTTGCAGGGTTCTTTCCACTTTGGGCATAACTTCCCTTGCTCTTCTGCTAGACCTGCTTCGTTCTTTCTAAGTACTAGATCACCAATCTGGAACCGTGTTTCTTTTACTCTATGGCTGTGAACTCTAGCCATTCTTTCCTTATACTTGGCTTCTGTAATCACCGCTGAATCCTTATTCTCCTCGGCAATCCAGCTTGAGTCTCATCACATTTGGGCTGTCATTTTCCCGGTAAACGCCTACTTGAAAACTGGGATTTCCAATCTCTATTGGTATAACAGCTTCATGATCATAAACCAAACTATATGGTGTCCTTCCTGTTGATTCCTAAACAGTCATTCGATACAACCATAGCATGTTCGGTAACTTATCTACCCATCCAACTGGCCTTCCTTCCAGCCGTTTCTGTATTCATTGAATGATAGTACTGTTCGTTACTTTGACTTGGCCATTGGCTTGCGGGTGTGCTAGAGAGGTAAACTTCTGGAGAATCCCAACTTCAAACAACAATCAGTGAATACCCCACTTGTAAATTGCATACCATTGTCCGTGACAATTGTATGAGGCACCCAGAAGCAACATACCGTGTTCTATACAAATCTCTTAATAGCTTCAGCTGTGACACTTCCTAATGGCTTTGCCTCCACTCATTTTTTGAAGTAGTTAATTGCTACAACTAGAAACTTGGCGTTGCCTTCACCTCTTGGGAACAGTCCGACTAAGTTAATACCACATTTGTCAAATGGACAAGCTCCATAGATTTCTCTCAAAGCTAATTGTGGCTTATACAATAACGAAGCGTTGATTTGGAAACTTCTACATTTAAGGATGAAGTTATGTGCATCTTTGAACATAGTCGGCCAGTAGTATCCGGCTCAGATGATCTTATTTTATATCATTATAGCTCCTTGATGCATTCCACATAGACCTTCATGAACTTCTTTTAATATCTCCAATGCTTGCATTGGTCCTATGCACTTTATCCATGGAGACAGTAAACCCTTTTTGTATAAGGTCCCATATTCGTAAGTGTAATTAGCAGAATGTAACTCCAACTTCCTGGCTTGCATCTTATCTTCTGGAAGTGTTCCCCTTCGCTAAAAAGTCTATTAGTGAAGACATCCATTTTACCTCATCCGCTTGGATTGCTAACAAAATGGTTTACAACGTGTTTCTGACCGGGATGGCTTCCACAATGACGTCTCCTTGGTGGATAAGAGAATCAAATCCCACTGTTTCTAGCTAGCTAGGTGCGTCTCCTTTTGTATTCTTTCTTCATGGCACATATTGTATGTCAAAATATTCGAGGTGGGTAATGAGTTGCTGGATCTTCCTTAGATACTTCATGAGTTACACTTGTTGGTCAACAATTAGCAAATCGCTGGATACTCGTACGCTCTTGACCTTCACTCTGATGGTGAGGTCTAATATGCATATAAAAGACTCGTATTCTACTTTGTAGTTGGTGAGATGGAAATTGAAACGTAATAAGTACCTGTGTTCACCCCCGTCCGGGTCTACGAACAACAATCCCGCTCCGCACCCTTCTTTGCTAGACACGCCATCGACGAACAGTGTCCATGCAAGCTTTTCCCATTTTATCTTGCCTTTATCAATCCTCAAGCTCTAATACCCGTTAGTTCTCTGTGCTTCTTCACTTGTCATTTCTTCAATGAAGTCTGCCAACGCGTGATCTTTGATTGTCGTTCTAGGTTGAAATTGTATCTCAAACTGTCCTAGTTTCAAAGCCCACTTTGTTAGTTTTCCTGATGATTCGGGCTTGTTGAGGATGAACTTAATTGGGAAACTAGTGTAGACCATGATGCGATGAGCATGGAAATACATTCGCAGTCTTCGTGCTGAGTATACCAAGGCCAGGGTTAGCTTTTCCATTGGCATATGCGATTTCTTCGCACTTTGTCACATTCTACTAATGTAATAGACTGGTACTTGATTCTTGTCTTCAAGGTGAACCAAGATAGATCTGACCGCGTTCTATGAGATCGCTAAATATAAATATAACGTTTCTCCAGGGGCGAGTGATTTCAACATTGGTAGTGCCAGAAGCTATTCTTTTAAACCATCATATGTTGTTTGGCATTCTTGGATCCAAATAAAATTTTTAGCTTTTCTTAGAACCTAAAATAGAGGAAAATGTTTATCTGCCACTTTCGAGACGAACCTGCTAAGTTTTGCCAGTGACCCCATTAGAACTTGTACATATTTGACAGTTCGCGGTTGAGGGAGGATGACAATGGCTTGGACTTTCTCCAGGTTTTCCTTGATTCCCTTCGAGGAAACCTTATATCCTAAGAATTTTTTGGTGCCTACCCCAAATACACACTTCTTAGGGTTGCGCTTCATCTCTATGGAACTTAACGTCTCCAAAGTCTCTTGCAGATCTGCAACGAAGCTATTCACCTCCTTGATTTTGATGACCATGTCATCAACGTACACCTTAACATTTCTCTCATTTTATTACAAAAACCGCTATCCACTACTCAATGGTATGCAATGTTTTAGCCCAAATGGCATTGTTACGTAACAAAACGTCCCAAAGCTTGTTATAAAAGCTATTTTTTTGTGTCTTCCAGGTTCATCAATACTTGATGGTATCTTTTCTTACGCATCTAGAAATGCTAGCACCTGATACCCTGAAATCACCTCAACTAGTTGATTATTTTTTGGTAGTGGATAAAAGTCTGTGGGGTAGGCCTTATTCAAGTCCGTAAAATCGATGCACATCCTTCATCCTGCATCAGATTTTCTCACCATAACTGGATTTGTGAGCCATTTTGGGTATACCACTTCCTTTATTATGCCAGCTTGAAGTAACGCTGTGACCTCTTCCTTAATGCTTGCTACCTATCGTTGGCGAAGCAGCGTTGCTTCTATTTGGCTGGTTTTACCATATCATTGCTGTAAAATGAGTGTGTGGAAATTTGTGGGTCTACTTCTCCCATGTTATGAACATTCCATGCGAAAGTTTCTCCGTGGTTTCGCCGGATTTGTATGATTATCTTTTTTTCTCTGCTAGGAAGGTATTTTCCTATCCTTACACACTTTGAGCTATCTTTGCTTTCCAGGCTAACCAGCTTCATTTCTTCTCCTAAATCCACTACTGACTCTAGCTGGTTTGGGGATTCACCATTTGAAATTGTTCTAACCATCTTTTCTTTTTCTCTCAATCTTCCTACCTTTATTGCGATGACCATGCATTGCCTAACTGGTTGCTGGTTTTCTCTTATAGTTGCAATTCCAGCTGGAGTTGGGAATTTCATGACTAGGTGGTAGGGAGACCATACAGCCTTTGCTCTATTCATCCACGGTCTTCCTATGATAGGATTAAATGTATTCAGAGCATCTATAACTATGAAGTCACACATAATGGTGCAACGTTTCCCGCTTTCTCCAATGGTGACATGTAGTTGTATATTTCCCAAAGGCATTTCTGATCGCCCTGTGAATCTAACTAGCGAGGACACGGATTTTTTTAGGTCCACCCACTTGAACCCTAGTCAGTCGAAGCAGTCAATAAATAGTATTTTGACTGCACTTCCATAATCTATGAACACTCTATGTATAGTAGCATTCCTGATTTTTGCTATAATTACCATAGTGATGTTGTGAGGCAATGCTTTTGGTACTGCACCCTCTTCGCTGAAGGTGATTGTCACATTTGAGCATAGTCTTTTGTGAATAGGCTCTTGCGGGGATGAGTATCGTGCTCTAGCTTTCCAAGCATTGTTGGACAATGACTCTATAGATATAAGTATAGACTAGATGACTGTCTCAGGCATTCTATTGCTCTTATCTTCCTTACAGTCAATCACCGCGGTCATCTTTTGATTCTTTGGCATTGTAGACGTTGTTCCCTAATTCCTTGCTACTGTTTTTGATGTCTTGTTATTTTCTCCAAATTGACTTCCCTCTTCCTTTCCATATTGACTTAAGAAGCTATTCCTCAAGTTTTCCTCAATTTGTCTTCGTAGATCTCTACAGTACTCGATATCATGACCATGGTCCTTATGGAAAGCACAATAATATTCCCCTGACCATTTTCTAGTGGTTCTAGCATGGGTGCTGGCTCTCAAAATAGATCCTTGTGTGCTTGCCTTATCTATTTCCTTGGTCTTGTCAAAGGTGTTTCCTGAAATGTCACAATCTGCGAACTTGGTACTCTTGATTTGAAAGAGACGCTTCCCTTTCCTTTCTTCATAAATCCCTTCCGTGAATTTTCTATCATTCGCTTCTCGCCTCGTTCCCTCTCTATCTTACGATTGTGCGCTTCTTTCGTTTGCACATGTTGCTCAATCATTTTCTACAGCTCCCTCGTGTTCTCAGGCATATTCTTTGCCATTTCTTTGTAGAATTTCCCTGATTGCATGCCTCTTATGAACGCCCCAAAAAGACTGGAAAGAAAAGTCACAAACCTGTAAACTTTTCGTAACGAAGCGATTATGATATTTTTTTAGGATTTCGTCACTTTGCTGGGCTATACTATTGGGACCTGCAATTGTCTTGGTAAACATTTTCTTTTGGTAGAAACAACCCATGATCATGTCCGACAACTATGCCCAATATTTGATACTCTCGTTTGGAAGGTCTTCGTACCAAGTGATCTTTGTTCCTGTAAAAAAGATACGAAATGCCTTGCAAACTAACTCGATGTTTGAATCGTAAAATATCATACTATTCATGCATGAGTGTAGAAACTCTTTTGGGTCCACTGTCCTGTCGTAGATTTTAACATGTAAAGGAAGTTTAAAATCTTTTGGCATTTTTAAAATTACGCAAGTGCGGAACCAGAGGCGACTTATCAGCGTCATCGTCTGCGACAATATCACGCAACTCCTCTTCGTAGTTAATGTTTTCACGCTCTTGGGTTACCCTTTTTTCTGGTTTTATGGGATTTTTCTTAAGCGTATTGAGGAATTGATCAGAAGGCTTTCTTTGTTCGCTTCCAGGAACGCCGCAAATACACTTTTTCCCTTGTCATGGTGGTTGTTTGGAAACTCTGCTTCCTCTGTTTCCTCTTTGCTGTGATCTTTCTCTTTACTTGGGGTAGGTAATTGATAATGATAAACTTCCCTATCACGTCCTAATGTCTATTCATGTGACTAATAGTTATGACTCCTCTCACTCATGCTAAACACCATTTTTACCTGAATGACCTAAAAACGAAAAGAAAAAATTCTTCCCCACAGTCGGCTCCAAATGATGCGGGGGATCATTCAGGGAATCTAGTGGTCCTGTCAAGAGCATCATTTACCTGTAAGACTTATCCCGATAGTGATTCCGGAAGAAGGGCTCCGACGATCAAGTCAATAATTTCCTTGTAGAACTGGAATTTCTAGAAATAGTAATGCTTACCTTAGCTCTTCCTTAGCATGTTGTATTTATAGGCTAATGTGGTTACAGTTCCTTGCTTTTAGGGGTTGAGATCGTGTGTGTACCACGATCACCATGTTCTGCGGTCGTGGCCTTCGTGCTCATTGTTCGTTCTGTGTATTTCGTTTCACATATTTCATCATGAACCGAATTGATCCTTGTCTTGGGATGAAATGAATTGGTGTTATTATGGGATGATATTGGGTCGGGCCTAGTCGCCATCAGCCTCTTGATGGTTGGGCCATATATACACCAAGTACAAAGAGATGAACTATGACTAAAATAACTCTAGCCTAGTCAATAAGATATACATAAATCAAATCATCTAATTGACTTATTCCAACAGCCTCCACCACCATGTTTCGAACACCACCAATCCAATTATACTCACTATCTCTTCTATCGTCCTCACTTTCCATGTTCCTTGCTTCCCAGTAGCGACACTGTCATCATTAGATAGGTTGGCTTGATGTTGACTCACTTAAACCGGCTAATAGTATGTGGGAATAATTTGAGAATATTTTGTAATAATGCGGGAACATTTTGGGAACAATTTACAAAAGGAGGAATGAAACCTGTAATTTTGCCTGAAATTGGGTACCAAATCTGTCATTTTTTCTATTTATTAGAGAAAATCTCAAAATGAAT
Source organism: Rubia yunnanensis (assembly GCA_037428765.1). NCBI lineage: Eukaryota > Viridiplantae > Streptophyta > Magnoliopsida > Gentianales > Rubiaceae > Rubia > Rubia yunnanensis. Next base: position 49,522,503 of record CM075068.1, on the reverse strand, counting down.
GTTTTGGAAGGATGACATGGAAAATGAAGTGATGACACTTGGCAAAACTCTTTTAGTAGATAGTGTTTATATCAATATATCAATAGTTAGTTTTTTTTGAATAATTATTATATTCCTAAAATGAATGCTTTGGAAGGATGATGTGATAAAGATTGACAAAATAAAAGGCTCTTTTAGTATATAAAGTAAAGATATATAGATAGTTCGATTTCTTTAATAGATAGATATTCATAAAATAAATGCTGTGGAAGGATGGCATGGCAAAGGGAGGTGATGACATTGGAAAAAATCTTGCTCTTATAGTAAATTGTATAGATAGATAGATAGATAGATAGTTTTTTTGAATAATTAAATATTCATTTAATGGGTGTTTTAAAAGGATGATGTAGCAAAGGGGGGTGATGACACTTGACAGAAAACTTGCTACTTTTGTACGTAGTATAGATTTTCATGCCTTTCCATTCCATAGCATTTACAAAGGAGATTTTTTCTTGTTAGATCGCTTTAAAGGTAGAAAAATCTTGGTAAACCACGCTTTCAAGATTAAATTATTATTATTTATATTTTAATATATATTTCAATTTTTTTGAAAAATTATAAAAAATTGTTTCAATAAATGAAAATAAACAAAAAATAATTTTATCAGTTATATTAATTATTAAATAACTCTAAGGTTAGACAATCTAAAATAAAATTTTATGTTTAAATTTTTTTCCATTAAACTAGTACCAACCTTGCTATCATCAATAAATAATGATTAAAATGACAAAAGGACCTTATAAACATGATTGGTGGTTGAACCATTCATATATCTTAGATACAAACTTCAATATACTAAAAGTCTCAATGGAAATAGAGAAACACTACAAGAAATAGAACATTTTACCTCGGTTTCATAGAACTTTTTACCGTGGTTTTTAGTCTAAAAAAATTGAGGTAAAACTGGCGTAGTAAAAAGTTCACTTTTTATCTTGATTTAGAATCGAGGAAAAAGGTTCCTTTTACCTTGGTTTTTGACCGATGTCGGTAGGTATTGTGGCCGACGTTGGTAACTACAAGAAGGAAAACGATGTGATACCATGTTGCGACTTCGTTTAAGCCAACATCGGTCTTACATTGAGTGGTATCACAAGGGCATTCTACTAACGTTGTGCGTCGTAGGGCAGTCATATCGTGTGCATACCAACATGGAACTATGGCCAAAACTATGCTATTTTGAGAGGTTGATCCCGGACACAATTTACCGATGACGGTGAGTGCAATGCCGGTTACTTGTCATCGCGGGTACCAGCTTCTGGGACATTGCTTGTTAATCGGAGAAACGTTGGTTCTCGTCAAATATTATAATGTTTTTTATTCGATGACACAAATAATCGTTCGATGTTAGTCGTTACATGTTATTATATATTCGATAACTCTTGTAATGGTTAAAAGTTATATGATAATCAATTGTTGTTTAATTAATGTGATATGGAAACACAAGACTGAACCCACACTACTATCACTTATATTACAAATATGTGATACAAACTATTAAAAAATATAACCTTCACATGAAATTAAATTATTATTGGTATTGAAACTCCATTTTATACGATGTACAACATTAACTCTAACAATATGACTAGTGAAGTAACAAGTCCACTGATCTCCATACGGAAAGTCCATTAATAACTCTCTTTGTCCTAATACAACAAATCCACAGCAAACAAAATTCATGTTAGTAATGGGCAGTCCCCTAATGAAATACACACAATATAGTGATACGTAGACAACAATAATCAGAACTAGAAAAACGTAACTCATCTGTATGGGTGCGATGTCGGCCATTTTTGACTCTGCTGTTGCAAAGGACGATGTGAAGACCGACATCGGACGTTCATAGTTTTTTCATGCAAAAATGACATTTTCTTAGAATGAACCCTAATCTATGACCAATACTTTCTCGTCATTTGTACATGACATTATTTCCACAAAATCTACACTAGCCAGTAGATAACAACGCAAACACGAAAATATGAAACATCTCCTAGACATGTGAGACGTCGATCATTTGCTTTTAACATATCGCAATACCTGATCGATTGAGACTGACATCACATATTCAAAGTGTGTTCTTATAAAAATATAATTATTGTCCACAATCAGCCCTTATATAAGCCTTTTTTTTCAGAACTTATAAACATGAAATTACTTTGAAAACACAAACACTATACACTAGATAAACATGACACAATCATCACACTTCATGAAAATATTCATTCTCTGTTCCATAAAAAAATGACAATAAAAAATTCACTAATAGAATTGCAAAAATGAACATGTAATGAATGGAAATAACCTCAATTAATTTGTACCCGGAAATGTTCCATCCTCTATTACTTGTGGATGTTTAAGAAGAGCAATATGATGGAGGACTTGAATTGTCGTAATGGTGTGAATGGAAAGAATTTTGGGAGTGTGTTTTGGTGGGAGTTTTTTGAAGATGTGAAATGGATATTGCTGCTGAATAATAATGAGATGAAATAGAGTTGGGGGGAAATTGTAGCTCAATATTTTAGCTTAAATTTTTGGCTCCTACTATAATTTTCAGGGTAACCGACATTGGTAGCAGGCCAGTTTAAGTTTCATTTTAAGCAAAGTCCTTGCGACATCGCGTGTTTGGGCCATAGTGTAATTTCTGAAAAGGTTTGTCAAGTACTCCCTGTGAAGATTTCAGACCCTTCCATTGACCCATTAATGCCCAAATCACAAAAATATGGCCATGAAAATTTGAATTGCATATGTGTATCTCCAATTTTGCATTCTGACTTTTCCCACTTTCTTGGGGAAACCTAAGTGTAAAACGTAAAAAAGTTCACAAGTTGCGCCAAAATTGATCTGATAATCCTGGAAGGAACCTTTGCCATCCCCAGTCAAACTTACAATCCCTGAGAGCGATAAAGATGATGGTGGTCCCATGGAAACTTCCACAAGTTCTTCCAATTAACCTCTGTATACTTATAAGTGATCGTCTACAATTTTCTCTAGACCACGTATCGAAGCTTTTAAAAAATTGATGACTTTTTATTTCATAAAAAAACCATGAATATGTGATTCCGTGTGATTCTATGTGGTGGAAATTATCATTCTCATAAAGCCCATTGTAAGGGTATGAATGGAATACTAATAAAACAATGACCACACACTACCTCTATGTGCGTCCCTCTTAGACAATACGCATAATCTCCACATCAAACATTTCTCCCTATGTTTTGGGTGTAGAGTTTTTAAATGTTGGCTACATTCAAGGAAGTTTGGGCCATAGCGTAATTTTCAAAATGTGCTGCCAAATACTCCTTATCCTCTCGGGTTTTCAAATTAGCGGGATTTTTAAAATATTTTTTGAAAGAAATAAAATAAAAATTACAACTAAAAAATTGAGCAAACATGAGCATCTAAATCCCTCTCCCACACACGTATATCATGCAATATCCTCAATGCATATACATAATCGAAAGCAAAAATAGGGAAGAAGAATATGAAATGCTTAGGACCTTGAAGGTTCCGTGCCACTGTCTCGGTTCTCACATCTCTTTGATCTCCCCTTTTTGCATCTCCTACGTTTCTCCACTAACTCCGGTGGCAGTACATTACTAGAGGGTAATGAGAGCATTGCAATAATTTCATCCACGTTGTCATTGCCTTCATAAGTTTCCTTAACAAAGTACTCAAGGTTTTTCATCCATTGATTCATGGCAACTACTCTTTGTTCCATGCCTCCAAGCCTATTGTCCATACTATGAAGTGTCTCTTGCATGGTTTGGAAAGATTGATGTAATTGAGCAATTGAGCTCAGTGGTAGAGCTCGTGGTGGTGCGGTAATGCATCTTGCTTGTGCTCGATTTACCCGGGCTTCATCGCTAAAAGTAGTGTCTGGGGGGTGGGGTGGTAATCCAATTCCATCAACGGGTAACCCACTAGGTGGTCTAATGGAAGCGCCATGTAGGATTCTCTTTCAGGGTGAAGCCAAATGAACTCCATGGAGTCTTCTGTGGTTTTGAGCATTTTTGCACCTACCAAACTCTAGATAGTGTAAAAGTTATCATCTGTTGGCGACCAATTGGCACAGAGTTTGGTGGGGTTTGATTATGCAGATGTTGTGCCAAAAGTGTGACCATTCCCTCGAACACAAATGTGCCCAAAATCCTTGTTTGACAATCTGTCACAAGGTTCTCCGTGCCCTTCTTGTCTCGCACCTCTAACTCAAATTCACTCAAATGTAGGATCCACCTTATCAACCTTGACTTGGCTTCTTTCTTCATCATTAAAGGAAAAATCACTACATGGTCAGTGTACACAATAAAGTTTTTTACCAAGCAAGTAAGATTGAAATTTTTCCAAAGAAAATACCAGCGCTAGAAACTCCTTTTCTGTGGTGGAGTAATTTCTTTGGACCTCATTAAGAGACATGGATGCATAGTAGATGGCGTGAGGTGATCCCCCACCCTTTGACCAAGTACCACTCCAACGGCATAATCACTAACATCGCACATGATCTTAAAATGCAAAGACCAATCCGGGGGTTGTATGATAGGGGCTAAGACTATCCTTCCTTTCAATGTATCGAAGACCCCTTTGAAACCCTCATCCATCACAAATTCCACCTCCTTTTGCAACAAATTGCATAAAGGGATGCTATCTTTGAGAAGTCCTTAATGAATCGGCGGTAAAATCCTGCATGGCTAAGAAAAGAGCTCACTTTGCGCACATTAGTAGGATAAGGCAAAGTTTGAATTGTATCTATCTTTGCCTTGTCAACCTCAATACCCTTAGAGGAGACAACATGACCTAAGACAATGCTTGCTCTACCATAAAATGACACTTCTCAGAATTTAACACAAGATTAGTATTAGTGCAATGTTTAAGAACTTGTGCCAAATTTGCTAAACAGTTGTCAAAAGAATTACCATGAATAGTGAAATCGTCCATGAATACCTTGACAAAAGTTTCAACAAATTCTAAGAAAATGCTAACCATACATTTTTGGAAAGTCGCGGGGGCATTACATAACCCAAAAGGCATACGCCAGTAGGGAAACGTACCAAAGAGGCACGTGAAAGTGGTCTTTTCTTGGTCTTTCGGGGTGATAGCTACTTGAAAATACCCCAAGTACCCATCCAAAAAGAAATAGAAAGGGTGGCTTGCTAACCTCTCGAGCATTTGATCAATGAATGGCAACGGGAAGTGATCCTTCGGGGTTTCCACATTTAGCCTCCGGTAGTCAATCCAAACACGCCACCCATTTTGAACTCAAGTGGGCACCATTTCACCCTTCTAATTTTCGACCACTGTCACCCCACTCTTCTTGGGTACTACTTGAGTTGGGCTCACCCACTTTCTATCCGACATTGGATAGATCATGCCCACTTGGAGCAACTTTAGGATTTTCGCCTTTACCACCTCCATCATAGGCGGGTTTAAACGACTTTGGGGCTGTCGCACGGGTCTCGTATCCTCCTCCAACAAATTTCTATGCATCCAAAAAATTTATATGGATGGACTTATGCCTTTGATGTTGGCAATAGTCCATCCAATCACTTCCTTATTCTCTCGTAACACCACCATCAACTTTTCCTCTTGCTCTTTGGTGAGTTTTCTTGAAATGATAACCGAAAGCATCTCCCCTTCCCCAAAAAATATGTACTTGAGGTCACTTGGCAAAGGTTTGAGTTCAATCACCGGAGCTTTCACAAGTGATGGAAGGAATTCCGGTTCATTGGGTTCCTCTAAGAGTAGAAGGGGAGGGTTCAAGAGTCTTTGTTTCATTTCTTCAAGCAAGTTAAAGTCCTCAAAGCTTTCCTTCAAGTTAGTTCTCATAGAATATACATTGTAGGCATCATCAGTATCACATTGCAAAGCAACTAACAAGGAATCATCACCACTTAGCTTAAAAACATCTTGCACAACATCTTCAAAAACATCCAAGGCATGGCAAGCATATTCTTCACTAGGATTCTTCATAGAGTCATTTATGTTAAACTCTACTTTTATTCCATAAAATTCCATGGTGAGGATACCCTTATGCACATCAATCATTGTCCTAGAAGTTTTAAAAAATGGCCTTCCCAATAGAATTGGGGTGGCATGTTTATCATGCTCCATGTCAAAGACATAAAAATCCATGAGGAAAACTAAGGAATCCACATTAACCAACACGTCCTCGACAATACCCTTAGGGTATGCACTAGAACAATTGGCCAATTGGATTACCACCCTGGTTTTGTGCAATGTACCCAAGTTGAGGTTTTTATACAAAGAGTAAGGAATAACATTTATCGACACACCTAAATCAAGCATGGCCTTTTAAAAATGTGTATCTCCTATTATGCAAGGGGTTGTGAACATGTCGGGATCGCTACACTTAGAGGTAGCTCTTTTTGACACAAGGCGAAAACATGCTCATTTTTCCCATTTTTCAACTTATTCTTGGCTCTTTGTTTTCTATTCACAACACATATTTCCTTAAGAAATTTAGCATATCTAGGAATTTGTTCATTGGCATTCAAGAGTGGGATATTTACCTCACATCTACGAAAGACTTCGTAGATGTCCTTGTTGTCCTCCTTCCTCCTCTTGTCTTTCAAAGCTTCCGAAAATGGTGGTTCCGGTACATATGGAGGGATCTCCACCATTTTTTCCTTTTTGTGAGAGAGGGATGAAGGTTCAAGAATGGAGGTTGACTTCTCAACAATAATCTCCTCTTCATTCTCCTTCCCCTTCCTTGCATTTTCCTTGGCCAAATTCTCAGCCTCTTCTTCAACCTCTTTTTCAAACACATCAACCCTCCTAGGCTCCTCCTCAACAATTTCATTACCCGGGGAAGTGCCAACCTCTCTACCACTTCTCAAAGCAATAGCACTAGCATTTTGTCAAGGGTTGATCTCTGGTTGGAAGGGTAGTTTACCCTTTTCCCGGGCCTTCATCCGATTCACCACTTGGGCTATTTGCCTCACTTGAGTTTCCAAGTTCTTGATGCTCTCCTTGGCTTCATCTTGGAATTTTTTGCTTTTTTTTGCGCACATGCCTAACCGGTGAATGACTTACATCACCTCATCTTTTGTTAACCCTGAGCTCTCCCCTTGGTCTTGGGGCTTGTTTTTGAGCCTTCGAAATTTTTGTTGAGGTGGCCTATATTTTTGTTAAGGGGGTCGATAAAGAAGAGGATTTTGACCTCCTTGAGGGTTTCCATTACCGGAGGTTTAGGTTATCACGATTACCCAAATAGTACGACCGATTTTGGTAGCCTTGGCCACCTTGGTATCCTTCATTCCTTTGATATCCTTGCGCCCCTTGGTAGTTTTTGTTACCTTGGTAGCTTTGGTTTCCTTAATATCCCATGGCACTCACCTCCTCAACATAGTCCTCTTGCAAAGTAGGGCAAGTGTTCGTAGGATGCGCCAAGTAACAAATTTCGCACAATTTAACATGTGCATTTTTGGGCTTTGTCATCAATGAGTTCACCATAGAGGCAAGGGCCAAGACTTGGTCCTTGAGCTTTCCACTATTAGAGAGGTCATTTGCAGGCATTGGATTTTTTCTTCTCAAATTGGCCCTTGAGCTATTTTTCTCAACTCCTCTGCTAGCTCCTCATACAATTGCATAGCCTCGGATAAAGTCTTGTTTCCAAGGGTACCACAACAAGAACTCCTCACTAATCTTTGATCCTCATCAAGAAGACCATTGTAGAAGTAATAGACCAAATCCCCCTCTGAATAACCATGGTAAGGACAACTTGCAAGAAGTTTCTTGAACATCTCCCAATAGTCGAAGAGAGATTCTTTGTGCCATTAGAGGATGTTATTTATGTCATTCTTCAAGGTGGCAGATTTTGAGGTTGGGAAGTATTTGGCTAGAAAGTTTGTCTTTATGTCAAGCCAACTCTTGATGCTCTTGGGTGGTAGGTAGTGGAGCCAATCTCTTGCACCGTCCCTTAATGTGAATGGGAATTCCTTCAACTTATAAAAGTCCTCATATACTCTATGGGGGACCGTACCACCACACAAAAAGTGGAATTCGGTGAGGTTCTTGTTGGCATTCTCCCCTTGCCTACCAAGGAAGATGGGTAGCATGTTTATGAACTCGATCTTTAAGTGCCCATTTAGTCCAACCAAGGGATACTCAATGCATTAGTTATTAATCAAGGTTGGGGGCCATAATGTCTCTTAATAATGCTTGCCCCAAGGAAATTTCCCTTCCGTGGAGTGGAGGAGCTCTCCCTTGAAAAGGAGAATGTTAAGGTCCTCCTCCCGGATGCTCATCGTTATGCTCTTATTGATGCTCCATAGAAGTAGAGGTATCCAAAAAATGGTCACAAGGAAGGGTTTTATTCACACTTTCCAGAGAAAGCCTCCTAGCCCGTCTCAAATTCAACTCTAACTCGGCATTGTAGTGTAGGGGTTCTTGTGAAAAGAATCGCGTACGAACTATACACCAAAAAATCAAACAATACATCTCCAAGCCAAAAAAAAATGGTAAGTCAACTAAGAAATCAAAATAAAAACCAACTAACAAATATTTACAACTAGCACATAATCACACATAATATGCCCAAACACTTAGAAATAAACGCCTCTTCCCCGGCAGCGGCACCAAAATTTGGGAAGTCATCGCCGTACGTCTCAAAGTTATATTTTTAAGCCCTAATGCTTCCTACTACAATTAAGTAGATAATGACAAGTCGGGATCGTGCACAAGAAGAGGCATCTTTTCAAGTATTTTAACATATATAGGAGAAAACATACTAGATATAAGCATATATATATATATATATATATATATATATATATATAAAGCATGTAAATGGGAGGGGGGGAGTTTGGTTGGTTTTGGTCATAAGTTATGAAATTAAAGACAAGTTAACTAATCAAGAAAGTTAAATATGCAAAGAATGTAACAATAACTAAAAGGTGATTAAACCAATAATTAATGGAACCTTGGGTGCAATTGACTTCCACTTCCAAGCCTCTTATCCATTATTGAACATTCAAACTATTTACAAATTTCACTACTTGTTGTGAAGACTAAATTTCTATTCTTCTTAGATAGTAGTTTGCGAGAGTGAATTCGACATCTCTTATCAAACCTTACCAGTGACTTCCTTAACACGACTAAAAGTATCCCATTGACGGCATTGAGCATGAAGAATCAACAAGCTTGGAAACACTTATAAACACTACACCATGTCTAAGCATTTAACCAATTCATGCATTTACACAAGATTAGTCAAGAACGATCGACATTCATAGACTTCTCTCATTTGCTACAAGCAACAAACATGACAAAGAGTTCAACATTATCATATTCATCTAGCAATTATCAATCCATCAACACAATCAAAAGCTCTAAAGTATAGTCTTTGATTCCTATCAAGAAAAGGGGAAATCAACCTATTTCCCCAAACCCTAAAAAGTATATCATACAAGTACTTCATATACTCAATCTTTCAAGAACATTAATGACATTAACTAACACATCCAATGCTCCATAAATGCATAATAGTAAGAGTATCAAATAGGCTACAGATTTTTCTTAAGACATGGGCTTGGAAGCCTTGGTCAATTGCTCCCAAGAACTAGATTTAGCTACAAGAGTTCACACTAATTAATGCTAACAAACCAAACATAATACACAAGAAATCAAAGATGAAAATGGTGAAAAACTAGGGTTAGAATAGCACCAAAAACACAGAAAGAAGAGGATCTGAATGAGAGGAAAGAGAGTGCTATTCATAGTACAAAAAGACAAGTTTAGGTTTTGGCCGCCCGTGCGTCGCGACTCGCGACGGGTGCCAGAACTTAACCTTATCTTCTTTTCTTCTTCTTGTGGTAAGCAATCATCTTCACAATGATTCCTCTCATTTTTCAAGTCTTCAACTCTTTGAAGAAAGTCCTCAAAGTCTTCAAAAGATGGTCTTTAACGGCCTCCGGTCTTCAAGTCTTAAAATCTTCAAAGCAAGTCTTCAAAGTCTTCGAAAAGTGATCTTCAATGGCCTCCAATCTTCAAGCCTCCATGTTATTAATTTGTCACGAAAAATTCACTTAGAAGAGGTAAAAAAGCGTAAAGTTGCTCTTACTCCTCCTAAAAGAATTTCAATGTAATACACAAGCTCTTGATAATAAAAAAGCACAAAAGTGACCCCAAAAAGTACTAAATTATGCACATAAAATGGACACATCACGTGCCGACATGGCTGTTAGGATTTTTACTCTTTTTCAGCTTTTCTAAGGCCCATTTTTACCTACTATATAAGTAGTCACTAGTCTACTAGGGTTTAAGTTTGTCATAATTCTTATTTCTTGATCTAAGAGTAGGTAGAGAGAGAAGGAGGGTATCTCCTTTCTTCTCATTTATTATTCCTAGATTTGTCTATGGCATTAAATCCAATGATTGTATTTGGTTCAATGTTCTTAGATTAGTTTAATTTCTTGGGGAAATATTTGTATTCATGACTAGATGTTGATTTTGAGAGATTCTTAGACTTTCTCATATTTATGTCTTATGAATATTTGTGTTTGATTTATGCTTTATATTCTTGTGATATTTATGCTATGCTATGTTTTATGATGCACTCATATATCCATGTGTAGTGTAATATCATGCTAGGCTTGTCATGATTCTTGGGAGTGTTAGAATTAGAGCTATTGTAGATTCGTGAGTACCGTGGAGATAAGTCTATGCATGCTAGCCCAAGAGTACCATCCCGATTGTTAGACTTTAACCTAATTGGCTCATCCTGTAATAAACATTCATGTTAGGGATGATAGTTTCACCAACAAGGGGTTACCCTCTGCAAACCCTGATAGAGTAGCATAATAGTTTCTAGTGACTAGGGTTGTGGTGTGATAACTGGAGCTGTGTCAAACTTATAGTTATCACAAAATGCCAACTTGTTTTACCTCTCTGGGCCTAGGGATTGGTATCTATAGTGGAGTGCCCGAGACGTATTGTCTTCACTCTCATATCTAATGGTTGTTGCTCCTTTAAGAGGGGGCCATTAGCATTGGGAGTGAGATTGATGAGGAAGGAAGGTGGTATCAAAAAGTGCGATTGGTGCACCTTCTCTAATTACGGAGATAGTATGGTAGCTTCATAAAGTAGGTGATGAATCTTTGTGTGACAGATATTAGGAATAACCGACTCTCTAGATGCCATGTGACATAGGCATATGATAGGTTTATATATTTTGCATGTGATATAACTTAGGATCAAAGTCATTCATTATTCATGTTACCCAAATATTCCCTAAGACTACTTTACAATAGTTTAAGCTATCCTGTTTGCATGATCAGTAGTTGTTAGATAAACCCCCCATATCTTATGTTTATAACATTAGCTATTACTGAAACACAATCAGAGTGACGCCCGATTATAAGTTGTGTCTAGTTAACTATCAAATTCTTGTGTCTCTGTGGATGACCGCAGACTTGCCTCTAGCTACTCTCTCTAGTAGTTGGTAGTAAGTATGAAAACAACTTTATAAATTCTTATCTTTGCATCTTGCGCCCCGTGGATTAATTCTCCTACAAAATAACGACCCCATGGGGGTGCAGATCAAATTTTGGCACCATTGTCGAGGACACTAGTTTAAATTTGATTGTTAGCTTGCATGATTAGTTGGTAGTAGTAGTTAGTGTTTTTCTTTCAGTAGTTTTGTTGGTGATTTTTTTTTCCTTCAATAGTTTTTCTTGTCACTCCTAACTTGTTTTGCTAGTGTTATTTTTGGGCTGGTAGTGTTGTTTTTCTAGTTTATGGTACACACCCATACCACGAACCAAGGAGCACTACCTACCAAAAAATATAGGTAGGCGAAGAAGGAGGAGAATGAGAGTTAGAGGAGAAGTTCTATAGGGACCCATAGTTTGTGTAGAGGTATAGAAGAGTACTATGGAGGAAGACAATATGATGTTGAGGGAGTCGATGGCTCCAAATTTGAAGAATTAACCCCTCAGTATCATCTTCCCGCCTCTTCCACATAATATTACATGTGAGCTCAACAGTGGGATGATAAAATGTTTGCCTACATTTCACGGGATGGCCAAGAAGGATCCTAATAAGCCCCTAACTAAGTTCCATTTTGTATGTACAAATATGAAGCTATTGGGAGTGTCAGAGGAGGATTACAACTTGAGGCCATTTCCTTTCTCATCGAGAGATGATGCTAAGGACTGACTATACTACCTCTTGCCAGGTTGTATCACATCATGGATGGATATGAAGCATGGGTTCCTTAAGAAGGATTTCCCAGCTTCAAAGTCAGCTGGATTGAAGAAATAGCTGTCCAATATCTCACAGCTTTCGAATGAATCTTTGTATGAATATTGGGAGCAATTCAAGCGTTTGTTGGTAAGCTGCCCCTATCATCCATTCAAAGAGGGAGATCTTGTTTACTATTTCTTTGAGTGTTTATGTGATAAGGACACGATGATGGTAAATACCGCATGCAATAGATCGATAGCGAACAAGAGCCCCAAGGACTCGATGACCTTATTTGAGGAAAATGGCAAATGGTACACGATAATTTGGGACCCAATCAAAAGTGAAGACATTGGAAAACCCCACTCGCTCCCCTTTAATTAGAGGAGCAAGTCCAAGCTATTACATCAATGATGAAGGAGTTCATGAAGGGGAGAACTCACCAAGTGAAAGTATGCATAATTTGCAATTTGGACCATCCGACCAACATGTGCTCCCAAGTTGTGAAGGACTTTGAGAAGGTGAAAGCATTTCAATGAAAGAAATAGGAAATATGGTAATGGACAACAAGGGTTCCGTGGGAACGAATGAGGAGATCGTCCAGATCCCTACGTTGATTCCTTTTAACGCCCGATATAAAGACCACCCAAATTTTTGGTGGAGAGGTGATCAACAAGGATACAATCTAGAGGGAAATCTCCACCTCAACCATACCCAATGGGTGAGGGGCCTTTAAACAACAAATGGTTCTATCTATAAGTTGGATCAGGAGGAGATCTTAGAAGTGATTGCAGAAATGACCAAGAAGAATGACATGGTTATGGAGCGCACAAAAAGGGATATTGAAGAGTTGGGTACACGGGTTTTTTGAAGCATTAAGTACCTTGAGGTTTAAGTGGGGCAGTTGGCCACATTGGTTAGCTGACTCGAGGTAAGAGATTTTGGCTAGCTACCTTCCCAACCAGAAGTAAATCCACAAAATGTGAGCGCTCTAAAGTTGAGAAGTGAGAAGGAGGTGAGAGAAGTTGAGAAAGATATTGTGCAAGAGGATTACAAGATAGTGGAAAACAACAAGGCCACATTTGAAGAGGAAGAAGTAGCTATTGAAGAGGAGCCCACACAAGAGCTTCCTACCATCGAGGTGAAGGTCAACCCTCCACAACCATTTTTGAGTGCTTTGAGGTGAAGACCAAAGGTTGCGTCCAACGAAGAACAAATATGCCAAATCTTTAAAAAGTTTGAGGTTAGTATTCCACTCTTAGACGTAGTTCAGCAAATTCCATCATATGCTAAAATTTAAAGAATGCATGCACAAGGAGAAGGCATAGGCCTATTATAAAGATAGGAAAATTGAAAATATGAGGATTCGCCACTTTAGCCTATAGAAACCTTCTGAAACTATTTTAGGACCCCGTCATGTTTTCAATTCCTATTTACCTTGGTGGTAGGTTAATTAAGGATGCTATGATTGACCTTGGAGCTTCCATTAATATTACCTCCTATAGCCTATTTGAGACTCTAGACTTAGGAGTACTTATGGATACTAGGGCAATCGTCCAAGTAGCCGATCATTCCCAAGCTAGCCCTAAGGGGTTAGTTAGGGATGTTATTGTTAGACTGCGAAATCTTCTATTTTCGGTGGACTTTTATATCCTTGAGGTGATGCACGATGGAGGTGCACCCCCAATTATACTGAGGAGATCATTTTTGAAAACATCAAGGACTAAGATAGATGTCCACTTAGGAAATTTGACCCTAGAGGATGACATAGATAAGTTCGGCTTTGATATCTATAAATCTAATAATGCATCTAATTCCTCCCTTGTATACAATGGTATAAGCCTATGTAATGAGTTTGATCAATGTGATGAATATTGCTTGAGTTGTGATTGTGATAATGTGCTACTTAACATTGAGACCTGACTTGCTTCCCCTCAGGATCGTTAAAACCGTAGCTTAGAGTTAACCCGGTTAGAGGCTGGGAGATCAAAAGATAAGAGATGTTTAGTCCTGCACCCTATTCCTATTGTTACACTACCTATAGTGTAGTTAGTGGTAAGCCTTGGTTTGTCCACAGAGATGCTAGGTCTAATGTATCAACTCAAAACACAACCTCATACGGGTCGTCAATTCATACGAGTGAAATGAATAGCTAGTAAAGCAAACACACAAGGGGGGGGGGTTGTTTTTCAATCTAACAGCTACAAAACATGAAAAGTAAAAAACAAAAATACAATACTAAGCTAAGCACTTGGGGAAATAATTGAGCAAATTGGCCAATTTAATGCTTCTATCATTGATTCACTCATATAGGGATCTAGGTAAACACAGTAGAGTGTCCATAATACGTGGTGTGGCTGATGTTATACACTTTCTTATCCCTAACATAGTAGGTGCTCTCATAACCCCCCATCGTAACTAGGGGAGTCCAAAAAGGTCCGATCATTGTTGAAGGTTTGTTTCTCCCCCATTCAATTACGTCTCGGGCTTCCACCATGAATGCACTACTTCTCTCGGGTCCTATCAATTAGGCCCGAGGGTCGTAGGATCCTTATCTATGATACTAAGGTTTCCTGTAACCCTAGATTGCTAGAATTTTCCTATCTCTACTTGGAACCTCTTAGAAAACTTTACGAAGTCAGCTAAGACTGGTGCGATGGTATATAGATCAGAGTGACCTCGAATATCCCGTGCACACACCCACACAAACATGTTCTCCTCTAACCATTCTAACAACCAGGTTTCTCTTCCTAAGTGGAATTGACATTTGAACCATACATGAATATAGCCCAAAGTGTGTGCTTATATGTCATGTACTATTCATGCATTTAAACTCAAGAGAAAATCACAATAATATCATGAACACAAAATTAGGATGAACTAAAGAATCTCAAAAAGCATGTAGATTAAACCAAGTCACTACAATTTATGCCCAAGCTATAAAAACTACTCCCTTGACATGGAATTCAAATAAATATTTGAATTCCTCATCTTAGGATCAAATCAAAATAAAAAGAAGAAAAAGATAAAGTTTCTCCTAAGGAGAGAGTCTCCAAACTACTCTTCTAATCTAACTAATGTGTGTGATATTGTGTGAAAACCTAGTAGAAAAAGGTTCTATACATAGTGGGAGGAGATTGGGCCTAAAAATAGGCCCAAAATAGGTAAACTCTAGCTCAGACGCTGCACAACACGGGGAATCTCAGATGATGCGGCCTCGTGGCTTGTTCTTGGTGCGGGGGTATAAGGACTGGTGCAGGCCTGTCCCTTCATCTATGTGGGGTGCCGGATCTAGGGCATGGCACAGATCTTCATGTCTTGTGGGGCACGGGGCTTCACACCGGTTGTGTCTAACCCCTAGCGTGGGCTGCATCGTCTCCTGTGGGGCACAGTTAGGGTGTTGAAACTTGAGGTTCTAATCTGCGGCCGTGGCAGTTAGCGTAGGCCGCAGTCAGTAAGGATACTTGCTCAGGAACTTTGCCGCATGCCGTGTGATTTCCCACACCCCGCTAGATGGTCTTGGTATATTGAGCTTGGAATGGCACATGGAGCCAAAAGTGGGATGTCCAGTGCCCATACTTAGCTGCGTAGAGGGTTTTTCACTTTGTGCTGGAAACCCGTGGCCTCTGGTGTGGACCGCACCATAGCCTCGCGTTGGTTTTCTTGGCACGGGGCATCTCCTTTGGCGTGGGCTGTTGGTGCTAAACCATGCATGGTTGACACTGGCCCGTTGGTGCCTTGGTCGGCTGAACTTGTATCCTTTGCTACAGGAGAGTCGTTAGTCTGATTTGAGAGTTTTAGTAGTCAATTTTATAGTACTCGAGAAGACAAATCCATTGGAACCAGCTTTGAAGGCTATTTCTTCTTATACCGTTCTTGGACTTATGCACAACTCATCGGACCACGATTCCCCATTTCTTTATTGGCCGCTTTGTACTCCGTTGCCGCCTATATTTGGCTTCCATCTCCTTCTACCACGTATTGATGATTGTGGCCTTTGTCTACTACCATTCTAATATGAATGGCCTTCGTCTCTACTACCATTCTTGCAAACAACCTTCAATATCTTCTACCGCCCTCATGAACGGCTTTCACATAGAATGAAAGCAAAAAAGTACCCACAAGAAACCTACTAAAGATGATCACAAGGAAGATCAATGAGCCCATTTACACAAGATTTCCATTAGTACCAATTGAGTCTACAAAACACGGGATTTAGACAAGAAATCCAAGCATGGCCGTCTAAACCCTTTGCCACGTAAACTCAACTAATACTAGAAATCCACCAAGTAAAACTAACCAAAACGTATGCCAAATGCATCGGTTAACACAGGCGTAATGAAGCATATCAGACTCCCCACACTTAATCCTTTACTTATCCTCGAGTAAATAGAAGATAAGAAAAAGAATTAAGTGAAATGTAGTGTGCCGACATAAGTTAACTGAGACATTTAACTTATTCCAAGATTACCCTGTTTGCCCCAAGAAAATAAGAATCACACAACTCTCACACTCTCAGAAAAATATAAGTAATCTAATCCACTCAAAAGTAAAGTGTGGAAAAAGGTAGCCAAAAATAGAAGTTTCAAACTAGCTTACTTTTCCCGAAATGATTCCAAAAACAATCAAAGAGTTGTCTTGAAAAACAATCTACTGCGGAAGCATGGATTTAACCTAGTTTTTTTTGCTTTCTCTCCATTTCTCTCATTTTTCCTAGGAGACCTTTTGGGTTTTCATCCTAGCTTTAAAACAAAAAGGGTACTTAGTTCTCACTTTTTTTCTGCACGGCCTCTCATTTTTTCCTAAACCTGTAAGCCTAGCCGGTCCTAGCCTCTCATTTTTTACCTAGGCCTTTCAACCTATCTGGGCTTTTCTTCATATTACTCAAGTCACCCTTTTAGGTTTTTGACTTGTCCAGGCTTTTGATTTTTTTTAAGTTTTTCAATTTTTTTGGTGTAGCACAAAATTGCCCCATAAGTGGGCTTCATACTACAAAAGATAGTCAAAACAAAAATACACCACAAAAAACTTCCCAAGACATCCCAAAACACTACAAAAGGTGGCCTCACACCAAAAAAAAACAAAGAGTTCAATGAGGGAAGTAAACAAAAATATGAAAAAGATAGTCATGAAGAAATCCAAAACAGTAGAACATAGGTTGAAAGAGATACTAGCAAGGGGATACCATAATAGAAGATATTTCTACCCCTCCCCACACTTAGTTTTTGCATTATTTCTAATTCAAGTAACTAAGTGAAAGAGAGGCTGGAGCCATATGAAAGATTATTCCCTCCTGCATCGTCTGACACCTTTCCCCTACCTGTGCGGAGGATCCATATAGCACTCCCCTATGCTTGCACTCCTCAAGCTGTCACTAATGTCCATGATCTCATTGTGGAGTGCTCCCATGCCTTCCACCAGATAATGATGCTGATCATTCACTCTGTTAAATTGGTAAACTTTGTTTTCCAGTAATGGTCATCCAGCTGAGATCTAGCGGTGGTCAAATCCTGTCTAACTCCAAAGATAGAATGCTCCAAGGATAGATATGAATATAGATAGTACTCTGGTGGTGGCTTGGTCTAGATAGGATAATAAGTAGCAGACTCAAAAACTGGCTACCTGTGCTCATGGAAGGGGCTGTACTTAGGATGCTACCATAAGTGAGCTCCCTGGTGAGAATGCCTTGAAACACTATGTTTGTGAGGCTCAAAAGAAGGAGGGGGTCTCTGACTGCCATGCCTATTATGCTCTAAGAAATCCCAATAATGGGAGGAGATGCTGTGTCTATGGGCACTCATAGTGCCATGCCTTGTAGAATGGAAGGGTTCCTCGTGCATGTTGATTCACCCCAGAAAAGGGGGTGGCATTCCTGATACATGCTGGGAAGGCGACGCTGGTGTTATAGGGTGCCCTATAGGTGGTGGCATAATATGAGATTGGCTTGGCTGCTTAATAGTTATCCCAAGGGGAACCTTCTGTTTTGGCTGCTTTGGAACCTGCTCTTGTTGCTCGTTCTCCTCCTCCAGATCCTCATCTCCTGGGTCATGCTATCCCAAAAATTCCCCTAAACCTGCATCGGGATCAATGATAAGATCTATCATCCTGAAGGACTTTCCTAACTGGGTCCTCTCACTCTAGGGAAGACATATGAATTTCTTCCCCCATACAGCAAGAAAATAGAACCTTTCTTTCTCTCTTTATTAGCTTAGCCTCTTCCATGAATATTAAGGTGAGCATAAAGACTGCATTTGGGTTCTCTCTCATGCCATCGCTCTCTGGGAAGTCAAAGTGTCAAACCAGAAATGTAACAATTCCTCCCATCGAGACCTTGCCAATGCAGGCAGCTGAGAAAGTCAGGCCCATACTCCCAGCGACAAACTCCTCTACCAAGTTGGGACAAGCTTTCCCTATTCATAAAGACTATAGAAGAATCGTACAATCCTTATTGGAGGAGGCGGGGGCCTCCTCATGGAAGGTAACTATCACGCTCAACAACCTAGCCATATATCTGAGTGCTGGGTGCACTATGTTGCTGATCTTGCTATTCTTAATCCTAATCTTCCTGGTGATGGCACTCTAAAAGGTGGGTAGATTAAATGTTTTTGGCTCCCTGAACCCTGATATCTTCTTCTGCTCCTTCCATTTGATAATTTTCCCCAACTCCTTGTAGGTCAAGGTGCGGGGTTTATCTCCCAAATGGAAACTAATACATTGCCTTCCTTGTTAATTTTTAAACTTCTCGATAGCATCCAAGAACTCAAGTGTATACCTAGTATAGGTGGGGGAGGATAAAGTAGTAAACTCCCTCATACCTATCTTTCATAGAAGCTTCCGTACAAGTTTGTAGAGTGTGAGGTCCTTAAAGGTCCTCTCGTCTACAAACTTTGTCTTCAAAATGGGGTAATTTATGAGCTACCCCCACATTTTCTTGTGGGCCCTAGTCAGAGTAGTCAAGCCCATATAGGGTTGCCTACTAGACTCACCACTCTCTCTCAGCACACGAGGCATACTCTTCACAGAATATAGCAACCAAGCATAGATAAAATATTGCAAAAGAAACTTCTCCCAATCACCCCCAACACCAAATAATGTCTCCCAAATAAATATATCAACCACTAGTTGCCAAACTTCACAGACATGCAAGCACAATACCACAATAAAAAAACCAGTTTGATTCTCCCAAAATAAATTTAAGTTCGGCCAAAATTACCTCGAGTGGTGAGGTTGGTGGAGTCTCCCTTGAGCCTTATGCACAAGATGAGTCCAAGCAACTCCAATGCTCCCAAAAAGGACCAAAGTTTAGCTCTCCAGAGAAAATGCAGATTTTTTCCGAATCTTCTAATAATAAATTGCTTGGTTTATGGGTTTTCTAGGGTAAGAAAATAGTTGGTTGGATAGATCTTGGAAAGATGAATATTTTGGTATATTTTATGGAAAAATGGGGTGAAAAATAAGAGAGTTATGGTTGATTTGGTGAGAGAGGGTCGGTTAGAGGGTTCTAGGCGAGAGAGAAAGGGAGGAGAGTAGAAGGCTGGTATGGAAGAGGGTTATAGGTTTAGGGGTTTAAATAGGAGTTAGGCTAGGAGTGGGTGAGGTGGGCGGTAGCACGGATCCCAGGGTGAGTCCCGGGCTAGCATTTGGCATATGTGTCAGGCGCGTGTCAATTCATGCCGCCCATAAGCTCGTTCCATGCAAGTTCGCATCAGCTCTGTGCTTTGTGGTGATGTGGCGGCCACAACATCTTTGCATAAATACCTGGGCACGAGGCACAACTTCCTACCAAGCACATGGGCACGAAGCACATCCTCACGCTAAGCACTTGGGCACGAGGCATAGCCTCGCACTAAACACTTTGGTGTGGGCCACCGGCCTTCCTTTCTCCGATGGCTTTTCTTTTGAATCTGCATCCAAAAACATTGAAAACCCGAGTAGTACTGTTTAATACAAATGATAGATGACTAAAATTTCCAAAAACATTCCACCAAATATTGAACTCATCCCAAAAATCTTAAAAACATTTAGAGCAACCTACTTCTTAAAAGGAAATGTTTCTTTTATTTTCGTATTCACAACTTATTTTTCCCTTAATCATTTGAAATTAAAAAGAGTGGCTTGGTGGGTCACCGAAATCACCATCCCTGATACCACCAATGACCACATGTGGGTTTCCACATCATCATAGGTTTACCTTTTATCTTTGGAGTGATGAACCAAGTAAACCCATCCTTCTCAAGCGTGGATATATTCTTGTTGACTTGGGGGGTAGGAAGAGGCATAAGAGTTGTTAATTCCTTAGCCTACTTCTTTCCCCGCTGCACTTTAGACATGAGATACCGTGTTGAAGATCCATGTTCAAATTACCAGAAGCATGCTCAACAAGAATAGTATCACAGGATAGATCATTTACACAAGATAACAAATACAAAGTCTCAATGTCAGGAAATATCTCTTTTTGGGAATTTTCAAAATTTTCCTTTTCAAATATCATGCAAATAAAACAAGAAACAGATAAAAGCAATACTAGCTACTCTACTAACGTGTTATGCCTAAATAGATACCTAGACTGATAGCATCCCCGACAATGGTGCCAAAATTCTGACCTGCCTCCCCCTGGGATTGTTAAAACCGTAGCTAAGAGTTTATCCGATTGGAGGCTGGGAGGTCAGAAGATAAGAGATTTATAGTTCTGAACCTAGTTCCTACTGCTACACTACATATAGGGTAGTTAGCGGTAATCCCTAGGTTTGTCCACAGAGATGCTAGGTCTAATGTATCAACTAAAAACACAACCTCATACGGGTCGTTAATCCGTATGAGTGAAAGGAATAGCTAGTAAAGGAAACATGCAAAAGACGGAGGGGGGATGGTTTGTTTTTTAATCTAACAACTACAAAATATGAAAAGTAAAAAACACAAATACAATACTAAGCTAAGTACTTGGGAAAATCATTGAGAAACTTGGTCAATCTAATTCTTCTATCCTTGATTCATTCACATAGGGATCTAGGAAAACCTAATAGAGTGTTTATAATACGTGGTGTGGCCGATGAAGTACACTTTCTTGTCCCTAGCATGGCAGGTGCTCTTGCAACCCTTCATCGACGTTGCAATCGTAGTTAGGGGAGTACAAGGTCCGACCATTGTTGTAGGCCTGTTTCTCTCTCGGGCGATTATGTCCCGGGCTTCCACCACGAATGCACTACTTCCTGTGGGTCCTATCAATTAGGCCTAAGGGTTGTAGGAACCTTATCTATGATAATAGGGTTTCTTATAACCCTAAGCTATCTCTTCCCGGAACCTCTCGGACAACTTTACGAATGCAGCTAAGACTAGTGTGATTCTAAGTAGATACGAGTGACCTAGAATCCCCCGCGCACACACCCACACAGACACGTTCTCCTCTACCCATTCTAGCAACCAAGGTTCTCATCCCAAGGGAGAATTGATAGTTGCACCATACATGCATACAGCCTAAAGTGTGTACTAAGTGGTGTACTAGTCAAGCATTTAAACTCACGAGAAAATCACAATAATATCATGAACACAAAATTAGGATTAACTAAAGAATCTTAAAAAGCATGTAGATTAAACCAAGTCACTAAAATTTATCCCCAAGCTATAGAAACTACTCCCTTGACATAGAATTCAAATGAAGATTTGAATTCCATATCTTAGGATCAAAGCAAAATAAAAAGAAGAAAAAGATAAAGTTTCTCCTAAGGAGAGAGTCTCGAAACACTCTTCTAATCTAACTAATGTGTGGAATATTGTGTGAAAACCTTGTAGACAAAGGTTCTATATATAGTGGTAGGAGATTGGCCTAAAGAGAGGCCCAAAATAGGGTAAACCCTAGCTCAGCCGCCGCCCGGTGAGGGCCATCTCAGATGATGCGACCCGTGCCTTATCCTTAGCGTGGGGTGTGAAGACTAGCATGGGCCATGTTCCTTTATCTGTGTGAGGCCTTGGATCTGGGGTGTGGCACTGATCTTCATATCGTGTGGGGCACGAGGCTTCGTGCGAGTTGCGAGGCTTCACACGGGTTGCGTCTTACCCCAAGAGTGGGCCACATCATCTCATGCGGTGTGCCATAAGGGTGCACTGGCCGTGGTTAGGAAGGCTACTTTCTTAGGAACTTTGGCGTGGGCTGTGTGATTTTCCAAACCCTGCCGGCTGGTCTTGGCACATTGAACTTGAAGGGTTCCTGAGTGGAGGGTTCTTCACTTTGTTCTTGGAGCCCGTGGACTCTGGCACGGGCTGCACCATAGCCTTGTGCTAATCTTCTTGGTGTAGGCCATCTCTTTTAGCGCTGGCCATCGTTCCAAACCATGCACGACCTGCTTCGACCCGTTGGTGCCTTGGTCGTCTGAACTTGTTTCCTTCACTATAGGACAACTGTTAGCCCAATTTGAGAGTTTTAGTATTCAGTTTTGTAGTACTCGAGAAGACGAATATAATGAAACTAGCCTTGAAGGATAATTCTTCTTGGACCATTCTCAGACTTGAGCACAACTCATCGGACCACGATTCCCCATTTTTTTGTTGGTCACTTTGAACTCCGTTGCTACCTATCTTTGGCTTCCATATCTTTCTACCACACATTGATGATGGTGGCCTTCATCTACTACCATTCTAATGTGAATGACCTTTGTCTCTACTACCATCTTTGCTAACGGCCTTTAATATCTTCTACCGCCCTTACAAATGGCCTCCACATAGAATGTAAGCAAAAAGTACCCATGGGCGACCTACTAAAGATGATCACTAGGAAGACCAAGGAGCTTGTGGATACAAGATGTTTATTAGTACCAATTAAGTCTACAAAATGTGGGATTTAGACATGAAAACCAAACATGGCCGTCTAAACCCCTTGTGTTGTAAACAAAACTAATACTAGCAATCCACCAATTAAAACCAACTAAAAATTATGTCAAATGTATCGGTTAACGCATGCTTAATGAAGCAGATCAAGACCTTACATGTTCTTTCTTCCTTGAATGATAATTTTGATGATTCCATTGTTGATACACATGATGTTAATGTTTTTGAACTATTTTGAATGTTTTTTTTCCAAATGTAAGCACTAACATGCTGTGGGAAGAAAGTGGGTTATTACAAATTTTAAACCTCCTATACCTCTTCTTATGCCCAAAGTCAACCAGAAAGTATAGACAATTATGAAGGATAAATTTTTTTGGTATGTGGAACCAAAGGTAAGAGGTAAGCCTAGTGTAATGTGGAGACCTATCCATAAGGGTGTGGTTGTGGGTGGAGTCATGGATGGTGATTCTGGAGACCCGCCAGTGTGTTTTCTTTAATCCTTGAAATGTATGAAAAATAAGTCGTGAGGATAAAAATAAAGAAATGGTGCTTTTATAATTTTCAGTAGGTTGTTAACTTTTTATAGTGATTTTGGAATGTTTTTTTGTCAATTTGGTGGTGTTTTAGGGAATTATAGTCATTAAATTTTGAGCTGGAACAATATTACACTTGATTTTATGTTTTTGGGTGCAGGAAAAGTTTGTGACAAAACTTGAGAAAGTAGCCTTGGCACGGTCATGCCAGGCCTCGTGCCGTGTGTCTGGCATGAAGCATTCAACTGGCACATGCCATGACATGTGAATACCTCCCGTGCCACCCAAAATGGATTAATCAGCAGACACGGGGCTTCTATGTAAGCCTCGTTCTCTTCCTCCATCAGAACCACACCTTCGCGACCTACATCCTTGCCCAAAACTAACTCATCCTTATCTCCTTCATTTCTTACCCAAATTCAAAAAAAATTGTCCCAAAAAAATACCCTCTGTGTTCCGCACAAAGCCCACCTATAATCTAATCCAAAAACAACCGAAAATTGCCCAGATCTGAAGAAATTTGGTTTGGCCTTTTCGAGTTCTTTCTCCTAAGAACTCAAAAATTTCTCCATTTCAAGCATTGGGAATTGCTAGATTTTTTTTCTAGGAGGAGCTCCGCATGCTCCTAGTGTCTCAAATCACAAAAATATCTGCATTCAATCTCCAATGAGGTATATGGCCTAAACTATCTCTTAGAATCTTGAAAATTTTGGAATATTGGTTGTGAATTTGCATGTTAGGACATTGGGATTAGGAATTATATTTGTTTGTTGTGGGATTGCATAAAATTTAGGGGCAAGTGGTTGACTGTTGTGTAGTTTGGTCTAAGATTGTATTTTGGGCTGTTAGTATATTGTTGAACTGTGTTGTATTGCTTGTTTTTGCCTGTTGAGATGCCTAGATGTAGAGCTGGCCCAAGTGTTCCTTTTATGGGATTGCAGACCACCAGGAGCGATGGGAGCGTATTGTGGGATGCCCCATCCTGGAGACCTGGTTTATGGACAAGAGGGTCCTTAAGGACCTCAAGCTCTACAAACCGATCAAGGTCCTCTTGATGAGGGTTGATCTGGAGAGCTTTGTGGAGATGTTTGCCCCACATATACTAGGTATAATTTGGAGTTCATTGCTTCTGTCAAGAAAGAGACTAATAGGCAGGGTGATAAGGTGGAGAGATTCCATCCGGAGATAAGGCCCACTCGATGACTTACTAGGAGTTTATCACGTGCTTTGGGTGGAAGCACATGAGCGAGGTGCCTAACAACGCCTTAGATTGCTCAGGATTCTATGTGGGACCATTTTGGCATGCCGTTACCCAATGGTCACAGGGAAAGGCGAGCAAGAACGGTGATATAGTGCATCCGACACAGAGGTATGTGGCGAGATTGCTGACTATAGTGATACTTGGCCATAGAGAGGCCACCACTTCGACACATGAAGACTACCGGATATTATGGTCGATCTGCACAGGGTGTGCTTGCCCCAACATCATAGGATACTTAGTCTACCAATGTTGTTGCTTATCCACTAGAGATGGGGGTAAGATAGCAATTGGGGGTATGATATCTCTCCTAGCTCCTCATTTTGACCTCTCGATGGATAATAACATGCAGGAGAACCGCGGTACCCCACACACCCTCACCTTGGGTGCCTTGGTGGATGTGGCGATGATTCAGATAGATGGTAGACATATCTACTAGCACTACAAAGGTCCCAACTTCATGAGGCTTCCCTAGCCTGGGAGGACCAAGCTTAGACCATCGTTCTCACTTTAACACCTTCTTATAGATCCTAACTAGGGTGTGAGAGTAGTAGTGGGCACTACCCCTAAGGAGTAGGCAGAGGATCAACCCGAGGAGCAGGGTAGACCATTTCCTAAAACTCCAAGGACAAAAATTGATGTCCAATTGGGAACACTAACCCTAGAAGACAATATTGATAAGGTGGGATTTGGCATCTATAAGTCTAGGCATGAAATATCTAACTCATCTTTTGTGTGCAAATGCATAACCCTTTTTGATGAGCATGATCAATGTGAAACTTCTTGCATGATAAATGAGAATGAATGCTTAGAGGAATTTCTTGGTAGTAATGATATTGATGATGGGTCCTTTACATTACATGATTCTAGTGAGGATATATCTATATCAGAATGCTTTTCCCTGCTAACTAACTTGCAGTGTTTAGGAGACAAGGGCATAAAAACCCCTTGATCTTCTCCAAAACCCAAAGTAAAGGCGGGTGACTCAACCGTAGTGAGTTGTGGGAATTCATCTTCTATGGTTAACAAGGCGTCTAAAGGTAATGGTGACATGTTGTGGAGACCTCTCCACAATGACATCATCATAGATGGAGTCACCGATGGAAACTCTGGAGATCCAACGGTAGTTTGTTTTAACTAAGATGCATGAAAAAGGAATAAGTCATGAGGAAGACAATAAATAAAGTGTTTCTTTTTGCTTTGATTTTGTTATTTTGAGTGGACAAATAGATTTTGCAAGTTTTTGTGTGTGATGAGAATTTTGAGATGAAACTCTTGTTGATTTGTAAATTTGAGTTCGACTCTTGTGACTTTGTTTGGATGGAAGTAGGATTTATTGGGTGACAAAAATTTTTTCAAAAAAAGAGAGAAAAACTAAGGTAAAGGGTTAAAATTTTGGTGGCCTCGTGCCAAAACTTTGCACGAGCTTTCCACGTGATATGACTCGTATCATAGCACCTTGGCACGAGCCACGAATCAGCACGACCTGCTCCATGAGATACGGTCTGTGCCAGATACCCTTGGCACGAGGGGGGGAGTGGGGTTTGTGTGGATGCTCTTGACATGAGGGTACACATGTTGGCACCCCATTTGAGCTGTCAAATTGCACCAAAAATGCAATCATTTTAGAAAATTTTGAATTTGAAGCTAAAAATTGCATTTTTGGTTCATAAATTTTGAAATTCCCATATTCCTTAGGATTTTTTTATGTAATTAGTACTTCAAACATCCCTTGTGATTAAATAGATTAGTACTTTTTTCCCCCTAAGTTTTGTAAATCTCAAAAATGCCATCTTTATCTTAATTGCACCTCCCCTCCTTATCACCCTTTGCTGAAATGTTAGATCCTTGGTACATTCTTTAACATACTTGAGTCATTTAACACATTCAAGCCTTTCAAGAAACACTCACTCCTACACTCTCTTGGTGAACTTGAAAAATTGGAGCTTTTCTCTCAAAAAATTAGCACTTTTTGCTTCTTTTTGTGTGGATCTTTCAACTCTTAGTTTAAAAAATCAGGGTAATCCATTGAACTTTGTGTTTACTTGTTTTGTTTAGCATTGTGGTGATATTATTTGAACCATGAATCTTGAAAGTGAGTATGTTTTTTAAAAGTTGTTTGGATTGTGTGAATGGTATTGTGTTGAAGTAAGCATGGGTGGGTTGATGTACTTTATTCTTGGATGATATGATTTTCATGTGTTGTGGTGATTTAGGAGGGACGATTCTTGAATACATGATCTTGTTGATGGGTTTGTATTAATTGCCATGATTTTTTTGTTCAAAGAGAATATTTCTTTCTTGAATAGCCTTTATGTTAAGAATAGCATGATTCGAAATGACTAGGCTATATAGGATGAATGTTTGTTTTAAATGATATTGGTGGGGCATGCCTTGGTATTTTATCATTACCATTTTCTCTTTCATTTTGTTAGGATGTCTTCCAAAAAGTGTGTGTCGGAGAAAGGGACATCTTCCCGAGGTGAGAAAAGAAAGAAATTGGCTAAAGTTGGGAAAAATAAACCGGCGACTTCCCTTCCTTGCAACCTCGCATTTGTAACAGAGGAGTTCATGTGATTCACTACCATTTTTGGGACTGCAGCCTGAAGGCGGAGGTACTTTAATGGACCAAAGAGGACCACTTTGGAGATGGGTTTCGTGTGCAAGGATACTCTAGAAGCTCTAGGCCTACTCGAGCCCGTTACCTACTATCTCAGTTGGATAGGCCTAGAAGGATTTCTAGAGAAGTATTCGAAGACTTATATCCAGTGTCTTGGAATTCTTAGAAACTCTATGGCAAGTTACGGATGAGGAGGGACGGAAGGCCATCAAATTCCATTTGGATGACAAAGAATACACGATGACACATAGGGAGGTGGCTTAAGCCTTTAGATGGAGATATGGAAGGATGTTATGAGGATGCACCGACGTGGCATACTTTTCTTACTTGGAAACCTTTGGAGGATGTTGACGGACACAATTATGAAGAACTTGTACAAGAGCACCGCTATAGTTCATCCCTCACCATGTTATGTTCAACACTTGCTATCGATGGGAGTATTTTTCCATGGTGAACTAACGCAGTGTCCGGGTTCAGATCTGCATTGCCTTTGAGCGATGACTCCTGAGGGTAACTTTTACCCAAACTTAGTGGGAGCCTATGTACAAGAATGCATAGCAATAAGAGAGAGAAAAGGAGGAAAGATCTTGATAGGAGGCATGGTAGGGCTCTTGGTGCAATATTTAGGTCATCCAACCCCTTCTCCATTTGCATTGTCTAGTTTTGGACGTTAGGGGACGAAGTACACAATTGAGAAGCTGGCTAGGGCTTTTATGATATCTCCTACAATCTTGGACGACATATTTGTGTGGTTATATGGTGGTGCAACCACTTGAAACTTCATTATCTTTCCTCAGCCAGAGCGCACAACCATTGACCCCGAGACGAGTTTGGATAATTGTTTTCTTGAGCCTGGCCCATGATTTGAGAAGGAATTCTATAGGATTCTATCCAACCTAGAGATAGAGATCGATGAGGTGGATGGCGAGACACCATCTAAAGCGCCGCCTAGCCGCACAAAACTACCAATGGACATCCTTGACCACTTGAGCACACTTGGGTAGCAACTTGCAGGTTCTACCCAAGTTTTGAAAGAGGTTAGTTTTGCGGTAGGAAGCATGCTATCAGAAATGGAGGAGTTCAACACTAGATTGGAGTCCATGGAAGCCAACATACAAGTCATGGGGTACATTGAGAGAAATGGGACAAGGCAAGAGAAGGAAGGCCCTTCGAGGCTGCTAGAGTAAGTGCCACAATCTTCCCAACTCCACTTATGAGTCCATTTTTAGGATGCATTGGGGACAATGCACGATTTAGGTTAGGGGAGGGAGTAGTTGTGCACTTAGGGAGTTTACATCTTGAGATTCCTTTGTGCTTTTGATGTTTCTTTGGTGTTTTTATTATTTCCTTATCTTTTGTAGTATGAAGCCCAACTTTGGGACATTTTGTGCTATACCAAATTTCTTTTTGAGTAATTTGAAAAAAAAGAAAAAAAGTATACATATATATCCGGCTAAGTTGGAAACCTGGAAGGGCAACTTAGGCAACAATAGAAAAAGCCATGATAGGTCGAAATGCCTAGGTAAAAATGAGAGGCTAGGCCGAGATAGGTTTACGAACCTAGGTAAAAATGAGAGGCCATGTGGAAAAATGTGAGAATGTGAGCTCAACATGTGTGAAAGTAGGATGAAACCCCAAAAGGGATCCTAGGAAAAATGAGATAAATTGATAGAAAAAGGAAACTAGGTTGATGATTCTTTGGCATCATCCTTGGTTGTAACTAAGTTGAGAATATAGAATTATCCTTAGTTACAACCAAGTCGAGGACCTCTTGGATTGCTTTAAGAATTGTTTTTGGGAAAGTAAGCTAGCTTCACACTTATCATTCTTGTTTACCTTTTTCTTGACTTTATTGGGTGGTTAGATTACTTTAGGATCTTCGGAGAGTGTGAGAGTTGTGAGATTCTTAATTCTTTGAGGGAACTAGGGTAGCTTGGGAATAATTTGAATGCATTGGCTAACTTATACTTGCATGCTACACTTCGCTTAAGCCTTTTCTTATTTTTATTTACTCGAGGACGAGTAAGGGTTTAAGTGTAGGGGGATTGATGTGCATCATTATGCATGCGTTAACCAATTCATTTGGTAAAATAATAAACTTATTTTACTTGTTAGATTGCTAGTTTTAATTAAGATTACTGACCTGCCTCCACTCTGGGTCATCAATTGTAGCTAATTAACCCGAGCGGAGGATGTTTAAAGATAAGATTTATAGTTCTGCACCCAACTCACTACTAAGCTACCAAAGGGGTAGTTAGTGGCAAGTCTTGGTTTGTCCATAGAGATGCTTGAGCCTAATAGCCAATTAAAACACAACCACTTACGGGTTTTAAATCCATTTGTGTGATAGGAATACTTAGCATAGTAAAATGGGGGGGGGGGGAGGGGAACTATATAGATGGACACTTGGGGAATAATTTTGTAGCATGGTTGATTAAATGTTCCGTACCTTGATTCAATCACATACAAGGCATCAACAACCTAATCAAGTGCTCATAACACGTGGTGTGGTCGATGGTCAACACTTCCCCCCATACCTATCATGTATGGTGCTCTTGCAATATTTCATTGGCACCACCTCCGTAATTAGGGGAGTGCAACAATGACCTGGTCGTTGCGCAGATCTATTTCTCCCTCGTATAATTACGTCCCCTGCACTACACCACAGATGCTCTACCCCTGGGCCTATAGAAAGGCAAAGGGAAGTAGGCACCTTGTCGATGACACTAGGACCTCTTACAACCCTAGCTTTCTACTATATGTTGTTACTACCCGCAACCCTTTAAACCAACTCGCCAGCTAAGACTAGTGTGCTATCATCGTAACGGTAAAACTCAAAAAACACCTACGTGCACACTCCCACGTGGACCCAGACCCCGCTACCCATATCACATCCAGATTCCTCTTCCCCGGGGGTATCAATATCTGCACCAACATGAATGTAGACTAGAGTGTGTGCTAATGGGGCAAAAAAAGAAGAAAAAAGGTGCATCATTTTCTTCATCCTTTTGAAGGTAGATTTCTTCAATTTCATTAACTTTTCACCGATGGATCATGTTTAAATGGATTCCTCTCTGGATTCTGCACCTATTCATGTGAAATTTTTGATAGTTTTGATCTTATTTTCATTTTGAGCAAGGGTTTGTTTCTAGGATTTAAAGAGTTCCTCAGATTTCATATCTGCATTGGAGTTGTTCATCAATAGGGTTTGCAATCACAATTGTGGTTGTTAATCCTTGGCTTTTTGATCTTGATCGGTGTAGTTTACTCGAATTTGGTGGGGATCAATCCATCGAAGGTTGAGTGGAATTATTAATGTTTTGAGAGGCGGCACACAAGCAAGAATCCAATCTTGCACAGGGTTTGGATATTTGTTCGCGCTGCATTTTTCGTATAATAGGGATTTGATTGATTTTTTCATCTTGATTTTGATCAAACTCTAGAGGACCATATCGAGTGGATTTCTTGAAGTAAGGCGGTGCAGCAGTGTTAAACAAGAATCCAATCTCCCTCAGGTTTTGTATTTTTGACGATTGCTACTTGATCCGTATAAAGGGTGGGTTTTTGATTGAATTCTTTGACACTGAATTCGATCAAATCTTAGAGGACCATACCGTGAACTATGGAGTACTTAAAGTTTAAGGCGGTGCCAACAAGGATTTCATTCGTAGGGTTTCAAAATCCTTGCAACTCCTTGGTGGACCAATTCGTGGTGGTTTATACACTATCCAGGTTCATTGATTTCTACTATACCTGAACTTTCTAGTGTGATTTTCTGAAATTGACTAGGATTTTAGTTAGACTTCTGTATTGTGTGGATTATTTGTGTTCGTCTGATACGTTAATCGGATTGTTTTCTCTTATTTATTGCTACCAATTAATCACCAAGAGCAGCAAAATCCGAGTTTAGCACATAGACAGTGGGATGACCCATTGTTGGAAAAGAAGAGGCAGTGGGATGATCCGGATATTCTTATGGAGAAATTAATCATTGAAGCTGTTCCAAATAGTGGAAATAACATTGATTTTGTTCTTATAGAAGAAGAGATTAACAAGGCTTACAACAAGCCATTTTATGGCTTCCTAGGGGCCTTCCCATCTATTCGGACATTGCTAGTTGCCAAATGGAAGGTTGCTTGTACCGTTGAACTGAAGATAAATGGATTTTTCATGTTCAAGTTCAATAGTGTTGAGGATAGGGATACAGTGATAAAGGGACCAGACCATTATCTAAATGGTAAAAAAATGTTCATAAAGGAGATTGCTGAGATAGGAAAGTTTGATATGCAAACCTAGGCCATTAAGCTAATATGGATTGGATGGAACATTTGCCTAAGGGCTATTGGCACAAGAAGGCATTGGAAAAAAAATAGCAAGTTCCATTGGTGAACTTATTCTCATGGATAATGGAACTTTGGAACTAAGGGGATACTATGCCCGACTCTTAGTTTGGATAGACACTTCTAAGAATTTGAAGGAGAAGGTTACTTTTCGAGTCCCAAGTGATGATACACACTCAAAAGATAATCTATGATTACTGCTCTCCTTGGTGCCTAAACTATGGAGAAAACACTCATCTCATGGAGGGGTGTGAACATTTTAGGAAGAAAATGAGGAGATAGCCCGAGAAGCTAAGAGATCGAAAGAGGATCCTAAACCCTTTTGTACCAAATGTTTTGGAATACACTTGTTTGGCTGAATATTGTAATGAATTCCATGAGGAGTTGATTAAAAATATGGCGTTGAAGCATGGAAAAGTGACAAAGGAAAGGGTGGATATAAACAACATGTTTGGGTGAAGAAAATGCAAGGAGATAATGTTGGAGATGACCCAAGCTCAGAATCGGTCCAGGGTGGGAAAAATTTGGATGTGTATGAGAACATGACAGATTCAAATGGTAATAAACCTTCGGATAATGGTGAGTCTGAGAGGAGAATGAAGGGTAAAGGTATCCTCACAGAGGAGCATCTTGATTACATAGACAACATACACATGGTAATGACATAGAGGAGGTTGATACAAGTGGGAATCATTGGGACAAGGGTGAAAACCATGATGCACATACCCAAGAAGGAGTTAAAAATCATGGCGATGGGTAACTTGTTGATGCAGAAAACCGTGGCAGTCATGATGGCTCAAAGGGCCGTAAGGACACCCATAACAGGCGTACTGTAAATGGAGGCCGTAGCGCTAGTCAAGGCCATAGCACCAAGACAAACTATGGCACTGAACATGCCCGCACCGCAAGTGAACAAAGCTGTGGTGCTGGAAATATAAAAACCTTGGAAGGTCCTGCATTTGGAGATGATGATCACCCTATTCCTGGAGCTGGAAAACTTCCCATAAAAATGACCCATCAGGAAGCCAGAGGCTTAAAAATCCCCCAGGTTAATAGAAGCAAAAGCAGGCCTCTGCCTGGATTGAGTGCTACCACTAGAGCCCGTAGCAAGAGTCGTTCACATATTCCTAGCCTTGGAAGAGGTGTCCAGAAATCATACCAAAAGCTTATAAGTGCTAGAAGTAATTCAGATAATTCAGGCAATAGCTCTAATAATGGCGGTAGTCTGAAGCCACGAGGGACCTCGGTTCCTCAATAAATACAACCTCAATGAATATTTGGGGTTTATCGGCCCCTGGGAGAAGGAGATGGGTTAGAGGGATCATCTCCGAAAATAATGTAGGTCTTTGTGGTTCCCTGGAAACAAAGTTGGATGAAAAGGCTCTAAGTATTTTCTTGAAAAGCTTCAAGGGTTGGAAACACACCCATAATTTTAAGACATGGCCAAATTCGAGGATTTTGGTCATTTGGGATCCGAAAGCTTACAAGGTTGACGTCCTTGGGAAGATGCCTCAGTGTACTTTTGTTTATGGTCATAGTGAAAGTAAGGAAACACGCTAGCCACTATGGGCTGAACTTAAGTCATTTGGCAAAAATAAAAATGGTCATGGGATGGTTCTTGGAGATTTCAATGCAATTCTAAGTCTAAATGACCATTGTGGAGCCACAGTTCCAAGTCTTTATCCAATGAGGGAGTTTCAAGATGATTGTTCAACATGCAGGCTAAGAGGCACCCTCTATTGGTGAACATTTTACTTGGCATAGTGCAGATTTGAAGATTTGGAGGAAGTTGGACCGTGTGATGTTAAATCATGGCTAGGATGAAAATGCTTGTCGTACTACTTTTCTGCCAATGTCTGTGCAATCTGATCATTGTCCCATGGTGATTAACATGGCGCATGGAATAGACATCAAGCAAAGACCTTTCCGACTGCAAATGATGTGGTTAAGTCATCCGAACTGCAAGCCAATAGTGGAGGACTTTTGGAATCCACTGGTTTATGGTACCAAGCAGTATTCAGTTTGTAGAAAGCTTTCAAGGTTAAAATGACCTTTCAAAGAATCGGGGAAGAGAGACTATAACCATATTTCGGAAAAGGAAAAAAGGGCGGATAAAGATTATAGTGATGCCTTTGTGAGTTTTGATGTGTTGAATGCTTCATTTTAGGATATTGAAGAGTTGAGGAGATTACACAAACATGCCCTATCATATTACTTTGCAGAATCATCTTTCCTCTCTCATAAAGGAAAGATAAATCATATCACTGTGGCAGATAAAGGATCATCATATTTTCACCAGATTGTTTCAGAAAGGAAATGGTGGAGGCATTCCGGCCATCCTAGATAGTGAGAATCAAATTGTCACTTCACATGTACGAAAGGGTGAGCTGTTTGCGGACTTCTACAAAGGTCTCTTTGGCACGGCTTTTGAGAGAGTCCCTATTGATCAGGATGTAATCTGCTTGGGTCCAGTATTGACAGACATGGATAGGGGATTCTTGAGTCAGGGTATTTCGTGTAATGAGGTTAAATTGGCGCTATTTGCAATGAATGATGATAAGGCACCAGGGCCGGATAGTTATACTATAGGGTTCTTTAAAACATAGTGGGACATTGTTGGAACATAGACCATAGATAGGGTCCTGGAAATCTTTGACACTGGCATGATATTGGCGCAGTTGAATAACACTTCTTTGGCCCTTATACCAAAGAAAATTGATAATCTTTAGGTGGGCGATTTCAGGCCGATAGCTTGCTGTAATGTGGTTTATAAGATTATTACAAAGATCATTGCAAATATTGGAAGGAATACTACTCGGGATAATGTCATGTTGGCTCAGGAATTTGTCCGTGGTTATGGAAGAGCAAGGAACTCACCAAGATGTATTGCCAAGGTGGATTTACAGAAAGCCTTCGATACAATCTCTTGGGAATTCCTGGAAGAAGTTTTTCTTGGACTGGGTTTTCTGGAAAGACTAATGGATAGAATCATTTCATGTGTGAGTACCTCTTCTTTATCGATTGTGGTGAATGGTAAATTATGTGATCACTTCAAGGGACAAAGAAGAATTCGGCAGGGTGATCCCTTGTCTCCTCTCCTTTTTGTGATTTGTATAGAATATTTATTGAGACTATTAAAGAAGAGGGCTGAATCAAGACACTTCACTTATCACCCAAGATGTGATGTGCTCACGATTACTCACCTTTCATTTGCAGATGACCTCATGCTCTTCTCTAAGGCTAACACGAATTCACTTCTTATACTTATGAAGGCCTTGAATGATTTTGAGTGCACCTATGTACTAGCTATCAATGCAGAAAAGTCTAAGTTCCTTGGGGTTGGAATAAAGGAGGACTTGAGTTTTACTAGCATTCCTTAGGCCACATTCCCGCTAAGGTACCTAGGAGTTCCACTTGATTATAGTAATTTGAAGTTGACTCAATTTGGGACACTGCTCAGAAAGGTGGATTCAAAGATTGCTAAGTGGAATGGACTCACTTTGTCTTATGCAGGCAAACTGGAGCTTGTCAAGTCCATCGTGGGAGGTATTTCAGGTTTTTGGATTCAGAACTTTGCATACAGGTCACAGTTATGGATACAATGGAACAAAAGTGTAAACATTTCCTATGGGGAGGTAAGTATGAGAGTAAGGTGTCGTGGAAGAAGCTGGGCACTCCAAAATAAAATGGAGGTCTCGGCCTCAGGGACTTCTTAACTTGGAATCAGGCATCAATGAAATAGAAACTATAGGACATCTACACAAAGAAAGAAAATCTGCGGGTTAAATGGATTCATTATTTTTACCTACAAAATGACGAACTTTGGTAGATCAATCCTAGGCTCGAAAATGGCAGACTTAGAGAATGGTACTCAAGTTACTTTAGATATCTTTGCACTTTGAGGGATGAACTGAGATTTTATGTTTGGCAGAAGTTTTGTTGACACGAGGAACTCTCTTGGAACTTGGGAAGCCTCAGGTAAGTTCACAAGTATGGCCTATCATTTTATGCATCGACAAAAGTACCCAGGAGTATATGAAGAACTAGGCCATCTATGAGAGAGATTTTTTAATACCATTTGGCATGGATTTATCCCACCAAAATTCTCCTTTATTGCTTGGTTGGATGCTATAGGAAGATTGCACCCTAAAGACAGGCACCGTGTTGGTGAGGATGATATCACAGATGTGATTTATTCCCTTTGCCATTTAGAAGTGGAAACCAATGACCATTTGTTCTTTATGTGTGAATTCTCACAAGTAATATGGAGTCAAGTGAGGAATTGATTGGTTTAAGGCAGAGAACAAAAACAATAGAAAGTTCAAAGATTTGGGTGAAGAGACAAGGGAGGGGTTCAAAACTACGAAAGAAGCTTGGTCTTTTGGCATTGATAACTACGATTTATCGTATCTAGCGAGAACGGAATAATGTGGTAATAGAGGGTATACAAATGAGTTCGGATAGGGTATACAAACTTGTCATTAATTTTTGTTAAATGGTCCTTAATAACCTTTTCCCGGATGAGCACTTTACTAGTACGAGCTTGCAATGTTGGATATAGATCGTTTTTCCTGGGCGCTGGTATGGCCCCAGTTAGGTGCTGCAGTGCTAGGCTTTGCACGTTGGGCACTGTGCATTGGGCGCCAGGCACTGGGAACGGGCGCTAGACCCTGAGAACTGGGTGCTAGGCCTGGGCACTGGAAGCTGGGCACTGGGAGATTTGCTGGGCTGTGGTTGCCGAACGCGGGGCGCTGGACAAGGGGTCTATGCGCTAGGCACATGACAATGGGGGCCGGGCACAACAAAATCTTCTCATTCTCACGAATGGCTATCATGCAACTGGATTTAATGGATTATGTCATATGACTTACCACTTGAGTCTTATGGCTAGAATGCAACTTGTATTTAACGATTATGGTGATTTATCACCAATTTTGGCAAATGGTTTTCATGGAAGGGATGTACGTTTCTTCTTTGATCACCTAGCCTAGGTTGCTACTTGGATTTGGCGGTCACTATACGCTCTATGCCCGCACTACACTTTGTGTTCAACTGGCATAAAGCTGTCCATTAGCTCAAAATGGAGTGGTCGATTACATAATCGCCACGCCTGAAGCACACGGTACAAGTGTCTCTGTTCTCTTCATCTTCAGTGAGGTTGTTTTGGTGGGATACACAAGAGTTATAGACACGACCTTACAACACTCTTGCCCACTAAATTAACCTCTTTTCCACACAAAAGAACGTTTGAAGGCCAATAGCATCTCTCTTTCATCATCTTAGGGATGTATATGGTAGAAGCAGATCCTCACTCATGCCAACCATGGCACAATGATGGTTCCAGCTTCACACGGATTTCATCACCAGCTGCAAACCATTCAAGACCCAAGATCATCACTTGTCTATGCTAGGAGTTTTCAAATGAAACACTTGAATGAAGTTTCACCATGGTTTCAAGGAAGTACCCTCCACTCTCCATCGATATATCCTTGACACCACTCTCACAGATTTATTTTTAAGACCCGAGATACTTCTCGGCTTCTTTTGGGAGTCTACATGAAGAGCCAGTAATTTTACTGGTTGTTATATATGGGTTTGGGTTTTTTCAAAAAATTGGACTTGCATTTTGG
The DNA here is from genome assembly GCA_037428765.1 of Rubia yunnanensis. Classification (NCBI taxonomy): domain Eukaryota; kingdom Viridiplantae; phylum Streptophyta; class Magnoliopsida; order Gentianales; family Rubiaceae; genus Rubia; species Rubia yunnanensis. The sequence continues at coordinate 49,485,067 of CM075068.1, read as the reverse complement.
TTGGATATCACGATATCGGTTTGTAGAAGACCTTACATGTATGTGGAAGAAGCAGACTTATTGGTTTGGATAGTGAGTTTGTTCTCATTCCAATACCACTTTTTCATGCTTTTGCTTTTGGTTTTCCCACCTAGTTTGGGATTAGCATCTTAGTTCTCTTGGCTTATCATCATTTAGCTAAAGGTTAGCATGACCATACTTGTATTTGGTGAGGGGTTCCCTCAACGGCACCCCCCAGACTTTCCACAACATTTTCTATTTACCATATTTACTCTAGAGTGTGTGCTAATGGAATGTATCATTCATGCAATTATAACAACTCAAGAACGAGGCATCATAATATCATAAGAGCATAAAATTAGAATGATCTAATGAATCTCACGAAAATATAATTAACACAAGAGTACAAATTTATCCCCGAGCTATAGAAACTACTCCATAGACTTGAAATTCAAGTATTTTATTAAAATCCACATCTTAGGAACAAAGCATAATAAAAAGAGAAGGGAGGCCCAAAATAGGCCAAAATCCTAATCAGCCGCCGCTGACACGGACCGCTACGGACGGCACGGCCCATGTCGCTGACGTGGCCTCGTGCCAACACTATCCATGAGATCTAGCACGGTCCGCATGCCTCGTGCTGGTATGGGGCGTGGAATCTGGAATGCCTGTACTGGGCGCGGTCCATTTGATCTAGCGGGACCCATCATCTGGAGCCTCATTTTGCACCTCTGATCCGCAGTCTATGTCAATTGGCGCGGGCCGTCAACCGAATATTTTTTCTCTCAGTTTTTTGGCACAAGCCACTTCATTCTTCACATCTCGGTGGCTGGTTTTGACATTTTAGACTTGGAACGGTGCATGTTGTGTGAAATGGGATGGTCCGCACCAATACTTAGCCATTTTTGGAGTGAAAAGGGTAACATGAGCACACGACCTGTACTGGGTTATTAGCACTCCATAAGTGTGCATATAGGTCTTGAATTATTATAATTGTATGAATGATACACTCCATTAGCACACACTCTAGTCTACATTTATGCTGGGGCACATATTGATACCCCCCAGGGAAGAGAAACTTGGATGTGATATGGGTAGCGGGGTTTGAGTCCACGTGAGTGTGTGCACGTAAGTCTTTTATGAGTTTTACCGTTATGATGATAGCACACCAGTCTTACCCAATGAGTTGGTTCGAAGGGTTACATGTAGAGATAGCATCTAGTAGCAAGCTAGGGGTTTAAGTGGTCGTAGTGCCATCAATAAGTTGCCAACTTCCCTTTTCCTCTTTAGGCCTAGAGGTAGAGCATTCTTGGTGTAGTGCTTGAAACGTAATTGTACCGGGAAGAAACAGATCTGCGTAACAATTCGGCCATTATCACACTCCCCTAATTATGGAGGCGGTGCTGATTGAAGATTGCAAGAGCACACTATACGACAGGTATGGGAAAGTGCTAACTATCGACCACACCATGTGTTTTGAGCACTAGATTAGGTTGTCGATGTCCTATATGTCATAGAATCGAGGATCAAAACATTTAATCAACCATGTTACGCGAATATTCCCCAAGTGTCTATCGAAATAGTTTTCTCTTATTTTTATCTTTATGTTTATAGTGTTTAATTAAAAACCCCAAAACCCCCCATTTTACAATAGTAGCTATTCCTAGCACATAGACAGAATGAAAACCCGGACATGGTTGTGTCTCGTTGACTATTAGACTCTAGCATCTTTGTGAACACTAACTACCTCATAGGTGGCTTAGTAGTGTGTTTAGGAGAAGAATTATAAATTTTTATCTTTGATCATCCTCTCATTACTTTTTGGTCTATTTGGAACGCCTTTGCTCGAGTTAGCTACGAAACATTTTAATGACCTCAAGTGGAGATGGGTTAACATCTTTGATTATCATAAGGCAAAGAAGACTTACATGTTTGATAGGGTGGATGACCAGCTACAGTTCATGATGATGGATATGGGATTACTCCACTATGGCATGAGAGAGATCACTGAACGGATGAGAGCTGTGGGTATTGGAGATGATCGCCCTCACCGGGATTTACACGAGCAGAGGCATAGAGCCAGGCGTGGTGGACGGTATTGAGGAGATTGAGTGTTTCCAACATTTCTCCTACCTTGGTCACATGCATTGGGGTCAATGACTGAACTAAGTGTGGGGGAGGGAGTTGGAACACTTTCATTGGGTGGCGTCTCTTTTTATGTTATCTTTTATTCTTTCTTTGTTTTGATGAATGATGACTATTTTCCTTGTTTTCTTTCCCTCATTTTTTTGAAAACTTGTTTTTTTTCTTTCTTTTGAAAACTTGTTTTATGGGCGTGAGGGAAGCTTTTTGTAATATTTTTTTTGGATGTTGGAACATTTGGTGGTGTTATCTCCATGTAGTATGAAGTCTACTTTGGCATTTTGTGCTACAAAAAAAATTAAAAAATAAAAAATTGAAAAAAAATATACCCAGTTAAGTCAAAATCCCGAAAGGGCAACTTAGGAAACAATGGGAAAGCCCCGGATAGGTTGAAAAACCTATGCAAAAGTGAGGCCAAATGGTGTGAAAAAAGGTGAGAAGTGAGATTTGAATAAGAAAAAATGTGGGATACTAAGACAAAAACCAGAAAGGGCTCCTAGCCTAAAATGGGAGAAAATGAGAGATATTGAAACTTATTCTATATGACCTACCTCCGTAGTAGCTAATTAACTCAGGCGGAGATGTGTGGTCAAAATATAGAGATTTATAATTCTGCACCCTATTCTCACTGCTATGCTACCTACATGGGTAGTTAGCGGTAATCCATGGGTTTGTTCACAGAAATTCTAGGTCTAAGTACCAATCAAAACACAACCTTGTAACGGGTCATCAATCCGTACAAGGGGGAGGGGTTGGTTTTTCAACTAATATCTACTAAACACAAAAGTGAAAGGACAAGTAAGCTATTGAACTAAGCACTTGGGGAGTTATTGAGCAACATGCTTAATCAAATGTTTCGATCCTCGATTCATCACATAGAAATTTAGGCAAACCTAATAGAGTGTTCATAACACATGGTGTGGCCAATAACATACACTTCCCTATCCCTATCACAGCGGGAGCACTCGCAACCCTCCATCAACACCGCCATTGTAATTAGAGGAGTACAACAAGGTCCGACCACTATTGTTGGTCTGTTTCTCCCCCGTACGATTACGTCCCGGGATTCCACCACGAATGCACTACTTCTTAATAGCCCTATTAATTAGGCCAAAGGGTCGTTGGCACATTATCTATGATCTAAGGCCTCTCACACCCTAGCTTGCTGCTATTCTTGATCTCTACCCGGAACCTCTCAGACAACTTTACAAAGTGAGCTAAGGCTGGTGCGACAACAAATAAGCCATTGAATACCCCGTGTGCACACCCACGTGGATGCGTTCTCCCTTACCCATTCTAACATCTAGGTTTCCCTTCCCAAGGGGGCATCGATATTTTCACCATACATGAATATAGCCCAAAGTGTGTGCTTATATGTGGTGTACTATTCATGCAATTCAAATAATCAAGAACAATCACAATAATATCATGAACACGAATATTATGATGAATCTAAAGAATCTCACAAAGCATATAGATTAAACCATGCTACTACAATTACCCCCAAGATATAAACTACTCTAGAAAAGATAGATCCATGGAAAATATTGGGTTAGATAATATGGATCTACAAAAATAAGATGAAAGGAAAAAAGAAAAGAAAAATAAAGCACTATCACAGAGATATAAGGGTGTAAGGAATGATGTTGATGGGTGTTTGGCTAGGAAGAAGAAGAAGGTCATGTTGAAGTGTATGTGGTATCTTCCTTTAATTCCAAGGTTGAAGAGGTTTTTTTCAAATTCAAAGGATGCAAAGAAATTGCGAAGGCATTGAGAGAATGAAACACCAAGTGACGACACTTTTTGACAAGTGATATCCTACATTTGGTTCAGAAGCTAGAAATGTATGCCTTGTTTTGTGTACTAACGGGATGAATCCATTTGAAAATATGTCAATGAAACATAGTTCTTGGCCCGTGATTTTGGTTATCTATAATTTGCCCCCTTATTTGTGCATGGAACAGAAATATGTTATGATGCCTCTATTAATCTCAGGTCCTAGATAGCCTTGAAATGACATTGATGTGTATTTGAGACCATTGATTGATGAATTAAAGATATGATGGGAAGAAAAGGGGTGATGGTATTTGATGCCCATATGAATGTGGAGTTTGAATTGCGTGCCATGATTTTTTACACGATCAATTATTTTCTAGCTTATGGAAATTAGTCAGCGTATGTTGTGAAGGGGAACAAAGCATGTCCGATTTGTGAGGAGAAGACATAATTCAAATAGCTAAGCCATGGAAGAAAGACTGTGTATCTTGGCCATAGTAAATGGCTACAAGGAAATCATAAATACCAGGATGATGTGGTCAATTTTGTTGGGGGGAAAGAACGAAGGTAATCCCCTACACCACTAACTGGTGTGCATATTCACAAGAAGGTTAAGAAATTGAGAGTGGTATAGGGAAAGCATAAAGGCAAGGACATAATACATTGTGATGGTTCATGGAAGAAAATGTTAATATTTTTTGATCTACCGTACTGAGCATCTTCAGGTATGCATTGTCTAGACGTGATGTATATTGAGAAAAATGTTTATGAAAGTTTGATAGGAACCCTCTTGAATATTCCGTGGAAGACGAAAGATAGTTTGAATGCCCGGTTGAACTTGGTAGATTTGGGAATCAGAAATGACCTCGCTCCAGAAGTGAAGGGTAAGAGGACTTACTTACTCCCTACACTTTGTACATTGTCAAAGGAGGAGAGAATCTCAGTTTGTGATTGTTTGAAATCATTGAAGGTCCCAATTGGTTATTCGTCGAATGTTAGTCGGGCAGTTACAATGGATTCTAGGATGACTGGGTTGAAATCTCATGATTGTCATGTTTTGATGCAACAACTGTTACTTGTTACTATTCGTGGAGTAACGGAGGCAGATGTAAGGTACTTAATCACTAGAATTTGTTTCTTTTTTGGTTTCATATGTTGGAAGTCTATTGACGGGGACCACTTGGATGTCCTACAATAAGAGGTTGTTGTTGTGCTATGCAAGTTGGAAATATATTTCCGTCCAACCTTTTTTTTATATAATGGTTCACTTGGTTGTTCATTTAGTTTGAGAGATAAAGATATGTGGTCTATTTGGTATGAATTCGATGTATCCTTGAGCATCACATGAAAGTATATAAGGGATATGTGAAATGTATGAGTAGGCCGGATGCTAGTATTGTTAAGAGGTATGTTACTGAATAAGTAAATGAATTTTGCTCTACCTATTTGGAGAAACATAGTAATTTTTGGTGCCCAAGAATCAACATGTAGGAAGGAAGGTGGGAAAATCGAGGTCAAGGGGAATGTTATTTACTCCATTGAATAGTGATCTGATGTCAGTTCATTTGTATGTCTTGAGGAATTATAGGGGGGCTATAGCTTATGTGACCGAGCACCTTAATTTTATCACGGAGTTTCATCCCACGTGGCCCCCTAATAAAGTTCAGTTGGAGCACAATGACACATTTGTGAATTGGTTTTATGATCAATGCAATGTAGGTGATTACGACCAAAACATTAGAGCATTTGCAAGGAAGCCTAATTGCACGATATTGAGGTACTCCATAAATGATATGAATGATTTCTCTCTTGCTACTGGGGACAAAGATTCAAACAGCACAACGCAAATTAGCGGGGTTTATATTGAGTCAGAGACAATGTGGAAAGGAAGTAAGAAAGACAATAAATCGGTCCTACCTGTGATGTCGTTTTATGGTGTTGTTGATGAGATTTGCTTGACTATGGAGAACTCAAGATTCTAGTTTTCAAGTACCAATGGTTTGATAACACAACTGGAGTTCGAACTGATGATCCAATGGGTTTTACCCTTGCTGACAAGAGTCGTGAAGCATATGAAAATGATCAGTTTGTTTTGGCCGAACAAGCAAGACAAGTATTCTACGTTAATGATCCATGCAATGTAGGTTGGTCTATTGTCTTACAAGGTAATAAATACTCTTTCAGTGATGAAATTTATTTTGAAGTTCCAAGTGAAAAGTTAGAGTTCCCCTCTATTTACCCCTAGTGATTAACAGGGAGTAAGGCGGGAGAAATACAGAGGAAACACAGAGATGACATTTGGATAGATGAAGATGGCCAAGAAATTTGAGATGTTCAATCAAAAAAGGAAGATGGTTGAAGACTAGTGGCTTACAAGCAGTGAATTCTCTAAGCAAATTATGTATTTTTGTAGTATGTTGCATTTTGTATGACTGTTAACTACACTAAAACTATGTTGTAATCAGTAATTATATGGAGCAGCGTGCTGCTGCTCTTTTGGTACATCATGGATAAAATAAGCTTTAATTTACCTTTTTGCGGCTGACAGCAGCAACGCGCTGTCGTTCTTTTGGTTTAGCTGGGATAAACTAAGCCTAAATTAACTATACTTCCACTGAGAGCAGTTGTGCGCAGCTACTCGTTTAGTTCAACTGAGACAAAAATATGAAGCTGATACACACCCAGAACTAACAACATCTAAAATCAGCTATTTCCTTAATCTTTTGGAACTTATAGAAAGCCAGAAATAGCTTTTTGTTTGAAAACATCAAATGTCTCCCTTTGAACTTAGTTAAATAAGTCAGAGATGATCTCTTTTATGCTTTCACAATTAAGCCCATCCTCAGTAGCAAATCCCTAGACATTTATTAGCACTCCTCAGGCTTAATACTTAAGTTTGCAGCACCTCCAAAGCCTAGGATAACCACTGTTTCATGGAAAAAACCTAGGAATATGAAAATCATTGTTGATGCTTCATGGAACAAAAACAACTATAGTGGACTTGGTTTAGTTGCAAGAGACAAAGAAGGCAGATTTATCCAGGCTAAAATACTGAGTGTTAAGCCTATATCCTATTTATATGCTGAATTGTAGGCTATCATGGAAGGATACAAACTGGATGGTGGCTTGAATTTTAATGATTTTATCATAGAGTCAGACTGTTTGTTAGCCATTAACTCAATTAGAGAACCTTTAACTGCTCCTTGGCCATGTTATCACACTGCTGCAACCTTGTGTCTCCTACTGCAAAATATGGAACACACACATACCCATAGGCAAGGCAACCTAGTAGTTGATAGATTAGCTAAATCTGCCAACATAGCTACTCTCTCCTCCTCTGTTCTATCCTCCCTTTTGGATTTGGATACAGAACAAGAGGTTTAATCTTACTTGATAAAGCTGGAACTCCAGCTATTAGTATGGATGCTACTGATTGTATGTCTTATATGATACATGTATTGATGGACTGCAAAAAGAAAGGAAATGGATACAAAGTGAAGGAAAGAGCAAAATATGACATTCCACATTTGCCATTTGCTCACCCTGAACTGGAAGCTAAGATTTGAAGAACTCAGCATTTTCACTCACGAACTAACTCCAAAAATGGATCCCAGACTTTGGAGCTGAATGCTCAGCTAGAAAGGGAACCCAAGATTTGAAGAATTCACCATTTTCACTCAAGAATCAACTCCAAAAGCTGGACTTTGGACCGGAGTTTTCTACTATCCCATACACGTTTTTCTTTCCTCCTTTCGGTCAGGAAACCTGTGTTTATACAGCTCAAAACTTACAAGTTTGCTTAGGAAAAATTTGTAGGCCTGGCCAACCATTCTACACTAACTCAATGGATGGAGGTGTAGCGATTGAAATCATGTACAATATTTTCCTTTGCATCATCTTTTATCACATATTGGAATTTTTGGTGTCACAAAAGAACTCGAATCTCTTTCTTCTAGACCTTGTGTATTAGTTTGCCTTTGTCTTCACAAGTCATGCTTCGTAAAGTCTAATGACCACTGTACCTTCTAACTACTTAATGTAATGTAGTATTTGTTTAACATGTGTCCACGAACTGTGTGATTCACAAAAATCAAACTGGAAATGCAGTGAAAGATACGTCTTTGTTCCATCTTTTGCCTGCGTTTCTCAATCGTCTTTGGGGATGTATTCTCGTTGCTGCCGGCAGGAAGGATTACACAAATCATAAATTTCAACTTGTAAGGTTATGTCAAAGGGCATCAACAATTAACTGGAGATATCCACTCATTGAAAATCATAATTCACCGATACAATATCAGAAGTTTTTAACATGTCAAAAATGCTTATTAGATCAATTAACTTGTATTAAAAAGTGAGTAAGATCAGATATTGTACTCCCTGCGTTTCGTGACACCATAAGTTTAGGTGCTTGGATTTAGGTGAAGAAAATGAGTGGATGAAATTGAATTTAGAAAGTAAAAAGTAGAATGAGTGGATGAAATTAAAAGAATATTGCCAAAAATAGAAAGTGTACCAATATAAAAGAAACAAATAAAAAAAAAAGTGTGTCACTAATACAAAAACAGAGGGAGTATAAAAAGTGATGAAGATCATATAAAAGTTTCACTATATTAGGTGAGTGAGATGACGGGATGACATGTATACCAGATAGACTACATCAAAGGCTTCTCAGTACTCCCTCCATCCCAGCTATTTTTGTACTCTTTTCTCTTTGAGACGTTCCAACTATTTTTTCACTCTTCATTTTATTTCCTCTTTTGCCTAGTTTTTATTCATTTTTTATGTTGAAAAACTTTGGTGCGAAAGATTCACTGTGTCTAGGTGCGAACTTCGGTGCGAAAAACACATTATCCAAAACGCAACTACACCTTGTCGTTTTTAGCTTTTTTCCTTTCCCCTTCCCCATCTTCCTTAACTGATAACGGTAGGAAACTGGTTTTTTCTTCCTGCTTATGGCGGCTCCTCCGCCAGGCCACGGCGGCAACGCTGCGGCAAAATCGTTTCTTCAAGCTTTAGGAAATCGTCCGCCATCTCTAAATGTTTCCCTTCCCTCTAACCCCGAAATTGTGCCAAAAACTCATTACAAAGGAGATATAACCTGTTTGGTATCTCGTCACGATGCAGAAACTCTGGCTTCCCATTACCAAAACGCCCTGGTGGGTAAGTTTGCAAGAGGAAAGCCACCCATGTCTGCCCTAAATGAAGCCTTCAATTCTCTGGGTTTCAAAGGTAATTTTCAAATAGGATCGATCGACTTCAGACATATCCTAATTCGGTTTCAAGACAAGGAGGATTATCAGAGGCTCTGGCTCAAGGGTCAATGGATTTTCAACCATGCTCCAATGAAGGTTCTTAAATGGACCACGGATTTCTCTCCTGAGGCTGAATCTTCAATAGTACCGGTATGGGTTACCATTCCCTATGTCCCAGTTTTTTTCTATAACACTGCTATGCTACAATCTATGGGGAATTAGATAGGGACTTTTATTAAGATGGATGCAGCTACTGCTGCTCTCACTCGTCCTTCAGCAGTGAAGATGTGTGTTGAAATTGATTTAAAAAATAAGCTGTCATCATTCATTAGAGTGGGAATAGAGGAGGATGGAATTGAATATAACGTAGTTAAACTACCCTTAGAATTTGAGGATCTGCCTCCCACTTGAAGATGATGATGGATCCAGTGGGGAGAACACACCAGGCAACCTTTCAATCAATGCTGAGGCCCCAGAGGTTGCAGTTACTGAACACATGGGAGTTTCTCCTTCCAGCAGTACAGATAATTATGCAAATCAGGTCAGTCAGGTAAGCTCCACCATTTTACACTCCAAACCATCTAAGCTGAAGAAAGGTAGGCAATCAGTGAAAGAATTTAATCATAGGAATGAGACATATTTAACTCAGTTAAATACTATCATGACTAGATAAAAAAGCGCCAATAATGTTTCAATATGAATAACACAACACTTAGGATTAAATTTTTGGTTTGGAACTTGAGGGGAATGGATACTTCCATGCTAAGACTACAAAATTTAATCACTAGGCATAGGTTTGAGCTTATCTGTTTAATTGAGCCTAAACATGACAACATGCAATGTGATTCCTATAGGCAACTGTTACATTATGACAACTGTATGTATGCAATGAGTGGTTAGATTTGGCTATTTTGGAATGCCAGTATATCCCTAACAGTCAAATGTGATAATTTGCAATTCTTAGCTGTTTCTTTGAACAGTCTCACTTTGAATAAAAGCATGGATGCCTTTTTTGTGTACGGCCTCAGAACTAGAAATGGTAGGAAAAATCTTTAGTCTGATCTTAGGTCCTCTACTCACTCATATGCTATCTTTATTGGGGATTTCAATGCCATTACATCTATAAATGAATATAAAGGTCCATCTACTCCAAAATTTGGTAGTATGAAGGACTTTAATGATTTTATTAATGTAATGGCTTTGGAAGAAATTAATACAGTTGATAATTTATTTACTTGGAGTAACAACAGGCTGAGAAACCCTACTTTAGAAACCCAAAGATTAGATAGAGGTCTGTGTAATCCTTCTTAGTCATCTACTTTTCCTACCTCTTCTGTTCAAATTTTGAATAGGATTTCTTCTGATCACAACCCTATGCTTCTTACAATTGGAAGTGATATTCCATCTAATCCTAGGCCTTTCAGATTCTTGAACACTTGGTTTAAAAGGAATGACTTCATGGATGTAATTAAGAAAAACTGGGATCTCCCTCTCAATAACTCAGGAATGCTTGGTTTCTATCTTAAACTCTTAAGATTGAAAAAAGAACTAAAAATATGGAATAAGGAACATTTTGGTAATATTCATGATAATGTGGTGCTGGCTGAAACTGCTCTAGAAGCTCAGGAACATATATATTATTTTAATGCTTCTGTGGACAATTTGGTTAAACTTAAGGAAGCTAAGGCTAAGTTAGTTAGAGCTCTAGCAGAATAGAAAAGCTTCTGGAAACATAAGGCCAAGATTAAGTGGTTAAAGGAAGGAGACAATAACACCAGCTTTTTTCATAACTCTGTTAAGGAAAGAAAATGTAGATTGAAGATCACAAAAATCAAAAGTAGTAATGGTCAATGGCTAGATAGTATACAGGACATTGAGAATGAAGCCATTCACTACTACCAAGACCTCTTAACAGATGATAGCACTCCTGATTGTAATTTTTTCAAATCTCACTTTCTGAGTCAGATTCCTAATCTGGTCACTCAACAAGATAATGATAGAATTATGCAATCTGTCACATTGTCTGAGCTCAGGGACATTGTTCTTAGTCTCAATAATAATAGTAGCCCTGGACCAGACGGTTTCACATCTAAATTTTTCATTAAATCTTGGGACATAATTTCAACTGATCTACTCTCTACAGTTCATGATTTTCTTGCTGGGAATAACATTCCTAGGGGGTATTGGTAGCACCTGGATTGCAATCATTCCTAAAAAGAAAACACCTATTTCATTCGATGACTACAGGCCAATCAGTCTTTCCAATGTAGTTAATAAGATCTGCTCAAATTTACTAATGGAAAGACTTAAACCCCTAATGCCAAAACTCATGTCTCCACACCAAACGGCTTTTCTTAATGGTAGAGACATTTCGGACAATGTAATCTACCTACAAGAAATGGTAAGATTTCTGAATAGGAAGCAAAGACAACCAAATTGCATTGTCAAATTAGATCTTAAGAAGGCCTTTGATAGGGTTAAGTGGTCCTTTCTATATAGTGTCCTTGCTAAATTTGGTTTCCATGCTAGATTTATTTTTTCCATCATGAATAATCTATCACAGGCATGGTTCTCTATCTTGATCAATGGTAAGCCTGCTGGATTCTTTCAATCTACAAGGGGTATCAAACAAGGGGACCCCCTCTCTCCTTTTCTTTTTAACATCTTTTCTGAGGCATTTACTAGAAGTTTAGCTTTTATCTTTCAAAATGGTAAGTTGGCCTACTATGACCTTCCAGGTAACTCTCTTCAAATCTCCCATTTATTTTATAATGATGACACTGTGGTCTTTTTAAAGGCTGGGAATAAAACATTGTTTAGACTTAAAGCCTTTCTGTCTAAATTCGAGGATGTCACAGGTCAAAAAATAAACTACAGTAAAAGTGACATTTACATGGGAAAACATGCCTCTGCTCACACAGTTAACAGTATAAAGAGGATTCTAGGTATGAAAATTGGGAGTTTTCCATTCACATATCTGGGTGTGCCTATTTTTACCGGATTTGCACAAAAATCCTATTTCCAGCCACTAATTGAACAGATTGATAATAGGATTGGTAGCTGGAAAAATAAATGGCTATCTACTGGGGGAAAAATTACACTCATTCAGTCTTGCATTTTCTCTATTCCTCAACACATTTGGTCAGTTCTAAAACCTAGCAAGGAGATTATTTCCATCATAGAAAAAAAAATTAGCAGATTTTTTTGGGGGCCTATTGATCTAAAACCTAAAAGATCATAGAGGAAATGGGATGCTCTCTGCTTCCCTATTAACCAAAATGGTCTAGGATTCAGATCAATAAACACCATAATTGATACTTGCTCAGTTAAACTTTGGTGGAAATATCAAAAGGCTGAGGCTTTATGGACCCATCTTGTTGCATCCCTGCCACCCTCATCTAGATCTTCTTCTAATTGGAAAAGGATCTGCTCATTTAATGCTTGGGCATAATCAAATTCCAGAGTAATAGTTGGTAGGGGTGACTGCAATTTTTGGACTTCGAATTGGTTAGATATTGGTCCTATTATGGATCTCTGTGATCAAAACCTTGTAGATATCTCGGCTGACTGTACAGTTTCTGAGTTCATCTCAAATAAACCTCTTCTGATTCGGAAAATTTCTCATTTACTTCCCTCTCATGCTATCTCTCTTTTGCAGGAATCAAAGCTCTCAACTCACAGGTGTGATAGGCTCATATGGAAACCTGGTATTAAAGGTGATTTCACATTTAAATCTACTTATCTCTTGCTCAGCTCACAGTCAGGTACTACTGCTTCTACTCAACTTTTTTGGAATTCCAGAATTGAAAAGAAAATCTCAATTTTCATGTGGAAACTGATAAACTCGTACTTACCATTTGATAATGTTCTGCAAAAACTGAGATTTAATTTGCCTTCTAAATGTTGTATGTGCAGTAATCATGTGGACTCCTTAGATCATTTTTTCAATTCCTGCACCTTTTCTGTACAAGTTTGGAGTACTGTTCATCAATTCATGGGAATTAAGGACAGATCTTTCCCATCTATATGGGAAAGACTATCATGCTATCTTACTTATCCTGGTTTGAGTTCCTTGCATTCAATAATAATTAGAACTGTCTCCCTAATTACATGCTGGAATCTGTGGAAGATGAGAAACAAATGCCTATATGAATCTGTCTTGCCAATTAGAGGTTCAGTGCTTAATAGAATAAGGGAACAAATTTTCTATACCTTTTGTGCCAAACCAGTCTACATTACCTCTACTATAGACTTAAATATTGCTAATCACTCCTTCTTACCTTTGATCAAATCTACTCCAAAGTCGAAAATTTTCAGAATTGCTTGGAAAAGGCCATGTAAGGGTTACAAAATTAATGTCGATGCTGCGTGGTGTGGTTATTCTAACACGTGTGGACTTGGAATGATTATCAGAGATCCTAGGGGTAGTTTCATTTCGGCTCATACTAAGTACACACAGGCAAACTCCCCTCTGGAAGCTGAGTTGAGAGCAATCCTTTTTGCTTTAGATATTGGTGTAGGATACTCTGCCCCTGTTTGCATTGAATCAGATTGTTTAAATGCTATCAATTGTTTTGTTGATCCTCTGCATGCACATTGGAAACTGTTCCAACTGGCTGATGAAATTCACCAAGCCTTGGGTGATATCATATTACTGCATATTTACAGACAAGCTAATTTGGTTGCTGATTCTTTGGCTAAAGCTTGTCTCCGAGCTCAGTCTAGTTCCTCTTTGAGTAGTTTTCAAATGCTATCTTCTACTTGTCAAGGTTTAATTAGACTAGATCAGATGGGTACACCCTCATTAAGAATGGTTCAATGAATGGATGCTACTGAGTTGTGTTGTCTTATGCTGTTTTTTTTGCAGATTTAGGGCAGCAACACACTCTTCATGCTCAGGATGATTTTTGCAGGTTCTTCATGCACAGTTGACACATACTGATTGAGGACATTCTCACTGATCCACCTGCAACATTTTTTGTAAACTCATAGCCTCCTGTTACTAGTAGAGGATAAGCTCCTTAGCCTATGTGGGGTGATTCTGACTGCCTTGTGTTTTGTTAAGTCGATTCACTAACAAGTTCGATGATCTCTTATATAGACTAACAGTTGTAATCCTCTAACTATCATCTACATTTCTCTAATTCTTTTGGAAGCAACAAATGTTGCTTCACGAGCCTATTGCTCACTCTTGTATATCTTGACTAAGCTACGGCTTCATCTTTCTTTCTGTTTTATGTTTCTTTTATGGCTTAGGAAGGCCTAATATAATTTCCCCCATCTATGGATGGTTTAATAAAAAAAAATATGTTGAAAAAAGATAATATTAAATGGAAAAGAAAAATAAAATGAAGGTATCAACTAGTACATGGGCAAAAAAGCATATAATAATGACTTTTTAAAAAACTTCATTTTTTTCTCTCCACAAAAATAGTTGGAACGGAAGGAGTAGTTGTCAAGAGAATTCTCAATATTGTCATTCGTGCAATAAAGAGTAAAATGAACAACAATAGTACTCCCCCAACTTTAAAGAGATATCTAGATAATATTTAAGGACCTCCTTGACCTCTTCTCTCTCTTCCTGCTCTGACTCTGAATTCCCAACGACTTTCTTTCCTCGCCGGTAACGACTCCACACACCGCTAATAACCCTTTCTTGCCGACAGCGACGCCGCTGGCTACGGCTCTCCCACGGCCGGCCATCATGGCAGAGAATAACAACACCAATCACAACCAAAAATCCTTCCTCTCTGCCCTTCAATCCAAATCTCCCCCCTCTGCCAATCACTTCCAAATAACCCTGAACTGATCCCAAAATCGGAGCACCTCGGAGAACCGGCATGTCTATACTCCAAAGAAGAGATTTCAAAACTCTCAGCCCACTACGCTAACGCTCTGGCAGGCAAATTCACCAAAGGACGACTCACAATGGAACAACTGGAGTCATCCTTCAAAATGGTCGGGTTCGCCGAAAAATACCAATTGGGATCACTGGATATCAAACACGTCCTCATCAGATTCGACCAGGTAAACGATTACCAAAGGTGTTGGATCAAAGGAAGCTGGAATTTCAATTGTGTTCAGATGAAAGTCCTAAAGTGGTCGCCAGACTTCTCAACACACAAGGAATTTCCAATTGTTCCTATCTGGTGCACAATCAGGGAAGTTCCTTTGTATTACTATAATACTTCATCAATTGAGGCTATTGGTAATAGTTTAGATAATTTCATGAAAAAAAGACCTAGCCACTGACCAGACCTTCAGCTATCATCAAATTGTGTGTTGAAATTGATTTACAGAAGCCTCTTAACACCTTCATCAGATTAGGTTCAATAAATAACAATCGAAAGTACAATATTGAGTATGAAGATATTCCCCTGTATTGTAATCATTGTGTCAAACTGGGACATTCACTTAGTCAATGTAGAACTATCTCCCAAAACAATGCTGAACCAATGCCTAAATGGTATGCCACAGGGAACAAATTTGACAAAGCTCCAGCTAGGTTTACTAACAATCAGCCTTCTTCTAATATACCCAACTCTGAAAATATTACTCATCAGTTAGCCAATACTAATCCCACCTCTGATCTATTTTCATATGCCCCTGAGGTACCAGTAGCAGTCCCTCAAATCATCACACCCCAGTTACCTCAACTACCCTCCCCAAATCAATCCCCTGCTATACAATCCTCTGACAAATCCTAAACATCTCTCAGAAAGCTTTTGAACGAAACAGGAGTCACTCCTCCTTTTAAGACCCTCAGAACATATGCAAAGGATGATATCCAGATTAGTTCCCATAATCTTACTCTTTTCCAGCTATCCCCCACTAACCCCCCACTTTCACACCAAGGAAAGATGGAAAATAGATTTTCTATTTTGCAGGATATGGATGATCACTCCATCACTGATGAATGTGCTGTTCAGGACCCTCAGGACTTTATGATTGATGGAAAAGACCTTGCTGAAGACCCCCACCCTCAGCCTGATCCTCTAACAGATTCAACCAAACTATCAGGTAAGAATGATGGCTAAGGTAAGGCTAAGTATAAAAAAAATTACCTTAGTCAACTGAATAAGATGATGCTAAGGTCTGCCACTAAAAGCCACAAATCAGGTGAACAATGATACATATCTTCAAATTTAATTTTTTGATTTGGAATCTGAGGGGAATTGAAACTTCTATGCTTAGATTAAAACACTTGATTTTCCACAAGAAAATTCAGCTTCTGTGTATAATAGAACCCATGCATGATAATTCTCAGTGCCAAGTCTACATGGAGAAGCTAAATTACTTCCATAACCTCCCTCTTCATAATGGCAAAATTTGGCTAATGTGGAATGACTCAATAACTGTTAATCTTATATGCCACCATGACCTATTCCTAAATGTCAAAATCACCCACACAAGCTCTAAATCACAAATGGAAATGGTTTTTGTTTATGCTCTTAGAACTAGAGAGGGTAGAAAGGCACTATGGCACGACCTAAACCTCCTCTCATTTAATGAAACTGTTTTTATAGGTGATTTTAATACAATCATCACACCTGTGGAATATAAGGGCCCTAGCTCTCCTAATCTAGGCAGCATTAGGGACTTTCATAACTGGATTAACACCAAAGGTTTACAGGAAGTTAATACTGTAGGGAATATTTTTACATGGACTAATTCTAGACTTAGAAACCCTACTTCTAAAAGACTAGATAGAGGATTATGCACACTTCAGTGGAGCAATAAATTCCTAGCTTCCTCTATCCAGATCCTCAATAGGCAATCATCAGACCATTCACCCCTTCCCCTACAAATTTCATCCCAGATCCCCTCTCACCCAAAACCTTTTAGGTTTCTCAACTGCTGGTTTAATAGGCCTAATTTCCTGGATTTAATAAGACATAACTGGAACATTCCTGTTCATCAGACAGGAATGATGGGACTCTACCTTAAGCTAATTAGAGTTAAGAAAGTGATTAAGATATGGAACAAAGAATGTTTTGGTAACATTGACTCCAATGTCTTTACTGCAGAGGATAACATGAGAATGCAAGAAGCAGTCTATGATTTATCCCACTCAGAAACTGACCTCATCAATCTTAATGAAAAAAGGCATTACTCTTTAGAGCATTAAAAGAGAAAGAAAAATACTGGAAACATAAGTCAAGGCTGAACTGGTTTAAGTGTGGTGATAATAATACCCAATTTTTTCACAAAATAGTTCAGGAGAAAAAACTGTAGATTGCATATATCCAAAATCAAAAATTGTTATGGTCAATGGATTGATAATTTTGCAGATATCCAAAAGGAAGTTTTAAACTATTTCACTAACCTGCTGATTGAACCTAGCCAATCTGTTAACTCCACCTACTACCCTCATTTCCTTAGCCAAATACCTACCATTATTACTGAGCAAGATAATTCTAGCTTATCTAAGCCTGTGACTGAAGCTGAACTTAAACTAGTGGTCATGAGTCTAAACAAAAATAGTAGCCCAGGACCTGATGGTTTCTCTAGCAAATTTTACACTAAATGCTGGGAATTTATAAAAGAAGACTTAGTCACTACAGTCAATGATTTTCTCTCAGGATCAAACATGCCAAGAGGTATCACTAGTACTTGGATAACTTTAATTCCTAAAAAACCTACACCCTCTTCTTTTGATGATTTCAGACCTATTGGCCTTTCTAATGTGGCTAACAAAATTTTCTCTAAGGTTCTTATGGAAAGAGTGAAACCCTATATGGAGAAACTAATTTCACATAACTAAACTGCTTTTATAAAGAACAGAGATATCTCTGATAATATCCTATATCTTCAGGAGATGATTAGGTTCATAGAAAGAAAAAATAGGATCCCCAATTGTATTCTTAAACTTGACCTGAAAAAAGCTTTTGATAGGGTTAGCTGGGGTTTTTTAAATAGTATATTGTGTAGATTTGGTTTTTCAGGCACTTCCTCAAGGCTGTCATGAACAACCTTTCTCAGGGCCTACTTCTCTGTTCTTATCAATGGTAACCTTGTGGGCTTTTTTAAAGGCACTAGAGGTATCAAACAAGGTGATCCCCTTTCCCCATTCCTGTTTAATATTTTCACTGAATCTTTCTCCAGGAGTCTTTCCTACATTTTTCAGAATAACAGCTTGCAATATTTCTCACTGCCCTCTAACATTACACCAGTCACTCACTTAAGCTATGCGGATGATACTATAATTTTTTTTGCAAGCTTCAAAACCTAGCCTGATTAAGATTAAAGAATTTCTGCATATTTTTGAATTAACATCAGGCCAAAAAACCAGTTATGAGAAATCTGAATTCTACATTAGCAATAGAGCCACAGTTGCAAAGAATCATAAGATTAGAACTATCCCAGGGATGAAGAAAGACACTCTCCCCTTTAAATACCTAGGTTGTCCTATCTTTAAAGGCAGAACTCTAACTAGATATTTCCATCCCATGCTAGAAATCATGGACAAAAGAATGAAAAACTGGAAGAACAGATGGTTAAGTCCAGGAGGGAAAATGACATTGATCCAATCATGTATATACTCTCTCCCTCAGCATATTTGGACTGTCCTTAAACCTCCTAGAACTACTGTTAAATCCATTGAAAAAAGAATGTCTAGATTCTTTTGGGGGGAAACTAAGGATAGGAAAAATAAGGTATGGAAAAGGTGGACTGACATTGCTATTCCCAAATCTCACTATGGATTGGGTTTTAGATCTATTCAGGCAATTATTGAATCATTCTCACTTAAATTATGGTGGAAAAGCCAATTGGGTAACACCCTGTGGGCCAAATTACTGTGGTCACTTCCCCAGTCTCACAAAAACTCCAACACATGGAAGAGAATCTGTAATATAAACTCTTTTGCAGAAAAAAATACTCTAATTATTCATGGCCAAGGCTTTCTGGTCTGCTAACTGGTGTCCAAACGGTCCTTTGATAAACTGTATTCCACCCCACATCATTTCCATATTCCCCCTGCTCAGTAGCAGATTTATGAACAACAAAGCTTCCATTTATCTCAGATCTATCCTTTCCTGGAAAATGATACTCTCATATTTTTGCAGGATGCAGAAATTACTCATGGTAGAGATGAAAAACTGATATGGAAACCTGAGGAGACTGGCAGATTTACCTTCAAATCAGCCTACAAAACTCTTACATACTTATCAGGTACGTTCCCAGTTACAAAACTGCTATGGAACCCTAGGTTACCAAAGAAGATCTCTATCTTTACCTGGAAATTGCTGAACTCTTTTCTACCATTTGATGATATCCTCATAAAATGTGGTTTTAGTTTGGCTTCAAAATGCCCTGTGTGTAATCAATCTGACTCCCTGGAACATTTCTTTATCGATTTCCATCTTGCTAAATCTATCTAGACTCAGAGTGCTGTTTTAGTTAATTTTAATCTGCAGAATGTGCATAATGTTGTGGATACTTTCTTTATTTTTTGGAACAGTAATGATCTCTCAGGTCTACAGAGAATGGTATGTCGTTTGTTACCTCCACTGATCTGCTGGCCATTATGGAAGGCTAGGAATACCTACTATTTTGATGAAAAACCTTTTTCCTCTATCCACATAAGTAAAGAAGTTAGAGACACACTTTACCTATCCATTACAGCTTCTCCCTGCTCCCCAAGTATACACCCTAGTTCACACCTTCAATTTCTCTCACTGATACCCCTTCCCAGACCACCTCCAAAACCATCCATATCCACTTAATACTGGGAATTTCCAGGTCCTAATGTCATCAAAATTAATGTGGATGCCTCATGGTCTACTAACTCTGTTTCTATTGGCTTGATTACTAGAGATAATCATGGTTTTCCAATCCTTATCAGGTCAGATTTCATAACAGCCAAATCAGCTCTAGAAGCTGAAATAAAGGCAGTCCTATTGGCTTGTCAGATTTGTATCCCTAGATATCCTAACCTCATATTCGAATCTAACTCATTACAGGCAGTTAATATGATTAATGATCCAACCTGTTCCAAATGGTCTCTATACCCTCTAGTTTTCCAAGTTCACACCCTCCTATCTGATGCTACTCTTAAGCACACCTACAGAGAATGTAACTCAGTAGCCGATGCTATTGCTAAATACCACTCATCATACCCAATGGAAGTTTCTCAAGATTTGTCTAACATTCCTGCACACATTAAAGGCCTTATCTATATGGATAGTATACATACTCTTTATATTAGGATCCATAGGCACGCTTCCAAAGAAGATTGATACTGCTTATCTTTTGTTTTATTTCTCTCAGGACACGGATGATACTCTACCACGGCTCTGGAATTGTTCTACTTCTCCCTGCTTGTGTTTTTGGTCTTCATTTGCTGCCCACATGCCAGTTTCTTCAGATATCCCTCAGGCTGATCCACCATGGCTTGCAATTTTCCATTGGAAATCAGCTCAGAATAGCACCAAAAACCGACTTACTAGCTCAAACCCTCCATCATGTTAACTTACTGACAGGATTTGACTGGTAGGCCTGGCCAAAGTTATGAATTAACACTGGGAGTGGAGATTTGTTACTTTGGAATCACAACAACCTTCCTTGGTCTTTTTTTTCTTTTTTCTTCTTCTTCCTCCCTAACCGTCGATCTTGCATATATTTCGACCCATAGTAAATAGTAGCTAACCATTCTTTTGTAGGCAATAATGTTGCCTTTTGTAAAAAATACTATGACCTCTCTCTGGCTCGCTTCATATTGGCTTGGGGTACCAATATACCAACTCCCACCCTCGGGTGTTTTCATCAAAAAAATATAATATTTAAATTTCAAAAAGCTGAGTGAGTGGGCTCTCTAATAGTGGGTAACAAACTGGAAAAAAAAGACTCATTGATTAAGCTTAAATCATTTTTCTGTCCAGCTTCCAATTTTGAGAGGCTAATATGCATATTCATCTCCTGGTAAACTATAAAAGAAATCCTCCAAACCCAATGGTTGACACAATGGTCGTTAGGGGTATTTATGGTATTTCCATCTTTGTGTGTTGGTTTATGCTGCTTCATTTCCCATCCTATGTGCCCTCACAGTTGCACCATAGGTGGCTGCACGAAACGGCGTCGTTTTGCATAAGCCTTTTTTAGCTTTTCCCTATTTTCTGCCTTTGCACTCGATCTCTCATTCTCTCTGCCTTGCCCATGTGAAGAGTCCTCAAAATCCGGATTGAATGCCTTCAAATCTGTATAAAAGTCAACACGTTCATACTTCATTCTTTGCAATTGTCCCCTATCAAAATCCCTCATATTTGAGTTGATCTATTTAACCTTGGGATATCAAATTGAAGATTAGGTAGTGCGGGGTGGCAGTGTGGTGTCTAGAGGTTTGGTGGTGGTACGGTGGTGATAGGTCGGTATTGGTGGTTCGATAGTGATCCATTGTGTTTTCTCTCCTTTTCCTTTCCTTCTTTATTTTCACCCAAAAATCTGCAGAACGATGACATTTTCATTTTTCTTGCACGCCTCTTTTATTCAGTTCTCTTCCACCACCCCTCTTCCTCATGTGTGAGTTCTGAAATCATGGCCATTGTTCTTCTCCCGATAAATGCTTATGGTTTTCTGAATTTCAGGTCTTTGCCCAGCTCCCAATTTCAGAGAACGATTATTTTTGGATCATTGTTCGATTTCTGCCACGCAAATGCTTAGGGTTTTCAAAATTTTAGGTCTTTTCCAACCTCCCAATTTTAGAGGCTAATTATTTTTTGGATCATTGTTCGAATTCTACTTTCCAACAAAGTTATCCAGCCTGCTCTCGGTGAAATCTTCTAGGAGGTATGGAAAAAAAATCCCCTACTTCAATTTCAACACTTCTCTGTTTTTTCGTAGCTTGGTGTTAATTTTTTCCTTCATTTGAATGCTCAATGTTCTGTCTGCTATAAGTTGTAACATTAAATTTTTTTTATCATCTGTGCTATGTTAAGCTAGGATAATATTAAATATAGCACTGCTTTGTTTGTTGTGCTTAGGCTGCTCTGTGTATATGAGTTATGGTTAATAACAACTCATTCTGGCATATGAGTTAGTGATAGATAACATAACACTTTTCTTGGATTTTTCTTCCTTTTTGGGTTGAATTGGAAATTTTTTTATTGGATGTGGAAATTTGTGATTTGTGAATATGTGTTAAACAAGATGGTTGTGAAGGAAGTGATACTAGCAGAACAGAAGAAAGAGTGTGATGAATCACTGTGAATGGAAAGGAAAAGGGAGATTCAAATTGGATTTTGTTGAGGGTGTTGGTGGTTAGGTGATGGTTCAGCAAACAATTACTCACGAACCCCGGGAAGTCTTGCGTGGACAAGTGCCAACTTCTTCCTGAGTTCTTAAAGGTTTGGTTATATAGTTTTTAAAAGCAAATAGTAGTGAATTTTGACTGTATAGCTGTCTTATTTGCTTAAATTTTGTTATATAAACTTGAAAAATGAAAGAAATGGCAGAAAAATTGGCACTGTTTGGAATACTACTATTGTTATTGCTATCATATGTTTCTTGGTGTTGTAGGTGAGAGGATTGGTGAACAAAGCTGATATGTCCATTTCGTATGCATAATTAAATTCTGTTTTGGATCACTTTTGTGCTATTTTATTATCAAAAGCTTGTGTTTTACCTTGAAATTATCTTAGGAGTGGTAAGAGCAACTTTATGCTCTTTTACCTCTTCTAAGTGGATTTTGCGTGACAAGGGAAGAAAACGGAGGCATGAAGACCGGAATCCATTAAAGATTACATTTTCGAAGACTTTTGAAGACTTGCTTCGAAGTCATGCAGACTAGAGGCCATTGAAGACCATTTTTGGAGACATTGAAGACTTGAAAAATTATAGGAATTGCTATGAAGATGAATGTGTACCACGAGAAGAAGAAAAGGAAACAAGAGAAAAGTTTGGCACCCGTCACGAGTCGCGACCGTCGCGAGTCGCAACCAACGGGTGGTAAGAATTTCACCTTATCCTTTTTGTACTATAAATAACACTCTCTTTCCTCTCATTCACATCTTCTTCATCTGCATTTTTGGTACTGTTAGAACCCTTTTTTCTTCCATTCTCATCTTTGAATTCTCTTGTATAATGTTTCGTTGTTTAGCATTAATTAGTATGAACTCTTGTAGCTAAATCTAGTTCTTGGGAGCAATTGATTGAGGCTTCTAAGCTTATGTAGTAAGATTCTATGTTTGCTCATTTATGAACATTATTGTAGAGCATTTATTATGCCATTAATGTTTTGTTTTACCTCATTTATACCATGGGTTGTTTGAGTATATGAAATGTTTGTAAGATTGAAATGTTAGGGTGTTAGGAAAGTTGCAAATTTCTTAACTCATTTGATATGGAAATCCAAAAACGTGGATTTAGAACTTCTTGTGTATAATGTGTGTTATTTCTTGCTAGATGAGTATGTTAATGTGGTTTGTTCTCATATTTGTCATATATATGCGAAGAAAGGTTGAACCTTGAATGCTGTTTGTTCTAAGTTTAATCTAATGAATTCTTTGTTTGGTTAAATGACTATGTCTTTGGTAGAAGGCTTGTTATTATCAAAACTATGGTCCTTTGGGTGAAATGTCATTGATAAAACACCCCTATGATGTTGTTTGTCTAGGGTGATCATCAATGAGGTTTGTAAATGGTTGTTGTTTGTCTTTGCAAACTACTATTAAGAAGGAATGAATGTTGATATTTGAATGATAAGTGATAACATTCCCCATAGACAATAAATGTAAATGAATGAGTGAATGAATCAATGAGCTATATAAAGTTTGGAAGTGGAAAACGATTGCCCTCAAGGCTCCGTTAATTATCATTTTCATCGTATCTTTAGTTGTATTGCACGATTAGCATAGTTCTCTTGCTTTGCTAGTTGTTGCATTTCAATTTGATAACTTAGGATCAAACCAACCAAAAACCCCCCTTGTTTACATGATTATATATATATATATATCTATGTATGTATATGCCTAGTATGTTTTTCCCCTATGTATGTTTAAACACTTGAAAAAATCCCTCTTCTTGTGGACGACACCGACTTGCCATTATCTACTTAATTGTAGATAGGAAGCATTACTGAACTTTACTAACGGTCACTTTACTGTTCCTAGGTGCGATTTTTGGAGAAAAAAGTGCGATACACACATTACTATTCCTCTTCATCCTTTCCCTGTCAATACGATCACTGTGCTCACCCATTAACGGTCATTTGCCGTTTATGGCGTTACCGACGCCCAATCCCACTGCGGAATGGGTATCGCCACCAATAAGATCTTTATCCAAGCCCTAACTGCCAAGCCACCACTGCTCTTTACATCACTCCCTGACACACCAAATCTACACCCAGTCACTGAGTATAAGGGAAAGATTGCATTTATCCTTCCTCAAGAGGAAGGAGAATGCCTGGCATCCCACTACCAGAACACACTTGTTGGAAAATTCAATCGGGGAAAACCATCGATGGAACATCTTCAATCTGCTTTCAAGTCAATTGGTTTTAAATTTAAATTTCAACTTGGCTCAATTGACTATCGTCATGTGCTTATTAGGTTTCAGGATCATGAAGACTATCAGCGATGCTGGATGAAGGGGCAATGGGTGATTCAAGGGGCTGTGATGAAAGTGCAAAAATGGTCACCTAAATTCTCACCAACCGCTGAATCTTCGATTGTCCCAGCGTGGGAAATGATTCACAAACTCCCTCTTCACTTTTATAATACCTCTGCTATCATTGGAATGAGTAGTCAGATAGGTAGGTTTTTAAAAATGGATGCTGCAACTGCAGCTCTGACTAGACCCTCGGCAATTAAAGTCTGTGTTGAAATAGATCTTTTGTCACAATTGCCAGCATCTATAGTGGTAGGGATAGGGAACAAGGTTGCTGATTATCCCATAGAATATGAGGAACTACCATACTATTGTACTCACTGTAAGATTATTGTTCATAACCAGGATAAATGCAATTTCCTACACCCTGAGTTAAAAAGGAAGGCTATAGAGACAAAAACAAAAACTGGAAAAATGGATAGTAACAATCAGGAACAACTTGACTCCAAGAAATAATTACACTCAGAAGATATAACTAAGGATAATGCAGCAGGTTCATCTGCATTAACGGTTTCTCAAAAAGAACTTGAATTCCAAAACCAAAGTAATCAATCAGGTCATCACCAGGATAACAATTCCAATTTATTCACCAATACTCATAAGAAAAAACCTGATTTCTACTCTCTGGATGATATTTCAAAACCTATTACAACTACTTTCTGGAGAAAGAAGAATAAACAGCCAGAAATACCCCTAGTGGAAGATCTAGCAATAACACAAACTGTGTCAATTTCTAATGCTTTTCATGCCTTAGATGTCTTTACTGAAGAAGAACAGGAGGGAGATGCTGTGGAGATCTTCCATGAATCTATGGAAACTCATGAGCAATTAGCCACCCCAGCTATCACAGGTGCATCTGTAAACACAACAGAGGGGCAACAAACTCTGGGAAAAAAACAAGATGATCGACACATGGAGCAAATCTTCACATCAGTAACAAAATCACCAACAATTCAGGAGCTGGACCCCGCACAGAATAAAGTACAAACAGATGTAACAAGCAAAGCAGATCAATCAACAAAGGTGGAACACACTAAGGTAGGTACTCCAAATCTGAAATTATCTACGGACAGTAGTGAAAAAGGTGAGGAGACTATTGGTATTATTAGTAAAGCCTCTACTGTCAAACCTAGGAAGCTAAGGTCCTCACATAAAGCAATCCCAATGGTTTTTAAATGATTAGATACACAATCATAGGAAACATATTAGTGTGGAATGTTGGAGGATATGGATCATCCATGGATAGACTAAAAACTCTAAAGTTGAACCATAAGATAGATATACTTTGTCTAATCGAACCCTGGCATGAAAATCAACATGTTAATACTTTAATGCATGACCTAGGCTTTAAGCATGCTCTCACAGCTCAAACTGCTAAAATATGGATCCTGTGGAATCAATGCTTTCACTTAGACTGTATCAATGAATCGGATCAATATCTACAAGCTAGAATCATAGAAGTAGATACCTCAGTTAGTTGGAACTGCTTTTTTATCTATGCTAGTGTGCATAGGAATATGAGGGAAACTCTCTAGAATGACCTATGCACTACACCTACTGAACCTTCCATATATATTGGTGATTTTAACACGGTGGCCTCAGTTTCTGAATATAAAGGAAGGAAAACAACCCCTCATAAAAGCATGAAACAATTTAATGACTTCATTAATAACTCTGATTTGCATGAAATTACAACTGTGGGTAATTCTTTTACTTGGTGCAATAACCGTGTTAAGGACAGATGTAAAGATCTCACTTTTCAAAGACTAGATAGGGGAATCAGTAATCTAGACTGGTTGGAATTATACCCTAATAGTTCTATACAAGTTTTAAATCGGATTACATCGGATCACTCTCCTTTACTATTGTCTATTCAATCTGCTACTGAAATGGTTCCTAGGCCTTTTAGATATCAGGATATGTGGTCTAATAGACAAGATTTCCAGGAATTAGTGATCACAAATTGGAACTTATTATACCCTTTGAATGGAATGACTGGTTTTGTTTATAAGATTAAAAGGCTTAAGTGTGAAATTAAAGAATGGAACAGGACCAGTTTTGGGAATGTTAAGCTAAACCTCATCCAAGCTGAAGAAAGAGTTAGTGAATTGGAAATAACTTTCCAACAATCTCAAAATGAACAGGATTTAGTTGAACTAAACAAATCTAAAGCTTTATTACTTAGAGCTCAGAAAGAGAAGATCATTTTCTTAAAACAAAATGCTAGGTTAAATTGGCTTAAGTTTGGAGATGCTAACACTAGTTATTTTCACCATGCCATTAAGGAAAAAAGAGCTAGATCTCGAATTAGCAAAATTAAAGATTGTTTTGGTAACTGGATTTCAGATCCTAATCTGATTAAAGAGGAAGGCATTTACTTTTATAAAGAATTATTAAATGAGGAATCTCCTCCAAAATTAGGATCTTATTTTAACTATTTTCTAAAGGAAATACCAATGGTAATTTCTGAAGAACAAAACACACTCCTTCTCCAACAGTTTACAGTTCAGGAACTTAAGCATGCTGTCTTTGATTTAAACAAAAGTAGTGCCCCTGGTTCTGATGGTTTCTCAGGTGGTTTCTATACAACCTTCTGGGAAACCATTAAAACTGATCTGCTAGATGCTGCAAATGACTTCCTGTTAACTGGAAATATTCCAAAAGCCATATCTAGCACCTGGTTGACCCTGATCCCCAAAAAACCCATCCCAATCTCCTTCTCTGATTTTAGACTGATTAGTCTATCTAACTTTATTAATAAAGTTTTTTCAAAAATGCTAATGGAAAGGATCAAACCTTTAATGCATTCCTTAATCTCTCTTGAACAAAGTGCTTTTATCAATGGGAGAGATATCACTGATAATGTGCTCCAAATGAAGGAAATGACAAGAATCTTAAACAGAAAATCAAAGGATCATAATATAATTGTGAACCTTGACATGCAAAAGGCTTTTGATCGAGTCTCATGGTCTTTCCTCAACTCTATACTTCTTAAATTTGGATTTCATGGTAATTTTGTTAAAATTATATTGAGTAATATAGCCTCAGCTCATTTCTCTGTCCTAATTAATGGAGTCACCTCAGGATTCTTTACATCTTCTAGAGGCATAAAACAGGGAGACCCCCTATCCCCTTTTCTTTATAACCTACTATCCGAGGCTTTCTCAAGAGTTTTAAAAAAATGATTAACACAGGATATCTCCAACATTTCAGTTTACCTCGGTCTTGTTTAACTGTTTCTCACCTAATGTATGCAGATGACACAGCAATATTTCTCAATGCTAAACCTACAACCCTGAGGAGGTTTAAAAGCTTTTTACTTGCTTATGAACTTACTACTGGACAAAAGGTCAATTTTGGGAAGTCATAATTCTTTGTTTCACATAGAACCCCTTCTCAGAACATTCTATCTATTAAGAGATTATCGGGAATGAAACAAGGCTCTTTTCCCTTCAAGTATTTGGGAGTCCCTGTTTTCTATGGTCGAAATCTACAGGTACATTACAAGCCTCTGCTCGAAAGGATGGAGAAGACAATCAACAACTGGAAGAATAAGTGGCTTACTAGTGCTGGTAAGATAGTACTCATTAATCATTGTTTAATTTCGATTCCTACGAATATCTTTTCTGTACTGAGCCCTCCTAAGATAGTTTTAAGGAAAATCGAAAAAATTGCTTCAAATTTCTTCTGGGGGAAAGTAGATAATACTGATAGGAAAAAATGGAGATCTTGGAAAAACATGAGTCTACCAATAGATGAAAATGGCATTGGTTTAAGAGATATAGGGGCTATAGTGGATGCATTCTCATGTAAATTGTGGTGGAAATTACAGGCTAACAAAAATCAGTGGACCTCTTTAATATGGTCACTACCCAAGTCATATAAAACATCTCACACTTGGAAAAGAATTTGCCATATCACTGCTAAGGCAAACAGATACACTAAAGTGTTATACGAATTAGGGGAATGCTCCTTTTGGAACTCTAATTAGACTGGAGAGGGTGCACTTTTCTATGAATGGCTAGATGGAAGAAATATCCCATTCGAGGATATCTCCCTTAGGTTTTTCATACAAAATAAACCTAATCTTCTCCCACAACTGTAGCCATATCTGGCTACCAATATTATTGCCACATTGCAGGTAGCAGAATTGGAACATCACCATGAGGATAGGCTGATTAGGTTTCCGATTTGCATCGATGTGTCCTTTCTGCATGAACCATACAGATAATCTAGATCATTTTTTAAATTCATGTTCATCTTCTATTGCTGTTTAGGAGAGAGTTGGTGACCTCATACATCTTCAGCAACCTTTTTTTTTGAAAATTTGAAGAACAGAGTTGATTTCTTCCTCTCTTTTAAAGATGAAAGTAAGATTCACTATAATATTATCACTGCTTCCCTCCTGATTACAATATGGACCCTGTGGGTAAAGAGGAACAAAATCATTTATGATAATGAACCTTTCTCCACTGCTGCTTGCATACATGAGATTAAATGCATCATCCATGACATTTTCACTGTGCACCACCTTTTTGGCAAGATAGATAAGCATAAGTATTGGATTGAGTCTAACATTATCCCTCACATTTATCCCAAGAGGAGGAAATCTTTAATTGCTATATCATGGAAGAAACCATTCTCGGGATATAAGATCAATACAAATGCTTCATGGAAAATTGTTGGTTTGTCTTCTTCGGCTATAGTAGTTAGGAATATGTTTGGGAATGTGGTTACAATTAGAACTAAAATTTTCCATTCCCCCACACCACTACATGCTGAATTGATAGCTATTCAATTTGGATATGAAATATGTGCAGAATTGGTTATTGAAAATTGTGAATTGGAATCAGATTGCTTAGTGGCTGTCAAAGGTATTCACAACCCGATGACTGCCCCGTGGAGGAACTTTTCTATTTGCAGTGCACTTAGCCTTATGCATACTAAATATCCAATTACACACATTCATAGAGAGGCTAATAGTGTTGTGGATTATTTGGCTAAATATTCACTAGAGAATAATCTACAGGGTAACATAGTTTTTCAGTCTGCTCCTCCTGTGCTCAGAGGACTTATATCTCTAAATAGACTTGGTTTGCCTAATATACGCGTAATTTCTTGATTTCGTGATCTCTCTCAGGATACATATCCGCACTCTATTTGCTTTCAATTCTATAGCATGGAATCTACTTTGCTCTTTCTTTTTGCATCAGGTTGGCTGACGACTGCATTTCGATGACCTATGAAGACCTGTTGATTAATCCCACTAGACTCAGACGTGAATATACTGCCCGAGACAAACAAGAGACTACACTCACGCCAACACTCGGACCAGCGTCTAGCACGCACTGAACCCATTTCGATTAGCTTCCCACATAAAACTTCTGCCTAAGTTTAGTTTAACTTATATATATTCACTACTGCAGGTTTTCCAATGACATACTGGAGTTTCGATTTGTCGATTCGCCGACCTATTTATGGAAAACAGCGGTATGGTATATATAGAAAGTAACCTTTTTCTTCATCCCCTCATGACCATTAGCTCAGTTCTAGGGTACATCTTGGTAGAATCATCACTTTTGATAGCAAGTATCTTTGCTTTAGGAGCTTTAGATTGCTCTTCGATCATCATAACGACGATCTTTTGTATACATGTATGAATTCATAGGTATTTTTGCCATTTCTATGGGTTAGGGGAGCCTAATATATCTTCCCCCCATCCTCGGATGGTTTAATTAAAAAAAGTAGATAGGAAGCATTAGGGCTTAAAAGTATTAACTTTGAGAGGTACGTCGACGACCTCCCAATTTTTGGCGCCACTGCTGGTGATAGTGAGATAAATCTATTAATGAAGAAGCAACTGCGGGAGGAGTTCCCCAATGAATAATTGTTCACTATCAAGGACCTCCAACCATGGTATGCCGACATTGTGAACTTTCTTGTCTCTGGTAAATTTCCTCCTCACTTTTCTAAAGCACAGAAAGATAAGCTAAACAGTGATGCTAAATATTATGTGTGGGATGATCCCTTTTTGTGGAAGCATTGTGTAGACCAAGTTGTTAGGAGATGCATCCCCGATAATGAAGTGCATTCAATTCTCACTTTTTGTCATTCTCATGCATGCGGGGGTCATTTTGGAGCTAAAAGGACCGCTAAAAATGTCTTGGAAAGTGGTTTTTATTGGCCTACTTTGAATAAGTATGCATACATATTTTGTAAGGCTTGTGACAAGTGTCAAAGAGTAGGAAATATCTCATCTAGAAATGAGATGGCCCAAAAAGCTATGCTATATTGTGAAATCTTTGATGTTTAAGGTATTGACTTCATGGGACCTTTCCCTAGTTCTTATTGCTTTACATACATTTTTCTTGCCATTGATGTGTCGAAGTGGGTTGAAGCAAAACCCACTAGGACTGACAATTCTAAAGTGGTTGTAGAATTCCTGAAAGATAACATCTTTTCTAGGTTTGGGGTACCCCGAGTCTTATTTAGTGACCGTGGCACCCATTTTTGCAATCGGACTATAGCAGCACTCTTGAAGAAGTATAGCGTCACTCACAAGACATCCACCGCCTATCACCCACAAACCAACGGGCAAGCCAAAGTTTCCAATCAGGAAATCAAGTCCATCATTCAAAAAATGGTTAACCCTAACCGGAAGGATTGGAGTTCTTGGTTGAATGATGCCTTGTGGGAGCATATGACGACTTACAAGACACCAATCGGTATGTCTCCATACCAGTTAGTGTTTGGTATGCCCTATCATTTACCGGTGGGAATTCAACATAAGGCTTACTAGGCTATCAAACAATTTAATGTTGATATAGATGAGGCCGGCTTGCATAGGAAGTTACAATTGGATAAACTGGATAATATCCGGAGGGAGTCCTATGAGAATGCCAAAATCTATAAAGAGAAGACAAAGGTGTGGCATGACAAGATGATCATTAGGAAGGATTTTGACTTTGGTCAAAAGACCCTCCTATTCCGATCTCGCCTTCGCCTATTCCCAGGTAAGTTGAGGTACCAATGGATCGCTCCTTTTGAGGTGGTTAAGGTATTCCCGCATGGCACGGTGGAGATTCTAGATCGAGCTAAGTCCAATACATTCAAGGTTAATGGTTAACATTTGAAACCTTACCACGACTATTTTGTGCCAAAAAAGGAGAGGATGTTGATCTCCTCTATCCGGGTTGTGAGTAAAACTCAAGAAAAGGGAGTAAGTCATGCCGATGACGTTCAATAAACTTGGTTTTGATCATCCGGATCACCATTCATGACTTTCCGTTGATGTTGTTTGGTTTTAGATTTTATCATTAAGTTTCATTGTTTTGCTTTATGCTTCTCACAGGTTGTAATTCCATGATTTTATGCTTCTCACGGGACTTTTGAAGGGAGAAAGGCTTGGAGTCAAGAAAGAAAGACTTGGACAAGAGAAGGAAGCAAAAACAATTCCAATCTAGGTTAGAAGTGGTCGCGAGTTGCGATGTGGTCGCGAGTTGCGATGTTGTCATGAGTCGCAACCAAATCAGGGATTTTGGCTAAAAATGGAAGTCACGGCCTCCAATTTCCGCGAGTCGCGATGGCCTCGCGAGGTCCTCGTCGCGACTCACGACAGAGTGGTCGCGAGTTGCAATGTCATCAGAAATCTTGTGATAAAATTCATTTCCCGGACTCCACTTTTTGTGAGTCATGATAGCCTTATGAGGGCCTTATCCCGAGACCTCGAGACATATCCCCTCGAGACCTTGAGGAAGCAAGCCCTCGATTTGAGCCGTACTTGAAAATCCATCATCCCCTTGAAACCTCGAAGCCCTAAACCCTTGACTCGAGTAGAAACTGAAAGTCTATCATCCTCTCGAGGCCAGTTCTCGAGACCAACCCCCTTGACATCATCCCATTGAGACCTCGAAGCCCTAAGCCCTCGACTCGAGCAGAACCTGAAAGTCCATCATCCTCTCGAGGCCAATTCTCGAGACCAACCCTCGAGACATCATCCCCTCGAGACCTTGTGGCAGTAGGCCCTCGACTTGAGCCAAACTAGAAAGTCCATCACCCTCTCGAGGCGGGACATCATCCCCTCGAGACCCTGAGGCCGCAAGCCCTCGACTCGAGCCAAACCAGAAACTCTGTCACCTTCTTGAGGGCAGTCCTCAAGACATCACCCCCTTGAGACCTTGAGGCCGCAAGCCCTAGACTCGAGCTGAGCCATAAAGTCCATCGCGAGACCAGTCCTTGAGACCTTGGGTTCTTGAGGCCGCAAGCCCTCGAGCTGGATTGTGAGCCAAACCTCTTGAGACCTCGAAGCCTTGAGCCCTCGAGGTGTCATCTTTCAATCTCGAGCCAAACCTCTCGAGACCTCGAAGCCTTGAGCCCTCGAGGTGTCATCTTTCATCCTCGATCCTAGCCACTCGAAACCTCAAAGACATGTGCCTTTGAGGTGTTATCTTTCATCCTCGAGCCTAGCCAGAGCCAAACCTCTTAAGACCTCAAAGTCGCGAGCCCTTGAGGTGTCATATTTTATCGTAGAGCCGAACCTTTCGAGACCTCGAATCTGTGAGCCCTCGAGGTGTCATCTTTCATCCTTGAGCCTAGCCTTTCAAGACCTCGAAGCCATGAGCCCTCGAGGTGTCATCTTTCATCCTCAAGCTTAGCCAGACCCAACACCCCTTGAGACCACCCATCGTGAGTCGCGACGAACACGTTTTGAGTCGCAACGGTCGTATAGGTCTACTTTAAATGATAGGCTAAGCCCTTTTTGCCACAAACACATCCACAATCCACCGCTGCTCTTCATCTTCTCCCGATCCTCTTCACCGCCCTCAACCTTTCCTCCACCAAACCACCGCCGCTCGCCACCCCTGATAGCCGCTCTCTGCAGCTCACAACCACCACTCCATACCCCATTCTTTCTTCCCATTCTCCACACAAAAATTGAAATAAAATATTTGAAGAACACAAACCCTAGAATTTGGGGGTTTTGTGACTTTGGGAAATTCAATTTCGAATTGATTGCGGGCTTCCTCCTTTCTTCTTCTTATGCATCTTAGTGGTACATTTCTTCACTTTATTGAGCTTCAATTGTGATTACAAATGTATACACTATTTTTTTTGGATATTGTGTAGAGTATGTGTGATGCCTTAGGAAATTGAATTGTTGGATCTTGGTTGATTTTGGTGAATGTATTGTGCTTGCAATTTAGTTGGATGAGTATTGTGTGCTAATTTTGTGGTTGCAATTTGGATTGTATTGTGCTTGTTTGAGTTTGGATTGTGTGCATTTGTGTTGCGTTGGCTGAGAATAGATTGTGACTGATGCTAGATATGAGGTATGTTGGCCCTTGATTAGACATAGTTGTTATTTGGATAAAATGTTACTGTGCTTTGCAATGTTATTTTGCTTAAGGAAGTTTAGCCATGGGACGTGAATGTTGACATTGTGAATGTACTAATGGTGGCTAAACTAGTTGAGCACAACTGTGGTTTTGAGATATAGGATATTGATTTCAACAATGTGAGAACTTCATGGATTTGAGAATATGGGCTTGTAGGACATAATATGGATTGTATAAGCAATTCTGGTTAGGACTTGAACTAGTTGACTTGATTTTGATTTGGCTTGTGATGATGGACTAGTTTAAGGTTGAGTATAAATTTTCAATATTGAATATACACATATTCCTGTGCATTTGACTTGTTTTCTATGGTTGTTAGATATGACCCTCACAAAGAGACCTAGGGATCCCTCCCTCTGAGGTGGGCGCACCGCCGCTCCACCTCCGCCTCCTCCACTGACTCCGAAATCGAGCACTATCCCTCCCCTTCCGGATAGGTACATGGGTTTGACCTGGATCACCGGGTCCTATGCGGAAAGGTGGGAGGCCCTGGAGAGACACCAACTCAAGGAGACAAGCTTTGTCAATGTTCCCACATTAGATGCTCTTGGGCTCACTCAGCCTATCAGTTGCCTCCTCGCAAAAGGGGGAATGGAAAGGTTTATGAGTAGGAGCACCCCCTCTTACCGGAGGTACACGCTGGAGTTTTTGTCCACGGTCTTTATAAGCAGCATGAGAGGTGATCAACCATGTGAGAGGTAAATTTCTTATCACTTAGATGATATATCTAAGAAAATGACCATCCCGCAGATTGATGAGGCCTTTTGATTTGACACCGCGGAGATACAAGTAAGGCTAGACCCACAGACCTAGGAGCCATTAATTGAGGGTGACATGCACTTTTGGAATGTCATTAATATGAGGCCAAAGAATTCCTATGATAAGAGTAGCGCCATTATCCACCCTCCACTCCGTTATGTGCACCGTCTGTTGGTTGGCACAGTACTTTGCTCCACAGAGCCGACGAATGTGCCAGACAATGACATTCACTTTCTGTGGCACTTAACGAGTGAGGGACTAGGATACAGGCTGTGGGCAGAGCTATGGATGAAGAGAATCATGGAGGTGGTAGGAAAACCCAAGGGGAAGATCATGGTCGAAGGCATGATTGGCCTTTTGGCAGAGTACTTAGGATTGGTTCTTCCAGCTGACTTTTCGCGCTTAGGGAGGCACACTTCCTATCTTATCACTGCTGAGAGGTTAGTTATATTTGAGATGCTCAGTGCCACATGGACCACGAGGCTATTTCATTGGTTGTATGGCGCGAGGAAGGTCACATTCATGGCACTTCCTGAGCCCAACAAGACGAAGCTGGAATTTGACACACCTCTAGGAGATCTGGCAATTTCACCTGACTCCTCATGTAGAGATGATTTCTAATGCAAGCTCCGCGACCTTGGCCCAGCTCCTGTCTAGCGTGATGATAGCAGTCTACCTCCCTCTGAGCAACAGTAGCAGCAGCACTCCACGTAGCCCCCACTAGAGATAGAGCCGATGCAGGAGGGCAATGTGCCACCTCACTATTCCCAGCCTCCACCGGACTTCTACGAGTGGATGATGCAAACTATGCAGGATGGATTTCTCCGCCAGGACAGCATGATATTAGAGCATAATGTATTTGTCTTCCAGACCTTAATCGACATGGATGGGGAGATTGACCACCTGTCAGCTTGCATCCATGAGATGCAGTCCCAGGTAGGCGGTGTCTCAGGCCCCGATCTGGGAGTGAAGACACGGAGAGCTAGGAGACAGTGGAGCACGTAGTGGCTAGCATAGTATCAGCAACACTATTTTTGAGGCGGTCCTTCCTCATCACATCATTGATTTTGTGAAAACCATATCTTTACCCTTTCCATACTTTTCTTTTGTATGTTTTTTCCCTATTGTCTACATTGAGGGCAATGTAGTTTTCTAAGTATGGGGAGGAGTATCTACATTGAGATGATTGGGATTGGAGACACTTTTGCATAAATCTTTTGTTTTGTTTTGGATATTTTCTCCATTTTATTTTGGGATTTTTTTCTTTTAATGTACTTGGATAATGTTGGCTTTGATACTTTTCTGTGCCTTAACATTTGGAAAGCACTTTGCTACTTTTGGGATTGGAGACACGTGAAAAATGCTGAAAAATTTGAAAAACAAAATATAAAATGAAAAAATAAAAATAAATAAATAATAAAAAAAAGAATCCCGCTAAGTAGAAAACCTGAGAGGGAAACTTAGGCAACATTGGGGGCCCGGATAGGTTGAAAACCCGAAAGGGCAACCTAGGAAAAAATGAGAGGCTAAATGTGCGGAGAAAGGTGAGATGTGAGCCAAAGAAACATGATGTGTGGCTAGGATGAAAATCCACATGGGCTCCTAGGCAAAATGAGAGGAAACGAGAGAAATTGAAAAATGTTAAGTGTTCACTCATTTGCCGGCGTTGGAGTCATAAGGTTGCAGTAACCATACAGATGGATCAGGTAGCTTGACATCTTGAGTACCTTTTGGGAGTGGAAAATTTAGAGGGAGAAGACGAAGTAAGTTATGAAATTCTTGATCGTTAATATGCTTCATTTTTAGATTGATATATTGATATAAAGTGGAGCATGTTTTTTGAACCTTATACATGTCTTTATCTTCACTTTGTATCATTGGATTTGGGATTATCAATTCGAGATTTGAAGATGTTTTTGGGATTATCAATTCAGGATTTGAAGATGTTTTAGGGATATCAATGAATTCATAGGTTTATATGGTTTGGGTAGATTTAGGAATAGGGGTTGTGGGAAACTTCTCATTTGACCTTAACATTGAGATGTGCGATATTGAGAGTTTTGTGAGGTATTGATTTGGGGGGAATAGTAGTTAGGATGTGGATACGTCATTTCCTTTGTATGCTTGGATCTTTTATTACTCGAGGGCGAGTAAGGTTTAAATGTGGGGAGGTTTGATATGTCCATTTTATATGCATAATTTAATACTGTTTTGGATCACTTTTGTGCTCTTTTATTATGAAGAGCTTTTGTTTTACTTTAAAATTCTCTGAGGGGTAAGAGCAACTTTGCGCTCTTTTACCTCTTCTAATTGGATTTTGCATGACAAGGTAAGAACATGGAGGCATGAAGACCGGAGGCCATTAAAAATCACATTTTCCAAGACTTTTGAAGACTTGCTTCGAAGACATGAAGACCGGAGGCCATAGAAGACCATTTTTGGAGACATTGAAGACTTGAAAAATGAGAGGAATTTCTATGAAGATGAATGTGTACCAAAAGAAGAAGAAAAGGAAACAAGATAAAATTCTGGCACCCACCGTGAGACCATCGCGAGTCGCGACGAGCCTGTCATGAATCGCGAGTCGCGACGAGCCTGTCATGAGTCGCGACCAACGGGTGGCCAGAATTTCACCTTATCCTTTTTTTTATTATAAATAGCACTCTCTTTCCTCTCATTCACATATTCTTCATCTGCATTTTTGGTACTATTTATAACCCTATTTTCTTCCATTTTCATCTTTGAATCCTCTTGTATTATGTTTGGTTGTTTAGCATTGATTAGTATGAACTCTTGTAGCTAAATCTAGTTCTTAGGAGCAATTGATTGAAGCTTCCAAGCTTATGTAGTAAGATTCTATGTTTGCTCATTTATGAACATTTATTGGAGAGCATTTATTATGCCATTAATGTTGTGTTTTACCTCATTTATACCATGGGTTGTTTGAGTATATGAAATGTTTGTAAGATTGAAATGTTAGGGTGTTAGGAAAGTTGCATATTTCTTAACTCATTTGATATGGAAATCCAAAAGCATGGATTTAGAACTTCTTGTGTATAATGTGTGGTAATTCTTGCTAGATGAGTATGTTAATGTGGTTTGTTCTCATATTTGTCATACACATGCAAAGAAAGGTTGAACCTTGAATGTTTTTTGTTCTAAGTTTAATTTAATGAATGATTTTTTTAGTTAAATGACTATGTCTTTGGTAGAAGGCTTGTTATTATCAAACCTATGGTCCTTTTGGTGAAATGCCATTGGTGAAACACCCCTATGATGTTGTTTGTCTAGGGTGGTCATCAATGAGGTTCGTCAATGGTTGTTTGTCTTTGCAAACTACTCTTAAGGAGGAATGAATGTTGATCTTTGAATAAGAAGTGATAACATTCCCCATAGACAATAAATGTAATTGAATGAGTGAATGAATCAATGAGCTATATAAATTTTGGAAGTGGAAATCGATTTCCCCCAAGGCTCCGTTAATTTTCATTTTCATCGTATCTTTAGTTGTATTGCATGATTAGTATAGTTCTCTTGCTTTGCTAGTCGTTGTATTTGAATTTGATAACTTTGGATCAGACCAACCAAAAACCCTCCCTTGTTCACATGCTTTATGTATATATATATATGTATGTATATGCCTGGTATGTTTTTCCCCTAAATATGTTTAAACACTTGAAAAAATCCCTCTTCTCGTGGATGACCCCGACTTGCCATTATCTACTTAATTGTAGATAGGAAGCATTAGGGCTTAAAAGTATTAACTTTGAGACGTACGGCGACGACCTCCCAAAAACTATGGCAAAGCATGTGGAGACAGAGACTAGAGTAAAGCTGGACCGAAATATCTACTTGAGGTAATTCTATTACTAGGACTATTCCTTTTATATATTTATTTTTCAGTTGAACATTTTTCAAAACTTGGTTCACTCTGCGGCTGTGTAATTTATATCTGCCCCTGTTTTATATATGATTTTTTCATGGAAGGTACAAATAAGTTTAAATTGTTTGATGGTGGTTTGGTCATTCAGTGGTGAGGGGTACTGATGGTGGTTGTTTGATGGCAGAGTTAGTACGATGGTGGGAACTGGGCCAAATGACATTACACCGGGAGCTTTGAGTTGATAGATTTTTCTTTACAAATTTGTATCTCAAAAGTTCTTTCACCGTGCAAGCAGCCTATATTGTTGTGTTATTTTCGAAGAAATGATAAGAGGTTTAACATGCTACTGGTACTTATTCTTTTTTACTAATGTGTGTTATTGGAAGTGGTCTGTTAAAATTTCAGCTGAATCTAAGTCACACTTTGAGTACAATAGAATTGTAAATTTCAGTGGAGCAGAGTGGTGATGAGTGTGGTGATGGTGGCATGTCAGTACGATGATGGGGTTTGGTGGTGACGGCTGCTTGGAATTTATCGCCGACCCCGTCGACTTGTTCGATGTATCATTGACCTATGTTTTCCCCTCCACCGTTAGAGTGATTTATTGCAATATTATGCATCACTCCAATGTATCTTTGTCCACTGAAGTTTTTGTCCTTATGTGCATGTTTTTTTTTAAAATGTATAAATATAAACGTTACATTTCATTTCAGGTTCACATAACTCAAGAAGATCGCAAAAGAAAAGCAGTTTTTTTCTGTAAGGCTCTCTATGTGATTGAAAGCTGGTAATGGTGGGAGGTCATCTCCGTACCTCTCAAAGTTATAATTTATAAGCCCTTTAGGCTAACTAAATACAATTAAGTAGATAGTGGCAAATCGGGGTCGTCCACGAAGAAGATGGATTTTCTTAAGAGTTTAAACATATAAGGTTCATATTAGGCTAGAAGTAGATGTATATAGATATATAAAAGCAAGTAAATGGGGGGGGGGGTTGGTTGGTTTTCCTAAGTTATGAAATTAAAAGACAAACTAACTAGAAAAGTTAAGTAACTATGCTAATCATCAAACAAACTAAGAAAAAGGGGTTAACACTACAAAACGTAAAGCCTTGGGGGCAATTAATAACCACTTCCAAACCTAATGTAGATCATTAAACCATTAACTCATTCTATCACATTCGTTACCTATGGGGAATGCCAAAACTTCCCATTCGAAGATCAACATTCATTCCTTCTTAATAGTAATTTGCAAAGACAAACAACGACCATTTGCAAACCTCATTGATAATCACTCTAGGAAAACCACACTATAAAGGTATTTCATTAACGATATTATACACGAAGGACCATAGATTTGATAACAACAAGCCTTCTACCAAAGACATGGCAATTTAACCAAACATAGCATTCATTAGGCTAAACCTAGAACAAACCACATTCAAGATTCAACCTTGCATTGCATCTATAGGATAAACATGAGAACAGTTCACACTATCACATTTATCTAGCAAGAATCACAACACATTATGCACAAGAAATTCTAAGTCCATGTTCATGGATTTTCATGCCAAAGAGCTAAGGAATTTTTAACTTTCCTAACACCCTAACACTTTAATTATACAAACACTTCCTATTCTTAAACACTCCATGGCATAAATGAAGTAAGACATAGCATTAAGAACACATGAATGCTAAATAACACAATTTTCAAGAACGAGTGAACTAATCTATTCATTGCTTTAACTACTTGTTGTGAAGATAAATCTTCTATCCTTCTTAGATATTAGTTTGCAAGAGTGAATTCAACATCTCTCTTCAAACTTCACCAATGAATCCCTTACTAAAAATATGACTAAACATATCCCATTGATGGCATTGAGCACGAAGAATCAACAAGTATGGAAACACTTATAAACACTACACTGTGTCGAAGCATTGAACCAATTCATACATTTACACAAGATTAGTCAAGAACGATCAACATTTATAGACTTATCTCATTTTCTACCTAAAATAAACATGACACCAAGTTCAACGTCATTACATTCATCTAGAAATTATCAACACATCAACATCATTTAGAAGCTCTAACTCATGCTCTTGGAATGCACATTAAAAGAGGGGAAAATTAGCTACTTTCTCCCAAACCTAACAAGCAATCATACAAGCAATTCATATACTCAAGCTTCCAAAAACATTAATTCCATTAACAATCCACATTCAAAGCTTAATAAATGCACAGTAGAGAAAGTCATAAATAGATAGAAATGGTTCTCAAGACATTAGCAAAGAAGTCTTAATCAATTGCTCCCAAGTAAAAAAACTAAGCTAGATAATCAAAACCCATAGCATAGAACAAAGATCTACAAAGAAAGAAGAAGAAATGGAAGAAAATGGTATAAAAACTAGGGTTTTGGAGCCCCCAAGTCGGGCTTAGAGAGTTGGGGAAGAAGGGGGTGTAAAACTATTTATAGTACAAGAAAATGGGGAGTAAAAAGCAAGTTGCAGAGCAATTATTGCGAGTCGCGACGCCTCTGTCGCAAGTCACAACTATATCAGGAA
This sequence comes from Rubia yunnanensis, assembly GCA_037428765.1. Lineage (NCBI taxonomy): Eukaryota > Viridiplantae > Streptophyta > Magnoliopsida > Gentianales > Rubiaceae > Rubia > Rubia yunnanensis. The sequence goes on along the minus strand of CM075068.1, from coordinate 49,443,694 downwards.
ATTGTGAGCTCTCAAGTCAACATTTCGAGAGTCATGACACACTTGTCGTGAGTTGCGATGGAAAAAAGTCCCATTTTTTTTATTCCTCCGGAGGAACCGTTGATCCATTTTGGGAGATCTTGTAGCCGATTTTATAGTACTCAAGAAGAGGAAGTCAATGGTACCACCCTTGGAGGCGAATTCTTCTCGGAAGATTCTCATAACTCTGCTTCAAAACATAGATCATTCTTCACCCTTTGCTTTGCTCTCCTTTCTTCACTTTATCTTCTACCACTTTGTGAGTGGCCTTCCATCTTCTACCATCCTTTCTAATGGCCTTAACTATACCACTCCTAAGTGCTCATGAGAAATCTAAAAATTAAGCTTACAAAAAGGAATCTAGATGCTTGTAAGGACCAAAACTTCATTAGACAAAACATATGTTACAAAATGAAAGATTTAGATATAAAAACCGAAAATGACTATCTAAACCCCTTATCATGTAAACCTACCCAAATCTAGCAATATTACAACAAAAAATATGACAAAAGAGATGTTAAATACTTTGGAAAATACATGCATTTGACGTCTCATAAAATCTCCCCCCCCACCACCACTTAAACTTTACTCGTCCTCGAGTAAACAAGAACAAACAAAGATCAAAGTGTAAACTAGCATGTAAAAGTTTTCCCAAAACATCCAACATCATATTCTTAGACTACCCGAACCCCCAAGACATAAGAATCTCTCACACTCTCACATCCCAAAGCCTAAGATAATCTAAACAACCAACAGACCATAACAAAAGTGAGGTATACATATAAGGCCAAGCTATCTTACTCTACCGAAAAAGCCACCCAATAGACACATCAAGAGAAGCATAAAATTTTTCAATTTCTCTCATTTTTCCTAGGAACCCTTTCATTTTTGCATAGGTCACCCTTTTGGGTTTTCATCCTATCAGGGCCTCCCACTTTTGCCTAAGTTGCCCTCTCGGGTTTTCAACTTACCGGGAAATTTTTTCTTTTTTTTTCAAACAAAACACATCAAAGTGGAACATATGCACTCTACAATACAATACAATGCGATATATATTCCTCTTTACCTCCCCACCTTTGAAACACACATTGTCCTCAATGTGAAAAGGACAAGATAATGAAATAAGGGAGAAAGAAAAAAATACTCATAACTAGGACCTTGAAGGTCCTTCCCGGTGATGGCAATGCTTACTCTTCAATGAATGTTCTCTCCTCCATGTTCTTGAACACCACCCAACATGAAACTTTGATCCATCCACTACGAAGCCACAACTATGCAAATCCCGATCAACATTCACAAAAGACAACAACTAGTAGTACTCCTAGATAGTGGTTTTGGTAGTGGTTTTTGGTGGTGGGTTGTGGTGGTATTCTTGTGGTTTTGGGTAAGGGTTTGAGGACATGGTTGAGGAACCTTTTTTCAAGAAAATAAATATACTAACCTAACTTAGAAACTTGGGTTGCCTCCCGAGAAGCTCCGTATTTTTAAGATCGTCGGTATGACCCTAATGTTATCCATATGGTGAAGGTTTGAACCCCTTCACCATGAGTATCCAAAAGTAGAGAGGTGGTGGTACAAAAATTTCAAGAGGAAATTTTTGAGGAGGTGGGGAGTTGGGTGGTTAGAAGGCTTTGGATGGTCTTTTGGCTTCTTTCTTATCTCCCTCAAAACTTTCGAAAATGGTGGAATTGGTTCACTAGGTGGGGGTAGGGGTGGCGATGTTAATGAATGCAGCACAATCACCTCTTCCTCCATTTTTTCATCCTCAACAACCAACTCCTCATCCCCTTCGAACTCAAACTCATTTTCCATGGGGACCTCACTCCTCGAATCCTTGAGTTCGACTTGGGATGGTGTATTTTCGAAATCACGAGCTTCCATTCGGGCTAACACTTCCAATATACTCCTCGCATGCCCCTTAATAGCCTCAACACTAGAGGAGAGCCGAGTGTCTGGTTCCTCACTAGTAAAGTTGTTCAAGTTTGCTATTGCATTCATGACTTCCTCACGTTTCAAACTTGAACTTCCTTGTTGGGCTTAGTTTTGGGGTATAGTATAAGATGGTGATGGCCAACTATTTTTCTCGTATTGTTGGTTTTCCGGCTCATTCTCATACCACCAATCCGGATTACCACTCTATTTCGGGTTGTAAGAATTATGGTATGGATACCATTCTTGGGTTTCTTGCCCTTGAAAACCAACATCTCCTACCTCTTGGTAGCACTCTTCATAATACTCTTGGTTTTGGAAAACAAGGGTTTTTTCCTCTTCTTAGTGCTCCTCTCTCAACATATAGCAAGACTCGGTAGGATGGTCAGAATGACCCATCCTACAAAACCTTGCTCGTTGAGCCTCTTTTCTTATCATGAGTTCCCTCAAGATGAGATGTTCCATTTTTTTTAAAAAAATTCTCTTTTTCAAAAGTTTGGAATCATATTGCAAGGATTTTCGATAAAAATTCACGAAGAACTCAAGCAATACCTACTCCAAAAAAACAACAAAAAAAAGCAAAAAAACAACAAAAAAAAGCAAAAAATAAAAGCAACTAGCTAATATGCAACCAAACATGCCCAAACACTTAAAAATAAATGTCTTTTCCCTGACAGCGGCGTTAAAATTTTGGAGGTCATCGACGTATCTCTCAAAGTTATAATTTACAAGCCCTTTATGCTTACTAAATACAATTAAGTAGATAGTGGCAAATTGGGGTTGTCCACGAAGAAGAGGGATTTTGTTAAGAGTTTACACATATAGGGTTCATATTAGGCTAGAAGTAGATAAATATAGATATATAAAAGCAAGTAAATGTGGGGTGTTTTGGTTGGTTGGTTTTCCTAAATTATGAAATTAAAAGACAAACTAACTAGAAATGTTAAGTAACTATGCTAATCATCAAACAAACTAAGAAAAAGGGGTAAAAACTACAAAAGACAAAGCCTTGGGGGGCAATTAATATCCACTTCCAAACCAAATGTAGATCATTGAACCATTCACTCATTTTATCACATTTGTTACCTTTGGGGAATGCTAAAACTTCCCATTCGAAGAACACCATTCATTCCTTCTTAATAGTAATTTGCAAAGCCAAACAACGATCATTTACAAACCTCATTGATAATCACCCTAGGTAAACCACACCATAAAGGTATTTCATCAACGGCATTTAACACGAAGGACCATAGATTCGATAACAACAAGCCTTCTACCAAAGACATAGCCATTTAACCAAACATAACATTCCTAAACCTAGAACAAACAAATTCAAGATTCAACCTTGCATTGCATCTATAGGATAAACATGAGAACAATCCACGTTAACATATTTATCTAGCAAGAATCACCACATTATGCACAAGAAATTCTAAGTCCATGTTCATGGAAAGAGGTGAGGAATTTGTCACTTTCCTAACACCCTAACACTTTATTTATACAAACACTTCCTATTCTCAAACACCCCATGGAATAAATGAAGTAAAACATGGCATTAAGAACACATGAATGCTAAATAACGAAATCTTCAAGAACGAGTGAACAAATCTATTCATTGCTTTAATTGTTGTGAAGATAAATCTACTATCCTTGTTACATAGTAGTTTACAAGAGTGAATTCGACATCTCTTTTCAAACCTCACCAATGACTCCCTTAGTCAAAACATGACTTAACGTATCCCATTGATGGCATTCAGCACGAAGAATCAACAAACTTAGCAAGACTTATAAACACTACACTGTGTCTAAGCATATTACCAATTCATGCATTTACACAAGATTAGTCAAGAACGATCGACATTCATAGACTTATCTCATTTGCTACCTAAAACAAACATGACAACGAGTTCAACATCATCACATTAATTTTAAAATTATCAGCACATCAACATCATTTAGAAGCTCTAGCTCATTGATGTGTCCATTTTAGATGCATTATTTAGTAGTATTTAGGATCACTTTTGTGCTCTTTTATTATCGAGAGCTTGTGTTTTACCTTGAAATTCACTTAGGAGAGGCAAAAGCAACTTTGTACTCTTTTACCTCTTCTAAGTGGATTTTGTGTGACGAGGGAAGAACACGGAGGCAACGAAGACCGGAAGACATTGAAGACTATACTTTCGAAGACTTTTGGATACTCACTTCGAAGACATGAAGACCGGAGGCCGTTGAAGACCATTTTTGGAGCCGTTGAAGACTTGAAGATTGAGAGGGATGGCTATGAAGAAGACAAAGAAACAATGCAAAACTCTGGCTCCCGTCGCGACCCCGTCGCGACACCATCGCGAGTCGCGACCAACACCGTCGCGAGTCACGACGAACTCGTCGCGAGTCGCGACCAACGGGCGGCCAGAAATCAACTTTATCTTCTTTGCACTATAAATACTACTCTCTTTCCTCCTCTTCTCCAGTTTTGCTCAGCCCGTTTCTCTCTGGTTTTTGGGCGAAATCTCTAGGTTTTTCTCTTCTTTCTTTTCTTTATTTTTTCTTAGTTTAATTATGTCTTTTGTTGTTCTAGAGTAGTTCTTGTACTTGGGAGTTATGGATTGAAGCTTCCACTTCTATGTATTGAGAACCATTTCTATCTATCTATTTGGTGTTTTTGCTATTGTGCATTTATTGTTCTTTGAATGTTAAATGTTGATTCCATTGATGTTGTTGGGAGCTTGAGGATATGAATGCTTGTATGAATTGCTAGCTAGGGTTTGGGGGATTTGGGTTAATTTCCCCCCTGTTCTTGTTAGGAATGTATGAGTGTGCATTAGAGCTTTTGATTGTGTTAGTGTGTTGACAATGTGCTAGACGAATGTGATTGATGTCGAACTCTTCGTCACGTTCGTTATGTGTAGCAAACGAGAGAGTTATATGCTCGTGGGTGAATGTGCTGGCACGTTCATCCAATCTCGTGTAATTGCATGAATTGGTTAAATGCTTAGTCACGGTGTAGTGGTCATAGGCATTGCCAAGCTTGTCGGTCCTTCGTGCTAAATGCCACCAATGGTACCTTGAGTCGTGGTCGCGACTCGGGAGTCATTGGTGAGGTTTGATGAGAGATGTGGAACTCACTCTCGCAAACTACGAACTAAGAAGGATAGGAGTTTAGTCTCCACGACAAGTAGTTGAAGTATTGAATAGATGATTTAAATTCATTCTTGAAGCATTTGTTATTTGGCGTTTATGTATTCTTGACGGTGTGTTTCACTGCATGTGTGCCATGAGTTGTTTGAGCATAGGTAGTGCTTGTGTGGTTGAATTGTTTAGGTGTAGGAACGTGACGAATTCCGTAGCGCCTTTGCATGAAGATCTATGAGCATGAACTTAGAACTCCTTGTGATGTGTGTGTTGTGGTACTTGCTAGATGGGTGTGTGAGTGTTGGGTCCTGAATACTATATGATAGAATGTGTGAATGATTCGATGAACTACATTAGATGTGGAAGTGGATATCCGTTGCCCCCAAGGCATTTTATCTTTGTAGTTTAAAACCCCTTTTCTTTAGTTTCGTTTGATGATTAGCATAGTCACTTGACCTTGCTAGTTATCGTGTCTTTTTATCTTTGTTAACTTAGGAAACCAACCAACCAACCCCCCCCCCCTTTTTACTTGCTTTTAAGTGTGTGTAAATATAGTTACTCCTAGCCTAGTATCAACCATTTGTGCTTGATTGCTTAGGAAGATCCCTCTTCTCATTGGACGACCCCGATTTGCCACTATCTACCTAGTTGTAGAAAGTAAGCATTTAGGGCTTATAAATTATCTTTTGCACGGTGGGCGCGACGACCGCCCGCCCGTCAAAATGGCGCCGTTGCCGGGGAAGAGGCGTTTATTCTTAAGTATTTAGGTGTATTTGGTTGTGTATTAGCTAGTTCTTTTTATTTTCCACTACTTGGTGGTTGTTTTTGTTCGGAGTAGGTATTGCTTGAGTTCTTGGTGATTTATTTTATCGAGAACCCTTGCACTATGATTCCGAACTTTTGAAAAAAAAAAAAGAAATTTTTTTTTAATGGAGCGTCTCACCTTGAGGGAACTCATGATGAAAAGAGAGGCTCAACAAGCAAGGTTTTGTAGGATGTGTCATTCCGACCATCCTACCGAATCTTGCCCTTTGTTGTGGGAACAGCACGATGACCGAGAAAGAACCCTTGGTTTCCAAAACCATGGGTACTATGAAGAGTGCTATCAAGGGGTAGGAGATATTGGTTTTCAAGGGCAAGAAGCTCATGAATGCTATCCATACCACAACTCTTACAATCCGAAATGGAGTGGTAGGCCGGATTTGTGGTATGAGAATGAGCCGGAAAACCAATATTACGAGCAACCTAGTTGGCCATCACCACCCTATACCATACCCCAAAACCAAGCCCAACAAGGAAGTTCAAGTTTGACACGTGAGGATGTCTTAAATAGGATAGCAAACTTGAACTCCTTTACTAGTGAGGAGCCGGATACCCAGCTCTCCTCTAGTGTTGAGGCCATTGAGGGGCATGTGAGGAACATATTAGAGGTATTGGCCCGCATGGAAGCTCGTAATTCCGAAAACACACCATCCCAACTTGAACTCGATGATTCGGTGAGTGAGGTCACCAATAATAATGATTTTGAGTTTGAAAGGGATGAGGAGTTGGTTGTAGAGGATAGAAAAATGGAGGAAGAGGTGATAGTGCTACATCCATTAGCATTGTCACCCCTTCTCCCACCTAGTGAACCAACTCTAATATTTTCGGAAGTTTTGAGGGAAATGAGAGAGGAGCCAAAAGAGTATCCCAAGCTCCCTAACCACTTAATTCCCTTTGAACCATCTCCACCTCCACAAGACTTTCCTCTTGAAAGTTTTGTGCCCCCACCTCTCTTATTTTGGATGCTCATGGTGAAGAGCTTCAAGCCTTCACCATACGGGTAACATTAGGGTCGTGCCGACGACGTTAAACATACGGAGCTTCGTCGTGCCGACGACGTTAAATAAATTCGGCATTTCTTTTAGTTTTTGTTTTTTTTAGTCTTTGTTTCTTAGTTTTTGTTGTTGTTTTGTTTTGTTCTTTTTATGGCTTGTTTTTCTGTGATTTTGTAGCAAAGTGAAGTGCATTGCAATGAAGGAGATGAAGGAACGAGATCAACGAATGAGGGAAGAAAGCTTGGACAGTTGGTAAGAAGAAGAAAAAATTTTAAGCCTGGGATACCCTGCCGTCGCGAGTCGCGATGGGCTTCGTCGCGAGTCGCGACGAACAGGGGAGCAAAATTCACTCCCAGCGCTAACTTTCCGCGAGTCGCGATGACATCGCGAGGCACCATCGCGAGTCGCGATGTACTTCGTCGCGAGTCGCGACGTGCTCAGAAATTTTTGAGCTTTCGGACTCAACTTTCCGTGAGTCGCGATGACTTCGCGAGGCTCGTCGCGAGTCGCGATACACTGCGTCGCGAGTCACGACGAGCTCAGAAAATTTTGAGCTTCCGGACTCAACTTTCCGCGAGTCGCGATGACTTCGCGAGGCTCGTCGCGAGTCGCGACACCTTTGGTCGCGAGTCGCGACGAGCTCAGAAAATTTTGAGCTCCCGGACTCACCTTTCCGCGAGTCGCGATGACTTCGCGAGGCTCGTCGCGAGTCGCGACGAACCTCGTCGCGAGTCGCGACGAACCTCGTCGCGAGTCGCGACGAACCTCGTCGCGAGTCGCGACGTGCTCAGTAACTGTTGAAAAGTTTTTGAGCCCGGATTTCAAATTTCCAAGCTTCCAAGTTTCCAAATGATTTTAAACATTGCATGATCCTACCTTCTTCTCCACCCAACACTCCCAAGAACCACCACATACCCACTCATTCCTCCACCATCCTACACATGTTGACATATGAACATCCTTGCATCTTTATAGTACATTTGTTGATTGTAGTATGCCGACTACATCATTGTGATCGTAAGTGCATATCCTATAATGATGCTTGTATACATGTCAATATATGTTGGATATTTTTCATGATTATTCCTATAGTGTTGGTTGAGTGTGATTTGGTTGTTCTTTGAAAATACTATGGTTATTTACTCTTGATGCTAAACCTAGTATTACATATCCTTATGTACTTGTGAGTTTAATGTGTTCTTCGTGGTGTTAGTCTTGATCAAACGGCGCCATGGAGACAATGCTTTTCTCGAGGGGTGAGTTCTTCTACGGCATCTTTGCTCCCCCTTCCGGTTCCGAAACCAATTTCGGGACCATACAAGTGCTTGGATTACGCCATATCACCGGCGAATTGCGGAGACACGGGTGTCACTCTATCCCCTTACCTTGATTTTTATTGTTCTTGCCTTACATGTTTACATTGAGGGCAATGTAATGTTTTAAGTGTGGGGAGGGGTTAGAGGACTCATATGCATGCTAGATTGTTTTGGAATGCTTTTTGCTACTTTTCATTGGAAAAACATGAGAAAAAAAAATAGAAAAACAAAAAGAAAAAGAAAATAGAAAAAGAAAAAGAAAAAAAAAGAAAAAGAAAACCCGCTAAGTTGAAAACCTGAGAGGGCAACTTAGGCAACATTGGGGGCCCGGATAGGTCGAAAACCCTTAAAGGGCGGCCTAGGCAAAAATGAGAGGCTAAAATGTGCGGAAAAAGGTGAGATGTGAGCTAAAGAAACATGATGTGTGGCTAGGATGAAAACTCGAAAGAGCTCCTAGGCAAAATAAGAGAAAGTGAGAGAAATTGAAAAATGCTATGATCTCACTCATTTGCCGACGTTGGAGTCATAAGGTTGCGGTTGTCACACGGATGGATCGGGTAGCTCAACATCTATAGACCTCTTGGGATTGGGTAGCTTAGTGGGTTAGGAAACGAAGTGTGGTTATGAAATTCCTTATCTCTTTCAACTTCGTTTTTGGTTGATATATTGGCATTAGGTGAAGCATGTGTTTAAAACTTCCTCTATGGTTTTAGCTTCATTTTGTGTCATTGGATTCTGGGAATATCAATTCTGGGCTGTGAAATATTTTTATGGGTAGTGAATTGATGAGGGGTAGGTTTGGTTAGATTTAGGATTGGGGATGTGTGTGTGAAAAAAATTCTCATGTGAGCTTTTATTTTGGGATTTTTGATATTGAGAGTTTTTGTGAGGCTTTGATTGGGGGATTAGTTTAGGTTTTGGATATATCATTTACTCCATGTGCTTAGTTCTTTTCTTACTCGAGGGCGAGTAAGGTTTAAGTGTGGGGAGGTTTGATATGTCCATTTTGTGTGGTTATTTTAGGGGTTTTAGGATGTGGATATGCCATTTCCTCCGTATGCTTGAATCTTTTCTTACTCGAGGGCGAGTAAGGTTTAAGTGTGGGGAGGTTTGATGTGTCCATTTTAGATGCATTATTTAGTAGTATTTAGGATCACTTTTGTGCTCTTTTATTATCGAGAGCTTGTGTTTTACCTTGAAATTCACTTAGGAGAGGCAAAAGCAACTTTGTACTCTTTTACCTCTTCTAAGTGGATTTTGTGTGACGAGGGAAGAACAAGGAGGCAACGAAGACCGGAAGACATTGAAGACTATACTTTCGAAGACTTTTGGATACTCACTTCGAAGACATGAAGACCGGAGGCCGTTGAAGACCATTTTTGGAGCCGTTGAAGACTTGAAGATTGAGAGGGATGGCTATGAAGAAGACAAAGAAACAATGCAAAACTCTGGCTCCCGTCGCGACCCCGTCGCGACACCATCGCGAGTCGCGACCAACACCGTCACGAGTCGCGACGAACTCATCGCGAGTCGCGAGTCGCGACCAACGGGCGGCCAGAAATCAACTTTATCTTCTTTGCACTATAAATACTACTCTCTTTCCTCCTCTTCTCCAGTTTTGCTCAGCCCGTTTCTCTCTGGTTTTTGGGCGAAATCTCTAGGTTTTTCTCTTCTTTCTTTTCTTTGTTTTTTCTTAGTTTAATTATGTCTTTTGTTGTTCTAGAGTAGTTCTTGTACTTGGGAGTTATGGATTGAAGCTTCCACTTCTATGTATTGAGAACCATTTCTATCTATCTATTTGGTGCTTTTGCTATTGTGCATTTATTGTGCTTCGAATGTTAAATGTTGATTCCATTGATGTTGTTGGGAGCTTGAGGATATGAATGCTTGTATGAATTGCTAGCTAGGGTTTGGGGGATTTGGGTTAATTTCCCCCCTGTTCTTGTTAGAAATGTATGAGTGTGAATTAGAGCTTTTGATTGTGTTAGTGTGTTGACAATGTGCTAGACGAATGTGATTGATGTCGAACTCTTCGTCACGTTCGTTATGTGTAGCAAACGAGAGAGTTATATGCTCGTGGGTGAATGTGCTTGCACGTTCATCCAATCTCGTGTAATTGCATGAATTGGTTAAATGCTTAGTCACGGTGTAGTGGTCATAGGCATTTCCAAGCTTGTTGGTCCTTCGTGCTAAATGCCACCAATGGTACCTTGTGTCGTGGTCGCGACTCAGGAGTCATTGGTGAGGTTTGACGAGAGATGTGGAACTCACTCTCGCAAACTACGAACTAAGAAGGATAGGAGTTTAGTCTCCACGACAAGTAGTTGAAGTATTGAATAGATGATTTAAATTCATTCTTGAAGCATTTGTTATTTGGCGTTTATGTATTCTTGACGGTGTGTTTCACTGCATGTGTGCCATGAGTTGTTTGAGCATAGGTAGTGCTTGTGTGGTTGAATTGTTTAGGTGTAGGAACGTGACGAATTTCGTAGCGCCTTTGCATGAAGATCTATGAGCATGAACTTAGAACTCCTTGTGATGTGTGTGTTGTGGTACTTGCTAGATGGGTGTGTGAGTGTTGGGTCCTGAATGCTATATGATGGAATGTGTGAATGATTCGATGAACTACATTAGATGTGGAAGTGGATATCCGTTGCCCCCAAGGCATTTTATATTTGTAGTTTAAAACCCCTTTTCTTTAGTTTCGTTTGATGATTAGCATAGTCACTTGACCTTGCTAGTTATCGTGTCTTTTTATCTTTGTTAACTTAGGAAACCAACCAACCAACCCCCCCCCTTTTTACTTGCTTTTAAGTGTGTGTAAATATAGTTACTCCTAGCCTAGTATCAACCATTTGTGCTTGATTGCTTAGGAAGATCCCTCTTCTCATTGGACGACCCCGATTTGCCACTATCTACCTAGTTGTAGAAAGTAAGCTTTTAGGGCTTATAAATTATCTTTTGCACGGTGGGCGCGACGACCGCCCGCCCGTCACTCATGCTCTTGGAATCCACATTAAAAGAGGGGAAAATTAGCTACTTTCTCCCAACCCTAACAAGCAATTATACAAGCAATTTATGTACTCAAACTTCCGAAAACATTAATGCTATTAATAATCCACATTCAAAGCTCAATAAATGCACAATAGAGAAAGCAATAGATAGATAGAAATGGTTTTCAAGACATTAGGAAGGAAGTCTCAATCAATTGCTCCCAAGTATAAAACTAAGCTAGATAATCAAAACCCATAACATAGAACAAAGATCTACAAAGAAAGAAGAAGAAATGGAAGAAAATGGTAAAAAAAAACTAGGGTTTTGGAGCCCCCAAGTCGGGCTTAGAGAGTTGGGGAAGAAGGGGGTGAAAAGCTATTTATAGTATAAGAAAAAGGGAGTAAAAAGCATGTTGCGGGGAAATTATCACGAGTCCCGAAGTCTCCTACGCGAGTCGTGACCATATCAAGAAATTTTGAGCTCTCAAGTCAACATTTCATGGGTCGCGACACACTTGTTGCAAGTCGCGATGGAAAAAAGTCCTAATTTGTTTTGCTTCCTCCGGGTGAACTGTTGACCCGTTTTGGTAGTTCTTGTATTTGATTGTTTAGTACTTGAGAAGAGGAATCCAATGGTACCACCTTTGGGGCTGATTCTTCTCGGAAAATTCTTGTAACTCTGCTTCAAAACATAGATCATTCGCCACCCTTTGCTTTGCTCTCCTTTCTTCACTTTATATTCTACCACTTTGTCAGTGGCCTTTCATCTTCTAACATACTTTCTAATGGCCTTCATTAAACCACTCCTAAGTGCTCATGAGCAATCTAAAAATTAAGCTTACAAAAAGGAAAATAGATGCTCGTAAGGACCGAAAATCCATTAGACTAAACATAGATTACAAAATGAAAGATTTAGGTATAAAAACCAAAATGACTATCTAAACCCCTTATCATGTAAATCTACCTAAATCTAGCAATCTTACAACAAAAATATTACAAAAGAGATGTTAAATGCTTTGGAAACTACATGCATTTGACGTCTCATCAAATGGATTTTTCATCATTGTGAACTATGTGGTTATGTATGGTTGGAGGTTATTTTTTGTGTTGATTTACAAACACTTGGAAAAATACCGATGGAGGCCAATGATCGATCAGAGAGAAATGCTAAGAGGGGGAGAGGGTTCAAGCGGAGAGGTTCGAGTGGAGAGGGTACAAGTGGAGAGCTTTCGAGTGGAGAGGGTTCGAGTGGAGAGGGTTCAAGTGGAAAGGTTTGAGTGAAGAGGGTTCCAGTAGAGGTTTCGAGTGGAGAGGTTCAAGTGGAGATTGTTCAAGTAGAGAGGGTTCAAGTGGACTGGAGAGGGTTCGAGTGGAGAGGTTCGAGTGGAGAGGTTCAAGTGGAGAGGGTTCAAGTGGAGATGTTCGAGTGGAGTGGGTTCGAGTGGAGAGGGTTCAAGTGGAGAGGGTTCAAGTGGAGAGGTTATAGTGGAGAGGGTTCCAGTGGAATGGGTTCGAGTGGAGAGGGTTCCAGTGGAAAGGGTTCGAGTGGAGAGGGTTCGAGTGGAAAGGGTTCGAGTGGAGAGGGTTCGAGTGGAAAGGGTTCGAGTGGAGAGGGTTCAAGTGTAGGGTTCGAGTGGAGAGGGTTCAAGTGGAGAGGGTCAAGCGGAGAGGGTTCAAGTGGATAGGGTTCAAGTGGATAGGGTTCGAGTGGAGAGGGTTCAAGTGGAGAGGGTTGGAATGCAGGGTTTGAGTAGAGAGGGTTAAAGTGGAGAGGTCCAAGAAAGACAGTTCGAGTGGAGAGGGTTCAAGTGGAGAGGTTCGAGTACAAGGTTTGAGTTAAGAGGTTAGAGTGTAGATGGTTCGAGTGGAAAGGTTTGAGTGGAGAGGGTTTAAGTGGAGAGGTTCGAGTGGAGAGGGTTCGAGTGGAGAAGGTTCGAGTGGAGAGGGTTTGAGTGGAGAGGGTTCGAGTGGAGAGGATTCAAGTTGAGAGAGTTCAAGTGCATGGTTCGAGTGGAGATGGTTCGAGTGGATAGGGTTCGAGTGGAAAGGGTTCAAGTGGAGAGGGTCGAGTGGAGGGTTCAAGTGGAGAGGGTTCGAATTGACAGGGTTCGAGTGGACATGGTTCGAGTGTTGAGGTTCGAGTGGACAGGGTTCGAGTAGAGATGGTTTGAGTGGAGATGGTTCGAGTAGATAGGGTTTGAATGGAAAGAGTTTGAGTGGAGAGATTTGAGTGGAGGGTTCTAGTATAAAGGGTTCGAGTGGAGAGGTTCGAGTGGAGAGGGTTTGAGTGGGGAGGTTCGAGTGGAGATTTTCAAGTGTACATGGTTCAAGTGGAGAGGGTTCGAGTGGAGAGGGTTCGAGTGGAGAGGGTTCGAGTTGAGAGGGTTCAAGTGGAGAGGGTTCAAGTGAAGAGGTTGGAGTGAAGATGGTTCGAGTGGAAATGGTTTGAGTGTAGAGGTTCAAGTGGAGAGGTTCAAGTGGAGAGGTTCAAGTGGAGATTGTTCAATCGGAGAGGGTTCAGGTGGAGAGGTTCAAGTGGAGAGGTTTGAGTTAAGAGGTTCGAGTGGAGATGGTTCGAGTGGAAAGGTTCAAGTAGAGAGGGTTCAAGTGGAGAGGTTCGAGTGGAGAGGGTTCGAGTGGAGAAGGTTCGAGTGGAGAGGTTCGAGTGGAGAGGTTCGAGTGGAGAGGGTTTGAGTGGAGAGGGTTTGAGTGGAGAGGGTTCGAGTGGAGAGGTTCGAGTGGAGAGGATTCGAGTTGAGAGAGTTCGAGTGCATGGTACCAGTGGAGATGGTTCGAGTGAATAGGGTTCGATTGGAGAAGGTTTGAGTGTAGGGTTCGAGTGGAAAGGGTTCAAGTGGAGAGGGTCGAGTGGAGGGTTCAAGTGGAGAGGGTTCGAATTGACAGGGTTCGAGTGGAGAGGTTCGAGTGGACAGGTTTCGAGTGGAGAGGTTTGAGTGGACATGGTTCGAGTGTTGAGGTTTGAGTGGATAGGGTTCGAGTGGAGATGGTTTGAGTTGAGATAGTTCGAGTAGAGAGGGTTCGAATGGAAAGAGTTTGAGTGGAGAGATTTGAGTGGAGGGTTCTAGTATAGAGGGTTCTCGTGGAGAGGTTCGAGTACAGTGTTCTCGTGGAGAGGTTTGAGTGGAGAGGTTCGAGTGGAGATTTTCAAGTGTACATGGTTCGAGTGGAGAGGGTTCGAGTGGAGAGGGTTCGAGTGGAGAGGGTTCAAGTGGAGAGGTTCGAGTGGACATGGTTCGAGTGGACATGGTTCGAGTGGAAAGGGTTTGAGTGGAGAGGTTCAAGTGGAGATTGTTCAATCAGAGAGGGTTCAGGTGGAGAGGTTCAAGTGGAGAGGTTTAAGTGGAGAGGGTTCAAGTTGAGAGGTTCGAGTGGAGATGGTTCAAGTGGAGATGGTTTGAGTTCGAGTGGAAGGGGTTCGAGTGGAGGGTTCAAGTGGAGAGGTTCGAGTGGAGAGGGCTTGAGTGGAGAGGGTTCGAGTGGAGAGGGTTCGAGTGGAGAGGGTTCGAGTGGAGTGGGTCAAACATGTCAGTAACACATAAATGAACACTTCAGTGAAATCATGTACAGTGTAGTACTGTTCCACCTTCTCCTCAAACTGTTTGTTGACAAGAATGTTTCATCACTTTCCCTACTCAAATAAATAGACTATGCACAAAGCACATGTCACTTCCCTCTGACATTGTTCTTTTTTTCATCCAAACCCTTTCCCAAAAATCTAGAAAATGTATTGTTCACTCTATAGTTAGCCCTACTTTATTGGGTTCCTTTTTTCCTTACATCTCCTTTGCATAGTTTCTTCTACTCTTTCTTCTTATCTTATTATATATATTATTACTGTAATACAATTTTGTAGATATACTTACCTTTCTTCCCTTACTTCATAACAACAAGAAGAAGAAGACTCAGCAACTGCTCTGAAGATAACATCATGCAGCTCTTCTAAAAATAACATCCTTCAAAAAATTATAGGAAGTCTTTCACTCTTGGTAACTTCCCTTAAACCCCTTTCCTTATTTGTTCTCTCTTTTGTTCCTTTAACCACCTCGATCAAAGGTGAAAAAGAATCTTCTTTCCGAACTTGAAAGTGAGGAACTTGAACTATCAAGAGCAGATGGGAAGAAACCAAAATGAGGCTGACTCCAACACAAGCCTACATATATGTAAATAGTTTTTGTCGTGTCTTTAAGATGTCTTTTGCTGCAAATGACCTCTAATCCTAAGAAATTAAGGTTGTAGTAGTGTGTTAGGATAAATTCAGCAAGAATCCATTTCCTTGTAACATCTCTTTTGCAAACTTGGATTGCTAAAAGCATGGAGGTAACATGCATGCATTTATAGTTTGAAATATTCTAATTATGTAATCAGATATGTAAACAATACTTATTAAAATATCATCAGTAGCTTCTACTGTGAAAGTTTTACCTATTCCTACATGAAAATGGTACGCTTCTTTAGTTGATAGCTTGAGTTAATTACGAGCTTCAATTACATGTAAACTTTATACATTTGTAGCTTCAATTACAGCTCTTTTAACATTCCTATATTATAGCAACATTCCTATATTATTTCAATAATTTGTTATCAAGCTCACCGCACATCGCGCGATGTTACCTAACTAGTATATGGAAAAGACCATCTACATCTCCCATGTCTCCATCATCAGTGCTTTCCCTTAAACATAAACAAACCAAGATGACAAACATCTTTAGCTGTGCATGCCTGCACTACTACAACCTCAATTTAGTCTCTTTTGATGATGTGCAATCCTTTCTCCCTTTTGATGATGTGCTTACTACTTGTGGATTTAGTCTAGCTTCCAAGTGTCCTGCTTGTTGTAATACTGATTCAAGTCAGCATTTTTTTATATCGTGTCCTACTGCTCAGGCTGTCTGGAATAACATGGCTTCTATAGTTCAGTTTCATCTAGGTACTCAACATTCCATTGCAGAAAGATTTTTTATTTTCTGGAATAGCCATGATTTATCTAGATGGAATCACTTCATCTGTAAAATCCTTCCATCTCTCATATGTTGGACTCTTTGGAAAGCTAGAAGCAGGTTCTTATTTGATAATAAGCCTTTCTCCTCAGACCTAATTAGTAAGGAAGTGTTGAAGCTAATAAAATTGACCTTATTTGCTACTCCTCGGATATATTTCTCCCATTCTGCTATTGCATCTCCTCTCAGGCATCTGATCCCTTTCATTAGACCAACTCCGAAGCCGAATATAACCTCTGTTTATTGGGAAAGGCCTCAGTTTGGAACTGTTAAAATTAATATAGATGCATCATGGTTTCCGAACAAGGCAGTGGTTGGTATGATAGCTAGAGATTGTTCTGGTATACCGATTAAAATTGTTTCTGAACATATTTCTACTGCTTTACCACTGGAGGCTGAAATTAAGGCAGTTTTATTTGCTTGCCATAATTTTCTGGGATTGGATCAAAATTGCATACTTGAAACAGATTGTAAGCTGGCTGTACAAATGATTAATGATCCCTATTGTGCACATTGGAATCTTTTTGATATGGCTTTCAAAGTGAAGGCTCTATTAGGTTGTGCTCATCTTAAACGTGTTTTCAGAGAAGGTAATTCTGTGGCTAATGCAATTGCTAAATATCATTCTAGCCATAACCAGAGCCTTAATCTTCACAATATCCCTCAACAAATCAAGGGTCTAATTACCTTAGACAGGATTCATACTCCGCAAATTAGAATACATAAACATGGTTCGTCTTAGGATTGGTACTGCTAATCAAATTTTTTCATGCAGGTTTATATAATGCCCCGGAAGCTACTACCAATCAACCATTGCTATGATCTAGGATGCTCAGAGATGCTGCTCCTAGTCCCTTGATCAATTCTACTTGTTTGGAGAACGGATGAAGCATTTACTGATGTCTCCACTGAAGCGGTCAGTGGCTGCTGATTTCCAGCTGAATACCACATGAAATTTCCAGCGCTGGCTCTGCTCCTTCAGCTCTTGGGCGTGGATGAGGTTTTGGAGTTTACACTCAATACAGTAACATTCTCAAGGACTCCCTCAGCTCAAGATTTTGCTCTTTTTCTTATCTGGAGTTGATAATTACTAATCCCCAACTGTAATTTAGTTTCAAACATTAAACTACTTTCTAGCTCTGAATTGCTTTAGTTTAGGCTATTATTTCTTGTGATTGAAGTTGCCTAGCCAAAGGAGAGAATTAACACAGGGGGTGGAGATTCTCTCTTTTGGATCGCAACTTCATCATCTATCCTATTCTTGGATAGTTGTCTCACAAATACTAGTTATAGAATTGGTAGGACTTTTGGAGGCAACTATGTTGCTTCACCACTCATTTTGAACAAACTGCACTCTGTGTACATCATATTACCTTGAAAGAAGGCTTGGGGAACCTCTAATATACTCTCCCCCACCCTCGGGTGTTCTCATTAAAAAAAACCTCAATTTCGTCTCAATTTTGATATGCCATCTTAGAGAATTGGTGTTGATCCAAACAACAACAAATAATATCAGTCAGACCAACTGAGTTTAACAGGCCAATACATAAAAAGGCAATGTAAATTCAGAAAATGATCCTGAAGTAAAAACAAAGAGCTCAGAGGCCCTAATAAAGCATACACACTAACTCGACAAGGATTTTTCGGTCCAGCTTTATCTTCAAAGGCATAGCTGACCCATATATGTGGGACAATATCAACCTCTTTACCTTCTGTTGTTCCATCTTTCGGTGACTTATCAAAGGCTCTTCTCATGGATAATCTACAACTGGGGTCTAGATTTGGCTAAATAATTAGGAGTTTTTTGAGGTTTGGCTAATTGTTCTACACTAACACGAGAGGTGGAGGTGCAACGATTAGAAACATTTCCAAAATACTCCTTTGTGAAAATTTTATAAACCACAACATTTTGTTTATGCTTTTGGATCCAAAGTTCAAGTCCTTACTTGAACACTATGTAATTTTGAATTATACTGTCCATTTGGTTGGGGAACCTAATACATATCCCCCATTAATATGGGTTTTACTTGAAAAAAGAAGAAGTTCCACCTCAGGGTAATAATCAAAACACAAAACATCACATTATTTCTCCGTAAACAAATCCCTCTTGGCCTCTGACACTTTGGAGTACGTATCTGAGTGTATTGAACTTGTGCTACCCATTTTCCCAAAATGCGATCAACTCGGCTCGGCCTCACCTGCCCCGGCCGCATCGACACCATATTCATAATCGGAGAGGTAAATTACAGCACTCTTGGGTCAAGCACATGACCCTCGAATATGTTCGGTGCGCACAAGGAGTCCCTCCACTGGAGAAATTCTCACACTGCCGCTGCCGAGATTCGAACTACATACGCCATGCACCCAACCACTTGGGCGATCGTGTGGGTGTTGCTACCCATTTTCCCGCACGAGATTTGCTGTTAAACTCCCCACTGCATACATGATTCATCAAATCAAATACTCCATCCGGGCTAGATTAAACTGCACATTTTACTATTTTACATTATTCACTGTCAAACTTTTACTACATATATAAAAAGGCCTATGAGTAATAATATTATCATATGTGATATTTTTGGATTTGTCATAACAAATAGTTTTTAAAAAGTAACTTTTTTTTCCGATATTATGCGTAATTAAACATATTAACGGTCAAACATGATTATTGATAATCGTGAAAAGATTCCTTGCAATTTAACCCAGGACGGAGCATGTAATACATTTGTGGGGATCTAAAATGTTTTCATTGGAGCCCATATGTACAACCGTGATGATACTCTTATGTAGTTAGAGTTGGGTCGTAGCCTAATGATAGAGTTTAGCCAAAGAAGGGCATTGGGTTGTAGATTTTGAGGCCCAATTAGGGTATTATTTCTTACTCTAGAATGATTACCGTATTCGTGTGTAATTAAGGGCGGTAATTAAAGAAACCGTTATTTAGAACACAATGTATAAATACAAGGTACGCATTTATTCATAATTCATTATGTCTTAACAACATTGGACTCTTGGACTGACTTCGGTACCAGAGAGCCAACCCTTGGAACCCCCAAGGACAATTTTATTGAAGGTTGGTTTGAGAGAAGCTCAAGCCCAAGAACTGGTCGGTCGTTCGAGACGCATCAAGTGGCACCGACTGTGCGGACGACTAAGCCAGATCAAGGGTTTTTAGGGTTTATGTCCACGGTTATTCGAAGGAGTGAAAGGTTAAGGTTAATAGGTACGAGGGCTGGGTCTCCACAAAGGTCAAGAGTGGAGGATTCAGGGGCAGGAAATGAAGGCCGTGTCGAGGATACCAGCATGGCTAACCCTCACAACGTTAGGAACCGAGTCGCGTGCAGAGCCTGTTATGATGGTAGACCATGAAGGGGGTAAAACTTCAGTAGAATTCATCGCAAATACCATGACACCAATCTAGGAGGATGCACTGGGGCCCTCGAGGTAATTGGAAGTGATGGGAGAGCAAGAACAGGGAAACCCCAATCCTTTGCTCGAGGGGTAGCTGACCTGAGGGACGAAAGGTTTATGGATGTTTTGGGAGATTCTTATATGGAATCCTGTGGCCAGAATATGCAAGGAAATCAGAACGCGGGGACAGAAGCCCAAAACCACGATGTAGAGCAGGCAGCTCAGGTCCTGGCTGCAGTAGGCTATCGAGTTACCCCTCCTCCGAGGGATAACAGGATCATGCATAGGGTACTTCTACCCTCACCTGTAGGAATAACTATAGGATGGGACTCTCAGACTGTGATAGCCTACCCCTATTATGCATATGCTGGAAAGCCATGGCAAGCTAAGCCTCAGCCTTCCATTCTAGGTTACTCACAGGGACGCATATGCTGGAGGGACAGGGACGACGTATATGGTGATGGCTTTTTCTGCGATGCTAGGACATGGAAGTATGGGAATTCATGGAATGATGATTAGTTAGGGGCCTTACAATCCCCATGGCCAACCACCAGCATATTTGGGTTTTTGGACAGCCATGAACGAACCTTGGGTACGGGGCAACTCTACCTCCTTATCTACCACAGCTAAGGGGTCATGACAGGGGGCTGAACCTAACAAAAGGGCAACTGGAACCCCCCTCGGATATAAGAGAATCATTGAAAATGGAGTTGGATAGGTTGATCGAGCCCTTGGGCCAAGCTGCAAGGTCTCCTTTCAGCTCAATGATTATAGGGGGTTCGATGGTCAATAGAAGTGAAACCCCTGGAAAGACTTCCCACGTACAGTGGTGAGACCAACCCTCAAGAATTCATACAGACGTTCCTGGGTTTGATGAGTTCAAGGGATTTTGATGAGAAGTTGACATGTAAACTGGTAGAAAACTACCTGCGAGGAAAGGCACAAGAGTGGTTCAATAAGTTACCAAGAGGCTCGCTCCGATCGTACCGAGACTTCAATGGAGCGTTGTTGAGCCAGTATGCGCAGATGAAGAAGTTCACAAAAAACTGTATTAGAACTCTATCAGACGAAGCAAGGGTAGGGAGAGCACAAAGGGTTTCTATTATCGATATGTGGACGAGAGCTTGTGAGTGATAGAAACAACGAAGAACAAAGTGATCAAGGGGTACCTGTTGGGGATGTAGAACCTAGAATTATACCAGAAGCTGAGTACTAATACCCCTAAGACTTTGCAAAAAACTCCAGGTGGTTGTGGAGCAATACTCGAGGGTAGAGGAAGCAACCAGAAAGAAAAGAGATAGCCTTACATAGAAAATGGGAAGAAATGTAAAACTTAGAGGGAAAAGGCCAGTCGAACCCATAAGAACACCATTCGAGAAATACGCTTCATTGCCACCAACGCTAGGAGGGAGAACTCCTGCACATATCTTAAGTATATGATGTGTCCATTTTATATGCTTTATTTAGTAGTATTTAGGATCACTTTTGTGCTCTTTTATTATCGAGAGCTTGTGTTTTACCTTGAAATTCACTTAGGAGAGGCAAAAGCAACTTTGTACTCTTTTACCTCTTCTAAGTGGATTTTCTATGACAAGGGAAGAACACGGAAGCAACGAAGACCGGAAGACATTGAAGACTATACTTTCGAAGACTTTTGGATACTCACTTCGAAGACATGAAGACCGGAGGCCGATGAAGACCATTTTTGGAGCCGTTGAAGACTTGAAGATTGAGAGGGATGGCTATGAAGAAGACAAAGAAACAATGCAAAACTCTGGCTCCCGTCGCGACCCCATCGCGACACCATCGCGAGTCGCGACCAAGACCATCGCGAGTCGCGATGAACTCGTCGTGAGTCGCGACCAACGGGCGGCCAGAAATCAACTTTATCTTCTTTGCACTATAAATACTACTCTCTTTCTTCTTCTTCTCAAGTTTTGCTCAGCCCGTTTTCTCTGGGTTTTAGGGCTCCAAAACCCTTTGTTTTCTTCTCTTTCTTTTCTTAGTTTTTGTAGTTTAATTATGTTTCTTGTTGTTCTAGAGTAGTTTTTGTTCTTGGGAGCAAAGGATTGAAGCTTCCATTATCTATGTAGCAAGAACTCATTTCTATCTATCTATTTGGTGTTTTTTCTATTGTGCTTTTATTGTGCTTTGAATGTTAATTGTTGATTCTATTAATGTTGTTGAGAGCTTGATGATATGAAATGCTTGGATCAATTGCTAGCTAGGGTTTGGGGGATTTGGGTTAATTTCCCCCCTGTTCTTGTTAGTAATGTGAGAGTATGATTTAGAGCTTTTGATTGTGTTGATGGATTGATAATGTGCTAGACGAATGTGATTGATGTTGAACTCTTCGTCATGTTTGTTTATGTAGCAAACGAGAAGAGTTATATGCTCGTGGTCTATGAGTGGTCGCTCTTGACTAATCTCGTGTAATTGCATGAATTGGTTAAATGCTTAGTCACGGTGTAGTGGTCATAGGCATTGCCAAGCTTGTTGGTCCTTCGTGCTAAATGCCACCAATGACACCTTGAGTCGTGGTCGCGACTCGGGAGTCATTGGTGAGGTTTGACGAGAGATGTCGAACTCACTCTCGCAAACTACGAACTAAGAAGGATAGGAATTTAGTCTCCACGACAAGTAGTTGAAGTATTGAATAGATGATTTAAATTCATTCTTGAAGCATATGTTATTTGGCGTTTATGTATTCCTGACGGTGTGTTTCACTGCATGTGTGTCATGAGTTGTTTGAGCATAGGGAGTGCTTGTGTGGTTGAATTGTTTAGGTGTAGGAACGTGACGAATTCCGTAGCGCCTTTGCATGAAGATCTATGAGCATGAACTTAGAACTCCTTGTGATGTGTGTGTTGTGGTACTTGCTAGATGGGTGCGTGAGTGTTGGGTCCTGAATGCTATATGATGGAATGTGTGAATGATTCGATGAACTACATTAGATGTGGAAGTGGATATCCGTTGCCCCCAAGGCATTTTATCTTTGTAGTTTAAAACCCCTTTTCTTTAGTTTCGTTTGATGATTAGCATAGTCACTTGACGTTGCTAGTTATCTCGTCTTTTTATCTTTGTTAACTTAGGAAACCAACCAACCAACCCCCCCCCCCTTTACTTGCTTTTATGTGTGTGTATATATATGTACTCCTAGCCTAATATCAACCATTTGTGCTTAGACGCTTAGGAAGATCCCTCTTCTCTTTGGACGACCCCGATTTGCCACTATCTACCTAGTTGTAGAAAGTAAGCATTTAGGGCTTATAAATTATCTTTTGCACGGCGGGCGCGACGACCGCCCGCCCGTCAAAATGGCGCCGTTGCCGGGGAAGAGGCGTTTATTCTTAAGTATTTAGGTGTATTTGGTTGTGTATTAGCTAGTTGTTTTTATTTTCCACTACTTGGTGGTTGTTTTTGTTCGGAGTAGGTATTGCTTGAGTTCTGGGTAATTTATTTTATCGAGAATCCTTGCACTATGATTCCGAACTTTTGAAAACAAAAAAAAAATTTTAATGGAGCGTCTCACCTTGAGGGAACTCATGATGAGAAGAGAGGCTCAACAAGCAAGGTTTTGTAGGATGTGTCATTTCGACCATCCTACCGAATCTTGCCATTTGTTGTGGGAAGAGCACTATGACCGAGAAAGAACCCATGGTTTTCAAAACCATGGGTACTATGAAGAGTGCTATCAAGAGGTAGGAGACATTGGTTTTCAAGGGCAAGATGCTCATGAATGCTATCCATAGCACAACTCTTACAATCCGGAATAGAGTGGTAGTCTGGATTTGTGGTATGAGAATGAGCCGGAAAACCAATATTACGAGCAACCTAGTTGGCCATCACCACCCTATACCATACCCCAAAACCAAGCCCAACAAGGAAGTTCAAGTTTGACACGTGAGGATGTCTTAAATAGGATAGCAAACTTGAACTCCTTTACTAGTGAGGAGCCGGATAACCAGCTCTCCTCTAGTGTTGAGGCCATTGAGGGGCATGTGAGGAACATATTAGAGGTATTGGCCCGCATGGAAGCTCGTGATTCCGAAAACACACCATCCCAACTTGAACTCGATGATTCGGTGAGTGAGGTCACCAATAATAATGATTTTGAGTTTGAAAGGGATGAGGAGTTAGTTGTAGAGGATAGAAAAATGGAGGAAGAGGTGATAGTGCTATATCATCCATTTGCATTGTCACCCCTTCTCCCACCTAGTGAACCAACTCTAATATTTTTGGAAGTTTTGAGGGAAACGAGAGAGGAGCCAAAAGACTATCCCAAGCTCCCTAACCACTTAATTCCCTTTGAACCATCTCCACCTCCACAAGACTTTCCTCTTGGAAGTTTTGTGCCCCCACCTCTCGTATTTTGGATGCTCATGGTGAAGAGCTTCAAGCCTTCACCATACGGATAACATTAGGGTCGTGCCGACGACCTTAAAAATACGGAGATTCGTCGTGCTGACGACGTTAAATAAATTCGGCATTTCTTTTAGTTTTTGCTTCTTAGTTTATGTTTCTTAGTTTGTTTTTGTTGTTGTTTTGTTTTGTTCTTTTTGTGGCTTGTTTTTCTGTGATTTTGTAGCAAAGTGAAGTGCATTGCAATGAAGGAGATGAAGGAACGAGATCAATGAACGAGGGAAGAAAGCTTGGACAGTTGGTAAGCAAAAGAAAAATTTTAAGCCTGGGATACCCTGCCGTCGCGAGTCGCGATGGGCTTCGTCGCGAGTCGCGACGAACAGGGGAGAAAAATCATTCCCAGCGCCAACTTTCCGCGAGTCGCGATGACTTCGCGAGGCTCGTCGCGAGTCGCGACACACTTCGTCGGGAGTCGCGACGAGCTCAGAAAATTTTGAGCTCTCGGACTCAACTTTCTGCGAGTCGCGATGACTTCGCGAGGCTCGTCGCGAGTCGCGACGAACCGCGTCGCGAGTCGCGACGTGCTCAGTAACTGTTGAAATTTTTTTTTTTTGAGCCCGGATTTCAAATTTCCAAGCTTCCAAATTTCCAAATGATTTTAAACATTGCATGATCCTACCTTCTTCTCCACCCAACACTCCCAAGAACCACCACATACCCACTCATTCCTCCACCATCCTACACATGTTGACATATGAACATCCTTGCATCTTTATAGTACATTTGTTGATTGTAGTATGCCGACTACATCATTGTAACCGTAAGTGCATATCCTATAATGATGCTTGTATACATGTCAATATATGTTGGATATTTTTCATGATTATTCTTATAGTGTTGGTTGGGTGTGATTTGGTTGTTCTTTGAAAATACTATGGTTATTAACTCTTGATGCTAAACCTAGTATTACATATCCTTATGTACTTGTGAGTTTAATGTGTTCTTCGTGGTGTAGTCTTGATCAAACGGCGTCATGGAGACAATGCTTTTCTCGAGGGGTGAGTTCTTCTACGGCATCTTTGCTCACCCTTCCGGTTCTGAAACCTATCTCGGGACCATCCAAGTACTTGGATATCGCCATATCACCGGCGAATTTGCGGAGAAATGGGTGTCACTCTAACTCCCTTACCTTGATTTTTATTGTTCTTGCCTTACGTGTTTACATTGAGGGCAATGTAATGTTTTAAGTGTGGGGAGGGGTTAGAGGACTCATATGCATGCTAGATTGTTTTGGAATGCTTTTTGCTACTTTTCATTGGAAAAACATGAGGAAAAAAATAGAAAAACAAAAAGAAAAAAAAATATAGAAAAAGAAAAAGAAAAAAAAAGAAAAAGAAAACCCGCTAAGTTGAAAACCCGAGAGGGCAACTTAGGCAATATTGGGGGCCCGGATAGGTCGAAAACCCTTAAAGGGCGGCCTAGGAAAAAATGAGAGGCTAAAATGTGCGGAAAAAGGTGAGATGTGAGCTAAAGAAACATGATGTGTGGCTAGGATGAAAACTCGAAAGAGCTCCTAGGCAAAATGAGAGAAATTGAGAGAAATTGAAGAACGATATGATTTCACTCACTTGCCGGCGTTGGAGTCATAAGGTTGCGGTTGTCACATGGATGGATCGGGTAGCTCAATATCTATAGACCTCTTGGGATTGGGTAGCTTAGTGGGTTAGGAAACGAAGTGTGGTTATGAAATTCCTTATCTCTTTCTACTTCGTTTTTGGTTGATATATTGGCATTAGGTGTAGTATGTGCTTAAACCTCTTCAATGATTTTCACTTCATCTTGTGTCATTGGACTGTGGGAATATCAATTCGGGGCTTTGAAATATTTTTATGGGTAGTGAATTGATAAGTGGTAGGTTTGGTTAGATCTAGGATTGGGGATGTGTGTGTGAAAAAATTCTCATGTGAGCTTTTATTTTGGGATTTTTGATATTGAGAGTTTTTGTGAGGCTTTGATTGGGGGATTAGTTTAGGTTTTGGATATATCATTTACTCCGTGTGCTTGGTTCTTTTCTTACTCGAGGGCGAGTAAGGTCTAAGTGTGGGGATATTTGATGTGTCCATTTTGTGTGGTTATTTTAGGGGTTTTAGGATGTGGATATGCCATTTCCTCCGTATGCTTGAATCTTTTCTTACTCGAGGACGAGTAAGGTTTAAGTGTGGGGAGGTTTGATGTGTCCATTTTATATGCTTTATTTAGTAGTATTTAGGATCACTTTTGTGCTCTTTTATTATCGAGAGCTTGTGTTTTACCTTGAAATTCACTTAGGAGAGGCAAAAGCAACTTTGTACTCTTTTACCTCTTCTAAGTGGATTTTGTGTGACAAGGGAAGAACACGGAAGCAACGAAGACCGGAAGACATTGAAGACTATACTTTCGAAGACTTTTGGATAATCACTTCGAAGACATGAAGACCGGAGGCCGTTGAAGACCATTTTTGGAGCCGTTGAAGACTCGAAGATTGAGAGGGATGGCTATGAAGAAGACAAAGAAACAATGCAAAACTCTGGCTCCCGTCGCGACCCCGTCGCGACACCATCGCGAGTCGCGACCAAGACCGTCGCGAGTCACGACGAACTCGTCGCGAGTCGCGACCAACGGGCGGCCAGAAATCAACTTTATCTTCTTTGCACTATAAATACTACTCTCTTTCTTCTTCTTCTCAAGTTTTGCTCAGCCCATTTTCTCTGGGTTTTAGGGCTCCAAAACCCTTTGTTTTCTTCTCTTTCTTTTCTTAGTTTTTGTAGTTTAATTATGTCTCTTGTTGTTCTAGAGTAGTTTTTGTTCTTGGGAGCAAAGGATTGAAGCTTCCATTATCTATGTAGCAAGAACTCATTTCTATCTATCTATTTGGTGTTTTTGCTATTGTGCTTTTATTGTGCTTTGAATGTTAATTGTTGATTCTATTAATGTTGTTGAGAGCTTGATGATATGAAATGCTTGGATCAATTGCTAGCTAGGGTTTGGGGGATTTGGGTTAATTTCCCCCCTGTTCTTGTTAGTAATGTGAGAGTATGATTTAGAGCTTTTGATTGTGTTGATGGATTGATAATGTGCTAGACGAATGTGATTGATGTTGAACTCTTCGTCATGTTCGTTTGTGTAGCAAACGAGAAGAGTTATATGCTCGTGGTCTATGAGTGGTCGCTCTTGACTAATCTCGTGTAATTGCATGAATTGGTTAAATGCTTAGTCACAGTGTAGTGGTCATAGGCATTGCCAAGCTTGTTGGTCCTTCGTGCTAAATGCCACCAATGACACCTTGAGTCATGGTCGCGACTCGGGAGTCATTGGTGAGGTTTGACGGGAGATGTCGAACTCACTCTCGCAAACTACGAACTAAGAAGGATAGGAGTTTAGTCTCCACGACAAGTAGTTGAAGTATTGAATAGATAATTTAAATTCATTCTTGAAGCATTTGTTATTTGGCGTTTATGTATTCCTGACGGTGTGTTTCACTGCATGTGTGTCATGAGTTGTTTGAGCATAGGGAGTGCTTGTGTGGTTGAATTGTTTAGGTGTAGGAACGTGACGAATTCCGTAGCGCCTTTGCATGAAGATCTATGAGCATGAACTTAGAACTCCTTGTGATGTGTGTGTTGTGGTACTTGCTAGATGGGTGCGTGAGTGTTGGGTCCTGAATGCTATATGATGGAATGTGTGAATGATTCGATGAACTACATTAGATGTGGAAGTGGATATCCGTTGCCCCCAAGGCATTTTATCTTTGTAGTTTAAAACCCCTTTTCTTTAGTTTCGTTTGATGATTAGCATAGTCACTTGACGTTGCTAGTTATCTCGTCTTTTTATCTTTGTTAACTTAAGAAACCAACCAACCAACCCCCCCCCCTTTACTTGCTTTTATGTGTGTGTATATATATGTACTCCTAGCCTAATATCAACCATTTGTGCTTAGACGCTTAGGAAGATCCCTCTTCTCTTTGGACGACCCCGATTTGCCACTATCTACCTAGTTGTAGAAAGTAAGCATTTAGGGCTTATAAATTATCTTTTGTACGGCGGGCGCGACGACCGCCCGCCCGTCAGTATACATAGAGGGTTGTTTCGATCACTCCCACATTTGCTGAATTCGCATAACTCGGTGGTGGCCCGGAGAGAAAAAAATCGGTATTGAAATCATTACAGGGATTTGGGCTATGATATAAATAATTGCATACAGTTGAGGATGAAGATCGATAGGTGTGAGCGGGAAGGACAATTTTGAGGGCAAGGACTCAGGAACCAGGCCGCACCCTCAAGGCCTCGAATGAACCAATGACAACCTTATAGAAGGAACAATAAAAACAATGGGGGTAGAGGAGATTCTAGGCCTTGAGAGCGGGCATTTTAAGATAGAGGGTAAGAAGGAAGGCGAGATAGATCCCAGGAGCAATCAGGGAGAGGGTTATTCAAGATAACCAAAAAAGGGAAAACCCACCCATTCGAAGAGTGATTAATGTCATCAATTTCATGGTGGGAGAGATATATTCAAATGTTGTGATAAAAGCAAAGGCTCAAAGGGTCCTTGCGGAAGAACCCGGCCACAAAGGTTTCGATCGGACGAGACGGTCACTTTCTCAGAAGCGGATGCAGTGCCAAAAAAAACCTCATGCAGATCCTATGGTAATTTCAGCCATTATTGGAACATCTTTGATAAGAAGAGTATTTATTGATGACAGAAGTGGGATAGAGATAATGTTTACTGAGAGCTTTGATCAGTTGGATATAGGGCATGACAACTTGAAAAAGTTAGCCTCACCTTTATCCAAATTCACGGGAAACCTGATATTAACCCTATGAGAGATAAATCTGTCTGTTTGCATAGTAGATGGTGACAAGGGGTGACTATCATGTGTAACTTCTCTATCGTGGATGCCCCTTCCCCTTACAATGTGATTTTAGGAAGGCTGTGGATGTGCCAGGCTCGAGCAGTCTGGTCACCCTATCACCTTATGATGAAGTTCCAGATTGAAAAGGGAGTGGCATCCATTTGAGGATATTATACTAATGCTAAAAAATGTAACCTTACTGCGATACACGAAGTGAGAAAACAAAGAGATGTAGCAACGGTGCATATAGATATGGGATTAACCGATACAATACAAATGCATATTTGAGATATGGGATCAGTAGCTTTTGGGAAGCTAATTCCAAAAGACATTAAGGAAATATTGAAAGTCCTATTGAGAGAATACGGGGATGTATTCTCGTGGGATACTTCTGACCTAACGGAAGTACATTCGAGTGTTGCACTGCACAGGCTGAATATTGACCCCTCGATAAAGCCAGTGAAGTAGAAGAGAAGGGTGTTTACTCCTAAAAGAGCTGAAGCAATTAAAGAAGATGTGGAGAAGTTGTTGAAGGAAGATGTTATCGAGGAGGTGTTCTACCCCGAATGGATTGCTAACCTAGTTATGGTTCCAATGCATGACGGGGCCTGGAGAATGTGGATAGACGTCACCGATTTGAATAATGTTTCCCCAAAGACAGTTACACATTGCCACCAATTGACAAGTTGGTGGAAGCCATCACTGGATATCAGATTATGGCCTTCTTTGACGTGCATAAAGGGTATCACCAAATACTCATGACAGAAGAAGACAAGGAAAAAATTTCGTTTATTATAGATGTGGGCACATGCTGTTATAAGAAGATGCCGTTTAGGTTAAAAAAATACCGGTGCTACTTACCAGACGTTGGTTGATAAGTTGTTCAGGGGACAGATAGGGAAGAATATGGAGATTCATGTGGATGATATGGTTTTCAAAAGAATAAGTCGTGGAGAATTATTAAAAGACCTGGAAGAAACATTTGGCAGGCTTCGAGGGGACTAACTTGAAGTTGAACCCGTCCAAATGTGTTATCGGTGTAGGAGCATGAAAGTTCCTCGGATTCATGGTCTCAAAGAGGGGTATTGATGTGAAACCAGAGAAGGTCAAAGCTTTGAAGAGAATGAAAACCCCACAATCAATAAAAGATGTACAAAAGATTATAGGATCTCTAGCAGCGTTGAGTAAGTTCCTATCGAAGGTGGCAGAGAAACACCTACCCTTCATCGATATCCTTCGAAAGGTAAATAAATTTGAGTGGAATGATAAATGCGATGAGGTATTCAAGCAGTTGAAGGAGAACTTGGGAACACCCCTTACCCTGATGAAGCCAGATAAGGATGAGACGCTATATGTGTAAATTTCTGTATTGCCTTTGGCAATCAGTGAAACCCTAGTAAAGAGAGAGAAAAGGTGCAACACCCAATTTACTTTATCAGTCATGCCTTACAAGGGCCGAAGACAAGGTATACTGTCCTCGAGAGCTTGATTCTAAACCTCGTACATGCATCTAGAAGATTGAGACCCTACTTCCAGGGGCACAGGCTAGTAAGAGGAGCTTGTGGTGGTTCCATTGGGAATAAGACTTCGATGGAGGCTATGGAGCTCTATGAGGAGTTAGTCGAGAAGTCAAGGAACTTTAGTTCGAGGGCCGATTTGAAAAGAAAAAATCCCAACAAAAAACGTGCTCCTTCTAACAATGGGAAGCTTGAAGACCAAGTCTCTGTACTCACTTCTATGGTAAAGTCTTGGATGACCAAGTTCGGGAATGCACCACATGTAAAATCTTGTGAAACTTGTTCACCGACGCATCCTACGGACACTTGCCGTTTTTTGCAAGATGATTTTGTTGAGGAGGTGAGTGCCATGGGATATGATATGAATGAAACCAAGGAGGCCAAGGATACCAAGCTGGGCAAGGCTATTAAGGAAATCAAGGGTACCAAGGTGGCCAAGGCTACCAAAATCGGCCTTGCAATTTGGGTAATCGAGATTACTCGAATATCCGGTAGGAAAAACCTCATTGAGGTCAAAATTCCCCTCCTTATCACCCTCCTCAACAACAATATCAGCTCCTTCAACAACAATACACAGGCTTCATGACAAGCCCCAAAATCAAGGTGAAAGTTTGGGGTTGTCATAGGATGAAATCATGCAAGTCATTAGGAAGTTGGGCATATGTGTGGAGAAGGCCGATCAGTTCCAAGAGAAGGCTGAATAAAGAATCAAATTCTTAGAGACCTAAGTGAGCTAAATAGTTCAAGCTTTGAATCAGATAGAGGCAAGATATTTGGGAAAACATCCTTCTCAGCCGGTGTTGAATCCCCGCCAAAATGCTAGTGCAATAACTTTGAGAAGTGGTAAGGAGGTTAGCAACCCTCCAAATGATGAAGTTGTTGAGAATGAACCTAGAAGGGTTGAGTTATTTAAAAAGGAAGTGGAAGAGGAGGCCAAGAAATTGGCCAAGGAGAAAGCAAGGAAGGGGAAGGAGAAGGAAGAGGAGATCACTATTAAAAAATCAACCTCCATTCCTAGCCTTCATCCCCTCCTCACAAGAAGGAAAAGATGGTGGAAATTCCTCCATATGTGCTGAAACCACCACTTTCGGAAGCTTTGAAGGATAAACGGAGGAAGGAGACCAATAAGGAAATTTACGAAGTCTTTCGTAGCTGTGAGGTAAATATCCCTCTCTTGAATGCCATTGAGCAAATTCCTAGTGATGCTAGATTTCTAATGGAATTGTGTGTTTTGAATAGAAAACAAAGAGCAAAGAACAAGCTTAGGAATGAGATAGAAAACAAAGAGCAAAGAACAAGCTTAGGAATGGGATAGAAAACAAAGAGCAAAGAACAAGCTTAGGAATGGGAAGAATGAACATGTCTCCGCTTTGTGCCAAAAGAAGTTACCTCCTAAGTGTAGCGATCCTAGCATGTTCACAATCCCTTGCATGATAGGAAATAAACATTTTTAAAAAGTCATGTTTGATTTAGGTGCATCAATATATGTGATTCCTTACTCTTTTTATGAAAGCCTCAATTTAGGTAATTTGCACAAAACCGGGGTGGTAATCCAATTAGCTAATCGTTCTAGTGCATACCCTAAAGGTATTGTTGAGGATGTGTTGGTTAAGGTGGATTCCTTAATATTCCCCGCAGATTTTTATGTCCTTGACATAAAGCATGATAAATATACCACCCCGATTTTGTTGGGGAGGACATTTTTGAAAACTTCGAGGACTATTATTGATGTGCATAATAGTACCCTCACTATGGAATTTGATGGGATTAAAGTAGAGTTTAACATAAATGACTCTATGAAGTATCCTATAGAAGAATATTCTTTCCATACTATTGATATAGTTGAAGATGTGGTGCAAGATGTTTTTGAATTGAATGGTGATGATTCCTTGTTAGTTACCCTGGAAAATAATGTTGAAGATGCATGTCTTGTATATTCCATGAGTACTAACTTGAAGGAAAGCATTGAAGATTTGAGCATTCTTGAAGAGGTGGCTCCAAGCCCTCCTCTCTAATCTTAGAAGAGCCCAAGAAAATAGAATTCCTCCAATCACATGTGCAAGCCCCGATTATTGAGCTTAAACCTTTGCCAAGTGATATCAAGTATGCATTTCTTGGGGAAGAGGAGACACTCCTGGTTATCATTTCGAGTAAGCTCACCCAATAGCAAGAGAACAAGCTAATGGTGCTGTTGTGGGAAAATAAAAGAAGTAATTGGATGAACTTGATGACATCAAGGGCATTAGTCTATCCACTTGCATGCACTAAATTTTGCTGGAAGATGATGCAAGACCCGTGCGATAACCCCAATGCTTGTTGAACTCACCTATGATGGAGGTAGTGAAGGGAGAGATTATCAAATTGCTTCAAGTGGGAATGATATATCTGATCTCGGATAGCAAATGGGTGAGCCTAACTTAAGTGGTGTCAAAGAAGAGTTGGGTGATGGTAGTTGAGAATGAAGAAGGTGAAATGGTACCCACTCGTGTCCAAAATGGGTAGCGCATTTTCATTGACTACCGAAGGATAAATGAGGAAACCCAAGAGGATCACTTCCCATTGCCGTTCATTGATCAAATGCTCCGGAGGCTTGCAAGTCATCCATACTATTACTTTTTGGATGGGTACTCGGGTTATTTTCAAGTGGCCATTGCCCCGAAGGACCAAGAGAAGACAACCCTCACGTGCCCTTTTAGTACGTTTACTTATCGGCGTATGCCTTTTGGGCTATGTAACGCCCCCGCCACTTTCCAATGGTGTATGGTATGCATTTTTCCAGAATTTTTTCAAAACTTTGTTGAAGTGTTCATGGATGATTTCACCGTTCATGGTAATTCTTTTGACAATTGTTTAGCAAATTTAGCATAAGTTCTTAACCGTTGCATTGATAGTAATCTTATGTTAAATTCCAATAAATGTCATTTTATAGTGGAACAAGGCATTGTCTTAGGTCATGTTGTCTCCTCTAAGGGTATTGAGGTAGACACGGAAAAGATAAACTCAATTTAAACTTTGCCTTATCCTACTAAAGTGCGCAAAGTGCACTCTTTTCTTGGTCATGCAGGATTCTATCGCCGGTTCATCAAAGATTTTTCAAAGATTGCATCTCCTTTGTGCAAGTTGTTGCAAAAGGACGTAGAATTTGCGGTGGATGATGGTTGTAAAGGCGATACATTAAAGGAGAGGCTAGTTTTGGTCCATGCCCTTTGAGATCATGTGCAATACAAGTGACAATGCCGTCAGAGTTGTGCTAGGTCAAAGTGTGGGGAGAGCACCTCATGCCATCTACTATGCACCCATGTCTCTCAACAAGGCCCAAAGGAACTACTCCATAATGGAAAAAGAATTTCCAGCCCTGGTATTTTCTTTAGACAAGTTTTGATATTATTTGCTTGGTACCAAAGTTATTGTGTACACTGACCATGCAGTGCGTCATTATTTGATGAAGAAGAAAGAGGCCAAGCTGAGATTGATTATATAGATCTTGCTTTTGAGCGAGTGTGACTTGGAGGTTCGAAACAAGAAGGACACAGAGAACCTTGTAGCCGATCATTTGAGCCAGTTGGATCCATACCAAGGAATTGAGGTAAATTCACCACTTAAGGAGCAACTACGAAGGAGTTCCCCGATGAACAATTGTTTGCAAATTAGGACTTCCAACCGTGGTATGATGACATTGTAAACTTTCTTGTCTCCGGTAAATTTTCTCCCCATTTTTCTAAAGCTCAAAGAGATAGGCTAAGAAGTAATGCTAAATATTATGTGCGGGAGGATCCCTTTTTATGGAAACATTGTGTAGATCAAGTTGTTAGGAGTGCATTCAATTCTTCCTTTTTGTCATTCAAGTGCGGGATGATCCCAATAATGAAGTGCATTCAATTCTTCCTTTTTGTCATTCTTATGCATGTAGAGGTCATTTTGGAGCAAAAAAACCACTAGAAAAGTTCTAGAGAGTTGTTCTTATTGGCCTACCTTTAATAAACATGCATACATCTTTTGCAAAGCTTGTGACAAATGTCAAAGAGTAGGAAATATTTCTTCTAGAAATGAGATGCCTCAAAAAGCTATGTTGTATTGTGAAATATTTCATGTTTATGGAATTGACTTTATGAGACCTTTTCCTAACTCTTATAATTTTACATACATTCTTCTTTTGGTTGATTATGTGTCAATGTGGGTTGAGGAAAAACCCACTAGAACTGATGATTCAAAAGTGGATGCAGATTCTTGAAAGATAACATCTTCTCTAGGTTTGGATCCCCGAGCCTTCATTAGTGACCGTGGCACACATATTAGCAACCGGACAATAGAGGCACTCTTGAAGAACTATGGTGTCACACATAAGACCTCCACCGCGTACCACCCACAAACCAAGGGGCAAGCCAAAGTTCCAACAGGAAAATCAAGTCCATCCTCGAGAAAATGGTTATTCCTAACTTGGAGGATTGGAGTTCTCGGTTGAATGATGCCTTGTGGGCATATATGATGGCTTACAAGACACCGATTGGTATGTCACCATACTAGTTAGTATTTGGGAAGCCAAGTCATTTACCAGTGGAAGTAGAGCACAAAGCCTATTTGGAGGTCAAGAGTTTCAGCCTTGATGTAGATGAGGCCGGTTTACATAGGAAGATGAAATTACAAGAGTTAGAGGAGATACAAAGAGAATCCTATAAAAATACCGAGATCTACAAGGAGAAGACCAAGGCGTGGTATGACAAGATGATAAATAGGAAGGGCTTTGTCGTGGGACAAAAAGTCCTCCTATTTCAATCCAGCCTCCACCTATATCCAGGTAAACTAAGGTCACAGTGGAGTGGCCCTTTTAAAGTGGTAAAGGTATTCCCGCATGGCGTGGTAGAGAATATGGATCATAACACGTCAAGACGTTAAAGGTCAATGGGTAATGTCTGAAGCCTTGCCATGAAATTTTTGTGCAGGAAAAAGGAGAGGATGTTAATCTTCTTGATCCGCTTTGTGATTAAGCTCCAAAAAGGGGAGTAAATCATGGAGACGATGTTAAATAAACTTGGTTTTGATCATCCGGATTGTCATTTGTGACTTTCCTTTGATGTTGTTTCATTTTGAGTTTTTATCGTTAGTTTCATTATTTGATTTTTCACTTTTCACGGGTGTGTTTTTCCCTGATTTTGTAGCAATATGTAGAGCATAGCACTAGATTTTTGAAAGAAGGAAGGCAAGAAGGAAGGAAGACAAGATGGGACGTGTGGTAAATTTAAAAATTTTCTAAGTACCAAGAAGGGTAAGATTTTGCGAGTCCCGATGATCTTGTCGCACGTCCCGACGAGTTTAGGAAAACTTGAGAAAGAATATGAGCTTTTAGGCTCAACATTTTACGACTCGCAACCAGGTGTGTCGCACGTCGTGACTAGAAATTGCAATTCGCAATGGCTTTGTCATACCTCGCAACCGGATAAGAAATGTTTTTTAAAGATTGAGCTTTCAGACTTAACTTTCTGTGACTTACGAAGGATCTGCCGGGTGTCGTGATGAGTCTTTGTGTGTAGCAAAGATTCCATCACCCATCGTGATAGAATCAAGAAAATATTTTGAATATTGAAGCTTACAGGTCCAACTTTTTGCGAGTCGCGACCGTGACCTTCGCGACTCGCGAAGTCTGGGTTATCTTTTAAACCCAGTTGACCTTCTTGTTATGAGTATCGACCATGACCTTCATGACTTGTGATGCACGTTCAGAGACACTTTTAAGTAGACATGACCTTCTTATGTTCCTTACTTTCTCAAACTCTCCTCCGCCACCCTCTTCCTATCTCCGCCCCTTACCACCACTCCTCCATCTTTCTGGCCACCAATCACCATCCCTCTGACAAGAACTCAACCCTTCTCCATTCCCAATCCATCTCCTCACCACAGCCCAAATTAGTGAAAGAGAAGAACCTATGATTAGCTTTTCGGGAAATTTCCAAACGAACAATTTCAACGAAATCTTTCAATTTCTTATTTTACTATGTTCAACTCTAACCCTAGGTTTTGGGGATTTTTGAAAGTCTAAATTTTTTTTAGTCCCCAACATAGCATCTTAAATTTTTTTTGATCCCTAAGGACAATACCGTATTTGTTCAGCAACCAACATATACAAAATTATTTTTTTGGTCCCTAAAGGTGGTTTTCAGGTAAGTTAACGGTAAAATTGGTCAAAATATGTTAAACGAAAATTATAACCCTGGGTTTAAAAATTATTTTAAAAAATCTTCTTCCCTAACATAGCCCTTCTCCGCCGACCTCCACCTATCACCACCTGCCGCCATCGTCCATTCACCTTACTCGTCACCGGGATGAGATGGAAAACCAATTCCTTCTGGAGACCCAACTCTCAATCTTCTTCTTCTTCCATTGAATTTCAAACCCAGTGGATGAAGCTTTAGCGTGATCGAGGCTTATGGCGTGACATGGAGGAGTTCAGGTCAGGTGAAGGAGCCCCCGTAGAGTGGCGAGCTGTGTGGTGAAGGAGCTCCCAGCGTTGATCGAGGTCGGCACTTCAAAGGTTTACAGTGGTGCGCCAGCCTTGGGCGGCGGCAATTTCATTGAATAAGGTGATCGGCGAAGGTGATGATAGTAACGACTAGAGCAGTGGTGGAATCACTAAGGAGGGAGCCACGCCTGAGATCCATGTGTCGCTGAGGAAGAAGACGTGTGTGGATTCACGTGCATTCAGTGGGCACTTTTTTTTGCGAGCGTGCATTTTCATCAAAAACAAACATTTATTTTTAAGGTTTTTAATTTGTAAAATTACTAAAACACCCCTGGTTATATCGGAAATAAGTCCAATTTACCTGAAAACTGCCAGGAAATCACTTTAGAGACCACAATATTTATTTTGTATTTGTTGGTTGCTGCAAACGTGGTATTGGTTTTGGGGACCAAAGGATGGTATTGCATTATATTTAGGGGACCTAAAAAATAATTTAGTCTTTTTGAAAATCTAAGTGAATTAAGCTAGGGCTCTTTGTGGGCGTACCTATTTGACCTTCCTACTCATCTAAGTGGTAAAATTCCTCACTTTTACAAATTTAAATTATAATATTTGAGTAGTTCTCATTTTGGTGAAGTGTGATTTTGTGGATTGATGATATTTGTATAGTTCTAATATTTCTTCACTTTGTGCTCTTGAATTTTGATAATTTAGACTGTGATTATTTATGTGAACTTTCAAAGTTGTGGGATTGTTGGAATTGGTAGTGAATGATTTGTGCTGTGTATGTGGAATTTTTGGCATGGCGAATATAACTTAGATATTTGATGTGTAATTGTTGGATAATACTTAGAATAGTTTAGCTTGGGCATGATTGTTAACATTTTGGAATTGTTGATATTAGCTAAGCTTGGTGATAAGTGGAGATGATTGTGATTCTAGGATGTTGCATATGGGATATTTTGTTATGTGATAATATCAAAGTGTGGGAAATACAATGCATGAACTAAATTGGTGAAATAGGACACACTTGTGGCATGCTTTCTCTAGCTATGCAATTGGATTTAACTTTACATGTATGAGCTTATAAGCGTTCTTGCATCTCTATAGTGGCTTTTAATGATTGTAGTGTGTTATCTACATCATTTTGATCGTGATTGCTAGATTCTATAATGATGCTTGGATGTTGTCACTATATGTTGCATATTTTTGCATGATATATTCTAGTAAAGATTTCATGGTTTTATCCATTTGTGACCTTGTGCATTTAACATTGTTTGTTGTGTTGTAAGCCATGCCTTCGAAGAGACCTAGGGCTGCCACTCGAGTGGTGAGCACATCTGCTCCACCTCCACCTCTCCAACGGGCTCCGAAGCTAGCCCCGACACCTCTGTCGAACTGTTACATGGGTTTGACCCAGATCACTGGAGCCTATACGACAAGGTGAGACATCCTAGATGCCCGCAAGATTTAGGAGACCAGCTTCATTGATGAGACAACACTGGATACCCTCGGGCTGAAGGAGCCATTCCATTGCCTTCTTGCCAAAGGAGGATTGGAGGGGTTCATGAGTAACACTGCCACTACCTATAGGTGGCACACTTTGGAGTACCTCTCCACAGTGAGGATGTGTAGCATGAGAGATAATAATCTATGCGAGAGAGATATCTGGTTCCACCAGGATGATATCTCTTAGGAGATGACCGTGTTATAGATTGAGGCTGCCTTTTGGTGGAACACGGTGGAGATTCGGTCGAGATCGGACCCACCGCTCCCAGAGCGTAGTATTGAGGAGGATGTGATCTTTTGGTCCATCGTGATGAAGAGGACAAGAAACTCTGAGGACAAGAACAACATCATTATCCATCCCGCTCTCAGATATGTGCAAAGATTCTTGACAAGCGCATTATTTTCTTTCAGAGAGCAAAAAAATGTGCCCAATCCAGACATTCATTACTTGTGGCATTGACGAGTGGGGGACGGGCTATAGGAAATGGGGTAAGATGTGAATGGCAAGGGTCATCGAGGTGGCAAAAAGGAGATGGGAGAGATTCCCACAGGGGGGTATGATCACCCTCCTAGTAGAGTACTTCGACCACATGGTCCCAGATGGTTTTCTGCTGGTGGGCAGAGATTCTTCATACCT
This sequence comes from Rubia yunnanensis, assembly GCA_037428765.1. Lineage (NCBI taxonomy): Eukaryota > Viridiplantae > Streptophyta > Magnoliopsida > Gentianales > Rubiaceae > Rubia > Rubia yunnanensis. The sequence goes on along the minus strand of CM075068.1, from coordinate 49,404,692 downwards.
TCACAGTGGGAAGGATGAAGAAATTCAACCTGATGAATACCACAGCTTCCTGAGGTGTATACCACTGAGTGTATGAGGCGAGGAATGTCACATTTATAAAGTTGCCTAACACCCAGCGCACCAAGATAGAGTTTGACATGCCAGTTGGGGCTTGGCGATAGAGCCATATACTCTGTGTAGGGAGGCTTTTGAGTGGGAGCTTAAGAACCTACCTCCTCTTTCAGTTCAGACTGATAAGGGTGTCCTTCCGTTCACTCAGGCACATGATGTGCCACATTCTCCACCATCTCAGATGGGACCCGAGCTGATACAGGAGGATGAGCACGGTCAGTTCCCCCAGTCCCCACTAGGTTTCTATACCCAGCTGATGTAGACAGTGGAGCATGGTTTCCGTGGGTAGGTTGAGCATAACCTGTTTGTCACGTGGAAACTAATGGAACATGATGAGGAGATCGATGAGCTCGTATCCAGAGTCTAGGATATGCAGGCTCAGTATGGTGGTCCCTCCAACCCTGATCTCGGAGCAGCCAGGCGTCAGGAGAGGTGTCAGAGTGACGAGGAGTGGATGGCACAGTACAGATGGCGCTACTTCAGTGATGGTGGATCATCCTCATAACAATGAATGTGAGAATTTTTTTTCTTGCTTTCCCCTACTTTGATTTGTATGTTTTGCCCCGTTTTTTCAACATTGAGGGCAATGTAGTGTTCTAAGTGTGGGGAGGGGTATTTAGCATTTACTGCTTTATTTTGGATACTTTCTTTAGACTTGGATGATTTGGGATGTTTTCTTCGTTTTGGGATGCTTTCCTTTCATGTATTTGGATATTTTGTTAGCTTTGACATTTGAAAAGCTTTTTGCTACTTTTGATTGGAAAAACATAGAAAAATGAAAAAAATAGAAAATTTTGAAAAAAAAAGTAAAACGTAAAAGAACAAAAATAAAAAGAATTCCGCTAAGTTGAAAACCCGAGAGGGTAATTTAGGCAACATTGGTGGTCCGGGTAGGCCAAAAACCCAAAAGGGCAGCCTAAGCAAACATGAGAGGCTAAAAGTGTGGAAAAAGGTGAAACGCGAGCCAAAGAAAAATGACGTGTGACTAGGATAAAAACCCGAAATGGCCCTCGGAAAAATGAGAGATAGAGAGAAAAATTTTAAAAAATGTGCTACAATTTGACTCATTTCCCAGCATTGGAGTCATAAGGTTGTGGTTGATATATGGATGGATCGGGTAGCCTAACATCATGGGACTTCTTGGGATTGGAAAATTTAGCAGGGAAAAACGAAGTAAGGTATGAAATTCTTGATTGTTGATATGCTTCATTTTTGGGTTGATATATTGATATAGAGTGAAGTATGTGTTTGAACCTTATTCTCCCTCCGTCCCACTTTAAAATTCCTAATTGCTTTTTGGGGAGTCAAACTTTTTAAACTTAGACCGTAAATATAAATTAATCTATATATAATAAAAATACCATGTGAGATATTTTTAGATTCATCTTAACATCTATTTTTTAAATATCAAATTTTTATGCAACATTATTATAGGCAACTAGAGATATTTGCGGTCAAAGTTTAAAAAGTTTGACTCCCAAAAAGCAATTAGGAAGTTTAATGTGGGATGTCATCAGTAAATGGTTTTTACTTCTTTTTGTGCCATTGGACTATGGGATTATCAATTCAGGATTTAGACATGTTTTTATGGTTATTTGTAAATTGATAGGTTGGTATGGTTGGGTAGAATTAGGAATAGGGATTGTGTGTGAATTCTCATTTGACCTTAACTTTGGGATATGTGATACTGAGAGTTTTGTGAGGTATTGATCTAAGGGAATATTTGTTTAGGATGTGGACATGTGAATTCCTTTGTGTGCTTGAATCTTTTCTTACTCAAGGAAGAGTAAGGTTCAAGTGCATGGAGGTTTGATGTGCCCATTTTATGTGCATATTTTGGGACTTTTTGGGATCACTGTTGCGCTTTTTTGTCATCTAGAGCTTGTTTTTAACCTTGAATTATCTTAGGAAAGGTAAGAGCAACTTTTGCACTCTTTTTCCTTGTCTAAGTGGATTGTGTATGATGAGGAAATAACATCGAGTCTTGAAGAACAGAGTCCATTGAAGACCATCCTCTGAAGATTTTGAAGACTAGCTTTGATGATTTGAAAACTTGCAATTAAGCTTTTGAAGACTTGAAGAATTGGAGAAAATTAAAGTAAAGAGGAGGACTTGAGACAAAAAGAAGAAAGACACCAAAGATGCTAAAATTGGCATCTGTCACAACTCGCAAAGATGTCGTCGCGAGTCGCGAGCGACGGGTGGCCGGAAATCTTTTCTACATTTTTGTACTATAAATACCAATCTTTATCCTCTCTCTCGGAACTTCTTCTTCTCCCCGATTCAAAACACTAAGACCCTAGTTTTCCACTTTTTCATCATTGTTTTAGCTTGAATTATGTTTGGTTTTTTGTTGATAATTAGTATGGATTCTAGTAGCAAAGTTAAACTCTTGGGAGCAATTGATTGAAACTTTCGAACCCATGTAGTGAGATTCTATATGTTGCTCATTTATGAACATTTATTGGGAAGAATTTGTTGTGCCATTAATGTCATGTTTTAGTTCATTTATGCCATGAGTTGTTTGAGAATATGAAATATTTGTATGATTGAAGTGTTAGGTTGTTAATGAAGTGTACAATTTCCTAGTTCATTTGACATGAAAAACCAAGAACATGGAATTAGAACTTCTTGAGGATGACAATGGACACGGCGTGGGATGAGGATGACAATGGGGAATGTAGGAAAACGCCAAAATCATTGTAGAGCGTTAGAACGTAGAATGACTTGGAAAGAGTTAACATCATTTAATTTAGACAAGTTAGGGGAATTTTGTGTCGGAGAACCGTGCCAAATGGTCTATTTGGGTGGTGAAGGTTGGTAGAACAAGGGTAGATATCCGCTACAATACTTGGCATGATGTCCCAAATGATTACAAGGACACCTTGTGGATGCAATGCAAAAGTAGCATTAGTAAATCATTTTTCCAATATTTTTCTTCTTCAATTTGTCTTCACATGTACTTCCCATCCTCATATCATTGTGTATCGTAGTCCCCGTTGAGGCCTTTTCAAATCGAAGCACAAGATGTGGTTGCTTTTTGAAAGATGGCTATGTTCATGATGTCACAGAGTTGGCGTGAATATAAATACAATTTGTCCAAAAACTACATATTTGGCCAAAAGAAAGGTGATCGCCCATGGGTAACTTATATGCACATTCAACCCGAGAGGTGGGAGATTCACAAGAATAGTGAAAACATTAGCAAAAAAATATGTAAATTATTAGTGTGTTAAATTACATTAAAATGTCTATAGTGTTAACATACCCTAACATCCAACTTAGGGTACAAGGGAAGGAAAAAATGCTATGCATGGGAGAATAAAATTCCTCACCGATTGAGTTGCGGGGGATATTTCTTAGCGGTAATCGAGCTAGTAAAGGAACGTATAGAACAAGACGTGCAACTTGCAATAGTGGGCGGGATTACGAAAGATAAGGCAAGGGCTTTGGTGAAACCAACTTGTGTGGATGAAATTGAGAGGTGCGATCTATTTCTCAAAGGGCGGCAAAATAAGAAAGGTCTATATGTCAAGGATGAAGAGAAACTACTTGCTGAAAGAGTGGTATGTAAATTTTTAGGTGAATGCGTTATTAATTATATTAGGTTATATTGAAATAACGAAGGTATATCTATTTATGTTTTCACTTAGGCAAAATTGAAGAATGATAAATTGCAAGGGGACTTTATTCCAAGAAATAAACAAGACATCCCTTGTGAAGCCACGGGAAAACTGAACCATCCTATTCGAGTAAGGGGTGTAGGTAATTTTTTGACCCACCGGAAAGCAGTCAGGGTTGCACCGTTCTATGATGGAGTGGAACCCTTGAGAGTCCATTCGTTGAAAAAAAAACCCAACTACAAGACAAATGAATTGAGAAACAAGTAATTGTAATTTGGAAGTTGGTCCAACACATTGGGCTAGTTCTTCCGAAAAATTTAGAGGACTTAATGCCCAATTGGACACCGCCACCTAAGGGTTCACGGCATTCTCCCAGTGATGTTGAGGTAAATCGTGGGGTAATTTTTCCAAATCCAAGAATCGATAGATAATATTTCAAACTCGACAACCTCGACAATGCAACCCTTGCAATTGAAAAATTGGTACGAAGAACCATTTTATAAATTATGTCCCATTGAATTAAGTTTCATATTTAATACCTCTTTTGCTTGTGTTTTAGAAATCATGTCCATGTGAACTATACTTTGATAAACACATAGAAGGTAAGCCGTTACATGTAGCCAATGAAGTTTTGCTTGATTTAATAAAACATATTCACCCTATCCCAATTGCGGAAGGTCTTTCAAGGGTATCCTTGGAGAATCCTTTGGTGATTGGCACCGTGTTGCTAATCTCGGATGGAGAATACAAGAAAGTTGGTCCTTGTCAGGTAATGTTCCTTAATTTGCCCGGTAGACCTATATACACCGATCCTATTGAGGATGGACATTTTAAGGAAAGAAGGTCTCCATCACAAAAACTGGTGAAGACAATACCAAAACTGGTCAAATAGACCCCCCCCCCCCAAACCAGTGCCAACAACACCAACTAGAGTTAGACCTTCATTGGCAAGATCCCACATCCCTCGAGACATACCTGGCTTTGTACGTGTCCTTTATAATTTGATACAACCCCATGATCGAAACTCAACATTAACATTATTGGGAAATGAATATGTATTTAGATGCAAACGTGAAATCATGGCATTATGGAGTGATTTTGAAGACCTGTGGAATCATGACCAAGTAATTCAAGCGATGATGTCGATCTATACCTTGTGAGTGATTTCATTCATTTTAACTTTAAATTCAATTTTAATTACACTAACCAGTATTACAATTAATACCGACTATGAAATTTTCCAAGTACATGTTTTTTACGAGTAATCAAAAGAAGGGATGGATTGGATACATGTTCTCAGTGATGATACAGGAAATTGGTTGTACAAAACAAGACATGATGGACTACATTTTCAAATGCCTAGGCCGGGAGGATAAGATGCTTCTTCGTTGCGCCATACATCGAGAGGTTATTTACTACATTCAATTTCTTTATCATCATCGTTTCCACAAATTTCAAATAATAATTAAATTTTCTTATTCAGAAACCATTGGAGATTAATATTGATAGTACCCGCAATGAACCGAGAGCATTGTATGGATCCCCTCCACTTCCAACCATGCAATGCATTCGTTGAGATTTTGGAATTTGCAATGAAGGAAAATAGTGAGCAAACAAATTATTCGTTTCACGTGGTCGAAATTAAGGTGGTCTACCAATATGTTAATTTTCCAAATATTATACTCAATTATTTGATGCAATAGTTGTAATAATTATGTTTCTTACATATAATACAAGAAACAAGCTCAAACTTGGGAGTATGGCTATTACATCATGTTATACGCGTCCGAGTGCATAGACATAGTCCAGGAAGATGTACTTGAACTTGACAAGGTAATTTTAAAATTGATCATGGTAATTTTTCTTACTAACCATTACCAAATATTTAATACTATAATATTATTTTCAGATTTTCAAAAAGGATTGGAAACATACTCACAAGAAGATATAAAAAATGCACGGAATTCATTGGCTCATCATCTAATTCCCAATCAGTCAAGAACACTGGAAAATCCCAATATTGGTAGGGACACTCAAGTTAGATAAACACTGAACCTTAGAAGTATTGGGATAGATTTGTAGCATTTTTTATTCTATCTATAGCTTATTGCTTTGTTGAGATATCTATAGATTTTTTTTTGTGCAAGATACTATCGTGTATTGTTTCAAAATTGTATCTATGTTTCAAGTTTGTTTTATGCCAGTAATATTTAAGAAACAACTTTTTACCAAAAGACCAGATTACGTTTTCGAGTTCAAGAATCATTTCGTCTATTCAATATCTAGTTTTCAAGTAGACATCATTTTCCAAAATTAGAAAAATATTACACGAGTTTCCAAACTCGGAAACGATTTTAGGAAAAAAGTGCTCAGCTAAAAAATTCCAGAGAGAGACAGGAAAGGAGACATGATTAAGGAAACTACTCAACATTCTACAAAGAGATGACACACAGCTTCTATCGTTTTTCGAGTTAAGAAAAGAGAGGCACTTTTCGAACTCGGAAAATGTAGCTAGGTATGATGGAAAACACCACATTTTCCAAGTTTAGAAATAAATTAAAGGTGGTTCCTCGTGGAAATTAAAGGTAGTTTTTAACCTCCTTTAATGGTTAATTTTAAAGGTGGTTCTCAGAACTGCTTTATTTTGATATTAATTTTAAAGGTGGTTAATTTTAAGTGTTTATATGATTCTATCAATCCTGTGATTAGTGTAGCCCTGAATAACATAAGGAACCACATTTTTTACATGTTCACTGCTAAACCGGTTTTTGTAATCTCTAGGATAGATAAGACTATTGCAGACCATTCTTTTCTGCCACTGATTAAACAACATCCTAAACCAAAGATTTTTAAAATTGCTTGGACAAAACCATGCTTGGGGTATAAATTAAATGTGGATGCTGCTTAGTGCTGTCAAACAAACATGAGTGGACTGAGTTTGATTGTTAGAGATGGTAGGGGTGCCTTCTTTGCTGCTCATACTAAGATCACTCCTGCCAATTCTCCTTTGGAGGCAGAAATGATGGCAATTAAGTTTGCCTTACAAATTGGTTTACAACTAGGTTTTTCTTACTCTTTGGAATCTGATTGCCTAAATGATGTTAGGTATGTGTCTGATCCTGATAAGGCTCCATGGAAAACATATCAATTAGCGGATGAGATTCATAATCTACTGGGAGGAATTTCTCTACTGCATGTTCATAGGCAGGCAAACTTGGTTGCAGATGCACTAGCTAAGGATTGTTTAAAAAACTTGTCATCTTATTCTTTCCTGCGTTTTCAGATTTTATCAAATGTTGTGCAAGGATTGATTAGATTAGATCAATTGGGTACACCTACAATCCGGATTGATAGTTAAATGGATTACTCTGATTGTATCCCATATTTGGACTGTAATTTGAATGGATGCTACTGATTATTGTGTATATTGCAGGCTGATGGTACAAAGTGATTTGCTGTTGCTGGATTTGATGGTTAAAGAGGAGGACATAATTTGCTACAGTTGCTGGATCTGCTGCATGCTGGGATTACATTACAAAATAGTTAGGTTTCTCTGTCTACTTCTTCGGTCAGTAGAGGATATGCTCATTTTCTATGTTGAGTAGATTGAACTGCCTTGTGTTTCTTTAATTAGATTCACTAATAAGTTTGATCATCTCCAACATAGTTTAATGAGCTTTTGGAATCCTCTAACGATAGGTCGGTTGTACCTCATTCTTTTGGAAGCAACAAGGTTTGCTTCATGAGCCTAGTGCACATCATTGTCTATCACCCTACTGCTCGACTTTGTATATTAGAACTTAGCTTCGGCTTCTTATTACTGTTTCAACGTTTGTTTATTTCCTGGCTTGGGAAGGCCAAATAAAATTTTCCCCCATCTACGGATGGTTTAATTTTTAAAAAAAAGATATTAATTAAAGGCAGAGCCAGTAATGGCCCCTAAAAAGTGCCTTTCAATTGCGGATAGAACCGTCTTCAATAGGTTATTCCTACACTAGTGGAATAGCTTATTCAATCTTCTACCATCCTTGATGATGACCTTCTTCATAATGGTCTCCAAATAAGCACACAAAACACATATGAATCAACCAAATCATAAAGGTGGAACACATTAGACACTAAATGCTTACAAACTATGGAAATTGGGGAAATTAACCACACAAGGTGATTCTAAACCTCTATTTTGTAAAACACCTCATAACTTCCTCCTCTTCCTATTGATAAGAAGCATCCAACCAATATATTATTAATTTATTTCGCACTGGAAACTATTCTAGGAGAAGTTCGAATCTGTTCGCAACTACTTTTTCACTTTATAACTTCAGCTAACTGACTGGTTTACTACTGGCTTTCAACCCTTGGATAGCTATCCTTGGCATGTATGGTACTGGCCTACCTATTGAACTCCTACTGTCCCGCTACCCTCACGTAGTACACTCCTTTCTCCTGTAAAGTTGAACCCGCACTTCTCTATATTTTTTAGAAAGGCCTTGATTTAAGTATCTAACCACCAACAAAACAAGATAAAAAGGGATGTTAATTGTACTAAAAAAACATCAAAATTATGTCTCATCATACTTTGGTGTCATGTATTTTTGTTTTGTTTCATTTTGGAGGAAATTTCAATATGTAATAGAATTTTTAATTTTGGATTAATGTTGGGTCAAGATTTTTACCATATATGAGTCAGGAGAAAGCAGTGACAACCTTACATGTTTACTTTATTGTAGAAATTTTGAAGCCATTTTTCTCCCTCTGCTAAATAGTATGGGATAGAGGGAGTATTAATGTTGAAAATGACATGCTAAAAAATTAATACATAAATAAAAATGAAGTATAAGTTAAAAATTTGAAAACATAGATAATAACGTCACAAAATCATGTCAAAAGGTAAAAATGTCAAAATTTAAACATATAACCACAAGTTTTTTCATCAAACTATCAAAATTTAACTTTAACAAGTATGACTTTATTGGAAAAAAAAATGTCTTTAAAAAATTATCATAAGGTTTCGATGAAATATCAGGTATTAATGGAAATGAAACATCAAGTATTATAGTTGAATCATCACATTTTAGTTAAGGTGCATCACAAAGAAATTAGGGAGAAGTTTTGACATGCGATATTTTTCACGCGATTGCACAATCTACGAGATTATTATGGTCTGTAATAATCAATTCCTCAATATCTCAATATAGTATTTGCACTCAAATCATTCCTCACTCCCCCAAACTTTCTATAATACTTACTGATATAAATCTCCTTACGAAGATCCTATTAGGAGAATGAATGGAAGCACTCTTCAATGGGTGAATCAAAGCACCTTCTTTAATTTAAGAAGACACACTCGAAATCCTTTGATGAACACAAATTGAACTTTAGTGACAGAAGGCCTATTCCATGAACCAAGCACCACTTTCACTCTTTAACAAAAAAAAAGACTAGTTCTAAGCACCAAATCAAAAACAAAACCTAACGGTTTAAAAGCTTGAAAAGCTAACGAGTTTAAACTACAAATATGATTTATTTGATTGATAAAGATTATTAAAATTTGTGGAATACATCCCGTGTGTATAGAGATAGGATCGACCACCAAGAATATATGATTTGGTAAATCCCAATAGAAATTGGAATGACTTATGTGAGCTTTGAGAAGCTAAAACAAAATTAAACTAAACTTTCTAATCTAGACCTAATCATGGATTCATTAGCGCAAACCTAGCTGAATTTTGCGTTATTCTATCTTACTAAATCTTATCAATTCTAATTAGATTTGAATTGATCTGCTAAGACCTAAATGCAGCCATGAATAATCTGGAACTGGGCCAAGAAGACAAAGATATCCATGGGCACAAATACCATAAAACCTAAACTAAGAAAACTGTAAATTGTTGTTGAACCAACTCACTAAATAAAGGTCCAGTCAGTTCTTTTAAACACTTCATTAATTTTCATCTTCATGAATTTGTTGTGCACCGTATTTTATGCATTAACCAATGCATTTGACATAATAATTGACTTGTTTTACTTGTTGGATTGCTAGTATTAGTTAGGTTTACACGACAAAGGGTTTAGGCGGCCATGTTTGGTTTTCGTGTCAAAATTCTGCATTTTGTATACTTAATTGCTACTAATGGACACTTCGTATCCATGGGCACCTAGATCTTCATTTGTGATCTCATTAGTAGGTAGCTTATGGGTACTTTTTATCATCTTTGTAGAAGGTCATTTGCAAGGATGGTAAAAGATATCAAAGGTCATTTGCGAGAATGGTAGTATATTAAAGGCCACAGACTCTTAAGCATGGTAGCAGAAGGATTAAGCCAAAGAAAGCTGAAATTAGAGTTCAAAGAGTCCAAGGAAGAGGATTTTTTTTCGAAGGTACATTTTATCATCTTTGTACAAGGTCGTTCACAAGGACGGTAAAAGATACCAAAGGCCATTTGTGAGAATGGTAGTATATTAAAGGCCAAAGACTCTTAAGCATGGTAGCAGAAGGATAAAGCTAAAGAAAAGTGGAATTAGAGTTCAAAGAGGCCAAGGAAGAAACAGAGGATTCTTGTTCAAGAGTTGCACAAAAGTTCTAGGAAAGATCTGAGAAGTATCAGCCCTTAATGGGTGGCACCAATGGATTCGCCTTCTCAAGCGCTATGAAATCAACTACAAGAACTCCTATAATCGGACCAATAATTTATCCGTATTGGAGCAAAGAAGTCTGCCTGCTGAACAAGCCATTGGTGGCACAGACCATTCATGGCCAGCTAAAGGCCAAGTCACACCAGGCTAATGTGAGAGACTTTTGGAAAGAGTCGTTCCAACCAGCACTGGCCCTGCTAAGTCCCAGCACGATCTGTGCCATCCCCTGCAGGCCGTGTCCTCAAGTTCCTTTTTAACTCTAAATTTGGCTAAGTATGGATGCAGACCATTCCGTTTCACATGGCCGGCACCATTTCAAGTCAAAAATGTCAACACCATCCCACATGGTGAAGAATTATGTGGTCTGTGCTAAGAAAATGAGCAAAACAAGGATCCGGTTGATGGTCATGCCAAACGACACGGAGCACAGATCAGAAATGTAAAAATGGAGCTCGAGACACCAGTTGACATGGACTGCTCTAGCACGGCCGTACCAAGACCGGGCCGTACATGCATTAGGCTAAGCAGCGGCACGGGCCGTGCCAGAAGCTGCACCTCGTGTTAGTGGTGGCTGCTAGGGTTTTTGGCATATTTTTAGGCCCAATTCCCTACTACTATATATATAACCTTTAGTCTACTAAGGTTTATATTCTAGATTAGATTTTGAATTTCAAGAGAGGCTTAGAGAGAGAAAAACACCCTCCCTTCTCTCTAGGTTCTTTCTCTTTCTCTTCTTTATTTTGCTTTGGCCCAAAAATGTGGAATCCAATGCAATACTTGAATTCCATGTTTAGGGAGCATTTCAATAGCTTGGGGATAATATTTGGATGCATGTGTTTTGTGAGATTTATTAGATTTCCCTATTTCTATTTGTTCGTGATATTATGTTTGCTTGTTCTTAAATTGATATGAATGTCATGAATGATACAATCCAGTAGCACAAAATCTAGTCTACATTCATGTTGGTGAACATATTGATACCCCAGGGGAAGAGAAACGTAGATGTGATATAGGTAGCGGGGCTAGCCCACGTGGGTGTGTGCACGTAGGTGTTCCGAGTCTACTGCTACGATGACAACACACCAATCTTAGCTCGGGAGTTGTCTGAAGGGGTGCTGGTAGAGATAGTATTTAGTAGCAAGCAATGGTTTTAAGCGGTTCTAGTGCCATCGATAAGGTGCCTATTTTCCTTTTTCTACATAGGCGTAGGAATAGAGCATTCGTGGTGTAGTGATCGTGATGTGATCGTATAGGGGAGAAATAGATTTGTGTAACGGCAGAGCTGTTGTCGCACTCCCTTAATTATTAAGGCGGTGCCAATGGAATATTGCAAAAGCACCCTAGGTGACAGATTTGGGGAATCACTGCCCATCGACCACAATACGTGTTATAAGCACTAGAATAGTTTGTTAATGCATTATGTGATAGAATCAAGGATCGAAACATTTAATCAAAAATATTACACAAATATTCCCCAAGTCTCTATCTATATAGTTTTCTCTTGCTTTAGCTTTTATGTTTGTATTTTTAAATTGAAAAATCCACCCCCCCCCCCCTCATTTCACGATAGTAGTGAGTTTGGGAGCAGAATATAAATTTTAACTTCGACATCCCTTTCATTCCTCTTTTTTGGTCTGTTTGGAATGCCTTCGCTCAGGTTAGCTACGACTAATTTTAATCACCCGGAGTGGGGGCGGGTTAAATTTTACAGTCGTTGCTGGGAATGCTAGTTTAAAATTTTAATTGTTAACTTGCATAGCACGTTAGTTGAGTAGTTAGTATTATTTTTGTTTTCTTTGTTTTGTTGGTTTTTGTTGTCGAGCCTTTGTGATAGTGTTTTTGTTACTTCTAATCATATTTGGAAATGTTGCTTTTAGTTGGGTATTGTTGATTCCTAGTCTATGGTACACACCCGTGCCACAAACTTAGGGATTTTACACTATCCAATGGAGAACGTAGGTAGTAGGAAGGGGGAAATAGAGAACTAAAGTGGAGGTTCCACTTGAACCAGTTTTAGTAGTAGAGGAGTCGGTTGACATGGTAAAACACAATAGGACGTTGAGGGAACTTATGGCTCTGAATCTGGAGAACCAAACTTTGTGTATCACCTTTCTTCCACTGCCACACAACGTTACCTGTGAATTGAAAAGAAGGATGATACACTGTCTCCCCACTTTCCATGGGATGGCCGAGGAGGATCCCGATAAACATCTGTCAAAGTTCCACCTTGTCTGCACAAATATGAAACCGCACAGTGCCTTAGAGGATGACTACAACCTGAGGGCTTTCCCCTTATCACTTCAAGATACCGTGAAAGATTGGTTGTATTACCGTACTCCTGGATGTATAACCTCATTGATGGATATGAAGATAACATTCCTCGAGAAGTACTTTCCAGCCTCCAAGTCCACGGGATTAAAACAATAGTTATCCAACATCACCGATGGCACAAATGAATCATTGTATGATTACTGAGAGCAATTTAAGAAACTATTGGCAAGCTATTTGTACCACCCATTCAAGGAAGGAGACAAGGTTTATTACTTTTTTTTGAGAGGTTGTGTGATGAGTACATGAGGATTGTGAATGCCACGTGTAATATATCGATTGCCAACAAGAGTCTGAACATTGCTATGGCTCTTTTTGAAGAAATGGCTAATGGGATGAGGCAATTCTGTACGAGGTCAAGGGTGAAGATGTTGAATGAACCAGATCAATCTCCTCAGTTAGAGGAGCAAGTCCAAGCTCTTACTTCAATGATGATGGAACTTTTGAAAGAGAGGGTTCACCAAGTCAAGGTTTCCGGTTTATGTAATCTCAACTATCACACCGAGACTCGTCCACAAGTAGCGTAGGACTTAGTAGAGGTAAAAGCAACAGAGAACATGGGAGGTCATCTCTGTACCTCTCAAAGTTAATATTTATAAGCTCAAAATGCTTCATATCTAGAACTAAGTAGATAATGACAAGTTGGGGTCGTCCACGAGAAGAGGGATCTTTCTAAGGGTTTAAACATATAAGGTTTTTATGATACTAGATATATATATATACACACACACACATATAAAAGCAAGTAAATGGGGGGGGGTGGTTTTTTTTCCCAAGTTATGAATTTAAAAGACAACAACTAGCAAAGAAAATTAACAATGCTAATAATGCAACAAACAACAAAAAAGATGGTAAAATCAACAATTGACAAAGCCTTGGGCCAATTGATCCTCACTTCCAAAAACCTTATAGATCCTAGATTCATTCACATTTAAAGCCTGTAGGGAATGCTATCATTTCCATATTGAAGATCAACATTTATTTCTTCTTAAGAGTAATTTGCAAACCCAAACAAAAACATTTTTCAAACCTCATTGACAATCACTTTTGACAAGCAACGCCTAAAGGTATTTCATCAATGGCATTTCACACGAAGAACCATATATTTTATAACAACAACATTCTACCAAATGCATAGTCATTTAACCAAACAAAGCACTCATTAGGCTAAACCTAGAACAAACCACTTTCATGATTCAACATTTCATTGCTTCTATAGGACAAATATGATAACAATCCATATTAACATACTCATCTAGAAATATTATACTCAAGAAGTCCTAATTCCATGTTCTTGGTTTTTCATGTCAAATGAACTAGGAAATTGTACACTTCATTAACAACCTAACACTTCAATCATACAAATATTTCATATTCCAAACCCCTATTTACTACTTGTTGTGAAGACTAAACTTCTATCCTTCTTAGATAGTAGTTTGCAAGAGTGAATTCGACATCTCTTGTCAAACCTCACCAATGACTCCCGTAGTCGAAACACGACTCAAGGTATCCCATTGATGGCATTTAGCACGAAGAATCAACAAGCTCGGCAACACTTATAAACACTACACCGTGTTTAAGCATTTAATCGATTTATGCATTTACACAAGATTGGTCAAGAACGATCAACATTCATAGACTTCTCTCATTTGCTACAAGCGACAAACATGACAAAGAGTTCAACATTATCATATTCACCTAGCAATTATCAATCCATCAACACAATCAAAAGCTCTAAATCATACTCATAGATTCCTATCAAGAAAGGGGGGAAATCAACCCACTTCCCCCAAACCCTAGCAAGCAATTCATACAAGTATTTCATATACTCAAGCTTTCAACAACATTAATGATATCAACAAACACATTCAATGCTCCATAAATGCACAATAGTAAGAGCAATAAATAAGCTACAAATTGTTCTTAAGACATGGGCTTGGAAGCCTCAGTCAATTGCTCCCAAGAGATAGATTAGCCACAAGAGTTCATGCTAATCAATGCTAAAAAACTAATCATAAAAACAAGAGAATTAAAGGATGAAAAATGGAAGAAAAAGGGTTTGAAACATTACTGAAATCGTAGTAGAAGAAGGTTATGAATGAGAGGAAAGAGAGTGTTATTTATAGTACAAAGAAGATAAGGTGAAATTCTGGCCACCCGTTGGTCGCGACTCGCGACGAGGCCATCGTGACTCACGACGGGTGCCAGAATTTTGCATCATGTCTTTTTCTTCTTCTTGTGGCATGTAGTCATCTTCATAGCCATTCCTCTCAATCTCCAAGTCTTCAATGGCTCCAAAAATGGTATTCAATGGCCTCCGGTCTTCATGTCTTCGAAGCAAGCCTTCAAAAGTCTTCAAAAGTGTGGTCTTCAATGGCCTCCGGTCTTCATTTCCTCCGTGTTCTTCCCTTGTCACACAAAATCTGCTTAGACGAGGTAAAAGAGCATAAAGTTTCTCTTACCCCCCCCCCAAAGAGAATTTCAAGGTAAAACACAAGCTCTCAATAATAAAATAGCACAAAAGTGACCCAAAATAGTACTAAATTATGCATATAAAATGGACACATCATACATTTACAAATATAACAAAAAATAACTTAACCTCAGAAAGAAATAAGTTACTAATATTTATGGAATACCCAAAACATATTAGAAGAAATCTTGTAACAAAACCAAGGAAATTGAACAAATTCAAAAGATGATAAAATTATCTTTTTAGTTGTATAAAAAAACATGGCAACATAAACCTAGCAATTAACCTAGCATTTAAGCACACTAATACATGGTTCAATCAATAAATCTAGCACTATACCATTTAATATCAATTCCCTTCCATCATATCAATTCCCTTGCTTCATTTTATCCCCCCCCCCCCACCCCCCCCCCCCCCCACACACACACACTATGAAGGCATCAAAAACCTAATATCATACGAACTTATCTTTGATTAAAAAACCTCACTTCAAATAGAATTCATAACAATCAAAATAGCCAAACCCTAGCTAGCATGAACAAAATCAAATTTGAGTTTGCTCATTTATGTTTGAAAATAATAAACCCTAGCTATATATTGAAGAGTACATTTACCTTTTTGATCAATCAAAGGGTACAAAACAATCCTTCATAGCTTCTACCTACATAACATAAAAAAAAACCTTGCTGAAATTTGAAAATTTAAGTGGGAAATTGGATATGAACAGATGTAGACATACCTCAAATCATCAAAACTTGAAATGGAATATTCGGTGATGAAATGGATTGATGATTTGGGTTTGGAAGTATTTTTTTAGGGGAGAAAGAGGAGACATACAAGGTTTTTAAATGGAAGGAAATGGCCATTCAAAAACCCTTTATGTGTTTTTTTTATTCCCGATGGAAAGGGTTTCCGAGTTCAAAAAACTATTTCTGAACTCGTAAACACGTTCCCTCTTCTATATGAAAGACAAGAATGATTTTTGAGTTTGGAAACCCTTTTTAGGTTTAAAAAAAGGGAAAACAGGCAGATTTAAAACCCCCAAATCAAAATTGAAAACTTCATTCTCCAAAACCCGACATTCCCAAATTTCACAACCCAAAACTCACAGCCCCCAAAATTATAGTGACAGTGAGTCATAAGAGCATGACCTCTAGGTCAAAAGCAAGTGATCGGAGCCCCTCACAAATAGGTTCTTTCAAAAACTTCTTCAGTGATACCGTCGAGAAAAGGTATATTTCTTTTTTGAAGAGAAAAGTTATTAATTCAAAGGCTATATTAGTGTCAGACGTTGATAGCTTAGGACTAGGCTATTTGCTAGCTCATTTCAAAACCCAACATCAATAGAAATTACTATGTATAGATGATCCCGTTTATGTTGATGAAGTGGTTCAATTTTATGTAAATTTGGGTCAAAATAGAAACAACAAAGGTATGGCTAGGGTCAATGGGGAAGATGTATTTGTTACTACATATACAATTAATGCAACCCTAGATTGCCCATACACCACTACCAAGAAATTAAGGCTTGATGACCCCAATGGTTCCCTCGATATTTATCACACACATGTTTGACTGGCATGATCGATACTACTCCTCTTTGTCCCATTTCTATAGCTAGGAAATATTTTAAGAGGGTGGGAACCGATGCCAGTAAGGTGGAGAGTTTTGATATCGATGTGTTAACCATAGAGGAGCATCTTGTGTATGAGTAGATATGCCTTAATGTTTTCCCACAGGTGGCCATGCTTGTGAGTCTTCTATTGCTAAACCAAGGCTTCACCGTCATCTCATTCATTTTGATGGTAGCGCAGATGAAAAAGAAAGATCTTCATTTTAGTGGTTTAATAACAACTATGCTAAAGAAGGTGGGCATAATTCCTCAAGATAAGCCTCTTCGCCAGGAGTACTATGATAAGAGGTGGTTCCAACACAAAAACCTCCATCGAGACTTTGACGGCTAGTGGTTCTTCCATCCATTACCTGGTCAAAAAGCTAAGATTTTCAAGAGGGCTCACGAAGCAGAAGCAAAGATAAAAGAGGCATCGAGCTCTCGTAAGTGATAAATAGTTTAACTAAGTACAATTTTAAATATAGAATTTGAATTTCCATTTTATTTTTATCAATATTTATTTACAGGTATCGCCAGCGGTTGGAAGGCTATATTGAGCAAATACTTTGATTGTATGCATGGGAACTTGACCAAGACACATGATATGTTGACCCGTGCTCATTCCCAGCATGTCTTATTCTTAGAAGTTCAGGGCCTCCAATTGTAATTGACTGAAGATGATGAGCCGTCTAACTTTGATATAGTCTTTTCCGAGAGTGAAGATGATGATGGTGATAATGGTGATCATGGCGGGGATGGCTAGAACGTTTGTCAAGTTGATAAAAACATTTCTAGAAAAGGCTAGAGAGGAGAATCTAGCTTTGATAGAATACTTGGGTAGAAGAAAGGATTATTTCTTATGGATTTTTTGTGGTTTTTGGATTTTTTGTTATAATCTTTGGTAGTTGCATTGAGAACTTGAAGAATTAATTTTTTTTTGAATATATGAACTATATTCCATTTTAAATTTTGTATGGAATCTCGTTATTTAATGCATTAAATTTTTGCTATATTGTTGTAGTGGCTGGGAGGTCATCGCCGTACCTCTCAAAGTGAAATTTATAAGCCCTAAATGTTTCCTATCTACAACCCTAATCATGCAACAAACTAAGAAATATGGGTAAAAACTACAAAAGACAAAGCTTTGGGGGCAATTGATTTACATTTCCAAACCACTTACATATCCTTGAACTTACAACCTATTCATTAATTTTCCTACTTGTTGTGAAGATAAATCTTCTATCCTTCTTAGATAGTACTTCTAAGAGTGAATTCGACGTCTCTTGTCAAACATCACTAATGAATCCTTTAGTTAATAAATGGCTAAAAGTATCCCATTAATGACGTTAAGCACGAAGAATCAACAAGTTTGCACTACTGCAGGACAGGGGTATTTGCACCGGTAATTTAGGGCCAAAATACCGGTGCATATGTATAGGGGTGTAAAAATGTGAAACATTTTCACTGGTAAAATGAACTAGTGTAGATAATTATTTGCACCAGCATCTTAGGCCGGTGTACAAATTTTAAAATCACAGTATATCTGCACCGGTATTATTTGGAACACCGGTGTAGACATATGCACCGTCATAAAACCATGTTTTGTACACCGGTATTAAATATAACACCGATCTTTCTTTTGTAGTTGGAATATTGTTTTTTTTAACTTGAATAGATTGCACCGGAATTTCTTTTACACCGGTATTACTATACTTTATGCACCGGTATTATTTAAATAATGTAAAATAAATTATTTAAAATGTGATTTATATTTACACTGGTACACAGTGGTCTAAAAATCGCTAGGCGCTAGTCGGGCGGTTTGCTGGGGCCTAGCGCCTAGGGGATTAATCGGGGATTAATCGGTCTAGGCGGATTTGTATTATTTAATTATTTTTTATATATAATTAATAAAATAATACAAATTATATTTAAAAATAAAATAAAAACCTATTTCCCAAGTCACAAAAACTTATATTACATACAAATGATACAATACAAGAACGAAAATTTCATGATAAACGACACAAATGAATATATTATATATATATATATATATATATATATATATATTGTCGAAATATTATCTTGGAGTTGAAAAATGAAATCCATACAAGCTTACAAAGTTTGAGGCACGTGGCAAAAATTACCAAATACAAACTAGTGAGTAGTGAATCCACACATAGCCATAGGCCAAAATTAAAAGTTAGACAAAATAAAAAAGTACCAAATACAATTCACACATAGCCTATGACATTTCAAATTCTTCTTCACCATTTATCTCTTGCACTTCATCGTTATCGGACTCAAAGTCATAAGTCATCTCATCTACTTCCTCCTCCTCATCCGATTCAAAATCATCTTCATGTAATTCTCTAACCTCTTGAATTCTAGAACTTCTTCTCAACTCCATGCCAAGACCTTGTTCCAATCCGTCTCCATCCATATCCATCGCTTCACTATCTTCATTAACATCATCATCACCACCCTCAACAATCCATCCTTGAACCATGGTAGATTCATTAGAAAGAAGCACATCTATGTCCTTCACTTTCTCTCTTTGCTTCTTGTTCAACGAAGGTCGATCGGCGTATGGGAGAAAAGTCAGAAAACTGAAGAGGAGGCTGAAGCGGCTGCGGGTTTGACTTGGGAGAAAAGAGGGGTTTGGGAAAATTATAAAAAAAAAAAAGAAACAAACCAAACCGCCCAGACTCGATTAGCGCCTAGACCCGATTAGGCGGGTCTGGGCGGGTCTGGGCGCCGCCCAGAGGCGAAAACGCCTAGTGTCGCCGAACAGGCCCTAATCCGGGCGTTTTGGTGGCGCCAGGCGCCGCCGTTTAGAACACTGCTGGTACATGCATTTTATATCGGTGTAATATTTGGGCTATATTTTGCAATGCCCGATTTGTTTTTTGATGGTCCCTCCCGGATCATTTCCGGGACAATGACAACTAGAGATACTTGTGAACTATTATAAATTGGAAACCTTTGAATCAGTAAGAAATTTGAAATATTCGATTGCGAGAATATCGCTCGCAAAATACGCGAACATTAATCTAACTATGAAATAGAAGAAGTATCTTAGGCATGGAATAAAACAAAATAAAAAATCACACAACTTTAGTATAACCAAACACCATCTATAGAATTGTAATATCATCAGCTATTCAAAATAAACCATTAACCTATTATGTTGTTCTTATTATCCAGAAATTGCAATGTAGTGTTCGCATACCACTGGTAGTCTCCGAGCCGAGCCTCACACCATCTCTTTGCTACACCTTGAATTTCGTGCACATGGCCCTTTGCCCTCCGAGAAGATCACTTAATTTCAAACTTACACGGTTAGTCAATAATGTTACGTTTACTAGAGATTAATAATAACAAATTTTGAGATGCAAGGTTTACCTCCAAGATATTATTTTTCTCTGGGTGATTAACAAATTATTCCATGAAGAGCATGATAAAGTACCCGCATTGCCACGAACCATTCTGAGTTTGGTACTGCACAAGAAAGGTAAATGTAATTACTAACCCTAAACATATAATTTGAGGGATGAAATGACAGAATGACTTACCATGATGTTATTGATTTTCCAAGTTTAGTCGGGTTCTGGCTCCATCTTTCTCTTCTCCCTTTAGTATGCACATGCAAGTCTATCTAGAAAGTAAATTAAAATGGTTACTTCTTCACGTATATTAGCAAACTAGGATTTTTGATTTGATTGATTGAAAAACTAGAAATGACCTTGTGTTCGACCAAGTTTGTTAATTTGATACCCCTTGACAATGTGTCTAGAGTGAAACTCTCCTCTGTTCTAGGACAGATAATGATGAGGTACCCATGGTCGCTTTCGGAAAATTACGTTAACAAATTAATGAAACGGAAGTGTTTTGAAATGTGAATGTGATTATCAAGAAGAAATACTTACATTCTTATGTAGGGTACAATGTAGAACTCAACATTCGTTGCCTTCACTGTTTGCCAAACATTTTTGAAATGGAGTTCGACCTCCTGCTCGAAGTTGTTCATGTTGCCACAATTTGATGGGCAGAATTCGACGCGGTCTGAATTAGTTTCCCATATTTTCTCCCACAGGTGCCTATAACATTAATTATAATGAAAATGAATTCCTTATAATGTAAAAAACATTAAGGTTGTATTTTTGAAACTCACCACATCCACACATCGAACTGCGCACAATCGATCTAGGTCAACGAACGCATGTTCCCCAGTTTCTTCCCGAAATCGACCAGAACTTCTATTCCAACACCACAGGTGTAATGGCGTGCAAATGTCGATGGTCGGAACATTTTGAAGAATGTGAAATCCTTATTCTTTATCATTTCCAGGATAGCGACATTTTCTTCCTTTATGAATTGCCCCATGATTGGCCAATCTGTCAGGTCTCGTTTGTTGACAATCTGCGAATGTAAAATGATACAAAATGATCACTTGAGCATGTAGTATTGAACTGTCATTGCTAATGAATAATAATGGTACTCGTTTTAGTGAATTACCTATTTTGACAGCTTATTTAATCTTGGTCTTGTAGATGGCCGGAAATTAGCCGTCGACTGGGAATTTTTCTCACCGGTGTCTTGTTACAAGGATTAATGAATACGAATAAGCAAAAATACTTTGAGGAATTCAAAAAGAATGTGTACAAGAATGTACCTCATCGTCACTGGTGAGAATCATAACCTCCTCGTAATCGTCATCCGTATCACCTCCGGCATTGAAATCATTGATGTCACTGGTTGCTCATTTGCCTTCCCCATTAAGGACTTTGACTAATCCACGCTGCTATTGAGCACCTTTCTAACATTATTGAAGTGGTGATCCACCGAGGGCAATCCTGCCCTAGGACGGAGGACTGGCTTGTATACTCTCACTCGAGCAACACTTCCTTGTTGGGCATCCAATGATGAGATACCTGTCATTGCCCATGTGTAACAATTTTCTTCTTCCCGAAAATGTCTTTAATGAAAAGAATCATGCGTTTTCCATCATTTTAGTATATAATTTTGGTGAATAGATAAAATGGTTAAGGAGATATTTCGGATATGTATTTCAATGTATAAGACATGCATAGATTATTGAAGGTTTACCTCTTTATCTCTTTCTCCGTCGCAGGGATTTTCACCGGAATTTGTAGCAGCTGCAGAAATTTCATCCATCGCCTTCTCTATAAACATTTTAGAATTTCCAAGGCCTGGCGGAATCCGAACACTGCTTGCAGACGCCAGGCCCTTCACAAATTTCTTCAGGTACGATACCATGGCATTGACAACCAGTTGATCGTTAAATGGTTTCCTCTGGGTTGTCTCTTTGGCTAAGGACTGCTACCGTACTCACTGCGGGAAAGATGAGGAACAACCACCGTTGTGGGTAGACCCGTCTGAGTTCCCCTCTACCCGCCCTGGTGATCCTTCTTCTTTGTCACTTTTATGAGGATGTCTTCACCCGGCTACAGTTCCAATGCTTCTTTTTCCTTAAGCTTCTTCAATTTCAACTGAAAATCATAGAGAAATGGAAATGTTTGTATGAATAATGTGAAATACATTTCAAAATTAATTTAAATTGTCAATTTATGCGTAACTTACAACATCCGGTGCAATCTTCTAAACCTTTATCGATGTGTATAACCCTTTTTTATCTTTGTTTGTCTCGAGGTAGACAAGAGATCTGTCAGGTGTAAAATACTTTTGACTGAGATATTGCTCAATCTCCTCGTCAGTCAATCCCTCGGCGGTCAACCTCATTCTCTCCTTCTCCTTTAGCTCCTTAGTCAATTTGTCACAGATGTATTGATTACCCCTTCTGCCCATGTGGTGCGTGTAATCCCTGCCCTTTTTGCATTCAATATTTGTCACTAGGAGCCTCTAATATTGTTATAATTCAAAATTTAGTTGAATAGAATTCGTGGGCAACATAGCTCTTAACAAGTATTAATTTTTCATCATACATGACAATCTGGATGCCGGCGCTTCTTTTCAAACAAGTGTCATTCATCTTCATCCATCCACTTGTACTTCTCCTATGTTGGTATTTGTGTTTTATTGATACATTTGTCTACGTCGTGAATAAACCTATTTTCTACCTTTGTCTTCCAATTCCTATGTTGGTTTTTTACTCTCTCTGTAACCTCCTTCTTCAGTATTTCTAGTTGCTTGTCTGTCACATGTGTTTCAATTGTGAAGCTCTCCTATAATGAATCATATGAAAATATATGTCATTAACCACGTCTTCACTAAGAATTTACCATGAATAAAAATTTTAAATTAAAATTGTCAAAAATCTTAACAGAACATCCTTCTACACCTCTTCCTTAACATCTTCAGGGACATCACTCCAGTGTTTGCATGCGCCAAATCTAATGCAGTGCCAAAAAGCGTAATTGCCATAAGCGTGCCATGCTGACCAATTCTTAATGCATACCGCTTGATTCCCATGGAACTCAAACACAACAGGAGTTGGAGTGTTATGCTTTGCCAACATCACAGACTGGAACGTGCTAGTTCATCGCCTCCTCAAATAACTTTTTACCTCAAACTTATCCCATCCTTCTCCATTTTCCCTCCAAGTTTTGTCATGTCGTCATCCGCTTCATTAACAGTTGACCTTCCTTTAATGGTGCTTTTTCCCTTTCCCTTGCGAATTGGTGTTTTGGCCAACTGTTTATCAACGTCTACTCCTTCAACATCCCCTACAATAATATCACCATATTTTTGTGGTTTCTTTCTTCTCTTCACTAGTAGGGTCATGTGTTTGCGTTGCATCTTCCTCAAATTGTATTTTCAACGAGAGCCTTTTTGGCGGTGGTTCCTGGTCCCCCACATCAACCTCCTCATCGATCACATGTTTCTCCTCCTCCTCTTTCTTCATAACCAGTCATTTCCTCTTCGTGTTTATTTCACCTTCTTCGGTGGCATCTAAAACAGTAGAATTGAAAATTCTCAATCCATACAATAACGGTACTTAAAGATCAACATTGATAGAACGTGGCATAGTACTTGAACAACTAATTCATAAAACTTTTGAGCAAAACATGACATAGAAATTGAAAAATTCATACATAAAACTACATTATGTAAGGAATAAAAGTTTATATAACATGGCATAGAACTTGAACAATTAAGGCATGCAACTTGATATAGAATGAAATGGAACCTTATAGAAGTTGATAGAATACCATACCAATATCTTTGAATTCATAAAATAGGCATACAACCGAGCAATTATCACTCCCCACTAACGTGACTATTAACATTATCACCAACCAAAAAACTATAGTACTACACCATCCATCCATCCATAAAAATGTAAAAAATTCTAACTTCACAGTTGTATAAATATACCATTCAAGTTACCCTTTCAATGTTTTGTCAATTTATATATTTTTGTTCATAGAGGCAATTGATCGAACATGTGTTGTGCGTGAGGGTTGGAATGGTTTTTTGAAGAGAAGTTGATATAGTAACACATGGCAACATAAACACCAACACTTACCTTCACCAATGGAGCCTTTTTGTTGCTACTCCATTTTTTCAAAATCGCCAAGAATGGAATGGGATGATGAACTCGCCAAGTACTTTCTTCTCTCACCAAGTTCCTCTCGCATTTTTGTTACTTCTCTTGTGTTGCTTCTCTTGTGTTGCTCCACACTTTATTGGATAGATGATGGGAATTACAATATTTGATGAGGAGTTGTGGTGGTTTAAATTAAGTGTGAATTGAATGGTTGGAGTGGTCGATAATGGTTTTAAAAGAGAATTTGAAGGTGTTTGATGAGAATAGGAGGAGTTGTGGGAGTAATGGCCGTTTGAAACGGTTTTGGATTCATATGAAACTTTTTTTACACCAGTAATATGTACAGTACCAGTGTAAAATTAGTTAAAACGGGTATGAAATTTGGCTAACTATTCAGCACCGGTACATATACCAGTGTAGGAAAGGAAAAAAACCACCTGCGTGGAGCTACTTTAAATGATTTTTTCATTGACCCGAGAGGAACACATGAAAATTTAGGCTAACTGTTGTACAATGGTACCAAGTACCGGTGTAGAAAATGCTGATACTAGTGTAATACTTCACGAAAAGCAGCTGCATTCGGATGCTATACATAGTTTTTTGGAAAAATTTGTTGAACCCAAGAGGAACCTTTGAAATTTTAGACTAACTCTGTCCGGCACCAGTATCTTTATCGGTGCAAAAATAGAAATTACCAGTGTAAAAGTTTTTGCACATTATTAAAAATTAAAGAAATTGAAATTTTTGAAATGTGTGCCAAAAATTGAACACATGCACAGGTGCTTGCTTAGTATTACCGGTGTAAAAAAATTGTTATTTATTTAAATTCCCACTTATTGCATTGACCTCTCGTGCATTTTTCAAACAACCCCAATTAATCAAATTGACGTTTAATTATTGTGAAAAGAATTTGTACTAGTTGTTTCATGCAAATATCGACCACACATAGGCCCCGTACGTTGATGTTACTAAGCATTGTTTGATTTCATAAAATTTGCATATTGACCCCAAACTTTCTAATTTCCCCTTGAAGCTCTTTTCCACCGGCCCAAATGGAATTTTAGGAAGCTTCAGATTGAATAAGTAAATTTCCATACCACAATGGACCGAGGAACCCGCAAAATTGATTATATGTGTTTATTACAATTAGGTTCCCTAAATTGTGACATGCGATTACGACATGTTTAGCAAACTATATAAATTTCCAAATTTAATATTCCTGGCTTAAATCATAATTGCAACATATTTGTGCCCGGGTGGTGATTCTTCCTGAAGTACTAGTAGGTGTTGTAGAGTAGACGGCAAGGGTTTACTTCGATGTGTGTAATCCGAACATCTTCCAAACTAAATACGGGGTCTGGACACATTGTTTCCTGGCATGAGGAACTTGGAAGTACAAAAGGGTTGTTTTGTGGACCATCCGGTTCGATCGGATTGCAATTTTGATTTACGAGTAAACTTTTTACCTTTTGTAATTTAGTCCCTCCAAGAATCTTGGAAGGGTGGGAATATAAAATTGGCTCCACATATATGCAATTCAATACATTACGATCGTGTTAATGTATTTGTAGGCAGACGGAAGACCCTATAAAACCAACATTGAATGTTTGCACTATATTTTCCAAAATTATACTATTGCAAACAAATTTACTTGGGAACCTCCATAGCTCATAATGCTACAATTGTTTTTAATTCAAACCATTCTTGGAATATAATGCACCAAATTTGGCGGTCTTGAAGTAACCACTTAGGCCAACTACATTCGGCCTATCTTTTTTGTCTTCATGAGTGTATGTGTCCGACAGAATTTCAAAAAATGCTGTGTACAATTTTTTTGTTCGATTAATCATCGTGCATGTTTGTCGAAAGTAAAAATGTCAAACTGTCTAAGTGTAACACAATCAATGTTTAGTACAAAATCTACTCTTTCTAATTGCTACTACAAGTTTTCTACGAATAATAACGAAAAAATGGTTCTACCCCGTCAGCTGGTACTGTTGCATCACCATCACGGGTACTTGTGCCAACGTGCATGTCCTCGACATCACTTTTGCGGAAGTTCAGAAATTTCTGACTGCTTCCACGATGTTAGGAAATTGATACATCATAACCTTGGCCATATGTTCGTGCCAGGATCTTTGATATTTGGATTCTTCAAGTAAGTTTGCTACACCAACCTCCAATGCAGCAACTCTGGATTCAATTGTAGTGATAGACGTGTCAAATGTGTCTATAGAAAGAGTCCACACAAATCTTACCCATTGGCTGGCCATAAACATCATGTGCACATGCACTAACTCCCGCTCTTGAACAAAGCGCAGAGATGAAACTGCAATAGGCATAAGATACCATTTGATTTTGTTCCCTTTGCAACCTAGGACAAATTTGACGACCAACATTCCATCAAAGATCCTTCGTTATTGCATACAAGAAGGTGAGGCCAAGTTTGTAGACTTTTGTGTTCACAGTTACTGGATGGATTCTAGACGCCACAAAGTTGTACCACTCATTCATTTTCACAGTTAATATTTTTCTTAGGTATTTTGTTCTAACCTGGTATGACTAACTCATCTATATCCGTACCTGCCCTAGTTACTATCCCAGCGATCTCCTTCTCAATTGATTGTTGTAGAATATAGCCATCATCACCTAGAAAATGGAGTGCGAGAAACTCGTCCTCATCGTTCGGAACATTGGGCAACCTAAACAAGCCATTAATAGATTCTGGTGTGACAGGGAAAGTTTTACCTCTATAGTACACATGATCATAGCTCTGCCCGCACTTCAAGTTTGCATAGAACTCACTTACAATGGTTAGGTTGAATGGTTACGGAGTCTGGCAGGAATTTTCCCACCTAAGCTTCCGGATAGTTTGTTCAAATGGGGAGATGTTTCAATTCCTCTCTCTATTTGATAGCGGCATCCTTTGTAAGATTCATAGACCCACCTAGCCTCCTCAGACACAAAGGTACCATCTGAGTAAGTGTGTAGTTATACTTTCTGCAATGATGGGAATGATGAATGGCGTATCCTTTTCGAATTGGATTTGGGAGGCATTTCCTAAAAAACACATGGAAGCTTTTCATCAAACACCTTACATGCAAGTTAAGCTATTCATGATGTCACATTCTTAATGATTATATTTCATATGCAATTGCTAATTAATCATACTATAGAGGCATTGAAGTGGTTTACCTAATTATATGCCAACCTACGTAGGATTTCAACAGACATGGGTAGTGATGGAGATGGTATTAAGTGAGAGATATAAATTTGGTACCGTGAAAATGCGGTGTTGGGAGGGTTTTAAATAATGGAACGATTTTGCATACATTGGTATTCTACATATACCAGTGTAAAACGTGGCCTAAAGCAGCTGCTTTAGGCTGCTTTAAATAAAAATAATTTATATCTAATCTGACCTGAGAGTAAATTTCAAAAAAAAATTCTAAGTACCCAACACCGGTACACTTATCGGTGCAAATTTAACAAAAACCAGCTACATTAGGCTGCTTTAAATGCCAAAACGATTGACATTGTCGGACCCGAGAGGAAAAAAATAGAAAAAAATCTAAATAGTGTGCACCAGTAGGAGTACTGGTGTGTAAGTACAAAACAGAGTACCTCCCCTATTTTTCTACACCGGTAATTTAATCTTTACTGGTGTAAAAAATCAGTACCTAGTAGAAATTTTAATTAAAATTAAAATGCATTTTCACTGATTCAATTCATAAACACTCCATTGAAATCACGGATCATACCAACAATTTTATAAAAGAGTGTCAATTAAATACATTACACCCTAAATCGCTTCATGATCATACGATTTTTCACAAAACATGGTCACAAAAACAACAGCCAGGAACGACCAATCTATGCTTCCGCTTCAAGATATTGTTCCCACCTACTATTTTGCCTCTCTCACCAACCCACGACCCATCACCATGAGAACACCTTTCAACAACGGTTCCCCCAAGATCTTCCAAACCAGGAAATACTGATGGAAACTCAGGACTATCAGTTATGGTGGGCAGATCAATCTTCTCATCAAAGTAAAACTTCTTCCCATGCAACACCACATGATACTTCTCATTCGAAGGGTCCATGATGTAAAAAACCAGTCGTTCCTAGGTAGCTAAGATGAAATTGACATCTTCATATCCTACACAATTCAAGTTGACCAACGTGAACCCCATGGGCTTCTCAACAAAAACACTGGAACAGTGTTCCACCCAACGACACTTGAAGACAACAACCTTGAACTCTACATAATCCAACTCCCAAATTTCCTCAATTTCCCTATTGAAAGGCATCACAACAACAACCGGATGTTTATCTCTTTTGCTTACCTACCACATGGATTCAGATTCAATATATACACCAATATTTTGAGTGGTGCTCTTCTCGTCCTTCTCCAATGTTGAGAAACTAAAGCCATTAATTTTATAACCAAGGTATCGTCTAATAGTGCATTTCTTCTTCCTTGCAAACGCCCGTAGGTTATTGGGCATCCCTTCGACATTACAACGATTGTAAAACCAATTAACAAATATTGATGAATGCTCGACCTGAGTTTTATTCCGGGGCCAGTTTGGATGAATTTATTCCAACAGGGAAACATACTCTCCAACATATGTTACATTCTTGCTACTATTACGTAATACATACAGGTGAAAAATCATCAACTCAGGGCGATAGGATGTATGAAGCGTACCCTTGGAACGTGGAATCCCATTCCACCTTTCACAGTGGAGTCCACCTAGAACACCAATCTCTCTTCTTTGAACAAGGTTCTCTATACAATACTCGATGAACTCCTCAGTGCGTACCTCTGAACAATGGAGGCTTCGGGCCGACTACGATTATGAACATACCATGTGACGCTCAAAGGGGTACATCCCATGCATTCCAAAAGCCTTGCACATACGTATCTCCCTAACCAAGTGTACCACTAAGTGCACCATGTTGTCAAAGAATGACGGGGGACAATTATTCTCCAAATGGCATAGAATAACAGCAGCTTCCCGATCCAGTTCATCTAGATATTGCCTGCTAATATTTTTCCTGCATATCGAGTTACAGAAGAAACAAAAGCGCATAACTGAAAATCTAACTTCCTCTTCCAAACACCCACGTATTGATATGGGCAAAAGTTGTTGCATAAGAACATGACAATTGTGTGATTTCAAAGCATTAAAATGTAACTCATCATTCACAAACCATATAACATTAGAGGAGTAACCGAAAGGTACCATCATTCCTTGGATGCCCTCACACACCGATCTCCTCTCACCAACTGACAGATTGTAAGGAGTCCGGGGGCAGGTACGTTCGCTTCCCTCTTACCTCCGGTGCCAGATCCAACCATATACCAAGGTCCTCTAAATATTTCCTTGCATTTAAACTATCCATAGTCATCCCGGGAACATTGAGAAGTTCCAATTAGACTCTCACAAATGTTCTTTTTGATATGCATGACATCCAAACAATGGCGAACCTCCAAATTTCCCAATACGACAAATCAAAGAAAATGGACCATTTATTCCACGATCCGTCTACAGCCCCACCATTCTTTGATCACTTCTTATCGGGAAAAAAATTCAATTTCTTCACCTTGTTGTGAATAGCTACACCGGTCAAAGGTTTTGGTGTCTTTCTCCTCTCCTTTCCATTAACGAATGCAACTGCATTTTCCCACAACTTGTGACCTACACGCAGGAATTTACGGTGACCCAGATAAACAGTCTTTTGCCCATTCCTTAACTGATGGTAATCTATCTCATCCTCACAAACTGGGCAAGCCTTGTGACCTTGACCACATACCCAGAAAGGTTACCATATGCCAGGAAATCATTTATGGTACAAAAAAAATTGTCCTCTATGTAAACACTTCACCACTACAACCATCAAACATTTAGGCACCAACTGACCAAAGAACCTTCAAATCTTCTATCAAAGGGGAAAGATAAGTGTCTATGTCATTTACATGTTGTTTCAGGCCTGAAATCATGATGGGCATTAACACATATTTTCTCTTCATGCACAAGTATGCGGAAGATTTTAAATGGCTAGCATAACAAGCCACAAACTGTGTTTCGAGGAAATATTCCCAAATGGGTTCATACTATCAGTACGCAAAAAAATATCTCAAAGTCCTAGGTTCGGATGCAAACTGTGGATACATCCTGTTAAATTTCTTCCACTTATTCGCGTCAGCCGGGTGTCGAATTATATCATCATCTTTACAACCTCCCCTATCAACACACCATGTCAAGTTCTTTGCATCATTTTCATTCTTAAACAACCTTCTCATCCTCAAAATAATAGGAAGATACCACATACATTTTGCGGGTACCCATCTTATGCCTGCATAACATGCTCTCCACAGACAGCCACATTTCTCTTCTTATTATAATATGACACATTAAATACTGGACAAACAATCTTATCCTTATGGTCACCCCTATGTAGGACATAATCGTTTGAATAAGCATGTATATTTTCATACTCTAATCCTATCGGACACAAAATTCCCTTAGCTTCATAAAGGTTGTTAGGAACCCCGTTACCGGGTGGAAGCTTTTCATTAAAAGACTTAAGCAATTTATTCATACTAGTGTCACTCCATGACCCTACACCTTTAAAATTAAACAACTCCATCAAACACGATATGACCGTGATATGTTCTTGCAACCGGGATACAATGGTCTATCCTTCTCACCAAGAAAGTTAGACAAAACCTCGGACCTCCCTCTAAACTCATTAACAACCTCCCCCACACATGTCATCCAACATAGAATCCCAAAAACACTCCTTCTCACTGCTAACTCTCACTTCCAGTGGTGATTTTTCCCCATGAAAGGTACACAACATAATCTTTCGCAAACCCCCGCCTACACATATGGAGTTTCAGGATGCCCTTGTTATCAGTACGAATTCGATTTCCACAATAACAACAAGGACCTAATATTCGCTTCTCTCGACTAAAAGCATGCTCCAAGAACTCATCCACGAACATAATATATTCATTGCTCACCCTACTAACGTTGGCATACACATGCTTACGTCTCTCGATGGCGCGATACAAGTCTACATATCAATAAATGTCCAACAATCAAACTTAAAATCATTCAATACAATAGAATTTTTCATGATGACTTCCGAATCATGCAAAATCATAAATGCACAATATACACCAATATTCCACATTACAATTACAAAATTCTTAGCATGTCCAACACTATAGGAATCAAAAGCCATAGCCAAATAACTACAACAACCTAGAGAACAAATAACAAACTAATATCTACCATTATACCGCAATCACCATCAAATGATCGGACAAAAAATGTAAATATCTCTACTAACCAAAATCATACATGAAATCCTTAATATCCGTAAATGTAATTCAAAAAAAGGTACCTTCAAGGGTCATCATTGTGGAGAATTCAATGTCTTCATCAACCAAAAAACACCATTAATGAACCCCTTCTTCCAAAAATCCCATTTTAAACCTGCTAAAAAAATGGTAGGTGGACATTTAATGTGATTTTCTACACCAGTATTTAGACTTTACCGGTGCATTTGTAGACTTTTACACCGGTAAAATCAGTAATCGGTGTAGATATTTAGCCAAAACCTACGTATTTTCTTCTCCTACACCGGTACGATCATAGTACCGGTGCAAAAACAAATAGTTTTTGCATTAAATTTCTACAAGAAGAAAAATATTTTGCACCGGTATTAAGAAAATACTGGTGCGTGTTCAATTCCTACACAAATTCTAATAGTAACCGGTGTACAAATGCAATTTTTCCCGCATTTTAAAAATTTTTGCACCAGTAATTTCCCGTTACTAGTTTAGAAAGTTGTCCCCTTGGCGCCAAATTAATAAAAGAGGGAAATATGTACACACCGGTAATCATGTACCGGTGCACATGTAAGCAAATGCACCGGTCAAAATACTTATTCGGATAGTACCGATGCAAAATATTTGACGTTGGTACACTAGTAGAACCAACACCGGTGCAAAAATAGGTGAACTGTACATCGGTTAACAGGATACCCGTTCATATGCAATTATTTGCACCAGTACTAATGTTAACAAGATAAATATCGGTGAAATTGGTTACATACGCAACGGTATACTTGTACTCATGAATTTATTCCGATGCATATGTACCTGTTTTCCAGTAGTGTTGGTAACCGTTATAAACACTACACTGTGTCTAAACATTAGACCAATTTATACATTTACACAAGATTAGTCAATAACTCCCAACGCTCATAGACCTCTCCTATTTTCTTTGGTAAACAAACATGACAAAGAGTTTGACATTATCACATTCATCTAGCAATTATCAACACATCAACATCATTGGAAACACTAACTCATGCTCTTTGATTTCATATTAAAAGAGGGGAAAATTAGCTACTTTATCCCAACCCTTTCAAGCAATAATACAAGCAATTCTTATACTCAAACAACCAACAACATTGATGCCATGAACAATCCACATTCAAAGCTCCATAAATGCACAATTGAGAAAGCAATAAATCGATAGATAGAGTTCTCAAGACATGGCTTAAAAGCCTAAATCAATTGCTCCCAAGTACCAAAATAAGCTAGATAATCAAAACCCATAACATAGAACACAAATCTACATAGAAAGAAGAAGAAATGGAAGAAAATGGTGAAAAACTAGAGCGAGCCCCCAAGTCGGGCTTAGAGAGTTGGGAGAGAAGCGGGATAGAATGCTATTTATTGTAAAAGGCAAGTTTCCGGGCAGTTTTCATGACATGTGACGTCTCCTCCATAACGTTCGACCAAATCAAGAAAATTAAAGCTCAAATGCCAAACTTTTCACGAGTCACGACACAAAAAAGTCCTGTTTTGTTTTGGTTCCTCTGGGTGAATCTTTTATCCATTTTGGGAGTTCTTGTAGTTGTTTTATAGTACTCAAGAAGACAAATCCAATGGTACCACCTTTGGAGGCTGATTATTCTCAGATAATTCTCAGAACTCTACTTCAAAACATAGATCATTCTTCACCCTTTGCTTTGCTCTCCTTTCTTTACTTTATCTTCTACCATTTTGTGAGTGGCCTTCCATCTTATACTATCCTTTTGACTAGCCTTCACTAAACCAATCCTAAGTGCTCATGAGAAATCTACAAATTGAGCTTACAAAAAGGAATATAGATGCTTGATGTGCCCATTTAATATGATTATATTAGGACTTTTAGGATTCACTTTTGTACAATTTTGTTCTCTAGATGTGGAATTTTGCCTTGAAATTCTCTAAGGATAGTTAAAAGCGACTTTTACGCATTTATTACTTTTACAGAGGATTTTGTGTGACAAGGCAATTTTTTTGAGAACTTTGAAGAATTTGAAGACTTTAAATAATACCTTTGAAGAATTAAAGACTTGAATACTAGTATTTGAGCTTTTGAAGGCATGAAGAATTGAAGATAAGCAAAGTGAAGAGGAGGACTTGAAAAAAAAAAGAAAGAAATCAAGATGTTGAAACGGGGCTCAGTCGCGAGTCGCGAGTCACGACGGACTGGTCGCGAGTCACGATGGACGGGTGGCTTTCTTACTTTTTTGTACTATAAATAGTCAATCCCATCCTCTTCTCTTCAGCCCTTATTCTTCCTGCGATTTTCTGGGTTCAAAACCCTAGTTTTTCTTTCTTTCATTTCTTAGTTTTTTTAGCTTAATCATGTCTTTTCATTATCTAGGTTAGTCTAATCTTAGGAAAAATTGATTGAAGCTTCCATATCTATGTAGTAAGAACCTCTATTTCACTCTATCTTGAAGCATTTGTTATTTGGCATTCATGTGTTTTAATGTGATGTTTTACTTCATTTATACCATGGGTTGTTTGAAAATAGGAAGTGTTTGTATGATTGAAGTGTTAGGGTGTTAGGAAAGTTGCAAATTTCTTAACTCATTTGGCATGAAAATCCAAGAACATGGACTTAGAACTTCTTGTGTATAATGTGTTGTAATTCTTGCTAGATAAGTATGTTAATGTGGATTGTTCTCATATTTATCCTATAGATGTAATGAAAGGTTGAATCTTGAATGTGGTTTGTTCTAGGTTTAGCCTAATGGATGCTATGTTTGGTTAAATGGATACGTCTTTGGTAGAAGGCTTTTTGTTATCAATTCTATGGTTCTTCGTATATAATGCATTGATGAAATACTTTTATGGTGTAGTTTTCCTAAAGTGATTATCAATGAGGTTTGAAAATGGTCGTTGTTTGTATTTGTGAATTACTCTTAAGAAGAAATGAATGTTGATCTTCGAATGAGAAGTTTTAGCATTCCCCATAGGTAACGAATGTGATAGAATGAGTGAATGGTTCAATGATCTACATTAGGTTTGGAAGTAGATATTAATTGCCCACAAGGCTTTGTCTTTTGTAGTTTTTACCCCTTTTTCTTAGTTTGTTTGATGATTAGCATAGTTACTTAACTTTTCTAGATATCTTGTCTTTTAATTTCATAACTTAAGACCACCAACCAACCCCCCCCCCCCATTTACTTGCTTTTATATATCTATATATATATCTACTTCAAGCCTAATATCAACCTTTTATGTTTAAACGCTTAACAAAATCCCTCTTCTCCGTGGACAACCCCGACTTGCCATTATCTACTTAGTTGTAGATAGTAAGCATTGAGGGCTTAAAAATCTAAATTTGATAGGTACGGCGACGACCTCCCAATGCTCGTAAGGACAAAAAATCCATTAGACTAAACATAGGTTACAAAATGAAGGATTTAGATGTGAAAATCGAAAACGGTCATCTAAACCCTTTATAATGTAAAACTACCTGAATCTAGAAATATTACAACAAAAGAGATGTTAAAAGCTTCAGAAAATACATGCATTTGACGTCTCATCAGTGCCATTTTGTTGAATGGTATAGAAATTTATTTAGTGCCCTGGAACATAAGTTTTAATGGTAAATTTGTTTTCACCTATGAAACTGACCAAAAGACCAAACGTAGTTCCGAGTTTGGAAATTCGTCAGCATTTGTAGTCCGGATGCATTTCTGACCTCGGAAAGAATTCCACCCTTAAAGACCAAAACAAATTAATCACTTTCTGAACGAGGAAATCAAGTTTACGAGTTCGGAAATGTTTCCTCTGTTGCAGTCATGTAGTCACGATTGAATTTCCAAACTCAAAAATCGAGTGTCCGAGCTCGTGTCCCATTTCCAGTCCGCTTCTAGAAAAAACAAAGCATCTATTTTTCTATAAATAAAAGTTTCCGAACTATAAAACTTGTCGTCACCTTATATTATAGAGACAAATCACTATTTCCAAACTCGGAATCTTCTCCCTATATATAAAAAAATAGGTCAATGAACAGATTTCAAAGAAAAGCCCCAAAACCCCAAACCTTAGTATAATTATGAACTAGCTAACGATCCTCCATTTCTCCATTCTTGCAAATCCCACGAACAATTTGGTATGGATAGGGGAGGTTCCACATATGGAATGTCTAGATCTCGTTTAACCGGAAACAATCCCAGCTATGATGATAGAAGGTTCATTTCTCAATTTGCTCAAAATTGGTATGATGCATTATGTGAGAAGGGCAAGTTATTAGATACATATCTTGTTGACTTCAATGAGTACATAACTCTAGGGTTGGATGTTTGCCTTAAACCATTTAGTGGACAACATATTAAGATTTTTCTTTCATGTAATGAAAAGCGTATTTTGATTTGGATTTCCGATTTCAAGCTAATTTGCGAGAAATGGGGAATAGGGATTATGCTACTAGGGTTGAGGGAATTGAAATATCACTTAGTCAATTAATTATTAATAACATAAGAGATTGCCCATACTTGTACCCAGAATTTGTTTTTCTAGGGGATTTCGATGGTCTGTTGGATGATTGTTACCATCGGGAGAAGTGGCCTCTAGAAATTGACCCTCCATACATTGACCCCGTGGAGTGTAGTGTTAGGTACTTTAGCCGCAATAGGTTGGATTTAGGAAAACCCAAGTCCTTTGATCTAAATCTTTTGCCCACAGACCAACGTATTACATATAAGATCATTAATAGAAGTTTGGTCCCCTCAGGCGGACAATTGACCGAGCCTAATCCTTATGCTATTCTATTTAATCATAGAGGGTAGAAAAATCAACCTCAGGGCGGCTATTTTTAGACACATGTTGTATTTTTCAACGTTGAAAAAGGTGTTGACTCGCCTACCATTTGGGAGTTTTATAACTCGTATTTTGAAGAGCGTTGAGGGGTTGACTATCGAAGGGGAGTAAAGAGGGCCGAAATATTATGACAAGACTTACTTCAAGAACAAGGGTTGGGTGTTGCAAGATGGGATAAGCCAACGGAAGAACCCGAGGCAAGATAGGGGCCACA
Source organism: Rubia yunnanensis (assembly GCA_037428765.1). Classification (NCBI taxonomy): domain Eukaryota; kingdom Viridiplantae; phylum Streptophyta; class Magnoliopsida; order Gentianales; family Rubiaceae; genus Rubia; species Rubia yunnanensis. Next base: position 49,367,968 of record CM075068.1, on the reverse strand, counting down.
AATTGAGGAAGGTTAGTCCCAAATTAGTTTGCGAGGATTTATTTAATATGTTGTTTATCTTTAATTTATTGTTTACATAATTCATATGATGGTCGCTATACGTTGTAGGTAGTCAAAAGTCATACTTGAAAAGCTTTCAAGATTGCTACAAATGGATGCGCAAGGAATTTTGCGCTATGAAGTGAAAAATTAGGTTTATGGAAAAGTCTCAGCGAGCTTATGAGCAACACCTCGCATCAAACTCTCGACAAAGACTCAACCAATCAACTTCAACTGCCAACATTGAAGATGGCAAAGAATGAAACTTGAAGACTTGATTATATTTATGCAATTTGACTTTATTGTAGAATTTTAAAGATTCAAGCCTTTAACTTTAATGAATGATTTCTACTCTACAATTATTAAGAAATTTTAATCATTTTAAGTACTAAATTCATTCTCTTATAATCTTATAAGGATTTGTTTAGCAATAGCATCAATACTATAAGCATATTAAATTTCCAAGGCACATCAATGAAAAAAAGACAAAAACTACACTTGATATCATACAAATTACTACTTATGCTTCCTTTTCTTGATCACCACCTTCTTTGACTTACGCTTCTTGTGATCTTCCCCTTACCTTTGATCCACATTTTCATTATGGTCACTACGGCTTAGGAAACTGTGAAGTCTCCGATCATCCTCCTCGAGCAACATGACTTCTTCATATCCACAACTCGATGTATAATATCCAAATCCAATTACTTCCTCTAACTCATTTTCTTCAACAAAAGCTCATTTCCATTCAACAACAATCTCCCACCTATGATAAATGGGATCTCTGACATAGAAAATCTGGTGGGCTTGAGATGCCAATATGAAAGGATCATTCCTCAATCTAACCTGTTATTAATATTGACCCACTATCATTTAAAAACCACGACATGCGTACTTACATCGTCAAACTCCCAAGTTTCAGAAAGTCGTACCAAAGTAGCACTTTAGAGCATACATAGGATTTTCATCACCACCACTTCCAACGTGCAAGGCTTTGGAGACAAGAGACACTCCACTTTTTTGAGTGACACTATTATCATACATTGATTTTGTGGCAAACATAAAACCATTAATTTCATATCCTCCGTAGAAAGAATGGTCCATAATGGTCTGCAAGCTAACCATTTAACTGTCATTGGATAATCGCTGACATCTACATGATCCCGCAACCATGTGCAATTGAAGTACCTGAGACTCATTGAAATTAGGGTGTCTCAATTATATGGCATCCATATAAATCTCGATGTATAGAACTACATCCTCGTGGTTGCGCAGATAATAAAGATGGGCGGCACATAAATATTCCGCGCAAATGCTAAATAATTTTCCATGTCTAATCCCTAAACCTTCCAATCTCCCTTCATGTTTGGAACCTTAAAAGATTCACCTTGCTTCATATAATCAGTTCAAAACTCGATGGCCTCCTCTGCCACGTATTGTTAAACAATACTATCCTCTGGCCTATACCAATTTTTCACAAAGTGCTTGAAGATTTTCATGTACCTCTCAAATGGGTACATCCATCTTAATAAAACCGGACCACAACTTTCAACCTATCCAACTTTGATACACTAGTACTTTTGCAATAAATGGATTTGAAAAAAAATAGAGCTTCATAATACACAATCTTACATGAGAAGGAAATTCATAACGAATGGCAATGACATTCAATTTCTTTATTAGGTTGTGACAATCGGGTGACTTCAACCCAATCAACCTCAACTCCTTGACTGACACACAACTACTGATGTTGGATGAGTATGCACCGGGTGCTTTCACACTACTAAGGGTCTCATAAAAAGATTTCTTCTCCGGCTGCAACATTGAATTGAAAGAAGGGGGCAAATGATTACCCATACTCACTGGGGCAAGATTCTTCCAAATACCCAACTCAACCAAATCCAGCCTAGCTTTCAATCCATCCTTTGATTGTTTGTTTGTTTGTATCACAAGTTCCAGCTATGTGGAATGAAAATGATGGACAAATTGGAGATTTATCCAAAGACATACGTGTTCTTACACATGATGGAAGGAAACAAACAATTAAACACTATTTTGGATGTTATGATCCTTTACAATATCCTCTTATTTTTACAAAAGGTGAATCAGGATGGCATGAAGGCATTAAAAAGATAAATATTAATTGAAGAAGTTCTCATCCTAAACAAACATGTGTTGGGGAAAGTTTGAATCATTTCAACCAACCAATAACAACTGAAGATATCATAGGAGCTGAAAATAGAGGAAATTCTATTTTTTAGTATTTCTAAATCACTGCAGGACTATATTTATATTCATATTTCTAAAATACAAATTACTTTCTTTATGCAGTTATCACAGACATGCAAAAAGGAAGAGCGAAAGAACTGGCAGTTTCATGTCAGGAATACTACGCATACAAATTTCAAACACGAGAAAATGATAAATCCAATATATTACATGTGGGAAGATTATTTCCACAGTTTAGTGTTGGCACATATGTCAAAATTGAAACAGCAAGATTAGATTTCTTTAACATCCATAAAAAACGTATAATAGCTGAAGTTTATCAAGGTACTGTTGATAGTATTGCAACTGGTCTTACCACAGGGCATCAAATTGGCAAAAGAATTATATTACCACCTTCTTTTATTAGAGGACCAAGAGATATGAAAAGGAGATATATGGATGCAATGTCATTAGTACCAAAATATGGTAAACCTGATATCTTTTTAATTATGACGTGTAATCCTTCATGGCCCGAGATAAAAGAAAATTTACAAAAAAAATGAGGAAGCACATAATAGGCCTGACCTAAGATCAAGAGTTTTTCATACCAAACTACAACTACTAAAAGAAGATGGCATTGATAAGCATTTGTTTGGAGAAGTAGCAGCTTACACTTACGTTATTGAATTCCAAAAAAGAGGTTTACCACATGCTCATTTTTTATAATCTTAACAGACCGTTTTAAATTATTTTCTCCGGAACAATACGATCAATTTGTTTCAGCTGAATTACCCAACAAAAATACTCATCCATATCTATATTTGTTAGTTTTGAAACATATGATGCATGGTCCCTGCGGTGCATTAAACATAAATAATTCTTGTATGGAAAATGGTCAATGTAAATCTAACTATCTAAAAGATTTTTCAGATTACACTCAACATACTAGGAACTCCTATCCTAATTATATGAGGCAAAATGATGGAAAACATGCAGAAATACAAAATAAACTTCTAGATAACCGGTGGGTAGCACCTTACAATCCCTTTTAACTTGCTAAATATGATTTCCATATCAATGTAGAAATATGTTCTAGCATACAAGCTGTGAAATACCTGTATAAATACATTTATAAAGGTCATGACAAAATTCACTACAATTTATCAACAAAACAATCTGAATCAATAATTGATGAGATAAAAAATTACCAATCTGCTCGATGGGCACAAGACACTATCCTTTCGAGGACACAAGACATGACCCCTTCGAGGCCTGAAACAACAACCCCTTCAAGGCCAGAGTACATACACTACCCCTTCAAAGCCATGATAGACCACCCCTTCGAGGCAAGAATATATCATTCCTTCAACGGCACAAGACATTACCCCTTCAAAGCCAGAATACGTCACCCCTTCGAGGCCAAAATACACTACCCCTTCGAGGGCACAAGACACTACCCCTTCAAGGACACAAGACACTACCCCTTCGAGACCACAAGATATGGCCCCTTCAAGGCCAGAATAAACAACCCCCTCGAGCCTATAATACCCCACCCCTTCTAAGCCACAAGACACTACCCTTTCGAGGCAACAATACATGACCCCTTCGAGGCCAGAATAAACAACCCCTTTCGAGGCTAGAATACAACCACCCCTTCGAGGCCACATTACAGGCCCCCTTCATGACCAGAATACACCACCCCTTTGAGGCCAAAATATGCCACCCCTTCGAGGCCACATTACATAAGCCCTTTGAGGCTAGAAAAAACAACCCCTTCGAGGCCAGAGTACATACACCACCCCTTCAAAGCCAGGATAGACCACCCCTTCGAGGCAAGAATATATCATTCCTTCGACGACACAAGACATTACCCCTTCGAGGACAGAATACACTACCCCTTCTAGGCCACAATACACAAGACCTTCGAGGCGAGAAAAAACAAACCCTTCGAGGCCAGAGTACATACACCGGCCCTTCAAAGCCAAGATAGACCATCCCTTCGAGGAAAGAATACATCATTCCTTCGACCGCAGAAGACATTATCCCTTGGAGGACAGAATGCACCACCCCTTTGATAACAGAATAAACAACCCATTTGAGGCAAGAAAAAACTATCCCTTTGACTCCAGAAAATGCCACCCCTTCGAGGCTAGAATACGCCACCCCTTCAAGGCCATAATACGCCACCCCTTCAAGGCCAGAAAAAACAACCCCTTCAATTTCAGAGTACGTACACCACCTTTTCAAAGCCAGGATAGACCACCCCTTTGAAGGCACAAGACATTACCCCTTCGAGGCCAGAATACGCCACCCCTTCAAGGCAAGAATACACTACCCCTTCGAGGGCACAATACATTACCCTTTCAAGAACACAAGACACTACCCCTTTGAGGCCACAAAATATAACCCCTTCGAGGCCAGAATAAACAACCCCCTCGAGGCTAGAATATAAAACCACCTCAAGCCCGGAATACCTTACTCCTTCGAGGCCAGAATACGCAACCCCTTCAAGGCCAGAATAAACAACCCTTTTGAGGCAAGAATAAACAGCCCCTTCGAGGCCACAGGAGACTACCCATTCGAGGCCACATTACTGGCCCCCTTTGAGGCCAGAATACACCACCACTTCGAGGCAGAAATACGCCACCCCTTCGAGGCCACAATACACAAGCCCTTCGAGGCCCGAAAAAACAACCTCTTCGAGGCCAGAGTACATACACCACCCCTTCAAAGCCAGGATAGACCACCCCTTTGAGGCAAGAATATATCATTCCTTCTATGGCACAAGACATTACACCTTCGAGGAAAGAATACACCACCCCTTCGAGGCCACAATACACAAGCCCTTCCAAGTCGAAAAAAACAACCCCTTTGAGGCCAGAGTACATACACCACCCTTCAAGGCTAGGATAGACCACCCCTTCGAGGAAAGAATACATCATTCCTTCGACGGCATAAGACATTACCCTTCGAGGACAGAATACGTCACCCTTTCGAGACCACAATACACAAGCCCTTCGAGCCAGAAAAAATAACCCCTCCGAGCCTAGAAAACGCCACCCCTTCGAGCCCAGAAAAAATAACCCCTTCGAGGCTAGAGTACATACACCACCCCTTCAAAGCAAGGATAGACCACCCCTTCGAGGCAAGAATATATCATTCCTTCAACGGCACAAGACATTACACCTTTGATGCCACAATACGCCACCCCTTCGAGGAGAGAATACACTACCCCATCAAGACCACAATACACAAGCCCTTCGAGGCAAGAAAAAATAACCCCTTCGAGGCCAGAATGCGCCACCACTTCGAGGCCAGAAAAAACAACCCCTTCGAGGCCAGAGTACATACACCACCCCTTCTAAGCTAGGATAGACCACCCCTTTGAAGCAAGAATATATCATTCCTTCGATGGCACAAGACATTGCCCCTTCGAGGCCAGAATACGCCACCCCTTCGAGGCTAAAATACACTACCCCTTCGAGGGCACAAGACACTACCCCTTCAAGGACACAGGACACTACCCCTTTGAGGCCACAAGATATAACCCCTTCAAGGCCAGAATAAACAACCCCCTCGAGTACGGAATATCCCACCCCTTCGAGGCTAAAATATGCAACCCCTTCAAGGCCATAATAAACAACCCCTTCGAGGCAAGAATAAATAACCCCTTCGAGGCCACAAGAGACTACCCCTTTGAGGCCACATTACAGACCCCCTTCGAGACCAGAGTACATACACCACCCCTTCAAAGCCAAGATAGACCACCCCTTCGAGGCAAGAATATATCATTCATTCGATGGCACAAGACATTACCCCTTTGAGGAAAGAATACACCACCCCTTCGAGGCCACAATACACAAGCCCTTCGAGGTCAGAAAAAATAACCCCTTCGAGGCCAGAGTACATACACCACCCCTTCGAGGCAAGAATACACCATTCCTTCGATGCCACAATACACAAGCCCTTCGAGGCCCGAAAAAACAACCCCTTCAAGGCCAGAGTACATACACCACCCCTTCGAGGCCAGAATATACCACCCATTTGAGGCTCAAAAGTACATCACCCTCGAAGGTCCATAATATATCATTCCTTCAAGGACAGAAGGCACGATCTCTTCGACGGCACAAGACACTACCCCTTTGAGAGCACATGACACTGCCCCTTCGAGGGCACAAGACAGTACTCTCTGAGGCCACAATACAAGACCCTTTCGAAGCCAAAATACGCCACCCCTTCGAGACCACAAGACACTACCCCTTCGAGGGCACAATACATGACCCCTTCGAGGCAAGAATACGCCACCCCTTCGAGACCATAATACATGACCACCTTGAGGCCAGAATAAACAAACCCTTCGAACCCAGAATAAACAACCCCTTCGAGGCCAGAATACACCACCCCTTTGAGGACACAATACACAACCCCTTCGAGGGAAGAATACATGCACCACCCCTTCGAGGCCTGGATAAACCACCCCTTCGAGGTAAGAATACATCATTCCTTCGACGGTACAAGACACTGCCCTTTCGATGGCCACAAGTCACCACCCCTTCAAAGGCACAAGACACCACCCCTTTAAGGCCACAAGACATCACCCCTTTGAGGCCACAAGACATGCCCCCTTCGAGGGCAGAATACGTGACCCCTTCGAGTCAACAAGACAGTACCCCTTCGAGACCACAATACATGACCTCCTTGAGGCCAGAATAAACAAATTTGAACCCAGAATAAACAACCTCGTTGAGGCCAGAATACACCACCCCTTCGAGGCTAGAATACACCACCCCTTCGAGACCAGAATACACAACCCCTTCGAGGCCAGGATAGACCACCCCTTTGAGGCAAGAATACATCATTCCTTTGACGAGACAAGACACTACCCTTTCGACGGCCACAAGACATCACCCCTTCAAAGGCAAAAGACACCACCCATTTGAGACCACAAGACATGCCCCCTTCGAGGCCACAGGACACTACCCCTTCGAGACCACAATACATGACCACCTCGAGGCTAGAATAAACAAACCCTTTGAACCCAGAATAAACAAACCCTTCAAACCCAGAATAAATAACCCATTTGAGACCAGAATACACCACCCCTTTGAGGCCAGAATACACCACCCATTCGAGGACACAATACACAACCCCTTCGAGGGCAGATTACATACACCACCCCTTTAAGGCAAGGATAGACCACCCCTTGGAGGCAAGAATACATCATTCCTTCGACGGCATAAGACACTACCCCTTTGATGGCCAAAGACACCACCCCTTCGAAGGCACAAGACACCACCTCTTCGAGACCACAAGACACGCCCCCTTCGAGGGCAGAGAAGACCACCCCTTCGAGGGCACAAGACATGACCCCTTCGAGGTTAGAATAAACAACCCCTTCGAGGCCTGAGTACGCCACCCCTTCGAGGTCATAAAAACACTACCCCTTCGAGTCCACAAGCCACGACCCCTTCGAGGACACAATACATGACCCCTTCGATGGCACAATATGTGACCCCTTCGAGTCAACAAGACACTGCCCCTTTGAGACCACAATGCAGGACCCCCTCGAGGCTAGAATAAACAAACCCTTCGAACCCAGAATAAAAACCCCTTCGAGGCCAAAATTCACCACCCCTTCGAGGCAGAATACACAACCCCTTCGAGGGAAGAATACACAACCCCTTCGATGTCAGAATACATACACCACCCCTTCGAGTCCAGGATAGACCATCCCTTCGAGGCAAGAATATATCATTCCTTCTATGGCAGAAGACACTACCCTTTTGACGGCCACAAGACACCACCCATTCGAAGGCACAAAACACCACCCCTTCGAGGCCACAAGACACCACCAGTTCGTGGCCACAAGACTCCACCCCTTCAAGGAAACAAGATACTACCACTTCGAAGGCACAGAATACGCCACCCCTTCGAGGCCAGAATAAACAACTCCCCTCGAGCGCAGAATACCCCACCCCTTTGAGGCCAGAATACGCTACCCCTTCGATGCAACAAGACTCCCCCTTCAAGGCCACAATACATGACCCCTTCAAGGCCAGAATAAACAACCCCTCCCAGGCCAGAATACACCACCCCTTCGAGGCCACAAGAGAATACCCCTTCGAGGCCACATTATAGACCCCCTTCGAGACCATAATACACCACCCATTTGAGGCCAAAATACGCCACCCCTTCAAGGCCACTAAACCCTACCCCTTCGAGTCCAAAAAATGCTTCCCCTTCGAGATCACAACACAGGACCCCTTCGAGACCAAAATACACCACCCCTTCGAGGCCAGAATACACCACCCCTTCGAGGCCAGAATAAACAACACCTTCGAATCCAGAATGCACCACCCCTTCGAGGCTAGAATACACCACCCCTTCGAGGCTAGAATACACCACCCCTTCGAGGCCATAAAAAACCCCTTCAAGGTCAGAATACACCATCCCTTCGAGGCCAGAATACACCACCCCTTCGAGGACACAATGCACAACCCCTTCGAGGCCAGAAAAAACAACCCCTTCAAGGCCAGAGTACATACACCTTTGAGACCAGAATACACCACCCCTTCGAGACCAGAATACAATAGCTCTTCGAGGGCACAAGACACTACCCCTTCAAGGACACAAGACACTACCCCTTCAAAGGCACAAGATATGACCCCTTCGAGGCTAGAGTAAACAACCCCCTCGAGACTAGAATACCCTACCCCTTCGAGGTCAGAATACGACACCCCTTCGAAGCCACAAGACACTACCCCTTTGAGGCCACAATACATGACCCCTTTGAGGCCAGAAAAAACAACCCCTTCGAGGTCAGAATACACCACCCCTTCGAGGCCACAAGAGACTACCCCTTGGAGGCCACATTGTAGGCCCCCTTCGAGACCAGAATACATCACCCCTTCGAGGCCAGAATACGCCACCCCTTCGAGGCCACATGACATTACCCCCTCGAGTCCACAAGACGTTTCCCCTTCGAGGCCACAATACAGGACCCCTTCAAGAGCACAAGACACCACCCCTTCGAGGCTCCAAAAGTACAACACCCTCGAAGGCCCAGAATACACAACCCCTTCGAGCCCAGAATACACATCCCCTTCAAGCCCAGAATACACCTCCCCTTTGAGGCCAGAATACACATTCCCTTTGAGGCCAAAATACACATCCCCTTCGAGGCCAAAATACACAACCCCTTCAAAGCCAGAATATATACACAACCTCTTCGAGGCCAGAATACATACACAACCCCTTCGAGGTTAGAATACACAACCCCTTCTATGGCACAAGACACTACCCCTTCGAGGGCACAAGACACTACCCCTTCGAGGACACAAAACATGACCCCTTCAAGGGCAGAATAAACAACCCCTTCGAGGCCAGAATACACCACCCATTTGAACCCAGAATATGCCACACCTTTGAAGCCAGAATACTCCACCCCTTCGAGGCCAGAATACATCATTCCTTCGAGGGAAAAAGATGCCACCCCTTCGAGGCCAGAACATGCAACACATTTGAGGCCATAATACGCCACCCCTTCGAGACTAAAAAGTTTGCCACCCTTCAAGGCTAGAATACACCACTCCTTTGAGACCAGAATACACCACCCCTTTAAGGCAAGAATACATCATTCCTTCGAGAAAAGAATTCAACATTCCTTCGAGTGTTCACCACTCGAATGCTCACCACTCGAACGTGTTCTCACTCGAACCTCACCGCTGCAGCTCCCTCTACTCAAACCTCTTCACTGGAACCCTCTCTACTTGAAATCTCTCCACTAGAACCTCTCCACTTGAACCCCTCTACTCGAAATCTCTCCACTAGAACCTCTCCACTCGAAGCCCCACTCAAACCTCCCCACTAGAACCTTCACCGCTCGAACCCTTCTACTCCAAACCTCTCCACTACAACACTCTCCACTCGACCCTATTTACCCGAACCCTTTCACTCCATTTCTCATCACTTAAACCTCTTCACTCAAATTTCTCCACTTGAATCCAATATCACTCCAACCTCAACTTGGCCCCACTCTACTCAAACCTCTCCACTTAAAACATCTTGGGGATCCGTCTCCAGAGAAAATTACGGTGAGTCGAAAGAGACCAGGGATGATTCAATGTCCTCGTATAGAGAAACCTCAATAATCCATGCCAACTTATCATATACGGTGAGACAAAGGGGGGAAAGTGAATGAGATTCACTATCGCGACACATTTTGGAAGAAGAAAAAATTAGGGTTTGTGAGGAATAAGGAATGTAACAGAGAGAGGGAGAGAGATTGTGAGAAATAAGGGTATAAATCGGGAACGTTTCAGAATTGGGGTGTCTTTTAAGGTGGAATGGAAAGCTGTGAATGCATTGATTAGGCGAAATGAGTGGTGGGTCTCGTTGATTGGCCGGGATGGCTAATGGGGAGATAAGGATAACATAAATGCAAAGAGTGTTCTTGAAGTACAATGAATTCAAAATAAGCCAACCATTTTGAATTTTGATTATTTAAGCAAGTGGATTTGGGTTGGACTAATGAGTTTACTAAACAAATATTGGACCCTAAAAAAATTCAATCAGTGTTTAACATATTTTTTAAATGAGGACAATTCAGTCGAAATCCAAAATTATGAAGGACATTATAGTAGCAACACAGGGCAAAATCTAACCAAATAAGGGAATTTTCAACATATACTCCCTTTGTTTCACTATGTTTGGCACCATAGGTTTAGTTATTTTTTTGGTAAGTTGAAATGTGTGGAGGAAATTGAGTGGGGAGAGTAAAAATTTTAATGAGTAGTTGAGAATGATGTACTTTTTTCAATAAAAGGAAATGTGACAAACTTAAAAAACCTACGAATATGGTAAGTTTGCAAAAATGAAGAAAACAAAGGGAGTATAGGCAAATAATTATGAGAGAGAAGGATTATGCCTTTTGTTGAGTGTCATTGTCAAGAATCCACAAAGAGTCCGTACAAGACCATGCTTGATTATGTACTAACACTACTGGAAAACAAGTACATACGCACGGGTATAATTACTTCAGTACATGTATACCGGTGTGTATGTAACAAATTGCACCGGTATTTATCATGTTAACATCAGTACTGGTGAAAATAATTGCATACACACCGGTATCCTGTCAACCGGTGTACAATTCACCTAATTTCACACCGGTGTTGGTTCTACCGGTGTACATTTTCAAAACTTTTGCACTGGTATTATCTGTGTAGGTGGTTATTACTGGTGCTTTTGCTTACATGTGCACCGGTAAATGATTGCCGGTGTGTACATATTTCCTCTTTTTTTAGTTTAGGCACCAAGAGGACAAATTTTTAACCGATAACTGGAACTTACCGATGCAGAAAAAAAAAGATGCAGGAAAAGGCTGCATTTGTACACCGATTACTATTAGATGCGGTATAGGAATTACACACGTGGCGGTATGTTCTTAATACCCGTGCATAAAAAATTTCTTTTTTTAGTAATTTGGCGCCAAAACTATTCATTTTTGCACCGGTACTATGGACTTACCGGTGCAGAAGCAAAAAATACACGGGAATAGGATAAATATCTACACTGGTGATTGTTTTTACCGGTGTAGAAGTTACTACGCACCGGTATAGTCGTAATACCGGTGTAGAAAATTGCATTAAATGCTTACCTACCACCTTTTTTTAAGCGGGTTAAAAATGAGAATTTTGGAAGAAGAGGTTCATTAATGGTGTTTTTTGGTTGATGAAGGCATTGAATTCTCCAAAATGAAGACCCTTTAAGGTACCATTTTTTAATTACATTTATGGATATTAATATTCCATGTATGTTTTGGTTAGTAGATATATTTACGTTTTGTGTTTGAACATTTGATGGTGATTGAGGTAGAATTGTTGATATTAATTTGTGATTTGTCCTCAAGGTTTTTTTAGTTATAATGCTATGGTTTTTTATTCTTATAATGTTGGACATGTTAAGAATGTTGTAATTGTAAAGTGTAATATTGGTGTATATTGTGTTTTTATGATGTTGCATGATTAGGAAGTCGCCATGAAATTTTATTGTATTAAATGTGTTGAAGTTTGATTGTTGGACATTTATTGATATGTAGAGTTGTATCGTGCCATCGAGAGGCGTAAGCATATGTATGCCAACGTTAGTAAGGTGAGAGATGAATATATTATGTTCGTGGATGAGTTCTTGGAGCATGCTTTTAGTTGAGAGAAACGAATATTATGTCCCTGTCATGATTGTGGAAATTGAATTTGTACTGATAAGAAGGACAAGCTTAAACTCCCTTTGTATAGCCGGGGGTTTGTGAAAGATTATGCTGTGTGGACCTTTCATGGGGAAAAATCACTACCAGAAGTGAGAGTTAGTAGTGAGGGAGAGTGTTTTGGGGATGCTAAGTTGGATTACATGTGTGAGGAGGTTGTTAATGAGCTTAAAGGGAGGCCCTAGGTTTTGGCTAACTTATTTGATGAGAAGGATGCACCATTGTATCCTGGTTGCAAGAAGAAAGACATGGTCATGTCGTGTTTGATAGAGCTGTTTAATTTGAAAGGTATAGGGTCATGGAGTGATACCAGCATGAATAAATTGCTTAAGTTTTTGAATGAAAAGCTTCCACCTGATAACGGGGTTCCTCATAACGTTTATGAAGCTTAAAGAATTTTGTGTCTTGTGGGATTGGAGAATGAAAAGATAAATGTTTTTCTGAACGATTATGTCCTATATAGGGGTGACCTTAAGGATAAGATTGTTTGTCCAGTATGTAATGTGTTGCATTATAAGAAGAAGAGAAATGTGGCTATCGGTGGAGAGCATGTTATGCCGGTAAGGAGGCGGGTGCCCGCCAAATGTATGTGGTATATTTTGATTATTCCGAGGCTGAGAAGGTTATTTAAGAATGAAAATGATGCAAAGAACTTGACATGATTCATTGATAGGGAAGGTTGTAAAGATAACGATATGATTCAACACCTGACTGACGCAGACCAATGGGAGAAGGGGTTTTGATGGAATATCATCTAATTTGTCCTATGTTGAAGAAGGAATGGGATTAGATGGGATCTTACGCCTATTGCAGTAACATCTCTGTGCTTTGTTCAAGAGCAGGAGCTAATGCCTATGTACATTACGTTTATGGCCAACCAATGGGTAAGATTTGTGTGGACTCTTTCTATAGATAGACATCTAACACGCATGTCACTACTATTGAATCCAGAGTTGCTGACTTGGAGGTTGGTGTAGCAAACTTGCTTGAATAATCAAAATATCAAAGATCCTGGTACGAACATATGGCCAAAGTTATGACATATCAATTTTCTATTCATGACGATAAAGAGGTTATGGTTCTCACCACCGACGATGAGGTACATTCTTGCAACACATTATTTTTTAATTCCTCAAAGTACTTTTGGGTATCCGTATTTATTAATCCTTGAAACAAGATACTGGCGAGCAAAAATCCTAGTCAACAGCTAATTTCCAGCCATCTACAAGACCAAGATTAAATAGGCTGGCAAAACAGGTAATGCACTAAAAAGAGTACCTTTATTATTCATTGACAATGATAGTTCAATACTACACACTCAAGCGATCATTTCGTATCATTTTGTGTTTGCAGATTCTCAACAAACGAGGCCTGGCAGAATGACCCATCATGGTGCGATTCATAAAGGAAACAAATGTCGTTATCTTCTCAGTGTTCCGACCATCGATATTCGCACACCATTACACCTAAGGTGTTGGAATAGAAGTTCTGGTCGAATTTGGGAAGAAACAGAGGAACATGCTTTCGATGACCTGGATCGATAATGCGCACGTCGATGTGTGGATGTGATGAGTTTCAAAACTTATAGCCTTAATGTTTTTATATTCATTCGGATTTCATTTTTAGTATGATTAACGTAACAGGCACCCGTGGGAGATAATATGAGAAACTAATCCAGGTCGCGTCCAATTCTTCCCATCCAACTGTGGCAACTTGAACAACTTCGAGCAGGAGGTCGAACACCATTTCAAACTAATTTGGGAAAAAAATGAAGGCAACGAATGTTGAGTTCTACATCGTCCCCTACGTAAGAATGTAAGTATTTCTTCATGGACATTACATTTACATTTCAAACCACTTCCATTTCATTAATTTGTTAAAATAATTTTCTGACAGCGATCATTGGTACCTCATCATTATCCGTCTCGGAGCGGAGGAAGTTTTCACTCTGGACACATTGTCAGGGGGTATCAAACCAACAAATTTGATCGAACTCAGGGTCATTTCTAGGTATTTCAATCAATCAAATCATAAATCCTAGTTTGGTAATATACAGGAAGAACTAACCATTTTAATATACTTTCTTGATAGGCTTGCATGCGCTTACCAAAGGGAGAAGAGAAAGACGAAGCCAGAACCCGACTACACATGAAAAATCAACGTCCTGGTAAGTCATTCTGTCATTTCATCCCTCAATTTATTATGTTTAGAGTTAGTACTTACATTTACCCTTCCTACGCAGTACCGAACCCATAATGGTTTGTGGCAATGCAGGTACTCCATCGTGCTCTTCATGGAAGAATTTGTGAATCACCCGGAGACAAACAATATCTTGGAGGTAAACCTTGCATCTCTAAATTTGTTATTATTTATTTCTAGTAAACGCAACATTATTGACTAACAATGTAAGTTTGAAATTAACAGATCTTCCTAGAGGGCAAAGGGTCATACCATGTGTACGAAATTCAAGGTGTAGCAGAGAGATGGTGTGAGGCTTGGCTTGAAGACTACCAACAGCACGTGAACACTACGTTGCAACTTCTCGATGATAAGAACGACATAATAGGTTGATGGTTGATTTTCTATGGTTGATGATATTAGAATTCTATGGATGGTGTTTGGTTATAGTAAACTTGTGTGATTTTTTACTTTGTTTCAATCCATGCTTAAGATAGTTCTTCTATTCATAGTTTCAATAATGTTCACGTGTTTTGCGAGCAATATTTTTGTAATAGGTTGTTTCAAATTTCTTGCCGATTAAAAGGTTTCCAATTTATAAGTTCACAAGTATCTCTGGCTGTCGTTGCCCCAGTAATGATCTGGGATGGACCATCGGAAAAAAAATTGGTCATTGCAAATTTTATCCAAATCATACACCGGTAGAAAATGAATGTATCAGTGTAAAAATCAATCACATTTTTAATAATTTCTTTTAAATTATTTAAATAATGCCGGTGCAAAAATTTATACCTGTGTAAAAAAATACCGATTCAAAACTATTCCAGTGCAAAAAAAGAATATTCCTATTACAAAATAAATATCGGTGAATAATTTAATACCGGTGTACAAATCGCAGTTTTACACCGGTTCATATGTTATATACTGGTGCAAAATTTCTACACCGGTGTTCCAAATATTACCGGTTCTGTGCCCCCAACTTTTCAAAATTTATACACCGGTTTAAAATACCGGTGCAAACAATTTTCTACATTGGTTAATTTTACTGGTGCAAGTGTATTGCATTTTTACACCCCTGTATATATGCGGTGATATTTTTTAGGCCAAAATACCTGTACTATTATCCTTAATTACTGGTTCAAATACCTCTATGCTGCACTAGTGTAAACGTAAGTAAGTTCGTACGTAAGAGCCTTTAGTATAGCATTAGCCGGTTCAAATAATAATGAACGTTATAATGTCCTTAATTTTTGTTTTGGTGGAGATTTCTCGTTGTGGCTGTGTATTAACCAGTTTTTGATACTCCTTAATTATTTATTGCTGGCATGCTATATTTTACCGTTACAAAGACTTGTATGAGATCGTCTTATAATAAATTAAGGTGAAACGGAGATTGAATTGCAAATATGGAATTGATCATTCGGTGAATAAAATGCGGAGCGCTAGAAGCGCGCGTCGATGAAAAATTATTGAGTGCACGTGGATGGAAATGTGCTGAAGCAAAAATCCAGTAAAGCTGTAAATAGCAAGATTAGAACTTGCAACATAGATCCACGTTAGGTAGACCTTTTTTTTTTTTTTTAAGGGTTATAAACGAACCAAGTTATTCACGACCATTTTCATCAAAATAATTCGACAAGTTAGGGAATTTGGCCCGGTTGACTCGGCTCGGATTGTAAAACAAAACAACTTCCCATATTCCACTCAGAAAGTATACATGGTCTATGAGCACAACTCTACTCAGTCTAGTTTCCTTAAGTTCAAGCAGTGATCAGTTGCTTGGCTGAACAAATCTTGCACTTGCTTCAACTCCTTTTCGGCTTCTTCAAGCTGTTTCTGAAGCTCTTTTCCAATCGAGTCATTTTCGGCTTGGAGATCTGCAATCCTCTTCAACTGCGCTTCTTCATCTTCTTCACCCAGTGGAAGAGCAGAAAGCAAAGCGTCGAACTGCTTTGCAGCCTTGACGAGTTCAGAACTCATAAGCTTCGGTTTCTCTGCCGGATTAACAGCAGCTGCATCGGTGGTTTCAGCAGCAACAATAGGATTAGCTGACGGTTCTGGATACTTGGGAGTCAGCCTGACGGGAGGGGCATCGCGTTGCAACGACCCGAATGTGTTGAAGGTTAGTTCCGCGATTGTATTGACCTGTTCTTGCAGCTGTGATATGATATCCATCTCGAAATGTCGCCAAATCTGTGCGCCAAAACGGTATCTGAGTTCTTGAGCTCTAGTGAAAAGGGCTGTGATGAAGTTCTTGGAATTTTGAAAGAGGAAATTTAATTAGGTTGTAGCTCGAAAAGGACGTTAGGTAGATCATACAATGCATCCAAACCATCTTTCTTTTTTTTTTTAAATAAACCATCCTAAGACGGGGGAAAATATATTAGGCCTTCCCAAGCCATAAAATTACAGAACTGAAAAGTAAATAAAGGGAGAAGCCATTGGCTTAGTCCATTTGTACATATGTGAACCATAGGCTCAGTAAAACAACATTTGTTGCTTCCAAAATGAAAAAGGATAGAGCTAATTGTTAGAGGATTACAAAAACTTCATAGTTTAATTGAAGATCTTCGAACTTATTAGTGGATCGTGGATACGAAACTCAGGTCAGTCAAAATCACCCCAACTAAACTAAGAAGACTATCCCCTGCCGAGCTAAAATGGTCGAGAAGAAAGCCTCGAGTCAAAAACCAAGTTCCATGTAGCAAGTGTCCAGCTTCCTCAAAGCTGGTTTCACTTATCTCATCAGAAGAATTCCTCTGAAGATGACTAAGTGGAAATTTGAATCCAAATGCCCTCCATAATCTGTGGAAACCTCCTACTTGATTCTGCACTCTGAGATGAAAGTAATCCACCAGGATCCATCCTCCTGAAATATAAAATACAATCAGTAGCATCTATTCAGATATCAATCCGAATAGAAGGAGTACCCATCTGGTCCAATCTTATCAAACCTTGCACAAAATTAGTTAAACTCTGAAAATGAAGGAACGAAGAGGATGACAGATTACTTAAACAGTCCTTAGCTAATTTATCTGCCACTAAGTTGCCTTGTCTATGAACATGCTTGAGAGGAATCCCTCCCAGGAGTTTATTAATCTCATCAGCCAGACTAAAAACTTTCCATGGTGACTTATAAGGATCTACTACATACCCGATAGCATTTAGGCAGTCAGATTCTAAATAATAAGAGAGATTTATTTCTGAACCTGCTCGTAATGCAAACCTTATTGCTTTCAGTTTTGCCTCTAAAGGGGAATAGGCAGGGGAGATCTTAGTATGAGCAACAATAAATCCTCCCATACAATCCCTTACAATCATACTAATACCACACATATTCGTTTGACAGCACCATACAGCATCAACATTGATTTTATATCCTATGTCTGGCTTTGTCCAAGCTATTTTAAATATCTTTGGCTTAGGAGGTTTTTTGCTCAAAGGTAGGAAAGAATGTTCAGCAATTAACCTATCAATCCCAGAGACAACAGAGAATGGCTTAGCAGTGAACAGATAAAATATGTGTGTCCTAATATGATTGAGCACAACACTAATCACAGGATTAACTGAATCATACAAGCAATTATTTCTAGTTTTCCACAGATTCCAGCAGGTTATTAATGCAGCAGAATGAATCATCTCAACTTGTACATTACTGAATCCATTATATGTGAAATAGAAGGATAGTCTATCCCAAGTGGATGGGAACACCTGATCCCTGATCCCCATAAAAGAATGAATCTGTTTCCATATATGCATTGTAAATGTGCAGGAATTAAAAAAATGATCAAGGGAATCCTCATGGTTATGGCACATACAGCATTTAGAGGCCAGTGAAATTCTCAAAGAGTGCAAAACATTGTCAAATGGAAGAAAGGAGTTCATCATTTTCCACATGAAGATAGAAACCTTTTTTTCAATTCTGTAATTCCAAAGATGTTTAAAAGAAGCCACAGAACCTCTATGGTGACTTAGTAATAGATATGTAGATTTGAAAGAGAACTCACCATTGATTCCCAGTTTCCATATTAGCCTGTCTTTTCTATGAGGAAACAACTTAGAATCACGTAAAAGAGTTACAGCATGATCAGGGAAAAATGGAATGATTTTAGCAATCAAGGCAGATTTATTGGCAATAAAATCTGAAACACTACAGTTAAAAGGAATATTCACATGTAATTGATCACAAATATCCTGTAGTGGTCCTATATCCAACCAATTGGAGGTCCAAAAATTACACTCTCCAGTACCAATAATGACTCTAGATTGAGATTCTGCCCAATCATTGATGTAGCAAATCCTTTTCCAATTTGGTGAAGATCTGGAAGAAGATGGAAGAGATGCAATCAAATGAGTCCAGAGGGCCTCACCCTTTTGATATTTCCACCAAAGCTTGACAGAACAAGTTTTAATAATAGTATCTATTGATCTAAATCCCAGACCATTTTGAATGGTAGGATAGCAAAGAGCATCCCACTTTCTCCATACCCTTTTTGGATTTATATCGTCAAACCCCCAAAAAAACTTGCTCAATAATTTTTCTATGTCCAATATAACTTGTTTGGTAGGTTTAATCACTGACCATATGTGCTGAGGAACCGAGTATATACAGGCCTGGATCAAAGTAAGGTTCCCTCCCATTGAAAGCCACCTATTTTTCCAATTTCCTAGTCTATTCTCAATTTGTTCCAATAAAGGATGGAGGTAAGTCTTCCTAAATCTGCCAGTAAAAATGGGGACCCCTAAGTATGTGAAAGGAAACCTTCCTAACTTCATTCCTAAAATTCTCCTTATCCTTCTAACTCTGTTTACAGTGGCATGCTTTCCTATGTACAGTTCGCTCTTATTATAATTAACATGTTGGCCAGTGACTTCCTGAAAAGTATCTAGGAAAGCCTTGAGCCTGATCAAAGAATTGTTATTAGCTTTGAGGAATATCACAGTATCATCAGCATAAGAGAGATGAGAGATATGAAATGCATTACCTGGAACAGCATAATATGATAAACTACCATTCTGAAAAACAAAAGATAGGCTTCTAGTAAAAGCTTCAGAAAAGATATTGAACAGAAATGGTGATAAAGGGTCTCCCTGTTTGATACCCCTTGTTGGTTGAAAGAAACCAACTGGTTTACCATTTATAAGGATGGAAAACCATGCCTGAGACAAGTTCTTCATAACCAGAAAAATAAATTTTGCATGAAATCCAAATTTTGCAAGCACAGAGTATAGAAAAGACCACCTCACTCTATCAAAAGCCTTCTTAAGATCTAATTTAACAATCAAGTTAGGTTCTCTCTGTTTCCTATTTAGGAATCTCACCATTTCCTGAAGGTAGATAACATTATCAGCAATATCTCTACCTTTTAGGAAAGCAGTTTGGTGATTGGAGATAAGTTTAGACATTAAAGGCTTCAATCTTTCCAATAGAATCTTAGAGAAAATCTTATTTATAACATTAGAAAGGCTGATCGGCCTGTAATCATCAAAAGAGGTAGGTGTACTTTTTTTGGAATAATTGTAATCCATGTACTACCAATCCCTCTTGGAATATTATTAACTGATATAAAGTCCTGTACAGCTGATAATAAATCATTAGCAATTATATCCCAAGACTTTATATAAAACTTTGCAGTAAAACCATCCGGACCAGGGCTACTTTAGTGATTGAGTCCAAATACAACATTTTTAAGTTCAGCAATTGATACAGGTTGTAGTAATTTTTCATTGTCATCATGTGTGATCAACTGTGGGATCTGACTTAGGAAATGAGGTTTAAAAATATCACTTTCAGGGAAATGTTGCTCAGTTAGGAGGTCCTGAAAATAGTGGATGCATTCAGTCTCAATTCCTTGTGCAATATCAATCCACTGTCCATTACTCCCTTTGATTTTTGTAATTTTTAAACTACATTTCCTTTCTCTAACCGTGTTATGAAAGAAACTAGTATTATTATCACCCTCCTTCAGCCATTTAACTTTTGCTTTATGTTTCCAGAAACTCTTCTGTTCAATCAAAGCCCTCACCAATTTTGCCCTAGCTTATTTCATTTTAACCCTGTTTTCAATTGTAGCATTCAGATCATACTGTCCTTCCATTTCTTTTAAAATTGATTCAGCCTTTAAAACATTATCATTAATATTTCCAAACACTTCCTTATTCCAAATTTTCAAAGATTTTTTCAGCCTCAACAGTTTTACAAAGAAGCCAACCATTCCTGATTGCTGTATCTGAGCATCCCAACTTTGTCTAACTACCTCACTGAAGCCATCTCTTTTGTACCAAGTGTTAATAAACCTAAATGGCCTTGGAGAAGATGCAATATTACTACCTATAGAGAGTAGCATTGGGTTATGGTCAGAGGAAATTCTATTCAAAATATGCACTGAGGAATTTGGAAAATTAGTTGACCAAGAAGCAGTGCATAAACCCCTATCTAGCCTCTTAACTGTAGGATTTCTTAGCCTATTATTGCTCCAAGTAAAGAGATTACCTACAGTAGGAATATCTTCCAAGGCCATGTCATTTATAAAATCTTGAAAATCTCTCATACTACCAGTCTTTGGAGTAGAAGGACCTCTGTATTCATTAACAGATGTAATAGCATTGAAATCACCAATGAGTAAAGAGTTTGATTGAGTACAATTCTTAAGATCTGACCAGAGATCCTTTCTACCTTCTCTAGTTCTAAGTCCATACACAAAGATAGCTTCCATGCTTTTATTCAGAGTAATGCTACTCATTTCAACAGCTAGAAATTGCAGGTTATCCATTTTACAAACAACAGAAACACTGTTTTTCCAGAATAGCCAAATCTGGCCATTATTAGCTTGCATACAATTGTCAAAGTGAAGTAACTGTCTATAATGCTCACATTGTGTGTTGTCATGTTTAGGCTCAATTAAGCATAATAACTCAAGATGGTGCCTGTCTATCAAATTATGCAGCCTAATAATTGAAGTATCCATTCCCCTAAGATTCCACACTAGTATCTTAATCTGAATTGTACTATTCATAGGGAAACATTATTGGAGCTTTTTGATCTAGTCATGATTGTATTTAACTGAGTTAAAAAGCTCTCATTCTTATGTGATTTAATGTAGTTGTCCTGATCTAAATCTTTTATTTCCCCTGCTAGTGGTTGAGGAGACATAGTAGTTACCTGATTAACCTGAATACTAACAGTATCATTATCCTTGTCCACCAGTAGTGACTTTGTTACATCAGTAGTCTCAACTTGATCTTCAGCTGGCTCATCCTCTGCCCGTAAAAGAAACCTGTTCTGCCTGTCTATTTGTTGAGAGAAATTAAAACTTTTAGCAGCAAGAATAGGGTTAAAAGGTGAGAACAGCTTACTCCTGTTGTTAGGGATGTCATCCTTGACAAATCCTGTTTTTGATATGAGATTTGGTGGAGCAGACAAGGACATCTTACTTAGTACCGAAGATTGAGGACTACCTGTTACCACCTCATGGACATCCCCATGAATCTCATTTGAATTATCATTAGTGTCATCATTCAAGAAAATCACAGGAGGATGGTTTATTACTTCAGACTGGACTTCGACAGGATTGTCATTTATTGGCTCAGTATTTAATAGAGGGGACTGTTTATTCACATCATGCTTTTTTACTTATCATATCCTCCCCCTGTACAGCTGACTCAGCCCCCCCTGATTGATCACCCTCCACCCCAGATACAGGCTTCTTTTTAGGTATATATTGCAAATTCTGACCATACAAAGTCTTAGATTTCTCATTAGCAGTAAGACCCGAACCACCAGCCTTATTATGCTCCACATGAGGCTCATTTTGTGTAGTCTTATTGACAGATTTCACTTTATCCATCCTATTAAACCTTGGCTTCTTTAGCTCCGGATGTAAATAGATACAAAGACTGTCATTGTGTCCTATAGTTTTACAATGCTGACAGTAGAGAGGCAGATCTTCAAATTCAATGGGAAGCTTTACTACATTATACTCTATTCCATCTTCTTCAATACCCACCCTAATAGAAGATGGTTGTTTCTTTTTCAAATCAATTTCAATGCACATCTTAACCGCAGAGGGCCTAGTTAATGCAGCAGTTGCTGCATCCATTTTGATATAATTACCTATTTGATTCCCCATTGATTCTATCATTGCGATATTATAAAAGAAAACCGGAACACAGGGGATAGTAACCCAAACTGGTACAATAGAAGATTCAATTTCAGGATTAAAATCCGTATTCCATTTTAACACTTTCATGGGAACTTGGTTAAAAATCCATTGACCTTTGATCCATAACCGTTGATAATCCTCCTTATCCTGAAACCGGATAAGGATATGCTTGAAATCAATAGATCCCAATTGAAACTTACCTTTGAATCCAACGGAATTGAAAGCTTCGTTTAGAGCAGTCATTGATGGTTTCCCCCGAGCAAACTTACCGACGAGAGCATTGCTGTAATGTGCTGCTAGCGTTTCAGCATCTTTCCGAGACACAAGACAGGAGATTTCGCCCTTGTATTGGGTTCTTGGTATAATTTCAGGGTTCGAAGGGAGGGAGGAAGTAAGAGGGGGTGGCCTATTGCCCAGAGCTTGCAGAAAGGTCTTGGTCGCGGTTGCTCCACCACGACCAGGCGGAGGAGCCGCCATCAGAGGAGAAAAACAAAAATTATTAACCGATGTAGCAGCAAAGTAAGGAGAAGGGATGAAGATGGATTCGAATCAGTTAGGAAGCAGATCGAGTGTGTTTCGTGTGTGTTTCGCACCATAATCGCACGCAGGAACAGTATTAGTGACCGTTGAGTACCCTTTTTTTTTATCCAAACCATCTTTCATTGCTTAGTTCAAAACATTATACTAATACGTTACAAAAGCCTTTTTATAAAAAAAATTACTTAGAATTTTGTATTTTTTGTTTAATTTTAAATGGAATTTATATCCTTAAATATATATTTTTTTAACAAGTAGTTTATAACTTTAACGTCTTAGATTACTGTTTAGACTAAATTATATTTTCACATTTATTTAATAATAAATAAAAGTATATTAGTTCATATATTTAGAATGTTTGTCAATGGTTTAAAGAACTTTGTTCAAACTTTCATTTTGCACAAGACTTATAGCTAGCATTAGTTTATATGTTTATAATTCATTTTATTTTAATGACTTAGTTAAAATTTTTACTTTTTTGCAAAACTAAAAACTAGTAAAGATATATCATGTGTTTAGAATGTTTGTTAGTCGTTTTAAAGAATTAGTTCAAACTTTTGTTTTTATGCAAAACTTAACTACTAAACATATTTTAGTTCATCTATTTAAAATGTTTGTCAATCGTTTAAAATTATTAGTTGAAATTTTCTCTAAACTTACCACCAGCTAGAGAAATATTATTTCACGTATTTAGAATATTTGTTAACCGTTTTCAAGACTTGATTCAAACTTCCATTCTCAGCAAAACTTACAATCAATAAAGATACATTAGTTTATGTGTTTAGAATGATTATTAACCGCTTTAAATACTGAGTTCAATGTGTCATTTTACCACCTGTTAAGATGTATACATATATATTAGTTCATGTGTTTAGAATGTTTGTTAATCTTTTAAAACTTAGTTCAAACTTTTTTTTCCCTTCAGAACTTGTGATCAAATATTATAGCTCATGTGTTTCGAATGCTTGTCAATCACTTTAAGAACTTAGTTCAATCTATCATTTTTCTCCAAAACTTATTGTTAGAGTTAGAGTCTTACATTGGTGGTTGACACTACTAGAAAATAGGGCTTTTATGACACTGATATAAAGACATACTTACTTATATGTGTTTAAAAGTGGCTATAAAGACATTTGAGAAATAGTAGGAAATCAATAATGAAATTAATATCATTATAGCATACCTATAATAACATTATGCACCTTATGTTTGATTTGCCTCTATTAAGACATTGTGATTAGACTCTGTAACAACACAAATTTTCTTTGTTGAGATAGACGTGTTTTAAGACATCACTATATGTACATTTAGGTAAGAACTTAATTTATTTCCTGTACTTATTCACATTAATAAGAAAAATGGAGAAGTGCATTATCGTGACATTTTCTTATGTAGTATCAAATAGAAACTAATTTCATTATTAATTAATGAACACCATCAATATGATAGGACGGAAAAAAAAGAGCAAGCGAAGGTACAAATTCAAAATGAATCACATATATAAACCAACGAATCTCATCATGAATAATTGGTACAAAATTAATCACGTATATAAACCAACGAATCTCATCATGAATAATTGGTACATATGTGAAAGCTCACAAGGCAGCACCCCTGATGTAAAGGTAGCCTTTTTTTATGCTTCAATGACTCTGTCTACTTGTTATCCTCACCTATCAAAAAGATGGAAACTTTTCAAAACACAATTCATCATCGTAAAAATAAAATACGAAATATAAAATTTTAACAAATGCATAAATAATTTAGCAATGAAAACGGCAATAAGCTAGCATCAGAAGTACAAATTGGGAAAATTCAATTATTCAGTACACAACCTAAATTGGAAAAAATTCTCAGTTGACTTACTTTGGAGAAAACCCGAAAATAGAACACCTCAGAAAATTATAACATAAGTTGAACCAAAAAAGATGCAGCGAGCAAAAGTACTCGTACATCATTTTATTAATGAAACACTTCAATATATGGACTCGAAACATCGTAGTCATTTTTGGTTAGCTAGCAGATACACCTATGATGAACTGTCACTGTCAGATCAAAGTACTACTAATGATGAAAGGGAGAAATATAAACATATTCTATAATAAAAACTCAAAACAAAATTTTGATCAGTTACTTTGCCATGAAAGAAACACACCTTTTCTCAGCAATAATAATCCCTACAGCACAAACATTCTGATAAGCTCCCTAAACTTAAGTTTTTGGGACAAAGAGTCTCACTAAAAAAATCCATTTCTCAAGAAAACAATCTGCATGAAAAAATGATATGCAGATAACAAATTCCATAGCTTAGAGAATAATTCAGATCAAAGTAAACCATGCAACCACATCTTTGAAATAGTAGACCTTTTTGTCAAATCATTGTTTTGAAAGTTCATCAATGGCTAAACTATAGATTCATTGCTCGGAACTAGGGGGTGGCGTGAGAGGAAGTGGCGTGAGAGGCGGAGGCGCGCAGATTAGCAGCAATCCCACTCGCCTCCGCCCCCCCTTGAGTTGTCGTCGTTGCCGGAGCGAGGAAGTGGCGTGAGAGGCGGAGGCACGCAGAGGAAGGGAACTTGAAGAAGGTGATGTTTGATGAATCTAGTCAATCTGGTCACCTACCGCGGGCCCACCATGGTGGCGAACACCCTCCACGCCGCCTCGATTTTGTTGAGGGAAGGCGGCGAGTGGGATTGGTTCATTAATCTCAGCGCCTCGGATTATCCCCTTGTTACCCAAGATGGTATTTTTATGTGAAATTATAGTTTTTTCCCTCTTTTGATTGCAGCTGAGTTTCCCAATTTTGGTTCTGCATTTATATGTGAAGTTTGTGTCTTTATGTAGATCTGCTACATGTTTTTTCGTTCTTGCCGCGGGATCTGAATTTCATCGACCACACTAGCAACATTGGCTGGAAAGAGTGAGTAATTTTCTTGATGAATCTTGGCTGTTTTACTTTCCTTGGATTTGTGAAAATGTTTGTGTGTGTTTAATTGGTGATAATGTGATGTGAATTATGCAGGTTTCAGAGAGCAAAACCAATAATTGTTAATCCTGGGCTGTACATGTCCAAAAAGGCTGATGTTTTCTGGATTACGCAGAGGAGGAGCGTGCCGACAGCATTTAAGCTCTTTACAGGTGTGCCTCCTAAACTGTTAATGGATGGCTTTAGCTCTAAATCCTGATCTGAACATTTGTGATGTGGTGACTTTTAATTTTGGGAGATTCCTTTTCTGTTTTTTTATTCTTTCTTAGTGGTTGAGTTTTGTCGTTTGCGATGGATCTAGGTCAAAATCAGTATATAAACAAAAGTGGTTGTGCCTGTGTAGATTATAAGTATTATCTCTATATTTTAGCTGGTGTGGCGCGAATGGTAATATCAGTCCGACATAATTTCTGGGAGATGAATTCTTTGTATTGTTAAAATTACTTGCTTGACAGATCTAGGAACTAGTTAGATACCGTAGTTGGGTATGGAGGGAAAAGGAAACCAGGGAAACAACTAATGAGCATGTGAACTGGTAATGGATATTAGAGTTGAAATATGATTAATCAATAACTATTTTCTAAGTTTCATTTTGTTTATGCTGTTCTATGTCCTTTTAGAGTAGATTTTCCATAGATACACTTTATTTCCTGTAGGATTCATTTAATTAATATAATGAGAGAATGGATGACTATATTGGGTTGTAATTGGAATCGGGAAAAAGCATATGGTATAGCATGTTGTTTTAACTCTTCTCCAATTGGTTTTGAGCAGATTTGTAGACTGTGAAAATTGAAATGTGAATGTTCATCTAACAATGATTCATATCATTGTTATTGCTTATTGCTGATTATATGTTGACAAGGCAAAGTTCCATTTATGATCTTACCGTCCCCCATTTGCTTCTCTAAGTAAAATAAAAACTAACCATGGCCTGATTTTATGAGTATTTGGTTCTTTCTGTGCTCATTCATTGTTGGGATGAATGTGGGGCTAGTTGAAGTGTGGCAAGTGTTTGTAGTTTGCCTTCATTTAGGATGAAATTGTAGAAATTTCCTAAAGGTAACCTGTTTTAAAATTTGAATTTGTATGAAATTGTAGAACTTGAATGTCTATGTGATAGTATGTATATGTTTTTCTTGTATGCTTCTATAATGGACTTTCTTATTCGGCTTCTTATCAACTTCTCGTGTTATTGTTCAGCTGTAGGCAATTGTTAGAGCTTTTCTAGGGACTATGATGTTCTAATATATTTCTTACTTAGCGTTGCAAAAAAAAATTTAACCTCATTTTCGCCCCCCCTACCATATACTCCTGGTTCCGCCACTGCTTCCAATTACAGTTTATACCAAGTAGGACTAAAACACAAGCAACAGCACACATTCCTGAAAAAGCTTCACATTTAAAGAGTTCAAAAATTTAAAAATGTACCTCAAATAGCGGAAGCAACCAAATAGCGGAAGCAACACTCATTCTACATCTTCATTCTCAATCTCTTCCCCTTCGACATCTAGGCGAACCCATTCTACATTTTCCTTCTCATAGCTGAATTCTGCATTGCCAAGATTGCTTTGTAGGTATGTCTCAACATCTGCTAGTGGCTCCATTTTATAACTACCTCTGGCGGATGTTGTGATGACAACTTTCCATTCAGTTTGAACAGGGTCTGCTATGTAGAATACTTGTCTAGCTTGGTGAGCTAAAATGAAAGGCTCTTCGTGACGCCTAACATTCTTGAAGTTTGCTAGAGTGAAGCCATCACTATCTAGTTTCAATCGCGTTCCTTTTGAAACCCAATCACAATCGAATAAAACAACCCTCCTTGTTACATAATCTAGCTCAATTATTTTATTCAACACTCCATAAAAATCTGTCTCTCCTATAACTGGATTCACGTCCCTTGTACTGGAAAAACTTGATATTGTAGCATTGGTAGTTACACCACTATTTTGTGTTGTCCTACCTTTCTCCAAGTTATAAGCATGAAATCTGAATCCATTCACTATATATTTATCAAATGTTAGCCCAATGTTATTTGGTCCCTTGGCAAGAACTTTAAGGTCGCTTGATATAGAGTCATCATCAGGCAAGTCCAAATTATTTACCTTCATTAACAAATAAGCATTACTAATATGACTTAATAAAAAATAAAACTAGAGCGATGTATTTTTGTTTCACGTGAACACTTACATTAAGGGAAAACCACTCAGCAAATTGCTCGTAGTGAATTCGTTCAATTTGATGAGGTCTCATTCGGGGATTGTTCTCTTTTACCATACGTCGGTGTTGCCTGCAATTTTCAAAAAATAAGTATTTTATAAAAAATTCAAGGAAAATAATGGAAAGAAAAATTGATATCATAAGTCTAAACATAAAAATGAATTACTCATACTGTATGTATGGTTGTGCAGCCTCACAATTGAACAATACATATTGATGTCCCTTTTTTAAAGTCTCTGCATCAAACAACTTTGGTGTGCCTTTCCCTAGAGGGTGTCCTCCCACTATAAACACTTTCGATTATGAAACATTAGTTTCAAAGGCATCTTCATTTCTCGGTGTAGAGTTGAATTTGGATTGTACATAATCCGCAAGATACATAGAGCACCATGTGAGACATTCATTAGCAATGTATCCTTGCGCAATCGACCCTTCCGGCTTATTTTGGTTTCGAACATATGACTTTAAGGTACCTAAATACCTGCATTAAAATTGTTGATACACATTGAATCACAAAATAACTCTAAGAAGTTAGGAAAATTCTCAACACCTAGGAACGGACTGAGGTCTAACATGACAAAATATGATAGTAATAATAAAAAATTCATATTACCTTTCGATAGGGTACATCCAACGATAGTATACCGGACCACCAAGTTTCACTTCAGTAGCCAAATGAATGGTTAGATGAACCATTACATCAAAAAATGATGGTGGAAATATCCTCTCTAACTGGCAAAGTATAAGAACAATGTCTTTCTCTAAACGAATCACGTCTACAGGATTGATAACTTTAGAACATAGTTCTCTAAAATACCGACTCAATTTAATTAGCGGAACACGAACTGATTTTTTCAAAGTTTTTCGAACAGCTACAGGTAACAATTGCTGCATGATAATGTGATAGTAATGACTTTTAAGACCAATAAGCTTTGGGGGTTTAAGATGAACACACCTTGATATATTAGAAGCATAACCATCTGGCACTTTAACATTCTTAAGAACATTGCAGAACATACTCTTTTCTTGTGAGTCCATGTTATATGTAGCTGCTGGCAACTTTGTCCTACTAGATGTTGTAGTGGTCGGATGAAGTTCAGGCCTGATACCCATTGCTTTCAAGTCCAGTCTGGCTTTTTCATTGTCTTTTGTTGTGTTTGCCATGTTCAATAATGTGCCACATATTTTTTCAGCAACGTTTTTCTCAATATGCATGAAATCTAAATTGTGACGTAAGACAACATCCTTCCAATATGGCAAATCAAACAAAATACTCTTCTTCTTCCAATTATGAGGCAAATTCGGATTGTCTTTAACTTCCTTCCCAAATTTGAAGTTGATATTTTTCAAACTTTCTAACACCTTAGCACCAGATAACCGTGGTGGTGGTCAGCCTTTTTCTTGCTTTCCATCAAACTATTGCGAATTTCTTCGAAACGGATGATTTTGATCCAAAAATCTACGATGCCCCATATAGCAGAACTTTCCACTGTTTTTCAACCATAAAGAGTGTGTGAATTCATGACAAACAGGACATGCTAATTTCCCTTTTGTACTCCATCCAGATAAATTTGCATAGCCTGGAAAATCACTTATAGTCCACAACAAACTCGCATGCAATTGAAAGTTTTTCTTAACAGAAGCATCATATGTTTTGACTCCATTTTCCCACAAATCTTTCAAGTCTGAAATTAGAGGTTGCATATAAACATCAATGTCATTTCCAGGAGCTGAGGGGCTAGGAATTAGCAAAGACAACAACGTGAAGGGCTCCTTCATACACATCCATGGAGGAAGATTATATGGCACTAGTACAACGGGCCACGTACTATGAGACGTACTCATATGACTAAATGGATTGAATCCATCAGAAGCCAGGTTTAATCTAACATTTCGTGGATCATTTGCAAATTCAGGGTATTTACTATCAAACGTTTTCCAAGCAGGAGAATCAGCTGGATGTCTCATGTATCCGTCCTTTGTACGATTATCAGCATGCCAACGCATATCTTTTGCTGTCTTCGATGACATAAAAAGTCGTTGCAATCTTGGTTTAATCGGGAAATACCATAAAATCTTGTGTCCAATTTTCCTTTTCACACCTGTTGGATCCTTCTCTGATGTTTTCCACCTTTCATGATTACACGTCTTACATGATGTCCTTTCCACATTATCACCCCAATATAGCATGCAATCGTTAACACAGGCATCTATCTTCTCATAACCAATTCCCAAGTCTTTCATAAATTTCTCACATTCATAGTATGTTGCAGGTAGACCAGCCATCGCTTCAGGGAATGCTTTTCCTAAGAATTCTAGCAGCGAATCAAAAGAGCGGTTGCTCCATTTGCCCATACATTTTATGTGCAATATATGCACGATGAATGAAACTTTTGAGAACTCGTCACACCCTTCATACAAAGGCTTCTTAGATTGCTCGAGTAACTTGTAAAATTTTTCAGCAACTCCCGAGGGAATGTCTACATTAGCATCTGGGCCCATTTCACTTTCTTCATCTATATTTTGCTGAGGAATTCCAAAAACATCGTGCAACAATCCCTGAATGTCATCGGGCTCAGTTGAATCCCTAGGAGCTGTAAGAGGTACACTGCTAGTAGGATTCATGGTAGGTACCTCTCCATGAGCTACCCATTGATTGTATCCCTTAAAGAACCCGGTTATCAGTAAATGTTCTCGCGCCTTGTCTCTTTCCACTGACACGGAAAGTTTACATTCTTTGCATGGACACAAAATAACTTCTCTCCCTCTTGCATTATCAAAAGCAAAATTTAGAAACGTTTCCAATCCAATCAGATACTCTCCACTATATCTTGCTTGATTCATCCAACTTTTATCCATACTTCAATAAAACAACCAGAAGAAGATCCTACCAGATTTCATTTATTTATGAACATTAATAAACATAATAGCATTTAGAATATGTGAAAAAATAAGAACCCATTCAGCTGACTTGAGAAATTGATTAGCATTCAGAAGACCAGTAAGCAACGTACTTACTTGGAATAGTGTTCTAGTGGCTAGCTTCTTCTTGACTCTGTTTTCTTCTTTTACTGAGTCAAAGAAAGCATGGGAAAAGACATGTTTTGCTTTTCAACTGCATAAGAAAGCAAATTAGTAAACCAAAGAACAAACACTAAACAAATATGAATGATGAAACATGCCAAAACTTACTTTAGATCATCTCTACTAGCATCACCAATGAACTTCCACATAGCCACTGCAACCGGCCTAATCCTACAATAAAACACACCAAAGTAATTGGTGAGCCTAATTACAATCATAACAGATTAGCAGCAATCTATTGCTCCACCAAATGAAATACAGAAAAAGTAACAGGCTTCTACCATATAAATTCAAATTAATAACTTGAAAAGGGATAGATCAAGTGGATTAGGTAGAATGAGATGCTGATACTCAAACTATATCAATAAACTAAAAGCCATAAAATACATCGCTCGAGATCCATAGCCTAAAAGCCTAATAAGCTAAAAATAACAGTATCAGCTGATCAAGCCATTATCCATGATAAAGGACAAATAAATTGTAGAAATTAATCCTAACTTACCGATGGGTTAGCTATGACTAATGATATGGGTAACATATATCCCAAATTCCCAATAATGTGATTTGGAAATTGGACGCAGCCAAAATCGGTTCGGTAGGGTTTTCGAACTTCTATCACTGTAAAAAGAAAAGAGATATACTGATATAGTTTTGAGTTTTGATCGCTTTAGGTCCTAATTTTTTATTTTCGAACTTATATACTGAGTTATATGACTGTCAACCACCAATGTGGGACTAACTCTAACAAAATTGAACTAGATGAATATGGAGTTTGCTTAAACCTTCCGTTAAACTCTTCCATTATAACGGAGGCGGCCACCGTACAAAACCAAAATTTATCCCCAAATTTTCTAAACGCGAGCTCGCTGTACCAAACCAAAATTTAGCCCCAAATTTTGATATATTGGCGCTCAAACTTTTGGTTTCGCTAAAAAAATTCCCGCTCCAGACTACATCGAATCAATAATCTCCTAATTGGAAGGAGATCATGCCTAAACTATCTCCTCTATATTGTCCGATTAGAATTAAGTATTCTGAGTCACTCTCACAATTACCCTTCCTTCTCAAAAACACAGAGGGACTGTTTATTGGGAGGAGTTGTTCTACAAAGGTAAGAAATTTTTATTATGCGGGTTGAATAGCGATTTTCATGATCGTGGATTCCATAGATTGTACACAATTTGAGTTTCTTTGCTTGATTTGCATCATATTCGCATTCCACAATATTACTAGAATCAACATATACTGATCAATTTCACATTATGATATGGAACAGGTATGTCGGGTCCACGAACTCGTAAACGTATCCAGATCAATAACAACCCTAAGGATAAGGATGAGTTCATAGAAGAAAACCAGAGTAAATATGCTTTTGATAGTACTGGAATTCTTTCAGTAAATGATTTTGATATTAATTTTAATTACTATTTTGATGATAAATTACAGGTCATGGAAAAAAAGAGACGTAGTCTTCGATCGGGCAATCAAATTGATGATGAACAACACAGTCATGGTGATATGAATGAAGTTATCACAGAAAAATGCCAATTAGACAAGCCAGACAATGGTACTACAGGCAAGTAAATTGCTTATTATGTAATATTTGTAGTAATATTTAAATCTTCATTTGTAGTAATATTTAAATCTTCTTTAAACTGATAGTAATATTTGTAGTGATATTTAAATCTTCATATGTATCATGTTGCAAAGCCAAGTGCCTTCCTACGTGATAAAGAGTACAAAATAATAGTTAGAAAGTAAGCTAATAGAAAATTTAGCATAACAAGTTAGTTTCAACATTACAGGACTGTTGATACTTCAAGTCCTACAACAATTACAACAACAGAAAATCACGAGTGATTTTTTTTAAGGAACAAGTAAAATAAGATGATGATAATACTATTAGTCAATGACAACTACTTAACTCTAAATGTATCTTGCATTTAAAGGTACTGCTAATTTGCTCGATAATATTGCTCGTGGGAATGTTAGTGCAATATTACAAGAAATGAAGGCTGCCAACTTGGATGAAGACATCAGTTTAGGTAATACACTTATGTTTATGTATTTTGTTTTGTACATTTTGATGGTCATATTTAACTAATTGGTGTTGCATATTTTCCAGTTCATGCTATTCAGCTTTTGCTGCTCAACGGTGGTCGTAACTCAAAAGATGCATCTCTTAGGTCAGAAGATATAGAGTCAGATCAAAACATCATTGCCCAATCAAATCAGAGCAACAATGAAGAAGTGCATAAATCAAAAGATGTAGAATCCGATCATAACATCATTGGCCAATCAAGTAGAAGCAACAGTGAAGCAATTCGTAGTGCAAAAGTGGCGGATTGGAATCAAAATATCATTGGGCAATCAAGTCAAAGCAACAATGACGAAGCTGATAATTCCTATGATGTAGAGTCTAGTGAAAACATCATTGGCCAATCAAGTCAGAGGAATAATAAAAAGACATCAAAAAGTAATTACGATATATATTTTATCCTCATTCATCTGCTACTCTTTTTGATGTTGACTTGTTACTCTTACCGCAGCAACCAAAAAGAGAGGATACACATACATGTTAGAAATTTGGGGCAGAGATAAGGTTTTACCTCCTATCCCTATGATGTATGATGCAAGTGGAAAGCCTGTTGGACCAAAAGCCTCCAAATATAGTGAATTTCTAGGCTCAATAGCTAGAAATAGTGCTTATTGTCCCATTGATGTGGAAACTTGGCATAAAATGCCAAACGAAAAGAAGATGGACATGCTTAATCTTGTCAAGGTAAATAAAGCTATTTGAGGTTTTCTTATAAAATTCAATGTTCTTGCAGTTCCATTTTAAAGGAAATTAATATTCTTGTACCTGATGATGCAATTTGTTTTGTAGACTCGATATGACACCACTCTTACCGATGACACCTCAATTCTGTCTTTGATTTCTCGTAAGTGGAGGAATTACAAAAAATCACTTAAACAGTATTGGGTCCCTGACACTTTGGAATACAAAGTTGAAGACCCACGAGTTTCAAAAGATCAGTTTTTGAATCTTGTACGTCACTGGAATAAAAAGGAAACCAAGGTAACTAATTATTTCATGACACTTAAGGCATTTTTGCACCTTTAATTAATGACTTCATTGCACGCCGTCATATATTTCTCTTTTCAATTTCATTCTTATAGGAAAGATGTTTGAAGAACAAGGATGCTAGATCCAAAAAGAAAATGGATCATCATACTGGGAAAAACTCCTTTGCCGAGATTGATTATGATTTGGTATGATTCATCTAATTACTAAATTCAAGTTATCAGTCAGTCATAATAACATGTGCTCTAATTTCAGGAAAAGAAATTGAATCGCAAACCAAGTCGAGCTGAACTTTTTGAGGCTACTTGGTTACAGAAAAAAAAATTCCAGATCATGTTAAGAAGATATTGGTGAGTATCTTGTGTTTACCTCTTCATCTATCCCAAATATTTTGAATTTACCTCTTCTCCCGAAAAATAAATTTGATTAATTTATTCACCATGAGCTATTACAAGAGTATTTGTTAGAATTATTCAATTAGTTTGCTAGAAACTGAACCCCCTTTATTATGAGTATCAGTTGCTAAATTATGTTTTAAATGTAGGCTGAAATGGAAGAAAAAAGAAAGGCACTTCCTGAAGGAGTTGAAGATACTATTGGTCCGGATGACATTTTTGCTCAAGTCCTTGGCCCAGACGCGCCAGGATATGTTCGAATGGTAGGAACTGGCACCACTCCATCTGCTGCTTGGGGAAACTCAACTACCAAAAATTCAGTGAAGCGTCTAGTTTTGGAACAAAAGTCAATAATTAATAACCTTCAGAAAGATGTTTCAGAGTTGCGTGAGATGGTTTTAGCACAACACGCAACTTCTTCGACCAACCATCTTATTCAGCCAGTATCACCTCAAGACATTCAGGTACAAATGAACTACTTGTCCATTCTTATTTATAAATTGTCCAAGACATGCCTAATGTTGACATATATCGCTTTGAGTCATAGTGTGAGTCTGTATGTGGTTATGCACGAAAAGGAAATAGTATGTGATTTTTCTTTGGTTGTGTAGGTTGGAACATGCGTTGATCTTAAAAGTATAGTGGATCCAAGTAAAGTAGTTGCTAAAGGAATTCTTCATAGTAGTGACGAGAATAAAGAAATTGGTGGACAAATTCTTGGACAAGGCTGGCTGGAAATCAATGTTACGACAGTACTTGAACCTGAAGAGCGCTTACTTCGTGTATATGATTATTGCCTGACCATAGAAGACTCTATCGGTGGGATGATAGTTTGGCCAAAGAGACTGGTAAATATTTTACTTTAATTACCATGTAGTGTTCGAATTTCCTTTTATTTCAACTGTTTACACATAAATATTAACATAAAGCATATTTTTCATTGCAGGTGGTGCCTTCTCAAAGTGGCTAACACTGTTTTCAAAGTGGTTGACACTTCATTCTCATTTCCAATACCTAGTTTCAACATCGTTATATTAGTATATGATTAGTTTTCTAGAGAATATTCTACAATTTCTATTTTTCTTTACCAACATATATAACATTTATAAAATATTTATTATTAGTATGAGATTTACTTTAATTGTTATTGTGTATTTATTTTCTGCCATTTAATATTTTGGTTTATTACAGCATTCCAATATTGCAATAAATAGAACGTATATAAGCATACCAACTAGTGTGGTGATAGTCTACTATTGTCACATTTTAACGTGTAACAATAATGGATTGAAGAAGCAATTTTAAGTGTAGCTTTAAAGTATAATAACACACAAAAAAATGTCTTCACCCCCTTTTTAGAGTACAAATATTTTTGTCGTTATGGAACACTATTAAGACACTTTTATGTGGGGTATTTCTAGGTTAATATGACAATATCTAATGTAATTAAACATATAATATAATACATGAAAAAGTGTCATAATAGGTCAATATAATGATACACGTGTATGTTGGTATTATAGGTATCACCACACTACATGATGTTTCCAAAATATTTTATTGTAAAATTCAAAAATTATCTAATACTACACTTTTTTGTGTCATTGTACCTATAGCTACATCAACACTCATGACACAAGGAAAAAAATGTCACATTATCATAAATGTGACAATAGGTATGTTTAACCACAATTTTCCATGTCATTAAAGCCCTATTTTCTAGTAGTGTGACAATTATATAACTCAATATATAAGATTATAGGTCACCTCTACATAGTACCAATTGGTTTTATGATAATAGAATCATAGGCATCTATCATAAACCAATTGGTACTATGTAGAGGTGACTCATGATCTTATATATTGAATTATATGACTTTCAACCACTAATGTGAGATTCTAACTCTAACACAATTACAACCGTTTTGGGCATTTGATCATTATTGTTGCATGGATGCTTATATGATTTTTTTAGTTCGTAGTTTTAAGTTATTAGTTAACGTGGATTAGGCATTTGTTCATTATTATTAAATTAATTTGATAGTAATGGATAAAACTTCACTGACATTAATTTTTGAGTTCGTAGTTTTAAGTTATTAGTTCATATGGTTCAGACATTTGTTCATTATTATTAAATAACTTATTAATAGTAGATAAAATTGCATGGCTGATATTAATTTTTTTAGTTCGTGGTTTTAAGCTATTATGGTTCAGACATTTGTTCATTATTATTGAATAATTCTTTTAGTAATAGATAAAATTGTGTGGCTGATATGAATTTCTTAGTTCATAGTTTTAAGATATTAGTTCACGTGATTTAGGCATTTGCTCATTATTATTAAATAATTTTTTAGTTGGTAAATTGTGTGGGTAGTATGAATACTTTAATTTATAGTTTGTAAGTCATTGATTCACTTGGTTTAGGTACGTGTTCATTATTACTAAATAAAACTTTAGCAATAGATAAAATTGCATGGCTAACATATTAATTTTTTAGTGATTAGTTTTAATTGATTAGTTCAAATGGATTATGTATTTGTTCAATATAGTTTAAAAGTAGAGTCCATCTCTTGAAAAATGGTCATTCCATAAGACATAGAAAGACCAAGGTTTAAAGTGCAAATTAGAAGAAATTTAGATAAAATTTTTGAGTTGCATGAATCGGGTTACAAACTTTATAACTACTACACGTTGTATAATAAGCTTTTAATATTACAACTAAGACCTTTTATCTTTAATAATTATAATTAAATCTCATCTTTCCATAAGTTTAAGGAAAGACGGTCTTTCCCAAAACTTTGCCTTAAAAGTATTAGTTTGGGCTATAAAAATAGATTATATGTGGACAATATTTGGAAATTCATATTAGTATAAATTTGTGAGTAGTCTTAAATTTGAGGACATATGTATTGCAGTGTTTCATTTCGTATTCCTTTTTCACTTTTTGTATCCTTCCTTTCTGAGGACAAAGCCCTATTAATGGCTAGAATTATTCATCCGCCGCCCTTTTTACTCCTGCAACTTCACTTTTTATCAGTGGAAGTGGCGAAAGTCAATCTCCTCCACCACTCCGATTAACTTTGCCTCTAATTTCAAGATGCGATTCCGGCAATACACAGAAAGTTGAAGAAGTCTCTGTTAGAGCATGGGATGAATGGTTTTTCTTATTTAACGGGTATAAATGGTAGAATCTGATTGGAACATCAATTCACCTTCAGTCTAACGTAATATTAAATGTTTTGACTGTGGGTCTCGTTTGAAATCATTCTCCAATCCAAACTTCTCATGAATAATTATTATGTAACGTGAATATGCTACAAACTCTCAATTATTATGTGACGTGTATATATATAATATTGAAATTGTATTTTAATATTATATTTGATCTCAACAAATATTATATGACAAAGTCTTGGAAAAGACGGTCTTTCCATAGGCTTATCGAAAAACGGGGTTTGATTATAATAATAAAAGGTAAAAGGTCTTAGTTGCAATATTAAAATTTTAGTATGCAACATGTAGTAGTTCTCATGAAACCCGAAAATTTTATCTTCATTTCTTGTAATTTACAATTTAAACCTTGGTCTTTCCATAACTTAGGGAAAGACCGTCTTTCAAGAGATAACCTCTTATTATATTCATACAATTAATTATATTTTGGATGCATCTAATTATTTGATATAGTAATGATGGAGAATAAATAATTATATTGGTTCAATAAAATAGTTTTTATGAACTCGAGTATAACATTAATCGGCACTAACTTATTTTTAGTTCATGTTTAAAATAAAATTGATTATATTCTAGAAATTAATTTATTATTCTAATTAAATTAACTAATTATTAAATAGACAATGAGTTAAGAAACTTTCTAATTTATGTCTCAATTTTACTTTCATAGAGAAAGAGTAAAAAACAAAAATTATTTGAAATTAATTTTTATTTTTGCCAATCTATAATATATGCATCATTATTATTTATATATTATTAAATATAAATGAATATATTTAGCACTTAACATGTGGATTTTTCATTATTATTAAAATACATCATTCAATTATTTTATAACCTATAAATTCATAGTTACTTTTTAGAATTGAAAAAAAAAATTAAATTCTAATGTTAATAGACTAATACTTATAATTTTTTGAGTATAAATTTATATATATATATATATATATATATTACCACATATATTGAAAATATTTTTAAATCTCTTTAAATTATTATTTTATTTTATACTCCCTCCGTTTTTTTTATGAGTCCGTCTCTTGAAAGACGGTCTTTCCATAAGTTATGGAAAGACCAAGGTTTAAAGTGTAAATTAGAAGAAATTAAGATAAAATTTTTGGGTTGCATGAACCGGGTTATAAATTTTATAACTACTACATGTTTCATACTAAAATTTTAATATTGCAACTAAGACCTTTTACCTTTTATTATTCTAATCAAACCTCGTCTTTCCATAAGCATATGGAAAGACCGTCTTTCCTAAGACTTTGCCTTTTTTTATTGGCACCTCTCTTTTGGTGTTAGAATTGAGGAGATGCTAAATGAGTGGATGAAATTGAATTGAAAGAAGAGAAAGTAAAAATAAATTAACGTTTAAAATTAATTTTGCCATTTCGTTTTCCAATGTAGTTTGATTTATTTTTAGTGGTGTACAAAATTATGGTAAACGTGAATTTGAGAATTTTTCCAAATAAAACTACATCAAAACACCAAAGTATTTACCCCAATAAAAAAATTAAATAAGGCGTTTTTGTTTTTTTTGGCTGATTTGGCAAAGCGCGGCCTTCGATATCATCCTCGGAGAATAGAAGTCCATTTCGACGGGGTCTCTTATATTTTTTAGCCACGTAATATCGACGTTCACCTCCGACTCCTGGATTGGAGATTAAATTTAATAATAAGCGTTAGTAAATTTTACGTGGCAATTAAAATTTTCTCTAACGAAATCCGAATTGGAGATGTTCTTACTTTATTAGTCTGAACATCAAATTTACATGCAGACACCTTCCAGATCTGGATTGCATCGGATTCTGATAAGCACATCACATAACTGGTGCATCTTCTTCTCTCTGTGTGGTAATTTCAAAGATCAAATAGGGAAGAGAAATTAACTGGGAATAAGCGAAGAAAAGACCAGCGGCGATGTGAGGCGCAAGACCAGCGGCGATGTAAGTCGCGTGGAGGAAGTTAGCAGAGAACGCAAAAGTCTGAGATGTGAAGCGCGTGAATAACCCGTTATACTTTATAACTCGCCTTTTAATTCATCAGCTGACCCACGAATTTTCATAAATATTTTATAAATCGTACAATAGTCCTTCGTCTCACATAGATTGGGTGAGACGATCTTATGGAAGACTCTCTTTTATTGTACTCCCTCTGGTTTTTTTATTGAGTGTGTCTCTTGAAAGACAGTCTTTCCATAAGTCATGGAAAGACCAAGGTTTAAAGTGTAAATTAGAAGAAATTAAGATAAAATTTTTGGATTGCATGAACCGGGTTATAAATTTTAGAGTCCGTCTCTTGAAAGACGGTCTTTCTTTAAGTTATGGAAAGACCAAGGTTTAAAGTGTAAATTAGAAGAAATTAAGATAAAATTTTCGGGTTGCATGAACCGGGTTATAAATTTTATAACCACTGCATGTTTCATACTAAAACTTTAATATTGCAACTAAGACCTTTTACCTTTTATTATTCTAATCAAACCTCGTCTTTCCATAAGCCTATGGAAAGACCGTCTTTCCCAAGACTTTGCCTAAATTTTATAACTACTACATGTTGCATACTAAATTTTTAATGTTGCAACTAAGACCTTTTACCTTTTCTTATTCGAATTAAACCCCGTCTTTCCATAAGCCTATGGAAAGACCGTCTTTCCCAAGACTTTGCCTTTTTTATTATGGTCCCAATTTTTGGGTACAATTTTTTTTAAAAAGATAAATGAATAGTAGAGATTGTATTGGAAGGGTAAAAAGTAAAGTGAGTGGATGAAAAATTTCTAGAATTTACCAAAAGGGGAAGGAGACATAAATAAAAAATCATCCAAAAATGAATAGTAGGACAATATTAGAGGACCAGAGGGAGTAGTTATACTTCGTTCATCCCACTTTAAACTTTTTACTTACTTTTTAAAAGTCAAACATTGTAAACTTGACTCTAAATAAATTTTTATATATATATATATATATACAATAAAAATATATGTGTGATCTTATTAGATTTGTTTTAATACCTATTTTTAAATATTAATTTTATATACGTAGTTATTAGATGCAACCATAGATATTATCGATTAAACATGCTTTTTAAACACCGTGAAAAAATAGTTAGAAAGTCTAAAGTGGGACGAGGAATTACATTCAACAATGTTTAATTAATGAGGAAAATTCGATCAACAACATCCGCACTAGTAAAAACCGTCATCATAGCATTAGGTGACTACTAATTAGCACATATACATTTGATAATAAGAGCACGCAGCAGACTGATTTCCTAATACATAAATTCCTAAAGCCGGCCATAACTCAGACAGAAACTATGGAGTCTTAGGCTTCTTCGGACTACTCCCATGATGATGCAATGGATCTGGACCAAGAGGAGCCTCCCTCAACTCCCAACCCACATCCAACCGCCCAGCTTTTCCACCAACCTCTTTCTTCACCACCATTTTCCCACCACTCGTCAGCAACTGCAAACATGAAAGAAATGAAATATCATCAGTTTTCTGGGTACCCTCCAAGAAGACTTCTTTTTTTTAAAAAAAAAAGAAGAAGAAAAAAGTCACCTTTCTACCATATATTTCATGTGAAGCTGCTTCAATCCTAGCTGCAAGCCAAGAAAAACACATCAAATCATCATGAAACTTATTCCAAAACTAAAAGTAAAATAAAAAAACAAACATAAACACACGAACCAGAAGGGTGAAGTTGCAGGACGAAGAGAAGAGACAAGGTTGTTATGATGAAAATGAAAAGAGCAGACCTGGCAAGGAAAGACATTTCTGGTGGTAACTAATATTACTTGCAAAGGTAATGAATTCTCAAGAGGGGGTGAATATTTTTGAGCTCTGAAAAGGGCTCATTTATAGAAGAGTTGAGGGGATCAAATGATTGTCTGGGCAGCCGATTTATGAAGAGAGATTCCATAGGGTTTGTACTTTTAATGCACCCCATAATAACTGAGATACGAATAATTAGTCAATATCCCTTACT
The DNA here is from genome assembly GCA_037428765.1 of Rubia yunnanensis. Taxonomy (NCBI): domain Eukaryota; kingdom Viridiplantae; phylum Streptophyta; class Magnoliopsida; order Gentianales; family Rubiaceae; genus Rubia; species Rubia yunnanensis. Next base: position 49,325,590 of record CM075068.1, on the reverse strand, counting down.
GTCAATTGCGTCAGCCTTTTTAACGGCCACAGCCAGCTAATGGACGGCGCAAATGTCACACTCACATCACAAATCTAATGACGTGTGTGGCAGCCTCAGGTGTTGCATGTAATTAGTAAGCTATCTGCTACAAATATGCATGCATCATCGGGGCTAATTTACGGGGCCAATTTACATTAATATGTACACCCTATGGTCTTTTAAGATTGTCCAAGAACAAAATGATACATTATTTAAGAAAACTAAAATGAATAGTATAAATTATATTGGGAGAGTAAAAGTAAATTAATTGGATGTAAATAATCTAAACATTGCCAAAAAAGAAAATGAGTAATTGTTAAGATGGAACAGATGAAATGGAAGCAAGAATGTTTACCATAGGCAACGGAGATAGTTTCCAACAACTCATCAGTGGAGGAATCGGCTTGATGAATTCAACAGAAAGGTATAGTGGTCGCCCCGTCCTCCCGTATTAACATGTGCATCAATGTTGTCCATGTTGCGAGATTTACATAAAGACTTTTTCAAGAGGATGAGGAAACCTATAGTTGCTGGTAGTTGGAAGAAGCGTTCTACATTTTTGAACTACCATATTGGGAGATACTTTACGTTCGACACTGTTTAGGTGAGATGCATATTAAAAAGAATAAATGTGATAGTTTGGTTGGTACTTTGATGAATATTCCCAGTAAGACAATGGATGGTGTGAAGTCCATGAAAGATATGGTTAAAATGGGTATTAGGCCTGATTTGGCCTCAGAGGTGCGGGGGGACAAAGAGGTATATGCCCGCAGCTGTTACACATTTTCAAAAGCAGAGAAAGAGTTGATATTTCCAGCCTGAAAGGAATGGATGTCCCAACGGGCTACTTATCCCGGGTAAGAAATCTAGTGTCTAATGAGAGGTTGAGACTAGGGAGTATGAAATCGCACGATTCACATTATTTGATTCAAGAATTTCTCCCGCTTGCGATTAGATCCATTTTTCCAACTCACATCAGTAAATGCATTGCTGATCCACTTCCACTTGAGGTCGTTAGTTTTAGCTAATTAACCCGAGCAAAGACTGAGTATGGTCAAACATAAAACTTATAGTTCTGCACCCAACTCACTACTATGCTACCGGTAAGGTAGTTAGCAGTAAGCCCTGGGTATGACTACAAAGATGCTATGGCCTAAAAATCAATTAAACATAACCTCGTCCATGTTGTTAATCTGTACGAGTTGCTAGGAATAGAGAGTATAGTAAATAGGGGGGGTAGGTTTTTTATTAACAACTACAAAATATGAAAGTAAAAAACAAGTAATCTATATAGCTAAACACTTGGGGAATGCTTGCGTAACATGGTTGATTTAATGCTCTGATCCTCGATTAATTCACATGTGAGATTTAGACTAACCTAATATAATGCTCATAACACGTGGTGTGGTTGATGACATACACTTCCCCATGCCTATCATGTCAGGTGCACCCCCAACCCTCCATTGACACCGCCTTCAAAGTTAGGGGAGTACAAAAAGGCCTGTCCATTATTGTAGGTCTGTTTCTCCCCCGTGCGATTACATCCAGGGCATTCCACCACGAATGCTCTACTCCCCAGGCCTATAAATGAGGCAAAGGGAAGTGCGCACCTTATCTATGATACTAGGGCCTCTTACAACCCTAACTTGCTACTTTTTACTATCCTTACCCACAACCCATCGGATTACTTTACGTAATCAGCTAAGACTAGTGTGGAGGCACCTATAAGAGTAATACTCAGAAAAGACCGTGCACACACCTATACGGTCCCATACTCTACTACCCATTTAAACATCCAAGGTTTCTCTTCCCCGGGGGCAACAATATTTGTACCAACATGAATATAGACTAGAGTGTGTGCTAATGGAGTGTACTACTCATGTAATTCTAACATTCAAGAACAAGTCACAGTAATATCACAAGCACTAAGCACTATAAATTCACACACGAATAAAATTATCCCCAAGCTATGGAAACTACTCCCTAGATATGGAATTCAAATATAGATTTGAATTCCACATTATAGGATAAAAGAAAAATAAAAAAGAAAGAAGAGAGAATGTTTTTCTCTCTAGAATGCTCTCCAATTACAAGAGTAGAATATGAAAATAATATGCTAGATGATTTCTAGATCTAGAAAAGAAAAGAAAAGGAGAAGGAGAAGAGAAGAAGAAGTCTAGAGTGAGAGAAAAAACTCTCCTGTTCCTTCTACCTACCTAGAGAGGGAGAAAATCTACATTATGCCCACTTAGGTTTTCCTAAATGACTTAAGTCTCCTATATATATTAGTTGGAAATTGGGCCAAAAGATAGGCCAAAAATGGGCAAAAATAGGTCAAAACCCTAGTCAGTTTTCCCGGAGAAAACCGACCTGCGGCCAAATATTTGTCGAATAAACTGCTCACATTCGCGAACTTTCCGGGGCTGATATTTAGTGAATTGGATAGAGCTCAGAAAGATGAAAATTTTGAAATATGGTAGAGAGAAATTAGATGAAAAATGAGAGAGTTATGGCCAAAATAATGAGAGAAGAGGTTTCTGTGAAAAGTACGTGCGGACCATGAATAGTGCTCTGTGCCCAGAGATTTGGTACAAACTTGGAAACAGTGCCTCCATGCTGAGAATTTGGCACGGATCTGTGAATAGTGCATGTGGGCCGCCAAATCTGATGCGACCCATTTCAGGCACGGTCCACGTTGTTTGGCTCATCCCATCTAAGGTCATTTTCCTCAGTAATTTGGTGTAACCCGCTCAATTTTTCACGTCCCGCCGACTGGTCTTGACATTTTGGACTTTAAACGGTGCGGGACATTGAAATCGGGATGGTGTGCGCCCATACTTAGCCATTTTGAGTGAAACTTTGGAGCTTGCGCGCGCGGCCTAACGAGTTTGGTGCGGTCTTAGCCGTTTTTGAGTGAAACTTTGGAGCTTGCGCGCGCGGCCTAACAAGTTTGGTGCGGTCCGCACCGGGCCTTGGCACGGTTCGTGGCAAGGACCTTTGGCACAGATCATGTCATCTGATGAGGGCCGTTGGTACCTCCTTTGGTGCCAACAATGAATGGTCTGTGCCGACCCATTTTTGCTTTGCCGACTGAACTTCTTTCTTTTGCTACGGATGAACCATTGGTTTGTTTTGAGAGTTCTTGTAGTCGATTTTATGGTTCTCAAGGAGACGAATCCAATAGATCCAACCTTGAAGGATGTTTATTCTTGGATTATTTCCATAATTTGGCACAACTCTCGGACCACGATTCTCCATTCTCCTTTGGCCATTTTTAATCCAATGCCGCCTATCTTTGCCTCCATCTTTTTACTACCACGATCTGATGTCCGTGGCCTTCATCTACTACCATTCTAATGTCAATGGCCTTTGACCTCTTCTACCGTCCTTGCGAACAACCTTCACATAGAATGTAACGAAAATTACCCACGAGTGACCTACTAAGGATGGTCACAAAGGAAAATCTAGGTGCTCGTGGATACTAGATGTCCATTAGTACCAATTAAGTCTACAAAATGTGGGTTTTAGACAAGAAAACCAAACATGGCCGTTTAAACCCCTTGTCATGTAAACTCAACTAGTACTAGCAATCCAACATATAAAACAGACCAATTATTAAGCCGAATGCAACGGTGAACGCACACATAATGAAGCACATCATACCCCCCACACTTAACCCTTTACTCCTTCTCGAGTAAATAAAAACAAGAAATTAACTAAGTGAAATGTAGTGTGCAAGCATATGTTAACCGAGACATTCAACTTATTCCTAGATTACCCAATTTCCCCAAAAAGAGCAAGAATCTCACAACTCTCACACTCCCCGAAGTACCTAACTAATCTAACCACCCAAAGTAAAATGTGGAAAAAGATAAGCCAAGAAGATAAGTGTCAAGCTAGCTTACTTTTTCCAAAATGATCTCTAAAAGCAACCAAAGAGTTGTCTCCAAAAACAATCCACCAAGGAAATCAAAGAGTCATCGACTTGGTTGTAACATAGGGATAATTCTAGTTTCTTGACCTAGTTACAACCAAGAATGAAGCAAATGTATCGTCAACCTAGTTTTTTGTTTTCTCTCAATTTCTCTCATTTTGCCTTGGAGCCCTTTCGGGTTTTCATCCTAGCTTTAACACACAAACGATACTCACATTCTCACCATTTTCCACACGGCCTCTCATTTTTTCTGAGGCTCATAAGCCTAGCCGGGCCTAGCCTCTCACTTTTACCTAGGTCTTTTGGCCTATCTGGGCTTTTCCCAATGTTACCCAAGTCGCCCTTTCAAGTTTCCAACTTTACCTGGTTTTAATATATTTTTTTTCTTTTTAAAATGCTCCAAAATGCTCTTAGAAGAGCTATTAGCTACATAGAAACAACTAAAAATCATAAGTGCTATCTAATTCCCCCCCCCCCCCCCCACACTTAAAGCTTGCATTGTCCTCAACTCATATACAAAATCAAAGAATATATGTCAATGGAAGGAAATAGGAAAGCACTTATAATGAAAAATGAACACTAAAATCTACCCTTGATGGCACAATCATGGAATGTAACAAACAAACTACCATCACCTCAATATACCCCTTAACCTCTAATCAAGAAATTTCAATGCAACCAATATCATGCACCACAAATCAAATGCAGAATTGCATCACAATGAAGAGTTACCTTTTAGGTTTTGATATTTGTGTTTCAAGGGCATTGCGGGTAAGTGAGTTTGGGTGTGGTATATATGTAGCCCAGCGATTAAAGGGCTAATGACTATGAGGCCCAGCCCAATAAATAAGCGAAGGTAGTTTAGCCCAAAGCAAAGAGAAACCACACACATGACCTTAAGTCGTGCCAAAATATGTGGACCAAGAAACACCACATGAACGACAAACACCAGCCTATTAATTCAGAGCATGACGATTGTGGTATGTCCCACGATCTCAATCCCTGAAAGCGTGGGATCACAACGATACCAGCCTATAAATATAACGGGCTTGAGAATATCAAGGTAAGCATTACTATCTCTAGAAATTCCAGTTCTAGAAGGAGAATAATGACTCGATCGTCGGAGCCCTTTTCTTGGAATCATTTCTGAGATAAGCTTTGCAGTTAAAGAAGCTTTTGGAGAAGACGACCAAATTCCTTGAGTGATCTCCCACATCATTTGGCGCCGACTGTGGGGAAGAAATTTTTTTCTTTTCATTTTTATGTCATCCAGGTGAAAAATGGTGTTCACCAGGAGTGAGAGGTGTCATAACCATCAGTCACACAAACAGACATTGGGACGCGATAGAGAAGTACATCAACATCAGGAACACATACCAAGTATGGAGAAAGAGTACAAGAAGGAGGAAGTAGAGGAGGAAGCAGAGTCTTCGAACAATAACCATGATAAATAAAAAAGAGCATTCGCGGCATTCCTGGAAGCAAACAGAGAAAGCCTTTATGATCAATTCCTGAATATGCTCAAGCAAAAGCCCACAAAAGTAGAAAAAAGGGTAAATTAAGAGCGTGAAAACCTTAACTATGAAGATTAATTGTGTGAATTTATTGCAGAAGATGATGAAGATAAATCACCTTTAGCTTCACACTTGTGTGATTTTAAAATTCCAAAGGACTATAAACTTCCTTTGCATGTTAAAAGTTAAGATGGGACAACGAACCCAAAAGATTTTCTGCACTCATACAGAAATAGCATGACATTTTGCGATCCCAACATTGAATTAGTTTGCAATGCATTTCCTATCTTTTTGACTGGAACGATGATCACTTGGTACAAAGACCTTCCAAATGGGAGTATCAAATCTTGGTCACAGTTTTCGGACTTGATCTTAAGTCGTTTATACCAGAGGAAAAATTTCACCAAAGATGATCGAAGATCTCAATAACATAGCTCAGTGATGTGATGAAAGCCTAGTAGAGTATCTCAATCGCTTTGTTATTGAAAGTTTACAGGTTTGTGGTTTATATTTCAATTCTTCTTTGGGGGCGTTCAATGGAGGCATGCGATCAGGATAAATGTACAAAGAACTGACAAAAAATATGTCTGAGAACCCAATAGACCTACAGAAAATGATTGGGCAGCATGTACGGATAGAAGAAGTGAACAATCGTAAGATAGAGCTGTAACAAGGCGAGAAGCGAATGATGGAAGATTCACAGAAGGGATTTATGAAGAAGGAAAAGGAAAGCATCTCTTTCAAAGTATGAGAGCCAAGTTCTCGAACCATATCCTTGTGTAGTTCGCATATGGTTCCCTTACCACCTGGTCATGAAATTCCCAACACTTGCTGGAATTGCAACTATAAGAGGAAACCAGTAAACCGCGAGACAATCCATGGTCATTGCAATGAAGGCAGGAAGAGTGGGAGAGAAAGCGAAGATGGTTAACATGATTTAAAATGGTGAACCACCAGATCAGCAAGAATCAACAACATACGTGGGGGAAGAAATGGAGCTAGTAAGCCTAGACAACGCAGACAGCTCAAGATGTGTAAGAATAAGAAAATACCTTCCCAATGAAGAAAAGATGAGAATCATAGAAATCCTGCGAAAACAAAGAGACACTTTTGCATAGAGTGTTCATAACATTGGAGAAGTGGAGCCACACATCGCAACACACTCTTTGAATATCAGTGATGCAGTCAAACCGGTAAAGCAAAAGCAGCGTTGCTTCGTTACGATAGGCAGAAAGCAATTGAAGAACAGGTTACTACACTACTCCAATCCGGCATAGTAAGAGAGGATATATATTCAAATTGGCTCACAAATCTAGTAATGGTAAGAAAGTTTGAAGCCGGATGGAGGATGTGCATTGGTTTCACGGATTTAAATAAGACATTCCCTAAAGACTATTGTTCCCTACCAAAAATTGATCAATTGGTTGAGGCAATTTCAAGCTATCAGGTGCTTGCATTTTTGGATGTGTACAAGGGTTACCATCATATATTAATGAATCTGGAAGACGCAAAGAAAAATGAATTTCATAATGAGCTTTGGGACTTTTTGTTATGTAAAGATGCCGTTCGGGCTGAAGAATGCATGGGCAACATACTAGCGAGTAGTGGATAACGCCTTTTTCAAAGTGTATGTCGATGGCATGGACATAAAAAGTAGGAAGGTGGAAAACTTCATGGCAGATCTACAAGAGACTCTGGACACACTAAGTGTCATATGAATGAAGCTCAACCCCAAAAAATTTGTGTTTGGGGTGGGTGCGGGAAAATTTCTATGATACAAAGTGTCCCCGAAGGGAATCAAGGCCAACCCATAGAAAGTTTAGGCTATAATCAACTTCCCCTAGCCGTGAACGGTGAAGAAAGTACAAGTGCTAATGGGATCTTTGGCAGCACTTAGCAGGTTCATCTCAAAAGCAATAGATAAGCACTTTTCACTATTTGATGTTCTAAATAAATCCAAGAAGTGTAGTTGGACTGAAGAGTGCCAGATAGCATATGATGGCTTAAAACAATAGCTTTTAACACTACCACCGCTAAAATCCCCCGCACCTGGAGAAACATTATGTCTATATTTTGCGCTCTCGCAAAATGTGGTCAGCTCCATCTCGGTTCGCTTTGAAGGAAAAAAACAAGTGCCAGTTTACTATATAAGCAAACTAGTATAAAATACAGAGAAGGTATATATGCTAATAGAAAAGCTGACCTTGGCCTTGGTGTACTCAGCACATAGATTGTGAACATATTTTTATGCTCATCGTGTCATAGTTTATACAGGTTTCCCAATCAAGATCAGCATCATCGTATCTTTGGCAGCACTGAGTCATCAAGAAGACTAACAAAGTGGCTTTGGAATTAGGCCAGTCTGAAATTCAATTTCATCCTAAAAAGGAGATTAAAGCTCAAGCGTTGGCTGACTTCATTGCAGTAATGACGAGAAAAGAAAAACATAGAGCAAACATGTATCAAAAGTTGATGATCAATAGACGTAAGTCAAAGTGGGAAGACGTTGCATGGACCTTGTTCGTTGATGGTGCGTCCAACAAGAAAGGTTGCGAAGTAGGATTACTATTTGTAGACCAAGATGGAAGTGAACATAGATGCTCATTGATGTTCGATTTCCTCCTCACGAACAATGAAGCAGAATGTGAAGACTTGTTTTTATTATTGGACCTCACTGTCAGAATGAAATTCATAATCATAAGAGTATCTAGCGATTTGCTAATTGTTGTCCAACAAGTGCGAGGGGACTTTGAAGTGCGAGAAGAACGATTGGCAAAGTATCTGAAGAAAGTGCAGGAACCATAGCCCAGCTCAAATATTTTGACATACAACATGTACCACAATGCAAAAATATAAAGGTGGACGCACCAAGTAGGCTAGCAACATCGCAGTTTAACACTTTTAGCGAGCAGAGCAATGTAATTGTAGAAGTCGTCCCGGTCAGAAGCATCGTGTCAACCATTGTGTCTGCAATCTATGAAGATGCAGTTAGCTGGATGTCCTCACGAATACACTTCTTTGTCAACATGACATTACTAGAAGATAAGATTCAGGCTAGGAACTTAGAGTTACGTGCTACTAATTACGCCTACGAAGATAGAATCTTATACAAAAAAGGTTTCCTGTCACCATGGATAAAGTGTGTGGGACCAATATAAGAATCAGAGATTCTAAAAGAAGTTCATGAAGGCCTATGTGGAACACATCAAGGAGCTAGAACGATTGCAAAAAACATTATTCAAGCTGAATACAACTGGCAGACTATGTTCAACACCGCACATAACTTTTTGCTTAAGTGTAGGAGTTGCCAAATCAATGCTTCATTGTTTCATAAGCCACAAGAAGAAATGAAAAGCATCTACGGTGAATGCCCGTTTGAAAAATGGGGGATTGACTTGGTTGGACCATTCCCAAAGGGCGAAAGCAACATCAAGTTTCTAATCGTAGCAATTTACTACTTCACAAAGTGGGTGGAAGCTGAACTCACTAGGAAGTTTGTCGGGGAAAACATAGCATTCGGGTGCCACATACCATTTTCACAAACGATGGTACGTAATTCACAAGCGGAGTTTTCACCAACCTGTGCTCAAAGCTCGGGATTCTCTAGAAATTTACATCTGTTGTGCATTCTCAGGAAAATAGCCAAGTGGAAGTAACGAACATGACTATCGTGCAAGGGATCCATAAGAAATTAGAAGGGAAGCAAGCTAGATGGGTAGATGAGTTACCAAAAATGCTATGGTCGTACACAACGACTGTTCGAGAACCAACGGGGAAGACCCCGTACAGTTTGGTTTATGGTCACGAGGCGGTTATACCAATAATTGGTGACTAAATTCTTCGAGTTATCAGTTATGAGGAGAAAGACAACCTAGAGGTGATGAAGCTCGAGCTGGATAAACTAGAAGAGAAGATAAATTTGGCAACAATCGCAGAAACGAAGTACACGGAAAGGATGGCTAGAGTTTACAATAAAAAATTGAGAGAAACACGGTTCCAAATTGGTGATCTAGTATTGAGGAAGAACGAAACCAGCTTAGAAGAAGAACATGGAAAGTTGTGCCCAAAATGGGAAGGACCTTACAAGGTTACAAAGGCACATAAATCCAATTGCTATGAATTGGAAAGGTTGGATGGCACTGCGATCCCCAACACATGGAATTTTGTCAACTTAAGGAGATTTTATGTCTAGAAGGAGAGTAGAAAACATCTATATGTACAGACGCCAGTATATTATTCTTGGTGGTTTCGTTGCATTGCCCCTAACACGATATCATCGCAGGAGTACACATTTAATATAAAAATACCACTTTACTAGACAACGATCATACCTCTTATTCTTTACTTGTGAATGTTAGAAGAAATTTTATAATAAAGATACTCAGACTTTATAAACTTGAACTTAGTTTGACAAATAGTAGGCTAGGGATCTTACACAATTACAGAGGCTTGCAAACTTTGGATGTTGGAGCTTTGCAACTCAAATGATCGCAAACTATAGATCTTGCTTTTAGGCAAACATGCCTCTAAAAATAACAACAAAAGAAAGCAATAAATCTTATGGCTTTGCAAATCAAACAATTGCAAGCTATAGATCTTGCACAACTAGCGATCATTGCAAGCTTCAGATCTTGCAGCATTGCAAGTCAAGCAATGGCAAGCTATAGATCTTGCATAACTCGTGATCTTTGCAAGCAATAGATCTTGCAGCTTCACACACTACATACTCCAAAAAAACCAAGTAGTAAACCGTTATACAAAATAGATATGCCTACAAAGCGACAAGTAAGGAAAATCCTCTCTCGAACACTGTTCACTGCGGGCTATTCATAGTGCGAAAAACACAATTAACCACTGTTCATCTCACTTAGGCTTCTCTTACTTTCGATAACGGTCATATTGGCTCTCGTTGGTGGCCATTGCCACCTCTGGTGGTTCGACCATGGCGTCGAATCAACATCTCTTGTCTACTGATCATATTCATACCATGCCTAATCTTCAATCTAATCCCCAAAATCCAAAAAGCTTTGCTCAGGCTCTAAACTCCAAACCATCGCCCCTTCTGTCGACACTTCCCGATACTCCCAATCTTCATCCAGTTACGGAATTCAAAGGGAAAGTGGCGTATATTCTCCCCCAGGAAGAGGGAGAGCTTTTAGCAATGCATTACCAGAATGCTCTTGTTGGGAAATTCCTTCGCGGGAAGCCAAATATGGAGGCTCTCCATAAAGCCTTTAAGTCAATTGGTTTTAAGTCGAAATTTCAATTAGGTTCCATCGATTACCGACATGTGCTCATTCGTTTTCAGGAACAAGAAGATTACCAACGGTGTTAGATCAAAGGACAATGGATGATTAACGGATTCACGATGAAGGTTCAAAAATGGACTCAAGACTTTTCACCATCAGTGGAATCATCAATTGCTCCGGTTTGGGTAACTTTCCATAAACTTCCTATTATGTTTTATAATAGCTCAGCAATTATGGGAATTAGCAGTCAGATAGGCCGTTTTCTTAAGATGGATGCAGCAACAATTGCTTTAACTAGGCCTTCGGCTATTAAAGTATGTTTAGAAATTGACCTGTTGGCATCACATCCTAGTACAATAGTTGTTGGAATTGGAAACAAGGTGGCTGAGTATCCAATTGAATACGAAGATCTGCCTACATATTGTTCACATTGTAAGATAATTGGCCATAGCAACAATAGATGTAATTTTCTGCATCCTGAATTAAGAAAAAAGATGGAGAAAAAGATAGAAGATAAAGAACATAAGGTGGCTAAAGGTCTAGAAGCTGTTACCCAGAAGGACTTACTTAACTTAGAAGGATCCTCTGCCTTAACTGTATCACAAAAAGAAAAGGATGTTCAGAAACAGAATTTAAACTCAGGAGGAAATTATGACTTGAACACTGATTTTGCTACAGTGACAACTAAGAAAAAAGGTTACTCTTTCTACTCTCTTGATGACATCTCTAAGCCAATAACCAATACCTTTTGGAGAAAAAAAAAGACACATTCTGATACAGCTCCAATTCAGGATCAAACTGTTAAAAACAATACAGTGTCAATATCTAATGCTTTCACTTCATTAGAAAACCTCATTGAGGAGCAGGAAGGGGAGATTTTAGAGATTTTTCATGAAACTTTGGAAACTCATGATAATTCTGTAATTATAAACCCTGATGAACAGACACACATTAACACATCTTCAGGGTCAAAAGCTGAGAAAGTCATAATAGGGAATGATCAGGATATAGTCACTGGAATTGTACGAGATCTGAGTAAGAGTTATGCTATTTCTGATCAGATTACTTTGGAAACTCATGATACCTCAGGAATTATAAATACTGATGAGCAGACAAACATTAATACAATCTCAGGGTCAAATTTTGAGAAAGATAGAGTAGAAAATGATCAGGACATATTTGTTGATCCTGATCATAGCACTTTGGAAGAGGATAATTTAAGAAATAATTACAAGGATTTGGATCTAAGCCCTGAATGTGGGAAGAATGGAAAAAGTTCTAGTAAATCAGGGAACAAGGATAAAAATGCTGTAAGGACTGGTAGGAACCTTAGATCCACACAAAAAGCCACTCCCAAAATTTTTAAATGATTAAACACACAATAATAGGAAACATACTTGTCTGGAATGTTAGGGGAATAGGTACATCTTTGGATAGGCTTAAGATCCTAAAAAACAAACATAAATTAGATATTATGTGTTTAATTGAGCCTTGGCAGGATAAAATCAAAATATCTGAATTTAAACATACTCTCGGCTACAGTAATGCATATCCAGCTCAGCATGCTAAAATATGGATATTATGGAATCAGGCTTTTAATATCACAATTTTAGGTGAAACAGATCAATTTGTAAATGCTAAAATCTCTGATTCTGTTTCTTCTTGCACCTGGAACTGTTTCTTCATTTATGCTAGTGTTCACAGGCAACTTAGGGAGCTTTTATGGAGGGATTTAAAATCAAAACAAGATAGTCTTTCATTATATATAGGGGACTTTAACACTGTAGCATCTGTAAATGAATATAAAGGAAGAAAGTCTACTCCTAAAAAAAGCATGAAGCAGTTTAATGATTTTATTTGCTATATGGACTTGCATGAAATCCAAACAGTAGGTAACTCCTTCACTTGGAGTAACAACAGATTTAAAGATAGAGGTAAGGATCTAATTTTTCAAAGGCTTGATAGGGGGCTAGTAACTCTAGATTGGATTGACCAGTTTCCTAACAGCTCTATTCAAGTTTTAAATAGGATGTCCTCAGACCATGCTCCTCTCATCTTATCAGTTCAAACTTCTGAGGAACAAGCTCCTAGGCCTTTTAGGTATCAGGAAATGTGGTCAAATAGAAAGGAATTTCAGGATTTAGTAGTCACTAACTGGACTTTAGATATTCCTTTTACTGGTATGTGTAGGATAGTTGCTAAATTAAAGAGGCTTAAGCTGGATATCAAAAACTGGAACAAATTACAGTTTGGTAATGTGGACCAAAATTTGGCACAACAGGAACTTAGTGTTAATGAACTGGAAATTGCTTTTCAGCAAAACCATGATCAATCTACCCTAGCAGAACTTAATAAGTCTAAGCAAAAGCTGATGATGGCTCAGAAAGAGAAAAACATATTCCTAAGGCAAAAAGCTAGGTTAAATTGGTTAAAATATGGTGATGCTAATACTAAATTCTTTCATCATGCCATTAAGGAGAAGAGAGCTAAGGCCAGAATTTGTAAAATCAGGGATAATCATGGAAACTGGATCACTGAACCTTCTTTGATTAAAGAAGAGGCAGTGAGATTTTATTCAGAACTTTTGAATGAGGATGTGTCCCAAAAACAAGGAACTTATTTTAAACACTTCCTTAATGAGATTCCAAAGGTGATAACTGAGCAGGAAAATTTAATTTTGCTGTCTCCATTCACAATTCAGGAACTTCAAAGTTCAGTTTTTGAACTAAACAGAAATAGTTCCCCTGGTCCAGATGGATTTCCTAGTTCTTTTTACACTACATTTTGGGATACGATTAAAAATGATCTACTGGATGCATCTAATGACTTTTTAAGTAATGGAAATATCCCCAAAGCTATTTCCAGTACTTGGCTATGCTTAATACCTAAAAAATTAGTTCCAGTAGACTTTTCTGACTTCAGGCCAATCAGTCTCTCAAATTTTGTGAATAAGGTTTTTTCAAAGATGCTAATGGACAGAATTAAACCACTGATGGCACAAATAATATCCCTGGAACAGAGTGCATTCATGCAAGGGAGAGATATTTCTGATAATACCATAATGATGCAGGAAATGACCAGAATGTTAACTAGAAAATCTAAAGCCTTAAACATGATTGTTAAATTAGATATGCAGAAGGCTTTTGATAGGGTCTCATGGTCTTTTCTTAACTCAATTCTTCTGAAATTTGGTTTCCATGGCACCTTTGTTCACAGAATTATGCAGAATATATCCTCAGCATATTTTTCAGTTTTAATCAATGGATCAGTTTCAGGATTTTTTCCCTCTAGTAGAGGTATCAAACAAGGAGATCCTTTATCTCCTTTCTTGTACAACATACTTTCTGAGGCCTTCTCCCGAGGTTTAAAGAAGCTTTTTAGTTTAGGCTACCTAAAATATTTTAGCTTGCCTAATAACTGCCCCCAGATTACTCATTTAATGTATGCGGATGATATGGCTGTTTTTCTTAATGGACATAAAAAAAACTTGGATAGATTTAAGAGATTTCTAACAGCATATGAACAAACAACGGGTCAAAAAGTAAATTTTGCAAAATCCAATTTTTTTGTGGCTCCTAATACATCTTCGGATAGAATACATGCTCTAACCAGGAACTTAAGTATGACCAGGGGTAGTTTTCCTTTCACTTATTTAGGAATTCCCATTTTTCCAGGTAGGAATAAACAGATCCATTATTATCCTATCTTAGAAAGAATGGAAAAAGCAATCTGTAACTGGAAGAATAGGTGGTTAAATACTTCAGGAAAAATCATTCTTATTAACCACTGTTTTCTTTCAATCCCTACTTATATGTTTTCAGTTTTGAATCCACCTAAGGCAATCTTAAGGAAAATGGAAAATTTGGCCTCTGGTTTTTTCTGGGGTGGTAGTGACAATACTGAAAACAGGAAAAGATGGAGGTCATGGCATAGAATGAGCTACCCAATTCAAGAGAATGGTACTGGTTTCAGAGATCTACAGGCTATAGTTAGTGCATTCTCTTGTAAATTGTGGTGGAAGCTGCAAGTTAATAACACCCTTTGGGCTCACCACCTATGGACACTACCAGATTCTTATAAGAATTCTAATGTATGGAAAAGAATTTGTAAAATTACTGAACTAGCTAATGGATTCTCAAAGGTTATCTATGGAAAAGGAAAGTGTTCATTTTGGAATGCAAACTGGTCAGGAAAGGGGGCACTGATTTATGAATGGCCTATTGAAGATGAAGTTCCTTTTTCAGATATATCCCTTAATTGTTTTATACTGAATAAAAACTACTATATGAATATTTTGGAGCCATTTTTGGCTACCAGTACAATCTTGATATTGCAGGAAGCAAAAATCACTCATTTACATGAGGACAGACTGATTTGGACAGCATCAACTGATGGAGAATTCACAACTGCATCTGCATACAAGATTTGCAGACAAAAAGCTGTAACTGTAAGACAATTACATAAGGTATGGTCACATTTTATCCCTGGAAAAATGTCTGTTGTAGTTTGGAGAGCATTAAATGGAATTCTACCTTTTGATAATATCATTTGTAAGCTAGGTTTTTCACTGGCTTCAATCTGCCCTATGTGTAGGAACCATTCTGATTCTATTAATCATTGTTTTAACTCATGTCCTTTTGCTATTGCAATCTGGAATAAGGTGAATTCTCTGTTGCACATTAATCAACTAACTTTTGGGAGTTTAAAGAATAGAATTGACTTCTATTTGTCCATAAGAGCTGAATCTATGATCTGGTCCAACTTGATAATTGCTTATATAATGGTCACATTCTGGTCAATTTGGACATCTAGGAACAAGAAACTTTTTGAAAATTTAACTCCTTCTGTGGACTCATGTTTTCTGAATATTAAAGATCAGGTTTACCAAATCTTTCAAGCCTATCCACAAAAAGGTAAACTTGATAAACATAGATACTTAATCCAAAATGGAATCATTCCCCAACCGCAGCAGAAAAATAAGAAACTGATCTCAATAGTTAGATGGGTAAAACCTACTGCTGGTTTTAAACTGAATACAGATGCAACATGGAATCCCAAATGTGAATCAACATGTGCAGTTATAATTAGAGATTGGAGGGGAGATGTGATTAAGTTAAGAGTGAATCACTTCCATGCTGAATCACCTTTATATGCTGAACTCACTGGTATCTTCCTTGCTTATCAATTAGGCTTAGAACTTAATTTGAGTTCATTCACAATTGAGACTGATTGCCTAACAGCGGTTAAAGGTATTCAAAACCCAAAAGGAAGCCCATGGAGAGTCTTTTCAATCTGTAGCACACTGAATGAATGGAACAAGGGAGAAATGATTAATTATATCCCTAGGGAGGCTAACTCAGCAGCAGATTTTATGGCTAAACATGCTAAAGAAAACAAACTTTCTGGAGATCTAGAACTGAGAACTTTACCTCCTTTTCTTAGAGGATTGCTATCGTTGGATAAATCTGGGATATATGCTATCAGAATAGGAAACTAACAGAGAATAGCAACTGTTTTTAATTTCTCCTTCAATGGGATACTGCTCTCTTTTCTTTTTTCTTGCAGATGAGCTGGACAGGTGGACAATTAGCCAAGGATAGCACTTTTAGAACAAGAAACCAATCTGTGGAAGTAACTGGAATACGGATTGCAAAGGTAGTGGAAGAAGGATCACTTGAAGCAAAGGATTGAACCGAACCTACACTTCAGGTCTGAACACAGGAACGCAAAGGCTACAAAGACTAAACATAAGGATTGGCTAGAGATTGAAGGACACCCCGGTATAGATCCCCACTCAGTAATATATCATCTTGGCTGGCTCATCGTTGACAAATAGAAGTCTCGTTTATTCGCTTCTTCGACCTGTTCGCGATGCTCTAGCTAGATGGTTTCATTTGCATCTAGTTTTTTTACTTTTGGAAGAATTTAGGATCTGGTTTGTTAGGCATCAGGAGGTTCACATTAGCTCTGGGAACAACTATATTCTCTACTATTTTTTGTACTACGACAGTTAGCGCCTATTTTGGCTCATTTGAAAGGTTTGGGGAGCCAATATATTCCCCCCATCCTAGGATGGTTTTAAAATTAAAAAAAAAAGACAAGTAAGGAAAATCATTAATCTGCCAGCCTTGAAATTTTGGATCTCCCTCGCAAAAGCTCAAAAAAATTAAAGACAACGGATAATAGCTAATTCAACAGCAATAAAGATGTCATAATCATAGGGTCATAAAAAAATTTACTAAAACATTACAAGAAAGGGTAAAAGGATCAAGATAATGGATCTATCTATGCCTCGAGGCTCATAAAGATCCCGAGGATGACGATTCACCACATCGGCCTCCATGTTCAACTTTACGATAGGAATGCTCCACCTTGCATCGATTCTCCTCAACAGTCTCTTCTTCATTGATCAGGTTCTCAAAACGCTATTTCATGTGCAAATAGGCAGGATGTTGTATGAAACCTCTTCACTCCATGTGCGCAAGGTGTTTAGCATAGTACGCCTTGAAGTTGGTAATGGGACAAAACTCACCACGATCCAATTGCATGCTCATAGCATTGACGATTTCTTCATACCTTTTCATCTCACCCCTTATGTATTGTATTTCCTTTTCAAGGGATTGGATGTGAAACCGAACAGACTTAAATAAGTTGATCCTTTGACAACAAACTTCCATTGTAACATCTCTACGACTAGCAGCTCTTCGAGATTAGGAAGGGAGAGCCTAGAGTTTGTCTTTATATTCAACACAAGCTTGCTCAAGCCGATGAACATATTCATTGAGTTAGTTACACTCAGCGCGAAGCTCCTCATTGTCATTTTACAGCTGTGTGTTTATAGCGAACTCTTCATCAAACTTTGCTTGCCAGCAAAGGGCAGATGTTGATAAATGGTGGCACTCACCCTACTTTTTCTCAATTGACACAGCAGATCATCAATATGAGAACATTTTTTATCTATGATCAACGTTTTCTAAAGGGCCTCGCGTGTCTTACTCGCACCATAATGTCTAAGTTCTACTTATTGACAGAGCGTCTTCATAAGATTCAGCTATTATCGATAAATAAGACTGTTTCGCTCACATAAAATTTTTATTAGATCACGTAAAACATCCTGATTATCCTTCATAGTCGTATTCCATTTCTTTTAAAGTTCGCTGATTCCCAGTAGCATATACTTCAAACGTGCACTAGACATAACGCCCCTTCTTGCACACGGAAATGAAGGTTCAGCGATCGCACGTACTTTCCAACAGACTCAAGGTCAACCAAACCATGAACAATGTTCTTGCCAAGTGATTCAACATTACACCCATCAGGAATGAGCTTACTGCAATGGCAACTGGTAGGTAAAGATGGAGATGATGAAGACATAGGCAGTTACCACCCGATGCTCAATAGAAATGATTCTATACGCAAAAATGAGTCATAAGAAACAGCCTTTTCACACTCTACAGTGAATGATCGGGTGGAACGAAGCAACCTAATAGATTCACAAATAGAATCGTTAAGACCCGTAAAGTCGAGGCTTTTCAAGATTTATGATCAACCAAAATATTGAGGCCCTGCACATAAGTAAAGGCAATGAGAAAGCATAGAGCACAACAATTAAATCAACTTTCATATCTAAAGTCTCACAAATAATACATACACACATCAAAATATTGTTTTAGGTTTACAATCCAAAACCAAGAAGCGAAAAAATGCTATAAATAAACTAACTTCGGAGTTGGAGTCAGCAGCAGGTTGGACAATGATAGTAGTGGCTTCGTGGCTTGGCTACTCGGGGAGATTCTCTCTCGGCTGCTGAACAAGAGTTAGAGTGCTTGCATCAACCTCATTGGCCACACTACCATCAATATTAGAAGTCACAGAATCAGTGCTAGGTTTAAATGGTAGATGTTCCAGATAATCCACCCGGTACTCATTCAGCTCAGCCGTAGAAGGTAGATTGGGGAGGCAAGCAAAATGTGCCAACAAAGCATAAGGATGTCCTGCTTCAACAATAATCTCAATAAAGGCCTTGTTCAAATTTTCCCATTTTCTTTTCCAGTGTCTCATCACACTTCTTTTTCGCAGGCAAGCTCTTCAAGTCAATAGAGGGATTCCGATCACGCTGATCCTTTATAGCTTTGCAGTACCCAATGGTGCGAGCTTCTAGAGAAATGTCCTTAAAAAACTTGTAGAAATACTTGGTCTTACAGAGTTGATTCACAAGAATATAAGGATATTGTGAAGAAGTAAGCCCATTACTACGCATCTCCTTTAACTCAACACGAATCTGAGTTGCCTCATTTTCAGCAAGCCTGACACGTTCCTCAGTAGCGCCCACCTTTTCTTCAGTAGTTTTTTCTCTTTCCTTAGCAATCTTCAATCTCTCCTCAACATTTTTTTTATCTTTCCTCAACAGCTTTAAAAGAAGTTTCCAAACTCGTAAATTTGATTTCCCGGGCCTTGTACTTCTCCAAGAAAGACTCATCAACATGAGAAAATTTTGAAAGGAACTCATGCATAAGCTCGAGACCCTTTCCAATCTTCTAAAACGAGGACACATAAAATGAAGTAAAGTGGCAGCTTACATGCCATGTACTAAATAAAGGTAAAATTCCTATAATTCAACCATGAACTTACCACAGTAAGCGTATCGGGTAAAGAGAGGTTAGACAGAATGTCAGCTATTATTCCCTCTGCTAGGAAACTCTCTATTTGCACCATCATCTGTGAACTTGATTGGTCATTACTCACCCTTTTAAAATAGGAAGCGAATAACTTGAAGACCCTTCGCCTCTACCCATCTTTGTTTACTTCTTCTTTGGCCCACCACTAGTGCGATGCTTAATTCTTTCCCTGGTCTCATAGGACTTAGCCTTATTAGCAGGGCCTGCGTCGTTGCCACCCTGTGCATGACATTATCAGGCTTAATGGTGTCTTTAGCCTCCTTGTCATCGCTATCAAA
Source organism: Rubia yunnanensis (assembly GCA_037428765.1). NCBI lineage: Eukaryota > Viridiplantae > Streptophyta > Magnoliopsida > Gentianales > Rubiaceae > Rubia > Rubia yunnanensis. The sequence continues at coordinate 49,305,916 of CM075068.1, read as the reverse complement.
GAATGGTTTCTCAATACTGCCTTTACCTGTATCCATGTCTGAAACAAAACAAATATCATACATCAAACAAGCACATTAAAAAGAGTGAGCATCTGCCAAATAAGAGACACTACATAAGATGCATATCAAAACAATAATGAACAAAACACCTTTAGTTTTAGAATCTGCATGACAGAGTATGAAGCCTGATCATGATCTCCGACCCGACAGTAAAGTGGACATTGAGTCCAGGTAGTTTAGACTTAGGAACCTTGTAGTTCCAAGAAGGGAGAACAACTTCAGGTGTTTGTTTTACTTTTTTGAAGAAATATTTTGACCGCCAATAACTAACGTTACTGGGGAAACCACTCAAGAGCTCAACCTAAGAAACAATAGGGTAGAAGGTAAACTCATCCACTGTATTTTTAACCTTTTGAAGATGATAGAATTGACGAAACAATTTAAGAGTGAAAGGGGTATCTGCTTGCTCACAAACTTGGAGAACAACATAATAATAGAAACCACCTTAGGGTGAATTTGGAACAAAGCAACTCTATACACACACAAAATATCAATTACATGCTGAGGAAGGGGGAAAATAGAGACTAAAGTTTAAATAGGCTCAATAGCAGGATATGTAGCAAGATGGAGAAGTGCAAACACATTCACGGTATGCTGGAGCGCAAAATGAAAAGGAAGCTAAAATAGGGAAGTAGTTTTTGGGTTCTTATAAATACAACTTAATCAACACACTACCTATGGCTGAGGGTTCGGCGATACGGCTGGAATCCCCAGCGGGATGACCATTTTTTGCCAAAGATTCAGGGTGGTTAGGTAAAGTTATGAATATAATTGGGAAGCCTAGATGGAGAAATAACAAAGTTAATCAAAGGAAAAGCTACAAATAAGAGCCCATCAGAAGAAAATTTAGGGGAAAGTACGCCGAAGAAGATGACCGTAATTCTATATGACAAGAGAACAATAGGTATATTTCCAGAAAATCTAAGAAAAAGTATATATTATATGACTCACACCGTACAGTAAATAGATAGGAGAGAGGAAAAAAAACCCTTACCCTTGAAAAAGACGAGGAAAGATGATGCAGAAAACCTAGAATTAGACGGAAAAGATGAAGCTTCTACCAAACAAAAAATAACTCTGACATAGTTAAGTTGCCTCAGTGCTTAAAGATAGGAAGAAAAGAAAAGGCATATCAAAAGAGGGTACTAGGTTTAAAAACACAATGATGAGGTACTGACACAAAAGTGACAGACCTTTTACATATATAGAGGTGGCAATAGCAGTTGAATAGAGAGCATATTTGTTGAAGTTACTCCCTTCACATTCCTAATTTAAGATATAAAAGTAACACCAAATGACAGGGTAATGCGGAAACAAACAATGGAAAAAGTGGATAGAATCTCGGTACTTTTGAACGTAATATTCGATAACATTTGGATCAATAGCGATAAGGAATTCAAATTTCAAATTTTAGAAAGTTTAACAATTTGTAGAAAAAGACTTGTACCAGCCAAGAAGCCATCATCACTTCGCACTTCCTACAAAGGTACGACTAAATGCCACCCAGCCGTTACAACTTCGGTTCACATTTAGTTACTTCGAAGATATTGCTTCATGCTGCCTAGTCTTCATGGCTAATGGCTATGAGGCCCAGCCCAATAAATAAGCAAAGCTAGTTCAACCCAAAGCAAAGAGCAACCACAAACATGACCTCAAGTTGTGCCAAACAACGTGGACCAAGAAACATGGGACAAACGACAAACACGAACCTATTAATCGAGAGCAAGATGATCGTCGTATGACCCACGATCTCAATCCCTGAAAGCGTGGGATCACAACGATACCAGCCTATAAATACAACAAGTTTGAGAAGAGAAAGGTAAGCATTACTATCTCTAGAAATTCCAGTTCTAGAAGGAGAATACAGACTTAATCATCAGTGCCATTCTCCCAGAGTCATTTTTGGGATAAGCTTTGTAGGTGAAAAAATCTCTTGGAGAAGATGACCAGATTCCTTGAGTGATCTCCCACATTAGGGTGGTACTTTGGTGGTGGTAGGGAAGAAATGGTGATTGGGGTGTAGGAAAGTATGTGAGCTTTGTGGGTCATGCACGTCTACACTCCCCATGAATTTGGTGTTTGGTGCTCCTCTTAGTCCACCATTTTGAGCATCATGAACCATGTACTTCTACATGGTCCATGAGTTGGACTCCCCATTTACTCGCCTTCCTCCAAGAACCATATGCTTCCTACAAAAAAAGCATGCACACCAAGTGTAATAGTGTCCCAAAAACAAAAAGCTACAAATAGGAAAATACACAAAAAATACTAAATTAATCCAAAAAATTCAAAGCTCAGGTTGCTTTCGAGAAGCTCCGTATATTTAAGGTCATTGGCCGGACCCTAATGTTATCCACATGGTGCAGGTTTTGATCCCATCGCCTTAGACAACCAAAAATGAAAAGATGGCTGTGAGAATCTTCCAAGAGGAAGATATAGTATAGAAGGAGTCAACCTTAGAGGGAATAGGTGGTTTGGAAGCTTAACATATCCAATTGTCTTCCCTATGGTTTTCTCTAAGGATTCCCAAAATGTGAGCGTTAGTTCTATAGGTGGAGATAGGGGTGAAAATAAGTAATATTGTGAATTAATTAGAATCACCCCTTCCTCGATTTCTTCATTCTCAACATACCATTCTTCATCCCCTTTAGATTCATCTATCAAAATTTCACATTCAACTAGGGATGGTTCATATTTGGAATATTGGGTTTCTAGTTGGCTCACCCTTTTCATCAAATCAAGCACTTGCCCTTAAACTTTCTCAATGCTTGAGAATAGTTGAGTTCCCAAACTGCTAATCCCACTAAGCATTTGTGATTGGAATAAATCACTACTCTTGGTCACATTAGCTATAGCTTGCAAAATTTCTACACAATCCAATTTGGGAACAAATCCTAGGGATTGGTTTGGGGCATTGGGTAGGTTGGTGAAGTCCAACTATCTACCCCACTATGTTGGTTTCCTGATGCATTTCCATACCACGAATTCGAGTTACCACTAAACCTCAAATTTGGAGAATCGTGGTACGGGCACCAATTTTGATCCCATAGGCCTTGGAAACTAACGACTCCTACCTCTCTCTCATTTTCGCTCATCAAAGAGCAAGACTCCGTAGGGTTGTCCCAATGACATATCCTATGAAATCTCACTCGTTGAGCCTCTCTTCACCTAAAGTCACTCACCCTTGGGCAACACTCCGTAGGATGATCGTAATAACACACCCTATAAAGTGTCATTCGTTGACTAGTTTCCCACATTTTAAAAAAATTAAACTCAAACAAAGAAAAACACAAAATTTGGAATTTCATTGCAAGGGTCCTCGGTTTGGACCAAGAACTCAAGCAATACCTAATAAAATAACCAAAAAATAAAAGGACAATACTATCTACTCAACTAACCTGATATTCAAATTGACAATTACACTGAATAGCATCCCCGGTAATGGCGCAAAAATTTAACCCACCTCCACTCGAGGTCTTTAATTGTAGCTGATTAACCTGAGTGAAGGTTGAGTAAGGTCAAAGATAATGTTTATAGTTCTGGACCCAACTCATTACTATGCTACCGATAGGGTAGTTAGCGGTATGCCCTGGGTATGTTCACAGAGATGCTAGGGCCTAAAAATCAATTAAACATAACCTCGTCCGGGTTGTCAATCAATATGAGTTGCTAGGAATAGAGAGTATAGTAAACAGGACGAGGGGTTTTGTTTTTTGATTAACGACTACGAAACATGAAAGTAAAAGAAAGTAATCTATATAGCTAAACACTCGGGGAATGCTTTCCTAACATGGTTGATTTAATGCTTCGATCCTCAATTAATTCACATGTGGATTCAGACAAACCTAATATAGTGCTCATAACATGTGGTGTGGTCGATTATATACACTTCCTCATACTTGTCACATCAGGTGCGGTTGCAACCCTTCATCGACATTGCCTTCGTAATTAGTGGAGTACAACAAGGTCTGACTATTGTTGTAAGTCTATTTCTACCCCATGCGATTATGTCCCGGGCATTCCACCCTGAATGCTCTACTCCCTAGGCCTATAATGAGGTAAAGGGAAGTAGGCACCTTATCTATGACACTAGGGCCTATTACAACCCTAGCTTGCTACTTTTCTCTAACTCTACCCGCAACCCATTAGATTACTTTACATAATTAGCTAAAACTAGTGTGGTGGCACATAGCAGAATAATACTAAAAAAAGACCCCTGTGCACACACCCATGCGGCCCCGTACCCTACTACCCATTAACACATCTGAGGTTTCTATTCCCTAAGGGGTATAAATATTTGCACCAACATGAATACATACTAGAGTGTGTGCTAATGGAGTGTACTATTCAGGCAATTCTAGCATTCAAGAACAAGTCACAATAATATCACGAGCACAATAAGTAGGATGAACTAAGAATCTCACAAAATCATAAATCAACACATGAATACAATTATCCCCAAACTGTAGAAACTACTCCCTAGACATGGAAGGCAAATAGACATGAAATTCAAATATAGATTTGACTTCCACATCATAAGATGAAAGCAATATAAAAAGGAAAGAAAGAAGAAGAGAGAATGTTTCTATCTTTAGAATGCTCTCCAAATACAAGAGTAGAATATGAAAATAATATGCTAGATGATCTTTATATCTAGAAAATAAAATAAAAAGAGAAGGAGAAGAGATGAAGAACTCTAGAGAGAGAGAGAGATAACTCTCCTTTTCCTTCTACCTACCTAGAGAGAGAAAGTTTTTACATAAGCCTACTTAGATTTTCCTAGAAGAGTAAAGGCTCCTACATATAATAGTAGGGGATTGGGCCTAAAGATAGGCCAAAAATAGGCCAAAATTAGGTCAAAACACTAGTTAGCTTTCCCAGAGAAAATCCACATGTAGCCAAATATTTCTCGAATTACTTGCTCAAATTCATCAATTTTCTCGTGCTGAGAATTAGTAGGTTGGATAGAGCTCGGAAAGATGAAAATTTTGATATATGTTAGAGGGAAATAAAATGAAAAATGAGAGAATTATGGCCAAAATAGTGAGAGAATGGGTGACTATAAATAGTATGCACAGACCATAAGTAGTGCACTAGGGCCATGAACAGTGCTCTGAGCCCAAGATTTGGCATGGACCTGTGAATAGTGTACGAAGGCTGCCAAATTGTGGTCTACGTCGTTTGGTTCGGCCCATCTTCTGGAAGGTTGTTTTGCTCAGTAATTTGGTGTGGCCCGCTCAATTCTTCACGTCCCACTATATCACGGGCCACCCTCTGAGGGGACTAACCATGTGGCCTAGCTGTGCTAGAGTGTCATGACTACATACTGATTTCCCACGTGCATCGCACTCAGCTTGGTTGCTCTCATCACACCAAGCCTTTAGAGGGACGTGGTCGAGTATGCAACATAAATACACACACGAGTTTATTTAGGAGCAAGGCTTTACACACACAAGCCAACAATGCAATACAATTGCATTCCCGCTCCCAATAGAAACTCATGTGTGTATTTCCGCTGCATACTCGACCATGTCCCTCTAAAGGCTTTGTGTGTTGAAAGCAACAAAGCTGAGTGCGATGCACGTGGGAAATCAGAGGGTAGTTGTGACACTCTAGCACAACTAGGCCGCACTGTTAACCCCCTATGAGGGTGACCCATGGCACGCCAGTTGGTCTTAACATTTTGCACTTAAAACGACATGGGCTATTGATAATGGAACGGTCAGTGCCCATACTTAGCCATTTTTGAGTGAAACTTTGGAACTTACGTGTGTGGCCCATCAAGTTTTGCGTAGACCATGTCATCTGGTGCGGTCATTGGTGCCTCCTTTGGTGCTAACCATGAACGGTCCACGTCGACCTGTTTCTGTTTCACCGGCTAAACTTCTTTCCTTTGCTACGGATGAACCGTTGGTAAGTTTGTAGAGTCTTGTAGTCGATTTTATGGTTCTGAAGAAGACAATTCCAATGGATCCAACCTTGAAGGCTGATTTTTCTTGCATCATTTCCAAAATTTGGCACATTTCTCGGAGCACAATTCTCTATTTCTCCCTTAGCCATTTTGAACTCCAATGTCGCCTATTTTTGGCTCTATCATTCTACTATCATGATTTGATATCTGTGGCCAGCATCTAATACCATTCTAATATGAATGTCCTTCGACCTCTTCTACCACCCGTGCGAACGGCTTTCAATATCTTCTACCATCCTTGCGAACAGTCTTCATATAGAATGTAATGAAAATTACCCATGATCAGCCTACTAAAGATGCTCACAAAGGGAGATCTAGGTGCCCGTGGATACTAGATGTCCATTAGTACCAATTAAGTCTACAAAATGTAGGATTTAGACACAAATACCAAAGATGGCCATCTAGACCCCTTGTCACGTAAACTCAAATTGTACTAGCAATCAAACATATAAAGAAGGCCAATTAATATGCCGAATGAAACAGTTAATGCACACATAATGAAGAACATGAATTACCCGGTTGTGTCGCATCTTCAAGGAAATTTGTGGTAAAGAGATTAGGTGTCGAAAATTGGAGGAACTGCAGGAGGAATAGTTATTGTGTTGTGTGAGTTGGAGATGTATTCCCCCATCATTCTTTGATGTCATGGTACACTTATTAGTTCATGTTACACGGGAAATATTGATTTGTGGTCCTATTTATCTTTGATGGATGTATTCCTTCAAGAGTTATGTGCAGATATTCAAGGTTTATTTCAAAATCAATTTCATCTGGATGCTATTTTTGTCTAGATGTATGGTAGAATACTGCATGAAATTCTCAAAGAATGAAGAGTCGGTTGGTGTACCAAAATTGCGCCATAGAGACAGAGTGGGGGACCAATGTTTTGTAAAAAGGAACAACTCGGGATGAGTTTATGAAAGCACACTTATATGTCTTACACAATTCAGATGTGGTTCACCTCTATGTGGATATGCAAATGGTCTCTATCAAAGAGAGTTACCCCGGTTAAAAGCTAGTACTTGCAGATCACAATCACACTTTGATTGATTGGTTACAACAAACAATAGATGGAGGAATTCACGGTGAAACCTTGAACTGGTTAGCCCTCTTGCCTTCTGCTATTGTGATTTGTTTCACTTGCTATGACATGTATGGGCTTAGCTTTTCAAACCTTTAATGGGACACATACAACGCAATACAAATTAGTGGCATTATCATAGTTACAGAAGCATTCACTACCATGGGAACACACCTGTAGCACCATTTTTTTTGCTTCGTAGCACCGGTTATTGGAAGGTAAAAAAACTGGTGCCTAAGTAACCGATGATACGGTTTCACCGGTTAGAAAAAACTGGTGCTAAATTGCTTCTATTAACACTGGTTTTATTTAGCACGGTTTAAAAAACCGGTCCTATAATGTACCAAACTAGCACCAGTTTTTTTGTAACCGGTGCTATGTAAAACTGGTGTAAAATTTGTCCTTGTAACACTAGTTTTAAAATCGGTGCTAAATAAAATTTTGTTGCACCGATTTGTTTTAGCACCGGAATTTTAAACCGATGCTAGAACTGTATATTTTGCACCGGTTTTATTTAGCAGCGGTTATAAAACCGGTGCTAAATATGCATATTTAACATCGGTTTTAGGTTGCACCGGTCCTTAAACCGCTGATAAAAAAATGTATTTGCACCGGTTATTGTTTAGCACCGGTTTGTAAACCGGAGCTAAAAGTGTGCATGTTTCAACGGTTTTTTAGCACCGGTTTTTGAACCGGTGCTAGAGGTGTATATGTTGCACCAGTTATATTTTGCACCAGTTTTTTAACCGGTGATAATAGGTTATATATAGCACCAGTTTATTTTTTAGTAGCGGTTTTGAAACCGGTGTTAAAAGCATAAAGTTTACACCGGTTATTATTATTAGCACCGGTTTTGTAATCGGAAGAAATCTGTGTTAAACGTGACTAACTATTTCGGTCACGGTAAGCTGCAGGGCGCTGCCGCTCTTTCAGTTCATCTTCACGCAGCCAGTTTCATTTTTACGCTTGTTTTCCAACCCGGTAAGTTCTTTTTCAAGGATGGTACCGATTAGTTTTTGTCCGTAGTAATAGAACGGTGCATGAATAAAAATGGAACAAATTGTTAGCAACCATGACGCATAGTAGGTCGAAAAAAGCATTGAATTCGACTTGCAAAAATTTTTCACTAGCAAAAGAAGAGCATAACGTGTTTGTTAGTGGCCTAAGATAGTGGAACCCCCCTTCATCACGGAGTGACGAGTATCAAAAGTGAAGGTCAATTACCTTCCTCATAAGAGATACCACTAACCACTATCCGATGATGGAGGCAAGTCCCTGTATGACATTCAATTGAGCTATGTATTTTGGCAGAGTACATTTTGCAAAAACACAAACCCATTTCAGAGCAATTCTCTGCAGTTCATTGCTCTCTATTGGAGTGTAATTTTCTGGAAATTGCTAAAACATTGTATTAAATCACATGTTAAGAAAAGGATATATTTGTGAGAGAATAACAAATACATAAAATCAGTGTAGGAAAACATACCTGAATAATGTCAATGTCATGCACGTGCCTGACAATTTTTTCCATGTAATACATGCAATGGTATCCACACTCCCAACTACTACTTTGTATCTTGTGCTGGTGTAAAAGAGAATTTGTTGAAACGTTTAAGAACATGAAAATGACAGATGAAATATGACGTTATGGGATAATACGTACATTAATGTTTATGACATTCCATGTATAGTCTGAAGAGTAGGAGGTATTTTTGTGGGAATTGATCTGTTGATATTTTGTTGCAATCCTACAATCGATGAAAACATATATTTATGTCAACATATTAAAAAATTGTTTTCACAAATTGGGGTTCACACAATATATGAAAAAATATATATTAATTAACATTAATTGTAAATATTCGAGCCAAGAAAGTGATAAACGTACGAGAACACATTTACATGAACAAACATTTTTTGTAAAACATTGAAGTTGAAGGAATGACATGAATGTATTCCACTTACAAATGAATCATTTTAAGGCATGTCCTATTTCTTTTGCAAATTCCCCCAGTCATTGAGTTGATGCAATATACTCGAACGATTTCCGGTATGAAGATGAGCAAAAACCAATGGTCCCTTTAAGAAAAAGGAAAACCCAAAATACTTAAAATATATTTGTGAAAATAAAATCACAGCCTATGGTTTCTATTGCTTCCATGTGGCCGAGACTAGCAACTCAGAAAACAAATGGAACTTACTCTCGATTGTACGGGAAGACATACAACCTCGCTTTAGTGCTGCACATGACAGCCGAAACCCCGTCTGCAGTCAATTTCACCCTTTGATTTGTCTTTTGAGCCATTGAATTTGAAAAGGCCGGAATAAACTGGACGTGGCCTCCATGAACCAACCCATCACGAAGGTATCTTGCAAAATAATATTGTAAGTGAAACAAATATAATGATACATCTATCTATAAATAATGTAACCATGCAAATTCTTACGATGCCCATACATCAAGTTGGCACCCACTAATCCACTCCATTTCATCTTCTACGTCCAAGATGCTCATGAACAGTCTTATCTTGTCAGTAAATATGGCTGCATAGACTTCTTCTGATCCAAACACCTCCGCGTTGAAATTGATGCGGAAGACTTTGTTTGGTCAACATATTTGTGTAGATAGCCTTAAAGCATCATTAATATCTTGAACAGCAGCGATGCATTCTTGGTCTTCCATGACCCCCTAATTTCATTAAGAATCTAATAATGTTGTCCGGCATTTGTATATAATTCAGAATTGGATCATACTGTAAAGCCTAAAATGGGTCCTCACAAATACATACTGGTTAGAAATCGACATTGGAGGATTTGGTTGCCCTTTCTCCGTTGATGTAGTATTTTCTTTTGGAACTTGCTAATGGGTAAAATGTTAGTCATGCATCGGTAAAAATCAGTCGGAATGAAATAGTCTGGGGGTATGTACCTGTCCTTTTACCGATTGAGCGACACCTCTCCATGCGGAGTATCTTCCTTACCCACCGCCTTCTGTAAGGGACAATGTGTTAATAATATTTATCTGGATGTCATAACCAGTTAATATGCTCATATGTTTAACATGTGTATTGTTATTGGCAAATTTTGGTGTGCGGTTTATTTGAGGACTTCCAACTTTGTTGACTACCAATTCTTGCGGAGACAGTTGCTGCTCGTTCTCCTACGTAAGCAGATGAACAACATATTATGTTTTAGTAATATCTAGAAAGGTATATATGATTCGATAAGAAGAAGAATACAATTATCACACCTCATCATCATGTTGCCCAATGACACTTATCAGCTTTCCCGGCCATAGAATGTTATATCCAATGGCCTCAGTGACAAACTCAAATTCTTCGTGTTCAATCAGCAAAGGTGCCTTGGGAATGAACATAGGTCCACGAAGATTAACTCGCTCCCACTTGATGGGTAAGTCCGTGCCCGTGTCCTTTGGAAACAAGATACCAAACACAGCTACATCCCTTTCTCCATTATGGTTCAAAACATATAGGTTGCACTTTTTCCCTTTCTGAGAAATAAACTCAGAAATAAATTGGTTGGAAAATAAGTAAGTGTTATTAAGTAAAGAAAATTAAATAATTTTGGAAGTGCAATCGATAGATTATAACAAGAAATGAAGTCTACATGTAGCTGCTGAAGGCTACAGCGCGCTGCAGCTTTCAGTTTTCAGCTGAGACTGAGAGCTGCATAGCGCTGCAACGTTCAGCGTTCATCACATCCATGAACTATCTATCAAATATAACTTGATTGTCAAAGAGACATTATCTCAGTTTACGTGGGAAAGAACAAGATGAAGATATATAAGTAGGCCCAAACTACCAACATCCAAAATGAACGTGATAGTAGTCAATGTATCCCCAAAAAATAATTTTGACACGAAATGGAAAACCAGAAAGTAAAGATCACAGAGCAAGAAAGGAGCTAACGACGAGGTTCATGGTATGGAATACCTTGTCATCCGTTATGGTTCCTTATGGCTCACTACATCCAGATGCTGAAGGAATGAATACCCGGTTGTCCTTATTCACGATGGTGGAAGATGTAGCAAGGAAATTGCAGGCATCCAAGTGTGGGGGAATAGCTTTACCCAATTGTCCAGCTAGACAATTTTTTTTGGCCTCAAATAAGGCAACAAATCTTTCCTTGAGATCGATGAAATCTGTTGGTAGTTTGTTTGAATTTGAGATTTCCTCAGATGGTTTTGTGTTTGTGCTCCCATATTGACTAGATACGTAACGGGTCACAGCCATATGTGGTAGGGCCTCGTTCACCTTCGATCTTGTGGAGCAATCTCTCCAACAACCACCATGATCCTTCTTACCCGTTGCTTGAACGAGAATATCTTCTTTTCCTTGTATAACCAAATCTCCCTTTTGCTTCTTATCCATGAGCATTTTCTCGGGAACAAAACATATATTAGCCATTACTATGCATTAGATATGAGAATATTAATAGACATAGAATCAATTATGAATTATTCTCAAAATAGTGGGGGCTGCTCTTTTAACAGAGTCGGTGGTGTAGGTTGATAATTTCTTGTCCCAGTTAGCTTCAAGGAACTCCTCCGAACGGTCCGGTTTGAAATCCATGAATCGAACTAAAGCCTCCGCTTCTTCTACACTATGACCTTCATCCAGAAGCTTGTCAATTTTAGCCTTTCTTTTCCTCTTCTTGAGTTCTATTGCAACCCTACGATTCCCTCCACTGCCCGTGTGATGAATGTACTCCTTCTGTGAGGCGCTTACTTTTGCTGCGTCACTTATTGCCTATTTGGCCATCAATTTGTAAAATGAGTACAAAGTAATGACTAGAGATTAATAATTTTCAAGGAATTACCTCGAATTCAGGCATTGATCTGTGTTTCATAAATAGCTCCCCCTCATATTTGTCCATCCAGCGATAATCTCTCCATGCACAAGAACCTGGTTTTTTTTGCATGATGTACTTGTGAGCCACCTTAGTCTTCCAATTCCTTCACTTTTCTTCTGCATAAATTGTCCATTTATTTCAGAACTTATTCATCTCATTGAACGTAGTTTTGGTTTGTATATCCCAGCTAATCTAGTGGACAAAGATACAACTTGTTAGTGCAAAATGTAATGAAGTTACATGAACTGATGAAAAAGGAGGATTAGAAAACACTTACGAGAATTTCTTCCAATGCATCTTTCTTTACATGGTCTGGGACTGATTTCCAATTATGCCATGTCCCGAAGCAGATTCTTCGTCGGAAGGCATAGGCAACATACATCGACCATCGGCTGCGCATAACTACGGGTTCGAAGTCATCATCGAATAATATTTTAAGTGCCTTCTTTTGCTTTGCTAGCAACACAGACTTGCACGTGGCTGTGCCTCTACGCTTGCAATATTCTTTTATCTCAAACTTGTCGAAGCTCCCACTCATGTCATCTTTTAACATGGTTTCTTCTTCTTCCCCTGACTTTTCAGATCCCGAGCAATATTTGGGTGCATCATCCTCTTTCTCGTTATTGTCATCACAGTTGTCAGCTTTTGGAGGGGTAACACAATTCTCTTCAACGGCTTTTGTACTACCAGAGTCAAACAATTTCTTCCTCAGCTTCGCCATCCAATCACTTGTATGAATCAAACAAACATAAGGAAACCTATCCACATGAAACACTACTCACACTAGTAAACCAAGAAATGAAAACACAAACTCACAAACTAACTTGTATGAATCAAACAAACATAAGGAAATCTATCCACATGAAACACTACTCACACTAGTAAACCAAGAAATGAAAACACAAATTCACAAACTAAGAGACCCACCCAAAAATAGCTATTCATTAAGCCCAGGAAAGATGCAAACTACCAATCACTCATAAGGAAATCTAAATACAACACATCTGAAGCCTTCGAGTTTCCAATAACAACCAACTGAGAACATATTGTATGGGGGAAAAAATAGGGTTTGCAAAAATTTGTCTTCGGCAAAAAATAGGGTAGGCAAAAAACAAGGTAGGCAAAAACTATGAAATTATTAACAAACATATCATCTATCCACATGAAACACTACCCACACTAGTAACCCAAGAAACGAAAGCATAAACTCACAAACAAAGAAACCCACCAAAATATAGCTATTCATTAAGCCCGGGAAAGATGCAAACTACCAATCACTCATACCTTATTGGTACACACTCTCGGCGGTATTGTATTTAGCCAAGATCCGACCGCCTGAGAGCTGCCCGCTTTACTGGACCAAAATTTTGACAAGAATGGCCACCAAAATTGTGAAGCAGAGTCTCTCGCAAAATTTGGAAGTAGGATTGCGGCCAAGATTGGGAAGTAGAACCGCTCTAACTAAATGGTGAAGGGATGGACAATATCTTTAGGAAACATCGACAGGGGGTTATAGTGGAAAGAGGGAAAATTAGAGTCTAAGGTTGTGGATGGAAGAGGGAAATCGGTAGTGGTGTTGGGGTGGGAGGGAATAGGGAAAATTTGGGAGGGAAGGAAAATGATGCTTTGTTGACTTAGAGTGGAAGTCAAAAAGTATAAATAGTCTTATAGCAATTTGGCAATTTTATAGCAATTTTATAACAATTTTATAAACAGTACAAAACGTTATAGCAATTTTGGTGACTTTGTGTAATTACTTTTTTATACAATTTTTTTAATTGGGATTATAGTGTTCCCGACCATTTTTTAAATCGGGCTTATAGTGTTCCCGACCCTTTTTTTAAACAGAAATTGTTGCCCGAAGGCTTACATCAAGCGGTTTCCATAGATTTACTCAGATATGGGATAAACCCATTTATACTGGGCCACTAGCTAAATATTACAATTATAATCTAAGACCTCAATAACTAATAGAGAAAGACACACAAAGGAACTAATCGATATTGCAATACTAATCAAACACCAATGTGGCAGTGCGATGAGAAGGGTACATGAAGGATAAGTGGCTTTCACTGTGCAGTCTTAGTATAGCCTCAATATAAATCGAGCTCTCGACTACCATCGATCACAGCCGAACATAGTGAAGTATCGAGTCTTGACTCGCAACTGCCGGAGCTGAGACTTGACTCGGAAGTCCAGAGCATATGCCGAGCAGACACCAACCCTTATACTATTACTTGTACACATAGAACAGCTACAGAAATAGAGTCTAACCAGGAATTAGTCTGTCTCAATACAAACATGTTTAAATGCCTCGCTTGGTAGTAGCCTCACTTAGTTGCACTTGAGGAGGAGTGTATTTGAGTCGCCTCTGTAAGTAATGGACGACTGGAAGACTGTATTTGAGTCGCCAAAATGAATTATTGTATTGCTCACAAAAATATATAGAATACAATAAGGAAATATAATATGAGTAGCACTATAGCTTAGTAACCATGACTTGTCAAGAAACCATTAATATCTGATCAGAAACATGATTTACTCTAACAATAGTATAACAATATTAGAGAATGATCTATTGTTGACAGGAATAATATAATACAATAGTATAACCCTCGAACCCCCCACCCCTCGAACCCCTCCACCCCTCGAATCCCCCACCCCTCGAACCCCTCCACCCCTCGAATCCCCCACCCCTCGAACTCCCCACACCTCGAACCCTTCTACCCCTCAAACCCCCCACCCTCGAACCCCCCCACCTCTAGAACCCCCCACCCCTCGAACCCCCCACCCCTCGAACCCATCAACCCCTCAAACCCCCCACCCCTCGAACCCCTCCACCCCTCGAACGCCACGACTCCTCGACCCCCTCCAACCCCTCCACCTCTCGAACCTCATCGACCCCTCGAACACCCCCACCTCTCGAGGCCCTCAACCCCTCGAACACCCCCACCTCTCGAGGCCCTCGAGCCCTCGACCCCTCCAACCCCTCTAACCCCTCAACCCCTCTAACCCCTCAACCCCTCTAACCCCTCTAACCCCTCTAACCCCTCAACCCCTCAAACCCCTCAAACCCCTCCACCCCTCGAACCTCATCCTTCTCTCAAACACCTCTAACCACGAACCCCTCCACCCCTCGAACCCCTACACCATTCGAGCCCTCAAGCCCCTCAAGGTCTCTAGCCCCTCGAGGTCTCCAGCCCCTCGAGGTCTCCAGCCCCTCGAGGTCTCTAGCCCCTTGACCCGTGTCTCTTAAAAGTGTTAACAATTTTCAACCCATGTCTTCGTAAAATTCAGCCCAATTGGGTGTAAAATTCAGCCCATTTGTTTGTAGCCTTGGTGAAATGTGTTTGTGAAATTTGTCTCTCAACCTGCCCAATACCCTAACACCTTTCCTCTCCCAAGCTCCCTCCACATTCCCCGCTCCCTCCACCGGTAAACTCTATCCCCGCTCCCTCTGCCGTTCCCGTTCCCATTTACCGACCCTGCTCCCTCCGCCCTTCCTGCTCCCTCCGCCGTCCCCGCTCAATACCACCTCCACCGGGCTCCATCCGTTCCACCTTCCACCAAGCTACCGTCAGCGAAGCTCCATCCACCTAGCTCCATCGGCTAAGCTCTGTCCGCCAACCACCGTCCGCACTCCAAACACCTTTCGTCAAGAAACTATAGTCCGAATTAGGTAAGCGGATACACACTCGTGTTTGGTTTCCTAAGGTGTGTCTACAATTTTTGTATGCTTTAGGTTTGATTTCATGAAAATGCCTAATTGTGATGAACCTTGTTGTGCTTTTGTTTTGGAAATGCGTGAGTAATTGTGTAAAAACCTGATTGTTTACTCTGAAAATGAAAAAGAATGATTCTGGAAAATAACTTATTGTATAACCCCTGGAAATTTTTCACAAAAGGGTTATTCTGGATGGGCAATTTCAGGTCTGTATTCTGCAAGTGAGAAAACAAATTTTTTTTGCAGTAGAAAATTTAGATCCATTAGATAACAAAACATATGTTCTGCAAAACTTAAGATCTCTTAATATTAAACAAATGGGAAGAAGGTTTCTCTATCACTAGCAAAACTTGTCTCCATCAAAGAATCTGACATCTCCATGAGCACGGTAGGTCCTGCCTCTTGTAAGGCTCATGTGCTGTGTTTTTATTTTTGACATATTGCCACGCTGTTAATATTTTTATGGAATTTGGCTATTTGGTTGTTTTCATAAGTAAGAAGTTTTTTTAAGCAACATTGGTGTGTTTATTGGCTAGAGATCATTACCATTTTTGTCTAAATGCTCCACAATGTCTCTTTATTGAGTAGCTAAAGTATTTGAAGATGTCAGATTCTTTTTTATCACCCTGTCAATGTAGTACTTACAAACTAATGTAGTTTTCTTGTCCATTTACAGTACTGTATCAGTCATTTGTATCCTTTTCCTTTCTAATTTTCCGTTAATACTCTGACCACCCAGTTTTCTAATTTTCCATTAGTATTCTGAACACTCGTTAATATTCTGGTTTGTGCTAACATTTTGCTGGCGCATTACGTACCATGACACATTTATTTTACCAGGTATGGCCCCCAAAAAGAGTGCTCCCAAGCAGAAGAACAGCACCCAAAACTCTCGGAAAAAAGCCAGAGTAGGTGAGAAGGATGAGTGTCAGCAAGGGTCTCAGCTTGTTCCCACGAATAATCCAATACTGACTATAGAACTGGACTGTCATGAAGCAATGGCTGTGTACAAAGAGTTCATTAGCAGGGGCCTCATACTAGAGAGAGGGTTGAGAGTAGAAAAGCCCTACAAGGACTATGTGAACGAGCACGGTTGGGAATGCTACACCTCACAACCACCTCGGGCAAACTAGACCATGGCGTGTGAGTTCTTACCGCTCATGAAGTACAAGAATTGTCCACATGTTGTCCTCTGTGGTCAGTTTGTTGAGCTTGCAGTGAATGTGATCAATAGGTACTACAAGATCCCACTAAAGCCGTCGAGTTTGTACGAAGCCGCCGAGAAAGCTGTTGAACAAGCTTCATGGGAAGACATCATAAGAGAAATCTGTGATGATAGCAGTGAAGTTATCCGGAATCTGCCACAAGAACGGTCCAGCATAGAGAAGAAATACTTGACTGAAGACATGAACGTGTGGTACAGTTTCATAGCTGCTCCCGGTGAAAATGAATAGTGAGGTTCATCAGTCCCGTATGTTGCTGCTCTACAAGATCAAGAATAACATGAGCATCGATGTTTGGGAATGATAATGTGGTACATCTGGGATTATGTCAATGCCCATAATTGCATAGACTTCTCCTCACTCATCACTGCCATATGCGTGGAAGCAGGTTGCAGATTCAAAGATGATGATGTCACAATGATGCCAAAGCTTCCCATAAACCCTGTAATATTCTCGAAGAAGAACATTGCTGAGACATCTAGGGCAGCAACAAGTACTTCTTCTAAGACGAACTCGGATGGGGAAATGGCAACATTGCAACTGAAGGTGGATCACTTGGTGTGATGGACATCGCAGGTTGGGAAGATCCTCACTTCCATGTGTGGCGAGAGGATCAAGGAATTGGGTCTAATCCCTATCTTAGATTCGCCAATGTCCAACACTGGGACGAAGAGGTCGCGCAGGGGTTGACTACCTACATTGAGCTCACATCTTCATTTTGTCAGGTTGTTTCTTTAGCTAGGTTAATATGGAACTTTGATTGGTAGATTTTTTATTTGCATGACATATATTGCTGCTGTGTTGCTACTGTTTGGATGTAACCCCTCGAAATTGACATTTCTAGTCTCGTATCGTATTCATGTTCTTTTCTTAGAGAGTTAGAGGAAATGAGAAACTCAAAACAGGTAATGTGTGTGTGTAAAAGCTACAGCGCGCTGAGCCAAAAGAGCTACAGCGGGCAGCAGCTACCATAGGAAAATGAAGCTAATTTTGTCCAGGGCTTTTTTAAAAAAAACAGCGACAGTGCGCTGCAGCAGGCAGCAGCTACCAGAAGAAAATGAAGCTAATTTTGTGCAAGGCCTTTTTTAAAAAAACAGCGGCAGCGTGCTGCGGCTCACAGAGCTGCTCAAATTGGGGACCAATTGGAACATAGTTGGTACAAAACACAACAAACTACAAAAATACACAAACTTTATCTCGAATTCATTGATCGACACCCTCGCTAGTCTTCAACCACCTTCCTCTTCTTGGATTGAACGTCTCAAATTTCTTGGCCATCTTCATCCATCCAAATTCTATCTCTGTGTTTCCTCCGTATTGCTTCCTCCTCAATCCCGTTGCTATTAAGTAGAGGGGAAATAGAGGGGAACTCTAACCTTTCACTTGTAACTTCAAAATCAATTTCATCATGGAAAGAGAATTTCTTACCTTGTAACACAACAGACCAACCTACATTGCACGGGTCATTTATGTAGAAAACTTTTCTTGCTTGTTCGGCCAAAATAAACTGATCATTTTCATATGCTTCACGAGTCTGGTGAACAAGTGTAAATCCCATTATGTCATCAGTTCGAACTCCAGTTGTGTTATCAAACCACTTACACTTGAAAACCGGAATCTTAAATTCTCCATAGTCAAGCTCCAAAATCTCATCAATAACACCATAAAACGACATCACAGCTAGGACTGGTTTATTGTCTTTCTTACTTTCTTGCCACATAGTCTCCGACTCAATGTATACCCCACTATTTTGTGTTGTGCTATTTAAATCTTGGTCCCTAGTAGCAAAACTGAAACCGTTCATGTCATATCCAGAATACCTCAAAACCGTGCAGTTAGGCTTCCTTGCAAATGCCCTAGTTTTTGGGTCGTAATCACCTACATTGCATCGATCATATAACCAATTCACAAACTTGTCATTGTGCTCCAACTGAACTTTATTAGGGGGCCACGTGGGATGAGACTCCGTGATGGAATTAAGGTGCTCGGTCACATAAGCAGTAGTCTCCATACAATTCCTCAACACATACAAATGAACTAACATCAGATCACTATTTAATGGAGTAAATAACATTCCCCTCGACCTCGGTTTGCCCACCTTCCTTCCAACATGTCGATTCTGGGGTACCCCAAAATTTCTATGTTCCTCCAAATAGCTAGAGAAAAATTCAATTACTTCTTCGGTAACATACCTCTCAACAATACTAGCATCCAGCCGACTCATACATTTCACGTATCCCTTGAAGACTTTCATGTGACGCTCGAAAGGACACATCCAACGCATACCAACCAGACCACATATCTTTACCTCCCTCACTAAATGAACAACCAAGTGAACCATTATATCAAAAAACGATGGAGGGAAATATATTTCCAACTTGCATAGCACATTTCCAACTTGCATAGCACAACAACAACCTCTTTTTGTAGGACATCCAAATGGTCCCGATCAACAGACTTCCGGAATATGGAAGCAAAAAATAAACAAAGTCTAGTGATTGAGTACCTTACGTCGGCCTCCATTACCCCACGAATAGAAATAGGTAACAGTTGTTGCATCAAAATATGACAATCATGAGATTTCAACCCGGCCATCCGACAATCCTTTGTAACTAACCGACTGACATTCGATGAATAACCAATTGGGACCTTCACTGATTTCAAACTATCACAAACTGAGATTCTCTCCTCCTTTGACAATGTACAAGGTGCAGGGGGAAAGTAAGTCCTCTTACCCTTCACTTCTGGGGCAAGGTCATTTCTGATTCCCAAATCAACCAAGTCCAACCGGGTAATCAAACTATCTTTTGTCTTCCAGGGAATATTCAAGAGGGTGCCTATCAAATGTTCACAAACATTTTTCTCAATATGCATCACATCTAGGCAATGCCTAACCTCAAGATGCTCCCAGTACGGTAGATAAAAAAATATTGACCTTTTCTTCCATGGACCATCACAATGTATTCTGTCCTTGCCTTTATACTATCCCAACACCACTCTCAATTTCTTAACCTTATTGTGAATCTGCACACCAGTTAGTGGTGTAGGGGATTTCCTTCGTTCTTTCCCACCAACAAAATTGACCACATCATCCCGGTATTTATGGTTTCCTTGCAGCCATTTTCTATAGCCAAGATACACTGTCTTTCTTCCATGTCTTAGCTGTTTGAATTCTGTCTTCTCCTCACAAATAGGACACGCTTTGTGCCCCTTCAAAACATAGCCCGACAAATTTCCATAGGCTGGAAAATCATTGATCGTGCAAAAAAGCATGGCACGCAATTGAAACTCCACATTCATATGGACATCAAATACCAACACCCCTTTTTCCCACAATATCTTTAAATCATCGATCAATTGTCTCAAATACACATCAACCTCATTCCCAGGTTGTCTAGGACCTGAGATTAACAAAGGCATCATAACATATTTACGTTTCATACACAAATAAGGGGGAAAATTATATATAACCAACAACACGGGCCAATAACTATGCTTCGATGACATATTACCAAATGGATTCATCCTATCAGTACACAATGCAAGGCATAAATTTCTAACCTCCGAACCAAATGAAGGATATCGTTTGTCAAAATTTCTCCATTGTTCACCTTCTGCCGGATTTCTTATCTTGTCATCGCTTGGTCTTTCCCTCTCTCCATGCCATCGCAAGTTCTTTGCATCTTTGGAATTCAAGAATAACCTCTTCAATCTAGAAATCAAAGGAAGATACCACATACACTTCAATGAGACCTTCTTCTTCTTCTTACCCAAACACCCATCATCATCATTTCTCACACCCTTATATCTTGAATGTTTGCACACGGGACATTGAACCGCGTCTTTCAAATCACCGTTATACAACACACAATCATTTGGACATGCATGCATTTTCTTGTATTCCAAACCGAGTGGACACAATATTTTCTTGGCCTTGTAAAAGTTTTTTGGTATTCCATTCTCTTCCGAAAACTTATCCTTTAGAAGCTTTAGGAGTGAATTCACACTAGCATCACTCCAAGAACTTGTGGCTTTCAAATTGAAAACCTCCATAAAAAAAGAGATTATGGTATCTTTACTTTTACATCCCGGATACAATGGCTTCTCTTTTTTGTCGAGCAAAGCACTCCCGCAAAATCTCTTACAATGTCATCGAACATAGCATCAACGGTACTTTTGTTTCCATCTACCTTGTCAAAGCCACCGTTATGTCCTTGCTCAACCTCTCCATGAAATGTCCATACAATGTAACCTCTGTCAAATCCGTTCTTCAACAAGTGAAATCTAACAAGCCCACGATTATCAAACCGTTCACGACACAAGCATCTTTTGCATCGACAAAGTATCCTCTCCTCCCGACCAAAGGCATAATTAAGAAACGAATCAATAAATGCAATATGTTCACCACTCCCTCTAGCTACACTTGGATAGCAAACCATTTTTCCCTCCATGCAAACATCGACTCTCGGTTCGTTGTATCTAAACAACACATAATAAACAATTACACAAATTTTCATTGTTCAAACATAATAAAAATAAACACAATCAATTTGCTACACAATACTAAAAGTGTCATGTATGTGTATATGTATGTGAATCGATCAACTAGCTTGTTCTTGGGATACATATATATATACCATCTCCCAAAACAAACACAACCATGTTTACATCCACACTCATTTAAACTCTCACAACATGATACTAAACCGACATAAAGCATATAGAAACCATTAATACATACGAATAAACTCTCTTCAAGCATGCATTTATGGTTATTATAACTACTAGCTATTTGATTGAAATTCCAAGAAGTTAATGAAAGCTTACATCTATGTGGCTTCATTGCTTTGAGTTATTGCTCACCATCCAAAAAATCTTCCATCAATGAAGGGAGAAGGAAACTACAGGTTCAGAAATAATTTTACAGGGGTAGTTCGGAGCATTAAATGCTCAGTTTAGCACCGGGTTTTGTGAATAGTATGTAAAACCGGTGCCATTTTCCCTATTAGCACCGGTTTTTAACCGGTGCAAACTTTAACGGTGCCATTTTTCCTGCTTTTTTCCAGAATTCTTTTAGCACCGGTTTTGGTCATTTTTTTAGCACCGGATTCTAAAACTGGCGCCAAATATCTACTTTACACCGGTTTTCTTCAATTTTTAGCACCGGTTTTCAAACCAGTTCAAATTTAGCACCGAATTTCGACATTTTTTAACACTAGTTTTTCAAACCGGTGCTAAAATTTCCAATTCACCGGTTATGCGGATTTTAGCACCCGTTTTCAAACCGGTGCTAATTTAAAACCAGTTTTTGTTATTTTTAGCACCGGTTTTTTGACCGGTGTTAGGTTAACACCAGTTTTCATCAATTCTAGCACCAGTTTTTTAAAACTGGTGCTAACATAATTATAACCGATGCTAAATTAACACCGGTTTTATAACCGGTGCTAACAAAAAAAATCATTGCTATTACATTATTTGCACTGGTTTTTTAAATCGGTACTAAAAAACTGGTTCTAGAGGTGGGTCTCTATGGTAGTGATTACATGTCAGCAACGAAAAGGATAAAAATCAGTCTATGTGATGTGCACCGTATTGCATGCGTTAACCAATGCATTTGACGTAATAATTGGCATGTTTTACTTGTTGTATTTCTAGTTTTAGTTAGGTTTACATGACAAAGGGTTCAGATGACCATGTTTGATTTTCTTGTCTAAATCTCGAGTTTTGTAGACTTAATTGATACTAATGAACACTTTGCATCCACGAGCACCTAGATCTTCCTTTGTGATCTCATTAGTAGGTTGCTCGTGGGTACTTTTCATAATATTTGTAGAAGGCCATTCACAAGAATAGTAGAAGATATCAAAGGCCATTCGCAAGGATGGTAGAAGATTGAAGGCCACTGACTCTAAAATGTGGTAGTAGATGGAATTGAGCCTAAGAAAGCTGGATTCGAAGTTCAAAGAGGCCAAGGAAGAGGTAGAGGAATTGTTGGCCTAGAGTTGCACAAAGTTATAGGGAAGATCCAAAAATAATCATCCCTTGAGAATGGAACCATTGGATTCATCCTCTCGTGTGCTATGGAATTGACTACAAGAAATCTCAAATCGAAACAACAGTTCACCCGTGGCGGAGCAAACAAGTGCGCTAGCCAAACTAGCCATGACCAACATGGACCGCATAAGGCTAGCACGAGGGCTAGACCTAGCACGACCCATTTCATCCAACACGGGTTGTGCCATGCTCTTGAACGAAGGGGAGAGGGTTCCATTCTTGGGCATTAAACACAAAGGGGGGGGGGGTCAGTGCAAGGGCCTGTTTTGCTCTGTTTCACTCAAAATCAGCTAAGTATGGACATAGACCATGCCATTTACATCAACCGTGTCATTTCAACTCCATAAATGCGAAGATCAGCCAACGGCTCTTGCCAAACGACACGGGACGCACGATTCAGAAGTTCAAAATGGAGCACCAGCCGATGGCTCGCGCTAGGACACACGACACGTGTCAGCATGAGGCTAACTGTTGGGCACAATCCATGCCAAGACACACAACCTATTTCAGCACGAGACTAACTGTGTCAGAACGACCCATGCCAATTGCGGCTGCTAGGGTTTTGACCCTATTTTGGGCCTATTTTAAGGCCAAATTCCCTACTTCTATAAATAAGAGCCTTTAGTCTTCTAGAGTAGCTGCTAGTTCTCTCTCCTCTATAGTATTTCTTCTATTTTTCTATTCTTTTCTTCATATTATTTGCTTAGATCAATGGCATTTAACTCCATATTTTCCATGTATCTATTTCTTAGCGAGTAGTTTAATAGCTTGGGGATAATGTTTGTATCCATGTTTTGATTATTGTTTTGTGAGATTCCTTATATCCACCTATTTCTATGTGTTTATGATATTTTTTGGCTTATTATTAAATTATTATGAATTGCATGAATGATACAATCCATTAGCACACACTTTCATCTACATTCATGTTGGTGCACATATTGATACCTTATGGGGAAGACAAACTTGGATTTTTTTTGATGAAAGTTTTGTGTATAGATCAAAGCACACCAAAAGAGTTTTTATGCCATCACTCCTGGCCTTTTACAAGAAAAAACCCTATCAAAATTTTCTATTTAAAATCAAACAAACAACCAGCTCTATATTCTATCTAGGCTCATATTCAAAATTTTCTCTCCATCTCTTGTTGCTCCTCCATTTGCATTCAGATTCAACTTGAGCAGCTAAGGTCTCCATCTTCAAATCTTCTTGGCAAAAGAACCTCTCGTTCCTTTCATTCCATATTCTATACAAGGCACTAGTAAGCTTCATCAACATCAAGTCTTTCCTTCTTCTTACCATCATCAACAAACATCTTTTTACTTACCTCATGTTGCTCATATCACTCAATTTCAAAATTTTCATCAACCCCTTGGTGTATGTACAACCCGAAAACAAATGGGTTGCTGTCTCATCCACCTCATCACATAAACTACGACTTTGTTGTGTCTTCAAAATCCCAAATTTTTGCAATCTATCAACCGTGGGCAACCCTTCCTTCAATAGCATCCATAGGAAAATTCTATGCTTAGGTAAAATATTTTTGTCCCAAATTACCTTTGCATAAAAGTCCCTTTTGCTTCCTCTCTTCATTTCATCATACACCATCCTTGTCTTCAACTTGCCTTCCTTGTCCAAACAACTCCCAAGGGTTTGGAAGTGTTTATCTTTCAATTTGCAAAACATCTTCCAATGCCAACTAGAACTTACCCCTCATTTGCTTCCTTGTACACTTCCACCCTTTATGTAATATGCTTGAATCCACCTTACCCAAAGAATATCTTTCTTTGAGTTTAAATCCCACAATTGCTTACATAATGCTACTGAATACAAGTTCTTGCAACAAAGAGCTAAAGTGCAATGAAGGGGATAGGCCTACAAAGTTGTTTTATGCTTCTATGAGAACAAGGCAATACAAGAACCAAATTTTGAACATAAAGGAGGGGGGTAGATTACTATCCAATGTAGACCAGATTGAAGAACATTTGAAGAGACACTATGAAAGCCATTTGGGAATCTATTGGGAAACTAAATACTTGGAGGAAAACTTGGCTATTTTTGGTGGAGTTCTAAGAATACAACAACAAGCATCCTTAATCTAACCAACTGGTGAAAAGGAGGTGAAGAAAGCACTTTGGGGGATTCATCCTAACAAAAGCCCGGGGAGAGATGGTTATACAAGGCAATATTTTAGGAGAAATTAGGAGATAATTGGAGGAAGTATGGTGGAGGCCATACAAAGTTTTTTCAAGGGGGAAGAAATTCCAAACTCTTTGAATGAAGCTGTGATATCCTTGATCCCAAAGGTGAGTCAACCTCAATTTGACAAACTTAGATGTTATATGGGTAGCGGGGTCCGGGTCCATGTGTATGTGACCGTAGGTTCCTTCTGAGTTTTACCATTACGATGACAGTACACCAGTCTTAGTTGGCAAGTTTGTCTGAAGGGTTATGGGTCCGAAGGTTTAGCGACCCTAGTGCCATCAATAAGGTGCCTATTACCCTTTACCTCTTTAGGCCTATGAATAGAGCATTCGTGGTGTAGTGCCCAAGACATAATCGTACGGGGGTGAAAAATACCTACGCAACGGAAGGGCCATTGTTTCACTCCCCCAATTATGGAGGCGGTGGTCATGGAAGATTGCAAAAGCACCCTACGTGACAAGTATGGGGAAGTGTTAACCATCAACCACACCACTTGTTATGAACACTAGAATATGCTTCGATATCTTGTATGTGATGGAATCAAGGATTGAAAAACTTAATTAAACATGTTACGCAAATATTACCCAAGTGCTTGCATATATAGTTTTTCTTGCTTTATCTCTTATGTTCGTAGTTGTTAATTGAAAAACCCAAAACCCACCTAATTCACAATATTAGCTATTCCTAACACACAGACATATTGACAACCCGGACATGGTTGTGTGTAGTAGGCTATTCAACTTTAGCATCTCTGTGGACAAACATGTTCTTCCCACTAATTACCACCTAGGTAGCTTAGTAGTGAGTTTGGGAGAAAAATATAAATTTAAATTTGATCAATGTCTCTGCCCGAGTAAATTAGCTACAGTTAATGACCCTGAGTGGAGGTGGGTCACTACAGGAACATGTCGTACTATGGGTGATTGAGGAAATATGGGAACTTGTCTGCACAAATTTTAGGGTCCAAATTTTCAAATGAAAATGGGTTGACAACAATGTGGGTGTATCGATTGATAAGCTTGGTTATACAATCGTGGACTTGAGAAAGACACATTCTAATTAAAATCCTTAAATCCTTTCTTCATAAGTTACACAATTGTTTTATGTTGATGATCCTTGCAATTATAGTAAATCAATGGTCATTCAGGGAAAAAGTCAATTGGTGCGAGAGGTTAGTCCATCCTTATTCTTTGACATTATTCCAGATACACTATCCAAATCTAGTAATGTCCACCAGGAAGAGATAATTGGGGTAGAGGTAGCATTGATGAGAGACCACAATGAAGGCGTGTAGATTGAACGACATTCCAAATCAAAGAAGAAAGAAAAGAAGATATATATTAGATGTAAAAATCCTTTTAACTAACCTTGTTGAATGTTTATTTCTTTCTTTGTGTTCCAATGTAATTGGTAAATAAATTTTCATTCAAATTTTGAATTGAAGCATATAAGTAATGGCTTTGGAGATGTAATGACCGACATTACACGACTAGTCGCTAGAAAAATGGTAAGAACAATCACCAGTTAGACACATCTCGCACGATCCTCATATTTATGAAAACAAAGTTGATAACGTCACATACAGTGTTGGAAAGGTAGTCGGTCAAAGACTGGGAGGTCATTGCCGTACCTCTCAAAGTTACATTTATAAGCCCTAATGCTTCCCATCTACAATTAAGTAGATAATGGCAAGTCAGGGTCTTCTACAAAGAAGAGGGATCTTTTCAAATATTTAAACACATAGAGAGGAAAACATACTAGGCATAGACATATAAAAATACATTAAAAACATATAAATGTGGGGGGGGGGGTGTTGGTTTTTCCTAAGTTATGAAATTAAAATACAAACAACTAACAATACAAGAGAAGAATGCTACTCATGCAACGCCAACTAAAAATATGATTAAATCAACAACTAACGGAACCTTGAGGGCAATTGATTCTTATTTCCAAACCTCTTATAGATCCTTGATTCATTCACTCATTCATTGACATTCATTGCCTATGTGGAATGCTATCACTTCCCATTCAAAAATCAACATTCATTCCTTCTTAATAGTAATTTGCAAATGCAAACAATGAAATTTTGCAAACCTCGTTGATAATCACTTGGTATTTCATTAAAGGCATTTCACACGAAGGACCATAGATTTGATAACAAGAAGTCTTCTGCCAAACATATAGTTGTTTAACAAAACAAAGCATTTGTTAGGCTAACCCTAGAGCAAACCACATTCAAGGTTCAATCTTTCTTTTCATCTATAGGATAAATATGAAAAACATCCATATTAGCATACTTATCTAGCAAGAATCACAACAAATTATACACTAGAAGTTCTAAGTCCATGTTCTTGGATTTTCACGCCAAATGAGTCAAGATATTTGCAACTGTCCTAGCACCCTAACACTTCAATCATATAACACTTCATATTCTCAAACAACCCATGATATAAATGAAGCATAATATAGCATTAATTTCACACTAAATGCTTTCCTATAAATGTTCATAAATGATCAAAATCAAGAATCCCACTGCATGGGTTTGGCAGTTTCAATCAATCGCTCCCAAGAGATTAGTTCAACTACTACAATCCATAATAATCAACAAAATCAATCTAAACATAATCAAAGATAAAGCAAGGTGAAAAAGAGGTAAAAAACATAGGGTTTTTCTATTCTGAATCGGGAAGAGGAAAGATAGAATGCTATATATACTATAAGAAAAAGGTAAAAGTATTCTGGCCTCCCGTTCGTCGCAAGTCGGGACAGGGTCCATCGTGACTCATGACGGGCGCCCAGAACAAAACATATTTTTCTTCTTGTTCTTGTTTTCTAGCCTTCAATCCATTATGCACTCCTTCAACTCTTCAAGTCTTCAATTCTTCAATTTTTCAAAGCTAGTCTTCAAATCTTCAAAGTCTTCAAAATACTATCTTCAATGGCCTTCAATCTTCAAGTCTCTATGTTCTTTCCTTGTCACACAAAATCTTCTTAGAAAAGGTAAAATAGCGTAAAGTCTCTCTTACCTCTTCTAAGAGAATTTCAAGGCAAAACACAAGTTCTTGATAACAGAAGAGCACAAAAGTGATCCCAAAATGTCCTAAAATATGTACATAAAATGGACACATCAAACCTCCCCACACTTAAACCTTACTCGCCCTCGAGTAAGAAAAGATGCAAGCATGAAGGAATTCACGTATAAACATCCCAACTAATATTCCCCAAATTAATATCTCGCAAAACTCTCAATATCACACATCCCAAAGTTCAGATCAAATGAGAATTCACCCACAACCCCCATTCCTAAATCAACCCAAACCATGTCAACATATCAATTCATTGATATCCATAAAAACATCTCTAAGTCCCGAACTAACAATCCCAAATCCAATGGCACAAAATGAAGCTAAAAGCATGCATGGAGTTCAAACACATACTTCACTTCATACCAATATTTCACCCCAAAAATGAAGTATATCAACAATAAAGAAATTCATACCTTACTTCATTTTCCCCACTAAATTACCCAATCCCAAGAGGTCTCAAGATGTTAAGCTACTCGATCCATCAATATGGAAACCGCAACCTTATGACTCCAACGCTGGCAAATGAGTGAAATAATAGTAATTTTCCTTTTTTTTAATCTCTTTCTCTCATTTTGCCTAGGAGCCCTTACAAGTTATCATCCTAGCCACACATCATGTTTCTTCGGCTCACATCTCACCTTTTATGCACATTTAGCCTCTCCTTTTTTCCTAGGACACCCTTTTGAGTTTTCAACCTATTCGGACCCCCAATGTTGCCTAAGTTTGAACTTAGCAGTTTTTTTATTTTTGTTCATTTTCATTTTCTTTTTTTTCCCAAAATTTTCAAGTTTTTTTCATCAAAAGTAGAAAAATTCTTTCCAAATGTCAAAGTTAATAACATCCAAGTACAAAAAATGAAAACATCCCAAAACTAGGAGAAAGTATCCCAACCACCATGTCTAAGCGAACAAATCCAAAGCAAAGTACTACAAGCAATAAATACCCCTCCCCACACTTAAATTGCTACATTGCACTCAATGTAGACAAAGCAAGTAAAAAAAATACCAAGCAAAGTATGAGGAGTTTAAAAAAAATGTGCACACAATCAGGGATGGGATGACCCGACACCATTGTCGGGGTTCGTTCCATAAGTCTACTAATACTACACTAGCCAATCGACGTTCCTCTAACGCTGCTCTCTTTGCCTCGCTACTCTAGTGTTAAGACCTGGGTCACCACCACCCTATGGAAGTATCTTTGAAATCCTGGAGGAAAGATAGTCAATCTCCTCATCCATGTTAATGAGGTTCGGGGAGACGAACAGGTTATGCTTAACGTGTCCTTGGAAACCATGTTGAACTGTCTGCATCGGGCGCTCATAAAAATCAGGTGGAGGTAGAGGGAAATGAGGTGGCACATGTTCTTCTTGCATTGTCTTAGTCTCTGGTGGAGGCGGTGGATGATGCTACTCACCCCGCAGCTCAATGGATGGTAAAGTGCCCTCCTCAGGTTGAACAATGATTGGATTGAGGTCCTTGACCTCCTGCTCAAAGATCTCCATGCATGAAGTATCAGGCTGGATTGCCAAATCATCCATAGGTGTATCAAACTACAACTTGGTCCTATTGCGCTGAGGATGTGTCATAAAGGTCACATTCATCACCCTATAAAACCAATGGTATAATCCAGGAATGCATGTGGTGTCGATCATATTGAATTTCCTCATTCTCTCCATAGTGATGAGGTATGAGGAAGGTCTGCCCAAGCGCAGGAAGCCATTCAGGGCAACCAAACCTAAGCTCTCCACTAAGAGGGTAATCCTATCCCCCACAATAATCTTGCCCTTTGGCTTCTTAGCCATACTGACAACTCTTTTCATCCACAACTAAGCTCACATTCCATATCCCATCCCCTCACTTGTCAGATACCATAGGTAGTGAATATCATTGTCAGGGTTCTTCGGCTCTGATAAACATAACACTGTTGCTGCTAAAAACCTGTACACAAATAGGAGCGCGTGATAGATGATGACGCTGCTATTTTCATGGGAGTTCCTCCTCCTCATGACCCTCCTCCAAAATAGCATATCTTCCCTGATTATGGGCTCTAGAGCCTCTGGGTCCAATCCTACTCAGATCTCTAATGTGTCCCATCAAAAGGTTGCCTCTACCTATGAGTTTGTCATCCCTCTAGGTATATCATTCGGGTGGATATGAATGTACCTCTCGCAAGGCTTAAACTCTGACCCACCTTGATCCAGTGTCGTTAATTTTATTTAATAAACCTGAGATATGGATGGAGGTTAAAGATAGAAATTTATATTCTGCACCCCGACCTCACTACTACACTACCTTAAGGGTAGTTAGCGACAAGCCCTGGGTTTATCCATAGAGATGCTAGGTCTAATGTATCAACTAGAAACACAACCTCGTATGGGTCGTCAATCCGTACAAGTGAAAGGAATAACTTGTAAAGAAAACATGCAAAAGGGGGGGGGGTGGATTTTCAATCTAACAACTACAAAACATGCAAACTAAAGAACACAAATACAATATAAAGCTAGCACTTGGGGAAATTATTGAATGACATGGTCAATGTAATGCTTCTATCCTTGATTCTTTCACATAGAGATCCAAACAAAAAATATAGTGTATCCATAACACGTGGTGTAGCCGATGGCATAAAATTCCACGTCCCTGTCATGGCAGGTGCTCTTGCAACCCTCCATCGACACCGCCATCGTAATTAGGGGAGTGCAACAAGGTCCGACTATAGTTGTGGGTCTGATTCTCCTCCGAGAAATTACGTCCCGGGCTTCCACCACGAATGCAATTACTCACCTTGGGTCCTATCAATTAGTCCCAGGGATAGCCACCTTATATGTGATACTATGGTTTCTTGTAACCTTAGCTTGCTACTATTTAAGCTATCTCTACCTGGAAGCTCTCAAACAACTTTACAAAGTTGGCTAAGACTGGTGCGATGGTAATTGGATCTCGGTGACCTCGAATCTCCCGTGCACACACCTACGCAGACTCATTCCCGTTCACCCATACAAACATCTAGGTTTACCTTCCCATGGGGGCATTGATATTTGCGCCTAGCATGAATACATCCCAAAGTGTGTGCTTATATGTGGTGTAATACCCATGCATTCAAACTCAAAAGAAAAGCACAATAATATTATGAACACAAAATTAGGATGAACTATAGAATCTTAAAAAGCATAAAGATATAACCAAGTCACTAAAATTTTCCCCAAGCTATAGAAACCACTCCCTTGACATTGAATTAAAATAAAGATTTGAATTCACATCTTAGGATCAAAGCAAAATAAAAAGAAGATAATGTTGCCTCGGGAGAGAATCTCCTCTACTCTTGAAAGTGAAAATAAGATCTAAGTATGAAAGTATGAGATATGAAAACCTAGTAGACTAAGGTTCTATATATAGTAGTAGAAGATTGAGCCTAAAAATAGGGTAATCCCTAGCTTAGCCGCTGCCTGTGGTTGTACTTAGCTCAGGACGCGAGGCCTAGCATGGGTTGCACCGCTTCATGGGCTTAGGGTGCCTGTTCTTGAGCATGGTATGGATATTCAACATGGTGTGGGGTACGGGGGTTGGCGCGGGTTGCGTCTAGCACTGGTGTAGGCCCTGCCATCTCCTGTGGGGTGCCATCAAAGTGCTAATATTTGAGGTTTCGATCTTCGCCCGTGGCTATTTGCATGGGCCATAGTCAGACTTGGTGCTTTGCTCAGAAAACTTGGCACAGGACATGTAGATTCCGACACCCCGTTGGCTGGTCTTGACAAAGTAGACTTGGAACAGTGCGAGACGCCTGAAACGGGATATCCTGCACCCATACTGAGCCTCGTAAAGGAGTTTGTTGCTTGGTGTTGTAGCATGTCGTGTCTGGCGCGGGTCACGTCAATGCCTCATGTCGCTCTCCTTGGCATGGGCATTTCATCTGGCGCGGACAGTTGGTGCCAAACCATGCACCTCGCGCCGTCCTTTTGGTGCTTTGGCCGGCTGAACTAGTTTCCTTTGTTACGGCAGAACCGTTAGTCTGATTTGAGAGTTTAGTAGTCAATTTTATAGTATTAGAGAAGAAGAATCCAATAGAACCATCCTTGAAGGCTAGTTCTTCTTGGATCGTTCTCGGACTGAAGCACAACTCATTGGACAACGGTTCCCCTTCCTTTGTTGGCCACTATAAACTCTATAGCCACCTATCTTTGGCTTCAATATCCTTCTACCATGTATTGCTGATCATGGCCTTCGTCTAATACCATTCTAATGTGAATGGCCATTATCTCTACTACCGTATTTGCATATGGCCTTCAATATCTTCTACCGCCTTTACGAACGTCATTCACATAGAATGTAAACAAACAATACCCACAGGCGACCTACTAAATATGATCACAAGGAAGATGAAGGGGCCTATGGATACAAGATGTCCATTAGTACCAATTAAGTGTAAAAAACGTAGATTTAGACAAGAAAACCAAACATGGCCGCTTAAACCTCTTGTCACGTGAACTCAACAAATACTAGCAATCCACCAAGAAAAAGTAACTAAAAAGTATGTCAAATGTATCGGTTAACATATGCAAAATGAAGCAGATCAGATTCCCCAAACTTAACTCTTTACTCGTCCTCGAGTAAATAGAACACAAAAAAAGAATCAAGCGAAATGTAGCATGCAAGAGTAAGTTTACCAAAGCACACAACTTATTCTAAGATTAACCTGTTTCCCCCAAGAAAGTAAGAATCTCACAACTCTAACACTTCCCTAAAGACATAAGTAATCAAACCACTCAAAAGTAAAGTGTGGAAAAAAGTATGCCAAAAAGATAAGTGTCAAGCTAGCTTGCTTTTCCTTAAATGATCACAAAAGCAATCAAAGAGTAGTCTTCAAAAACAATCCACCATGGAAGCATGCATTCAACATAGGTTTTTTTTCCTCTCAATTTCTCTCATTTTTCCTAGGAGCCCTTTAAGGTTTTCATCCTAGCTTTACCACACAAAGGGTACTCACTTCTCACCTTTTTCCACACAGCCTCTCAGTTTTACCTAGACTCGTAAGCCTAGCCGGGCCTAGCCTCTAATTTTTACCTAGGCCTTTTGCCGTGCCCGGGCTTTTCCTCATGTTACCCAAGTCTCCCTTTTGGTTTTTTGACTTGTCCAGGTTTTTTTTTGTTTTTTTTCATTTTTTCAAGTTTTCCAATTTTTTGGCGTAGCACAAAAATGCCCGAAAACTGGGCCTCATAGTACAAAAGATAGTCAAGACATAAAAAAATACCACCAATTTCTAAAACAGCTTACCCCATGCAAACTAGAAGTCCTAGCATAGCATGTCATACCACAAAATGTTCATCCAAAACCACCCCTCAATAAAAATACCAACATAATCAACAAACAAGAAAAACTACTAAAGAAAATCATGAAATGTACCGAGGATATTAAAGAATGAAAAATTCATGAGTGCTCACTACTTCCTCCCCCTCATTGGCCATGCAAAGTGTCCAACACACAAAAAATCATGTCAAAACATAAGCGAGGTAGCGAGAATAGTGATTGATGTGCCCATTTTATACGGTTATATTAGGACTTTTAGGATTCAATTTTGTACACTTTTGTGCTCTAAATGTGAAATTTTTTCTTGAAGTTCTCTAAGGAGGTTTAAAAGTGTCTTTTACACTTTTATTAATTTTATAGAGAATTTTGTGTGATAAGGTAATTTGTTTGAAGACTATGAAGACTTTGACGAATTTGAAAAATACCTTTGAAGATTTGAACACTTGTAATTGAGATTTTCAAGATTTGAAGAATTGAAGAAGTGAAGAGAAGAGGAGAATATGAAACAAAAAGGAGAAATGGTGCTGGAATTGGAGTCCGTCGCGAGGCCATCGCGAGGCCATCACAACTCGAGATGGACGAATAGCTAGAAACTCTTCTTGCTTTTTGTACTATAAATACTCACCTTATCCTCTCCTCTTAAACAACACGAATCTAGCCTCTTCTTCTTGCATTTTTCTAGGTTCAAACCCTAGTTTTTCTTTCTTTCTTTTCTTAGTTTTGGTAGGTTAATCATGTCTTTTAACTATCCAGCTTAGTTTTATCTTGGGAGCAAAGGATTGAAGCTTCCATTTCTATGTAGTAAGAACCATATATATATATATATATATATATTTGGTGCTTTTGCTATTGTGCATTTATTGAGCTTTGAATGTGAATTGTTAAATGTATTGATGTTGTTGGAAGCTTGAGTATATGAATTACTTGTATTATTACTTGTCAGGGTTGGGAGAAAGTAGCTAATTCTCCCCTCTTTTAATGTGGAATCCAAGAGCATGAGTTAGAGCTTCTTAAATGATGTTGGTGTGTTGATAATTTCTAGATGAATGTGATGATGTCGAACTTGTTGTCGTGTTTTTTTAGGTAGCAAATGAGAGAAGTCTATGAATGTCGATCGTTCTTGACTAATCTTGTGTAAATGCATGAATCAGATAAATGCTTAGACACGGTGTAGTGTTTATAAGTGTTGATAAGCTTGTTGATTCTTCGTGCTCAATGCCATCAATGGGATACTCTTAGTACTAAGGGAGTCATTGGTGAGGTTTGACAAGAGATGTCAAATTCACTCTTGCAAACTACTAACTAAGAAGGATAGAAGATTTATCTTCACAGCAAGTAGTCGAAGTAGTGAATAGATTGTTTCACTCGTTCTTGAAGCCTTTGTTATTTAGCATTCATGTGTTCTTAATGCTATGTTTCATTTCATTTATACCATGGGTTGTTTGAGAATAGGAAATGTTTTATGAATTAAGTGTTAGGGAGTGACAAATTCCTCAACTCCTTTGCATGAAAATCTAAGAACATGAACTTAGAACCTCTTGTGCATAATGTGTTGTGGATTGTTAATGTGGATTGTTCTCATATTTATCCTATAGATGAAATGAAAGGTTGAACCTTGAATGTGGTTTGCTCTAGGTTTTTCCTAATGAATGCTATGTTTGATTAAATGGCTATGTCTTTGGTAGAAGGCTTGTTGTTGTCAAATCCGTCCTTCTTCTCCAAATACTCCCAAGAACCACCACATATCCACTCATTCCTCCACCATCTCACATATATTGACATATGAAAATTCTTGCATCTTTATAGTATCTTTGTTGATTGTAGTATGCCGACTACATCATTGTGTCTTTAATTGCTATATTCTATAATGATGCTTGGATATGTGTCGATATATGTTGGATATTTTTACTAGACAATCTTATAGTGGTGATTGCATGATGGATTGGTTGTTCTTTGATAATACTATGGTTATTAACTCTTGATGCTAAACCTAGTATTACAAATCCTTATGTACTTGTGAGTTTAATGCTATTCTTTGTCGTGTTAGTCTTGATCAAACGGCGCCAAGGAGACAACGTTTTGCTCTAAGGGTGAGTTCTTCTACGACACTTTTGGTCCCTCCCCCTTCCGGCTCCGAAACCAATTTTGGGACTGATTCTATACAAGTACATTGGATTGTGCCATATCACCAGTGACTATGCGGAGAAATGGTATCACTCTACCTCTTACCTTGAGTTTTATTATTCTTTCCTTACATGTTTACATTGAGGGTAATGTAATGTTTTAAGTGCGGGGAGGGGTTAGAGGACTCACATGTATGCTAGCTTCATTTGGAATGCTTTTTGCTACTTTTAATTGGAAAAATATGAGAAAAAGAAAGAAAAAAAAATTGAAAATTTTGAAAAAAAAATAGATAGAAAAGAAAACCCGCTAAGTTGAAAACCCGAGAGGGAAACATAGGCAACATTGGGGGGATATGTCGAAAACCCGAGAGGGCAACCTAGGCAAAAATGACAGGCCAAAATGTGCAAAAAAAGGTGAGATGTGAGCCCAAGAAATATAATGTGTGGCTAGGATGAAAACCAGAAATGGCTCCTAGGCAAAATGAGGGAAAGAGAGAAAAAAGAAAAAATGCTATGATTTCACTCATTTTCCGGCGGTGGAGTCATAAGGTTGCTTTGTCATATGGATGGATTGGGTAGCTCAACATCTTTAGACCTCTTGGGATTGGGTAACTTAGTGGGTTGAAAAACGATGTATGGGTATGAAATTCTTGATTCTTTTATACTTTTCTTTGGTTGATATATTGGTATGAACTGAAGTATGTGTTTAAACCTCCTAAATGGTTTTAACTTCATTTTGTGTCATTGGACTTTGGGATTATCAATTCAGGAATTGGAAACGCTTTTCTGGGTAATGAATTGATAATTGATAGGTTTGGTTAGATTTAGGAATTGGGGTTGTGTGTGTGAAAAATTCTCATTTGAGCTTTGATTTTGGGATTTATGATATTGAGAGTTTTTGTGAGGTTTTGATTGGGGGAATATTAGTTTAGGATATGGACATATGAATTCCTTTGCGTGCTTAAATCTTTTCTTACTAGAGGGTGAGTAAGGTTTAAGTGCAGGAAGGTTTGACGTGCCCATTTTGTACGATTATATTAGGACTTTTAGGATTCACTTTTGTACACGTTTGTGATCTAAATGTGACATTTTTCCTTGAAGTTCTCCAAGGAGGGTTAAAATTGACTTTTACACTTTTATTACTTTTTCTAGATAATTTTGTGTGACAAGGTAATTTGTTTGAAGACTTTGAAGACTTTGAATAATACTTTTGAAGATTTGAATACTTGTAATTAAGCTTTTGAAGAATTAAAGGAGTGACGAGAAGAGGAGGATATGAAACAAAAAGAGGAAAGAAGAAATGGTGCTGGAATTGGAGTTTGTCGTGAGGCCATCGCGACCCGCGACGGATGAATGGCCAGAAAATCTTCTTTCTTTTTTTACTATAAATACTCACCTTATCCTCTCCTCTTAAACAACACAAATACAGCCTCTTATTCTTGCATTTTTCTGGGTTCAAACCCTAGTTTTTCTTTCTTTCTCTTCTCAGTTTTTGTAGGTTAATCATGTCCTTTAACTATCTAGCTTAGTTTTATCTTAGGAGAAAATGATCGAAGCTTCCATTTCTATGTAGTAAGAATCACATATATATATATATATATATATATATATATATTTGGTGCTTTTGCTCTAGTGCATTTATTGAGCTTTGAATGTGAATTGTTAATGGCATTGATGTTGTTGGAAGCTTGAGTATATGAATTGCTTGTATGATTACTTGTTAGGGTTGGGAGAAAGTAGCTAATTCTCCCCTCTTTTAATGTGGAATCCAAGAGCATGAGTTAGAGCTTCTTAAATGATGTTGGTGTGTTGATAATTTCTAGATGAATGTGATGATGTCGAACTCGTTGTCATGTTTATTTTAGGTAGCAAATGAGAGAAGTCTATGAATGTCGATCATTTTTTACTAATCTTGTGTAAATGCATGAATCAGATAAATTCTTAGACATGGTGTAGTGTTTATGAGTGTTGCCAAGCTTGTTCATTCTTCGTGCTAAATGCCATCAATGGGATACTCTTAGTACTAAGGGAGTCATTGGTGAGGTTTGACAAGAGATGTCGAATTAACTCTAGCAAATTACTAACTAAGAAGGATAGAAGATTTATCTTCACAACAAGTAGTCGAAGTGGTGAATAGATTGTTTCACTCGTTCTTGAAGCCTTTGTTATTTAGCATTCATGTGTTCTTAATGCAATGTTTCACTTCATTTATGCGATGGGTTTGAGAATAGGAAGTGTTTGCATGAATTAAGTGTTAGGGAGTTAGGAACATGACAAATTTCTTAACTCCTTTGCATGAAAATGTAAGAACATGAACTTAAAACTTCTTGTGCATAATGTGTTGTGACTCTTGCTAGATAAGTATGTTAATGTGGATTGTTCTCATATTTATCCTATAGATGCAATGAAAGGTTGAACCTTAAATGTGGTTTGTTCTAGGTTTTGCCTAATGAATGCTATGTTTGATTAAATGGCTATGTATTTGGTATAAGGCTTGTTGTTGTCAATCTATGGTCCTTCGTCCATTGTTAACATTTTTAATAGGATGAGTGAATGGTTCAATGATCTACATTTGGTGTGGAAGTGGATACCAATTGCCCCCAAGGCTTTATCTTTTGTATTTCTAAAACCCTTTTTCTTAGTTTTGTTTGATGATTTAGCATAGTTGCTTGACATTGATAGTTGTCTTGTTTTTTAATTTTCATAACTTAGGACCATCAAACAGCCCCCCCATTTACTTGCTTTTATATTTGTATATATATCTAGCCCTAGCCTAATAGCAATCGTTTGTGCTTAAATGCTTGGGAAAATCCCCCTTCTTCGTGGATGACCCCGACTTGCCGCTATCTACTTATTTTTAGATAGTAAGAAAAAGGGCTTATAAATATTAACTTTGCGAGGCACGACGACGGCTTCCCAGTGCTATTCTATCTCGTGGTCCCAAAGGGCCTTCGTTCTCGTGAAGCTCCTATACATGTAAACAATTGTTTGAAGTGTGGCCTCAATGCTACCCATCCTCAAGCTATGATCTTCCATTTGTGAGCGCATTCCTCCTATCACTTAGACTACCTCTTGCAACACTTGAGTAGAGCTCGAAAGCTTGTCCCCAAGTGAATGCAAGTTGTCAATGATGTCCCTAGATAAGAAAGAGCTACTAGGAGGTGCTTTCAGAGTAGACTCGCCCTCGGCCTCCTCAACATCTATCTCCGGGTTGGATATAACTCTATAGAATTCCTTCTCAAACTTCCAGTCCGGCAGAATGAATAGATCATCCAAGCTAGTATCATGGTCAATGGCAGTGCACTCCAGTTGTTGAAGAATCATGAAGCTACACGTGCTCGCTCTTCCATAGAGCCATACATATCTACCCTCCGATGTCGTCGATCCCACCATATATTCCCTCGCTAACTTCTCACTGTTGTACATTGTGCCCAATCTCTATAAGTTAGCTAGAGCTCTTTGTGTGACCAGGTAACCTAGATACTCTGCCAAAAGACCAACCATGCCTCCCATGGAAATTTTGCCACTCCCTATGTCTCCCATCGCTAAACATTCCTGGACAAAGTATCCCACCAAGTTTGGGTAAAAGTTACCCTCGGAAGTCATTGCCCAAAGGAAATGAACATACAAACCCAGGCATTGCATTAGTTCACCATGGAAAAAGACTCCCATAGCCTATAAACAACGAATATAATGGAACGCCGGATGAACTATGGTGGTACTGTTTCACAATTTCTTCTGATCCATGCTCGTTAGTTGCACCCAAAAACGGCCAAGAGATAAAGGGAACCCTTATCAATATGTCTTCTTAATCTCCTTGCCATACCTCCTCCCAAAGGCTCGCGCAAGCTCTCTGGGTGAGTCATCTTGTACTCCTTGTCGTCCAGGTTGAATTTGATCGCCTCGTGCCCATCATTATCTACCACTGACCATAAAGTAGCTAGGAACTCTAGGGTCCACCTAATGTATGTCTTGATTGTTTCTCAAGAAAATTCACTAGACCTACTCGGTTCACCATGTAATTGACCGGCTCAAGTAAAACTAGAACCGCCAAGGTATCCTTGCAAGAAAACCGCGTCTCCAAAACACTCCTCTTCGGCTTTGTCAAGTTCCTCCACCTTCGGGCTAC
This sequence comes from Rubia yunnanensis, assembly GCA_037428765.1. Taxonomy (NCBI): domain Eukaryota; kingdom Viridiplantae; phylum Streptophyta; class Magnoliopsida; order Gentianales; family Rubiaceae; genus Rubia; species Rubia yunnanensis. The sequence goes on along the minus strand of CM075068.1, from coordinate 49,266,088 downwards.
CATCCTAGAAATGTTGGATAAATCCATAAACTCCTTGGTCACAAATGTGGGGTTACAAAGAATGAAAGTTGTTAGGTCTGGGTTTGCATCCTTCGTCAACTTCTTCTCACCCCTAGTAGACTTGCCTTTCTCCGAGGCATTTGTTCTTAGGTGGCATTCTAACAAAATAAGGTCAAGAGTGGTGATATGATCATAAACAAAGCATGTCCTAAAATTCAATGAGGAAACATTCTCCCAAACAACCCAAATATTCATAACATGATATTCTAAGCATGTGAGATATTCAAACAAGAACAATCCTCACTAAACAACAAACTCATGTAATTAATCAACAATCCATGAATAAGATCATGCAACCAAGATTCACCCTCTCCCAAATCGCCCAACACCAAGGATCATATCTTTCAAGCATAATAGCACATCAATCCTCCCAATATCCTCTTCAACACAAGATCATGCATACAAACTCAAACTCAGACACATATCTCACAACACACTCATTCAAGACTCATGCTTCAAATAAAACCACCACAATGTCAAATAAAGCACATAAGTTTGGAGTTCAATGGGTTACCCAAAATTTGAAGCTAAGATTTGCAAGGCCCACAAAAGAAGAAGAAAAAATTGCCAACTTTTGGAAGAAAAGCTTTAATTTTTTGAGTTCACCAAGAGTGTGTGAGAATGAGTGTTTCTTGAGAAGAAAGAATGTGTCAAATGAGAGAATTAGGTGGAGAAGTATGGAAATGGAATTTCAGCCTAGGTGACTAGGGTGAAAGATACAATTAGGATGAGAATGAAATTTAAAATGCTCAATTTAAGGGTCAATAGTACCAGCCAATTAATTACAAGAGATTTGGAAGTATTTTAAAAAATCTTAAGGAATTCAGGAATTCCAAAATTCTTGAACCAAAAATGCATTTTTGAATTTGAGAATCAAAATTTTTGAAAAATTTTCATTATCAGAGAAAAGAAAATTGAAAAATCGGTTTTAGGTGCACAAGAGGCATGGCGCGAAGCATATTCTCGCGCAAAATCTTCTAGCAAAAAGCATAGCCTAGCACCAAACCTAATGGAACGAGGCATGTCCTCGCGCTTTTCAAGTCTTGGCACGAAGGATAGCCTTGCATCGGCCTACCTGGCGTGAGGCATGCAACAACCATTTCCCTAATCCTCAGTTTTTTCCCTCTTTTTCAAAATACTATGTCACCCATCCAATTTAATTCTATTCAAAACACAATCACGAGTCTCGAGCTCAAATTTCCAAACCATCAAGAGTTCATTTAAAAAATCTACATAGCAAAACAAAGATTCATGCAAAAATTACCTACTCACTTATCAAAACATGAAATAAAAACAAACACCGTATATTTATTCTTTTCCTGCCAAATTATTTTATTTTTTCATGCATCCTAGTTAGAAACACTTACCGGAGGGTCTCCGGAATTTCTATCGGCGACTCCACCCACGATTACATTGTTGATGAGAGGTCTCCACAACAAGCCATCCTTACCTCTGAACCTTTTGTCCGCCAATAGGAATGATTCTCCACGGCTTGCCATCATTGAATCCATGAATGTCATTTCGAGGATTAAGGGAGGTCGAGGAGGTTTTAAACCTTCGATTATCTCACTTTCCCGCTTCAAAGTGGTTAGCATAGAAAAACAATCTAGCACCGACATATTATCCATTGCATCATTCAATTCATCAAATTATCATCATTATCATCAACATGGGACTCACTCAAAAATTCCTACTCATTTTTCATCAAGAAGACTCATTATGCTTATCACATAAGGTTACACCTTTGCACATCAAAGACGAATTTGTTGAAACATGCCTATTCTTGTAGATATCAAATTCCTCTTTATTCATGTCATCTTCTAGAGTTAAGGTTCCCAAGTGAATATCGATTTTAGTCCTAGATATTTTTAGAAAAGGTCTCCCCAAAAGTATTGCGGGTGCACTTCCATGGTGCGCTACATCTAAGTCATAAAAGTTTGCTGGAAAAACCAACTTGCCAACTTGCACCATCACATCTATTACTAGTTCACGGGGACTAGCTTGGGAATGATCGGCAAGTTGTACAATTACTCTAGTATGCCTAAGCTCACCTATTTCTATGCATTCATATAAACTAAACGAAATAACATTAATAGATGCACATAGATCTATCATGGCATGTTCCACAAGTTTACCACCTAAAGAGATAGGGATAGAAAACATTCTGGGATCATCGCATTCCTTAGGAAAGTTCCTATGATTCAAAGCGGTGACTCCTCCCATTTTCAAATGTTCTAATCTCTTAGTTGGCCTACACAATTTATTTGTGCATGAAAATCTAAGAAATTTATCATAAGATGTAACATGTTTAATTAATTCGAAGATAGGTATGGTTACCTCGACCATTTCGAAGACTTTTTGAATGTTTGCATCATCAGTAACCACCTTTGGCCGTCCTCTGGGATACGGTTGAGATGGAGCTTATCCTCCCCAGTAACCTTGTGGTTTGTTGTCCTCCCTCCATCGAAAATTAGGATGATCTCTATACCTCAGGTTGAATGAATTTGCATAGGGATCCAGCCTTACATCTCCTTGGTTCCCTCGGAACCCTTGTGGTTGACCCCTAGCAAATTGTGGTCATTCCCAATTGTTGTAGTAAATTTCCTTCACCTCCTGTACACCATCTATGACTTAGGGGCACACTTTGGAATTGTGGTTGCAAACTCCACACACTTGGACTTGATGCACTTTTCCTTCCAAAAGCCCCTCATCATGGAAGCTAGAGCTCGGACTTTCTCCTCCAACTTACTTGTTGGCTAAAAATTAACAAAAACCATTGTAATTTGTGAAACATAATATCTTTACTCATCGAATAAAATTGGATATGACTAATGATGAAAAACATTTAGTTTCTATAGTAGAACTGATTATGGAAAACCTAGAGATACCCTAGTTGCCGACATCGCGAGTAACCTTGCATTTACTGAGGATGAGATGACGACTTAGCGATGTTGCACATGAAAGTGAAATGGGCCATTTGGTCCATAAACAATCCCATTATATAAATTCCAATCCACGAAGTTGGTGACATCGACTTCAACTTTGTTTAACTCGATACTTGACCGACCATATCGATATGTCGTACATTCTTATGAGATGGACCTATTGGGCCGATTTTGACCCACGTTAAGACCTAAGATAAATGAGACAAACATGTCACACAAACCTTGCGTCGCCGGAATACATGTATGCACCATACTTAGACAAAAAAAGGCCACAATATTTGAAAAGGCATTCATTGCCAAAAATGGTGCCCTCCATCCTCTAAGAACCAAATTTCATCATCCCCATTTCCTTTCTCCTCCAACCTATCAAAAAAAATCATCAAATCCATCACCCACATAGATTCTTAATGGAGAAACAAAGGGAAGATGAAGAGGTCACCATAGTGGAGGATTCCATGAATTAAAATTGTGGTAAAGTTCTATCTTTCAAACAACACATACATGATCATATTGTCTATTCTAAATTCCTTGGGATTGATTTTTGAATGAGGTTTTGTTGTTGTTATGTGTCTTACTTATCATCTATTTTGTTATGTGGCCAATACACGAAGGGTTGTGTGGTTACTTTAAATATTTCATTTTTATGTATTGTGTGTATCAATTGTTGAAGTTTTCAAATGGTGGTTATTTGATATGAAAATGACATGAAAATTTTTATTTTTATCTTTTCTTTTATTCATGAAGATCATCTTCAATGAAGATGTATCTAGTGTGTCACCTAATGGATAATATAGTGTTGTTGTGCCAAAATCCTTGATTATTAGCATATTTATAGCATTACTTTGTGTGCTTAATTAACTTAATTTTGTTGATGACATAGTGTTGTGTGATTAATTATATTTATTTTTAGGTTGTGGAGTGGTGATCCACGATAAGAGGAAATGGCCCGAAAGAGGGAGATATGTAAATGTATCAAAAAGACGTAAGCAAGGTCGGGGTAGGGCTATTCGCAAGAAATTAATAGATATGGTAGACAAAGGTATGAAATTTACAATGAAATTTAACCATATCGGAAATGCAATAGAGGAGTATAGAAATTGATGGTCTAGTTACTTAGGATTGATTGCTTGGATGGAGGTTGACATTTTCTTGTACGAGTCATGGCCTCGGGTCTATGATGCTTAAAGGGAAAATTTGTCTAAGGCCCTTGAGTTAGTCTTCGAAATTGAGTGTGAAGACATGGCAAAGTTGAAGAGTAGAACAATATGCCGCTTTGGGAAAGGGATTAAGTTTTCGGGAAGAAGAAAAATTGCAACCCAAGAATTAAGCATTCGTTCATAAGAGTAGAAAGGGTTTTGTTGGAAGAAAACTGGCGGACAAAGCATCAGTATGAAATTAACCTTTACATGGTTTGAATTATATACATAGTAGATACATAATTATATTTGTATGCAAAGCATTTTTTGTTGGATAGACTAGCTTATGCATGAGTATATTATCATGAGTACAATCCATTGTGTATGTGGTTTGTGATAGGGGTATTAGAATTTCCCAATCCGACCAATTTTGACCCTGCCCATTTGGGTTGGGTCAGGTGGGTCAAAACAGGCTGGGTCAAAATGAGTCGGGTTAGATTTTGACCCAAATTGACCCATCTTGACTTGTTTGCAATTTTGTCCCACTTTCTTTTAAAAATTCATTAAAAAACTAATTAATACAATATATCCACCATTAATTTACTACATAAAAAATTCTTTATTTTTTGGTGGTTTGTGCTAATATGACCCTGTTAAGTTGAAAAGTGATATTATAGCCATGTGTTTTGCATCAGAAGTGCCGATATAACCTTTTGGCACAATTACAGCATTGAAATGACACTTTCCGGCATTGACCATAACTAAAAATACTAAAATAACCCATCTTAAAACTAAAAATGTAAAGAAAAAAATTACCCCTAGCTCTTCTTTTCCATAACACAACCACTGCTCCGCCACCTCCGCTGCTGCCGCTGCTCAGCCACCTCTGTCATTACAGCTCCACCACCACCACCACTCTTCCAAACCACCACTACTTGCCCCAGCACTCATCCCAACCACCGCCACCGCTACCACCGCTCAACCCTAGTCCTGCCACCACTCATCCATAGCCCCACCACAACTCATCCATAGCCCCACCACCACTCATCCATAGCCCTGCCACCACTCGTCCCATCCACCACCACTGCTACCCTCACTCTTTCTTTCGCTGAATTGGGCCAACTCAAACAAAAACCCCAAAAACCTAAACTAAAATGAATTCAAGCTTCTCGACGCTGCCATCTCCGCCAGTGACATCTTCGCTATGGAGGCTTGGAATTGGGCGGAATAGGGCTTGCCGCTGCCATCTCTGCCGTGGAGGCTTAGATTGATTCATTTGCAAACATAATAGGCTATGCCTTAAATTGATTCATTTGTAAGTAGAACACATTTTTGTCATTGCATCTACTTTAATGTTCTACAAAATTGTTTGTTCCCGTAAATGTGTTCTTGTAAGTATAACACATTCTTTGCTCGATTATTTACAATTACTGTTAATATCCAGTACAATGACATTCATTTTTCTATTCATTACTTAAGTTCATTATTACATGTAGGAAAAAGTTAGACCTAATTAAACTATTATGTGTGATCCCCATGTTCTGAAAATATATTTTTATATATTGATTTAAATATATTTTCATCGATTGTAGGATTACAACAAAATATCGACGGTTCAATTCCGAGCAAAATAGATCCTACCCTTCAAACTGTACATGGAATGTCATAGACATTAATGTATGTAGTATCCCGTAACTTCATATTTCCTATGTCAATTTTATGTTCATAATCCTTTCTAAAAATTCTTTTTCATATCAGCGTAAGATACAAATTAGGACTTGGGAATGTGGATAACATTGCATGTATTATATGGAAAATATTGTTAAGGAAGTGCATGCCATTGATATTATTTTGGTATGTTTCCTTTTATTGTTTTTTTTGTATTTGTACTGTCTCTCACATATATCCTTTTCTAACATGCAATTTAATACATGTTTCGGCGATTTCCAGAAGGTTGCACCCCTCTGGGGAGCGATCAACTGCGGAGCATTGCTCTGAAATGGGTTTGTGTTTTTGCAAAATGTACTCTGCCAAAATGCATAGCTGAATTGAATATCATGCAGGGACTTGCATCCATCATTGGATAGTAGTTAGTAGTATCTCTTTATGAAAGGTAATTGTCCTCCACTTTTGATACTTGTCATCTCCATGAAGAGAGGGGTTCCCGTATCTTATGTAGGGTTGTAACCCAATTTTTGGCCACTAAAAACCACATTTATGTACTTCTTTATCTATTCGAAAATTACAGTTGATCATATTCAATGCCTTTTTCTTCCTACTTGTTGTCTATGCATGATGATAGTTGTATTTATTGGGAATTGTTGTTGGGAATATGTGTTGTTTGGTGCGCCGATTTAAATAATCTACGCACAAATGAAAACCAGTGCCATCTATGAAAAAGATAGCACCTGGATGGAAAACATGTGTGAATAAAAAACCGGTGCCAAATAAAGAGTAGCAATGCGCCACAATTCAGCGTCCAAATTAGTCACAAAGTTAACAGTGTTTTTTATAAATATGTGCTAGAACAAAAAAACTGGTGCTAGCGGGTCATACATTTAGCACTGGCTTTTTTAAACGATGCTAAAAAAACTAGTGCTAGCGCATATCACATTTTACACCGGTTTTTTAAAAACCGATGAAAAAAATTGGTGCAAACGGATCACACACTTTACACTCATTTTTTCAAACCATGCTAAAAATAATCGGTGCTAACGAGTTACACATTTAACACCAGTTTTTTCAAAATCGGTGCTAAACAAAACCGGTGCAAATGGTTCACACATTTAGCAGCAGTTTTTTAAAACCAGTGTAAAAAACCTGGTGCTAATGGGTCACCCATTTAGCATGTGCTAAAAAATTGGTGCTAACGGGTCATACATTTTAGCACCTCTTTAAAAATCAGTGCCATCGGGTCGCAAATTTAGCACCAATTTTTTTAGCACCGATTTGGAAAAACCCGTGCTATCTCGGTATATATTAGCACTAGTTTTGAAAAACCAATGCTAAAAAAACTTGTGCTAAAAGTAGGAATTTAGCACCGGTTCTTTTCCAACCAGTGAAACCGTTTCATTGGTTACTTAGGCACCGATATTTTAACGAAAAAACCGGTGCTAAAGGGGGTTTCCTCTTAAAGTGAATCAAGGCTTTTCCACTAGTGACAAGTCACAATAATATCATAAACAAAAATATTAGGATGAATCTAACGAATCTCACAAAAGCATTAATCAAACATGCCAACAATTTATCCCCAAGCTATGGAAACTACTCCATAGATATGGAATTCAAATAAAGATTTGATTTCCACATCTTAGGATCTAAGTAAAAATAAAAAGAAAGAAAAGAAAGATGAGAGAGTGTTTCTCTCTCTAAGATGTTTTCCTAACTACAATATGAACTCTCAAATTGATCTAACTTTTTTTTCCTAGTAGAATAAGGCTATATTTATAGTTGTAGGAGTTTAGACCTAAAAGAATGGCCCAAAATAAGCCAAATGCTTCTAAAACCCTAAGTCGGCTACCGTCTGGTGTAAGCTGCCGTGGATGGCACGGTCGGCGCCATGTACTTTACCCTTGCTGGGGCGGGCCCCTGGATCTAGTGCAGGCCATGTCGAGTCATCTGATATTGGATGCTGCATCTAGTGCAGGCCTCTGCTTTGTGCTGGTGCGGACCGCTGGATTGATAGTGGCCTGCATCGACTCCTTCACAGTAGGCCGTCGTCAGCTGCCTCGATTTTGAGCTTCTGATCTGTGGGACGCAGCCCTTGGCATGGACCGCAGTTAGGAAGATTTCTTTGCTCAGTAACTCGGTATTGGATGTTTGATTCTCCACACCCCACCGGCTTATCTCAACATTTTTCTCTTGGAACGGCTTGGGCCATCTTAAATGCATGGTCTTCACCCATACATAGCCAATTTTGAGTGGAGATTGAAACATGTGCACGCGGCCCATGGCATTTGGCACAGTCGGTGCTATGCCCTTGTGATAAATATTTTTGCATGGACCAACCCCTTTGGCACAAGCCATTGGTGACATCCATGAGTGGCCCGCGCCGACCCGTGGTACCTTGACCAGCTGAACTTCTTTCCTTCGCTACGGGTGAACCGTTAGTCCAATTTGAAAATTTTAGTAGTTGATATCATAGCGCTCGAGAAGAAAAATCCAATGGAATCAACATTTAAGGCTAATTCTTCTTGAATCATTCTCAAACTTTGGTGCAACTCATAGGACCATGATTCACCATTTCTTCGTTGGCCGCTTCGAACTCCATTGCTGCCTATCTTTGTCTCCAATCTCCTTCTACTACCCTTTGGTATTTAGGGCCTTCATCTACTACCATTATAGGGTGATCAGACTTCGATCTCTTCTACCGACCTTACGAACGACCTTCAATATCTTCTACCACCCTGATGAACGGCCTTCACATAGAATGTGAAAAACAAATACTCACGTGCAACCTACTAAGGATGACTACAAGGAAAATATAGGAACCTTTGGATACAAGACTTCCATTAGTACTCATTAAGTCTACAAAATGTGGGATTTTGATAAGAAAACCAAACATGGCCGTCTAAACCCCTTGTCACGTAGACTCAACTAATGCTACCAATCAACCACATAAAAAAACTAATAACTATACCGAATGCAATGTTTAATGCATGCATAATGAAGCACATCAGACCCCCCACATTTAACCCTTTACTCGTCCTCGATTAAACAAAGACAAGAAAAGAATTAAGCAAAATGTAGTGTGCAAGCATAAGTTAACCGAGGCATCCAACTTATTCCTAGATTACTATGTTTCTCCCAATAGAGTAAGAATCTCACAACTCTCACACTCCCCGAAGAATATAAGAAATCTAATCACCCAAAAGTAAAATGTGGAAAAATTTAAGAAAAGAAAATAGGTGTCAAGCTAGCTTACTTTTTTCAAAATGATCCCAAAAGCAATCAAAGTTTCATCTCCCAAAAACAATCCACCATGGAAAGCCAAGTGTTTTCGACTTGGTTGTAACATAGGTATAACTCGTGATTCTCGACCTAGTTACAACCAAGGAGGCAAATGTATCGTCAACCTAGTTTTTTTGTTTTCTCTCAATTTCTCTCATTTTGCCTAGGAACCTATTTTGGTATTCTCCAATCTGGCTAGTTGTTCGTGGTTCACCAAAGGGTGCCTGCAAAAGAAATCCTGGAAGTGATTCGGGGGAAACAAATCCAATGCTCATGTTAGTAATCTCCTTTTTGAAATCAAGCTAGTTTAGTATAGTTTGTATTACTTGGATTTGTACCCTTATTCTTCCTTTTATAGTACATTACAAACGTGGCTCCATTTTATCCGGAATGGCCATCGTGTGTCTGATTATAGGATCGAGAAATGCAGTTTATGGTTGACGATTGATCAAGGTCCTCACTACTCTTGGTTCATGGGTTGACTCCACTTGCTGTGCATCCATCTGGCCCAGATCGTTCAGCTGGTTTTCTTCAGGCCCACTTGTGGTTTTGGGCTTACTACTTATTTGGGCTGGGTATGCACCATAAGCTCCCCAATCCACAAAGACTAAGCGGCAAGGAGGATTTTCCTTAAAGTGATTTAATGAGAACTAAAGTTGTATATCAAAATCTCGATACTCATTTGATTTTACCTTTGTAGGAATTGCGAAGTATTATTAGCTTTGTGGCTGATACAATTCCTTCTCTACCAACTCTTGAACATTCAAATTTGGAATTTTAAATTTCTTATCTTTATTGTTAAGGATGGTAGTGAAGATTATATTAAAAAAAAGTCGTGATTCTATCCACATTTTTTCGTTGTTCTTTTCCTAATTTTCCTGACGTTTGTTACTATTGTATCTCTTAAATGGGGAATTTCAATCGAGTGGCTTCAGTTAGTGCGCTGCCTACCGCCTCCTTGGTAAATGTAATAGGTAACCCACTTTTGTGTCAGAGTTTCATCATTGTGCTTTTAAACTATTGTCTTTCTTGGTTTTGCTATTTCCCGTCCTTGTATTTAAATATTGAAACTCTTTTTTTGTTTCATTTTTAACACTTCCGCTTGCCAAGATCTTTATCCCCTCCAGTCAAATCTAGGTTTTCTGCACATCACCTTTCCTCATCTTTTCGAAGAGTAAGGTTTGTTTTCAATTTCCAATCTATTTATTTTACGCTCTAGATTTGATAATATATATCTTTTCTCTTACTTTCTACCAGTATAATGGTTGTTTTAATTGGTATATTATCCTGTTCATCTTCTCCGGCGTACCTGCTCTTATGTTTTATTCAAACAGACTTTTATCTGTAGTTCATTCCCCTAATTAACTCTGTTATTTCCATATGTAGGCTCCTCGTTTATCCCCATGACTTCCCCTAACTGCATCGAGTCCCCCATAGAAGATGCTCATTCCGGTGAGGATTCCGATCAAGTTACCACATCCTCTACCATACCCATCATGCTAACTGGAACCTATTTAGAAGAATTAAAAGGCTACTTCCATGTTTAACGAATTTTAAAACTCATGCTTCCACAAACTTTGAATGTGTTCGCACTCCACCATCTGGCTATATATCATGCTACTTAGCCTATTTGAACTTTGGTTTTTATTATCCTCTCCATCAACACGTGGTTGATATTCTCTGTTCGTATAAAGCCGCACTGTCCCAATTTCACCCCAAGGGCATTGCTATCATAATGGGTTTTCTTCAGGTGTGCGAGAAAGCAAACGTTTCTTTCACTCTTGAGTTTTTTTGTAATTTATATTATCTTCGAAAAATGAAAAACACAGTAAATGAATTAACCTTTTATCCCATGATTGCTTGGGTTGAGCTTGTGAGCGGATTCCCTAGTAATGTTGGTCCCCAGCATACAAAATATCTCTTCATAAATTAAAACAAAACCCCAAAGTTGTTGTGCCTCTTGGAACTACAAGGTTCCCAAGTATAAGCTTCCTAGTCCGAATGTTCGTTTCACCGAAGAGATGGAAATCGTGGTCACACTTCATGCTCATATATAACACCTCTGCCATGCTGATTCTAATGTTGAATGTGTTTTGATTGTTTTTGTGTTGATGTGTTTGATCTGTAATCTTTCTTATTTAGACGAATTGTTATTCTCTTTATTTTTTGTATGCATTTATTTTATCTATGATATTCATTTTGTTCCAGATATGGACCAAGCGAAAGGTGAAGTTAATAGATTGCTCTTTGATAACGGTGATGGGAAGGTGGCTGAGGCTACTGTTCAACCTCACAATGCTGGGAGTAACACCCTCCAACAAGGTGTTTATATGGCAGGCCCTGGTTATAAGAGTAAGATTACTGAGAGAGAGGAGATAAGTAGATGTGTCCCCGCTGGTGTGATGAAGAAAAAGAAGCAAAAGAGGAATAGGGGCAGTGGATCTTTAGAACATTCACTCCCCCCTTTGAAAAAAGGGCGTGTTAACCAGTTCAGTTTACAAACTCTGGCACGAACTGAGAATCCTTTTGTGGAGGGGATGATATTTGATGTCCTTTCCAACCTCTCTTTACACAATACCCTAGATGTGGTAAGTCTGCAGCTGAACTTTAGCGACCTTCTTTATATCTTGACTAACTTTGTCTCGTGTGTTTTTGCCTTATAAGGTAGGCAAAGGCCTTCAACTCGCGAGTGAGCGGCTTTCCAAGTTTCTCTCCTATTGATGAGTCACTATTAGAGAAGTATGAGGCACATGAAGTTAAATGTGAAACCATGAAAATTTTTCTTAAAGCTGCTGAGGAGAGGGCGGTCGGTGTTGAGGAAAGGGTGAACCCTACTGAGGAGCGTGCCAGACTCGAGGAGGAAGAGGCCACTCAGATTCATGCAAGTTAAAGGAGATGCGTACCAATGGAGTTACTTCTCCTATATACCCTCAAATCTGGTAGACCGACTCTTCAAGACCAAGTCGTTCTATGTATTTTTTGAGGATGTTTCCAGGGATGCTCGCATTGTTGGTTATTGCGAGGCTATGAAGAATCAACATGAGTGGAACTCCACTTTCTCGCTGAAGAGTTTTCCATCTATGAAGAAGTGTGTTAAGACCCTGGAGAAAAAGAAGGCAAAGCTGAAAAAAGCTTTTCTCGAAAAGATTGTTGATGGGGGACATCCCTATGGGTTGCTCACACATCTTTCCAATCTTCCCAGCATTCCCTCTATGGCTGAGCTAGAGAAGTACGATGTGGATTACCTGGAAAATCTTCCATTTAAACCTAGCACTAATTTTCCAATTCCTGATACCCGAGCAGCTAGTGAGGTTAATGCGAGCATTGAAACTCCTGCTCAGCAGCCAAGTGAGGAGAATCTCACTCAGCAACCAAGCCAGGAAGTGGCTGCTATCGTTGTTGAGCCTCCACCCACCTCCGAAGTTAGTTGATCTTTAGTGTAATGGTTTTTTTGGATTATTGATTGTAAACTCAAGACAATATTTTATGTATGTCGGTACTATTTATGTAACTTCCGTTATGAATGTTGATTTATTCTTCCTATTTTACATTTTCTCATTACCCTGACTTGTGTGCAGGGCTTCAATATTTTGGTTGATCATAAATACTTGAAAAGACTTGACTTTATGAGATGTAGTGATTCTTTTCTGAACCTATTAGCTTTTTTTGTGCAATTCTATCTTTCACCAAAGATTATGAGGAGGTTGTTTCTTCTGATCGCTTTTCGCGCATGGAATCGCTTCCCTAATGAATTGGGTGCCAACTTCGTATTCCATCTTCATCTATCGCTTTGTCTACAAGTTGTCCTTGCAGTAAGTTAATTCCTGATGGGTATAATGTTTAATCTCTTGGCAAGGCCGCAGTTTAGTTGATCTTGAATCTACTGACAAGTATATATGGTCACTTAACCTCACTGTCTGTGTAGAAGAGTGAGCTTTCTGTTTAGGCATTTTTTTTAATTATATGCTTCTGGGTATTAAGAATCTTGAAAAGAAATGGAATACGACTTTAAAGGACAGGACATCCAAGATGCTTTGTGTGAGTTATATAGGATTATAAGTTAGTAGAACGGTCTTATCATTGTCAACAATCGAACATGGTGAATATGTTATGGCAACAAGTAGAGGCTAGGGATTATGATGTGAGCAAGATTCGCGAGACCCATCAGAAGACGTTGATCATTGACAAGCAATGTGCCCATATTGTTAATTTGCTAGATATGTTGAAGAAAAAGAAGGGTGAGTGTGATCATTTTTCATCTTCTTCTCTTGGTTGGCAAAGTAAGTTTGACAAGCAGTTTTCCATAAACACACAAATACGAAATGAAAATGAGGAACTTCATGCTGAATGTAACCGTCTAGATTTATTTGTCTATAGATTGGTACAAACTCGCGTAGAGTACAAAGATAGGCTTCAAGCTCTCCCTTTGCCATCTCACAGACCTACTATCTATGGGGATCTGACTGTAGGAGTTAGCAGGCAGATAATTAACTTTTCTGAGGCTATCTGCTCACATATCTATGGCCTAGAAGTTGAAGTACAGAATTTAAAGGATGAAATAAAGTGGTATGAGGAATCTGTTAAAGTTATAAGTATGCAGCTGGACCTCGAAGAGTTTGGTCCTATAACCGACTTCAAGGCATATTTTGCAAGGTATCTTGGTCATATGGAGTAAAGGGGTCTGACATGCCATCCTGCTAGTTTACACATGAAATTGTGATATGACCACATAATTAGCGAGGAGTGTGAAGCTGAGAAAAACTGACGTAGGGCTGAGCGTCTTCCTTGCGTGGCTAAGCACAGTCACCGTCGTGGTGGTTCATCTTCGTCTAGATCAACACGAGCATTTAGGCGTAGATAATATGAAGTGATTTTCTTTTCTTGGACGATGATGTTGTTTTTGTTATTTCTTTTGGATGATGTGTTTGTTCTTTTTCCGTCTTTATATTTTTGGATGCTCTTTGACTTCGCGACTCTCTTTTACTCGTAAGTTCTGTCTCTTATGTTTCTATTATTGTGGTTTTGAATATCGAAAATATTTTTATCGCAAAGCGGAAAGACTTATAGCTTGCTTTAGTTGTTGTTTTGTTGGCATATATGCCGTATAGCAAGATTTATTGCCTGCTTCATTGAGAATATGTATCGTGTGAAACCGCAAGATCCATTGCTTGCTTTTGTCAAATGTATTAGAGGCATGTTTTCCTAATAACAAATCTATAGTTTGCATTTTATTAAGAGTGCAAAGTTGAGAGATCTATTGCTTGCTCTTGCTTCGTTGTGGGCATATATTCCATATAGTAGAATTCATAACCTACTTTCTTGTATGTTTTTCGAAAAGGTGAGTTAAGTGGCATTCATAATTAAAACTTATGCCACTAACTCCATGTGTTGGTCTATTGAGAATGTGTAACTTAGTGAAGTGAATGCAAAGTATAGATATTTGAAAAGGAAAGATGGTTCTTCAAAAGATTCATACTGCGATAATATAACCTTCAACATAAACATAAAAGGCGAACACCACCAATGATTATAGAATGATTTCTATAAATGAAAGCGAGATTTTCTTGCCACTTTGCTGATTCTACACATAAAACTTTCTTAAGTTAACTTTGTGCCAAGTGTTAGGAATATTGCTGCCGTTCATTCTCTCCAGCTTGTAGCAGTTTGATAGATGCGCCTTTGTTATCTTGTACGACCCTTCTCACTTGGGGCATAATCTTCCTCTTTCTTTAGCTAAGCTAGCTTCTTTTTTCCTTAGCACTAAATTACCAATTTGGAATTGTGTTTCCTTGACTTTCTGGTTGTAAGCTCTGGCCATCTTTTCCTTGTATTTGGCCTCCTTGATTGGCGTAGTCTCTCTTTTTTCTTTGGGTTCATCCAAATTAGACCTCACCTTCTCTAGGATAACGTCTTCCTTATATTGCTCAACTCGAAGGCTTGATTGTCCAATTTCTATTGGAATTACCATTTTGTACCCATATACTAGACTACACAGCGTTTCTTATGTTAGTTCTTGCACTATTGTCCTGTATAACCACAAAGTATTGGGTATCTCATCAACCCAGCTTGCTGGCTTTCCTTCCAATATTTTCTAGATACCTTGAATGATCATTTTATTTGTTACTTCTACCTGACCGTTTTCTTGATAGTGAGCTACATAAGTGAATTTATGCGTGATTCCTAATTTCAAACACCATTATGTAAAAAATCCATTTGTAAACTGCGTTCCATTATCCGTGACGATGGTCTGTGGTACTCCGAAGTGACAAACTATGTTCTTCAAACAATTTTTCTTGTTGCTTCCGCTGTCACTCACCCTAGGGGCTTCACTTTTACCCAATTTGTAAAGTAGTTGACCGCCACATCAGAAACTTGGAACTGCCAGCACCTCTCAGAAGAGGTTCAACGAGCTTAATTCCCCACTTATCAAAAGGCCAAGCTCCGTATATTCCTATTAAAGTCAACTACAACTTGTTTGATATCACAGCATTCATGTGGAAGGTTCTGAATTAAAGGAAAAAGTTGCATGCATCGTTGAACCTGGTTGGCTAGTAATATCTAGCTCGAATGACCTCTTTTGCAATTGTTTGAGATCCCTAGTGCGAACCCCATAGTCTTTTGTGTACCTCTTCCAAGATTTTGCCTGGTTGCGATGGCCCCATACATTTTATCCATGGAGATAAATAACCTTTCATATAAAAGGTTCCATCTTCATACACATAATTGTGGGGATCGCCTTTCTAGCTTCCTGGCTTGTACCTTATTCATCAATAGCTACCCCTTGTCAAAGTATTCAACCAATGGTGTCATCTAGCTTGCTTCTTGTTTTTGAACCGCTGACACAGTTGTCCTTGCTGTGCTTCTGACCAGAATGATTTCGACTGTCACATCTTTGTGTTCGACTAATAACTCAAAACTTTTTGTTGTTAGCTTGCTTAAGGCACCTACCTTCGTATTTTCACTTCTTAGGACATGTTGGATGTTAAAGTAGTCAAGGTTAGTGATGAGTTGAGAAGCCCTAGTTAAGTATTTCAGCTATCGCTCTCCCTATACTTTGTAATCCCCAAGTACTTGTTAGACCACTATTTCTGAATCACTAAATGCCCGAACGCTCTTCACCTTTATGTTAACTATGAGATCTAGGCCGCATATTAATGCTTCATACTCAGCTTTCCTTATTGGTGAGTGAGAAATCAAAGAGAAGCAAATATATGTATTCCTCTCCATTTAGGTTAACCAATGGTATTTCTGCTCTGCATCCTGCTTTGCTAGATGCCTATCTAATAACAACTTCCATGCGATGTCCTCCCATTTAGATTTTCCTTTGTCCTCATCAAAAAACTGTTCTGTTTTTACCTGCTGCACCCCTACACTTGTCATTTCGGCTATGAAATATGCTAACGCTAGTGGTTTGATTGAGGTTCACAGTTGAAAATGAATTTCAAACCGTCTCAATTAAAGAGTCCACTTAGTCATTCTCCCAGATGACTTGGGCTTGTTCAATATGTTCTTGATTGGGTAGTCACTATGAACAACAATCGTATGACTATGTAAGTAGGTTTGCAGTTTTTTTGCCAAGTATATCAAGGTTAGGGTAAACTTTTCAATTGAAAGATATGCCCTCTCGGCCTGTTACAGTATTCTCCTGGTGCAGAAAACTAGTATTTTTTTCTAGCCTTCTTGCCTTACCAAGACTGGGCTTACCGCATTTACTGAAACTGCCAATTACAAGTATAGTGTTTCTCCTTGAATTGGTGCTTTTAACCTTGGGAGTGTCTAGAGTTGATCCTTCAGTGACTCGTATACAGATTGGCATTCTTCATTCCAGCTAAACTTCCTAGCCTTTTTCATGATTTCAAAAAGTGGGAAGTGCTTCTCTGGTGCTTTCAAGGAAAACCTACTGAGCACGGTGAATGATCCCATTAAGATTTGGACTTCCTTTACTGTTTATGGTTAGGGGAGGTTAACGATCGCTTGTATCTTCTCTGGATTAGCCTTGATCCCCTTCGAGAATACCTTGTATCCTTGAAATTCACTTGCCCCAACCCCAATTGTGCATTTCTTAGTATTTAGCTTCATTCCAATTCCACTCAATGTATCTAGGGTTCTTTTAAGTCATTCGTGAAGTCGCATATTTGCCTACTCTTGATGACCATATCATCTACATACACCTCTATATTGCATCCCATCTAGCTTCAGAATGGGTTATCAACCACTTTCTGATACATTGCTCCTGCATTTTGCAATCAGAACGACATCTTCATGTAGCAAAATATCCCAAAACTTATTATGAAAGTTTTTTTCTGCATCTATGAGGTTTATCAATATTTGATGATACCCTTTGTAGGCATCCAAGAACACGAGGAATTCATACCTTATAATCGCTTCTACTAGCTGATCGATATTTGGTAAGGGGTAACAATCCTTAGGGCACGCTTTGTTTAGATTAATGAAATCTATACACATTCTCAATCTCGAGTCTGCCTTTTTTACCATCAGTGGGTTCGCTAGCCCTTTTGGGTATACCACTTCCTTTATGATCCCAGACTGCACTTCTCAATTGCCTATTGTCTCTCACAGGCAAAACTTCTTTGTTTCTATTTCGCCAGCATAATCCCATCAGTAATGTTCAAAGAATGAGTTTCCATACTTGGGTCAACTCATCCCATGTTCCGTACAGTCCATGAAAAAGTGTCCTTGTGATCTCTTAGAATTTGCATTACTCTCTATTTCTCTTGATCTGGAAGATACTTCCCTGTCTTAACACACTTTGACTCATCATTGTCATCTAAAATGACATCTTCACTTTCTTATCCAATTTCTACTGGATGATCCACCTAATTGAGTGAGTCGTTCTTGGTGATAGTACTAACAATCTTTGGTTGTTCCACGGTTCTTCTTGGTTTCATTGCGATGACCATAAATTGCCTGACAGTCAGCTGGTTTTCCATCACCGTTGCGACCCCCATTGGGGTTGGGAATTTCATTAATAATGGTACAGAGACCATATTGCTTTTGCTATGTTTATCCATGGCCTGCAAATAAAAGCGTTGAACAAACTTGGAGCGTCTATGCCTATAAAGTTATAGATTATAGTGTAGTTCCTCTCATTCTCCCCAATTTTAACGGGAAACTAAATATTTCCAAGAGATGTTTTTGCTCTTCCTATGAACCCCACGAGTGTAGATGTGGATTTTTTCAAGTCGGTCCTCTTGAATCTAAGTCTGTCAAAATAATCCATGAAAAGGATTTCTACCGCACTTCTGTCATCCACGAACACTCTATGAATAGTTGCATTCACAATTTTAGCAATAATGACCATGGGATAATTGTGTGGTGAGGCATTAGGAATAGCGTCCTTTTTGCTAAACGTGATTGTTTCATCAATACTCAATCATTTATCCAAGGGCTCCTGTAGAGGTGAATACATGGCCTTAGCTTTCCAAGCATTATTTGATATGTATTATGTTGATCCATGAATGGAGAATACAATTTTTCTGGAGCTTCGGTAGGCATGTCTTCTTCATAGTCTACCACAACTTTCATCTTTTAATATATGCTCTGAGTGTTCGTTGTGGCCTGTGTTTTTGGCCATTGAGCTTCCTACCTTGCTTGCTTTGTTCTATTTGCTACCGTCATCTTCCTTCCTATATTGTCCCAAATAACTATTTCTCAGGTTTTCATCTATTTGCCTCCGTAAATCTTTGTAATACTCGATATCGTGACCGTGATCCTTATGGAAAGTACAATAGTATTCTCTTGACCTCTTCTCTGGGTTCGTTCACGGAATGGATCTTTGTTTGAGTGCCAGATCTCTCGTTGAAATTTTGTTAACAGTGTCTCCCAGGACAAAATGCCCTGTGTTACTACTTCTCTTCCTTTGAAAGAAAAGTTCCCTTTCCCCTTTTTCCATATTTCTTTGCAAGTCCTCTATTACTATTTTCTTGCCTCACTCTCGCTCTATTTTGATGTTATTGGCTTCCTCGGTTCGCACATACTACTCTATCGTTTTATGTAGGTCTCTTGGGTTCCCTGGTATGTTCTTTGTTAGTTTTTTGTAGAACTCTCTCAATCACATGCCTCCCATGAATGCTCCTAAGGAAGATTGGAATGATAAATCCCGCACTTGTAAACTTTCGGTAACGAACCTGCTGTGATATTCTGCCAAACTTTCATTGCTTCGTTGAGCTATATTGTTCAGATCCGCAACCTTCTTGGTGAACTTATGCTTCTGGTAGAAATGACCCAAAAACAAATTTGATAGTTGTGCCCATGATGTGATGCTTTTGCTTGGTAAATATTTATACCATGTGATTGTTGTTCCAGGCAAAATATGGGGAATGCCTTACATACTAACTCAATTTAAGCATTCATAAACCTCGTGCTATTATGACAGGAATGCAAGAATTCCTTTGGGTTGGTTTTCTCATCGTATATTTTTACATACAATGGTAATTTGACGTCCTTTGGCATCTTGAAGTTGCATGTGGTGCAAGTGGCGACTTGTCCGCATTATCTTCTGAAACTATATCTCTTAGTTTGTCCCCATATTTAAGGCCACTATTGTTTTTAAATAATTTTTTTACTAACCTTTGGGGACTTTGGTTTAAGAGTAGCTAGGAACTGATTATACAGTTGCTCTTTGTTCGCTTCAAAAAATGATGTGAACGCCCTTTTTTTCCTTTTCCTTGTTCATGTCAGGAGATTCTGCTTCTTCTTCCTCTTCTGTGTAATCCCTAACGTGTTCTTGCTCCGTGTTAGGGATGTGTTCTCGATCTTGATGAGGATGTACCTTCCTATTTCTCCCCATTGTTTGCTTTTAACTGTGGTGGTTTTGACTCCTTTCTGTTCTGGTGAACATTATTATAACCTATGTTTGGAGTGAATGACTGGAAAAAAATTTCCTTCCCCACAGACGGTGCCAAATGTTATGGTATTCTCCAATTCAGCTGGTTGATCGTGGTTCACCAAAGGGTGCCTGCAAAAGAGATTCTGGAGGTCATTCTGGGGAAACAGCTCTGACACTCAAGTCAGAAACCTCATTTTTCTGGATCAAGCTACTTTAGTTTAGTTGCACTTACCTGGATTCGTACCCTCATTCTTCCTTTTATAGTACATTACGAACTTGGCTTCATTTTATCCAGAATGGCCATCGTGTGTCTAATCGTTGGACCGAGAAACGTGTTTCATGCCTGACGATTGATCAAGGTCCCCACTACTCTTGGTTCAAGGGTTGACTCCACTTGCTTTGCATCCATCTGGCCCAGATCGTTCCACTGGTTCACTATAGGCCCATTTGCTATTTTGGGCTTACTACTCAATTGGGCGGGGTATGCACCCGAGCCCTTTAGGGTTTTTATCATAGCTTTAACACACAAAGGGTACTCAATTCTCCCCTTTTTCATATGGCCTCTCATTTTTTTCCTAGGCTCCTAATCCTAGTCGGGCCTGGCCTCTCACTTTTACATAGGTCTTTAAACCTATCTATGCTTTTCCCGATGTTACCCAAGTCACCCTTTCAGTTTTTTTACTTGTCCGAGTTTTTTATAATTTTTTTCACTTTCCCAAAATTTTCAAATTTGTTGGTGTAGTACAAAATTGCCCAAAAGTGGGCTTCATACTACAAAAGATAGACTCATAGCAAAAATTACACCACCAATATCCTAAAATAAACAACCCCATGCAAACTAAGGGCCCTAGCATAGCATGTCAAGCCACCAAGTAACCATCCAAAAGCACCCCACAACAATAAAAAACCAAAATACCAAATAATCAAGAAAAAAAACTACCAAGAAAAATGAAAAATGCATCGAGTAAATCCAAGAATGAAAACTCCCTAAGTGCTCACTACTCCCTCTTCCACGCTTAACCTATGATAGTCCTCAATGCAATGACAATCATGTAAAAACATAAGTGAGGTTGGGAGAAATAGTGACACTTACTTTTGCGGCCCTGAAGGGCCTTCCTTCTCATCGTGACTAGTGTGGCTCATCTCAATGTATCATGTTCCTTAAAGCGCGGCCTTGATGAAATCCATTCTCGTACTAAGCTCCTCCACTTAGATCCTTACCCCTTCTATCGCCTGGACTACCTCTTGCAGCATTAGGGTAGAGCTCAAAAGCTAATACCTAAGTGCATGATGTTAGTTAATAACGTCCATGGATAGGCGAGAGCGGCTAGGATGTGCCGTCGAAGAGGTCTTACCCTCAGCCTCCTCAATGTCTATCTCTTGGGTTGACTAATACTCTGTAGAACTCTCTATCAAGGCATGGGTCCAGCTCAATAAATAGGTCATCCAAACATGTGTCATGGTTAATGGTGTTGCACTCCGTCTGAGGAAGTACCATGAAGCTACAAGTGCTCGGTCCACCGTAAAACAAAACCTGTGGACCCTTCAATGTCATAGGCCCCAACGAGAATTTCCTTGGCTAACTTCTCAATGTTATACTTTGTACTCGATCGTCCCAAGTTAGCCAACGCTCTTTGTGTGACCGGATACCCTAAATACTGTGCCAGTGACCTACCATGCCACCCATAAATATCTTACCACTCTTTCTTTTCCCCATTGATGTCCACTCATGTATAAAGTTCCCTACCAGGTTCAGGTAAAAATTACCCTTGGGTTCCCTAAGGCAATGAAAATCCAAACCCTGACACTACAGTTAGCTCATCGTGGCAGAAAACCCCCATTACCAATAGTTAGTGAATGTAACAAAATGCCGGATGAACTAAGGCAGTACTGTTGCACATATTCTTCCAATCAATCTATGTCAGATGCCTCCAAATTTTTTGAGAGAAAAAGGCATCCCTTGAAAGTGTGTCCTAGGGATCTTCTTGTCGTACCTCCATCTAAAGGTGCAGGCTATCTCCTGATGTGTCATCTGATACTCCTTATCATCAAGATTGTATTTGATCGCCGTATGACCATTCTCACTTGTGACTGACGAAAGAGTAGCTAGGAACTCTAGGGTCCATCTAATGTAAGTCTTAGAGTGTTTCTCTAAGATCCGTTCTAGACCTACCCAGCCCAATAGATAGGTCACGGGATCAAGTAATCCTAGAGCCGCCAGTGTGTCCTTGCATTCGAAGCCGATCTCCAGTATACTCCTCTTTGCCTCTCTCAAATTCCTCCACCTTCATGCTGCAGTCACAGAGACATTGGATAGTCTCATAAACTCTTTGGTCACAAACGTGGGGTTGCGAAGAGTAGGTGTCACTAGCTTATGGTTTTCACCATTTACCGATTTCTTCCTCTTCTCACCCTTAAGGACTTTCCTTCTCCAATTTATTCCTTTTAGGAGGAATCTTAACAAAATGAGGTTGATAGCGGGCGGTCGTCGCGCCCCCTATGCAAAAGAGAATTTATAAGCCCTTTTTGCTTACTTTCTACAAGTAGGTAGATAGCGGCAAATCGGGGTCGTCCAAGGAGAAGAGGGATCTTCCTAAATATCTAAGCACACAATGGTTGATATTATGCTAGGAGTAGATATATATACACACACATAAAAGCATGTAAATGGGGGGGGGTTGGTTGGTTGTTCCTAAGTTACGAAAGTAAAAAGACAAAATAACTAGCAAGGTCAAGTGACTATGCTAATCATCAAACAAAACTAAAGAAAAGGGGTTTTAAACTACAAAGATAAAGCCTTGGGGGCAATGGATATCCACTTCCAAATCTAATGTAGGTCATTGAATCATTCACTCATTCTATCATATAGCATTACATGACTCAACATCAACATACCCATCTAGCAAGAATCACAACACATAAATCACAAGAAGCTCTAAGTTCATGCTCATAGATTTTCATGCAAAGGAGCTACGGAATTCGTCACGTTCCTAACACCTAACCAATTCAATCATACAAGCACTCCCTATGCTCAAACAACTCATGGCACAAGTGAAGTGAAGCACACCATCAAGAATACACAAATGCTAAATAACAAATGCTTCAAGGATGAGTTAAAATCATCTATTCAATACTTCAACTACTTGTTGTGGAGACTAAACTCCTATCCTTCTTAGTTCGTAGTTTGCAAGAGTGAGTTCGACATCTCTCGTCAAACCTCACCAATGACTCCCGTTGTCGCGACCACGACTCAAGGTATCATTGGTGGCATTTAATCACGAAGAACCAACAAGCTTGGCAATGCTTATGACCACTACACCGTGACTAAGCATTTAACCAATTCATGCAATTACATGAGATTGGATGAACATGCAACGTACATTCATCCAAGAGCATATAACTCTCTGGTTTGCTACACAAACGTACATGACGAAGAGTTCAACATCAATCACATTCATCTAGCACATTATCAATCCATTAACACAATCAAAAGCTCTAAATCATACTCATACATTCCTAACAAGAACAGGGGGGAAATTAACCGAAATCCCCCAAACCCTAGCTAGCAATTCATACAAGTATTTCATATGCTCAAGCTTTCAACAACATCAATGAAATCAACAATTAACATTCAAAGCACAATAAATGCACAATAGCAAAAATACCAAATAGATAGATAAAATGAGTTCTTACTACATAGAGATATGGAAGCTTCAATCCTTTGCTCCCAAGTACAACAACTACTCTAGAACAAGAAAAGACATAGAAACTAAGAAAAGAAGAAGAGAAAACCTAGGGTTTTGGCCAAAAAATGGAAGAGAAAAGTGGCCAAAAGCTGTGGAAAAGAAGGGGGTGAAGAGGTATTTATAGGGGAAGAAAAAGGGGAGAAAAACGCTGCTGCAGGGCTGACTGGACGCTGTCGTCGCGACTCGCGACGAGCTTCATCGCGAGTCGCGACCAAATCAGTAACTCCAGCCCTGTTTTGTTTTGCTTCCTCCGGGTGAACCGTTGATCCGTTTCGGGAGTTCTTGTAGTCGATTTTATAGTGCTCGAGAAGAGGAATCCAATGGTGCCACTCTTGAAGGCTGATTCTTCTCGGAAAATTCTGAGAACCCTGGATCATCATTCATCTGTTGCTTTGCTCTCCTTTCTTCACCTCTTCACTTCTTCAAATCTTCACAAAGCTCAAATGTAAGTCTTCAAATCTTCAAAGATATCTTTCAAAGTCTTCAAATCTTCAAAGTCTTCAAACAAATCACCTTGTCACACAAAATCATCTAAAAAGTGATAAAAATGCCAAAGTCGCTTTTATCGCTCCTTAAATGATTTCAAGGCAAAATGCCACATTCAGAGCACAAAATTGTCCAAAACCTAATCCTAAAAACCCTAAAATATCCGCATAAAATGGACACATCAAACCTCCCCACACTTAAACCTTACTCGCCCTCGAGTAAGAAAAGATTCAAGCACACGGAGGAAATGACATATCCGCATCCTAAAAACCCTAAAATAACCACATAAAATGGCCTCATCAAACCTCCCCACACTTAAACCTTACTCGCCCTCGAGTAAGAAAATATCCAAGCACACGGAGGAATTCATATGGCCATATCCTAAACTAATCCCCCAAACAAAGCCTCACAAAAACTCTCAATATCATAAATCCCAAAATAAAAGCTCACATGAGAATTTTTCACACACACATCCCCAATCCTAAATCTAACCAAACCTACCACTTATCAATTCACTACCCATAAAAATATTTCAAAGCCCAGAATTGATATTCCCAAAGTCCAATGACACAAGATGAAGTTAAAACCATTTAAGAGGTTTAAGCACATACTTCACCTAATGCCAATATATCCACCAAAATCCAATGACATAAAATGAAGCTAAAGCCATATAAGAGGTTCAAACACATGCTTCACCTAATGCCAATATATCTACCAAAAACGAAGTAGAAAGAGATAAGGAATTTCATAACCACACTTCGTTTCCTAACCCACTAAGCTACCTAATCCCAAGAGGTCTATAGATGTTGAGCTACCCGATCCATCCATGTGACAACCGCAACCTTATGACTCCAACGCCGGTAAATGAGTGAAATCTTAGAATTTTTCTTTTTCTCTCTTTTTCTCTCATTTTGCCTAGGAGCTCTTTCAAGTTTTCATCCTAGCCACACATCATGTTTCTTTAGCTCACATCTCACCTTTTTCCGCACATTTTAGCCTCTCATTTTTGCCTAGGCCGCCCTTTCGGGTTTTTGACCTATCCGGGCCCCCAATGTTGCCTAAGTTGCCCTCTCGGGTTTTCAACTTAGCGGGTTTTCGTTTTCTTTTTTTTTTCTTTTTGTTTTTCCATTTTTTTTTGTTTTTCTATATTTTTATTTTCTTTTCTCATGTTTTTCCAATGAAAAGTAGCAAAAAGCATTCCAAAACTATCTAGCATGCATGTGAATCCTCTAACCCCTCCCCACAATTAAAACATTACATTGCCCTCAATGTAAACATATAAGGCAAGAACAATAACAATCAAGGTAAGGGGGTAGAGTGACACCCGTTTCTCCGCAAAGTCGCCGGTGATGTGGCGCAATCCAATGTAATTGTATGGTCCCGAAATCGGTTTCGGAACCGGACGGGTGAGCAAAGATGCCGTAGAAGAACTCACCCCTCGAGAAAAGCATTGTCTCCATGGCGCCGTTTGATCAAGACTAACACCACGAAGAACACATTAAACTCACAAGTACATAAGGATATGTAATACTAGGTTTAGCATCAAGAGTTAATAACCATAGTATTTTCAAAGAGCAACCAAATCACACTCAACCAACACTATAAGAATAATCATGAAAAATATCCAACATATATTGACATGTATACAAGCATCATTATAGGATATGCACTTACGATCACAATGATGTAGTCGGCATACTACAATCAACAAATGTACTATAAAGATGCAAGAATGTTCATATGCCAATATATGTCGGATGGTTGAGAATGAGTGGAGATGTGGTGGTTCCTGGGAGTGTTGGGTGGAGAAGAAAGAAGAATCATGCAATGTTTAAGATCAAATGAAAACTTGGAATTTTCATCGCGACTCACGACTGAAGTGGTCGCGACTCGTGACGGACTTCATCGCGACTCGCGATGGGGTCGTCGTGACTCGCGAAAAGTAGAGGCCGGGAGCATAATTTTTGGAAAAATTTTCTGATCACGTCGCGACTCGCGACCTCTTCGTCGCGACTCGCGATGGCCCATCGCGAGTCTGTCGCGACTCGTGGAAAGTTGGTTCCGAGAGCCTAAAAATTCTGAGCTCGTCGCGACTCGCGACGAAGCTCATCGCGACGAGCATCGCGAGTTCATCGATGAGCTTCATCGCGAGTCGCGACCAAATCAGTAACTCCAGCCCTGTTTTGTTTTGCTTCCTCCGGGTGAACTGTTGATCCGTTTCGGGAGTTCTTGTAGTCGATTTTATAGTGCTCGAGAAGAGGAATCCAATGGTGCCACTCTTGAAGGCTGATTCTTCTCGGAAAATTCTGAGAACCCTGGATCATCATTCATCCGTTGCTTTGCTCTCCTTTCTTCACTTCTTCAAATCTTCACAAAGCTCAAATGTAAGTCTTCAAATCTTCAAAGATATCTTTCAAAGTCTTCAAATCTTCAAAGTCTTCAAACAAATCACCTTGTCACACAAAATCATCTAAAAAGTGATAAAAACGCCAAAGTCGCTTTTATCGCTCCTTAAATGATTTCAAGGCAAAATGCCACATTCAGAGCACAAAATTGTCCAAAACCTAATACTAAAAACCCTAAAATATCCGCATAAAATGGACACATCAGAGGTAAAGTGTGGTAATCCTAACAAAGCACGGCTCACATTATCATTTAACAAGTAGACCCTTTCTAAATAGCTTAGACATTCAAAACATGACATTCCAGGCATGGAGGCTATTTAAACAACAACATCCTCATTGAACAACAATCTTATGTAAGACATCACCATCCCATTAATAAGACTATGCAATCGAGATTTATCTCCTCCCAAATCACCTAACACATGAAGAACATATCGTTCAAGAATAATAGTACATCAAACCACCCACACTTTCTTCAACACAAGATCATGAATACAATCCCAAACATACATCCCAAAAACATACATACTCATACAAAAAATTTTCTTTTCATAACACCGCCACAATGTCAATAAAGCATATAAACAAAGAGTTTAATGAATTACCCAGAATTTGAAGCTAAGAGTTGCAAGATCCACACAAGAAGAAGCAAGAATTGCTAGTTTTGAGAGATAAACTTCAAATTTCAAGTTTCACCAAGAGTGTGTGTGAGTGCGTGTTTCTGGAGAAGGAGGAATGTGTTAAATGATAAAACTAGGTGGAAAAATGTACCATGGGTTTAGAATTTCAGCATAGATGAGAAGGGAGAGAGGTACAATTAGGATAAGAATGGAATTCTAAAATTGAGAATTAGTGGACAATAGTACCAATCAATTCATTCCAGGAAATGTTGGAAGTAATATTTGCATAAAAAATCCTAAGGAATTAGGGAATATCAAAAATTTTGAACTAAAAATGCATTTTTAAGTTTGAAATTTAGAATTTTTGAAAATTTTCATTTTTGGAACAATTTAGCCGCGGAAAATTGGAAAATGGCGCAAAATGTTCTTGGCGCGGACCAAAGGCTCGTGCCAAATTTCTTGCACAAACCAAGGCCTCGTGTCAAACTTCCTGGCACAAACCAACCCTCGTGCCAAACTTTCTCGCACGAAACATCCACTCATGCCAACTCTCCTAGCATGGACAATGGCACTTGGCGCGGACCGTGTTAGGTTTTGGCACGAGGTTGCCACAAATTTTGCCCTATTCCTTAATTGTTTTTCTCTTTTTTAAAAAGGCTATCACCCATTAAATTAATTTTCATCCAAATACAATCACGAGTCTCGGGCTCAAACTTTCAAATCAAACAAGAGTTTCATCTCAAAAATCCTCATGACAAATAAGAACATGCAATATTTATTTAATCATTACTCAAAACACGAAAGCAAAAAAGAAACACAGTATATTTCTTGTCATCCTCACGAATTATTTGCTTTTCATCCAATCTAGTTAGAAAAACCTACACGTGGGTCTCCGGAATCGCCATTGGCGACTCCACCCACGATGACATCATTGTGGATAGGTCTCCACAACGAGTCATTCTTACCTTCGGACCCTTTCTCCATCAAAGGAAATAAATCTCGGGTGTCTTGCTAAATTAGAATCTGTAAATGTCATTTTGGGGTTAGGAGGAGGTCGAGGAGGTTTTAAACCATCGATATCATTCCTTTCCCACTGAAAGTTAGTTAGCATATAAAAACAATCTAGCACAAACATACTATCAATTGCATCATTCAATTCATCAGACTTATCCACAATAGTGTCAACACGGATCTCATCCAAGTATTCATGCTCATTGGTAACACAATAGGTTTCATGGAATTCATGCTCAGAACATAGAGTCACACATTTTCGCATAAAAGAAGATTTTTTTTAATCATGCCTAGATTTATAGATACCTAATTCCACATTGTCCACATTATCTTCTAGAGTCAAGGTTTCCAAATGGACATCAAATTTAGTCCTACAATTTATAAGAAAAGGTCTCCCTAAAAGTATTGTGGGTGCAGTTATGTTGTGCACCACATCTAGGACATAAAAGTCAGTCGGAAAAACCAATTTTCCAACTCGCACCATCACACCCTGTACTAGTCCATGATGGCTAGCTTGGGAATGATCGGCGAGTTGGACAATCACTCTAGTTTCCCTAATCTCATCTATTTCTAGGCATTCATATAGGCTATATGGGATCACATTTATGGATGCGCCTAAATCAATCATGGCATTTTCAACAATTTTTCCACCTAAGGATATAGGATAGAGAACATTCCGGGGTTGTTGCATATTTTAGGAATGTTTTTTAGGTTCCAAACGGTGACTCCCCCTAATTTTAAATGTCTTACCTTCTTAGTTTATCTACTTCTCTTTTTTGTGCATGCAACTTTGAGAAACTTAGGATACGATGGAACATTTTAAATTAATTCCAAGATAGGGATTGTTACCTAAACCTTTTTAAAACCTTTCAAATTCTTGCATCATTGGTCACCACCTTTGGCATTCCCCTCAAAGCATTTGGAAATGGAGGTGGGATAGTAACTTGTGCCTCGTGTGGTGAAAGCTAATTGGAAGGAGCTTCATTGACCATGATCTCATCCTCTTTGACATGTGCCTTGGTAGCCTCCAATAAAATTTTTTCCTCTTGCATAACTCTCTTCCCGGACTCACAAACTTCTTTCCCAATTCTTAACTTGAGTGCACTCACATTCCTTGGATTGATCTTCTGTTGGGAGGGGAGTTTTCCAGAATCCATGGCTTCAAGTCGTCTTACTGAGGTTGCAAGTTGCCCACCTTGAACTTCAATATTTTTTATCCTTGTGAAAGCTCTATTGCTAAGGTCTTCAATCTCATGTCTTGTCCTCTCTGCAGAAACTTCATGTTTCTTCCCCAATTGATCGATGGCTTCTTAGATCTCTTCTCGATCCAATTTGTAGATCGAGGCATGATTGTTGTAAGGTCCTCACCTCTAGAGTATGGTGGAGGTGGAGCTTGTCAACCCCGATATCCTTGAGGTTGATTATCCTCTCTCCATAGGAAATTTGGATGATCTCGACACCTTGAGTTGAAAAATTTTGCATATGGATCTGTCCTTGCTTCTCCTTGGTTCCCCCGGAATCCTTGTGGTTGACCCCTTACAAATTGTGATCCTTATCGATTGTTGTACTCAATGGCATTCACCTCTTGCAAATTTTCTATGACTTTGGGACATGCCCCGGTGTTATGGTCTAAGTTTCACATCCCGCACACTTTTACTTGATGATTTTTTTTCTCGCAAGAGCTCTTTCATGATAGAAGCAAAATCATAGACTTTCTCCTTCAACTTAGGAGATTGAGCGGGTTAATCCAAAACCCTACCCCTTGACTTTGTGCCAAATTGTATCCTTAGGGTTTGTTTGCTATCCAACCATTGCAAGCAGTGTTCACCATTTTCATATCTTTATCGCATAAACCCTCAATGATATAATACACTAGATCCCCCTCCTTGAAGGGATGGTCGGGGCAACTCGCTAGCAATCTCTTGAAGCAGTCCTAATAATCATACAAACTCCCGGTAGCCCCTTGGGTGTTGATTGACAGTTGTTTCTATAGCCCGACGGACTTGGATTCCAGAAAATAATTCTCTTAGAACCTCCACTTCATGTCCATCCAAGAACCTATGCATCCTAGTGGCAAGTAGTAGAGCCATTCCTTGGCTCCGTCTTGAAGGGAAAATGGGAAGACTCTTAGATTATAGTTGTATTCAGATACTCTGGGTGGCTTCATGTTCATACACACCAAGTGAAACTCCAATATATGCTTGTTCGAGTCCTCCCCCTACATACCATGAAAGGTGGGAAGACAGTGGATCATTCCACTCTTTAGCTCACAGCTCACATTCGGTGGTAATGGGGGAAATGTGATACATAGTGGCTGACTTTCAAGATTAGGGGCCATAAGTTCATTTCAGATTTGGTTATCTTATGTTATTCTTTGCGGTTCTTCTACAACCACTACTTTCCTTGGTTGAACTTCTGCCCTAGTTCTTCACTTCCTTCTCCTCCAACCATATGTGTTCTCAGTCGGGTAGTGTAGAATGCCTAAGTTTGTGGTACAAGTATGTACCAACTAGGTTCAACAATACCCTTCCAAATACAACACTAACAAAAGGATCAAAAGGTAACAAGGTAACTATCACAATAGCTCAACACACGAATTATCAAAAAAAACAAACTAACAAAACAAAACAATACTAACTACTCCACTAACATGTTATGGTAATTGACACTTAAGCTGAATAGCATCCCCTCCAATGGTGCCAAAATTTTAATCGCCTCCATTCAGAGTCAGTAATTGTAGAAAATTAACCCAAGCAAAGGCACCGAGGTCAAAGGAATTCAAATTTAATATTTATATTTTACACCTAATCTTACTACTACGCAGCCTAAAGAGTAGTTACTGGTAAGCCCTAGGAATGTCCACGGAGATGCGAGGGCCTAAGAATCAATTAAAGTACAACCTTGCACAGGTTGGCAATCTGTATGAATTATAGGAATAGCTAGTTAAGCAAACTAAGCGGGGGGTTTGGTTTTTCAATTAATAGCTACAAAAAATAAAAGAAAAAAGAAATTAATATATAAAGCTAAACACTTGGGGAATAATTGCGTGACATGAATAATTCAATGCTTTGATCATCAATTCATTCACATATAAGATTTAGACAAACCTAATAGATTTTTCATAACACGTGGTGTGGTCAATGGCATACACTTTCTCGTACCCGTCACGTTGGGTGTGCTCGCAACCCTTCATCGTCATCGCTATCATAATTAGGGGAGTACAACAAGGTCTGACCATTGTTGTAGATCAGTTTCTCCTCTGTGCAATAACATCTTGGGCTTCCACAATGGATACGCTAATTCCCAAGATCTATGAATTAGGCAAAGGGTCGTAGGAACTTTATCTATGACACTAGGGCCTCTTACAACCCCAACTTGCTACTTTTCACTATCTCTACCTGTAACCTATCAGGTCACTTTACGTAATTAGCTAAGAAAGATGTGATGGCAAATAATTTAGAATATTTCTTGGATGCCCCTTCCACACACCCACACAGATACATACCCCATTACCCATAACACATTTCACATTTCTCATCCCAAGGGGGCATCAATATTTGCACCAACATGAATTTAGACAAAAGTGTGTGATTAAATGAAGTGTACTATTTGTGCAGTTCTAACATTCAAGAACAAGTCACAATAATGTCATAAACACAAATATTAGGATGAATCTAACGGATCTCACAAAAGCATTAATAAAAAATGTGATGAGACGTCAAAAGCATGTATTTTACAAAGCATTTAACATCTCTTTTATCATATTTTTGTTGTAAGATTGCTAGATTTAGTAGGTTTACATGATAAGGGGTTTAGATGACCATTTTCAGTTTTTATATCTAAATCCTTCATTTTGTAAACTATGTTTAGTCTAATGGACTTTTGGTCCTTATGAGCATCTAGATTCCTTTTTGTAAGATTAATTTGTAGATTGCTCATGAGCACTTAGGAGTGGTTTAGTGAAGGCCATTCGAAAGGATGGTAGAAGATTGAAGGCCACTCACAAAGTGGTAGAAGATAAAGTGAAGAAAGGAGAGCAAAGCAAAGGGTGATGAATGATCTTTGTTTTGAAGCAGAGTTTTCAGAATTTTCCGAGATGAATCAGCCTCCAAGAGTGGTACCATTGGATTCCTCTTCTTGAGTACTATAAAATCTACTACAAGAACTCCCAAAACGGATCAACGGTTCACCTGGAGGAAGCAAAGCAAAACGGGACTTTTTTCCGTCGCGACTCGCGACGAGTGTGTCGCGACTCGCGAAATGTTGACCTGAGAGCTCAAAATTTTACTAATCTGTTCGCGAATTGCGACGGAGTCGCGACGGCCTCACGATACTGCCCTGCAACTTGCTTTTTACTCCCTTTTTCTTGTACTATAAATAGCTTTTAACCCCCTTCTTCCCCAAGACTCTAAGCCCGACTTGGGGGCTCCAAAAACCTAGTTCTTCACCATTTTCTTCCATTTCTTCTTCTTTCTTTGTAGATCTTTGTTCTATGTTATGGGTTTTGATTATCTAGCTTTGTTTTATCTTGGGAGCAAAGGATTGAAGCTTCCATTTCTATGTAGTAAGAACCATTATATCTATCTATTAGGTGCTTTTGCTATTGTGCATTTATTGAGCTTTGAATGTTAATTGTTAATGACATTGATGTTGTTGGAAGCTTGAGTATATGAATTGCTTGTATGATTACTTGTTAGAGTTGGGAGAAAGTAGCCAATTCTCCCATCTTTTAATGTGGAATTCAAGAGCATGAGTTCAAGTTTCTTAAATGATGTTGGTGTGTTAATAATTGCTAGATGAATGTGATGATGTCGAACTCGTTGTCATGTTTGTTTTAGGTAGCAAATGAGAGAGGTCTATGAATGTCGATCGTTCTTGACTAATCTTGTGTAAATGCATGAATTGGTTAAATGCTTAGACACGGTGTAGTGTTTATAAGTGTTGCTAAGCTTGTTGATTCTTCGTGCTAAATGCCATCAATGGGATACTTTTAGTAATAAGGGAGTCATTGGTGAGGTTTGACAAGAGATGTCTAATTCACTCTTGCAAACTACTACCTAAGAAGGATGGAAGATTTATCTTCACAACAAGTAGTTGAAGTAGTGAATAGATTGTTTCATTCGTTCTTGAAGCCTTTATTATTTAGCATTTATGTATTCTTGATGCTATGTTTCACTTCATTTATGCCATGGGTTGTTTGAGAATAGGACGTGTGTTTATGATTGAAGTGTTTGGGTGTTAGGAAAGTGACGAATTCCTTAGCTCCTTTGCATGAAAATATATGAACATGAACTTAGAACTTCTTGTGCATAATGTGTTGTGATTCTTGCTATATAAGTATGTTAGTGTTAATTCAAGTAACGAATGTGATAGAATGAGTGAATGGTTCAATGATCTACATTAGGTTTGGAAGTGGATATCAATTGCCCCCAAGGCTTTATCTTTGTAGTTTTAAACCCCTTTTTCTTAGTTTTGTTTGATGATTAGCCTAGTTACTTGACTTTGCTAGTTCTCTTATCTTTTTACTTTCATAACTTAGGACCACCAAACAACCAACAACCAACCCCCCCCCCCATTTACATGCTTTTATATGCATGTATGTATATCTATTCCTAGCCTAATATCAACCTTTTGTGTCTAAACGCTTAGGAAAATCCCTCTTCTTTATGGACGACCCCGACTTTCCGCTATCTACTTAGTTGTAGATAGTAAACATTTAGGGCTTATAAATATTAACTTTGACAGGTACGGCGATGACCTCCCAAAATGCCAACAATTAATCCCCAAGCAATGGAAACTACTCCATGGTGAATCAAAATAAACATTTGAATTCCACATCCTAGGATCTAAGCAAAAAAGAAAAAGTAAGAAAAGGAAGAAGAGAGAGTGTTTCTCTCTCTAAGATGTTCTCCTAACTACAATACAAACTCTAAAAATGATCTAATTCCTTTTACCTAGTAGACTAAGGCTATATTTATAGTAATAGGGGGATTGGGCCTAAAAAATAGGGCCAAAATAGGCCAAAAGCATCTAAAACCATAAGTCAGCTGCCTGGCGCGAGCCGTCGCGGATGGTGGTGTCCACGCCATGTACTTCTTCCATGCTTGCATGGACCACTGGATTTGGCATGGGCCGTATCTAGTTATCTAGCACAGGACACTGCATTTGGCGTGGGGAGCTACTTCGTGCTGTTGTCGGCCGCTAGATCTGGCACCGCCTGAGTCGAATCCTGATCTGTTTCATTTTGCGTGCATTAACCGATAAAATTAACACACTTTTTTTGTTAATTTTACTTGGTGGATTGCCATTATTAGTTGAGTTTACGTGACAAGGGGTTCAGACGGTCATGTTTGGTTTTCTTGTCTAAATCACGCATTTTGTAAACTTAATTGGTACTAATCAACATTTTGTATCCACGAGCTCCTTGATCTTACTTTTGATCATCTTTAGTAGGTCGCCCGTGGATACTTTTTATTTACATTCTATGTGAAGGTCGTTCGTAAGGGCGGTAGAAGATTTTGAAGGGCGTTCTCATGAACGGTAGTAGAGACAAAGGTCATTCACATAAGAATAGTAGTAGATGAAGGCCACGATCATCAATGCATGGTAGAAGAATATTGAAGCCAAAGATAGGCGGCTAAGGAGTTCACAGCAGCCAACGGAGAAACGAGAAATCATGTTCCGACGAGTTATGCCTTAGTCCTAGAACGATCCAATAATAATCAGCCTTCAAGGCTACTTTCATTGGATTCCTATTCTTGAGTACTATAAAATTGACTACTAGAACTCTCAAATCTAACTAACGGTTCTCCCGTAGCAAAGAAAACTGCTTCAATAGGCTGAAGCACCAACAGGACGATGCAGGTCGTGCATGGTTTAGCACCGATGGCCCACCCCAGACGAGACACCTTGCACCATGGGGCCCAACGCGAGGCAATAGCGCAGCCTACTCCAATCACAACAGCCTGCATCATAAAGTCAGGAACCCCTCTGCATGGCTAAGTATGGGTGTGGGATGCCCCATTTTCGGCGGCTAAGTATGGGCACATGATCTTTATGTTGAGACCGGCACACAGGATGAGGGATTTTACACAGCCCGCACCATGTTTTCTGAGCGAAGCACTTATTCTGACCACGACCTGCTCCAACGGCCACGAGCGCGGATCAGGACCCCTAAATCAGCACCCTGATGACTCCTTGCTGGAAGCAACATGGCCAACGACAGTGCCATACGTGACCTGCGCCAATCCTAGTGTCTGATATCATGGTTGAAGATCAATGCCCTGCTCAAGAATAGGTGCCCTATGACATGAAGAGGCGTGAACCGTGCCAGGCCTCGCGTCCATCACCAAGTATAGCCAGGGGCCGCATCATCTGTGATGCCCCGAGCCGGGTTGCTGTTAAGCTAGGGTTTACCCTATTTTGGCCTATTTTGGGCCTATTTTAGACCCACTATCCTACTACTATATATAGAACCTTAGTCTACTAGATTTTCATACTTTATCATACTTCACATAATATTTTTTATCTTATAGAGGAGAGTAAAGGAGATTCTCTCCTTAGTTAGCTTTATCTTTTAATCTTTTATTTTGATTTGATCCCAAAGATGTGAAACTCAAATATTTATTGAATTCCATGAGTTTCTATAGTTTGGGGATAAATTGATGTGACTTGTATATTTCTATTCGCCTTTTGAGATTCTATAGTTCCTCGTAATCTTGTGTTCATAGTATTATTGTGATTTTCTTTTGATTTTGAATTCATGAATATCACACCACATATAAGCACACACTTTGGGCTGTATTCATGCTAGACGCGCATATTGATACCTTTCTGGGAAAGGAAACCTAGATGTTTGTATGGGTGGAAGGGAACGAGTCTTTATGGGTGTGTGCACGGAAGATTCCAAGTCACCCTGATCCACATACCATCGCACCAATTTTAGACTACTTTGTAAAGAAGTCAAAAGCATTCCGGGTAGAGTTAGCTTAGATAGTAGCAAGCTAGAGTTACAAGAAATCCTAGTATCACAGATATGGTGGCTACGATAACCCTAGATGAGTAGTTGCATTCGTGGTGGAAGCGCGAAATGTAATTGCACATGGGAGAATCATACCTACGATAATGGTTGGACCTTGTTGTACACCCCTAATTATAATCATTGTGTCGATGGAGGGTTGAGAGAGCACCTGTCATGACATGGATAGAGAAGTGTATGTCATCGGCCACACCATGTGTTATGGACACACTATTATTTTTATTTAGATCTCTATGTGAAATAATTGAAGATAGAAGCATTAGATTCACCAAGTCACTCAATGATTTCCCCAAGTGCTAGATTTAATTTATAGTTCTGTTATTTACTTTATATGTTTTGTAGTTTTTAGATTAAGAATCCAAAACTCCCCCTTTGCATTTATGTTTTACTAGCTATTCCTTTCACTTGTACGCATTGATGACACCCATACGAGATTGTGTTTTGAGTAGATACATTAGACCTAGCATCTCTGTGGACAAAGCTAGGGCTTCCTGCTAACAACCCTCTTGGTTGCGTAGCAGTGAGATCGGGGTGCAGAACTATAAATTCTATCTTTAACCTCCTCAGCCTTGGCTTTGGTTAATTAGCCATGATTAACGACCCTGGATCGAGGCAGATCAACTCCTTTGGGGACTGTGGTCTTTGGCGAGGGCCGTTGTTTGCAGCCTCAGTTTTGAGCTTTCAATCTGCAGGACGTGGCCCTTGTTACAGACCATCATCAGGAAGCTTGCTTTGATCAGTAACTTGGCATGGGCCATTTGATTCTTCACACCCCGTTGGATGGTCTTGCCATTTTGCTCTTGGAAAGGTGCAAGCCCTTGTCAATGGGATGGTCTGCGCCCATACTTAGCTAATTTTAAGTGAGGATTAAAATATGTACGCGTAGATCGTGGCATTTGGCATGGTATGCACCATGCCCTCGAGCTGAATCTTTTGGCATGGGCCAACTCATTTGGCATGAGCCGTTGCAGACCTGGGGCATTTTTGCCTACTGAACTTCTTTCCTTCGTTATGGGTGAGCCGTTAGATCGATTTGAGAGTTTTAGCAGTTGATGTCTTAGTGATCGAGAAGAAAAATCCAATGGAATCACTGTGTAAGGGTAATTCTTCTTGGATCTTTCTCAAAATTTGGCGCAACTCATCGGACCACGATTCACCATTTCTTCGTTGGTCACTTTGAACTCCATTACCGCATGTCTTCTACTCTAAACTCCTTCTACCATGATTTGGTGCTTGTGGCCTTCATCTACTACCATTCTAGTTTGAATGGCCTTTGATCTGCTCTACCGTCCTTGTGAACGGCCTTCAATATCTTCTACCACCCTTACAAAAGGCATTCACATAGGATGTGACTAAGGATGATCACAAGGAAAATCTAGAAGCCCGTTCATACAAGATGTCCATTACTACTCATTAAGTTTCCAAAAAGCAGGATTTAGACAAGAAAACTAAACATGGCCGTCTAAACCCCTTGTCACATAAACTCAACTAATACTAGCAATCGACCACATAAAACAAGTTAATAACTATGTCGAATGCAACGGTTAATGCAAGCATAATGAAGCACATCACTATTATTGCTCTCCATCCCCCTCAACAGTCAGGTGATGGCAGCCCAGAATGAAACTGGCTTAAAAGTGTGCGTCTCATTTACCCTGGCACATTCCTCTGTTTCTTCCATTTAAAAATCTCCCCCTACTGAGCATAGTTTTGGGTATTGATTTCATCTCCCAAATAGAATCTCACATAATGCCCTCTCTATCTATTTTGTGCCTTTTCAACAGTGGCTGGAAACTCTAAGGTGTAGTTGGTGTAGGTGGGGACTGGCATTGTGGTGAAGCTTTTCATACTGATCCTACCTAGTAGGATCCTGACAAGTTTGTAGAGCTTGAGACCCTTAATGGTCTATTCATCTACAAACTTTGTCTCCAAAATATGATGGTTCAATAGGTACCCCCACCTTCTCCAATGCTTCTCAATGAGGGTAGTCAACCCCATATAGGGTACACTAGCCTCTCCCCCCTATCTATGAGGCATATTTTACACAAAAAGAGTATAACAACTAGCAAAGACAAGATATAGCAAACTTTCTCCAACCACCCCCAACAAAGAACAATATCCTCACAATTAATCTATCAACCACACTAATCACCCAAAAACCTCAAGCATGCAAACAAAATTTCCACAGAAAATCCACAAATTCAACTCCTCTAAATAAGATTACAGTTCGGCCAAAATACTTCAAACGGTGGTGTGGTGAAATTTCCGATCGAGGAATATGTAGTACACCTCATAGGTATATTCAAAGCAACACCAACAACTAGAAAGGATTAAAAAAATTGAGTTTTCCGGAGAAAGACTCAACCTACGACCGAATTCTCTTCAAATAATCTAGGCAAAACCGTGAACTTACATGGTCTAAATTTTAGTGGGTTGGATAGAGCTTGTAAAGATGAAGATTTTGATATAAGGTAGGGGTAAATTAGATTAAAATTGGGAGAGTCATGGCTAAAAGAGTGAGGGAAAGAATATGGGATTTTGAGAAGGAGAGAAACAAATGGGTGGGTTTATATAGGTAGTAGGCTCGGTTTTAATTGGCTGAAGAGGGTAGGCAGCATGGATTTTTAGTCACAATCCATGCCTACACGTGGCTCTTTGTCCCCTCATGGCAGCTCGTGTCGGGCGTGTGCCTGCCCGTGCTAGTGTCGCTACAACCCATGCATGGTGCATTTCCCATACCCTCGTGTTAGTTAAGTCAGCCTCGTGCTGAATAGATCTGACATGGCCCATAACTCCTGGCACGACTCATGCCAAAATCTTGCACAAGACCTTCATCTTAGCCGAGTCAGTCTCGTGCTAATTGGACATTACATGGCTTGTATCATGGTATGGCTCGTGTTATTTCTCGGCACGAAGCATCCATCCTTTCTTTGTTCCAAAGACATTTCTTTCCACACTTGTATCCAAAAACACTAAAACCATTAGTAGTACTATTATAAACAAAATTGATGAGTTAAATTTCCTAAAAATTCCACCATAACTAAAACACGTCTCGAAATTTTTTGAAAAGACTCCTAATTGAAATAAAACACCATTTCTTTATTGTCATCCTCACAACTTATTTTCACCTCAATTTTTTAAACTAAAAAGAGTGGATTGGTAGGTCACCAGAATCACCATCCTTGACACCACCAGTAACCATATCACGATGGACGGGTCGCCACATCATTCTTGGTTTACCTTTTACCTTTGGAGCGATGAACCAAACAAACCCATCTTTCTCAAGAGTGGACATTTTCTTGTTGGGTTTAGTAGTCGAATGGGACTTAGTAGTTTTTAATCTTTTCCTGCTTCTTCCCTTGCTGCAAGTTAACCCCGTTTTCACGGTTTAGGCTGCTCTCATTTCGCTCGCTGCTTCTACGGGAATTGCTTTTGCTTTCTTTTCCTCTGGCTACTAAGATGTTTCAGAGTCATGAGATTCCGAGGTAAAATATCCCCGTTCAAATTAGAAGGAACATGGTCAACAAGAATAGTATCACAACATTGATCATTCAAACAAGATAGTGCATGTAGGGCTTCAATATTGGGGAATATATCATCTAGTGAATATTTGAAAATTTCATTTAAAGTTTTTTATGCAGCATTCAAAGGATAACAATCAAAACAAAAATAAAAACAATACTAACTACTCAACTAACGTGTTATGCTAATTGACAATTAAACTTTTAAAATAGCATCCCTAGCAATGGAGCCAAAATTTTACCTGCCTCCACTCGGAGTCATCAACTGCAGCTAATTAACCCGATCGAAAGCTTAGGAAGGTTAAAGAAAAAGATTTATTTTTTTGCACTCAACCCACTACTAAGCTACCAAATTGGTTGTCAGTGGCAAGTCCAGGTTTGTCCACAGAGTTGCTAGAGCCTAATAGTCAATTAAATACAACCACGTACGGATTGCCAATGTGTCTGTGTTTCAATGAATAGCTAGTATAGTAAAATGGAGGTTTTGGGTTTTTTCAACTAACAACTACGTACATGAAAGATAAAACGCAAGAAAACTATATTAACAGGCACTTGGGAAATATTTGTGTAACATGGTTGATTAAATGTTTCAATCCTCAATTTTATCACATATAAGATATCCACAACCTAATCTAGTGCTTATAACATGTAGTGTGGTTGATAGTCTTCATTTGCCCATACCCGTCATGTAGGGTGCGGGTGCTCTTGCAATCTTCCATCAGCACTGTCTCTAAAATTAGGAGAGTATGACAATGGCCCTGCCATTGCATATATCTATTTCTCCTCCCTAAGATTAATCTTGCGCTCTACACAATGAATTCTATAGCCCTAAGCCTAAAAGGAGGGAAATGGAGGCAGGCACCTTATCGATGAAACTAGAACCTCTTACAACCCTAGCTTGCTACTAAATGCTATCTCTACCCATAACCCTTTAGACCAAGTTTCCAGCTAAGGCTAGTGTGTTTTTATCGTAACCACAAAACTCGAAAAAAACCTATGTGTACACACCCACGAGGACTCGGACCCTGTTACCCATATCACATCCAGGTTTCTCTTCCCCAGGAGGTATCAATATTTGCACAAACATGAAGGTAGACTAGAGTGTGTGCTTATGGAGTGTATCATTCATGCAATTATAACAATTCAAGGACAAGCCATCTATCATAAGCACATAAAATTATGATGATCTGATGAATCTCACAAAAAAATAACCAACACACGAATACAAATTTATCCCCAATCTATAGAAACTACTCCTTAGATATGGAATTCAAATATTTCTTTGAATTCCACATCTTAGGGATAAACAAAAATAATAAAGGGAAGAAGGAAAGAACCTAGAGAGAAGAGAAATTGTTTCTCTCTCCAAGTTGCTCTCCAAATCTACAAATTAACTAAGAAAAATGGTCCAAGACTTCTAACCCTACTAGACTAAGGCTATATTTATAGTTGTAGGAGATTGGGCCTAAAAATAGGCTCAAAATGGGCCAAAACCCTAGCTGCCACCACCTAACCCGGGGCATCGCGGACGGCACGACCCGTGCTGCAAATGTGGCCTTGTGCCGGCACGAGGCATCGAATCTAGTACAGGCCGCATTCCCTGTGTTAGCACGAGGAAACGGTCTTTGCTCAACCGTACCAGGCATGGTACGTATTATCTGGTGCGGGCCATCATTTGGAGCTCTGTTCTTGCACTTTTGATCTGAGCCCTATGTTGTTTTGTGTGTACCGTTTACTAACTATTTGTTTATCTCAGTTTCTTGGCATGGGCCATTTCATTATTCATACCCTGTGGGCTGGTCTTGGCATTTTAAACTTGTAACAACATGGTCCATGTGAAACAGGGCAGTCTGCACCCATACTTAGCAAGTTTTGGTGTGAAAATGTGAAGTAAAGTTCATAGCCAGCCGACTTTGGCACGACGCATGCTAGGATTTGGCACGGCTCATGCAAAAGGCCCCTGACACGGGTCGTTTTGAGTGGTGCCGACCATTTGTTCTTGGTCTCGTGCCTCTCATGAGCGGTCTGTGCCGCTCATTACTGGTTCATCCGGCTAACTTCTTTGCTCCACTATGGATGAACTATTGGTCCAATTTGAGAGTTCTTGTAGTCAATTTCATAATGCTCGAGATGACAAATCCGATGGAACCAATTACAAGGGCTGATTCTTCTTGGATCACTCCTTGAACTTTCCGCAACTCTTGGACAACGATCCTCCATTTCTTCCTAGGCTTCTACGAACTTCAAGTCTATTTATCCTTCTACTACCACGATGTAGAGTTCATGGCCTTTATATACTACCATTCTAACTCTAATGGACTTCAACATCTTCTACCATCCTTGTGAACGGTCTTCTATACAAATGTAACGAAAAGTACCCATGA
Source organism: Rubia yunnanensis (assembly GCA_037428765.1). Lineage (NCBI taxonomy): Eukaryota > Viridiplantae > Streptophyta > Magnoliopsida > Gentianales > Rubiaceae > Rubia > Rubia yunnanensis. Next base: position 49,223,937 of record CM075068.1, on the reverse strand, counting down.
GCCACCAACTAAGGATGATCAAAAAGGAAGATCTAGGTGCATGTGGATACAAGGAGTTCATTAGTATTAGTTAAGTCTACAAAGCACGGTATTTTGACAAGAAAACCAAACATGGCCGTCTAAACCCCTTGTCAAGTAAACTTAACTAATACTAGAAATACAACAAGTAAAACAAGCCAATCATTATGCCTAATGCATCAGTTAACACATGCATAATGGTGCATATCAATTATGTGATTACTTTATGTTGTAGTATTTTCCTAAGGAAAAATTGTCGTACGCCATTAGGCATTTTGAGGAAGTACGTGAAAGTTGGACATTTTTCATAATGGCAAAGAATTTGAAGGATTTTCTAAACTCATCTACTATATGAGGAACTATTACTAGGTTTAGTTTTCTTGTGCAAGCATCATTCTCTAAGATGCCCATTGATACTTTCCATGATTTGTTTACACCTTGATATAGTTCTTTAGATATCCATAGAGTATCAATGGTATAGTTAATTTTGTGATAATTTTGATAACCTTTTTTTTTATTGAAGGTGTATTATTTATCCTTCTTGTCTATATGCATTATGCTTACCATGGCCACATGTCATCCGAATGGCATTCGGCGCTGGAAATGGATAATGAAATTTGTATTGTTGTATATATTACATGTACCAACATTGCACATGTATAATTTACCATTATGTTAAACCGATCACATTTATGTGATATTGCTAATTGTTCATTACACGTTACCAATGGTATGTAAAAAGCGACGTTGGTTAAAACGACCTCACAAGCACTGTACATCACTGAAGTAACACCCGGGTTGCATCATTGCAAGCGAAGTTAGTATGTTAAAATGATGTCAGGTTATCAATATTCCACATCATCATTGCACGAGTGTCAACCTAATTGACATCATTCAACTTGACGTCGCACAACAACATGCTACTCGACTGTAATGAATTTGTTCATGCTGACGTCGAACTATGGTTGCCCGGGGGATTGGTACATTTTTAATTACCGCATTTTTTATACAAAAAATGGAGTAAAACAAAATATTTATTGCAGTTTGAAATCACGATCAAAAGTCAGATTCTACGATGTCCATGACATAAATGTGCAACATTGTATACAAGTATAGACAACATCACACCACAAATTTGAGACATCAATCATGCCGATGTCACGGTTTTCTTGGCATGGCGGCCCCCTGAACATGTACCATAGTCGCACTATAATCGGTATTCCTACTGGATATTGACTATTTACCCCAGTTATTTTTCCAAAAAACCAAGGTAAAAAATAATACCTTGATTTTCAACCGAGGTAAAAATATAATTTTTACTCCGGCCACCTTTACCTCGGTTTTTTTGGACTAAAAACCTAGGTAAAATACCCTGCAAAACTGCGGTAAAAGATGTTGTTTCTTGTAGTGTAATGATCAGATCTTGCATGAGATCTCTGGTGGTTTAGTTTCTCATTGGCTATCACAAGGGAATGATGCAATATCTAACATGAACAATAGGTATTTTTTGCTTGTCCCAAATAGCTATCACCTGTTGGATTCCGTCTACAAACACTTAAGCTTTAACTAGAGAGATGACCAGGCTGTTATACTGGATTGGAAAGAAGAATCCTATGTATCTAGGCCGGATTACTTGGGAAACAATTGTGTTTCAATCTATATCTTTGAGAAAGATGAACTCTCTACCACATCCCCGTATCATCACAGCTGATGATGTGTTTCTTACTCCTAATCTAGTCACTACCACAGAGACCCCCCTCTAGCACCATTGTTTTAGCACCGGTCTTGAAAACCAGTGTAAACAATGTAATAGCACCAGGCTTTTTAAAATTTTAACACCGGTTTTTAATAAACCGGTGTTTAATTTTTAATTTCAATACTGGTTTTTTATAATGGTGTTAAATTTGAAATAGCACTTGCTTTTATAAACTGGTACTAAAAGTTTTAAAAATTATATCTTCCCGCCAAAAAATTGCCAAAAATTACAAAATAGCATCGATTTTGGAAAAATAGCACCGGTTTTCAAAAACCGGTGCTAGAAATTTTAAAACTTCATCACCAAAGAATTTCAAAATTCAATTTTCCCACCAAAAATTTCAAAATATTCATCGAAAATTTTAAAAGTTCAATCTTTCCGCCAAAGAATTCAAAACAATTTTCCAAAAAGTTTTTAAAAATTCGCCAAAAATTTCAAATAAAGTTGCGAGAAATTTCAATGGCTGGGAGCAGCTGCACGCAGCCGCTCTAAACTAATTTTTTTGAACTTTCAAAATCGTTCACTTCTTTCGTTGTCTTTAACTAATAACTAAGTTAAGTTAACTAGTAAACAGTTAATCCTTATTTGACTTTTAATATATAAACACTAATAACTAGGTTGACTTTGACTAATCAACGGTCAAACTGTACATGACTTTCAATATATAAACACTAATAACTAAGTTAAATTTACTAATAAACGTTCAATCATTTAGTTTCTATATATGAATACTAATAACTAGGTTGACTTTGACTAATCAATCGTCGACTTTGACTAATCAATCGTCGAACTTTACTTGACTTTCAATTAAACGCTAATAACTAAGATGACTTTAGCTAATTAATGGTCAAAGTACTTAACTTTCTATATGTAAACACTAGTGACTAAGCTAACTTTAACTAATCAACGGTCAAACCTTACTCAACTTTCAATATATAAAAACTAATAACTAGGTTGAATTTGACTAATCAATGGTCAAACTTTACTTGACTTTCTATATATAAATACCAGTAACTAAGTTGACTTTAACTAATCAACGATCAAACTTTACATGACTCTCTCTATATAGAAACACTATCCACTTTCGAGGGAGAATCCTATGATCTTTAAGCCTACATTTTTATTTTTTCTATACATAGCATTATCTCTTCATTTTGCAATAGGACTAACTATATTCTGACACAGAAAATTACCGGACACTCCAACCCCCAAATTTTGATACAGGGGTATACGAGGGATTTTCCATAAGAAGGTTTGAGGAGCTGGAATCTTTATTTTTGCAGTCCATAGCAGCCTCCACCTTTTGCAGACAAGGCCGTTCCTATTTTTTGACACACGAACTACCTCAGAATAAGGAAAAAAACAAACACGACTCCTTTAAGTTCCACCACTTGAAGGGGTCAAACCCTCAAGCGGGCCGAAGGGGTCCAGTCCTGGAAGGGGTCACCTTCTCGAAGGGGTTCACTCCTCGAAGGGGTCGTGTCCTCAAAGGGGTCATGTCCTCAAAGGGGTCGTGCCCTCGAAGGAGTCATCTCCACGAAGGGTTCCAGTCCTCGAAGGGGTCGTTTCCTCGAAGGGGGTTATGTCCTAGAAAGGGTCGTGTACTCGAAGGGGTCCAGCCCTCGAAGGGGTTGTGTTCTCGAAGGGGTCCATCCCTCGAAGGGGTCGTGTTCTCGAAGGGGTCCAGCCCTCGAAGGGGTCATATTCTTGAAGGGGTCCAGCCCTCGAAGGGGTCGTGTTCTCGAAGGGGTGCAGTCATCAAAGGGTTCGTGTTCTTGAAGGGGTCCAGCCCTCGAAAGGGGTCATCTTCTCGAAGGGGTCCTGTCCTCGAAGGGGTCATCTTCTCGAAGAGGTCCAGTCCTTGAAGGAGTCGTCTTCTTGAAGGGGTGCAGTTCTTGAAGGGTTTGTGTTCTTGAATGGGTCCAACCCTCGAAGGGTTCATCTTCTCGAAGGGGTCCTACCCCCAAAAGGGTTCGTCTTCTCGAAGGGGTCCTGTTCTCAAAGGGGTCGTCTTCTTGAAGAGATCCAGTCCTCGAAGTGGTCATTTTCTCGAAGGGGTCCAGTCCTTAAAGGGGACGTGTCCCCAAAGGGGTACAGTCCTCGAAGGGAACGTTTCCTCGAAGGGGTCTAGTCACCGAAGGAGTCATCTTCTCGATGGAGTTCAGTCCTCGAAAGGGTCGACTTCTCAAAGGAGTGCATCCTTCGAAGGGATGTCCATGAAGGGGCCATGTTCTAAAAGTGGTCCAGTCCTCGAAGGGGATGTGTCCTCGAAGAGAACGTGTCCTCGAAGTGGATCAGTCCTCGAAGGTGCCTAGTTGAAACCCTCGAGACCTGTCCCTCTTCGAGAAGGGAAAATAAAAATAGCAGCCTTTCTTCATCTGGCAGCACATATCTCCTATGGCATGTTGCATGGCCATTCAGGCCGGGTAGGGGGTCATTAATTTTGCGCACGCAAATTAATTAACCCCTTGCTAGTTATCACTTTGATTTGACGGATACGTTATTTGCCTGCGCTGCACTGAAAAGTGTAAAATGGCACCAGGCTGTCCATTTGCCTAAAATAGAAAGAACGGTTACAAAACTTTTACATGGGGCATGTGCGGTAGAAGTCATGCCCGGTCTCTTTTCACTAGAAGTTATACGGGAACACTTGGGAGCACCACAAACTAAACTCAACCTGCTCCCAACCCCAAAGAGAAATCCTCGGCACTCATCCAGAGACCGTTAGTGAAGGCCAACAACATCTCTTTATCTTCATCTTAGAGGTGTACATGGTAGAAGCGGCATTCCAGCTCTTCCTGGAGGAGACCACTCTTGGTTTGGAAGACACTCGTGGGGAACAAACCATGTCTGAAGAGCCAGTTCACACAACCGGTTGTATGGAAGTTGCATAGAGTGAGGGGCTAGTGAGTTTGTTCTCACGCCCCACGGTATTTTCATGGATGGTTACTACAGGCCCCTGTCATCACGAAGGGGTTAGCATTTTTCTCTCACGGATGGTTTCTACAGACCCCTGTCACTGTGAAGGGGTTACCATTTTTTTGCCACCTGGTTGTATCATCTAGATCAGGGGTAGTTTATTAGGTATCATGTATTAAGGGAGTGGGACAATGTTCCCACTCTCGTACACACTCACGGTTCTTTTTTATTTACCTTTACCTCCGACAAGCGACTAAGCTAACTTTAACTAATCAACGGTCAACCTTAACTCGATTTTAAATATATAAACACTAATAACTAGGTTGACTCTATCTAATCAATGGTCAAACTTTACTTGACTTTCAATATATAAACACTAATAACTAAGTTGACTTTAAATAATGCACGGTCAACATTTAGCTTTCTACATAAAAATGATAATAACAAAGTTGAATTTAACTAATATATGGTCAACCCTTACTTGGCTTTCTACATAAAAATAATAATAATAAAGTTAACTTTAACTAATCCACGGTCAACCATTACTTGACTTGCAATATATAAACACTAATAACTAATTTGACTTTAACTAATCCACGATCAATCCTTACTTGACTTTCAATATATAAACACTAATAAACAAATTAACTTTAACTAATTAATGGTCAAACTTTATTTGAAATAGTATATAATAAATACAAACAAAAATGTTTGACTTTGACTAATCAACGGTCAAACCTTACTTGACTATTAATATATAAACATTAATAACTAAGTTGACTTTAACTAATTAACGGTCAAACTTTATATGAATTAGTATATATACATACAAATAAATATGTTTGACTTTGAGTAATCAACAGTCAACCCTTACTTGACTTTCTATATACAGACACTAATAACTAGGTTGAATTTTACTAATCAACGGTCAAACTTTACTTGGTTTTCTACACAAAAATACTAATAACAAAGCTAACTTTAACTAATCAATGGTCAACATTTACTTGTCTTTCTATATACAAATGATAATAACAAATTTGACTTTAAATAATCGACAATCAACCCTTACTTGACTTTCAATACAAAAACACTAACAACTAAGTTAACTTTTACTAATCCACGATCAACCCTTACTTGACTTTCAATATATAAACACTAATAACTAAGTTGACTTTAACTAATTAACGGTCAAACTTTATTTGAATTAGTATATAAGTACAAATAAAAATGTTTGACTTTGACTAATGAATGATTAACCTTACTTGACTTTCTATATACAAACACTTATAACTACGTTTACTTGACTAACCAAAGGTCAAACCTTACTTGGTTTTCTACATAAAAATACTAATAATAAAGTTAACTTTAACTAATCCACAATCAACCCTTGGTTTTCTACATACAAATACTAATAACAAAGTTAACTTTAACTAATCCATGAGTAAACTTGTCTTTCAATATATAAACACTAATAACTAGGTTGACTTTGACTAACCAACAGTCAAACCTTAATTAAATTTCTATACATAAATACTAGTGACTAAGTTGACTTTGACTAATCAACGGTTGAACCTTACTTGACTTTCAATATGTAAACAATAATAACTAAGTTGACATTAAATAATTAATGGTCAAAATATTTTTGAATTAGTATATATAAATACTAATTTTAAAAATGGCTGAAAATAAGTGAAATGTCTATTATACCCCTGTGTAAAAAATTAAAAAATTAAAAAGGACACCATAACCCTCATTTCTTCCCCAGGTTTTTTTCCTTTGTTTTCTTTGCCAGTGCTCACAGAAATGGATGTTGGGCGGAGGTGGGGATCGACGAAACTAATTTTGGGCGACGATGATTCTAGGGTACAGGCGGAAATGATGGGCGGAGGAAGATAAGATCTAGGTATTGATTGGTTTGGGCGACGGTGGTTCCACCCAGTTACGGAGGAGAGATCAGCCAGTGGCGGTGGTGCAACGGACCAGCGGAATAACTTTGGACTGGAGCGGTTGTGGAGCAGCGGTGACGAAGCGACACAGTGCGGTGGGGATATGGTTTTTGGCGGAGGTAGGGCAAAGATAAGAGGCGGTAGAGCTAGGGCAGCGGTGGTGCACAGTTCTTTCTGGTGGCTGGTGGCGTGGGTTTTTGGCCGAGCTACGGTAGATTTAGGAGGTAACAGAGCTAGGTAGGGGTGGCGGAGCTAGGGCAGCGGCAGCGATTTATATAGATTTGCCCTGGATTTGTAAGTTTTACACTACTATTTAGTTTTTTTGTTTTGTACAGATTTTATTCCCTACAATGTCTTGTTAACTGAAACTTTGAAGAGCTTGTGTGTTGTTGGAGATGTATATATTGTCTAGCTATTTTTTCAAAGCTCTAGATAACCTTCTTTATACTGTTAGTTGTTTGCCTCCTTTTTTTTTCTTGAAGGGTTGAGAATTTTTAGTTCAGTGACATTTCACAAATATTTTCTTGGTTATCTCTTTAGTTTTGCATTTCATTTTTGGGTTTAAATGTTAGTAGTGTTTGTGCAAATATTAGTGGTTTCTGTCTCGGGATAGAAAAATCTAGGCCTCTTTCATTCGATATGAAGAATCTTGTTTCTAAAACTGGAAAGGAAAGATAGAAACATAGTTTATGTGGAGCCGAGAAGATACTACACAGCTAGGTTAGTTGTAGGACTCTAACTGAGTTTTCTTGAATCAGTGGGTTGTGTTTTCAGTCACTATATATGCCCTGTGTTCCTATAGTCTCATATACTAGCCTATTAAGTTCCACAAATACGGCATGTTTCTTGCATTGTTATTAGTACTCAACTTGGATAGCTTCAGCAAATTGTTTAAACCTTCTTAAATTGTTCCTGAAATGTGGTGTTTGAACCCTAATTGCAGAGTGGGGTTGGATTGGCTGAGTACGCCATAACGAATGAGGAGCAGACTCTCATAAGGCCACCTGAAGTATCAGCAGTCGAAGGAGCATGTCTCCCAGTTGCTGCTTATGCTTTCTGTGCTCTTTTCTACGAGTACGTTTGTATTTTGAACTAGGATAATTTTTTGTGAGTAAGGATTGATTAGTGGTTGACTTCTTTTGGGTCTATGTTGTGTACCTTATTAGTGTGTGGTGGAAGAAAGAGGCCAGTTCCAAAAGGTTTGTGTATGGGAATCCCACAAACCAAGGTAAATAGTTTTTTAGATCTAGTTTTTTCCACATCTTCCTTTCAGTTTTAGCTTCTACATTTTGAGTCAATATAGGCCTTTTCAGTTTCTTTTTGCTAAGTAGTGAGTTCCATTATTTTTCCGAAGTGGAAGAGTCAGAAGAAATCCAGTCGTGGATATTTACCTCAGGTTTAGGGATGTTATTAACCAGCTGGTCTAGTAGGGAGCAACCTGCCAAACACTGCAGCTGCTGGTTAAGGATAAATAAGTGTGCATCACCTTTTTCTTTATTGCAATTGAAGTGCATTAGTTGTAGATGTTATTTAGCTGTAATGGTAGCTACAGTTTAGAGTATGTTGTCTACTGATGATGCTACATCAAAATTATGTATGTTGTGTGTTGAGTACATGTATGTTGTGTGTTGAGTACATGTATGTTCTCGCCGTAGTGCTATTTTTTGTTATATTCTGGAATCTATATGTTGTGTGTTGTAGCTGAACTTAACATCGAATTTGTGAATGCAGTATTTCAAAGACAACCTTGATGACATGAATCCCCTGTACAACACTAAGAATAGAGTCTACACTCAAGGCTAAAGATTGGACAATGTAGTGATATGTTGGGGGCATGATGAATACATGTATTTGGTACATTTTCTTCAATTTCTTCATGAGTAATTATTTTTGAGTAATTAGTTCAAATCGGGTGAAAAGTTGAGTATTTAGTTTTTTTAGCATATTGTATGGTAGGGTATATTTGAGCATTTCTAAAGACAATAGATTCATGATTAGTTGTGTGGCTTAACCTTGTGATTTGATGTGTTCACGCAACATGATTCAATTGCTAGTTCAAGGTAAAGTTATGCTTAGTAGCGTAGATATTTATGTTTGGGATAGTTATGTTTAGTCTCATATATTATTAATTTTTTATCATACATTTTTTGGTTTTATTTCTATATTATCAATTTTGTAAAGTTAATTTTATTATCAAATTAATTTCCTACTAAATTGTTAATTTTGGATCTTTTTCCCTTCCTCTGGAACCGGCTGCGCGCATCCGCTTTCAGAGGAAGGGATTTTTTGTAATCATTGTAAATATTTTAGTATCGGTGCTAACAAAAAAAATTGGTGCTAAAATTAGCACCGGTTTAAAAAACCGGTGCTAACAAAAACATTGGTGCTAAAGTTAGCACCGGTTTTTAAAATCGATGAAACCTTTTCACCGCGCACTTAGGCATCAATTTTTTAGGGTCAAAAAAATTGGTGCTAGAACAAGAAAAAAATGGGTACTAGAGGGGGGTTCCTATGATAGTGAGTAAAGGGTAACTCCAGAATTTTCTCTACCAGAAAATTCATGATCTTACCTGGAATACTTCATAAGCTGGAACCTCATCTACTGGAGCAGCAAAGAAAGCTAAGAAAGCAAAGAAGGTGGCTGTGAAAGCCAGGATTACTGCTCTTCAAGTCCATATTTCTACAATGGAAGCATAGTTGGTTCAGTTGGATTCTTAGGATGAAGCCTGATTGTCCTCTATTTATTTTATTTTTATTTTTGTTCAAACTTTGGCATGTCATATGGCCCCAGGAGGGAGTATTTGGGATTCCTGGACATTCTTTTTGGTTATTTTGGTTTCTCGGATTTCTAGTACTTATTGTTTCTATTGGATTGGTTTTCAAACATGGCATTCTGGTGATATTAGTACTGATTGTTATGTTTGATGTTCCAACATAGATATTGGGGTTTTTTTTACTTTGGGGGCTATCGAATTTATGGAAATTTAAATTTTTTGAGCTTGTGTTCTAACATCCAGAGAGGATTTCTGTTGATTGTTCTATTTGCATAGTTTTTGAGTTGACAGTCCAAAAGGTTGATGGGTCCACAAAATACCAAAGGAGAGAATGTTAAGTCTATATTTATTTAATTAGCAATTTGTGGAAATTGTGCAAATAAGAAATTGATTGTAAAGTCCAGAAATGTTCAGTGAAAATAAGGAATTTCGAGATGCAATCCAAGAAGAAACATATTTCGTTCAAGAGTTGTGGTTGAAGAATACATCAATTACTATATTTAAGTGATTGGTTTGGATTTATAGAAATTGGAATAGATTTGATGGATATTCTTTTCAGAAAGGATTTGGACAAGATATTTTAGTTCCTACCTTTAAGGGATTAGATTTGGTAATTCCTATCTCTAAGGATTTGATTGTAATAAGAATATTATGTGAAAAATGTTCTATATTCACACGAGATCTCATAAGTTCGAGGGGTTTAAATAGAAAACGTTCAAGCTGAGTTACTCACGCTTTTAATTGAAGATAATCAGCAGCTAGGTGTTCCATATTTCGCAAAGTGCTCAAGAGCTTTCGCCTGTGTTCCAACATGATCAAAACCTTTTGATCAAGTTCAGAATCGTATACTCCCTCCGTCCCAATTCAAATGCACAGAATCTTTTTCACACTCATCAAGAAACTTGTCTAACCGTTAATGATGTGGTGTCCCTAATCAGGCGTTCTAACTATTTTTTACCATTACCTCCCATTCCTGCAAAACAAATCTCGGAAGTGATTCTGAGGGAAATACTCCGACGATCAAGTTTGTGTTCTCCCTCAGAGAATTGGAATTACTTAGTTTTAGTTTCATTTACTTTGTTTAGTGTTTCTTCCCTTGTGTTTATAGATGTTCAGGATCGTGGTTTTGCATTTTCAGCGTCGGATATTGTGGGATTTATTATGGCTCCTAAAATCTTGGTTCGTGGCTAAAACTTCGAACGTGTTTCATCTTATCGGTTCATGGCCACGTCCTTCAGACAAGGCTCAACCTTTCTCGGTTCGTTAGCCCTATTCATGTTTCATTCTTAGTTTGGGCCTAAAGAATGGGCTAGGTGATATGGACCATGGGCTAGGTATACACCATTCTTGGTTTGTATCCACGGGCTCCCCAATTTCTTGTGATCATCTTTAGTAGGTTACCCAAGGGTACTTTTTGTTTACATTCTATGTGAAGGCCGTTCGTAAGGGCGGTAGAAGATATTGAAGGCCGTTCGCAAAAATGGTGGTAGAGACAAAGGCCATTCACATTAGAATAGTAGTAGACGAAGGCCACAATCATCAATTCGTGGTAGAAGGAGATTGACGGCAAAGATAGGTGGCTACGGAATTCATAGCAGCCATTGAAGAAACATGGAATCATGGTCTGATGAGTTATGCTTCTGTTCGAGAACGATCCAAAAAGTTTTAGCCTTCAAGGCTGGTTCCATTGGAATCATCTTCTTGAGTACTAAAAAACTGACTACTAAAACTCTCAGATTAAACTAACAATTCTCACATAGCCAAGAAAACTAGATCAGCCGATCAAGGCACCAACAAGTCAATGTAGGTCGTGCATGGTTTGACACCAACGACCCGGGCCAAATGAAATGACCCGTGCCAAGGAGACCATTATAAGACACTGGCGCAACCCGCTCTAAACACGATGGGATGCCATGCACAAATGAAGAACCCCTCACTATGGCTAAATATAGGCGCGGGACGTCCCATTTTAGGCGTCTCGTGTTGTTTCAACTCCATTTTACCAAACCCATCCGGCAGGGTGTGGGAATTTAGATGGCCCACACTAAGTTTCTAAGCAAAGCTCAGATCTTGATCACAGCCTGTGCCAACGACCATGGGCATGGATCAAGACTTTGAGATTTACCACTCTGACGGAGCCCGGTAGGAGATAATGTAGCCTGCGCCAGTTTTAGACGCGACCTATACCAACTCTCACGCCACGCCCTAAGATGAAGATTTGTGCCATGCTTAAGAACAGGCACCCCACGCCCATGAAGTGGTGCAACCCATGGCAAGCCTCGCACCCCACATCAATTATGTGCCATGGGCTGAATTATCAGTGACACCCCACACCAGGCGGCGGCTGAGCTAGGGTTTACCCAATATTAGCCTATTTTGGGCCTATTTTTAGGTCCAATCTCCTACTACTATATATAGAACCTTAGTGTACTAGGTTTTCTTATCTTAGATACATTACTTCATATTTAGAAGAGTAGAGAGGATATTCTCTCCCTAGGTAACTTTATCTTTTTATCTTTTATTTTTCTTTGATCCTAAGATGTGGAATTCAAATATTTATTTGAATTCCATATCAAGGGAGTAGTTTCCATAGCTTGGGGATAATTGTAGTGACTTGATTTTATCTACATTCTTTTTGGGAATCTATAGTTCATCTAAATTTTGTGTCAATAATATTATTGTGATTTTCTTTTGAGTTTGAATGCATAAATATTACACCGCATATAAGCACACACTTTGGGTTGTATTCATGCTAGGTGCAAATATCGATGCCTCCTTGGGAAGAGAAACCTGGATGTTTGTATGGGTGGAGGAGAATGCATCTGCGTGGGTGTATGTACGGGAGATTCGAGGTCACTCTGATCCACTTACCATCAAACCAATCTTAGGTTACTTTGTAAAGTTGTCCGAGGGATTCTGGGTATAGTGCCTACAACCCTTGGGCCTAATGTATAGGACCTGAGGGAAGTATTTTCATTCATGATGAAAGATTAAGGCATAATAGCACGGGGGAGAATTAGACCTACAACAATGGTCAAACCTTGTTATACTCTCCTAATTAGGATGGCGGTGTCGATGGAGGGTTGCGAGAACACCCACCGTGACGGGATAGGGAAGTGTATGCCATCGGCCACACCACGTTTTATGGACACTCTATTAGGTTTGTTTAGATCTTTATGTGAAAGAATCGAGGATAGAAGCATTAGATTTACCAAGTCACTCAATGATTTCCCCAAGTGCTATCTTAATATTGTAGTTGTGTTTTACTTTCATGTTTATTAGTTGTTAGCTTGAAAAACAAACCCCTCCCTACTTTCATGTGTGCTTTACTAGCTATTCCTTCCACTCAGACGGATTGACAACCCGTTTGAGGTTGTGTTTTAAGTTGGTACATTAGACCTAGCATCTATGTGGACAAACTCAGGGCTTACCGTTAACTACCCTATATGTAGCGTAGCAGTAGGAACGAGCAGAACTATAAATTCTATCTTCTGACTGCAATACTTCTAACCGGATTAGATCTATGCTTTTAACAATCCCGGGGGGAGGCAGGTTAACCTCTTCCTAATCCTTCTAGGAATGAATGTTCTTCTTCTCCTATAAGAGTAATTTTTTTTGTTCTTTCTTTAGTCTCTTTTTTCAGTTGTATTCATTTTTCTGAATCTATAAAGCATCTTCTTTTTCTGGTAGTGTGTTGTTTATACCTGAAACATATTCTTTTTGGTCATCTTCTCCTGCGTACCACCCTTCCTTTTCTTTAAAGATTTTCCAGAATACCCGTGTCCAAGTTTTGTTACCCTAATTTAGGTATTTATTTCGAAATATATTACTCATGTCTGTCCAAATGTCTTCTTCTAACCATATCAATAATCCCACTGAAGATGTCCCAGTTGAACATATTTACCTTGAGGAGGATTCCCATCATACCATCGGTTCTTCCACCATTAACATTGTTTTGTCTGACCACTACTTTGAAGACTCATAGGCTTATTCTCCTTTTCTTTCTTTGTTTGTGCTTTGGGCTCCTACTTACTCTGAGTGTGTTCTCACACCTCTTGTTGGTTAGATATCTTGTTATTTAGCGTACCTCAACTTTGGTGTTTACTTTCCCCTTCCTCAACATGCTATTGAGCACCTTTCATCATACTAAATTGCTTTGTCCCAGTTTCATCCTAAGGGCATTGCAATTATTATGGGTTTCTACCATGTGTGTGACAGAGCAAATGTTCTTTTATCAGCTTCGTAAGGTAAAAAATTCCTTGGCTGAGTTTACATTTTACCTTGTTATTCTTGGTGTTGAGCTCGTCAATAGTTTTACTAGTAACATTGGTACATGGCGTAAAAAATGTTTATATGTGAAAATAAATCATGAATTCAAATGGGTTCTTCCGTCCTCAAACTATAATGTTCCTATGTCTAAGATTCCTACTCCGGGAGTTTGTCTTACTGCTGATTCTGAGTTCGTATTAATGCTCCGTGAGCACACACAATATCTGCACCATGCTGATTGTTCCATTTGTTTTTAATCTTTTTGTTTCAACATGTCATACTTTCTCTTTTCTCTTATTTTAGACACTACTCAATTACTTCTGTGTTTTCTTCTGATATGTGTTGTATACACAATTGTAGACATAGATCTAGCTGGAGGTGCTCCCGATAGGTCACTTCTTGCTGAAGATTACCAAGAGAGGGAGGAGACACTTATCAACTTCAATGAAGCCACTTATGATGATATCCCTCAAGAGGACATCTATAATAAGAACTCTCAAATTGTAACCACTAAGGGTAAAGTAAATGGTAGTGGAGAAGTCGTTGTTAACCATGCTACTGATGCCTCTAAAGGAAAGAAGTAAAAGAGGGAACAAACTGATGGGTTATCAGTTGTCTTGATGCCTCCTGGGAAGAATAGGTGTAGTGGCTAGCCTTATTTTTGGGATGCACTACAAGGTAATAAATTATTGGTGGAGGGGAATATTCCTGCTGCTCTTTCCAAACTTTCTCTCCATGAAACAATGGTTGTGGTAAGTTTGCTAGAAGTTTGAAATAGTTTTTGTTTCGATTTTGATGTACAACTGTCATATTTACTTGTGTATTTCTTTATAAGGTTGGTGAGAGTCTTCATCTTGTTAGTGAGAAAATTGCAAACTTTTCCAAGGATAACAGTTCACTCCTGGAAAAGTATAAATCTAAGGAGAACAGATGCGAGGTTTCGGAGACCTCTCTTAAAGCTGATGAGGAGCATGCAAAGACCATTGAATAATAATTCAATAAGCTCTGTTATGAGTTTAAGGAGATACAGACTAAGACTCCTACTTTACCTAGGTACCCCTAAATTCTTGTTGATCGGCTTTGTAAAACGAAGTTCTTCTTCAAACTGTTTGAGGATATTTCTAGCTCCGCTAACATTATTGGTTATTGCAAAGCTTTAAAAGACTTACGAAAGTTGAATCCCACTGCTAAGGTGAAGAAGTTGCCTTCCTTTGGTAGATCTATTACAGTACTGGAGGAGCGCAAGGGTATGCTGAATAAGGGGTTTGTTCAAAAAGATTTATGATGGTGGACATCCTTATGCCCTACTATGGTATCTCAAGGGTTTTCCTTCCTTGCTTTCTATTCCTGAGCTTTGAGGTTGCCAAGTTGATTATGTTGAAGGCTTCCCGTTTGCTTTTCCTAACACTAAACGAACTCCCAATCCAGATACTGATGCACATGCAGAGAATTATTTCTAAGATGCGAACCAAGGAACTTTGTCCAAAATGTGCCTTTATCTCATAATAAAGTTAGTTGATTTTTAGAGATTTTATATGATTTAAAACAATATTAACCTTTGTTTGTAACATGTAATGGTACTGTTGTGTAAGTTCACACTTCGTATTTTTTTTTACTAAAACTTGGTGTTTCTATTCTGATTTTATATTTTTGTTTCATATTTGTTTGTGTGCAAGGTTTTGATATTTTGATCGACAATAAATTTTTAAACATTCTAGGCATGTTTGGATCAAGTGGTCCTCTTGGGCATCATCTTAGATCTATATCTTTTAATTCTTAGTTTCCTAGTGGGCTTATTGAAGCTACTAGCTTCATATCCTTAGAATATCTTGTGTTGTTTTCTAGCGGCCATTCTTCTCATATTGGGACCTCAGATTTAAATTCTATCCTCTTATGTCTCGGATGGTACGCTTCCACTTCTTCCTCATCTCCACTTTCTTTTAGGAATCACCCGTGTAGTAAATTTGTTCTTGATGGTTAAAATCTTTAACCTCTTGATAAAGATATCGTTCGCAGCTTGGTTGATCTTGAGTCTATTGGCGTACATAAAATATGTTCGCTTAAGCTTCCTAGTTGTATTCAAGAATGGGAGATGTCACTTGGCCTCTGTCTGAATTATATGCTTCTCGGTGTGAATGATCTAGATATTGGATGGAAGAATTCTTGAATGAGACGGAGGAGCATATTCATGAATTAACAGGAGTTCTTTCTGAACAGAATGACCTAATTCATGAGCAACAACTAAGCATAGTTAAAATTATTGGTCAGGAAGAGGAAGCGAAGAATTTTTCTACGCGTATGGCGTGCGGGCCTTATTAGAAAACCGGTATCATAGACAAATAGGGTTCTCGTATCGATGTGCTATAGTTGGCTATTATTGATAAGATGTAAGTAAAGAACATCGAAAGTGATTTTCCTTACAAGATGATCTTTGATATTTATAATGTACGGCTGCGATAATATCACCTTCAAACTAAACAAAGATGCGAACATCACCAATGATCATCTCATGATTCCTATAAAAATTAATTTCCATATCCTCCACTTTGGATTTACACATAGAATCTTCTTAGATTGATGATATGCCAAGTGTTGGGGATGCTGCTACCATCCAATATTTCTAACTCGTAACAGTGGGATTTCTGTGCTTTCATTATCTTATACGGGCCTTCCCACTTTAGGCTTAGCTTTAATTTTTCTTTTGCCAAAGTCGCTTAATTTTTTCACAGCACAAGATTACCAATTTGAAATTGTGTCTTCTTGACTTTCTAATTGAATGTTGTGGCCATCTTTTCTTTGTACTTTACCTTTGTGATCGTTGCCCATTGTATTTTTTCTTCGAGTTCGTCTGAATCCAACCTTCTCAATTCGGGATTATCATCCTTCCTGTATTTTTCCACTCGAAGGATTGAGTTCCTTATTTTCGTTGGTATTACCGCTCGCGACCATAGACTAGACTATATGTGTATATTAAGTTAGTTGTCAAACTGTTGTCCTGTACGACCATAGGGTGTTGGGTATCTCGTCCACCCAACCAATTCTCTTTCCTTGTAATATTTTTTGAATTCCTTAAACTATGGTCATGTTTGTTACCTTTACCTGACCATTTGGCTAAGGGTGATCTACAGACACGAACTTTTATACAATCCCTAATGTTGAGGACCATTCAGCAAAGGTTGCACTTGTGAATTGTGTGCCATTTTCTGTGATGATAGTTTGTGGCACCCTATAGCGAAAAACTATACTATCCCAAACAAACTTTCTTGTTACTTATATTGTGACTCTTCCTAATGGCTTCACTTCCACCTATTTTGTGAAGTAGTCAGTTGCCACAATGAGAAATTTTGCATTTCCAGCTCCCTTTGGAAAAGGCCCAACTAGGTCGATTCCCCATTTGTCAAATGGAGAAGCTCCATATATTTTTGTTAAACAATCCTGTGGTTTATAGTATATCGTGGCATTAATCTTGCAGTTTTTTCACTTTAGCGCAAACTAATGTGCATCATTGAACATAGTTGGCTAGTAGTAACCTGTCTGAATTATCTTCTTAGCTTGATGCGTTCCACATAAGCCTTCATGCACTTCCTTCATGATCACGACTGCTTTCGATGGTCCTAAACACTTTATCCATGGAGATAAGAATCTTTTTTTATTTAAGATTTCTCCTTCATAAACATAGTTGTGAGATTGCAATTTAAACTTTTTGGCTTGTATCTTGTATGTTGGAAACTTTCCCATTGCAAAGTAATCTTTTAACGGTGTCATCCAGTTTACTTCTTTTGTCTAGACCATTGACACAGTTGTTATTACGGTACTTCTAACTGGAATGACCTCCACCTTCACATCTGTGTGTCCTATCAATGAATTGAATCTAGCTGTCACCAATTTGCTCAAGGCGACTGCCTTTGTGTTCTCACTTCTTGGTACGTGTTGAACTAACAAACTCTAGTTGGGTTTTCAAGTTAGGTTTTGAGCTGACAAACTCTTCTTAAATATTTTAGCAACTGCTCTTCTTTCACTTCATAGTCCCCCCTACTTGCTTGACTACTATCCGTGAATTTCTAAAGCACTTAACACTTTTGACCTTCATCCTGATTACAAGGTCTAAGCCACATATTAGTGCCTCATATTCAGCTTTATTTTTGGTGAGCGGTAAGTCAAAACGAAGTGAATACCTGCGCTCCCCTCTTTCCAGATTAACCAAGAGCAGTCATGTGCCGCAACCTTCTTGGATAGATGCTCCACTGACGAACAATTTCTATGCAATATCTACCTACTTGGATTTCCCTTTGTCTATTCCAAGATTTTTTTGCATATTTACCTCTTGTGCATCAGCACTTGTTATCTCCGCAATGAAATTTGCTAGAGCTTTTTCCTTTATTGCAGTTTATGATTCGAACTGGATCTCATACTGCCTCAATCAAAGAGCTCACTTGGTTATTCTTCAAGATGATTCGGGCTTGCGTAAAATATTCTTGATTGGGTAGTTAATATAGAAAAGGATGCCATGACTCTGGAAATAAGTTCGCAATCTCCTTGCTGAACATACCAAAGATAAGGTTAACCTTTCGATCGGCAAATACACCTTCTCTGCACTTTGCATCATTCTGCTGATATAGTATACTAGTACTTGTTTTTGGACTTCTTGACGCACCAAAACTGAGCTTACTGCATTTTTTGAAACCTCCAGGTATAGATATAGGATTTCTCTAGGGATTGGTGATTTTAGTGTTGGCAATGCTTGAAGCTGCTCTAACCTCCCTCCACTCGCAGTCATTAAAGTCGTAGCTAAAATAACCTAAGCAAAGGCATTGGATCAAAAATAAAATTTATATTCTACACCCAAACTTACTACTAAGCTACTTATGGGGTAGTTAGTGGAAAGACCTTGTCCGTAGAGATGCTAGTGTCTAATAAGAAACTATACACAACCACTGCCGGGTTGTCAATCTATCTGTGTGCTAGGAATATCTACTATCGTGAAATTGGGGGGGGGGGGGGGGTTTCAGTTAACAACTACAAACATAAAGACAAAAATAAGAGAAAACTATTTGGATAGAAACTTAGGAAATATTTGTGTAACATGGTTGATTAAATGTTCTGATCCTTTATTTTATCACATGTAAGACATCGATAACCTAATCTAGTGATCATAACACATGGTGTGGTTGATGGTCAGCACTTCCCCATACCTATCAAGTAGGGTGCTCTTGCAATCTTCCATCGGTACTGCCTCCGTAATTAGGAGAGTGCGACAACGGCCCCACCGTTGCGTAAATCTATTTCTCCCCATACAATTACGTCTCGGGCGTTACACCATGAATGCTATACCCCTAGGCCTAAAGAGGAAAAGGGAAGTAGGCACCTTATTGATGGAAATAGAACTGCTTAAAACCCTAGCTTGCTACTAAATGCTATCTCTACTCGTAACCCTTCAGACCAACTCTCCAGGTAAGACTGGTGTGTAGTCATCGTAATGGTAAAACACATAAAAGACCTACGTGCACACACCTACGTGGACCCGGATCCCGCTACCCATATCACATCCAAGTTTCTCTTCCTCGGGTGGTATTAATATGTGCACCAACATGAGTGTAGACTAGAGTATATGCTATTGGAGTATCATTTATGCAATTAGAACAATTTAAGAACAACCCAACATGATACCACAAGCACATAGAATTAGGAGATCTACTAAATCACACAAAACGTAAATCAACACATGAATACAAATATTATCTCCAAGCTATAGAACTACTCCATAAACATGGAATTAAAGTACTTCATTGAGTTCCACATTTTTGGGCAAAAGAAAAATAAAGAAGAGAAAGAACCTAAAGAGAAGGGAGGAGTTTTCTCTCTCTAAGCTATACTTCAAACCCAAAATATGATCTAAGATATGACAAAAACTTCTAACCCTAGTAGACTAATGCTATACTTATAGTAGTAGAGAATTGGGCCTAAAAATAGGCCAGAAACCCTAGCAACCACCTCTTGACACGAGGTGTCACATTGGGCACAGCCCGTGCTGCTGAGGTTGCCTCATTTAGCGCGGCTGGACCATTAAGGTATGGCCCATCAGGCTCATGCTTGTGCAGGGCGCCGAGCTTGGCACGGCTGTGCTACTACTACTGGGTGTGTCATCTGGTGCAGGCTATTGTCTCAAGCTCCATTCTTGCACTTTTTATTCGCACCTCGTGTCGTTTGGCACGTGCTGTCAACCAGGTCCTTATTTTTCTCAGTTTCTTGGAACGGGCTGCATCATTCTTCACACCTCATAGAATGGTCTTGACATTTGTGACTTGAAATGGTACAGGCCATGTGAAACGGATTGATCTGCGCCTATACTTAGCCTGATTTAGGGTGAAAAGGGGGATAGAGGACATGGCTAGCCAAGATCGGTACGGCTCGAGCCCAGGCCCATCACGGTATGTGTGGCGTAGGACATTTCATGCCAATAGCAGTTAACACGGGCTGTGTTACGTGGCACGGGCCGTGTGTGATTGGTCTCGTGCCGCCATGAACAGTCTGTACCACCCATTGCTACTTCGGCTGGCTGACTTCTTTGCTCTGCTAAAGATAAATCGGTAGTCCAATTTGAGAGTTCTTGTAGTAAATTTCATAGATCTTGAGAAGAAAAATCCAATGGTTCCACCTTCAAGGGCCGATACTTCTTGGATCATCTATTAAACCTTGTGCAACTCTTGGATAACAATCTATCGTTTCTTCCTTGGCCTCTTTGAACTTCAAATCTGCCTATCATTAGCTCAATCCTTATACTACCATGCATTAGAGTTAGTGGCTTTCATCTACTACCATTCTATGCAAATGGCCTTCGATATTATCTACCGCCCCTGTGAACTGTCTTCTATACAAATGTGACAAAAAGTACACAAGCCACCTACTAATGATGATCACAAATGAAGATCTAGGTGTCCGTGGATACAAGATGTGTATAAGTATCAATTAAGTCTACAAAATGCAAGATTAAGACCCAAAAAAACCAACATGGTCGTCTAAACCCTTTGTCGTGTAAACCTAACTAACCTAGCAATCAAACAAGTAAAAAAATCTTATTATTATGCCGAATGCATTGGTTAAAGCATGCATAATAATGCACATCAATCTCCCCACACTTAAACCTTAACTCGTTCCCAAGTAAATAAAAACAAGAAAAGGCTTAAGCCATGTGTAGCATGCAAGTATAAGTTAGCCAATGTGTTCAACTTATTCCCAAGCTACTAGTTCCCCCCAAAGAAGTAAGAATCTCACAACTCTCACACTCCCAAAAGATCCTAAAGTAACCTAACCACCCAAAATAAAGTGAAGAAAATGGTAAGCAAGAATGATAAGTGTTAAGCAAGCTTACTTTCCCAAAAAGTTTCCCAACGCAATCCAAGAGTCATTGCCAAAAAAATATCTACCAAGGAAATCCAAGAGGTCCTCAACTTGGTTGTAACTAAGGATAACACTAGATTCTCAACTTAGTTACAACCAAGGATGATGCCAAAGAATCGCCAACCTAGTTTCTATTTTCTCTAAATTTCTCTCACTTTTCCTAGAAGCACTTTCGGGTTTTCATTCTAGCTTTCACACATGTTAAGCTCATATTCTCATCTTTTTCCACACGGCCTCTCATTTTTGCCTAGGTTCATAAACCTAGCCGAGCCTAGCATCTCATTTTTACCCAGGCCTTTCAACCTATCCGGGTTTTTCCCAATGTTACCTAAGTGGCCCTTTTGGGTTTCCAACTTAGCTGGGTATTGCTTTTTTTCATTTTTTAAAAATTTTCAGCTTTTTCAGTGTAGCACAAAATGCCCCGTAGTTGGGCTTCATACTACATGAAGATAAGGAAAAATAAAAAATACACCACCAAAGTATCTAAAACAACTACCCCGAGACAAACTATGGATGCTTCCAAGTAATCACACCACCAAATTAGCATCTAAAACATCCTAAAACAAATCAATCGCCAAAAACAAAAGAAACAACAACAAAAAAATCAAAGAAATATCAAAAATACAAAGGAATCTCAAGATGAAAACTCCCTAATTGCCCAACTACTCCCTCCCCCACACTTAAATCATGCATTGTCCCCAACGCATCATAAAAAATGGAACATATAATTAGAGTTGAGAAGATAGTGGCACTTACTTTTGCAGCCCCAAAGGGCCTTCCTTCTCTTGCCTCGTATCATTCCTCTCAATGTACTGCATAGCTTTCATGGGGGCTTCCATGGACTCCAATGTAGTGCTGAAATCCTCCATTTGTGATTGCATGCTTCTGATCGCAAGACCAACCTCTTGTATAACTTGGGTAGAACTCGCAACTTTCTCCCCAAATGTGCACAAGTGGTCAAGAATGTTCCTGGGTACTTGAGTGCGGCTAGGTGGCACTCTAGATGGTGTCTCGCCATCCACCTCATTGATCTCTATCTTTCATTTGGATAGAATCCTATAGAACTCCTTCTCAAAATGTGGGTCAGGCTCTAGAAATAAATCATCCAAGCTCGTCTCATGATCAATGGAGGTGCTCTCCGGCTGAGGAAGGATCATGAAATTGCAAGTGGTTACACCTCCATATAACCATACAAATCTGTCACCCGAGGTTGTAGGTGCTATCATAAAAGCCCTAGCTAGCTTCTCAATAGTGTACTTCATCCCCGAAAATCCAAAACTAGCCAATGCAAATGGAGAAGGGTTGGATAACGCAAATATTGCACCAAGAGCCCTACCATGCCTCCCATCGAGATCTTTCCTCCTTTTCTCTCTCATTGGCACGTATTCTTGTACACAGGCTCCCACTAAGTTTGGGTAAAAGCTACCCTCAGGAGTCATCGTCCAAAGCCAATGCACATCCAAAGCCTAACACTGCATTAGTTCGCTATGGCAAAATACTCCAATCGATAGCAAGCATTGAACATAACGCAGCACTGGATGAAATATAGTGGTGCTCTTGCATAAGTTCTTGCTATCTGTACTCGTCAACATCCTCCAAAAGTTACCAAGTGAGAAAGGTAAACCTTGTTGGTGCATCCTCAGAACATCTCTTCAGTATCTCTATCCAAAGGCTTGAGCCACCTCCCGTTGTCTCATCATGTATTCTTCGTTGTCCAAATGGAATTTAATAGCCTTCCATCCCTACACATCCGTAACATGCAATATAGTGGTTAACAATTCCAAGGCCGAGTAGATATAAGTCTTTGAATGATTCTCTAGAAAGCCATCTAGGCTTATCCGACCGAGCAAGTAACGGGCTCAAGTAGGCCTAGAGTTTCTAGAGTATCCTTGCACACAAAACCCGTCTCCAAAATGGTCCTCTTTGGTCCATTCGAGCACCTCTACCATTGGGCTGCGGTCCTAGAAATGGTAGTCAACCCCATGAACTCCTCTGTCACAAATGCGGGGTTGCAAGGAAAGGAAGTTACTGGCTCATTTCTCCTAACTTTAGTCGGCTTCTTCCTTTCCTCACCCCGGGAAAGTCCCTTTCTCCGAAACACTCTGTTTGGAATGCATCTAACACAATGAAAGAGAAAATGGTAATGCAATAATATACAAGGCATTCCCCACCAAAATTATTCAAAAAGAACATTCATCCTAAATAGCCTAATCATTTCAAATCATTCTATTCTTCAACATAAAGGCTATTCAAGCAAGAACTATCCTCTTTGAACAAAAACATCATGGAAAATCATACAAACCCATCAACAAGAGCATGAATTCAAGAATCATCCCTCCTAAATCACCACAACACATGAAGATCATATCATCCAAGCATAATAGTACATCAATCCACCCATACTTACTTCAACAAAAGATCATTCAAACAACCCAAAAAACCATTCAAAAACATACTCACTTTCAAGATTCATGCTTCACATAACATCACCACAATGCTAAACAAAGAAAGTAAACACGAAGTTTAAAGGATTACCCGGAACTTGAAGCTAAGAGTTGAAAGATCTGCACAAGAAGAAACAAAAAGTGCTAAATTTTTAGAGAAAAGCTCCAATTTTTTGAGTTCACAACGAGAGTGTTTGAGTGAGTGTTTCTAGAAAGGTTTGAATGTGTTAAATGACTCAACTAGGTGAAATAATGTAACAAGAATCTAAAATTTCAGCAAAGGGTGATAAGGATGAGAAGTACAATTAAGATAAGGATAGTTTTTTTGAGATTTACAAAACTTAGGGGACAAAAAGTACCAATCTATTTAATCACAAGGGATGTTTAAAGTAATAATTACATAAAAATCCTAAGGAATAAGGGAATTTCAAAATTCATGAACCAAAAATGCAATTTTTAGCTTGAAATTCAAAAAAATTTAGAATGTTGCATTCTTTTGGTCCAATTGACAGCTCAAATGGGGTGCCGACACATGCACCCTTGTGTCAAGAGCATCCACACGGACCCCCTCATACCAAGGGTGTCTGGCATGAACCGTATCTTGTGGAATATGCCATGCCAATTCCGGGCACGAGGACCCTCGTGCCAAGGTATTGTGAGACGAGTTGTATCTCGTGGAACAAGCTGTGCCTAGCCCTAGCACGAGGCTGCCAACATTTTGACCTCTTTTTCCTTTGTTTTTCCCTCTTTTTCAAAAATATTAGTCACCCACCAAGCTCTAATATAATCCAAACAAATTCATGAGACTGAAACTCAAATTTACAAATCAATAAGAGTTTCATCACAAAATACTCATTACACATAGAGAAATATGAAATCTATCTATTCACTAATAATCACGAAACCAAAGCAAGAAGAAACACCGTATATTTCAGACTTATTTCTTTTTCATGCATCTTAATTGAAATAACCTACCGTTGGGTCTCAGGAGTCACCATCGCCGCCACCACCTATGATGACATCATTTTGGAGAGGCCTCCACAACGTGTCCCTCATACCGGGAACCTCCTTGTTTGTCGTAGAAGATGAAATTCCACACCTTACTAATGTTGAGTCCTCCGTCTTTACTTTGAGTTCAGGAGAAAGTCGAGGGGTATTTAAATGCTCGGCACTACCTCCTAAACACTGCAAGTTAGTTAACAGGGAAAAGCACTCCGATAGATATATATTATCACTAGAATTATGCAATGTGAAGGGCTCATCATTGATATCATCAATGGTAAGGAATTCATCTAAGCATTCATTCACATTGGTTAAGTGACAAGTGTCACATTGATCAAGTGACAAGTGTCACATTGATCAAGTGACAAGTGTCACATTGATCAAGTGACAAGTGTCACATTGATCAAGTGACAAGTGTCACATTGATCAGGATCATAAAAAAGAGTTACACATTTGCACACAAATGATGACTTAGATGAATCATGCCTAGACTTATGGATATCAAATCCAACCTTATCCATATCATCTTCTAGGGTTCGTGTTCCCAAATTGATATCAAATGTCATTCTTGACGTTTTAAGTAATGGTCTCCCAAGTAGTATTGGCGGTGTACTTCCATCATGCACCACATGATGAACGTAAAAGTTCATCGGGAACACTAACATTCCAACCCAAACCATCAAATCCTTCACTAACCATTGAGGGCTAGTTTGGGAGTGGTCGGCGAGTTGGACAATCACCCTAGTGTCCCTAACTTCACCTATATCTAGGCATTCGTAAAGACTATATGGAATCACATTAATGGATGCTCCCAAATCAATCATGGCATTTTCAACTAACTTTCCACCTAAGGATATAGGAATAGAGAACATCTCGGGGTCGTCGCATTTTTTAGGCAAATTTTTATGTTTTAAAATGGCAACTCCCCCCATTTTCAAGTGACCTATCTTTCTCATTGGTTTATTACTATTTTTAGTGCATGCAACTTTCAGAATTTTGCATATGATGGCACATGTTCTATTAGCTCTAGAGTCGAGATTGAAACCTCAACCTTTTCGAAGACTCTTCAGATGTTTGAATCATTTGTTGCCACCTTTGGCCTCCCCCTAAATGCATTTGAAAATGGCAGTGAGATGGTAACTCGTGCCTCGGGTGGTGGAAACTCCTTAGGGGTTCTTTCTCTACAAAAATCTCAGGCTCCTCAAAATTTTTCTTGTTTTCCTCCAAGATCCTATAATCTTCTTGCTAGACTTCTTTTTTAGGCTCACAAACCTCCTTCCCACTTCACAACGTTAGGGTACTCACATTCCTCGGATTTACCTCCGGTTGGTAAGGAATTTTTTCGGACTCCTTAGCCTCAAGTCGTCTCATTGAGGTGGCGAGTTTCCCGACTTGGATCTTGAGATTTTTGATACTTGAGAAGGACCTATTGCCAAGATCTTCACATTCTCACCTTGTTCTTTCCACGAACACCTAATACTTCTTTCCCAATTGGATGATAGCTTCCAAAATTTCTTCCCAGTCTTACTTGTAGAGAGGGGTGTGGTTGTTAGAAGAACCCTCACCCCTTGGATAGGGTTGAGTTGGAGCTTGTCCACCTTGGTACCCTTGAGCTTGGTTTTCCTCCCTCCAATAGAAGTTGCGATGGTCCCAGTATCTTGGGTTGAAACTGTTTGTGTAGGGGTCTTTCCTTGCATCTCTTTGGTTCCCTCGGAACCCTTATTGTTGTTACCCCCTAGAAAACTATTGCCTATTCCCATTGTTGTACTCCTCTACTTTCATCTCTTCCAAGTCATCCGCTACTTGTGGACAAGCCTCAGTGTGATGCTTAAGATTGCATAAGTCGTAAACCTTGACTTGGTGAACCATCCCTTTGAAAAGTTCCTTCATCATTGAAGCAAGAGATTGGGCTTGGTTTACTAACTTGGGAGATTGAGCTGGTTCATCCAAAGTCTTCACCTTTGATATCATACCAAATTGCCTCATCCCATTGGTCATCTCTTCAAAAAGGACCGTAGCATCTTTAAGACTCTTGTTTGCAATTGATCTGTTATACACGGCGTTTACCGTACCCATGTCTTTGTTGCACAACCCTTCGAAGAAGTAATAAAATTGGTCCCCCTCCTTAAAAGGGTGTTATAGACAGCTTGCCAACAGTCTCTTGAATCGCTTGCTGTAGTCATACAATGATTCATTTACGCCCTAGGTGATGTTGGATAACTGCTTCTTCAGTCTGGCGGACTTGGAGGCCTGAAAATACTTCTCGAGGAATCTTCTCTTCATATCCATCCAAAAGGTTATACATCCGGGAGGAAAGTAATACAACCAATCTTTAGTGGTATCTTGAAGTGAAAAGGGGAATGCCCCCAAGTTGTAATCATACTCCAAAACACCATGAGGTTTCATATTTGTGCAGACAAGGTGGAAATCTATAGATTTTTGTTGGGATCTTCCCCTGCCATCCCACTCTTCAATTCACAGTTCACGTTGGGTGGCAGTGGAGGGAAGGTGATACACAAAGGTTGATTCTCTAGATTTGGAGCTATAAGCCCCCTGAATGGCATGTTGTCTTCTACCATCTTAAGTGGCTCCTCTACTAAAATAGGTTCAGGTGGAACCCCCACTTTAGTTCTCCGTCTTCTCCTTCTCCTACTACCTGCGTTCTCCATCGGATAGTGTAAAATCCCTAAGTTCATGGCACGAGTGTGTACCATAAACTAGGAATAAACAATACCCAACTAAAAGCAACACTAGTAAATATGATTAGAAGTAAAAATATAACTATCACAAATGCCCAACAACAAAAACCAACAAACAAAGAAAACAAAAATAGTACTAACTACTCAACTAATGTGTTATACAAATTGAAAATCAAACTTTTAAACTAGCATTCCTAGCAACGGCACCAAAATTTGACCCACCTCCACTCGGGGTCATCAAAGTTGTAGCTAAATTAACCCAAGCAAAGGCGTTGGATCAAAGATAATATTTATATTCTACACCCAATCTCACTACTAAGCTACATATAGGGTAGTTAGTGGCAAGACCAGGTTTTTCAGGAGAGATGCTAGAGTCTAATAGCCAACTATACATAACCACGGCTGGGTAGTCAATCCGTCTCTGTGCTAGGAATAGCTACAATCATAAAATGGGGGGTTTTTAGGTTTTCAATTAACAACTACAAACATAAAGATAAAAATAAGAGAACTATTTATATAGACACTTGGGGAATTTTTGCGTAACATGATTGATCAAATGTTCCAATCATCGAGTTTATTATAGGTAGGACATGGATGAGATCGAGTTCTCATAACTCATAATGTGGTCAATGGTCAGCACTTCCTAATACCTGTCATGTAGGGTAATCTTGCAATCTTCCATCGTCACTGCCTCCGTAATTAGGGGAGTGCGACAATGGCCCTGCCTTAGCTCCTTTGCGTGAAAATCTATGAACATGAACATGAACTTATTGTGTATAATGTGTTGTGATTCTTCCTAGATAAGTATGTTAATGTTAAGTCAAGTAATGAATGTGATAGCATGAGTGAATGGTTCAATGATCTACATTAGGTTTGGAAGTGGATATCGATTGCCCCCAAGGCTTTATCTTTGGTAGTTTTAAAACCCTTTTTCTTAGTTTTGTTTGATGATTTAACATAGTTGCTTGATTTTACTAGTTTTCTTGTCTTTTAATTTTCATAACATAGGACCACCAAACAACCAACCTCCCCCCCCATTTACTTGCTTTTATATGTGTATATATTTCTACTCCTAGCCTAATAGCAACCTTTTGTGTCTAAACGCTTAAGAAAATCTCCCTTCTTCGTGGGCGACCCCAATTTTCCGATATCTACTTAGTTGTAGATAGTAAGAATTTAGAGCTTATAAATATTAACTTTGAGAGGCACGGCGATGACCTCCCACCCTCTAAGTTGATGGTTGATGATTTGAACGGTGGATGGTTCGAGTTGTGGTGCGGTGGATGTTTGAGAACTGATTGTTCGAGGGGTAATAGTTCCAGGAGTGGATACTTGATGTTCGAGGCATGAATGGTTCGAAGGGTATATGCCTCGAATGTACAATGGTTAGAGAGCTAATGTGGATGGTTCAACGCTC
This sequence comes from Rubia yunnanensis, assembly GCA_037428765.1. Lineage (NCBI taxonomy): Eukaryota > Viridiplantae > Streptophyta > Magnoliopsida > Gentianales > Rubiaceae > Rubia > Rubia yunnanensis. The sequence continues at coordinate 49,195,295 of CM075068.1, read as the reverse complement.
TCAGTAGTATACTCTCTCGAGGGGTGGTATACCCTCGAGGGCTAGTGTACTCTAGAGGGGTGGATGTGTAACCTCTCGAGGGATGGTATACCCTCGAGGGCTGGTACACCTCTCTCGAGACGTACATAGCGTACCCTCGAGAGTACCCCTTCCATATCACTAGAGAGAGTACACCTTCCACTCCTCGAGGGTACGCTATGTACGTCTCGAACATCTACCACACCACAACTCGAACCATCCACCTTTCGAATCATCAACAATCCGCTTCGAGGGCTCCCTACCACTCGAAACATCCACCCCTTCAACATCAACCATCTTCCGTGAGGGGTGTTCATTAGAGGTATCATTCCTTGATTTATTAACCCTCAAGGCCCTGGAACCATCAACCATCTCCCTCGAGGTATCACACCTCGACCCATCAAAAATCTGCCCCGCACCACTCGAACCTCTTCTCTCGAACCTTATACCAATCGAATCTCTCCACACAAATCCTCTATTCAAACCTTCTTCACTCGATCATCACCACTCGAACAATCATTACTCGACCCCTCCCCACTTGAACATCTCCACTCGAACACAGTACCACTCGAACCTCTTCACTCGAACCAATTACAACTCCAACTTCTCCACTCGAACCCAATACCACTCAAAACTCTCCATTAATTCATTAACCCTCGAGGTCTTGGAAACATCTACCATCCCCCTCGAGGCATCACCCCTTGAGTAGAGGAGGTTCGAGTAGAGGAGGTTTGAGGGTTCGAGTAGAGGAGGTTTGAGGGTTCGAGTGGAAAGGCTCTGACTATAAGGTTAGAGTGAAGAGGGTCCGAGTGGAGAAGTTCGAGTGGTGAGGGTACCATCCACCCCTAGAGAGAGTACTATCCACCCCTCGAGAAGGGTATACCATCCACCACCGGAGAGAGTATCATCCATCCCTCAAGAAGTTTGTCAACCACCCTTCGAGGGTACACCATCTACCTCTCCAGAAGGTAAACCATCCACCACTGGAGAGAGTACACCGTTCACCCCTCGAGGGTACACCATTTATGTCTCGAGAGAGGTGGACCAGCCCTTGAGGGTACACTACCCCTCGAGAGGTCACACATCCACCCCTCTAAAATACACTAGGCCTCGAGGGTACACCACCCCTTGAGAGAGTATACCACTAAGAGTGTCGAATCATCCACATTATCTTTCAAATCATGACCCACTCGAGGCATGTACTCGTCAAACCATCCATGACACCACCATTCGAACTACCTACCCCTCAAACACTAACCACCAATTCCTAGGACCATCACCCCCTCGAACCATCAATTCTCGAACATCCACCACATCACCACTCAAACTATCTACCTCTCAAACATCTACCATACACCTCGAGGCCTCCCTACCACTCGAACCATCCACCCTTTGAACATCAACCATCCACCTTGAGGGGTGTTCATTCGAGGCATCATCCCTCGGTTCATTAACCCTCTAGGCCTTGGAACCATCAACTATCCCCCTGGAGGCATCACTCCTTAACTCAAACCTCTTCATTCTAACATCTACTCGAACCTTAACCACTCGAACCATCCCCCTCGAGTCATCACCCCTCAATCCATCAATCATCCACCTCGCCACCACTCAAACCATTCATCCCTCGAACATCAACCATCCACCTTGACTCAAACCATCTACCCCTTAAACATCAACCATTTTTCTTGACTCAAACCTCTCTACTTGAACCCAGTACCACTCGAACCTTCACCACTTGAACCCGGTACCACTCGAAACTCTCAACTTGAACCCTCTACTCGAACCCAATACTAGTCAAACCTCTCCACTCAAACCTCTTCACTCAAATCTCGACTCGAACTCTCTCCACTCAAGCCCTCACCATTTGAACCAGTACCACTTGAACCCTAACCACTCGGACCTCTACTACAACCCTCTCCACTTGACCCTCACCACTCGAACCCTCTTAGCTCGAACCCAGTACCGCTCGAACTCTCTCTACTCGAACTAAGTACCACTGAAACCCTCTCCACTCGAACATCTCTACTCGAACCCTCTATTCGAACCCAGTACCACTCGAACCTCTCCACTCAAATCCCAACTCGAAGTCTCTCCACTCAAACCTCACCACCCGAACTTTCTTCACTCAAACCCAATACCACTCAAACCCTCTCACCTCGAACCCAGTACCACTTGAACCTCTCCACTCGAATCTCGACTCGAACTCTCTCCACTCAAACTCTCTCCACTCAAACTCTCTCCACTCAAACCCTCACCACTCGAACTCTCACCACTCGGACCAGTACCACTTGAACCAGTACCACTCAAACTCTCTCTACTCGGACCAGTACGACTTGAATCAGTACCACTCAAACCTCTTCGCTTGAATCTTGACTCAAACTCTCTTCACTCGAACTCTCTCCACTCGAATCTATTACCACTCGAACCCTCTCCACTCGAACCCAATACCACTCGAACCTCTTTATTCGAACCCTCTACTCAAATCCAGTACCACTCGAACCCCTCCACTCGAATCTTGAATTGAACTCTCTCTACTCGAACCCCCACCACTCAAACCAGTACTACTCGAATCAGTACCACTCAAACCTTTATTCGAACCCTCTCCACTCGACCATCTCCACTCGACTCTCTCCACTCGACCCTCTCCACTCGACCCTCTCCACTCAACCCTCACCACTCAAACTCTCATCACTCGAACCTCACCACTAGAACCAGTACCTACTGAGCTAGTACCACTTGAACCCAGTACCACTCAAAACCTCTCCCGTCGAACCCTCAGACCTCCACCACTCAAAACTATTACCGTTCAAACCTCTCCATTCGAACTTCTCTACTTGGACCTTCTCCACTCAACCGTTCTCCACTCAAACTAGTAGTACTTGATCCCAGTATCACTTAAACCAGTACTATACATGTAATTGGAAAGAGCTTCGGATATTGCCACGTATAAAAGTAGAGGACCCACATTGAATGATGGAAAACGGATAAACATAGACAATAATGCGTATGAGGGTAGGGGAAAAACAAAATTACAAAATTATGACGAAAGTTTACTATTCATCCAGGGATCGACACATTTAAGAGATGGGGATGGATGGATGGATTTGGATAAGGTGGATAACCCCAATCTCTATTTCTGATCTATATTCCCATTGATCAGAGGGGTTTTTGAATATGAAACCGTTGATATCATAACCTTGGACAATATATATACTACCATTTAGCATATGTTCTATTTCCATCTTGTATAGCATTAATTGTTGAACAAGAAGGTCACAAGATCAGAGGAATGGAGAAGTAAGAATCGAGTGAATAGAAGGAGCTGTTACTGGTGATGCTGGTGATAGCGAGGGGATGTGTGCCCCTCTGCTAGTAATAGATCTGGAGAATCCACAGCTGCTGTGATCTATTTTGGCAAAGTCTCAGCTTAAGGGAATGCCTCCACCAAATCAGGATGAGGTCAGAACCGCCGGCGAGTTGAACTGGACATCTCCATTAGCGTTGTAACAGCGGGTTTTGGCGAACAGGGCTCTCCGGTGAGGTTGGAGCAGAGTTTGTCGGGCTTTTATCGTTCTTAGCTGTGGCAGAAGGGGATAGATGGTTTTCTTGGTGGCGCCACCTCTTAAACAGTTCATTCAGGCTGAGCCTTGGTCGTCTCTGGCATAGGTGGGGTAGAGGAGGCGGTCGGCTTAGGCTGTAGAGGTGGTGGGAAGGTTGGGAGAGGTGGTAGGCGGGAATGAGTGGAAGAGTGGGAATTGAGCTGGTGGTCTCCGGTGGTGTCACCACCAAAGCTTGGTGAGCTACGGTTTGCTGCCGGGTGGCTGGTGAAGAGGAGACCGGTGGTAGTGGAAGGTGGTGTATATAGAGAGGGAGGCGTACTCAAATTCTCACCACTCAATCAGGAGAACTCGAATGTTTCCATCAACCATGCACCTCGAGGGGTGTTGATTCGAGACATCCTCCCTCGAATCATCAATCTCGACCCCCTGAAACCATCAACCATCCCCCTCGAGACATCATCCCCCAACCTATCAATCAACCGCCTCGCCACCAGTAGAGTCATCCACCACTCGAACATCAACCATCCACCTCAACGGGTGTTCATTCGAGGCATCATCCCTCGATTCATCAACCCTGGAGGCCCTGGAAACATCAACCATCCCTCTCGAGGCATCACCCCTCGACCCATCAACCATCCGCCTCCTGGAAGCATCACCCTCGAATCATCACCCCTCAAAACCCTGGAACCATCAACTATCTGCCTTACTACCACTCGAACCATCAACCATCCACTCCTGGGACCATCATCCCTCGAAATGTCATCCCTCCAACCATCTACCGCGTCACCACTCTAACCATCCACCACTGACCTTGAACAGTTGGTTCCTAACCCCTGGAAAAATCCATTGCAACCATTGGCTCCTTCATACCAAACTCCGTCAGAAGGAATCCCCCAATTCATGTAGTTGTCCTGAATCGCAGTGGCACGATCTCTGCGAATAAGAAGGGGAAAACAAGGAGAAAACAATTAGCAAAACAAATCGGGCAATTCAACGAACACCTTGCGTTCACAAATCAAACTTCGGTAGGTTGAAGGAGAAGAACACATGAACATTAGGAGCCCAGAGAAAAGGCCAAAATCACATTCTATCAGACTCTGTTTCGACTAAGAAATTGAAAGCATACATGAAACATTACACAAATCGGAGCAACGATGATGGAAAAGGTGGGCAATTTTGGTTAATAAAACTATGAAATTACCTTGTAGTTGTGCAAGGATAGGAACCCAACCATCTAAGAGCAAAATCTTATGGAAGCCAAAAAAAAGAATGATGGAGAAAAGATAAACATACACAGGAAGCCAAAAAAGAGAAGATGCGGCAAAGAAGAGATGAGTGGGAAGAAGAGAAGTCCGGATGTAACAGAGGATAATGGTAGGAAAGATGTGTGGAAGATGACTGGAAAAGATATATATGGGTAGCAGGACGCGTGTATGTCCGTAAAAAAAATAAGAATCACATGGCAAAGAAGTGAATGGATAAACATAGACAATAATGCGTAAGAATGGGGATAAAAAAAAGGAAAAGGAAACGAATTAGCGACAACGAAAATCACTGTTCATCCCAACATTCCAACTTTTAAGATGTAGATGTAATATATATATATATATATACTATATATATAGTCTATATAATATATAATCTATATAATATATAATATATAATATATATAATCTATATAATATATAATCTATATATATATATATATTTGTGTGTGTGTTTTGTTGTCGAGAACAATGATATATTTGCAAGATATATTACTGAGAATTATCATTGGCGATAGTAAACACTTCCTCACTTGCCAACCTAGAAATTTCCTAAGTGTTGGGGCAAAGAATACAGCTGCCTGTATTCTTTGCCCCAACACTTATGGGCTGTAACAAGACCCCCTAAATACATTATAAAATCCTTTGAGAGAAAGCTGGCTCGGTTTTTCTGGGGGGAAACTGATGGGAAAAGAAATAAGGTGTGGAAAAAATGGATAGATTTGGCCAAACCAAAATCCTTAAATGGCTTAGGTTTTAGATCAATTAAAGATATAGTGGATGCATGCTCCCTCAAGCTTTGGTGGCACTGTCAACTAGGAATCACACTTTGGTCTAAACTCTTATGGTTCTTACCGCCCTCACACAGAAATTCTATGACTTGGAAACGGATCTGTTCTGTAAATACTATAGCCGAGGAAAACACCATGATTATTCATGGTAAAGGGACAAGTAACTTGGTGCCCTAATGGTCCACTGATTAACATAATCCCTCACAGTATCTATGACACTTTTCAATGGTTCTCCATATCTGACTTCATCAATAACAAAGTAGATGTTTTACCTCTGATATCTCCTTACCTGGAAAATGATGTTGTGGCTTTCTTACAGGATGCTGAAGTGGTGGAAAACAGAGAAGACATGCTCATTTGGAAACCGGATACATTGGGCAAATTCTCTTATAAATCTGCATACCGCACTATTATGAACTCACTAGGTAATTTCCCGGCTACCAAGAATGTTTGGAATAAGATGTTGCAGAAGAAAATATCAATATTTACATGGAAACTGCTTCATGCTTTCCTTCCTTTTGATGATGTGCTGATAAAGTGTGGATATAGTCTGGTTTCTAAATGCCCCGTGTGTTGCAATTCAGATTCAATGGAACACTTTTTCATATCTTGTACACTGGCAAAACTGATCTGGCACAATCTGACTTCTCTGATAAATTTTTATCTGCCTGATCATCATACTATTGCTCAGAGATTTTATGCTATGTGGAATTGCTCAGATCTACCTAAAGGTTTCCAAGTGATATGTAAACTATTTCCTTCTCTTATTTGTTGGGGTCTATGGAAAGCTAGGACCAGATATCTCTATGATCAGATTCCTTTCTCGGCTGATCGCATTTGTAGAGAGATTCATGACCTTGTTAACCTCTCCTTCTATTCCTTTCCAGTGAACCTTAATCCTTCATCTGGCTTCCCTAATTCACTTAGACACTTAGTACCACTTCTTAGACCACCACCGAAACCAATTATTAGGTCTGTCTACTGGGAAAGGCCAACTACTAATGCCATAAAAATAAATATGGATGCCTCCTGGCTGCCACACACTGCTTCTATTGGGATTATAGCGAGAGATAGCTCTGGCTCTCCTTTGTTCATTCACTCGGCCTCGATAGTAGCAACCTCTCCTATACATGTCGAATTACTAGCCATTCTCTCGGCATGTCAATCTTTTCCGAATCGTGATCTTCCTGTAATATTTGAATCTGATTCTATCCTAGCCACCAGGATGGTTCTAGATCCTTACTCAGCAAATTGGGACCTTTTTAATTTGGCTTTTAAAATCCATTGCCTACTAAACGGAGCTGAGCTTCATCATGTTTTTAGAGAATGTAACTCTGTAGCAAATGCAATTGCCAAATATCATACAGCCAACAATCGGTCACTTCACCTTTGTAACTTGACAATGCACATAAAGGATCTCATTTCTTTGGATACTGAACAGTTTCCTTATATTAGAACCTACAATCGTGGCCAGATTTGAACTTGATACTGCTAATGAAAATGTTGGTTATGCAGGTTAAGCCTCATTGGACTTTTGTTGTACCATCACTTCTGCAACTAATCTGGACTTCTGGACTTCCGCAACTAATCCTGCTCTATGCGTCACTGGATTTATGCAACTAATCTACTCTCCTACTGGACTTCTACTACTAATCTGCTCTCCGGATGTTTCTTCATATACTAACTCCTTACCCATTCATTTTGGTTACGATGACCATTCCTTCCCTTGGGAATTCTTAGCAGCTTTTGATTGTAACCTAATTACTTCTTGGTTCCTGTAGATTACATCTCTACTTGAATTTGTTGATATATCCACTTAGTTTCCTGGCCAAAGAGCGAATTAACACGGGGTGTGGAGATTCGTCTTCTTTGGAATCGCAACTCATGGATATATCAACAACCCTGTATAGTCTTACTGATTTGGCGGCAATGCCCTTGCCTTTTGTTCAAACTCAAGCCACCTCTGATGGCTACTCTTCATGGCCTAGGGCGCCAATACATAACCCCCATCTTATGGTGTTTCTATTAAAAAAACCTAGAAATTTCCTGCACCCCTACTTGAATATTGAAATTCAATTCAAATACAAAAGAAAATTAAAATGAAATATGTATAGGCTAAATACTCAGCTTCCATTATACTCCCTCTAGAGTCCTAAGATTGTCATTAGTTTTTGGGCATTTGAATTTATGTTTAGGCTAAAAAAATAAGCCATCTAGTGTCTATCTGACTTTGCTCTCGATTTACTGTTACTGCGGGTGAAAAAATGTGCGAAACACACACACATCTTCTGTCCCTTCTCTTCTTCCTCTCTTTCTCACCTTAGCCTGATAACGGTCATTTTCCAGAGCCTCCTCCTGGTTCTGGTCACAAACGATGGCGTCTCCGACGCCTACGCCCCCTCCAATTCCTCCCCTACCGGTTAATAAAAGCTTTCTTCAAGCTCTTAATTCGAAACCATCTCCTCTCTTAGCATCCCTTCCTGACACTCCGAACCTTCATCCCATCACTGAGTATAAGGGTAAGATCGCCTTTATCCTCCCACCAGAGGAAGGCGATCTCCTAGAAATGCATTATCAAAATGCATTGGTTGGAAAATTCAACAAAGGGAAACCTCCTATGGAGACTCTTCTTACTGCTTTCAAGTCAATAGGTTTCAATGATAAATTTCAATTAGGTTTAATTGACTACCATCATGTTTTGATTCGTTTTCAGGACAATGACGACTATCAGCGTTGCTGGATGAAAGGACAATGGATGATCCATGGATCGATGATGAAGGTACAGAAATGGTCACCAGATTTCTCTCCAACAGCTGAGTCTTCAGTAATTCCGGCTTGGGTAATGATTCATCAACTTCCAATCCATTTTTACAACACTTCAGCTATTATAGGAATCAGTAGTCAAATTGGCAAGTTTTTGAAAATGGATGCCGCCACTAAGGCACTAACTAGACCCTCTGCTATTAAGGTCTGTGTAGAAATCGATCTGTTGGCTCAGCTTCCTTCTACTATTGTCATAGGAATTGGAAATAAGGTGGCAGACTACCCCATAGAATATGATCAATTGCCCCTTTATTGCTCCCATTGTAAGATAATAGGACATAGTCACCTAACATGTAATTTCTTGCACCCTGAACTGAGAAACAACAAAACAAAAAAAGGTGAAATCAAAGAATCTCAGGTTAGGAAACCCCCAGCACAGAATCAATCTAGGTCTGATGTAGGCATTATTCCACAAGCCACAGTGAAAGTAGAAGGAACTTCAACCTTATCAGTGTCACAAAAAGAAAAAGATGTTCACACTCAGAAAAAAAATCCGGTTTTAATAATGGAGAATCTAAATCCATATAAAGCTAATCAGTTGAAGAGAAATAACACCTTTTACTCTCTAGATGATATCTCAAAACCAATCACAAACTTCTTTTGGAGAAAGAAAAAACAATCAGTACTTCCCCTTATAGAAGAAACTCCATGTCACAAAAATGTGGTTTCAATCTCAAATGCCTTCCAATCTTTAAATGATCTTAATGATATGGACAATGTTTTTAAAGAAGATGATATTGTTGACATTTTCCATGAGTCATTAGAAACACAGGATATAACTGAGCAGGCCATTGAGGAACAGGTAGTGATAACACCAGATGCTGTGCAAGGTGATCCCTCTGCCCTGGTACCTGTGCAGCCTATTGAGGAACTGGTAGTGCACCAACTGTAGCGGTGCAGGAGGATCCCTCAGTTCATATGGAAAATCTAGTGACAGATTCCACAAATCACCATGATATTCCAGGTAATAGTCATGACAATGCTCTTCAGGAGGTAGGTATCTCAAACTCTGGAACTAAGGAGAAATGTGATGTTACACTGACACAAAACAGCAAGGCTAATGTTAGTAAACAAAGGATTTTAAGATCATCACAAAAAGCTACCCCAGCTAGTTTTAAATGATAAAATACACCAAACATGGTAATATTTTAGTTTGGAATGTTAGGGATTATGGTACTTCAATTGATAGATTAAAGACTCTCAAAATGAAACACAAGATAGACATCCTGTGTTTAATTGAACCATGGCATGATAATCAAGATTTGATAAAATTGAAGCATGTTTTAGGGTTTGAAAATGCAATATGTGCTCAGTATGCAAAAATTTGGCTCCTATGAAATCATAATTTCAACATACAAAGTTTACAGGAGTCAGATCAGTTCATAAAAACTAAAATAGAGGAAAGAGCTACCTCTTCTTCCTGGATTTGTTTTTTATCTATGCTAGTGTTCATAGAACTTTAAGGGAAGTATTATGGTCTGATTTACAGTCTTCTATGCCTGTGTCTGTATCTTCTGAGCCTGATCCAGCAGTCTACATAGGTGATTTTAACTCTGTTACTTCTGTTACAGAGTACAAGGGTAGAAAGACCACCCCCAGGAAGAGTTTGAAACAATTCAATGATTTCATATCCAGTAAAGATTTGCATGAAATACCAAATGTAGGTAATTCGTACACATGGAGCAATAATAGATATCATGATAAGTGTAGGGATTTACAGTTCCAGAGACTTGATAGAGGACTTAGTAACCTAGAATGGCTTGAACAATTGCCCAACAGCTCCATACAAGTCCTAAATAGACTAACCTCTGACCATTCTCCCTTACTGCTTTCAATTCAATCAGCTTTAGAGCAGGTTCCTAGGCCCTTCAGATACCAAGAAATGTGGGCTAATAGAGTTGAATTTCAGGAACTGGTAGTTTCAAATTGGAATCTGGGATCTAATTTTCAAGGGATGCATAATCTGGTTTATAAACTTAAAAGACTGAAGACTGTTATAAAAGATTGGAATAGGTCTAACTTTGGCAATGTGAATCAGAATCTTATCATTTCCGAGAATACAGTAAATGAACTAGAGATACTTTTCCAGCTTTCACCTGATGATGCAATGTTAATGGAACTCACAAAATCTAAAGCTGACCTTCTCAGAGCTCAGAAAGAACATAACATTTTCCTTAAGAAAAAGGCTAGGCTTAATTGGATTAAACATGGGGATGCAAACACTAGTTTCTTTTATCATTCCATTAAAGAAAAAAAAGAAAGATCAAGAATTTGCAAAATTAAAGATGGACTTGGTAATTGGATCTCAGATCCTAAACTGATCAAAGAGGAAGGAGTTAGGTTCTTCCAGGAATTACTTAATCAGGATGTACCACAAATAGAAGGAACCTATCATAACCACTTTCTTAAGGAGATTCCTAAACTCATTACGGAAGAACAAAATCTGTTACTTCTCAACCCCTTTAACATACAGGAACTGCATTTTGCAGTTTTTAATCTTAACAAATCCAGTGCTCCTGGCTCTGATGGATTTTCAGGTGAATTCTACACTCATTTCTGGGAAACCATCAAACAAGATCTCTTGCTTGCTGCAAATGACTTCTTAATAAATGGTAACATCCCAAAAGCCATTTCAAGTATATGGCTCACTTTAATCCCAAAAAAGAAAATCCCCATAACTTTTGCAGACTTTAGGCCAATCAGTTTATCTAACTTTGTTAATAAAGTTTTTTCTAAACTGCTTCTGGAGAGGATTAAACCTTTAATGCACATTCTGATCTCTCCTGAGCAGAGTGCATTCATCAAAGGGAGGGATATCTCTGATAATGTCATTTTAATGAAAGAGATTACCAGATTATTGTCTAGGAAATCTAAGGTCAAAAATCTGATAGTTAAATTAGATATGCAAAAGGCTTTTGACAGGGTCTCCTGGTCATTTCTAAATTCAATCCTACTAAAATTTGGCTTCCATGGAAAATTTGTAGCACTTATAATGCACAATATTGCTGCTGCACACTTCTCTGTTCTAGTGAATAGTGTGACATCTGGTTTTTTCTCTTCCTCCAGAGGCATCAAGAAAGGGGATCCTCTATCCCCTTTTCTGTATAACATTCTGTCTGAGGCTTTTTCTAGAAGTCTCAAGAAAATGTTTTCAGATGGTTATTTGCAATATTTCAGTCTCCCCACTACATGCTCCCCCCTTACACATATCATGTATGCTGATGACACTGCCATATTTTTGACCACCAGGTCAAATGATCTGAAACTTTTTAAACTGTTTTTGTTAGCATATGAGAGTACATCCGGACAAAAAGTCAATTTCTCCAAATCTGAGTTTTTCTTAGCTCAGAACATCCCTCCTCAAACTGTTCTCACAGTCAAGAGGATTTTGGGAATGGAGAAAGGGTCTTTTCCTTTCAAATATCTAGGTGTACCTATTTTTTCTGGTAGAAACTTAAAGGTCCATTACCTTCCAGTTTTAGAAAGAATGGAAAAATGATTAACAATTGGAAAAATAGATGGCTATCCTCAGCTGGTAGATCACCTTGATTAATCACTGTCTCCTTTCCATCCCTACTCATATTTTTGCAGTTTTAAGACCCCCTAGGATAATCCTAAAAAAAATGGAGAGAGCTACTTCGAGTCTATTATGGGGGAAGGGTGAACATGGAGACAAAAAAAAGTGGAGAACCTGGAAGAAAATGTGTTTGCCAGTTCAGGAAAATGGCTTAGGATTTAGAGATCTAAATGCAACAGTAGAAGCTTTCTCTTGTAAACTGTGGTGGAAGTTGCAACATAACAATACTCAGTGGGCTTCTCTTATATGGTCTTTACCTGACTCATATAAAAAATCTCATACCTGGTCTAGGATTACAAGAATTACTGCTATTGCAAACAGTACTTCTAGAGTCCTCTATGGAGTAGGAGATTGTTCTTTTTGGAATGCAAATTGGATAGGTAATGGAGCTTTAATTTACAAATGGCCAGAACACATTGATCTACCTTTTACAGATATCTCCCTCAGATCTTTCATTGAGGGTAAATCATCTTTCCTACCACTTCTGGAGCCACACTTGGCTACCAACATTACCTATTCCCTGCAGGTGGCTACTTTGGATTATACACACAAAGACAAGCTCGTCTGGACTCCTAATTTGGATGGAAACTTCTCAATCAAGTCAGCATACTCAATTTTCATAATACGGAAACCATGCATCAGAGATTTTTCTAAGGTCTGGACTTCTTTTCTTCCTGGTAAAATGTATGTCTTATTATGGAGAGTCCTAAATGGTCTATTACCTTTTGACAACATACTTAACAGTTTTGGTTTCTCTTTTGCTTCCAGATGCCCTATTTGCATGAATCATTCTGACAATCTTGATCACTATTTTAATTCATGCATATCTTCCAATGCTGTATGGCAAAAGGTCCTCTCCCTGTTACAGCTACCTTCACCTGGATTCAGTAGTTTTAAAAATAGAGTACAATTTCTTTTAGCATATCCAGCTGATTCCAAGATACATGAAAACCTGATTTCTGTTTCCCTAGTGGCTACAGTCTGGTTCTTATGGATCTATAGGAACAAAATAATCTTTGAAAACACAGCTTTCTCTTCTAAAGCATGTTTCCTTGAAATCAAAGGGATGATTTACCAAATCTTTACTGCTCATCAATTTTATGGAAATACTGAAAAGAACAAGAGATGGATTCTGGCTAATATCATTCCTAAAATTTCTAGTAAGAAGAAAAAACTGATATCGATTGTAAAATGGCAAAAACCAGATAGAGGCTACAAAATAAATACGGATGCTTCCTGGAAAATTGGTGGTCAATCTGCTACCGCAGTGATTGTAAGGGATTGGAGGGGATTCTTGATCAAAATGAGAGTTAATACTTTTCAAAGTTCTGATCCTTTACATGCTGAGCTTCTAGCTATTCAAAGTGCTTATAATATCTGTTCAGAACTCTCTTTGCACAACTGTATTATTAAATCAGACTGCCTAACTGCAGTCAAGGGGATTATTAATCCATCCCTTTGTCCTTGGAAAGTTTTCTCAATCTGTAGTACACTACACAGGGCACAGCTCTCAATCTCTATCCAGTATATCCCCCGGGAAGCTAACCATCCTGCAGATTTTTTGGCAAAATTGGCTATGGATAACCATCTCCAAGGAGATGTGGATATTATGTCAGTCCCAATTTTCTTTAAAGGTCTCCTTGCCCTGGATATCTCTGGAGTCCCGGGGATTAGAGTGGGAACAAATTAGGTTCCCCCCCTCTTTGCTGTGGCTAACATTTCTTGCAGGACTATCTAAGAAATTTTATGGTTATGACTCTCTCTGAGCTGCTAGTTTCTCTGATTATGCCTATCCCTGAGCTGCTAGTTTTCGAGTATAGATACTGCTGTCTTCTTCTTCATATCTCAGGTACTAGAAGACTCCTTCGGGAACTGATGCTGACTGCGGACATCTCCTCCCGCTGCATTTTGCTGACTTTTGGATGAAGACACTCACTGCTAAGGGTAGCTGCTGCTACTTCCTCTCTCAGCTGAAGGACAAATCCGGATCCATGCTTGCTCCTTATGAGGCTTTTAAACATATTTCCTACGGTCTGAATATCACTGACTAACTAGGGTTTCGAATGTCGACTCCCCGACTCGTTCGTGATATCTCAGGGCTTAGAAAATCTGTTTCTGATCCAGTCTGGCACTTAGACTTACTTTTTTTACTGATCATCCTGTATGGAGGTTTTATTTTGCTTCCACTAGCAAGTCTTTTGCTACAAGTGCTCTTAGGGCTCTTGATCATCAATCGGATGACCTTTTGTAACGAACAAACTCATGATGCTATTTCTAGCTCTTTTACGGTTTGGGGAGCCCATAAATATCCCCCCATCTAAGGATGGTTATATTTTAAAAAAAATGTTTAGGCTAAAATAGGAGTCGATAGGATTTGCAAATGTTTTTCGATAATGTTTTATGTACTTTCTTACTTGATATTTTCGTTAATTATCACTTTAATAGTGAGTGAACTTTCCCTCCATTTTGTGCTACACTTTGTTGTTTTTATTAACAAAATTAAAAAAAAAGGAAAAACTGATGTATTAAATTTTTAAAAAGCACTCCAGTTTTGACAATTGGAGGTTACTTTATCCAATTTCAAGCACCAACATCTCTCCACAACCAAACATGTAAAGCCTAAGTCCTTTGGATCACAGGATCGACTCTTGGCAGCGACAGTGTAGGGGTTCTTTCAGTGGGAGGACTCCTTGTGCACATCGAACACAGTCGAGGATCATGTGCTCGGCTATGGGAGTGCAGTGATTTACCTCTCCGATAACGCCTGTAGTGTCAGGTGGTCGGGGCGGCTGAGTGCGAGCCGATTAATCGTCAAACATGTAAACCCTCACCCCACAACCAGCCGCGGAACCACCTTTAGGCGGGGGCAGGCGCGCGTCTGCCCTGAGCTCCGTCGGCCAGGCGGGAGCTACTATTCCCGGCCGACGGATCGGTGGTTTCCACCTACGGCGGCGTAGGCGCGCCGCCCGTTCTCGCCGGAGGAAGCTGCTGCTTCCCTTTTTTTTCCCTAATCACGACGTCGTTTGATTAAATTTTTTTTTAATTTTACAGATGTATGGGTGAGTTTTAAAAAAAATTATAAAACCCAAACAAAGTAACGGGCCAACGGCCCAATCTCTTCTTCAGCTTTCTCTTCTTCAGCTCCCTCTCCCAGTCGGCAGTCTCCCTCTCGGCTCCTCTCTCAGTTTGCCGCTGCCGCCAGTTGTCCGCCACCTGCCAGTCCGCCACCGCCGTCCGCCACCACCGGCACCGGCCACACCGCCAGCCAAGATCTACCGCCATTTAGGTATTTTAAAAATTCAAATTTCAATTTCAATTTAATTCAAACTCTTGAACTAAAATTGAAAGATTGAAAACATGAATTTAATTCTTTCTAGTTAAATTCCTTTTCAATTTTGAATTTAGTTATGCAATATTATTTTTATTCAATTCATTTTAATTTTCGTTTGAATTATTGTGAGGTTATTTAAATTCATTGTAATTTTCGTTTGAATTGTGATTTGTGAGGTTATTTAAATTCATTGTGAATTTGTGATTGTGAGATTTTCGTTTTTATTCAATTCATTGTGATTTTTGTTTGAATTGTGATTTGTGGGATTTTGTGAATTAATAATTTAGGGTTTATCATGTGTTCATGTTGATTTGATTTATTAATAATTTAGGCTTTATCATGTATTCATGTTGTAATATTCATATACTCTTGTAGATTTTATAATGAGTTGAATTTGGTGTTTGATAGGTTATGAAGAATTTAGTGCAACGGAGTATAGGATTTCCACCTTTGAAGAAGAGAGCTCTTGAATGTGATGAAGGTACCCAAGATAAGCATAATGAGGAGGGTGGTAGTGGTAGTAAGCAATCCCGTTTACAATTTTGTGCCAATGATGTTATAAGTGATCCCGCCTTAAGAAAGCCTATAAATGAGTATGATGCTTCTATTATAGATAATGTGAGTTGTGAATATGTGAAAAGAGGGCCTTGTCAACCTAGGAACCATCATTTTCCAAAAACATTTTATTCAAGCGAATATAGAAAGTTTCAAAAGAATTGGTTTGATATGTTTCCTTGGTTGGAGTATAGTGTGTCAAATGATGCCGCATATTTTTTTCCTTGCTATCTTTTTAAGGATCCCACAAGTAATGATGACTATAGTGTGGATGGGGTGAAAACTTGGAAGAATGCCCTAAACTCTTTTAGGAAGCATCAAAAACATGTGGATGGTAAGCATCATATTGCCAATGGGAAATTGAAAGACTTTAGTAATCCAAACCAAAGAATCCCACATATTTTGGAGGTTCATGGGCGTGAAGTAGAAGAGGCATACCGCATCCGTTTGAGTGGGATTTTGAATGTGATAAGATTCTTGTTAAAGCAAGGTTTGGCTTTCCGTGGTCATGACGAGAGTATTGATTCTCTCAACAAAGGTAATTTTCTTGAATTGGTTGATTGGTATTGCGATCGAAGTGAGGATATTGCTAAGGTAATGCATGATGCTCTGGGAAATAACAAGTTGACACCCCCCTTAATTCAAAAACAACTCTCACATGCTTGTGCCGAAGAGGTAAGTGATGCTATCATTGATGACATTGGAGATGGTGTATTTTCTATTCTTGTTGATGAGGCTAGAGATTGTTCAATAAAAGAGCAAATGGGAGTTTTTTTGCGATATGTCAACAAACAAGGATGTGTTCTTGAGCGTTTTCTTAGTCTTGTGCATGTGAATGATACTAAGTCTACCACTTTGTTTCTTGCTCTCAAGACACTTATTGGAAATAAGAAATTGTTGTTGTCAAGGTGTAGGGGGCAAGGATATGATGGGGTTTCAAACATGCGAGGAGAGTTTAATGGGTTGAAAGCTTTGATGTTGAAAGAAAACTCTTCGGCAAGGTACATCCATTGCTTTTCTCACCAACTTCAATTGGTTGTTGTTAGTGTTGCAAATAGTACTCTATCAGTGTGTGAATTTTTTTCGTATCTTGTTGACATCGTGAATCTAGTTGGGGGTTCTTGTGTTAGAAAAGATATGCTTAATCGTTTAGAACATGATAGACTTGCGGAGGCACTGGAAAAAGGAGATAATATTAGTGGAAGAGGCAAAAATCAGGAAATGAGTTTGAGACGGCCTGGTGATACCCGTTGGGGATCACACTACACTACTATTCTTCGTTTCGAGGTTATGTGGTCTTCCATTGAACAAGTGCTTCTTAATATATGTGAGTATGGCAATTCAGCTGAAAATGCCTCTAAAGCAAAGGGTTTGATGGATAGAATGGAGAGCTATGAATTTGTATTTTGTATGTTTGTGATGAAACATTTTTTGGGAGTTACAAGTCAGTTGTCTCTTGCCTTGCAACAAAGAGATCAAAATATTGTACAAGCCGTGCATTTGATGAATACAATGAAGCTTGAACTGAGAGAATTCAGAGCTGGGGGTTTTGAGGTATTGCTGAATAAAGTCGAGACCTTTTGTAAGAAACATGAGATCACAGTATGCCAGATGGAAGATCAACAGAAAATTCGTCACCGTTCTAGACGTCGTGGACAGATGGAAACCAATGGTGACTTTTATCGCGTTGACATTTTTCTTCAGGTAAACTTTAAAATTTATATACTTTAATATATTTTTTTAGACTATTTTACATGTATTTTTTATCTTGTTGATGTTTTTTTCTTTTTTTTTCTAGACCGTGGCTAATATGATTGTTAAAATGAATGATCGATTTTCTGAAGCAAGCTCGGAGTTACTCACTTGTATTGCATGCCTTGATCCGAGAGATTCATTTTCCAGCTTTGATGTTGGTAAGTTGGTTCGCCTTGGTGAACTATATCCGAATGACTTCTCTCGAATTGATTGTCTTCAACTTGAGCAAGAACTTAACACTTTCATTCGTGATGTGAGACATAATAATGCTTCTTGGCCAGTGATCAATGATCTAGGACGTTTTGCTCAGCATATGGTTCAATCACGTAGCCATGTCGTCTTTCCATTGCTATATCGTCTTATTCAGTTGGCATTAGTTCTACCCGTTGCAACTACTTCAGTTGAACGAGTTTTTTATGCTATGAAAAAAATCAAGACTGATCTACGTAATAGAATGGGAGATGAATGGTTGAATGATATTATGAGGGTTTATGTTGAGAAAGGGGTTTTTGTTAAGATTGAGAATGAAGCAATCATGCAACGTTTTCAAAGCTCGGAGCCTCGTAGGATTAAATTGCCTCCACTTCCTAAATCTGCTTCTAGCATTAGAATGTAGTTTTTTTAGTAGTGAATTTGTAGGACTTATTTTATTGTACTCATCTTATTATATTATGTTAATCGATCATTTGTTTTTGAGTTGTACAAAAAAAAATTTAAGTATAGTGCAATTTCAGCCTACCCTCACATTTTTTCCTGGTTCCGCCACTGCCCACAACTGCAATTTCCCTCCACCACTATGTTTACACACAAAAGAAGCAATATAAATCCACAAACCAGGTATTGTTTCCAAATGTTAACAAGGTACAGAGCCACTAAAAATTATTAAATAATGTGTTATTTGGAATAAAAGTTGGTCCTCTTTGACATCCTTTAATAAATTCTGAACAGGGGAAAGACCTTCTACAATGCTCATACTAAAACGGCGGCACGCTGGAATAGGGTGTTGTGAACCATCACCCAATGGTATTGCTGAAAAGAGAACAAGAAGAAGAAAGAGAGGTTATCAATCTCCCAACAAAAGTTAAGGGCAAGAAAGGAATGCCTCACATTGAAATAAACAAGAATGGTCATCGTCTTCCCACTTCAGCAAAGACCAACTCTAAGTGCATTTGCAATCGCTATTGATGTAAGAAAGCATAAATTATGCATATACACTGAGGAAAAAGAAATTAGGAACCATTCAAATATTATTGGACCATTATTCTCAGCAGCCAGTATGCTTAAAAGGCTTCATTTTTATGATTGTCACTTGAAGCACAACCTTTTGACTACCACAACAAGTTTCAAAGACTTGCATCATGTGGTACACATAGACAAGAAGTGGTTTTTAAACTAGAGAGACTGAGAAGTACTACTTACTACCCAAGGAGCAGGATCCCCAAAGAAAAATTCAAAAAAAAAAAGGTACATAACAAAGGTGATGTTTTTGTGTGCCCGGACCCTGCATAATTATTTTTGATAAAGAAGATGTATTTTTCAATGTGAATATTGATATTTGGCAAACTTTGAATAAAGAATCAGCCAAAAAACAAGAAAAATATGCCAACAGATACAGTGATTACTGACCTGCCTCACCCCCAGGGTCGTTAAAAGCGTAGCTTAGAAGTAACCCGGTTGGAGGCGGTGATGGTTAGAAGATAGAGATTTATATTCTGCACCCGTTTCTACTGCTACGCTACCTAAAGTGTAGTTAGCGGTAAGCTTTGGATTTGTCTATAGAGATGCTAGGTCTAATGTATCAACTCAAAACACAACCTCGTGCGGGTCGTCAATCCGTACGAGTTAAAGGAATAGCTCGCAAATCACACATGCAAGAAAGGGGGGTTTTGGTTTTTCAAAGTAACGACTAATAAACATGAAAGTAAAAACACAACAATATTAAGCTAGCACTTGGGGAAATCATTGAGTAACTTGGTCAATCTAATGCTTCTAACCTTGATTCTTTCACATAAAGATCAAAACAAACCTAATAGAGTGTCCATAACACGTGGTGTAGCTGATGGCATACAGTTACATGTCCCTGTCACGGCGGGTGCTCTCACAACAACCCTCTATCGACACCATCGTAATTAGGGGAGTACAACAAGGTCTGACTGTTGTTGTAGGTCTAATTCTCTCCCGTACGATTATGTCCCGGGCTTCCACCATGAATGCGCTACTCCCTTCGGGTCCTATCAATTAGGCTCAAAGGTCGTAGGCACCTTATTTATGATACTGGGGTATCTTGTATCCCTAGCTTGCTACTATTAAGCTATCTGTACCCGGAACCTCTCGGACAACTTTACGAAGTAAGCTAAGACTGGTGCAATGGTAAGTGGATCAGAATGACCTTGAATCTCCCGTGCACACACCCACGCAGACACGTTCTCCTTCACCCATACAAACATCTTGGTTTCTCTTCCCAAGGGGGCATCGATATTTGCACCTAGCATGAATACAGCTCAAAGTGTGTGCTTCTATGTGGTGTAATATTCATGCCTTAAAAGTCAAAATTGAATCACAATAATATTATGAACACAAAAATAGGGTGAACTAGAGAATCTAAAAAAGCATAAAGATTAAACCAAGTCACTACAATTATCCCCAAGCTATGGAAACTACTCTACAAAA
Organism: Rubia yunnanensis; assembly: GCA_037428765.1. Classification (NCBI taxonomy): domain Eukaryota; kingdom Viridiplantae; phylum Streptophyta; class Magnoliopsida; order Gentianales; family Rubiaceae; genus Rubia; species Rubia yunnanensis. The sequence continues at coordinate 49,174,950 of CM075068.1, read as the reverse complement.
TATAGATCCATGGAAAATATTGAGTTAGATGCCATAGATCTAAGAAAATTAGATCAAGAAAAGAAAGTACAAAGATAAAAGATAAGGAAAGAGGAGAAAAACTCTAAAGAGAGCTCTCGTCTCCCTTCTAACTAGATATAGAAGTTTAATCTACTTTATGACTATTCAGCTTAGTAGAACACTAAGGCTCCTATATTTAGTAATAGGGGATTGGGCCTAAAGATAGGCCCAAAATAGGCCAAAGTTAGGTCAATCACCCTTTCACTCTAGCCGCTGAAGTTTTCTCGAATAAACCGCTCAAATCTGTGAACCTTCTTGAGCTTGACTTTAGTTCGTTGGATAGATCTCCAAAACACGAAGATTTTAATATATGGTAGAGGGAAATTGGATGAAAATTGAGAGAGTTATGACCAAAACGGTGAGAAACTACTGTTTGGCGCAAGCCATCACGGATAATGCGGCTCGTGGCATGTCCTTGGTGGGGCGGGGAACGAGGTCTAGAGCATGGCATAGATCTTCATGTCACTCAGGGCACTAGTTCTTCAGCGAGGCACTGACGTTTATGTTGCGCAGGGTGCGAGGCTTCGCACGGGTCGTGTCGTCTCCTGGAGTGGACGCGTCGTGTGGCGCGGGCCAGGGTCAGGAAGGGTGCTCCACTCATAAATTTTGCATGGTCCATGTGATTTCCCACACCCTACCGATTGGTCTTGGCATATTGGATTGGGTATGGTGCGGGACACCAAAAATGGGATGCCATGCACCCATACTTAGCTGCTATGATGGATTCTTCATTTTGTACTAGCGGCTCATTGCCTCTGGCACGGGTCGCGCCATAGCCTTGCGGAGAACATCTTGGCACAAACCTTGGCCTAGTGTTGGATCTGTTGGCGCTGGATGTCTCTTTTGGCATGGGTCATTGGTGCCTAACCATGAACGATCCGCGCCAACTCGTGATACATTTGCCTGTTGAACTTGTTTCCTTCGCCACAGGTGATCCATTAGTCCAATTTGAGAGTTTTAGTAGTCAATTAATAGTGCTTGAGAAGACAAATCTAATGGAACCAGCTTTGAAGGCTGATTTTTCTCGGATCGTTCTCAAACTTTGGCACAACTCATCATACCACGATTAAGCATTTCTCCCTTGGCCATTTTTGAACTCCAATGCCGCCTATATTTGGATTCATCCTTCTACTACCATGATTTGATGTCTGTGGCCTTCATCCTCTACCATTCTAGAGGTGAATAGCCTTCGATCTCTTTTATTGTCCTTCTGAACGGCCTTCAATATGCTCTACCATTCTTACAAACGGCCTTCACATAGAATGTAAACAAAAAGTACCCACGAGCGACCTACTAAAGATTATCACAAGGAAGATCAAATAGCCCGTGGATACAAGATATCCATTTGTACCAATTAAGTCTACAAAATGCGGGATTCAGATAAGAAAACCAAACATAGCCATCTAAACCCCTTGTCACGTAAACTCAACTAATACTAGCGATCCACCAAATAAAACTATCTAAAGAGTATGACAAATGCATTGGTTAACGCACGTGTAATGAAGCAAATCAGACTCCCCACACTTAACTCTTTACCCGTCCTCGAGTAAATAAAAGACAAGACAAAGAATCAAGTGAAATGTAGTGTGCAAGAATAAGTTAACCGAGGAATTCAACTTATCCAAATTACCTTGTTTCCCCTAAGAAAGTAAGAATCTTACAACTCTCATACTCCCCAAAAAACATAAGTAATCAAACCAACCAAAAGAAAAATGTGGAAACAGGTAAGCTAAAAAGATAAGTGTTAAACTATCTTACTTTTCCCAAAATGATCCCAAAGCAATCAAAGAGTCGTCTTAAAAAATAATCTACCGCTGAAGCATGCATTAAACCTAGTTTTTTGTTTTCTCTCAATTTCTCTCATTTTGCCTACGGTTACTGACCTGCCCTGATTCGGTTGTCGTTAAAACACGAGCCAAGTGGCGTACGGGTCAAAGATAGAGATTTATATTCTGCACCTGCCTTATTGCTAAGCTACCAATAGGTGGTAATCGGCAAGCTCTAGGTTTGTCCACAAGGATGCTAGGGCTCAAGTACCAGTTAAAACACAACCTCATGCGAGTTGTCAATCAGCAAGAGTGAAATGAACAACTAGTAATGTAAACATGTCATTAGGAGGGGGTTGGTATTTTCAACTAACAACTACAAAACATGGTGTGGCCGATATCATACTTCCCCAACCTTGTCATGGTTGGTGTGCCCGCAACTCTCTATCAGCACCACCATCGTAACTATGGGAGTACAACGATGTTCAACCATAGTTGCAAGTATGTTTCTCCCCCGTGCTATTACATCCCAGGCTTCCACCATGAATGAAACTAGTCCCCTTGGGTCCTATATACGCTAGGCACAAGGTTCATAGGCACCTTATCTGTTATACTAGGGTTTCAACACAGCACCTATCTTGCTACTATTAACTATCTCAACCTGCAACCTCTCGGACAACAGTTACAAAGTCAGCTAAGACTGGTGCGATGGAAAATAAGTCAAATCATTCTCGAATCCCCCCATGCACACACCCACGTGGACGCGTTCTCCCTTACCCATTTTAACATCTAGATTTCTCTTCCAAAGGGGCATCAATAATTACACCATAGATGAATATAGCCCAAAATGTGTACTTGTATGTGGTGTAGTATCCATGCATTTATAACATTCAAGAACAATCACAATAATATCATAAACACAAGGATAGGGTGAATCTAATGAATCTCATAAAGCATATAGAACTTACCAAGTGTCAAAATAAATCCCAAGCTAATACAGCTACTCTACAAAGGATAGATCCACAGAAAATATTAGGTTAGATGCCATGGATCTAAGAAAATAAGATGAAAAGAAAAAGAAAAAGAAAAGAAAATGAGAAGGAAGAAGAAGAAGTACTCTCCTCTTCCTTCTCTCTAAACTAGAGGGAGGCAAAATCTCCTTTATGAATAGCTAGGGTTTAGTAGAATACTAAGGCTTATATATATAGTAGAAGAGCATTGGGCCTAAATATAGGCCCAAAATAAGCCAAATTAGGTCAAAACTCTAGTCACCCCTTCCATGTAGCCGCTGAACCTTTCTTGAATAAGCTACTCAAATCTGTGAATGTTCTGGAACTGAGTTATAGTTCGTTGGATAGAGCTCAAAAAGACAAAGATTTGGATATATAGTAGAGGGAAATAAGATGAAAATTGAGAGAGTTAGGGCCAAAATGGTCAGCCGCCAAGGTTTCACGGACCGGCACATATGTCACGGTCCGTGAAGCAAGCAAGCACGGGGTGCCAGATCTGGCACGGTCCATGAACATTCATAGTCATAGGCCATGGAGGTTTTCATTAACCACAAGAAGTATATGGTTTTGCTCAGATGTTTTCTCACAGTTCGTGAAGGTTTTCATGGCCCGGCTTCATACTTAGCCAAATCTTCAAATCTCCATCTCCTTGCTTCACGGTCTGTGGCTTTTGTCACGGCCCAGCACTTGTGCTTCGTTAAGGTCTCATGCAGGTCTTCACGGATCCTCTGGTGTCCCTTGTGTAGTGTGGGCCATGTGGTTTGGAATGGGCTGCTGGTGCTTGACCATGGGCAGACCGTGACCGGTCGCTGGTGTTTTATCGGCTAAACTTTGTTTGCTTTCACTGGTGAATCGTTAGTCCGAATTGCGAGTTTCAGTAGTCAATTTTGTAGTACTCAAGAAGATGCATCCAATGGAACCAGCTTTAAAGGCTAATAATTTCTGGATTGTCCTCGGACTAAGGAAACACTTCTCGGGCCACAATTCACCAGTTTCTCCTTTGGCCGACTTGAACTCCGAAGCCACCTATCTTTGGCCGACTTGAACTTCGAAGCCACCTATCTTTGGCTTCAATCTCCTGCATTGATGTTCGTGGCTGATGTGCCCATTTTATATGGTTATATTAGGACTTTTGGGACTCACTTTTGTGCTCTAGATGTGTCATTTCGCCTTGAAATTCTCTAAGAAGAGTTAAAAGCAACTTTTACGCTTTTATTACTTTTCTAGAGGATTTTGTGCGACAAGGCAATTTTTTTGAAGACTTTGAAGAATACCTTTGAAGATTTGATGACTTGAGGATTGAAGACTTGTATTTGAGCTTTTGGAGAATTGAAGGTAAGTGAAGAGAAGAGGAGGCCTTAAAAAATCAAGATGCTGAAAATGGGCTCGGTCGCAACGAAGAGACGAAGCTATCGCGACGAAGTGATGGATGGCCAGAAAATTTCTTACTTTTTTGTACTATAAATACTAAACCTTATCCTCTCATCTTCATACTCTTCTTCTTCATGCATGTTTCTGGGTTCAAACCCTAGTTTTTTCTTTTCTTTCTTTTCTTAGTTTTTGTAGGTTAATCATGTCTTTTAATTATCTAGGTTAGTTTAATCTTGGGAGAAATTGATTGAGACCTCCTTGGTAATGTCTTGAGAATCATATCTTCTATTCACTGTTTTTGCTATTGTGCATTTATTGATCTTTCAATGTGAATTGTTAATGGCATTGATGTTGTTGGAAGTTTGATTATATGAATTCCTTGTATCATTACTTGTTAGGGTTGGGAGAAAGTAGCTAATTCTCCCCTCTTTTAATATGGAATCCAAGAGCATGAGTTAGAGCTTTTTAATGATGTTTATATGTTTATAATTGCTAGATGAAGGTGATGATGTTGAACTCATTGTCATGTTTGTTGCTTGTAGCAAATGAGATAGGTCAATGAATGTCGATCGTTCTTGACTAATCTTGTGTAAATGCATGAATTGGTTAATGCTTAGACACGGTGTAGTGTTTATAAGTGTTGCCAAGCTTATTGATTCTTCGTGCTCAATGCCACCAATAGGATACTCTTAGTCATGTTTTGACTAAGGGAGTCATTGGTGAGGTTTGACAAGAGATGCCGAATTCACTCTTGCAAACTACTATCTAAGAAGGATAGAAGATTTATCTTCACAAGAAGTAGTGGAAGTAGTGAATAGATTTTGTCATTCATTCTTGAAGCCTTTGTTATTTAGCATTCATGTGTTCTTAATGCTATGTTTTATTTCATTTGTGACATGTGTTGTTTGAGAATAGGAAGTGTTTGTATGAATTAAGTGTTAGGCTGTTAGAAAAGTGACGAATTCCTTAGCTCCTTTGCATGAAAATCTAAGGACATGAACTTAGAACTTCTTATGCATAATGTGTTGTAATTCTTGCTAGATAAGTATGTTAATGTGGATTGTTCTCATATTTATCCTATAGATGCAATGAAAGGTTGAACCTTGAATATGGTTTGCTCTAGGTTTAGCCTAATGAATGCTATGTTTGGTTAAATGGCTATGTCTTTGGTAGAAGCCTTGTTGTTATCAAATCTATGGTCCTTCGTGTATAATGACGTTGATGAAATACCTCTACGGTGTTGTTTGCCTAATGTGACTATCAATGAGGTTTGCAAATGGTCATTGTTTGTCTTTGAAAATTATTACTAAGAAAGAATGAACGTTGATCTTCGAATGAGAAGTGATAACATTCCCCATAGGTAACAAATGTGATAGGATGAGTGGATGGTTCAATGATTTACATTTGGTTTGGAAGTGGATGTCAATTGCCCCCAAGGCTTTGTATTTTGTAGTTTTAAACCCCTTTTTCTTAGTGTGTTTGATGATTAGCATAGTTACTTGACTTTGCTAATTATCTTGTCTTTTAATTTCATAACTTAGGAAAACCAACCAACCCCCCCCCCCTTGCATGCTTTTATTGTATATATATATATATATATATATATATATATATATTTACTTCTAGCATAATGTCACCCTTTTATGTTTAAAAGCTTAAGAAAATATCTCTTCTTCATGGACGACCCTAATTTGCCGCTATCTACTTAGTTTTAGTTAGTAAGCATTTAGGGCTTATAAATATTAACTTTGAGAGGTACGGCGACGACCTCCCAATGGCATTCATCTTCTACCATTCTAATGTGTATGGTTTTCTCCTCTTCTACCGTCCTTGCGAACGGCCTCCAATCTTCTACCGCCCTTGTAAATGGCCTTCACATAGAATGTAACCAAAAAGTACCCACGGGCGACCTACTAAAGATGATCACAAGGAAGATCAAGGAGCCCGTGGATACAAGTTGTCAATTAGTACCAATTAAGTCTAAAAAATGTGGGATTTAGACAAGAAAACCAAACATGGCCGTCTAAACTCCTTCTCACGTAAACTCAACTATTACTAGTAATACCTCAACTAAAACTAACTAAAAAGTATGCCAAATGCAACGATTAACGCACGAAAAATGAAGCAGATCAAGTACTCACTTCTCACCTCTTTCCACACGGCCTCTCATTTTTTTCCTAGGCTCGTAAGCCTGTCTGGGCATAGCCTCTCACTTTTACCTAGGTCTTTCGACCTATCCGGATTTTTCCTAATATTACCCAAGTCACCATTTTGGGTTTTTGACTTGTCCAGGTTTTTGTATTTTTTTCATTTTTTCAAGTTTTCCATTTTTTTTGTGTAGCACAAAAATGCCTCAAAAATGGGTTTCATACTACAAAAGATAATCACACATGAAAATACACCACTAATTTCCTAAAACATCCTACCTCATGCAAATGCAAACTAGAAATCCCTAGCATAGCATGTCATGCCACCAAATGTCCAACCAAAATCATCCCTCAACAAAAAAAAACCAATATCATCAACTAACAAGAAGAAAACTACCAAAGCAAATCATGAAGTGCACCGAGGAAATCCAAGAATGAAAACTCCCTAAATGCTCACTACTCCCTCCGCACACTTTGCCCATGTAAAGTGTCCAGTGCACATACGTGAGGTAGGGAGAATCGTGGTACTCACTCTCATAGCCCTGAAGGGCCTTCATCGTCATGACTCGTCAAGCTTATATCCATGTAACCGGTTACTTGAAGTGTGGCCTCAATTCTATCCATCCTAGAGCTAAGATCTTCCACTTGCAAGTGCATTCATCCTATCGCTTGGACTACCTCTTGTAACACTTGCGTAGAGTTTGAAAGCTTGTCCCCTAGTGAATTCAATTGGTCAATGATGTCTATAGATAAGCAAGAGCGACTAGGAGGTGAACATAACAGAAGACCAACCATGCCTCCCATGGAAATTTTTCCACTCTTCATATCCCTCATTGCTAAGCACTCCTGCACAAAATACCCTACCAATTTTGGGTAAAAGTTACCCTCGAGAATCATTGCCCAAAGGCAATGAACATCCAAACACGGGCATTGCATTAGTTCACCGTAGCAAGACTCACATAGCCAACAAACTGTGAACATAACAGAACGCTAGATGAACTATGGCAGTACTCTGGCACGGGTTCTTCCAATCCATGTCCATCACTTGCACCCAAAAGTCCAAAGAGAGAAAGGCAACCCTTGTCGATGTGTCTTCTGGATCTCCTTGACATACCTCCACCCAAAGGCTTGCGCTACCTCCCGATGGGTCATCTTGTACTCCTTGTTATCCAGGTTGAATTTGATCGCCTTGTGTCCATCATTATCTATGACTATCCATTGAGTAGCAAGGAACTCTAGGGTCCACCTAATGTAGGTCTTGGAGTGTTTCTTGAGAAACCCCTCTAGATCTACTCGGCTCAACATGTAAGTGACAGGCTCGAGTAAACCTAGAGCCGTCAAGGTGTCCTTGCAAGCAAATCCCATCTCAAAAATACTCCTCTTCGGAAATCTCAAGTTCCTCCACCTTTGGGCTGCAGTTCTAGAAATGTTAGATAAATTCATAAACTCCTTGGTCACAAATGTGGGATTACAAAGAACCAAAGTTGTTGGTTTGGGGTTTGCACCCTTCATCGACTTCTTCCTCTTCTCACCCCTAGTGAATTTGCCCTTCTCCGAGGCATTCTTCTTAGGTGGCATTCTAACAAATGAGGAAAAGAGTGGTGATGTGATCATAAACAAAGCATGGCTTATAATTCAATGAGAAAACATTCTCCCAAATAATCCAAACATTCATAACATGATAATCTAAGCATGTGGGTTATTCAAACAAGAACATTTCTCATCAAACATCAATCTCATGTAAGTTATCATCAACCCATCCATTAAATCATGCAACCAAGATTCACTCTCTCCCAAATCACCCAACACTAAAGATTACATCTTAAGCTTAATAGCTCATCAATCCTTCCAATATCCCCTTCAATAAAATATCATGCTTACAAAATCAAGCTCAAACACATATCTCACAACACACTCATTCAAGATTCATGCTTTAAATAATACCACCACAATGTCAAATAAAGCACATAAACATAGAGTTCAATGGGTTACCTAAAATTTGAAGATAGGATTTTCAAGACCCACAAAAGAAGAAGAAAAAATTGGCAATTTTTGGAAGAAAAGCTTCAATTTTTTTCGAGTTCACCAAAAGTGTGTGAGTGAGTGTTTCTTGAGAAGAAAGATTATGTCAAATGAGAGAATTAGGTGGAGAAATGTACTATGGAAATGGAATTCAGCCTTGGTGACTAGGGTGAAAGGTACAATTAGGATAAGAATAGAATTTTTAAAATGCTCAATTTAGGGGGACAATAGTATAAGCCAATTAATTCCAAGGGATTTGGAAGTATTTTCAAAAATTCTAAGGAATTGGGGAATTCCAAAATTCTTGGACCAAAAATGCATTTTTGAACTTGAGAATCAGAATTTTTGAAAATGTGCATTATCGGAGTGAAGAAAATTGAAAATTTGGTGTAGTGCGCAAAAAAGGTGTCTGGTGCGAAGCATAGCCTGGTGCCAAACCACCTGGCACAAAGCATAGACTCACACCAGACCTCTAGCATGGGGCATAGCCTTGTGCCGTTCCAGTCCCGGTACGAAGTATAGCCTCGCGCCGGCCTACTTGGTGCGAGGCATCCACCAACTTTTTTCTAATCCTTGGTTTTTTGTCATCCATCCAATTTAATTCCATTTCAAACACAATTAAGAGTCTCGAACTTAAATTTCCAAACCTTTCAAGAGTTTCATCTCAAAAATGTACATAGAAAAGCATAGATTCATGCAAACACTATCTAATTCCTAATCAAAATCACGAAAGCAAAACAAACACCGTATATTTATTGTCGTCCTCATGACATATTTTCTTTTTCATGCAGCCTAATTAGAAACACTTTCCCAAATCATCATCGGCACCCACGATGACATCGTCATGGAGAGGTCTCCATAACGAGCCATCCTTACCTTTGGGCCTTTTGTCCCCCAATAGGAATGAATCTCCATTTCTTTCCCTCATTGAGTCCGTGAATGTCATTTCAGAGATTGAGGGAGGTCGAGGAGCTTTTAAACTATTGGTCATCTCCCTTCCCACTGCAACTTTTTTAGCATAGAAAATAAATCTAGCATAGACATATTATCCACTGCATCATGCAATTCATCGTAATTATCATCAAAATAGGAATCACTCAAAAATTTATGCTCATTTGTCACACAAGAAGACTCATCATGCTCATCACATAAAGTTACACCTTTTCACATCAAAGACGACTTTGTTGAATCATGCTTAGACTTATAGATATCAAATTCCTCTTTGTCCATGTCATCTTCTAGAGTTAAGGTTCCCAAGTGTACATCAATTTCAGTCTGAGACATTTTAAGAAAAGGTCTTCCCAAAAGTATTGGGGGTACACTTCCGTCGTGCGCCATCACATCCATTACTAGTCCATGGGGACTAGCTTGGGTATGATCGGCAAGTTGGACAATTGCTCTAGTATCCCTAAGCTCACCTATTTGGCCAGAAATCATCGACAAATAGAAGTTTCGTTCTGTACGACTCTTCGACCTGTTTGTGATGCCTCGGCTAAAACTATAGACTACATAGAGGATGTCTCGGCTAAGTTCATTGTGTTTTTTCTTTGCTACTTGTAGGATAAAAACGAATAGGTTACAACCTATTACTTTTAAGATTCACATTCTAAGGAATGATATTTTGTATTTGAACATTGTGCGCCTATTGGCATATCTAACGGTCTGGGGAGCCAATATATACCCTCCATCTCAGGATGGTTTTAAAATAAAAAAAAAAAAAAAACCTATTTCTAGGCATTCATATAGACTAAATGGTATAACATTATGGATGCACCTAGATCTATCATGGCATGTTCCACAAGTTTACCACCTAAAGAGACAGGGATAGAAAACCTTCCAGGGTCATTGCATTTCTTAGGCAAGTTCTTATGATTCAAAATAGTGACTCCTCCCTATCAAATGTCCTAATCTCTTAGTTGGCCTACGCATTTTCTTTATGCATGCAACTCTAAGAAATTTAGCATAAGATGGCACATGTTCAATTAATTCCAAGATAGGGATGGTTACCTCAACCTTTTCAAAGACTTTTCGAATGCTAGCATCATCGATCACCACCTTTGGTCGTCCCCTCAAAGCATTTGGAAATGGAGGTTAAATAGTGACTTGTGCCTCAGGCAGTGAAAGTTTCTTAGAGGGTGCTTCCTTGACCACAATCTCCTCATCTTTGAAGTTTCCTTTGGTAGCCTCCACTGCCTGGTCATCTTCTTGCATTATCTTCTTCTCGATCTCGCGCACTTCCTTCCTACTTCTCAATTTAAGTTCGCTCACATTCCTCAAATTCACCTCAGGTTAGGAAGGTAGCTTTCCGGACTCCTTAGCCTCAAGTCGGCTTATCGAGGTGGCAAGTTGCCCGACTTGAACTTCAAGATTTTTTATACTTGAGAAAGCTCTATTGCTAAGGTCCTCAATTTCTCGCCTTGTTCACTTTGCGAAGACCTCATATTTCTTCCCCAATTGTCTGATGGCTTCCAAGATCTCATCTTGTTCCGACTTGTAAATTGAAGCATAAGTGTTGAAAGGGCCTTTACCTCTAGGATATGGTTGAGGTGGAGCTTGTCATCCCCGGTACCCTTGAGTTTGGTAGTCTTCCCTCTATCAAAAATTAGGATGATCTCTATACCTTTGGTTGAATGAATTTGCATAGGGATTCTGCCTTGCATCTCCTTGGTTCCTTCGGAACCCTAGTGGTTGACCCCTAGCAAATTGTGGTCTTTCCCGGTGTTGTAGTCAATTTTCTTCACCTCTTGTAGATTATCTACGACTTTGGGGCACATTTCGAAATTGTGGTTAAGGTTTCAAACTCCACACACATGGACTTGATGAACTTTTCCTCACAAAAGGTCCTTTATCATGGAAGCAAGAGCTTGGACTTGCTTCTCCGACTTAGGTGGGTGTATGGGTTCATCCAAGGCCTTTACCCCCCGATCTAGTGCCAAATTGCCGCATACCATTTGCCATTTCTTCAAAGAGGGCCAATGCATCCTTGAGGCTCTTGTTCGCTATTGAACCATTACATGCGGCATTTACCATCCGCATGTGTTCATCGCACAATCTGTCAAAGAAGTAATACACCAAATCTCCCTCTTTGAATAGGTGGTAAGGACAACTTTCCAAAAGTCGCTTGAAGTGCTCCCAATAATCATACATACTCTCGGTGGCACCTTGAGTGATGTTCGACAACTGCTTCTTCAACCCAGCCGACTTGGATGCTAGAAAGTATTTTTCTAGGAATATCCTCTTCATGTCCATCCACGATCCAATACACCCCAGTGGCAAGTAGTAGAGCCAATCCTTTGCACTACCTTAAAGGGAGAACGGGAAGGGTCTTAGGTTGTAGTCATCTTCGGATACTCCTGGGGGCTTCATATTCATGCACACCTAATGGAACTCCGAGAGATGTTTGTTCAGATCCTCCCCCACCAATCAATGGAAAGTAGGAAGGCAATGGATCATGCCACTCTTTAGCACACGGCTCACATTGAAGGGTAATGGCAGAAAGGTGATGCATAGAGGTTGATTCTCTAAGTTGGGTGCCATGAGCTCCCGTAGGGTGCGGTTGTCTTCCGCCATTGCTAACTAACCTTCTACTATTACTTCTTGCCAGGGTTGAACTTGTGCCCTAATTCATTGCCTCATTCTTCTCCGACCACCTGTGTTCTCAGTCGGGCATTAAAAAGCACCCAGATTAGTGGCAACGGTGTGTAGTATAAACTAAGGCCAATAGTACCCTTCTGAATACAACATTAGCAAATGAATCAAAAGGTAACAAAACAACTATAACAACAGCTCCAACCAATATCAACAACATAAACAAACAACTAACTACTCAACTAGCGCTTTATGCCTAAGTTGATAAGTAGAGTGATAGTATCCCCGGCACTAGTGCCAAAATTCTAACCTGCATCCCCCCGGGGTCATTAAAACCATATCTTATAAGTGACCCGGTTGGAGGCAATGATGCTCAGAAGATAGAGATTTATATTCTGCACTTGTTCCTACTGATACGCTACCTATAGGGTAGTTAGCGGTAAGTCATGGGTTTTTCCACAGAGATGCTAGGTCTAATGAATCAAATCAAAACACAACATGGTATGGGTCATCAATCCGTACAAGTGAAAGGAATAGCTAGTAAATCACACATGCAAGTAAGGGGGTTTTGGTTTTTCAAACTAACAACTAATAAATATGAAAGTAAAAACACAACTACAATTCATTGAGTAACTTGGTCAATCTAATGCTTTTATCCTCGATTCTTTCACATAAATATCAAAACAAACCTAATAGAGTGTTCATAACACGTGGTGTGGCCGACGGCATACACTTCCTCATCCCTGTCACAGTGGGTGCTCTCGCAATCCTCCATCAACACCGCCATCATAATTAGGGGAGTATAATAAGATCTGACCATTTTTGTAGGTCTGATTCTCGCCCATTTGATTACGTCCTGGGCTTCCACCTCGAATGCCTACTCCCCCCGGGTCCTATCAATTAGGCCCAAGGGTCGTAGGCACCTTATCTATGATACTAGGGTTTCTTGTAACCCTAGCTTTCTACTATTAAGCTATCTCTACCCGGAACCTCTCGGACAACTTTACGAAGTTAGCTAAGACTGGTGCAATGGTAACTTGAGATAGAAATCTATCTACATTATGACTAGCTAGCTTAGTAGAAGGCTAAAGCTCCTATATATAGTAGTAGAGGATTGGGCCTAAAAATAGGCCCAAAATAGGCTAAAGTTAGGTCAAAACCCTAGTCACCATTTCCCTCTAGGAAGATGATTGGGTTCAAAGGAAAGAGGCTAGACATGGAGGGAGGACGTAAGTGGTCTAGGAAAGGTAAGTACACTGACAAGATGAACGAGTGAGATGTCTACATTAGTGAAGCGAAGGTAGCACATCGGGGTGTCGATCAAACAAACAACATGTGAAGCATGCAACAGGTCGTGACTTCATGGAATCATTTCAATGATCATGATTCAGGCGCAACCGCTAAGTCGGTATGTGCAAATGTTCCTTACGTGGGCATGAACTACCATGAATGTAAGGAAACAAAAACCTATAAATAGGAAAGGGTGAAAGAGCCAAGATAAGTGAGAACAAGTACCCTCAATGACATATAGTCTAGAAATACCAACTTTGGAATCAGAGCGCACAATCCATGATCCATTCCAGGAGATTCTTACTGGAACAGCAATCTAGGAATTATGCCACCAGAGGTTGCTGCCATAGTTTGAGAAGTTCGTACCACATCAGTGGCACCGTTTATGGGGACCACGTCTATTAGGTCAATATGGTTCTTCCTGAACCATGGAAACAACTAAAGGAGGCAAACCGTTAGAAAAACGAGATATGATCAATACCACCACTACATCCCACACCTGAACTACCCTCCCAAAAAGAATTATCATTTAAAATAAAAGAAACCCAGGAATCAGGCAATGACCAGGAAAAGTACTCTCATCCACCGGTGATATGGAAAACTGAACCTCCGTAGGCTTCTTGGAAGAAAATCGAGAACTCTACAGAAAATTTGTTAACAACACCAGAGAAGCAAAAGATAGACATGTACAGGAGAAAATACGGAGACTGTAGAAATAAGCTAAAGAAAATATTTGATAGGAGGCTATAGGAACTACAAAACAGAGCACTCTACGCTAGTACATGAACTACAAAACTTCACGATGCCAAAGAGATTCAAGCTTCCAACCCAACTCAAAGACTACGATTGGGAAAACCTATCCAAAAGAGTTCCTACATTCCTAAAGAACTTGTATGAGTTTCCGGGATGCACCCATTCAAATGGTATGTAAAGGTTTTCATATCTTTCTTGTAGAAACAACAATAATCTAGTACGATGGCCTATCAAGGTGCAACATGCAGGGTTGGGCCCTACTGGCGGACTAATTTATGGGAAGGTTCTACCAAAACAGAAATTCACAAAGATATTGGGGAATAGTGAACATCATGCAACAAAGCAGAAAAAGCCTCGCAGAATATCATGATCACTTTGTGACATAGAGACTAGAAGTAAAAGATCTCACACATCAGATTTTGTTTGGAGCATACATGAATGGCTTGAGATTAGGAGACTTCTATAAGAAGCTCACAACAAACATGGCAGACAACCCTAGAGACCTTCAAAAAGCCGTTGAAAAATCCATTCGCATAGAGGAAGCAAATAACAAAAAGCTAAAAGATGAGCAGAGAGAAAATCGAGCTGAAGAAAATTCCCAAAGTAAGGAAGCGATCAAAAAAATGAGAGGCACCCCACTCACAAGAGGAAGTGAACTAACAGAAGACAACCCTCCTATCTCCGAGACATCCTTGACAAAATCAGGGCGAGAAATTGGAAGAGCCACAAGGAAACATTCAGAGAACGCAGCCTTATGAGAGCTCCAGCGGATAAAATAAACTAAAAGGCAACACGTGTTTCAAGAAACTAAAAGCACTTGATTCACAATGCCCCAATAATGATCACATCAAACGCATGACATCCAACTCAATCAGCTAGATTTGAATAGTAATTCACGAAAGGCTTCGCAACAAAGAACCAATATAGGCCAAAGAACCACAAAGTTTAGGCCAAAGCAGTAATACTCTGTATTCTAAACATTCCTCGCCTTCAACCTTCAACCTACACATCGTAAACCCTCACCCATTTTCGGTTAAGGGGGCTTATGGTACGGGAAAGATAAGCATGGTGACGAGATGAATGAGCAAGGTGCCCACACCAGCAAACGAAAGGTGGCACCTCGTAGTGTAAATCGAACAAACAATCTGTGAAGCAAGCAACAGGTTCTTACTTCATCGAATCATTCGAATGACCAAGATCTATAGATTATGGCCCATCACAGCCTCCATATCGGTACTAAAAAATGTGCCTTACGTGGGCATGAACAACTCTGAATGTAGGAAAACAAACCATATAAATAAATAGGAAAGGATGAAAGTGTAAAGGTAAGTAAGAACAAGTATCCTCACTAACATACAATCTAGAAACACTGACTTTGGCATTGGAGCACGATCCCATATCAAATCTGGGAGATTCTTGCATAAGAAACAATCTAGGAATTACGCCGCCATAGTTCCAAAAATTCGTACCACATCACTCAAAAAATCAAAGGAATTGTCTTGGATTATTGCCTTTAATAGGCCATTCTCCACTAATGTCAATCTACTTAAGATCACTTCATTCTGTTTCAGACGGGTTATGCATTATTCGGTCCAATCCAACTCAATTCAGTTCAGTATAATTCAGGTCATCTTTTTCCAATTTGGTCATGTTCCATAAAATTCTTTTCACTTCAGTTCAGTCCAAATCATTTTGACTCAGTCCATTTCAATTTTGGTTATGTTCTGGTCTATTATATTCAATTAGTATTTCATTTTCTTGTCTATTCTGCGTCAATTCAATTTAATTCCATGTAATTCACTACCAAATATGTTCCAATTTGTTATTCTATTCATTTTTATTTTCAAAATTCAATTCAGAAAAAATAAAATAAGTTCACTACAAATAAGTTAAATTTGAAATAAATCAGTTAGACAAGACAAAGTCTTGTGCGAGACTAAGGATTAATGTGCAATATATTGAAGTTTAATTAGAGATGGAATCTAAATATAATTAAAGGAAGTTTGGAAGGGTAAAGAGAAATTTGGGTGCAAATAACATGTTCAGGGGGGTGCTGGGCATAAATAATTAGTTAATTAATGATTCTAGGTCTTTTTTTTAAATAAACCAGGGAGAAATTATATTAGGCCTTCCCAAGCCATAAAATAACACAAACAGAAATTAAATAGGTGAAGCCATAGCTTAGTTGATATATACAAGAGTGAGCCTTATGCTCATAAAGCAACCGTGGTTGCTTCCAAAAGAATGAAAGAACTATGGATGATTGTTAGAGGATTATGAACACTATTAGGCTATGGAAGGAATCCTCGAACTTGTTAGTGAGTTGAATTAACAAAGCACAGGACAGTCAGAGTCATCCCCAAGTCTAATGGAGTTTATCCTCATTAAATAACCAAAAGCTAAGAATTATCAAAGAGTTAGCCAATTGAACGGCCGTATCAGAGAAGCAATAAACCTCCTGAGCACATACTATCCTGAGCCTGAAACTACTGCCACAGACCGATGGAAAACAAGCAGCACCCCTGCACTGTCCATCTTGTGAGGCATGAAATTGAGGCTAACTTGAGAGGCCTGAAATTGAGGCAGTCCATCTTGCGAGGCATGAAATTGAGGTAGAAAACTCCCAAAGGATCATAGACCCCATAAAGTTAAAACTGGAGCAACACTATCACAACACTAAGAGTATTGAAGATCATGAAGAACCTGTACGAAATGAGTTAATATCAGTAGCATCCGAACTAGTTAACCATCCATAAAGATGGAGTGCCAATTTGGTCTAGCCTAATAAGTCCCTGGACCGAGTTAGAGAGCTCAGAAAATCTGTGGAAGGAAGAGTTAGTCTCAGTTTGCAGACAATTTTTTGCAAGAGTTGAGCCACCAAGTTAGCCTGCCTATAGATGTGCACCAGTTTAGAAACACCCAAAGATTGGTGAATCTCATCAGATAGAGTGTACAATTTCCAGTGAGATCTTTGTGGGTCATTAGCAAAATTAACAGCACTGAGGCAATCAGATTCAAAGTAAAAAGGTGAGGAGAAATCAGTAGATACTAGAATAGCAAACTTAATTGCCTTCAGTTCAGCTTCAAGAGGGGAGAAAGCATTTGTATATTGGGTATAGGCCCCCCTGAAACTACCTCTACTGTCCCTAATTATCAATCCAATGCCACACATATTAGTATTGCAAAACCATGAAGCATCTATATTAATCTTAAGACCTAAACGAGGCCTTTCCCATGCAATTTTAAGAATTTTAGGCTTAGATGGAGATTTAATCAGAGGCAAGAAGGAGTGGTCCGCAATACTCAAGTCAATAGGAGAGACTATAAAAACAGGTTTAGCACAGAAAGAATGAAAGATCTGATATCTGACTTGATTCAAAACTATAACTGTGGAAGGTTTGATAGAGTCAAATAAAAACTTATTCCTCATCTTCCATAAATTCCAACAAGTAATTACAGCTGCAGTTCGGACAATAGTTGAATGTAATGAACTTAGGGTAGGGAAGGTAATGTAGCATGATAATCTCTCCCATATAGATGGGAAAACTCTATCCCCAATTCCCATGAACTGATGAACTAATTTCCAGACATCCACAGCAAACTGACAGGAATTAAAAAAATGGTCTAAAGAATCTTCATGCACACTACACATACAACATTTGGAAGCTAAACAGTATCTCAGGTTTCTGAGTGTATTATCAAAAGGTAAGAAAGAATTAGTCATCTTCCACATGAAAACTGACAATTTCTTATCAATTCTAGAATTCCAGAAATGTTGTAAAGAGGCAATAGAACCTGTATTGTTGCTGAGTGTAAGGTATGTTGATTTGAAAGAGAAATAACCCTTAATACCCGGTTTCCATATTAGCCTGTCTTCTCTGTGTGGTGCCAGTTTGGCTTCCTGCAAAAGAGAAATAACTTCAGGTGACAGAAAAGGAGTAATTTTGGAGATAAGAATAGATTTATTGGATATAAATTGAGAGACTGTACAGTCCCCATCAATCTCCACCAAGTTCTGATCACAAAGATCACCAAGGAAACCTATATCTAGCCAGTTAGATGTCCAGAAGTTACAATCCCCCCTACCTATAATAACTCTAGAGTTTTCTTCTGCCCATGTATTAACAGAACATATTCTTTTCCAGTTTGAAGAAGTCCTATATGAGGAAGGGAGGGCTGCCAGTAAGTGAGTCCACAAAGCCTCAGCTATTTGGAACTTCCACCACAGTTTAACTGAGCATGTTTCAATTATGGTGGATATAGATCTAAACCCTAGTCCATTTTGATCAGTTGGAAAGCAAAGAGCTGTCCATTTTCTCCAAGATCTTTTAGGCTTCAGCTCAGTATGACCCCAAAAAAAGTTACTCATTTTTTTTCTATGGTCCTGATGATCTTTTTTTTGGTTTTATAACCGACCAAATGTGCTGTGGTAAAGAATAGATACATGACTCAATCAGTGTAATTTTACCTCCTGTAGAAATCCACCTATTTTTCCAATTTCCTAACCTACTATCTATCTGTTCAAGAAGAGGTTGGAAATAGGCTCTCTTTTCTATCCCAGTAAATATAGGTACTCCCAGGTATGTAACAGGAAAAGCCCCAAGTTTCATCCCCAGGATCCTTTTAATATAGTTAACTTTGTGAACCGAAGCATGTTTCCCTATGAAGATATCACTCTTATTGTAATTAATCTTTTGGCCAGAGACCTCCTCAAAAGTAGACAAAAAAGCTTTTAATATAATCAAAGTTAGCTTAGTTTCCTTAAAGAAAACAACAGTATCATCCGCATACGATAAATGAGAAATTCTGGGAGGATTACCTGGAAGGTCAAAATATGACAGCTTACCACTATGGAAAAATGAAAGCCAAACTCCTAGAAAAGGCCTCAGAAAAAATGTTGAACAAGAAAGGAGATAAAGGATCCCCCTGCTTAATACCTCGAGTGGCTTGAAAAAATCCCACTGGTTTACCATTAATAAGAACAGAAAACCAGGCCTGTGACAGATTTTTCATGATGGAAAAGATGAATCTAGCATGGAATCCAAATTTAGCTAAGACATTATATAAAAAAGACCATCTCACTCTATCAAAAGCCTTTTGTAGGTCCAGTTTAACAATACAATTAGGGACTCTTCGTTTCCAGAAACCTAACCATTTCCTGTAAATAAATTAAATTATCTAAGATGTCTCTACCATGTAGGAAAGCTGTTTTGTTAGGGGAGATGATCCTAGTCATTAGAGACTTAAGTCGTTCCATAAGCACTTTAGAGCATATCTTGTTTATCACATTAGAGAGACTTATAGGTCTATAATCATTGAAGGAAGTGGGGGTCTTTTTTTTGGAGATTATTGTGATCCATGTACTACCAATACCCCTAGGCATATTATTAGCAGAAAGGAAGTCTTGAACAGCCAGAAGTAAATCATTTGCAATAATATCCCATGATTTTATGTAGAACTTAGCTGTAATGCCATCCGGGCCTGGAGTACTCGCTTTATTAATACTAAATACAATCTCTTTGAGCTCAGTTAATGAAACCAGTTGCAGAAGTTTTTCATTATCCTCCTGATTGACCAGTTTAGGAATGTGATTCAGAAAATGAGATTGAAAGAAAGAACTATTAGGGGAGCTATCATCATTTAGAAGGTCATGGTAGTAATGTATAGCTTCCATCTCAATATCATTTATATCATCTAACCACTGACCATTCCTACTTTTAACTTTTGTGATCTTCAACCTGTTATTTCTTTCCTTTACAGAATTATGGAAAAACCTTGTGTTATTATCCCCTTCCCTGAGCCATTTGATCTTGGCTTTATGTTTCCAAAAATGTTTTTGTTCAGCCGAAGCCCTAACTAACCTAGCTTTAGCCTCTTTGAGTTTAACCAGTTCAACCTGAGAATCAGTTTGATCAGATAATAGTTCCTAAGCCTGTAGAGCCAATTCAGCTTGCACTACATTGTCATGAATGTTGCCAAATTTTTCTTTATTCCAAATTTTCAATTCTTTCTTCAGTCTGACAAGTTTAAGGTAAAAAGATAGCATTCCTGATTTATGCAAAGAAATATCCCAATTCTGCTTGATTACCTCATTAAAATCCTTTCTTTTGTACCATGTATTCAGAAATCTAAATGGCCTAGGATTGGAAGGAATATCACTACCAACAGTTAACAGCATAGGATTATGATCAGAACTGGCCCTATTTAAAATCTGAACTGAAAAGGCAGGAAAAGATTGGGACCATGAGGAAGTACATAATCCCCTGTCTAATCTTTTTACTGTAGGAGTCCTTAATCTATTATTAGTCCAAGTGAACAGGTTACCTACAGTGTTAAGTTCCTCTAAAGCCATTGAATTAATGAAATCATTAAAGTCTTTCATACTCTCCAGTTTGGGAGTAGAAGGACCTTTATACTCATTTATAGAAGAAATGCAATTGAAGTCTCCAATGAAAAGGGATTCAGAGTGAGTTAAGGAACTAAGGTCAGACCAAAGAGATTTCCTACCAGTTCTAGTCCTGAGACCATAAATAAAGAAGACATCCATAGTCTTATGAAGATTAATACAATTCAGATGGATTCCAAGGAACTGTAAATTATCATATTTAACAGTTAAAAGTAAGTTAGAGTTCCAGAAGAGCCAAATCTGACCATTATTTGCTGAGATGCAATTATCATAGTACAACAGTTTTCTATACGAATCACACTGCATGTTATCATGTTTAGGCTCAATTAGGCAGATAAGCTCAAAATTATGCCTTTTGATCATATTACAGAGTCTTAACATAGATGTGTCCATACCCCTGATGTTCCAGACCAGCATTTTACTCTTAATTGTTGTATTATTCATATGGAAACATTGCTAGAGATTTTTGATCTAGTCATGATAGTATTTTTCTGGGAGAAAAAAAACTCATTTCTCTGTTTGGATTCATTCCTTAATACCTTGTCTTTTTTCAGCTTGCCAGGATTAGAAGATGAGATAGAGGAACTAACCTTGCTTACCTGATCAGCACAATCTTCAGTAGGATCCGGGGTAACAGAGGTGACCTGAAAATCCGGAAGTACAGCATTGAGTGGAAAGTCACCCTGGGTGGCTTCCTCACTTGATATTTCTTCATCAGCCAGAGGTAGAAATCGATTTCCTTTGTGTTTCTGCTGAGAAAAGATAAAAATTTTTGCAGCAATAATAGAATGGAAAGGTGAGAAAGACCTGCCCCATTTGCTAGGCAAATCATCTTTAGCAAAAACTGGCCTAAGGGTTGGAAGGACAGATAGTGAATGCCTATTTAATTGTACTGATACACCAAGATCCGAAGAAGGTGTTTGGGAGATTAGTGCAATAGGCCGGTTTTGATCAGATTCAGGTGACTGTGAATGGAGGTGAACTACATCCTCCCTGTGACTAACCATTAGATTTTCTGGAAGATGGTGGTCAGAAGAAGTATTAGTATTGGATTTTCGATTATCACAGGAGATAGGATCATCATCCTTAGTTGTTTCAACCTGAAGTTGATCACATATGATCTCAGGGGTCACATGATCAATCACCAGAAGGTCTTCATCAGTTAGGATAGCCTTATTAATTCCTTGTTCACTAACTGGGATAGTAACAATCTGTTTCTTGGGAACATATTTGAATTTCTGAGCATGGAAGATTTTTTGCTTTTCTATCACTGAAACTCCTGAGCTCCCAGCTTTTGTATTATCAGCATGGTTCAGAATAGCATTCACATTAACCTGACCCTGTTTGCCTATTTGTTGATCATCAGATTGGTCTCTAAAATTTACATTATTAGGAGACACTTTATCATTCCTCAGGGACCTAGTTCTCTTAAGCTCAGGATGCAAATAGATACAGCAATTTTCATCATGTCCTATACATTTACAATGATGGCAGTAGGGTGGGATATTCTCAAATTCTAAAGGAAGTTTGACCACATTATATTCATTCCCATCCTCCTCAATTCCAACTCTAATAAATGAGGGAAGCATTTTTTTCAGATCGACCTCAACACACATTTTAACACATGAAGGCCGGGAAAGAGCTGCAGTTGCAGCATCCACTTTTATAAAATTTCCAATTTGGTTTCCCATAATTTCAAGCATAGCAATATTATAGAAATACACAGGGACAAATGGAATAGAAACCCATACCGGAACAATAGATGATTCTGCCACTGGGGAGAAATCATATGTCCATTTAAATACCTTCATTTGGGTATGGTTGAAACTCCATTGTCCCTTAAGCTAAAACCTCTGATAGTCCTCTTTCTCCTGGAACCGTATTAGCACATGCCGAAAATCAATTGATCCAAGCTGGAATTTGCCCTTGAAGCCCACGGAGTTGAAAGAATCGTTGAGTTGGGTCATCGATGGCTTACCCCTGGCGAACTTTCCGACGAGAGCATTTCGGTAGTGGGAAGCGAGGGTGTCTGCGTCTTTACGGCTTACCAAACAAGCTATATCCCCCTTATATTGAGTTTTGGGGACAATCTCTGGATTCGAAGGAAGGGAATCGGATAGAGGAGGAGGGCGATTAGCAAGAGCCTGAAGGAAGGATTTTCCTCCCCCGTAATTACCACGGCCAGACGGAGGAGCCGCCATAGCGGCGGTGGAATCCGATCAGTGACCGTTATCAGTTGGATGGCTGATGAGGAAGAAGAAGGAAATGAGGAAACGACAGAGAGAAAAACGTTTTGGGTAAATCGCACTATAATCGCACAAAGCTACAGTTGTTATTCGCCTACAGTTGATGCCGATCTATGATTCTAGGTCATAAGAATCTCATGGGTCAAAAATCTAGGTCGGAGAAATTCACGGATCAATTTTTTTCTTCATTTCTGTACAGTGCGTGGATTTTTATTACAAGACTTGATGTTTCATTTCCAGTACTTGATGTTTCAACCAAACCTTGTGATGCATTTTCAAAATATTTTCTTTCACTACAATTATGTGTTTTAAATTTATTTTTTTATCTTTTATTGTAAATCTTGTTTTTGCATGTTAAATTTTGGGACTTTATACATGTTGACACTAGTTAGTGATATTTTATTATTAGATTTTTAATTTTTAATTTATACTTTCATTTTAGTTGATATGTTAGTTTTTCGGCATGATGTTTTAAAAGTTAATATCGATGTTTCTTTTTATCAAATATTATATTCTTAAGTAATATATGTGTCGATGTTTCAATTGTGTGAATTGGGTTTTTTAGATTTTAACATTGATGTTTCTTTTTTTTTTCCCATATTAGATTCACATTTGGTGCACAATTGGATGTTTTGAAATTCACGCACGTTTTATTTGATGTTTAGTTACTCTTATTTGATATATTTTTATATTATGTTTTATTAATATTTTAATATTTTAATTTGATGTGTATTTTTGATGCATTAACTATTTATTTTCATGTGCATTTTTAATTTTTTTTAAATTTGATGTTTGATTATTTACATTAGATGTGTATATTTTAATGTTTTCATTTGATGTTTAACAATTTCAAATTTTATGTGTATTTTAATTTTTTTTTTCATTTGATGTTTGATTCTTCATATTTTTTTAAAAAACAAAACACCCTAAGGTGGGGATATTTATTAGGTTCCCCAAACCTATGAAGCAGTGTAGAATAATGTTATGAATATTACATCGGTAAAGCAACCTCATTGCCTTCAAAAGAATGATTCTTTATATTTGATGGGTAGATTGTTTTTTTAACATTCAACCATTTTAATTTTGTTGTATGTTTTAAATATTTTTATTTGATGTGTAACCGTTATAATTTGATGTATTAACTGAAATTTAGTTTTACCAATTTTCCTAGTTCTTACTAGTGTGTTCCAACATACCTAGTTTAACCAAGTGTAAAAATAACGTGAAACGTAAAAGACACACAACTTGGTTACGCAGTTCGGTGTAAATCACCTACATCTGCGGGGCCTGGCCCAGTTCAGAATGAATCCACTAATTAGAAAGATAGTACAGAGTACAGCATACAAAATACTTATCTTTAACTAACTATGACGTGTGGACTCTGCTAGCTCCCCTAGCTACCGATCCGCCTTGATCAGACTCCCTCTGACCTCGAACTCCGTCGACGCTGGATCTCCTCCTCCCGAGGAATTAAGGTATTTGATTCTGAACTTAGTGCAACAGGACAGTGTTGGAACACAGTGTATAGGCTCTTGCAATTTCGTAAGATCGCAAATCTGGATGCAGACTTTGCTCAATAAGATCGTTAGTTTTGCAGCCGTGTTTGTCCCATATTTATATCCACGAATCAGATCTGAATATCCATGATTATCTCCACAATATTCCTATTCCAAATCTGATTACCGAAGCATATCCAAATCCCATTAATCAAGGGATTTACCTTATCTCAAACTCTCCCATATATTCGAATGAATCTCCTCCTTATAAGTAGGGATTTTACCATACATCAAATATGCTTCTTACGCCCAATATATATAGCCAAATATACAGTTACCATAAATTCTAAAACTCTTCAATATTTTTGGCTTGAATCCGTTAAACCCTTGGCGTAAATTCTGCTCGTAAACTCTGCTCCAGCAGTGTTCCAACATGGTCTGATTTTGTTCACACAAAATTGCCAATTAAATAAGTCCTTGACTTTACAATCTCCCCCTTTGGCATTTTTGTGGACCCATAATATTTTGGACTACGAGCACATAGTCAACAACATTCAAAGAGCAGAAAAATGATCATGATACCGGAATGAATTAATGAAAGCCGAAATAATGAAATCCGAAATCCAGTCATACAACCAAATATTCAAAACCCAGAATGAAAACCAGAAATCCAAAATCCAAATTTCTCCCCCAGGGACCATACAAAGGCCAAAGGGACCCAAAACACCAAAATAAAATCAGTTCTTAAAAAAAAACTCCCCCTGAATCATCCTTCCAGCTTTGATTTTTCTTCTTCCAACCTTGCTTGTTCTGCTTGTAAGGCAGCAATCTGAATTCCTACAGCTCCAAGTCTAGCCTGTATTGCCATCAAACGTATCTTCTTGTCTGCAGTTGCTGATGAGGATGCTGATCCTGAAGCCTTCCACGGGAGATCATGCACATGTCTGAGTCCGAATGTCATCTTGTTCGGCCGCAAGTACTCCGTGTCAACTATCACATCTGTGGCCTTTCCCTTCACCTTTGCACTTTTGGCTAGTGCTGAGATCAAACATGGGTATATTACTGCGTCATTCACCTTCGGGGTTGTGGCCTGTCGCACCAAATGCTGCTGAATTAATAACCCAAGGTTGACTTCCTGCTGTGTTCCAACACAGTAGAGCAACTTGGCCATTTCTCTGGTTAATGCCGTGGTGTTGCTAGATGGCAACCAGCAATGGACTGCAATCTGATACAGTCCGAAGAACCTGGATGTCAAACATGATGCTTGAGAATATCCCACAGCCGGCCACTTCTCCTTATACCCTCCAGAAATCACAGCCAAAATTTCATCATCATTCAACTCTAAATCATCCGGAAAAACTCCCCCTATGTCCGGAGTCTTGAGCCCAAACAACATATTTATCCTTGAAGCAGACAACTCAATAACCTTCCCCCGAACATAAACTCTCCCGAACGACTCAGATAAAATGTCTAAATTTTCAGGCATGAGATTAGCATATACCTCAAGTACCACCTGTCGATTGAATTGCCTTTGAAGTGTGGCGGCCTTCGTCATCCCCATTGCCTTTAAGAAGCTGGTGAATCCGCTCTCCTGATAGGCCTTCAAGTCTACTGGTCGTTTAGCAATAAATTTCTTCTCGGAGAAGAAATTTTCCATCTTAGCTCCCTTCTCATCAAAGTAATCCGTCGAGAAAGCCTGGGAGATAGATGGTGGTGGCAAGACCTTCCTCTGAGTGTTATCACTTCTTTTCCTTCTCCTCTTTCCTGCCTCGGTATTCATGGGAGCGCTAGCCTTCCTTTTTCCTTTAGCCTTTTGAACGAATTCATCCAAGACCTCGTCACTGGAGTAAGTCAAATCTGGAGTGTCCTGTGTTGGAACACTGTCAGCTCTTTCAACCTGCTCTTCTTCTGAATCACTGCCCTGAATTGGTAGATCTTCATCAGCTCCTTCCATCTCCTGATAGCCTTCTTCATTAGACTGATCAGTGGCTTCATCATTCAACTCTTCTTGAACCTCATCACCTTGTGTACCCCCCAGATCAGCATCAGATTCGACCTCCATATACACAGATTCTTCTGAGTGTGTTGGAACACTCTCCTCATCATCAGATAGTTCAATAAACACAGGTTCTCTCAATTTATCCATCCTCCTTGCATTCACTCCATCATAAAATCCGACCTGTAACTTATCTCCATATTTTACTTTCTTCAATCCAACAGCCTGTTCCTCATTGACTTCTCTAATCCACACATAGCTATGAGGAGTCATACGACAAAAAACATGAAACTTGTCCTTCCCTCTACCATTTAGCTGACCGTACATCCCTCTCATGTACTTAACAGTTTTATACTCAATATCCCATACATCAGAAAAATGTCCAGACACAATTTCTTTAACCTTCACATGCAACACTTCTAATTCTTTATCAATGCTTCTAATTTTACTGAGATCAACATAGAATCGATTTGCTTGTAACCACTCAAAAATCTCATCAAAGGATCTGAATTTCATACCATTAATTTTTATCAAAGGAGGATCAGGACCGGATACCTTTCCAAACGGACCTCTGTTCTCAGATTCGTGAATTTCCTCATGGACATTGCCGTCCGATTCCACATTCTCTGTTCTTCCTCCATCACTGTCTGGCGCCGGTGCTACAAAACTTGGAGTGCTTGAGGTTGCCATTCTTTCTTTGGTGGCGGGAGTGAGAGAGAGGGAGAGCAAGAAGATATTTCGGCAATATTCTTGAGGTTTGGGTCGAGAGAGATGGAATTCGAAAAGAGTGTTAGAGTTTAAACCAAATTCCAACTCTTCATAAGCTTACCTCTTTTCCCGCGAAGATCCTTTTTAGATTTCCCAAAAGTTGTCATGATATCCTTTCCTCTTCTTGTCCCATCAATGAGTTATTCCTCATTTAACTTCCAACACCTTATTTAACTTCTCCTATTTTTGGTCAGCCTTTGCTTCCTTCCAATTTTTTTTTAAAATTTTTGACGTAAATAACAAACACAAACAAATTATTTACACGAAAAATTAATCAAAGGTAAAAACTACCTCAGATTTGACAAACACCTAAGTGTTGTCGAAGGCTCTCGAAAGTGGTAGCATCAAGTGGCTTTGTAAATATATCGGCAAGCTGCTCGTGTGTTGGAACATAGGCCACTTCCACTTCTTTTCTTTCCACCAAATCTCGAATAAAATGATGCCTTATGTCAATATGTTTGGTTCTTGAGTGTTGAACTGGATTCTTCGAAATATCGATTGCACTTGTATTATCACATAAAATCTTTAGGGGGCCTTGGTGAATTCCATAATCTTTCAGCATTTGATTCATCCATAATAATTGTGCACAACAACTCCCTGCTGCAAGATACTCTGCTTCTGCAGTAGATAGAGAGATCGAGTTCTGTTTCTTGCTATACCAAGACACCAAATTTGTTCCAATAAAGAAACATCCGCCGGTAGTACTTTTTCGATCATCTGCATTACCAGCCCAATCAGAATCACTGTATCCTATCAATTCTGAATCTTGATTCTTTGAATACCAAACACCATATTCTGACGTTCCACTCACATATCTAATAATTCTCTTGACTGCAGTAAGATGAGATTCCTTAGGATCAGCCTGAAATCTAGCACATATTCCAACACTGAAACATATATCTGGTCTGCTAGCCGTGAGATATAACAAACTTCCGATCATACCTCTATATAACTTTTGATCGACTGACACTCCTTTTTCATCTTTCACCAACTTATCAGAAACCCCCATAGGAGTTCGAACCGCACGAGCACTACTGAGTCCGAATTTTTTAATCAAGTTCAAGGCATACTTACTTTGATTGATTAATAGACCATTCCGTCCTTGTTTGACTTGTAACCCTAGAAAGTAAGTCAATTCTCCAACCATGCTCATTTCAAATTCAGACTGCATTGTGATGACGAAATCCTGTACCATAGATGGTGAAGTAGAGCCAAATACTATGTCATCAACATATATTTGAGCAATTAGAAACTTTGATGACTTGTCAAGCACAAATAAAGTGCGATCTACTCCCCCTCGACGATAACCTTTCTGAAGCAAAAAGTTAGTAAGTCGTTCATACCATGCTCGAGGTGCCTGCTTTAATCCATATAAGGCTTTCTTAAGGCGATATACATGATGCGGATAATCAGGATCTTCAAAACCTTTAGGTTGTTCCACATAGACTTCCTCATTCACCACTCCATTTAGAAACGCACTCTTAACGTCCATTTGATACAACATAAAGTTCAAGAAGCAGGCAATAGCTAGTAGAATACGAATAGATTCTAACCTGGCAACTGGTGCAAAGGTTTCGTCAAAGTCAACACCTTCCACTTGCGTATATCCTTGAGCAACAAGTCTGGCTTTGTTCCTGGTAATTAAGCCATCTGCATCGGACTTGTTCTTGAAGATCCATTTTGTACCAATGACATTGATGCCTTTGGGACGAGGGGTAAGGTACCAAACATCATTCCTGGTAAACTGTCCGAGTTCATCTTGCATTGCAGCAATCCAATATTCATCAAGTAAAGCTTCCTTATAGTTCTTCGGTTCAATTAGGGACACAAAATAGTGTAGACCAGCCAGTCGTCAATAATCAACTCGAGGAACTGATCGAGTATTTCGCAAATTTGAGCCAGGTTGAATGTGTGGTGCAACACAGTCATTAGTAGGAGGCAGTGTTGGAACATGGTCATGTGTTGGAACATGGTCCGCTTCAGCAGAGTGAGGATCCTGGTGCTCATTTGGTTCTGACGGCTTTTCTCTGTCCGGAGTTTGAGACTGTGTTGGAACATGAGTGTTGGCGGATTCTTCCTCTACTGCTTCTGGAAGTTGCTCCTTTCCTGAATCATCTACAATGACATTTATGGATTCCATGAGAGTGTTAGTTCGATGATTGAAGACTCGGTAGGCACGGCTGTTGATAGAATACCCTAGAAAAATTCCTGGATCACTTCGATTATCAAATTTTGCCAACTGTTCTCTGTCTCTGAGGATATAGCAGGTGCTTCCAAACACATGAAAATACAAAACATTTGGCTTCCTCCCTTTCCAGATCTCATAGGCTGTCTTATCAGTGAACGGTCGAAGATACACTCGATTAATTGTATAACATGCTGTATTGATCGCCTCTGCCCACCATTTCTTATGAACATCCTTCTCTGCCAACATAACTCGAGCCATCTCCTGAAGAGTTCTATTCTTTCTTTCGACAATACCATTCTGTTGAGGAGTGATAGGAGCCGAAAACTCATGTTGAATCCCCAGTTCATTGCAGAAAGAACTGAATTGTTCATTTTCAAACTCTCTGCCATGATCACTTTGAATCCGAATTATCTTTCCTACAGGACTTCCCTTTTCAGTTTGTAGCTTTACTACAAGGCTACGAAATACCTCAATCGTATCAGATTTCTCTTTCAAGAAGGCTACCCATGTAAACCTGGAGAAGTCATCAGCACATACAAAAATATATTTCTTTCCTCCTATACTAGGTGTGTGCACTGGCCCCATTAAATCCATATGTAATAATTCCAGATTTCTAGAAGTAGTAATAAACTGAACTGAAGAATGAGGAGCACGAGTTTGTTTACCTTGCTGACATGGTCCGCACACGATTTCATCATTCCCGGTCAAGGTAGGCATTCCACGTACAGCTTTCATGTTAGCAATTTTCACTAGTGTTTTATAGTTGATGTGTCCGAGTTTCCTGTGCCATAGAATTCCCTCGTCCTGCTTTGAAAGCATGCATCGAACTTCTTGTTCCAAAAGATAACAATTGTCTGAAGATCGTATTCCAGACAGAACCCTGTTTTCTCCATGCTTCACTACACATTTGTCCTTCTGAAACTCAACTATCACGTTGTCATCGCACAGCTGGCTTATACTTAGCAGATTTGCTTTTAGATCTTCAACAAATAATACACTTGTGAAGACAGAAAACCCTTCAATCTTTAATTCGCCCTTGCCAATTACTCTGCTTCTTTTTCCATCTCCAAAAGTTACATACCCGCCATCATATGGAGTAAGATTTGTAAGGTATTTTGAACTGCCAGTCATGTGGCGAGAGCAACCACTGTCAAAGTACCATGATTCACTGGAATATGCTGATAAAGAAGTGTGTGCGACCATACACGTACTGGACCTTTTAATGACCCATATCTTCCTGATTCTTGTATGAGTATCGACTATGTTGGAACACAGTTCTCTTCCTGTCATTTGATCTCTGATCAGCTTTTTACACTGATATTCAGTATGTCCTTGATACCTGCAGTATCCGCAGATTAGAGGCTTTCTTTGAAACGGTTTTCCATACTTCCGTTTTATTTCTCGAATCCTTGCTTTGAGAGTTACTGGTTTTTCATGCAATTCAACCTCTGGTTCTTTCCTGTATCCAATTCCGTGTCTATCACCAAAGTTCTTTCCCATATCCAGTATGTCATCCAGTTTTGCTTTCCCGGAATTCAATTTTGAGATAGTTGCTTCAGACATCTCAGCCCTCTTGACTGCTGCTATCAATTTCTGACTCAGTTCTTCATTTTGTTTTCCAAGTTCTGCAATCGTGGACCGTAACTCCTTTTCGCTGTCAATCAGCTTCCTTTTTTCTTCAATCAGTTCTTTGTTTTTGTCTGCTACTTGAACCCACATGGCATACATTTGTTCGTATGTGCTATATATCTCTTCATCACTTACAGAAAGATCATCTTCATCACTGCGAGCCTCGTCCAGATTCATATCGTAACTTACACCTTTCCCTTTGTTCAGTGTGTTAGAACACTGACTTTCTGAAGTATCATGGACCTTTGCTCCAAAGGCTACATAATTACTGGTTAATTCTTCCTCATCTTTTTCATTCTCTTCATCATCACTCCAAGAGGTAACATATGATCTTCCTTGTTTCTTTCGGGTGTTAGCACATTCGGCCTGAATATGACCAAATCCTTCACATTCTCTACATTGAATTCTTCCAGCCTGTTTTGATTCATTGTACTGATTTCTCCCATACTGCATATTTCCTTGTTCAAACCTCAATCCACGATTGTTGTTCGAATCTTGTTGCTTTTGTCTGTTTCCGCCAAACCTCTCCTGAGATTTCTTATTGACCACCTTCTTTAACATCTTTGAGAAATTCTTTGTAATAAGTGCCAGTTTTTCAAACTCATCATCGCTGTCAGACTCATTACTTCCTTTGGCTGAAGAAGCTTTAAACGCCAAATCCTTGGATACCTTTTTTGTAGGTTGCTGGAATGTCATCTCATATGTTTGCAGCGACCCCATTAGTTCATCTAGGCTCATTGTGGATACATCTCTTGCCTCCTCTATTGCTGCTACTTTCATTGCAAACCTTTTAGGTAGAGATCGCAAGGTCTTTTTCACCAGCTTGGTTTCTTTGTACACTTTTCCAAGTTGATAAGCCATGTTGGAGATATCTCTAATCTTTCCATTGAATGTGGCAATGGTGTCGTCCTCCTCCATTTTGAGTTCTTCAAACTTGGTAGCCAACATCTGTAGTTTGGACTCCCTCACTCGACTGGTTCCTTCATGAACCGTTTGTAGGATGTCCCATGCTCTCTTCGCTTGGTGGCATGTAGATATAAGCTTGAACTGGTTTTCATCAACTGCCGTGAATATTGCATTAAGAGCCTTTGAATTTGCTAGAGATTCTCTAAGATCACCTGGAGTCCATTTAGACTTGTCTTTGAGTTTTTGACTTGACTCCCCTTCCACATCCTTAGAGCTGGTAGCATCTTCTGTAGGATGATTCCATTCATTCTCAACATAAAACCACGCCAGTTCGTCCAGGGAATTAATAAACACCCTCATACGAGCCTTCCAATAGTTGTAGTTGTTTCCTTCTAACAGTGGTGGTCGAGAGATTGAGGCTCCTTCTCTTGTCGTCATGGTAAAACCGGATCTCACTTTCCTTGAAACAACCAAGGGAACAATAAGTGACTCAGCTCTGATACCAATTGAAATTTAGTTTTACCAATTTTCCTAGTTCTTACTAGTGTGTTCCAACATACCTAGTTTAACCAAGTGTAAAAATAACGTGAAACGTAAAAGACACACAACTTGGTTACGCAGTTCGGTGTAAATCACCTACATCTGCGGGGTCTGGCCCAGTTCAGAATGAATCCACTAATTAGAAAGATAGTACAGAGTACAGCATGCAAAATACTTATCTTTAACTAACTATGACGTGTGGACTCTGCTAGCTCCCCTAGCTACCGATCCGCCTTGATCAGACTCCCTCTGACCTCGAACTCCGTCGACGCTGGATCTCCTCCTCCCGAGGAATTAAGGTATTTGATTCTGAACTTAGTGCAACAGGACAGTGTTGGAACACAATGTATAGGCTCTTGCAATTTCGTAAGATCGCAAATCTGGATGCAGACTTTGCTCAATAAGATCGTTAGTTTTGCAGCCGTGTTTGTCCCATATTTATATCCACGAATCAGATCTGAATATCCATGATTATCTCCACAATATTCCTATTCCAAATCTAATTACCGAAGCATATCCAAATCCCATTAATCAAGGGATTTACCTTATCTCAAACTCTCTCATATATTCGAATGAATCTCCTCCTTATAAGTAGGGATTTTACCATACATCAAATATGCTTCTTACGCCCAATATATATAGCCAAATATAGAGTTGCCATAAATTCTAAAACTCTTCAATATTTTCGGCTTGAATCCGTTAAACCCTTGGCGTAAATTCTGCTCGTAAACTCTGCTCCAGCAGTGTTCCAACATGGTCTGATTTTGTTCACACAAAATTGCCAATTAAATAAGTCCTTGACTTTACATTAACATTTAAATTAGAGGTTTCATTAAAATTATGTAAACAAGTTTTTAATACTAAGTGGAGAATAAACTCATTTGAACCGGGCCAAATAAATTGGCCCATATAGAGTAATTTTCAAATTCAAATCTAAAATTGCGTTGACACAATTTCATAGCCGGGAACCCACCTGAAAACTCTAGATTGCACTGGGTAACGCTAGAAAAATGCGACGGCATCGACGACCAAATCTAGGGTTCTCAGAGCCTTCACCGCCTTCGCCTTCACCAATAAAATGACTGAAATTTCAGAGTTTCTCACCTTCGTCCTCCGCCTTCTTCTATACCTGACGGCAATGTAAACAGCTAAACCAGACTCAACTCCGACGGTGATGTAAACGACAAAACCGGACTAAACTTTGAGGGCGACGACAACGCGAAATTTGAACCCGACTCCAATCTCCACCCACAGCCACCACTCCTTCCTAGTAATCTCAAGTCGTAATCGGATGAAGGAGAACGGGTGTAGAATAGCGGACGTGGACGACGGCAAAGCCATTTTTCTCCCTTTTCGAGATTTTGCAATTTGATCCCTGGGTTTCCTCGCATTTTTAGAACTTACCCCAAAAAAATAACAATTATAGTCCAACCCACGAATTTAAAATGCCGTGATTTTATATTTATAATTCATCTCTGGTCTTACCATGAGACCGTCTCACAGGAGACAGACCCCTTAGACAAATTTCAAAGGTAAAATTTTGGGAAAAAACATCTTTTCATACGCTTATGGAAAGATGGAGTTTAATTAGAATAATAAAAGAGTAAAATATTTTAATATTAATATTAATATTTTATTATGTAATGTGCAGTAATTATTAAGTTTATGACTTGATAAATACAATCTAAAAATTTTATCTTATTTTTTATAATTTACAGTTTAATTTTTTATCCTTCCAATGTTTATCTTTGAAGAGATAGGCTCAATTCCAAATGTATGGCTAATAATTAATCACTTGCTTTAGGCTACCAAATACGTTACAATTTGTTGCTCTGTTCATTTATATTTTCGAAACTCAATTCCGAAAAAATAAAACAAGTGTATTAAAAATAAGTTAACTATAATATAGTAAATAAATTAGACAAATTCCATATGTAAGGCTGCTAAACACGTAATTACTTGCATCGCCTGAGGCTGCTAAACACGTAATTACTTGCATCGCCTGAGGCTGCTAAACACGTAATTACTTGCATCGCCTGAGGCTGCTAAACACGTCTTTGGATTTTACTATTTGACTATGACATTTGCGCGGTCCATTACTGACTGTGGCCGTTAATAAGGCTCGCGCAATTGACAGAAACGGACCTGACTACTTATTCGTATCTCAGTTATTATGCGGTGTGTAAAAAGTACAAAGTAACCCTGTGAAATCCCTATTTAAAAATCGGCTGCCTAAACAATCATTTGACGCCCCAAAGTCGTTCATAAATTAGCCATTTTCGGAGTTGGAGTGTGTCATCTCACAAAACTATTTTTTATTATACTCTTTTTGTTCTTTGTTAGTGGCCTCGTAAGTTTACCTATTTGAATTTAAGTGAAGAAAATGAGTGAATGAAATTGAATGTAGAAAGTAAAAAGCAGAATGAGTGGGTGGAATTGAAGGAATCTTGTCAAAAATGAAAAGTGTATCATTTAAAAAAACATCTCAATGAGATTAGTAATAGAAAAATAGAGTGACTACTGTAATTCTTTTATTTATTTTTAATGTGGTGCTAAAGTTATAGATGTTTGGATTTATAATGTATAAAATAAATTAAAAAATCTTAGCGAAGGTGATTTGTCAATAAATTTATGGGCATGTCACTTTATTTTTTTAACTTAAAAACTGTAACTTAAAATTTAAACATAGTAATTTATAAGTTAAAATATGTAATAAGGTGTGTCTGAATGTGAAAATATAAGAAATATTATATAAAAAGTATAATATTTAACTTAAAAATTCTTGAAAAAGTTTCCTGCTAGACCGACTAACGGTTAAACTAATCATGAAAAAACTCGTTTCAATAATGTTAATATCAAATAATAATTATTTATACATTGTGAAAAGTTATCTTGGTACAATAACTTTAAAAAATATCAAATCACCGCATTAGTTGCATCAACTATAAATTGAACTCGTCTAACGATTAGTCAATCTAAAATAAAACTCTGTGAAAATACTTTATTTAAATGAAATGTTTAGTTTTTAATTTGACAAATGTAGCGTAAAAATTGCACAAAAATAGTAGACTATCCATAATTTAATAACATACCACCTATAAAGAGATTGGATTTAGAATAATAAAACTGAAATGATAGAATGACATTAAAGGAATCATGCCTACAAAGAATGGGTTTCACACTAGTGTAGGAGGAGACCATTAAAGGCGCTTATATTGGACCATTAAAGGCACTTTCAAAGTGCCTTTAATGGTTCAGCCTTTAATCACTAAGAAAAGAAGGCAGTTTCGAGAACCGCCTTTAAAAATTGCCAACAAATGTAGTTAAAACCCGCATATAAATTAGGGATAGAATCGCTTGTAATTTTTTCAAAACTCGAAAACTTCAGCCTGTACCTCGTGCCTTGCACAGAGTTTCCGAGCTCGGAAACCTCATCATTTTCGAGCTCAGAAATGTCGGCCTGGTTCTCGTACATTGCAGAACATTTCTGAGCTCGGAAAATTCTGTAACTTTTGGCTTTTTTGCTAAACAAAATTTTGTTTCCAGACTCGTGTTGTATATTTGTTCCCTTTCTGTAAATTTTAAGCAGCGTAATTTTTTAAGGAAATCATTTTCAAGCTCAGAAATGGCACCATGTCCCCTATTTGTGAATTTTACAATTAAAAACTGATCTATGAAAAAATGCATACGTAGAGCCGAAGAGATTTCTGGACTCGGAAATTAATTCTGCTCTTGTGGTAAAAAAATTTGTTTCATACACATTCCCGGCTCAAAAAAATTCCTCGATTCACAACCACAATTTTAAAACAATACACAATAGTATCTTGCACATTTACAAAATCTATAGATAACGCTAACCATGCAATAATCTATAGATAGGAATAGAAATTACTACAAAATTTCGACATTTTTAATCTTCAATATTTATCTAACTTGAGATACCCTACCAATATCAAGATTCCCCAGGGTTGCTGACCACCAAAGAATTCTGCACACTGTTGATATCAACAAGCGAGTAGGGCTTTGAATCCTTTTGGAAAATCTGATAATAACAAGATGATATATATTAAATATTTGGAAAATGTTTGATAGAAAAATTACTAGAAACAAATGGACACTTACCATGTCAAGTTCTAGTACATCTTCTGGGACTTTCTCCATGCACTCAGTCGTGCGTATAACATGAAGAAATAGCCATACTCCCATGTTTGTGCCTGTTTCTTGTACTAATTGTGAAAAACATAAATTATTATGATTGTTCCATCAAACTTGATTTTGACCACTGCAAACGAAGTTTTTTTTTTGCTCACTTGTTTCCTTCATTGCAGATTCCAAAATCTCCACGAATGCATCGGACAGTGGGAAGTGCAGGGGATCCATCCAGTATACCCTCTTATTTGCGGTGACTATCAATATCAATCTCCAATGGCCCCTGAATACGAAAATTTTAATTATCATAGAAATTTGCGGAAACGATGTTGGTAAAGAAAATGAACATAGTAAATAACCTCTCGATGTATAGTGCAATGGAAAAACTTAGTATCCTTCTGGTTGAGGCATTTGCGAATGTAGTAGATCCTCTCTGTTTTTGTACAACCAGTTTCTTGTATTTTGTTCGGGGCATATGTATCCAATCCATCTCTTCTTTTGATTATTGGTGAAAAACATGTACCTCGAGAATTACAATTTAGTCATCATAGTGTAATTGAAATTGACTTTAGAAATAAAATTAAGAAAATCACTCAAAAGGTGAAGATCGACATGATCACTTGATTAACTCGTTCACATTTCCACAGGTCATCAAAATCACTCCATAATGCCATGATTTCGCGTTTTCATTGGAATACACATTCATTTGCAAAGAATGAGTTGTGTTTCGATCTTGCGGTTGAAGCCAATTATAAAGCACTTGTACGAAGTGAGGTGAGTCTCGAAGGACGTGTGCTCTTGCCAATCGAGGTCTAACCCTAATTGGTGTTGTTGGGACCAATTTGAGCATTGATTTGACTGGCATTGGTGTAGTTTTCATCATTTTAGGTAATGTAAGTCTTGTTTCTTTCAAATGTCGACCCTTGATGGGATTGGCGTATATAATTCTTCGAGGCCAAATAGGGAACATTCCCTGGACAGGGCCAACTTTCTTGTATTCTCCATCCAGGTTAGGCAAAGGGGCACCCATCACTAAAGGATTCTCCGTGGAAGCTCACAAAAGACCATCCACAATAGGCACAAAGTGATGGTGTTTCATTTACTCATGCAAAAATCCATCGGCTACATGGAATAGACTACCGTCTATGTCGTGACCAATGTATAGTTCACATAGACATGATTTCTAAACTACAACCAAATTTATATCAAACTATACCGTAATTAATTAGGGGCATAATTATGAAAAGGAATTATGTAATTGAAAGGATGGCATTGTCAAGGTTGTCATGTTTGAATAATTGCCTATCGATTCTTGGATTTTGAGCAATTCCCTCACGATTTACCTTCACATCTCCGGGAGAATGTCGTGAACCCCTAGCTGGAGGTGTCCAATCATGCGTCAAGTCCTGTAAATTGTCCGGAAGAACAAACCCGGTGTGTTGGACCAACTTCCAAATTAGAATGTCTTGTTGCTCAATTCGTTAGTCTTGGAGTTGGGATTTTTTTTTCAACATATGGATTCTCAAGGGTTCTGCTCCAATGTAGGATCATACCATCTCGAATGACTCCCGTTGGGTCAAGAAACTACCAACGCCCTAGCAGAGCCCAGGTGGTCAGATTTTTCTGTGGCTTCACTAAGGATGTTGTGTGTTTCCCTTGGAATGAATTTCCCTTGCAATTGATCATTCTTCAATTTTTTCTAAGTAGAAACATAAATAGAGAAATGTTTTTTAGTTTGATATACCCTAAATAGACTGCCAATTAGTAATAGATACATACACCATATTTTTTATCTTCATCCTTGAATATACACCATATTTGTTTCGTCGGCCTTTGAGAAATAGATCAAACATGTCAATGTCATCCACATTGATCGGTTGCACCGAAGCCCTTGCCTCGTCTTCCGTCATCCCGCCCTCTATTGCAATTTTCACATCTTGTTCTAGATGTTCCTTCACTAGCTCGAATGCCACTAACACATAACCCCAAGGACTCCATCGGCCAGGAATTTATTTCTTCCCGGCAATGCATTTTTCTTCCCTTGTACCCTAAGTTGGATGTTAGTTTCATCTTATCACTATAGACAATTAGTATAATTAATCACACTAAAAATTTGCATATTTTTTTACTAATGTTATCACTATTCTCCAATGCCCTTTTCTTGAGAATCTCCCAGTTCTCCTGTTGAATGTACGTGTAAATTACACATGGCCGATCACCCTTCTTGTCGCTGAATATGTAGTTTCTGGACAAAGTGTATTTGTGTTCATGCCAACTCTTGGACATTATAAACACAACCTTCTTCCGTGAAGCACCCATATCCGGTGCTTTGATTTCAAAAGGCATCTACGGGGATTATGAAACACATGTATTGAATTATGGGGAGTACATGTAAAGAAAAATTGTAGAAGAAAAATGATGGAAAAAAGGATTCACTAAAGCTACCTTGTATTCCATCCACAAGGTGTCCTTGTAATCTTTTGGGACATCATGCCAACTATTGTAGCAGATATCTACCCTTGTTCTACCAACCTTCACAGCCCAACTAGACCATTTAGCACGTTGCTCCGACACACAATTGCCCAACTTGTTGAAAATCAACGACGTTAACTCTTTCTTATCCATTCTATGTTCTAAGGCTCTACAATGAGTTTGGTGTATTCCTACATCCCCCGATCCTTCATCCTCATCCCATGCCAGCCCGTTGTTGGGGATTGACATTTCTGGAAAGTGATACATCGTCACGAGTCCTTTTCCTAGTTGTCGTTTTGTATGCTACATTTACAAATATACCAAAAAATTACTTAACCTTGCATCAATAAATTTACTAATATTTAAAGAATACAAAAAATTCCATATATAAGAAGAATATGTTGTTTATTTAAAAAATCATGTATAATACGAATACCAAAATTTTCATGTATATACCGAAGACTAAATTAACCATTGAACTTTAAGCACAATAGTATTTAAGCACTTTAATAGCTAAGTCAATTAATAAATCTAGCAATAAAACATTTTTTTTTCAAATCCAATGCATCATTTTATCATCCAACACCATTTAGGCAACAATACCATAACATAATACACAAATTGTGTTTAATAACAAACCCCACCTAAAATAAATCTCATAAGACTCACAAAATGTAAACCCTGGCTAACATCATAGAACAAATTTTGAGTTTGGTCATTTTTGTTCCAAAATAGTAAACCCTAGCTATTGATTGAATAAAAAGATTTACCGTTTTGATCAATCAAAGGGTATGAAACACTCGTTCATATCTTTTACCTACTTATCAAACCTTGAGAAAATGAAAAAAAATAGACATGAGAAATTGGAGTAGAAGAGAAACAGGATGAAAGTTATGCCTCTTATGATCAAAAGATGAAATATTGAAGTGGTGATAGAAGGGAATATAGTGTAGGGTTTGGGAGGTTTTTGGGAGACGGAAATGGTGGGAAAGTCGACGGTTATTCAAATGGGTATTAAATGCTCATTTGAAACCCCCTTTTGGAGTTTTTCTTTCGTGCTGAAAGGGGTTTCCAAACTCGGAAACAAGTACGAATACCACTTCTGAACTCGTAAACCACTCATCCTTTAATACATTAGACTAGAATCATTTACGAGTTCGGAAATCCTTTTAGTATTTAAAAAAAGGTAAAACAGGCGAATCAGTTAAATCCCCAAATCAAAACCCTTGATATCCCATCAACCAAACACAAAATTCCCAAATTTCAATTTGCTCAAACCCTTCACCCATTCACAATGAGTCATAAGAGCACAGGTGCTAGGTCTCAGGCAAGAGATCAGAGTCATCGTCTGTTCAAAGAGATTGCAACATAAAAAAATTCTTTATGACGGCATCGAGAAAAGGTATGTTAATTTTTGTAAGAGGAAAGTAATAAATTCAAAGGCCATATTAACGCCTGATATTGAAAGATTAGGATTAGAATATTTTCTAGCACATTTCAAAATCCAACATTTAGATAAACTACTTTGTATGGATGAGCACGTTCATGTGGAAGAAGTGATACAGTTTTATGCAAATTTGGGTCAAAGTAAGAACAATCGTGATGTTAATAGGGTCAATGGGAAATTTGTATCTGTGACTAAGTATACTATTAACTCCGCCCTATATTTCCCTTACACCACCCCCAAGAAATTAAGGCTTGATGACCCCAATGGTCCCCTAGAAATTTATCACACAAGTTTGGTCGGGTGTTAGCAACGCAGCCTCACTTTGACCTAACGCTATGGCTAGGAAATATTTTAAGAGGGTAGGAACTGATGTGGGGAAATCAGAGAGTTTTGATATCAATGTGTTGACCGTAAAGCAGCGTCTCATGTATGAGTAGATGTGTCTTAATGTTTTACCCATGGGTGGCCACACATGTGAGCCGACTATTGCTAACCTTATGATGTTTTACTACGTCATGGAGGGGGTCAAACCCGGATTTTCCATCATCTCGTTCATGTTGAAGGCCACACAGATGAAGAAGAAATATCTTCCTTACGGTGGTTTGATAACCGCTTTGTTGAAAAATATGGCTGTGATTCCTCAGGATAAGCATCTTTGCTTGGAATACTATGACAAGGCATGGTTCCAAAACAAACAACTCTGTCTTAGATTTCACACCAAGTGGGAATTTCATCCAGTACCCAGTCAAAAAGCTAAGAGTGTGAAGAGGGCTCACAAAGCAGCTGAAGAAAGAGAGGAGGCATCGAGCTCCCGTACATGATAATTATTATAAATTATAGACATTAAGTGTAATTGATTAAATAAATTTTTTATATCCATTTAATATTTTTCGATATTTATTTACAGGTACTGGCAGCGGTTGTGAGGCTAGGTTGAGCAAGTACTTCGACTGTATGTGTGCGGACATGACTGAGACGCACGAGACCTTGACCCGTGTTCATTCGCAGCAGGTTGCGTTCATGGAAGCCCAAGGTCTCCATTTGGAATTGAGCAAAGATGATGAGCCACCTAACTTTGAGTTGGTCTTCTCGGAGAGTGATAATGATGGTGATGCTGATGGCAATCATGGTGGGGATGACGGCGATGTCGGTCAAGGAGGAGAAGAAAACCTTGGTGGCCAAGATGAGAGTTGGGATAGCATCGATAGAATGCTAGAATAGGACTAGATGGACAATATTGGATGTTTTGGCACAAACTCATGTTTAAATCTAGGGTTTGAATTTTTTTTCTTCTTTTGTCTCGAATTTTGTTTTAATATAAATGATGGATTTAAGAGTTAGATATCTTTCTAAGGGTAAAATGTTGGTTTTTCCTTTTGGTTAGAAAATTTATGTTGTTTCTTTCTTTGGAGAAATATTTAGATTAATTAAATGGTTACATTAATTTTTGGGTTTGTTCAAATTTTACCAAAAGGCTGGACTCGTTTCAAAACTCGTAAATCCTTATTTCCTTTGCTTATATGGCAATGGACCATTTAAGAGTTTGGAAATGATTTGTGTCTTCTAGACCTGAAGGAACGACATAGTTTTTGAGCTCGTACGTTGTTTCTGGTCCCTCTCGGGTTGAAACAAAGCATCCATTTTTTCACAATTTTTTGTTTCTAAACTCTAAACATTTTCGTTTCTCTCACACTGAGAGACGAATCTCTATTTCTAAACTCGTAAATAGCATTTGATACAAAAAAAGGAAATGAATCATTTTCATCAATTGCCCGCAAATTGCAAAACCCTAACTACCATAAGAACTTGCAAAAAGCCCTCTTTCATTCAAATCCTACTAAACCCACAAGGTTTTTGACATGGAAAGAGGAGGTTCAAGCCACGGAATCCCTTGATCTTTTTCAACCGGCCACAATCCCGTCTTTGCTAATAGAATTTTCATATTTCAATTTGCTCAAAAACAATATGATGCACTACATGAGAAGGGGAAGTTATTAGATACTTATCTTGTCGATTTTAGTGAGCACTTAGCTATAGGATTGTCCGATTCTCTAAACTACTTTCGAGACCAACATGTTGAGGGGTTGCTTTCGTGTAATGAAAAAGATTTTTTTATATGACATGTCAATTTTATGTTAATTTGCGTGAAGTATCAAATGGGGACTACGAGACTAGGGCTGGGGGAATTAGCATCTTGTAGCCAGTGTACTATGAAGAAGCTATTAGATAGCCCATACCTATATCCAAAATGTGTTTTTCTAGAGGATTTAGATGTGTGTTGGATGATTACTACCAGAGAGAGAAGTAACCGCTAGAAGTTGATGACCCCCTACATTGAACCCGTGGATTGTAGTGAGAGGTACTTCAATCGTGATAGATTGGATTTGGGAAAACTCGAGACCTTTGATCTAACCTTTTTGTCTATAAATTAGCATATTGCGTGTGAAATCATTGCTAAGAGTTTGGTCCCCTTGGGCGGACACAAGACCGAGACTAATTACCCCACCCTTATGTTATTCTATTTAATAATTGAGGGTAGAAAAACCAATCACGAGGTGGCTATTTTTAGGCATATGTTGTACTTTGCGACTTCGGAGAAGGTGTTGACACGCATACCATATGGGAGTTTAATCACACTCATTTTGGATAGTGTTGAGGGGTTAATTTTACAAGAGGATGAAAAAGGGCCGAAGTATTTTGATAAGACATACTTTGAGAACAAGGGTTGGGTGTTGCACAATCGTAAGTGGTTTTATAAGACCAATAAAGCTTCTTGGGTGAGCAAGAGGCAACGAATTGAGGAAGGTTAGTCTCAAATGAGTTTAAGTTGATTTAGTTTATACATTTCCAGTCTTGTTTATATTTTCTATATTGTTTAAATAATTATTATATTGGTCACTATACTTTGTAGGTACTGAATAGTCATACTTGAAAGGCTTCAAGGAGTGCTACAAATGGATGCGCAAGGAATTTTGCACAATGAAGGCGAAGATAAGGTTCATGGAAAAATCTTAGCGAGCTTATGAGCGTTATCTCGCATCAAGCTCTTGACCATGACTCGACCGATCAACTTCAACCGGCGACACTAAAGATGTCGATGAATGAAATTTCTAGACTTTATTGTGTTATTTTTACTTGACATTATTGTTGAATTTTTATGTTACTAGTACTAGACTTTATCCAATGATTTCTAGTTTTGAATTTCAATGAAATTTAAATGGTTTCAGGTACTAAACTTCTTTTCTATGTTACTAAATTTTATAAGGATTTGTTAACTAATAATGTCAATACTAGAAGCATGTGAATTATCTAAGGTACATCACTGGAAAAGAAAAATACATGTACTACACTTGAAATCTGACAACTTACTACTTATGCTTCATTTTCTTGATCACCACCTTCTTCAGCTTCTGTTTTATACATGTTATCTTCCCCTTACCATCGATCTAAATCCCTTCATCATGGTCACTATGACCTAGGAAACTGTGAAGACTCCGATCATCCTCCTCAAGCAACATAACTTCTTCAGATCCACAACTCGATGTATGGCATATGAATCAAATTACTTC
This sequence comes from Rubia yunnanensis, assembly GCA_037428765.1. Taxonomy (NCBI): domain Eukaryota; kingdom Viridiplantae; phylum Streptophyta; class Magnoliopsida; order Gentianales; family Rubiaceae; genus Rubia; species Rubia yunnanensis. Next base: position 49,131,131 of record CM075068.1, on the reverse strand, counting down.
CTCTAACTCATTTTATTCGACAAAAGCATGTTTCCCCTTCGACAAAATCTCCTACCTAGGATCAACAGGACCCCTGACATAGAAAACCTGGTGCGCTTGAGATGCCAATATGAAATTATTGTTCTTCCATCTAACCTGACTTCTATCGACAAGGGTGAAGCCTAAATCCTTGATGCGTTGTTCACTGCTCATATTGACCCACTGACATTGAAACAAAGGGACATGCATAGGATTTTTATCACCCTTACTTCTAACATGCAATGCTTTGGAGACAAGAGACACTCCACTATTTTGAGTGACACTCATATCATCCATTGATTTTGTGGCAAATGTAAAACCATTGATGTCATAGCCGACATAGGAAAGCATGTTCCTAATGGTCTGCGAGCCAACCATTTAACTTTTGTTGGATGTTCGATGACATCTACATGATCTCACAACTATGTTAAATGTATTGTGCAATTGGAGGACCGGAGCCTCATTGAAGTTAGGGTGCCCCACTCATATGGCATCTATATTAATCTCAATGTATGGAACTACATCCTTGTGGTTGCACAGAAAATAAAGGTGGGGAACACATAAATCTTCCGCACTTGGGCTAAATAATTTCCCCTGTCTAACCCCTACACATTCCAACCTTCCTTCATGTCTACCGATTGGAACCCCAAGAAATTCAACTTCCTTCATATAAAAAGTGCAAAACTCACTGGCCTCTTCTGTCACATATCACTGCACAATACTAGCATCTGGCTTATACCAATTTTTCACAAAGTGCTTGAAGATTTTCATGTACCTCTCGAACGGGTACATCCATCTTAGAATAGCTTGACCACATAGTTTTATCTTCCGCACAAAATGGATGATCAGGTGGACCATAATGTCAAAAAATGAGGGAGCAAAATACATTTTCATATGGCACAAAACTTTGAAAATCATTACTTGCAACTTATCCAACTTGGATACACTTATACTTTTGCAACAAATGGATTTGAAAAACAAGCAAAGCTTTGTAATTCACAACATTACATGGGAAGGCAATGTAGATTAAAGGGCAATGACATTCAATTCCTGCATTAGGTTGTGACAATCATGTGACTTCAACTCACCCAACCTCAACTCCTCGACTGACACACAAGTACTAGTGTTGGACGAGTATGCACCGAGTACTTTGACACTACTTAGGGTCTCACAAAAGGATTCCTTCTCCTTTTGCAAAATTGAATAGCAAGCAGGGGGGATATAACAATCATCACCAGTACTCACTGGCCCTAGATTCTTTTGATACCCAACTCAACCAAATCTAGCCTAGCTTTCAATACACCATTTGTCTTCCCAGGGGTATTTAACAACGTCCAACCAAAGACTCACAAACATTCTTCTCAATGTGCATAACATCCAGACAATGTCTAACATCCAAATGCTCCCACTAAGGTAGGTTAAAAAAATTGAGCATTTCTTCCAACTTCCTTCAATGGTAGCTTTTCTTTTCTTCTTATTGAAGTCATTGGGAAAATTATTAACACTTTCATAAATCTGTGTACCTTTCTGTGGCACCGGTGCTTCTCTTGCTCCACTTTCCCATTGAACCATTTTTTTGTCAATCACCATGGGTGCCCCTCGACAAGGAACTGCTGGTGACCCCGATAAATGGTCTTACATCCGTGTTTTAATTGAAAAAAAATAAGTATCTTTCTCACAGACCGGACAAGATAAGTGGCCCTTCACTGAATACCCAAAAAAATTCCCATATGCAAGAAAATCATTAATTGTGCAAAATAAGAACGCTTTAAAAGTGAAGAAATCTTCAACCAAACCATCATACATTCGAACACCATCTTTAAAAAAAAAGTCAATAAATCATCCACTAGAGGAGCAAGATACACATCAATATCATTACCGGGTTGCTTCAGACATGATATCATCAAAGATAACACAACATACTTACGTTTCATGGCCAACCAGGATGGAAGGCTGTAAATGACCAATATAACAGGCCAAGAGATATGTGTATTACTCATATTACCAAAAGGATTCATATTGTTTTCACAAAATTGATGTGCATCATATTTCATGCGTTAACCAATACATTCGTCATAATAATTGACATATTTTACTTATTGGATTGCTAGTTTTAGTTAGGTTTACATAACAAAGGGTTTAGACGACCATGTTTGGTTTTCGTGTCTAAACTCCAAGTTCTATACACTTAATTGATACTAATGGACACTTTGTATCCGCGAGCATCTAGATCTTAATTTGTGATCTCATTAGTAGGTGGGTACTTTTTATTATCTTTGTAGAAGGTTGTTCGCAAGAACAATAGAATATATCGAAGGTCATTCACAAGAATAGTAGTTGATTGAAGGCCACAGACTCTAAAGTATGGTGGTAGATGGATTGAGCCCAAGAAAGGCAGATTTGAAGTTCAAAGAGGCTAAGGAAGAAATGGAGGAATTGTTGTCCAAGAGTTGCACAAAGTTGTAGGAAATATCCAAGAATAATCAGCCCTTAAGAGTGGCACCATTAGATTTTGCTTCTCAACAACTACAAAAGCAACTACAAGAACTCAAATTGGACCAACGATTCATTCGCAGTGAAGCAAACAAGTCAGTCAGCCAAACCAGCTACGGGCAACACGGACCACACATGGCTAGCACGAGGCTAAACCAAGCACGACCCGTACAAAGTGACACAGCCTGTGTCAGGGGTTTTTGGCACGATGTGTTCCAACTGACACAGGCTGTGCCAAGCCCCAGCATGGATCGTGCCAATCCCAGCTGGTCGTATGCCATATGTCTTCTTTTCACTCTAAAATTTAGCTAAGTATGGGTGCAGACTATTCCGTTTCACATGGTCTGCACCGTTTCAATTCACAAATGTCAGGACCAGCCCACGGAGTGTGAAGAATAATGCAGCCCATGCCAAGATAATAAGAAAAATGAGGATCTAGTTGGCGGCACGAGCCAAATGACACGGGGTGCAAATCAGAAAATATAAAAGGGAGCTCCAGGCGATGGCTCGTGCCGGTTGACACAGATCTCACCAGCACGCCGCACCAGAATGAGCGTCACAGCTCATGCCAGGACAGACGGCTCGCGCTAGCACGAGGCCATGTCGGTCAGTACGGGTCGTGCCAGACGGTACTTCCCATGCCGTTTGCGGCTGTTAGGTTTTTTTACCTATTTTAGGCCCAATTCACTACTACTATATATATAGGCTTTAGTCTACAAGGTATTACATTTTTAGATCAGATTGTACCTTCCTAAATTAGGCTAGAGAGAGAAAATACTCTCCCTTCTCTCTAGGATTTCTTCTTTTAATCTTTTTATTCTTGTTTTGCCCAAAATTGTGGAATCCAATGCAATACTTGGATTCCATGTTTGGGGAGTAGTTTAATAGCTTGGGGTTGTATTTGTATTCATGAATTGAATTTGGCTTTTTGAGATTTAGATTCTCCTATCTTTATGTCTTATGCATATTTGTGCTTGAACTTGTGTTTTCTATTTTTGTGAGATCTATGCTAGTTATTATGATGATGCACCCATGTATATGTGATAATGTCAAATCATGCAAGGCTTCATTACTATCTTAGGAGTGTTATAATTGTGGAGTAGGTTAAGGACAGCGGAGAGATGAGTGAATTCATTTCCTTTGAGAGAACATTCTTCTATGTGTTAAACCATGATTCAAATTGGCTAGTTGTGTGAGAAATCATATGTTGGGCCATCAATTTGGTAAATATTGATGAGGAGAATTCCTTGGCTTACCCTGATAGTTTAGCATGATTGTTTGTAGCGACTATAGTTGTGCCGACTCTAGAGTCATCACAAGGTGTCTTTTCCTTTACCACTCTAGGCCTAGGGATTGAGATCCACAGTGGAGTTCCCCGGATGTAATGCACTCACTACATATCTAACGGTTGCGACCAACGTGAGGCATTGCCCTTTTAGACGAGCTTTGTATTCCTCTGAGCGGGGAAGCGTTAACATTGGGAGTGAAGTGATGGGGATGGTCTGTTGCGTCACGGGACTAGAGCACAACCCCAATTTACAGAGATGGTGAGATACGACATCGTGGTAAGTACCACGTGTGACACACGAGGGGGAATACCTGGCTATCTCCACACTGTGTGACATAAGCATAAGATAGGTTTATATGTTTATATGTGAATGAATCGAGGATAGAAGCTATTTATCAATCATTTTACGCAATTAACCCCAAGTGCTTACATATATAATTTTCTCTTGTGTTAATTATTATGTTCTTAGTTCTTAATTAAAATCCAAAACCCCCCCCCCCCAATTTTACAATATTAGCTATTTCTAGCACTCGGGCGGATTGACAACCTGGACAAAGTTGTGTGTGATTGGCTTTAGACTCTAGCATTTCTGTAGACAAACCCGGTCTTGCCACTAACTACCCCATAGGTAGCTTAGTAATGAGTTTGGGAGCAAAATATAGATTTAAATTTGATCACTCATCCATTCTTGTTTGACTTACAACACCTTCGCTCGGGTTAATTTAGCTACAACTTGATGACCCTGAGTGGAGACGGGTCAACAATCCTAATTTCAAATGCTGAGACTCGTTGCCAAACTCAGTGTATAGAGCATTGACTTTCTTCCATTGCTCGTCGTCTGAAGTATGTCTTATCACATCATCTGTGGGTCAGACCCTATCCGCGTGTTGTATCTTCCCTACACGCATACAACTTCTTCAAATGGGGCATGATTGGGAGTTACCATAACACTTTTGTCGGTCTCATTTTCTTTGATTTCAATGGAACTTCCGCACCCACCGCAATTGCGCCTCTTTTCAACTTGTACCGAGACTCGCCACATACTCAACAATTTTTTCTCGATCTTTATCTACTTTCCCCTATACAACATACAACCATTTGGGCATGCATGGATTTTTTGCAACACCAATCCCATCGGGCATAGTAGTTTTTTTTGCACCATACAACCTATCAGGCATTAAATTACCTTTGGAGAGCAAATCCCTAAAAACCTCTAGAGCCTCGATCATCGACTTATCTGTCCATCCAAATTTTACCTTCAAGTTCATTATACCGAGTGTTATAGACCATTGTACAAAGGCGTTCCTTTGTCATCAATCAAAGCTTGTAACGACTCCGGTTTACCTTTGAACTCCCTTGCAATATTTTCCATCATTTCATCAAACAGCGTGTTGCTATCTAATTCATCACCCACCATCACGTCCTCCAATTCATTCGTATGAGAGGCTTCCACAACTTCCCCATGCCATATCCAACGAGTGTAACTTGTTTGGAACCCCCTCATTATGAGATGTTCTCACAACTTCTTCCTCCCTACATATGCATCATTTCTACAATCCTTACACGGACATTGTGCCTATGAAGAACCATTTTTAGAAGCATGTTCAAAACGCAAACTATTTAAATGATTCAACCAATGGCATGTACTCGGGTGATTTTCGAAGAACGTTATCAATGAGTTCATCTCGATCCATTATCCTAAAAGTCAATTATAATGCAACACATGAGGATCCATTCAACAATAATCATAACCCTAGCTGATCTCAAACCCTAATTGTAAATATAGATATAAAGCATTAAATACACCTTCTAATATATCAAGATCATTATGTACATAATTTGGATAAAACTAACCTTCTCCAATGGCATATGATGAACTCACAAGTACAAAACCTTTTCTTCAATAATGAGGAAGAAAAATAGGGTTTTGTGGCATTAAATGAATTGGGCGCAATTTTTTAAATTATGCATGGCCATTTCCGAACTTTAAAATGGTATATATATATATATATATATATATATATATATATATATATATTTAATAAGACACGATCAAAATTATTCCGAACTTGAAAACTGGACACGAACATATTACAAACTCGGAAACATGGTCTTCTTTCTGTAATGTGGAAACCGTGTGTTTTTCGAATTCGAAACACGTTCGTACCTCATTTCCGGGCTCGGAAAGGGAATTTTTTAAGGCGGTTTGTCATAACCGCATTTAATTAGTCCTAATTAAAGGCGGTTATTAAAAAACTACCTTAAATTGAAGAAAACCTGCCTTTAATTTCAAAAGATGGGTCAGAAGAGACATTTCTAAGTTTGGAAGTGTCTATTTAAGGCGGTTCTTAGCGAGATTTTTAAAATTGCCTTCCATTGCTGTCTTTAGTAGATGGCTTTCCACTAGTGTCAATAGTAAATGAAACCATCACAAAATAAATGTGTGCCAAATATAATGGTTGGAGAGAAATGTCACTTTCATTTTACTAATATTAGCACACTTTCCTTTTTCATTTTCCCTTTAATTAATATTGGTTACTCCCTCAGTCTCAGCTCAATCTAGAATTTAATAATTCATTTAGTCAAAATTGCTTAACTTTCACCTCAATATTTAATTGCTAAATAAGTTAGGATATTGTCGTATGTTATCTTATTAGATTCGTAATAGTATGTATTTTTAGAATATTAACTTTTAAAAAAATTGTATATACACACAATTATAGATATCAATGATCAAACTTCTTTTGAGTTAACTGACGAAAGTTAAAGTGTGCAAAATTAGCTAGGATTGATGGAGTAACTTTTCCTTTTAACAAGACTTTTTCAATTTCATACACTCATTCTATTTATATTTTTTTTTAGATGGTCTTCAGTGAGATAGCTTAAACTTTAGACAGATGCCTATATTCAATTTTAACTCTATTCTAACTTCAGGGACCCATCTCTAATAATTTTATAGGGACCTATCCCTAATAATTTTACAGGGACATATCTCTAATATTTTTCCATGGACTTTTTTGTCCAATTTTTTCGATCATTTTTTCCGCCAGCTGAAACCTGCAAAAATATATTTAAAAAACCAAAAAAAATTTAAAAATATATTTGAGAATGAAAAAATCAATATGATCGTTGAACTGAAAATTATAAACATCAGCTCTAACTATCAATACATCAACGGAAAATCATAAAACATCAACCAATCTATATATATATATATAATCAATAAAAATAATAAAAAAATTGAAAAATCATCGACTACAACTAGCAAAACATTAACGGAAAATCATAAACATTAGATACTAAATATCATAAAAATATTAACAAAACTTAAATTACCTTTTTTTTAAATAAAAAATCCAAATAAAAAATTCAAAATGTCAATATTATTAGAACAGAACGGAAGTAACAGGAATTAGCTTTCAAGAAGGTTTTTTGTAAAATGGAATCATCAATTAATTTCCTCTCTCAATAAAAATTTGTTATTAAAGTTTTTTTGTAGATTTTTTTATTATTAAACACCTTGTTTCAAAATGTTAATATTATTTAGTGCATGATAAGGCAATCAAAGGCGGTGAAAGGAGTACTTGGATGACAATTACAAGCCGCACTGCCGCAGATCCAACCCCTTCGTTGTACGGAGGTCCTACTATCGCTGTTGAATATTATGTAGCATGGCGATCCCGAATGCTATAGTACAATTAATGAAATCAAATAATTCATTGTTTTTCTACGGTTCACTGCACAACAGAGCACTTAATATGTTGTTGAGTTTGAGGTTGAACACTATACAATTTCTCCATATAACCCCCGATTCAGCTGCACCCTGAAGCAGTAAAATTTTGGGACTTACCCCATGTGGTAAGGCCTAGCTATATATATATAACTAAATGCATGTTATCATTTTTTCATTTAATATTATTTGTTGATAATTGAATATATATATATATACATATAGTAATTGTACTATTCTTGTTAATGATTCAGTACATCCCAAGGGACATGGTACCATACCTACCAAGTGAGAAGACCCTGGATGTACTAAGGTGCTACGAGTGAGTGACGCATGAACTAATCGGGAAACAGGAAGATCAATGCTCTGTCCCCAAGCATTTTCTCCGAGTTCCTCGCCACAACCACCTATGCATTGGGGACATGGTGTTCTTCGAGCTCATAGTTGGTGTAGGGCTCATTGTCTCCAAGCTCATCATAATCAGAGCTTCTTGATTTAATTATTATCTATGTTTTGTTGGAACAAAAACATTTGCATTCGAATTTATATACTACTATGTTTTTTACCATAATTTTATGGTTACGGCATTTTTAATAATTTTAGTACAATTGAACAATAATTTACTATTTGTGCGATTCGATCTTTGCATGATTTTCAAAACCATTTTCAACTGTACCATTCAATACAATTTTCTACAATTATTTTCGTACACAAAATTAAATATATTTATGTATTGAAAATTACTTCCATAGACCAAAATTCAATCATTTTCAAATAAGTTTAAACTCTAAAAAAATTTTAGAGTATAACATACAACCGATGTCGGTCGTCCATTGTATCTTAGGTTGGTAAAAGCGACATAAACTGTGAAGTCGGCCATTCTCATATATCACCATATGCAACGCGTACACCATTCCGTAACATCATTTACTTTAATTTTACTACCTTTTACTTTGGGAGGACGTTGTCATGCGTCTCAAAAATAGTATTTATATGCCCTAATTGTGGCTAACTACTAGAAAGTATCTAGTGGCAAGTAGGGGTCGTCCACGAGGAAAGGGGGTTTTGTCGAGTGTTAAACATAGTTTTTTTATGTTAAATTAATTTTCATTAAGATCAATAAAAAAACATAAACCCATTATAGTCTCTCACTCTAGGACTATTACAATCAATTACCAAGAATTATACATTAGAAGCATTAATATTTCCAAGCTAGGCTATCTTTAAGACCATAAGCCACTTTTTTGGGCTATTTATATGATTTAAACGGCACTAAGCAGCTGGTCCTAAAGCTTTATAAGCCCAGCCCTTTAATAAAAAATGATCCACATAAATTCTTTGTACATAACTGAATTTTCCTCCCCTTCCCATTCTGCTATCCATCATATTTTCCCCCTGCCATAACCTGTGTTCTCTTCTTCCCTTTTGCATTTGTTTTAAAAAATTCACAGATTCCTCTCCTCACATACATGATACAACACTGTCACTAGCATCACCTGTCTGCTCCATCTTTTCCTGATCTGCAAGGTCTCTTCTTCATTTCTCTCATATCAGTACTACATGGGAGACTTAATCCTGCAAATATTTTCTTCACATAACCACATTCAGCAAATAGATGAGTTGATTCCTATTTAGTTCCACAAAGACTACACATTGGTTGTGTTCTTACTATATTAAAGTTCTTCAGTCTGTCAATTGTTGCTAATTTACCTTCGTATAGCATCCACAAATAAAAGCTATATTTAGGCAGCATCTTTGAGTTCCATACCAACTTCGTAATAGGATCATTCCCTCATTATCCTTTTAGAATGGTATAAGCAACAAATATACTAAATTTTTCAGCCTTTGTAATGCACTTTTCCAGCTTCCCAACCATACATGTATGCAGTTTCATCAAAAGTTTCCATATCCAACAATTTGCATTCAGTGGCTTATGTTCTTTCAGTGTTTTCCCCTTCAAATAATAAGCATGCACCCATTTAATCCATAAGACATCCTTATTCTCCTTTATACCCCATAAGTGTTTACACAGTGATGCTTGATTCCATAGTGACGAATCCTGAAATCTATTCCTCCCAGATTATCCCTCTGCACATTGCATCCTAAGAAGCTAGAGCAAAGTATCTGTCATCTGAATTCTTCTTACAAAGGAAACTCCTACAATTTTTTGTTATTTTTACATGAATACTTTCTAGTATCTTGAAAACTCCTGACTAGAAACCTAATATACTTAACAATATTGTATTCATAAGTTGAGTCCTTCCTGCATATGACAACTTCCTTGAATCCTAGCTATTCAATCTTTTACTAATTTTCTCCAAGAGACGGCAGATGAATCCATGTTCCATCTAAAAGTAGAAAGGGGAAAACCAAAATAATTCATTAGAAATGTCCCCTTTTTAATCCCCATAATTTTTGCCAATACATCATGTTCCATATCACTAAGAGCTGAGAAATGCATTACTGACTTCTGTTCATTCATTGCGAAGCCTGATGTTCTTTGAAACTCACCTAAGGCCTCTCTTACCCCTTTCAAAGAACTTTCACTAGATTCACAAAAAAAATCAGCAGTCATCTCCCATTTTTAATCCCCGTAATTTTTGCCAATACATCCTGTTCCATATCACTAAGAGCTGAGAAATACATTACTGACTTCTGTTCATTCAATACCAAGCCTGATGTTCTTTGAAACTCACCTAAGGCCTCTCTTACCCCTTTCAAAGAACTTTCACTGGCTTCACAAAAAATCAGCAGATCATCTGCAAATAACAAACTGTTAATCCCCATTTTTCTACACCTTTGATGATACCCAATTTTTCCTTCTTTCATCCTCCTAGCTAGCAGCCTTGTAAGACATTACATGCATAGAACAAACATCAAAGGAGATAAGAGATCTCTTTGTTTAACACATGCTCTCCCAATAAATGAATCCGTGTATCCTCCATTAACATATTAACAAAAGTTTGATGATTTAGCACAAGATTCAATCAATAATCTAAATATAGCAAGAAATCTAAGCTCATTTAGCCAAAGAAACAAGAAATCCCAATTCACTGTATCAAAGGCCTTCCTTATATCAACTTTTATCACAAAGCCTGATTTCATACCTTTCAGCCTATATATATGAACCAACTCCTGAGCAAGTAAAATATTATGCTCTAAGGGCCTCCCTTTCACAAATGCACCTTGGTTTAAACTGATAACATCTGGTTAGACCTTACTTAGCCTTTCACATAGTATTTTAGTCATAGTTTTATATGGAACTGAATAACAGGAAATAGGTCTTAAATCAGTGGCTGTTTGAGGATCGTTTACCTTTGGGATCAATGCCAAAACTGCTCTACTCAGCTCTTGTGGCCATTCCTGTCCAAAAAAAAAAGCTCCGGATTGCTCCTTTAAAATCTTCTCCAATTATCTTCTAAGACTCCTTATAAAATTTACTACTATTCCCATTATATCCTGGGCTTTTTAATGATTTAATCTTCCTCAATTCTTTTTTAATTTCTGTATCAGTTAAGCTTCTATTCAGTCCAGCTTGCTGCCTTAATCTCAATACAATCCCCTCCAGCTTTCCTGTACTGCTCTTCCGACCTCCTAACAGTTTTTTTGAAGAAATCAATCAGATGATTCTCCAAATCTTTCCCTTAAAGCCTCTGATCTCCCTTGTTCAAATAGAGTATCTGATTTATATTTTGCATTTCCTTCAGTTTAGCATAAAAAAATTTAGTACGTTTATCCCCATCTTTTTTCCACTGAATTTTTGCCAACTGTTTCAAAAAACTATAAGCTTTCTCCATTTCCTCAGCTTTCTTCCTTTTTCTCCATTCCTTCTGTTTTTCTTCTGATACTGGATCACCGTGTAACTCCTTAATAGCTTCAGCCCACTTTTGCCTTGCTATTTCAGCCCTTTTCTCCACCACTGCAAATTCTTTCATATTTAGTTTTTGTAAAGGATCTTGAAGCTTTAATAAATTATGATATAAGCCCCTGAATGTACTCCTTTTACCTACCTCCCAGACACCTTTCACAGTATCTATAAACTTCTCAGACCATATCCACATATTGAAAATTTTGAAAGGTTTCTGCTGCTTTATCCTTACCTTCAATGGGAAATGATCAGAAATTCTATTCGTAACCACAGTGCATATGAATCCCTAATTCAGAAATCCACTCCGGATTTACCATAACTCTACCAATCCTGCTCAAGATTTGGCCTCTTGTTCTCCTCCTGTTATCCCAAATAAAGTTTGGCTCCATAGTTTTCAACTCCAACAATCAAAGCCTTGTGACAGTCTCTTTGAAATCCTCTTTCTCAACAGGTGTAACACAGTTTCTCCCTATCCTATCCTCAAGAGTTAAAGGGGCATTAAAGTCCCCTATAACTAGCCGGGAATGTTACCGGGATCCATCTTTCCCAAGAACTCCCACATCTTCAATCTTTTTTCAATACTATTTTGCTCATAAACAACTGTAATACATAATCTGATTTTTGTGCCTTTGACCTCCACCTCTAGATCAATACCTTGTACATTCTTAGTAGTTCTTGGAACCATAAAGGGTATGTTTGGTAGAGCTGTGCTTATAAGCAAAGTCGACTTATTTTTAAAGCGGAGGAAGACTAGCTTCTGCTTTTCCCCCAAAAGTAGCTTCTAACACCCACACGATCGCCCAAGTGGTTAGGGGCATGGTCTACGCTCATTCGATCACGAGTTCGACTCTCGGCAGCGGCAGTGTGAGAATTTCTCCTGTAGGAGAGATCCCTTGTGCGCTCCGAGTACAGTCGAGGGTCATGTCCTTGGCTACAGGAGTGCTGTGATTTACCTCTTCAGTGATGGCTGTGGTGTCGCTTTCAAAATGGCTGTATTTTAACACTTTACCAAAGTAGCTTAAAAACTCTGCTAAACAGAGCCAAACACATCTGTTCTCCGGTCCACCCATACCCTGCCACCTTTTATCAGTTCCCCATTTGAAACAAATTTCCATCCTTGCCCAAAATTTCTCCAACATTATTTTTCATTTTCCACATGTGTTTTTGTTTCTAAAAAGACAATAAAACCTACTTGGTTTTTAAACACCAAATCCCTACTTTTTTCTTTTCTTTTTTATTTACACACCTTACATTCCATATCAAAATATCATTCATCATCATCGGGAGGTTTAGTGGAATGAAAATACCTTGAACTGCTCTCCCCATGATTTCCATCTTCACCCAACTTTTCTCTCCATACACTATCATATTTCTCAAGTCCCTTTCCTTTTATTTGCACTTCAGTAAAACTTTCCTCATCTTTCTTTCCTTCATTTCCTTTAGTTTTCGCCTACCCCCAGTTATTACTCCTTCATTTCTTCTTATATCTCTCTAATCCCCTTGACCTCCATTTTTTGGAATGTATATCTTGCTATAAATCAACTTCTTACATTCAATTTTGATCTCCTCCTTTCTCAAAAAAGGCGATATCCCTCGCCCGCAGGGCCCCGGCCACGACGACACCACGCCCATAACCAAGGAGGTAAATCACAGCACTCCCAGCGGTTAAACACATGGTCCTCGAACGTTCTCGGTGGCCACAAGGAGTCCCCCCACTGGGAGAACCCCCACACTGCGCCTGCCGAGATTCGAACCCCTCCCCATGGGGAATGGAACCACATGCCCAACCACTTAGGCGATCGTGTGGGTACTTTCTCACAGCAAATAATTAGCCATTCAAACTCAATAGCTTGCTTCTTAATTACATCCTTCTCATCTACGTAGGCTATATATTTAGGCACATTATTTCCATTTTTTACATACACATGAATGCTGACATAGTTTAACCTTTCCAATTCCTTCATTCCTCTATCTAACTTGAGTGGCACTCTCAAAACAGACATAATTTTACTCAAAATTGATGGTTTCTAGTACACAACTGGCAAACCAGGCAGTGTTATCCATACTGGGACTGATATGGGGTAATGCATGTTAGAATAAATCAGACTCCTGATTAGATTATGGTTTATTATGATTAGAGTTCTTTCCTTATTACACCTCTATTGTACTCTCTATATATTCAGATATCAATAATATAATTCATTACGGCAAATCATTCTGTTATGGTATCAGAGCAAGTTCTTATCCTAAGCCCCAAATTTTAATTTATTGTTCAGCGCCTTCCCCCTTCTCTATTTTCCGGCCCTGATCCCGGCAAAGTTCCGGTCAAACTCCGGCAGCTTCCGGCAGCTCTTTCCTGTCCACTGGTGCTCCAGTCGGCATCTTCCGCTCGTCTAACAGCTTCATCAGAGTCTCCATCGCTAATCAAACAAGTTAATCGGGAGAATTTGAGCAATCGCCACCATCGAAGTCGTTCATCGCAATTGGAGTCGTTCACCGTCTTTTCCGGTGAACACAAGTCCTTCATCTCTGGCGTCCTTCGGCGTCTTCTCAAGCCTCAATTTTCCAGCGAGTTCTTCCGGCGGTGAAGTTTCCATCAGCAGCGAAGTTCTTCCAGCGGCGAGTTCTTCTGCCGACGTCTTCATCAGCTCTAGCGCGAGATCCACGCGCCCGTCTTCCAGCGTGTGAAGGTCACATGCCAGCTCGGCCGAAGAAGACACCTTCAAAGCATGAAGGTCACGCGCGATTTGACTCGCGACTAAGTGAATTTATCGCGCCTTCATTTTCTCACGAGTTGAACCTATTTCTCGCGAGTTGAACTTGTTCTTGCGAGTTGGACATGTTTATCGCGAGTTGAACTTGTCCTTGCGAGTTGGACATGTTTATCGCGAGTTGAACCTGTTTCTCGTGAATTGCTCAAATTCTCGCGAGTTGAGAAGATTTCTCACGAGTTTCTCAAATTCTCGTCAGCACCCAGTCAATTTCTGTGCAATTCGGTCTTTTGCTATGGTTTTTTTGGGCCTTATATCTCGGGAAGATTGCTCTACTAATTGGATTGAGGACAAAGTGTTGTTTCATGCCATTTTGAATGGTCTCAACCGCCATTCTTCATCGACTCAGTGGATCGTTGATTCAGGTGCTACATCTCATATCACTACTCGCACCAGTCATCTTGATAAGGTACAATGTTATCGTGGTTCTGATTCTATTCTTGTTGGAAATGGTGAATCATTATCTATTTCTCACATTGGCCAATGTCATTTATCTGGTTTCTCTGTTAATGATGTCATTGTGGTCCCTAAGATTACTAGAAGTTTACTATCCATTAGTACGCTTACTTGTGATTTACCTGTCCGTGTTATATTTGATGCCAACGCATTTTCCATTGAGCACAAGCATACAGGGAAGATAATCGGTAAAGGCAGTCATAGTTCAGGTCTTTATTTTCTTGAGACTAGTGATTCCAGATTTTTAGGCGAATTACGCTCTGGAAAGCTCCAGGCTTCTTTTGAGCAGTGCACTCTCGTCTCTGTCATGTGTCTCATGATACTGTTCAGTTGTTAAGTCGACGTGGCCATATTACTGTCGCTTCCGTTATGCCGGCATCTGTTAGTTGCTCTCTTTATCAGATGGCCAAGAGTAGCCATTTACCTTTTTTCACTAGTGACAGGCGCGCTACTGGGTTGTTGGACAAGGTGCATTGTGATTTGTGGGGACCAGCCCATGTCTTATCGGCAGGTGATTTTTCTTATTATGCCATTTTCATCGATGATTTTTCACGATTCACATGGTTTTTCCCGATGCGGTATAAGTCAGACTTCTATGACACATTTATTCAGTTTCAGAAATTCGTTGAGACCCAGTTTTCTACTAGGGTAAAAATTTTTCAGACTGATGGTGGCACAGAGTTTACTAATCATCGACTTCAGGCTCACTTCATATCATGTGGTATTCATCATCAGATGCCATCGCCCTATACTCCTGCTCAGAATGGCCGAGCTGAGCGGAAGCATCGTCACATTACATAGACTGGTCTTGCCATGCTTTTTCACTCTTCCGTGCTACATTGTTATTGGGTGGAAGCTTTCTCCTCTCCGGTTTACATCATTAACCATCTGCCAAGTTCAGTTCTTGGTGGAAAATCACCTTTTGAGGTTGTTTTTTGTCATGTGCATGACTATACCTTCTTTCACCCATTTGGCTGTCGTGTTTTTCCATGTCTGCGTGCCACTACTACTGATAAGTTTGCACCGCAATCCATTCCGTGTATTTTTATTGGCTATAGCCCTTGTTACAAGGGCTTCCAGCATCTCGACCCCACTTCTAGGTGTATCTATGTTTCTCATCACGTTCACTTTTATGAAACCTTATTCCCTTATGTCTCATCTTCCGCGGACAGTCGCTCTATTTCAGATCTGGAGATTTCATCATTTTTTGATGGAGCTGTTATTTCATCGATTGGGGTCACTATGCCTGTGCCTGTTCCAAGCGCACCTCTTTCACCACCATCTTCTATCTGGATGGCCGACCCGGATCCAGCTCCTCGGCCAACGGCCACCACACCTCAGCCACCGGCCACCATGTCCCAGCCAGTATTGGCCATTCTTTCTCCGGTAACTTTCGACGGCCACTCTCCAGTCAGCACAGCTCGATCTTCCTCGGTGTGGTCAGCTGGTTTAACTTCTCCAGCCTCGCCGCCCCAGCTTCGTACCCGTCGGATGGCCACTCGGTCTTCTACTGGTGCCATTTGGCACCGGGATTATTCGGATATTATTGCTCATGGTCTCACTGCCGCACTCCTCCCTCAGACAGAGCTCACTGATTATCGCTCTGCCCTTCAGAATCCAGCCTGGGTTTCAGCCATGGATAATGAGATGGCCACTCTTCGTGGTCAGCACACTTGGGATTTGGTGCCTCAACCTTCGAATGTCAACATTGTTGGCTCCAAATGGGTCTATAGGCTCAAACATCGACCATATGGCACTATTGAGCGTCACAAAGCTAGACTTGTGGCGCAGGGTTTCTCGCAGATTTCGAGTTTTAATTTTGACCACACTTTCAGTCCTGTGGTCAAAGCCTCCACTGTAAGGACGGTTCTCGCCATAGCCACCATGCGCTCCTGGCCACTTCATCAGTTGGATGTCAAGAACGCTTTCCTTAATGGTGTTCTTGATGTTCCAGTCTACATGAAGCCGCCCATTGGTTATCAGGATTCTGTCCATCCAGACTATGTTTGTCGCTTGAGAAAGGCCATTTATGGTCTTAAGTAGGCTCTCCGGGTTTGGTTCCAGCGTTTCACCAGTTATCTGACACAGCTTGGTTTTTGGTACAGCTCAGCTGATACTTCTTTATTTGTCCTTTCGAGAAGGTCGTCGTTACTGTACCTACTTGTGTATGTGGACGATATCATTCTTACAGGTAATTAGTCGACTCTTCTTCGCCAGTTCATTAATCGGACACACAGAGAGTTTGCGATCAAGAATCTTGGTGCTCTTCATTACTTTCTTAGTCTTAAAGTTTCGCCTACATCCTCAGGGTTACTGTTTAGCCAAGCAAAGTATGCTCGTGATATTTTGAATCGGGCCGGTATGTCTAACGCGGCACCTGTTTCTACTCCATTTATCGCTGGTTCTCAGCTTCACAGCTCTACCAATCCTCCATTCCGGGATCCTACACTTTATCGTTCTCTTGTTGGTGCTCTTCAGTATCTCACTATCTCTCACCCGGATTTGACATACTCAGTCAACACGGTGAGTCAGTATCTTCAGGATCCCAGGGATGACCATTTTACTGCTGTGACTTGGATTTTACGGTATGTTCGTGGCACTCTTCATTTTGGTCTCAGGTTTTGTTTTGCTAGTACTCCTGATGTGTTAGGGTACTCTGATACTGATTGGGCTCGCTGTCTGGAGACTCGTCGGTCCACTTATGGTTATGCAGTTTTTCTTGGTGGGAATCTGGTTTCTTGGAGTGCCAAGAAACAGCCCACTGTTTCTCGCTCTAGCACTGAGTCTGAATACCGTGCTCTCGCCAACACTGCCTCAGAAGTGGTATGGCTCACTCATTTGCTTCGTGATCTTCGGGTTCCGCTTTCTGGTTCTCCATTGTTGTTATGCGACAACAGTAGTGCTATCTTCTTGGCTCAGAATCCGGTGGCGTACAAGCGGGCGAAGCACATCGACATCGACTACCATTTTTTTCGTGAGTTGGTGACATCCGGAAAGTTGTGCGTTGCTCATGTTCTGACTTCTCTTTAGATTGCAGACATTTTCACCAAGGGACTCTCTCGTCCGCTGTTCAAGTTCTTCATATCCAAGCTATGCGTCGGCTAGCATCCGACGCTTCGCTTGAGGGGGGGTGTTAGAATAAATCAGACTCCTGATTAGATTATGGTTTATTATGATTAGAGTTCTTTCCTTATTACACCTCTATTGTACTCTCTATATATTCAGATATCAATAATATAATTCATTACGGCAAATCATTCTGTCAATGCACTTCAAAATTTTGAGTTCATTCTGTAACTAAAGATGGCTTCCCATCAACCCTTCCCTTTTTAGTTATCTCCTCCTTTTGTTCTTTAGTTTTGAATCTGAACTTGAATATGTTGGATTTCAGACTAATGCCAATAGAATTTCTAATTAAATATTTATTCTAAGTATTTAGGACCTGAAGGGTTACACACAATAGAACTAATTATTGGGATAATTAAGGCTAATTGGAAATTATATATTTATTGACTATTTGATAGTATAGATAAATATGGACGGTATAATATATGGTAAGAGTTATCATTTCTCACAATCAGTAGTAATAAGGTTGACTCCAATATTCCATCAATCAACATTAATGGACGATTAATGCGGTAATAAAGTTTACATCATTACCGACTGATATGAATTCAAATGAAAAGTTAATACCAGCCTACGTTACGTTCATTTGACATGAATATGGTATGACTCTCCTTCCAATGCCTCTATAAATTGGCCTCAGTCAGGTTCACACAATACACAACAAAAGATAGAAATCGTTTCTTAGACAGGTGTCAAGGTGATCAGGAGCTGGCACTTTAACTGAATGACCAGTAGTGAGTTCGTGTGGATACCATCAGAGGTCGGACCATTTGTGCGGCTGATGTGATCGAATCACGTTTCCAAAGCATCGCTAATCTGGCATTTATAAATCTCATATTATATATATCATTGATTCTGAATTAATAGTATTGATGAATACTTTCAGTGGTATTAGAGTCTATATGATATGCACATGTTTTTCTTATGAATACGAGATTCATTTGAAGATGCTTACAAATTGAAATATTAGTTTCTATGAATAAATGATTCTCATTAAGCATAAGATTGTCTCGGTATTGTTCTTTTAAAAAAAACAAAAATTAGATTAAATTTTTTTTTTTTTTGCAAAACAAAATTATTCAAACCTATTTTCGGTGAGTTTATATAAATTCTGATGTTTTTTACATTGATTTGATATAAAATTCGGCAAGTTTTCGAAGCTTTCGGAGTATAAATAAATAAAAGGAATTTGGAACCAGGGGATGGCTCCTGCGAGAGATTCGAAGGAAAAAGGTTACCAATAATTAGGGGCGGGCTAAAAAATCGAAAATCGAAAATCAAACCAAAAATTGAATTATTCGAATTTGAATAACCCGAACCAAATTTAATATACAGTTTTTGCATATCCGAATTGAATAAACCGATTTTTGAATACGGTTTTTAGTTTGGTTCTGGATATTAAAACTCAAACCGAAACCTGAACCAAATACCGAATTGTAATTAATTACATTAATTATATATATATATATATAATAAATAAATTTTAAAACTACAAAACTAAATTTATAAGTAAATGTAAGTGGGAGGACTAATCTATAAATTTTAAAAAATTACCCCAAACATCTTAACAATAAATGGATCAAATGCACAAAAGACTGATATTCAAGTGTTTTATAATCCATATTCATTATAAAAAAGTTTAATAAATTAGTTCGTTTAAATTTCTTATAAATTTTAAAAACAAGTATATATATTCTTATAAATTCTTATTGGCACGAACGTAAATGGAAAGCATTAACTATAATTTTTTTAAAAAAAAAATTAAAGCACCATAAAGGTGGGGGATTATATTAGGTTCCCCAAGCCTATTTAGAACAGTTAATCAGTACAAGAGTGCTCATTGAGAGAACATTGTTGCCTCCAAAATACTACCTAGCAGCTTAAAAAATTATGACTGTTCGAGTAGTTTGTACGTCGAAATTGGTACGGTAGTTGCGATTCCAAGAGAAAGAATCTCCACCCCATGTGTTAATTCTTTCCCTTGGCCAGGCAACTACGTACTATCATATGAAAGATAAAATCAAAAACCCGAGCTAGAGTTGCAGTGAATTTTCAGTGACGCCTTGTGTATCAATAGCATCAATCCCAGCTTGACCGTAGTCAAAATGTGATGAGAAGTAGCCGATAATCTGAAGTCTGCTTGATCCTCTCCAACAGAGTGATAAGCAAAGCATCATGTTGAGGAGGGATATCATCCTGTGAACCTGACTGGTGGATAGTACAGTGATGTTGAAGTATTGTTGGTGGAGGTCCATAGTCCGGCTTGGTGGGAATCCAGAGTCCAGCGTGCTTGGAGGAACTATGATATTGCCACCTTCCAAAAAAGCATGTACTTATAAGAAAACAGAAAGGAGAAACAGCAGTCTCTGTTCTAGTTTGAAAATAAATTTAGTATGGTACTAAAATTTTGTATCCAAAACTGGAGAGTAAAGATATAGTAACCATATAATCTTGTAGACAAATGTTCTAATTCCATTGGAATCCATTGAAGCTCCTATTGTAATCCCATGACAACCTTTGCTATTGAGAGCTATGAGTCCCCTAAAGAAGAGAGGGACTTCATGAATGTCTAAATCACCCTGTATGTTATTTTCTAAAGAAAATTTTGCCAATAAATCAGCCACAGAATTGGCCTCCCTAGGAATATGTTGGATTGGATATGTGGTATGTTTTGAATCAATAAATATCCATATCTAAACTACAGTGCTCTTAGTAATCACAGTGATAAGGTGCACGAATAATTGATTCTTCAACAGTAAACTTTCACTAGACTAAAGCATTCTTCAAACAATGGACATTTTCCTCTGCTCTCAAAAATTAACAAACTACAATGGACTTAGAAGAGATTACTTGGTGAAGAGATGAAGACGGTGAGATTACTTGGTGAAGAGATGAAGACGGTGAGATTACTTGGTGAAGAGATGAAGACGGTAATATATAAATATCATAGTTAATTTAGGAGAACGTCTCCTACTAGACCATCTAAATGTTAGACTAATCATGAAAAATCTCGTTTCAATAACTATTAGGGTAAAATTATAATTATTTATACATTACCATACATTTTAAAAGTTATAAGAAATTTGTTGCAATAAATAAAAATAAATATCAAATCAACTTATTAGTTATATCAATTATAAAATAACCTTGTATAATGATTTGTCAGTCTAAAACAAGACATTGTGTAAATTTAATAGTGGAATTTTTGTTTCACCCTCTAAATGTATTCAAATTACTTATATAAATAGAAGAGAAAGAAATCATAAAAATATATTATAAACACATTCATCATGTATGGAAAATGTAAAAACATAAGTCAAATTAATAGGGTGGTAATAATAATAAAAAGGATTTGAGATCAAACGGTATTAAATAATCCTCAGTCACAAAATAATTTTGCAATAATTTTGTCCTCATTTGCAATAATAATTTTGTCCTCATTTGCAATAATAATTTTGTCCTCATTTCTGGCTTCAGTCAACTTCTGATCCCAGCTTTCTTTTGCAGTAATGAGCTGCACATTTCCACCAGCAAATTCAACGTGGTGGACGGACTCATCCCCACCATTTTTGTTCTTGGAGAAGCAGATGCCCATTATCGGTTGGAAGAGAAATGAAGGTGTGGGTGCCCCATTCTTCTTCTCAAAGTTTTGCAATCGGAAAATGGACATGAAGCCGCAGGAGGTAAGTCAAGCAAGGCAGCAAAGCTTTAAAATTGTGAAAGAACATTAGTCCCACATCGACAATTGGTGGAGACTTAGCCTTAGATTTCAGCTATAAATACTAGGGAACTCCTTCATTCTTTTAAGGCAAAGCAATAGATGCAATTGGGCCTTAATTAACAAATTACTTGGCCTTGAATTTTTGGGCTGTAATTGTTAATATAAAGTTTAAATTTTAACATGCTTATGAGTTTTTAGGTTTGGCCCATAATTGTTGTGGGCAAAAAAATTGATTGAATTGAATTCAATTTGATAAAAATTGGAATCATTTTGGTTTATTTAAAATAATTTTGGTAATTATTTAAAATATAATACAACAAAATCGGTTTATTTGGTTTGCAACCGAATTCAAACTGAAACCGAATTCCAAATTTGGTTCGGTTTATCGGTTTATTTGGGTAATTTGAATTGGTTTCGGTTTTGGCATTTTTAGAAAAAAAACATTAATAAATCGAACCGAATAAACCAAAAACCAAATAAACCGAACCGACGTCCACCCCTACCAATAATCGCATCATGTCACTGGAAGAAGCGGAGAAGACAACGTCTCTCCATCAAACTATTTTTTATTTAAATTAATTTTAATTTTTTCCTGATGTCAGCAATTATTCAATGAAAAATAGGTACATGGAATTACGTGCAAAGAATGTTACAGAACTTGTAACATCAAAGGGGATAAATTGATTGCAGTACTCCATCATCGCTATTCAAAAATCAAAAATAAAATAAAAGGAGAGAAATTCATTTTTACAATTAGTTTTTATGAAATTTCATGATTTACTCTTTATGGTAAATGATTCTTAAATGTCAATTTGAAGAAATTGATTTTTACGATTGATTTGTACATTAATTATAAAAGAATTTCATGATTTACACTTATAGTAAATGACCCTAATTGTCATTTGGAGAAACTGATTTTTGGAAATGATAGATACATTAATTGTAAAATAATTGCATGATTTACTCCTATGGTATATGACCCTAAAATGTCAGTATGGAGAAATTTATTTTCACAATTGATTGGTAAAAAAGATGGTGACATTTGATTTTTCTTTTTCACTAATATTAGAATTAGTGAATGGATGAGATTGGATAAGATGATTTTCACAAGTGATTTTCCTCAGCAATGCGAATGGAGAGAGGTAAAAAAAAAAGTGACATTTGATTTTCTTTTTTTACTAAGGCAAAGTGTTGGGAAAAACCGTCTTTCCATATGCTTATGGAAAGACAAGTTTTAATTAGAATAATAAAAGGTAAAAAGTATTAATTGCAATATTAAAATTTTATTATGCAACATGTAGTAGTTATACAGTTCATAACTCGATTCATGCAACCCAAAAAAATTTTCTTCATTTCTTCTAATTTGCATTTTAAACTTTGGTATTTCCATGGGTTATGGAAAAACCGTCTTTCAAGAGACTGGCTCTTTTACTAATATTAGAATTAGTGAATGGATGAGATTGGATTAGATGGATGGTTAGAATTTGGTGTAAAAATAAAGGTGTGCCATTCCCATATATATATATATATATATATATATATATATATATATATATATGTGTGTGTGTGTATAAATATATATACATATAAATAAATAAATATATATATATATGTGTGTGTGTGTGTTTTTTTTTTATATCCACCCTTATACGCATGAACCCTTAGGAAAATCCCTGTTCTTCGTGAACGATCCTGATTTGTCACTATCTACTTAGTTGTATTTATGAAGCATTTAGGGCTATAAATTGTATATTGAAGAGGTACAACGACGACCCCCCATAAATGCTTCGAAAAATACATGCATTTTATGTCTCATTGTACTTCAGTTAAAAAATAACCGAAGTAAAAAGTCTGTCATTTACCTTGGTTATTTTTTAACCAAGGTGAAAAATACCTTTTACTTTGAAAAAAATAACCGAGGTAAAAATCTGAACTAAAATGTGTTGTTTCTTGTAGTGTTTGTGTGGTTGAATCTTATACTAGATTGACTAATGAAATTACTCTGTATATGTTGGATTTTGACCGAGTCTATGGGGTTCTTAAAGGTCCAGGGATATCTACTAAAGTTGAGGAAAGTGTGAGGGATTTCATAGTTAGGTAAAGATTTTAATTCTTCAAATTGTTGGGGCTATTTCGGGATGGAAACTACAAAAGTGGTAGAATTTTTCATTTTTTCATGAGTACGATGCTCATATATCTGAGTAGGGGTTTCATATTCAGACGTTGAAGAGAGAGCTAGCAACTGTTATGAGACACGAAGATGAGTGGCAAAAATTCTTAACGAAGAAATATCGGGAAAGTGTAGGTTGGCAGATATACTATCGGAGCAGATTGATTATCTTGATGAGATCAGTCATCGGAAGGAAAAACTAGAGGATGAATTCCACCAACTAAAGACTGAGGTATAACTATGGAGGGTGTGTTATGATGAACAACGAGAATTCTCAATTTGACTTCTCAAGAAGTATGAGAAATTAGAGGGTCAACTTAATGTTGGAGAAGTTTGCTATGTCCAGTTAGGGGTGGAAAAATAGACCCGTAACCTGCGGGTCAAGTGGGTTATCTTTCTTTTTTTAAATTCAGATATGTATGGATAAAAGGGTAACATGTCAAATGAGTATTTAAAAAAGATGGGTCAGACGGGTTGGCCTCACGGGTTGACCGCGGGTTTAGACAACGTGTTTTCATTTCTTGCTCTCAAACTAATAAGCATGGTGCAAGGGATGTCTTCATCTTGCTTCTGCAAAACCCTTAGTTGCACACGTTCCTGAGGAGAATATTCTTGCTCCTGAAAACCCAGACATGGAGAATGTGTGTAGAACTCTTTTTTTTGTTCAACTATTAGTGTATTTCTTTATTTCTTGATCATCCATGTGCCTCATTTTTTTCTACGGGACAAATGTCGCAGCAGACTTCATCCCTATCAAGCAGCTCAGAGAAAAGTTTAACAAACCTCGTTTTTGAACATGAACTTAAGATCCGTCTTTTGGTTTATTCTTCAACACAAAGCTTAGTTCTAGTATATAATACCTTCGTTTTGTGTGTATATATGTGGATATCTAAGGTGCTTAGAGTAGAAATATTCTATTTACCCAATCTGGTTGAAAGCTAAAATTTTCCTAGTCTGTAAATTTAATGAACATCCAGATCAAAGAATAAAAAATATATTGGTTCAAACCCGTGGGTTTACCCATTTTCAACCCGTGATTTGAATAATTTTCAATCTTTGGGTTGAGCGAGTTTCAACCCAACTCATTATTGACCCATCATAAAATGGGTAAAAATGGGCCATACCCATATTATTTCTATACCCATATTACCCACCCCGTATTCGACCCGTCCACCCATTTGTCACCCCTATGTCTGGTTAAAAGAACAATGTCAATAATTAGAGTGAAAACTAAGGGATCAGTACGAAATTAATGCTAAAATTCATTCTAAGATTCGTGAGCTTCTTCCTAAGAATCACTATGAGTGGTGTTTTATTTGGAACAGGAAGTGATTGATTTGAAACGGGACCTAGAGACTTATGCATATTCCGTATATCTAATGAGTATGGAGATAGGAAGGATAGAATGTGAAC
Source organism: Rubia yunnanensis (assembly GCA_037428765.1). Classification (NCBI taxonomy): domain Eukaryota; kingdom Viridiplantae; phylum Streptophyta; class Magnoliopsida; order Gentianales; family Rubiaceae; genus Rubia; species Rubia yunnanensis. The sequence continues at coordinate 49,106,077 of CM075068.1, read as the reverse complement.
CAATTATTGATCATTAGTCTTATTATGTGAAGCATATGAGTCATATGGAAGTTGTTGGTTGTACATGGGATGAAGTTTACTTACATAAGCGGTGGAAACTAGAGGAAACCCAACATAAAGAAGCTGATATAGTGAAGAAAATGGGTCACTAGTCATTGTAGTTTGTTTTTGTATGTAATCTAAGTTCTAAGGGTTATTTATTTTTTATAACTTTTGGTGTTTTGTGTGGTTATTTTTGGTTGTATTGGGAGGGGGAATGGGTTGGGGTCTGCTTATGTCTTGAGGATGGAGATTTTCATGCGTATGTGAAACCGCGGCCCTCTCTCCATGGCAAAAAAATGTTTGTTGTGATTGGTAAGATAAATCAAACGTTTTCTTGTGTGCGTGGCTAGTAATTTTCCAGGCGTATGCGAAGCCACAATATTATTTGGAGGAATCATTTCTGTTGTCGGTGACACAAATTGGGGTAACATCCCTGGTGGGATTTTTCGAGAAAGCTCATGTAGGATGTAAGTGTGTATGTTTTATTATTTACTATGCATTATATGTATGTTTATCGAGGATTTTTATGCCGTATAATCTGGGATTGGGGATTAAGATCGGCAAACAACGGGGTGGAGGATGATGGTGAATCTCCATCAATCTGGTCATCTTTTACACTGGTAAAGGGAAACCGATGTAAGGAGAAGTCTAAACTTACAGAAACTTGGATCTTAGGGGACAATAGGTTGCATAACCAATGAAGATACATGATATTCCTTAAGTGTGGGTTGGGCTATGCTAGGACACGGTGGAGTATTGTTGGAGAACGATAATTGGCTGATGGCGATTTATTGTTCTTTAGCATACTTGTCTACTTTCATTTTGGCGCACCCATGACCAAGGTGTACCACATGAGTACGAATATAATCGTGAATCGGATGATAATCCAACACCTCGCTTGGAGTTCACGACCAGTCTCTATAGACACAACTTTCACCGCCCACCCCTGTAGGTTGGGTAGTTCGCAATTCAAAAGCTAGTTATTTTGTACTAAATTTTGCAATATTTCTCAATGTAATCTGGTAAATAAAAATGAGTATATTATTGTTGTAATTTCTTTGTATTAAATTTGTATTTTGGGTTACTAGATCAAAAACCAAATGTTATTTTTCCAGCATTTACTCTCTGGATATTGTTTTAATCTTTTTTTAAGTAAAGCATGTTACCACGTATTTATCAATAATTCGACATGTGCGAGGTTGGGCATTTTGAAGCGTACCTGGTTGTGAACGTACCTTAGTTATGACAATGTAATGTTGCGATGTATTGATGTTGTATGACTAAACTTGGTCTGCTTCGCTGCTTTCGTCCAATCCTGCATGCTAAAGGCTTTGCAGATTTTCCTATGGTCAGCTCCATCGACTTTATGTTTTTTTTAGGCTTTTGAGTCCCGTAGCTAGTTTTCTTTGCTATTTCAGGCCAATCTCGCCTTTTCGAGGCCTTCTAGTTTGTCCTTGTCAATATTTTCAAGCTTGTACTATAGTTGGCTCCAGTGACCTTGTGTTTCATGGTGGCTAACTACCATCTGTTAAATGTAGATATTCATCACATTCCTTTAGCAAACACGTTTAGTTGATTCCAAGCTTATTATTTTTTCTATTTTAACATGAAACCTGGCCTCCTCCAGATACCATGAAAGTCTGAAAAGAAATAATTGATTCCTATAATCAGCGCCACTGATTCGGGGGATTCCTTCTAGATCACCTTAATATCTGGAATCGGTGCAGTGCTTCGTGCAAGCTCAATATCACCTGCAGATTAAGGTCTCAAGGAGTTCTTGGGATATTTCTCAGATGCCTAAGTTAGTGTATAATCAATATATAAGCAGTCTCTGGAATAGTTTTGTTACTTGTGTTGTCATTATGATAATCTATTTATAGCTAATGATCACCGGGATTTTGTTGATCGTGGTCCACGTTATTCCTTGGTCATGGTTTTGTGGATGACATTTATTTCCAACTATGGTTCGATTATCTAGTTCACTGGATTGAAGTATTGTCTTGGTCTTGAACTCCACGAGGCTCTTTTTTCACTAGGCAAGTTGTCCACTTACTTGGTTCGCTAGGCTCGAGATGCTATATTTACTTCGGAATTTTCATGAATAGGGGTGGTGTATACTAGCGCTTATACTTTGATCTTCTTTGCTTCGGCTTTATCTTCAGCCAGTGTACCATCTATCAGGTACCTAATTATTAGTGTCATCCAATTCTCAGTTTAATCTATGACCACTACATTTTCCTACTCATAGCTATGACACTTTAGGGTTTCATGAGTAATTTCTTCGAATACTGTATACTCAAATCGACCTATGCTAACTTACATAAGGCATAAGCCTTTTGGTTTTTCTCCCTTGGTACTTGACTTAAAGTGTAGCTTTTGAAATTTCTCAGTATCAGCTGAAACAACTCAAATTAGTTCTGAAGGTTCCTTTCCTTAGCCTCACACTCACCCTGACTTGCTGAACCCCTATTTGGAAATTGCAGAAAATTTATAAGTGTTCCATTGCTAGATCTTTGGCCAGCCGAAGGCCTGTGATCAAAGCTTTGTAGCTGGCCTTGTTGTTAGTGGTTGAGGAGCTGAAATGCAAACCATAGGGAAAATATTTGACAGCTAGGCAGGTAAGAAGGACACTTGTTCCACTTCCTCTGGTGTGAGACAAATCGTTAATGTACAGTTTACATCTCAGGTTGTCTGCATTGGAATATTAGTTTGAGATATCCTTCAATCTCGCTACTATGAAGTCAACTAAGTCATGACCCTTGATAACGGTTCTCTGGCTAAATTTAATGTCATGCTAATCTAACTCTTATCCCATTTCATCAATCTACTAGAATATTTGGGTTTAAGAAGTACCGGGATGATGGAATGATTAGTCAGCAACAATTGTATAGTCAAAGTGCAATCAGACGAGCATTAATTCATTTTCTGTGGTTATGGCATCGGTGGAATCTCCAATAATTGTGCTGACCTCCCTTATCTTGTTTTTTTTCCAGGTTGTTATCATGCAACTTTGGGCCATTACTTAGTCTCCCCTAACCGAAGCAATGCCATTTTCAGTTGGAAACTTCACCATCAAATGGTATGGTGACCAGATGGCTTTAGCTTGATTCATCCATAGGAGACCAAGTTTATTTAGAGTAGATTATCTTGTTTCTCTCACTATTATCGATCGTTACAAGAAAAATGATTACGCCGATCGGAAATTTTTCTTTCCCGGTGAATCCGAATAAGGGGGATGTAGACTTTTGCAATTTTACCTTGTCGATCCATAATTTGTCAAAGAAATTAACAAACATGACTTTGAATCCACTCCCACTATCGATATGACCCTTTTAACCAAGGCATTTTGGATATTTGCATAATACACCATTTGGTCAAAATGTGGGGTGTGATAAGGTGTTGCATTGGTGTCTTAAGAAGTGATAGCATAATCTAGCTTGAAGCACTTATTCTTGGGATCTACTATAGGTCTGTAATGGCCCTTATTCTTGGTTATATTGTTGTTTTTCTTATATCCAGTGATTCTATTGATTACATTTGCCACTCTGTCACTTTTTGGTCTTTGTACCCTCTCTTCTGGTGCTGGCACACCATTCTGGTGCCATTGCTCTTGGTCATTCAGCCCATGCCTCCATCGTCAATTGTTATTGACCCTGTCCCCAACTCTGATTCTGGGTTGGTCTTCTCTGTCCCTTGGTTGATCCCCTCTCTTTGGCTAGAAGGAAAGGGTGTACTCTTGAAGCATCCAACGGTTAATGCACTTCTCAATCTCATATTATTAATTGAAAGCATTCTTCAGTGTCATGCCCTGATCCTAATGGAATTAACAATACTCTCTCCATCCCAAGAAAAAATGCATGTTTACTTTTTCACGATCTTCAATGATCATGTTTGACTGTCAATATCTCTGGCTACATATGACAATTCAACGTAAAAAAATTAAAATTTTGACAAAACATGTTCAGATGAATCTAAAAATATATCACACGATATTTTTATTTATAGGGAAAAGTGAAAAAATGACCCTATTAAATTAAGAAAGTGCATACATAACCCTGTAAAATCTGAAAGTGCAAAATCAACCATATATTTTGTGAATTGTGCAATTTTACCCATTTTGCACATTCCAGGCGTTATGAAATTTAGGCGTTGACCAGTCATAAAAAGACAAAATTGCCCATTGACTAAAAAATGAAAATGAAATGACAATTCTACCCATCTTTTTCATCTTCTTCCCTAAATAAATCAGTAGTTGGGCTCTCTAGAACTCCCCATTGATTTCTTTTGGAACATATCTTGATTCTAAATCCATTTAATCCTTGAATAACATAATGTTTGGGATTTTAATCTTCTCTCTCAAATGTACGAGCACACACCTGCGTTGGTGGGTAGGATGCAATCTAACATTATTTTCTAATCTAAGTTGCTGGAGCAGAGCATCAAATATTTGTGGGAAGAAGTTGATTTCCATGAAAAGAAATTGTGAGAGCTTCTGGTGCACATTGTATCTTCAAAAATCTTCTTCTTCTTCGTCTTCATCTCTGTCGCCGCCGGTGTCGTGCCTCGGCCCTTGAAACCCACCACATCCCCGCCACTAACCCCAGCCCACAAACTGAACCCAGTCCCACTGCTAGCTTCTACCACCGCTAGCCTCCCCGTCCTCAACCCTACTCCCGACACTACCGCAATTACAACCTTTTCACTAACCCCCGCCCAAAAACCCAGCCCAGCACCACTGATAGCCTCTACCACCTCTAGCCTCCCTGGCCCTCAACCCTACCCCTGCCACACCAGAGAGCCGCACTCCACCTCTCCCTCACCATCGCTCAGCCCTAGCCCCACTCTCAACCCTAGTGATGTGCCCATTTTATAAAATTATATTAGGACTTTTAAGATTCACTTTTGTACACTTTTGTGCTCTATATTTGGCATTTTCCTTGAAATTCTCTAAGGAGAGTTAAAAGCGACTTTTGCATTTTTATTACTTTTCTAGAGGATTTTGTGTGACAAGGTAATTTGTTTGAAGACTTTGAAGACTTTGAATAATACCTTTGAAGGTTTGAAGATTTGAAGACTTGCATTTGAGCTTTTGAAGATTTGAAGAATTGAGGAAAAGTGAAGTGAAGAGGAGGACATGAAACAAAAAGAAGAAAGAAATCAAGATGCTGGAACTGGGCACCATCGCGACTCGCGATGAAGGTATGGCCAGAAATCTTTCTTGCTTTTTTGTACTATAAATACTCACCTTATCCTCTCCTCTTAAGAGCTTCTTCTTCCTACAATTTTTCTGGGTTCCAACCCTAGTTTTTCTCTTCTTTCTTTTCTTAGTTTTTGTAGGTTAATCATGTCTTTTAATTATCTAGCTTAGTTTTATCTTGGGAGCAATGGATTGAAGCTTCCATATCTATGCAGTAAGAACCATATCTATCTATTTAGTGCTTTTACTATTGTGCATTTATTGAGCTTTGAATGTGAATTGTTAATGGCATTGATGTTGTTGGAAGCTTGAGTATATGAATTGCTTGTATGATTACTTGTTAGGGTTGGGAGAAATTAGCTAATTCTCCCCTCTTTTAATGTGGAATCCAAGAGCATGAGTTAGAGCTTCTTAATGATGTTGATGTGTTGATAATTGCTAGATGAATGTGATGATGTTGAATTCGTTGTCCTGTTTTTTTAGGTAGCAAATGAGAGAAGTTAATGAATGTCGATCGTTCTTGGCTAATCTTGTGTAAATGCATGAATTGGTTAAATGCTTAGACACGGTGTAGTGTTTATAAGTGTTGCAAAGCTTGTTGATTCTTCGTGCTCAATGCCACCAATGGGATGTTCTTAGTCGTGTTTCGAATAAGGGAGTCATTGGTGAGGTTTGACAAGAGATGTCAAATTCACTCTTGCAAACTACTAACTAAGAAGAATAGAAGATTTATCTTCACAACAAGTAGTGGAAGTGGTGAATAGATTGTTTCACTCGTTCTTGAAGCCTTTGTTATTTATCATTCATGTGTTCTCAATGCTATATTTTACTTCATTTATGCCACCCGTTGTTTGAGAATAGGAAGTGTTTGTATGATTGAAGTGTTAGGGTGTTAGGAAAGTAACGAATTCCTTAGCTCATTCGCATAAAAATCTAAGAACATGAACATAGAACTTCTTGTGCATAATGTGGTGTGACTCTTGCTAGATAAGTATGTTAATGTGGATTGTTCTCATATTTATCCTATAGATGCAACGAAAGGTTGAACCTTGAATGTGGTTTGTGGTGTGTCCATTTTATGTGCATATTTTAGTGCTTTTGGGATCACTTTTGTGCTCTTTTGTTATCAAGAGCTTGTGTTTTACCTTGAAATTATCTTAGGAGAGGTAAGAGCAACTTTACACTCTTTTACCTTTTTCTATGTGTATTTTGTGTGACAAAGGAAGAACATCGAGACTCGAAACCAGAGACCATTGAAGATCACCTTTTGAAGACTTTGACGATTTGAAGACTAGCTTTGAAGATTGAAGACAAAAAAGAATCGAGAATTTGAAGGCAAGGTGACACAAGAGTGAAAATGGTCATTCCCGCCCGGGCGAGGCCATTCCTGCCCGGATGAGCCCAATCCTGCCCGGGTGGGAGCCTGCTACACTTTAGCTTTTTGGTTTTCTTTTCCTCCCTCTTGTACTATAAAAGGAATTTTTGGCCACCCACTTCATATCTTATCCTTCTTGGCCGAAGTTCCTCTTATCCCAACCCTAGGTTCTTCATCTTTTCCATCTTTTCTCTCTTCATTTCTCTATGCATTTGTTTATGGATGTTAGTATGATTTTTATTAGCTAAATCTAGTTCTTGGGAGCAATTGACTAAAGCTTCCAAGCCCATGTCTTAAGAAAAACTTGTAGCCTATTTGATACTCTTACTATTATGCATTTATGGAGCATTGAATGTGTTTGTTAATGTCATTAATGTTATTGAAAGCTTGAGTATATGAAGTACTTGTATGATATGCTTGTTAGGGTTTGGGGAAATGGGTTGATTTCCCCTTTTCTTGATAGGAATCCAAGAGTATGATTTAGAGCTTTTGATTGTGTTGATGGATTGATAATTGCTAGATGAATATGATAATGTTGAACTCGTTGTCATGTTTGTTGCTTGTAGAAAATGAGAGAAGTCTATGAATTTCGATCGTTCTTGACTAATCTTGTTTAAATGCATGAATTAGTTAAATGCTTAGACACGGTGTAGTGTTTATAAGTGTTGCCAAGCTTGTTGATTCTTCATGCTAAAGGCCATCAATGGGATACTTTTAGTCGTGTTTCGACTACGGGAGTCATTGGTGAGGTTTGACAAGAGATGTCGAATTCACTCTTGCAAACTACTATCTAAGAAGGATAGTTTTCACAACAAGTAGTGAAAGTAGTAAATAAGTTGCATGTTCAATGATGGATAAGAGGCTTGGAAGTGGAAGTCAATTGCGCCCAAGGTTCCGTCAATTGTTGTTTTCATCTTATCTTTGGTTGTCTTGCATGATTAGCATAGTTCTATTGCTTTTGTAATTGTTATCTTTCAATTTGATAACTTAGGATAAAAAACAAACCGAACCCCCCCTTGTTTATACCCATATGGTCATTGTTTGTCTAGGGTGATCATCAATGAGGTTTGCAAATGGTCGTTGTATGTCTTTGCAAATTACTATTAAGAAGGAATGAATGTTTATCTTCCATTGGCATTCCCCATAGGTAACAAATGTGATAGAATGAGTAAATGGTTCAATGATCTACATTTGGTTTGGAAGTGGATATCAATTGCCCCCAAGGCTTTGTTTTTGTAGTTTTAAAACCCTTTTTCTTAGTTTGTTTGAAGATTAGCACAGTTACTTGACTTTGGTAGTTATCCTGTCTTTTATTTTCATAACTTAGGAAAACCAACCAACCAACCCCCCCCCCTATTTACTCGCTTTTATATGTGTATATATATCTACTTCTAGCCTAATATCAACCATTTATGTTTAAACGCTTGAGAAAATCTCTCTTCTTCGTGAACGACTCTGGCTTGCCGCTATCTACTTAGTTGTAGATAGCAAGCATTTAGGGCTTATAAATATGTACTTTGAGAGGTACGGCGACAGCCTCCCACCTAGCCACATTGGCGTCGATGCAACACCAATGCCAATTTGATCACCTTCTCCTCAATGCAACCCAAGCGCGAATCCGACCGACTCCAGTGCAAACCTGATATGTCCATTTTATGCGCATAATTTAGTACTATTATGGGTCAATTTTGTGCTATTTTATTATCAAGAGCTTGTGTTTTACCTTGAAATTCTCTTAGGAGGGGTAAGAGAAACTTTACGCTCTTTTACCTCTTCTAAGTGGATTTTGCGTGACAAGGGAAAAACACAGAGGCAATGAAGACCGGAGGCCATTGAAGATCACATTTTCAAAGACTTTTGAAGACTTGCTTCGAAGACATGAAGACCGGAGGCCATTGAAGACCATTTTTGGAGACATTGAAGACTTGAAAAATTGGAGAAATTTCTACGAAGATGATTGTATACCACAAGAAGAAGAAAAGGAAACAAGGCAAAATTCGGGCACCCGTCGCGAGTCGCGACGAGCCCGTCGGGTGGCCAGAATTTCACCTTATCCTTTTTGTACTATAAATAGCACTCTCTTTCCTCTCATTTACAATATTCTTCATCTGCATTTTTTGTACTGTTTAGAACCCTATTTTCTTCAATTTTCATCTTTGAATTTTCTTGTTTTATGTTTGGTTGTTTAGCATTAATTAGTATGAACTCTTGTAGCTAAACCTAGTTCATGGGAGCAATTGACTAAGGTTTCCAAGCCCTTGTCTTGAGAAAATTTGTAGCCTATTTAATACTCTTACTATTATGCAATTATGGATCATTGAATGTGTTTGTTAATGTCATTAATGTTATTGAAAGTTTGGGTTTATGAAGTACTTGTATGATATGCTTGTTAGGGTTTTGGGGAAATGGGTTGATTTCCCCTTTCTTGATAGGAATCCAAGAGTATGATCTAGAGCTTTTGATTGTGATGATGGATTGATAATTTCTAGATGAATATGATAATGTTGACCGCTTTGTCATGTTTGTTGCTTGTAGAAAATGAGAGAAGTCTATGAATGTCGATCGTTCTTGACTATTATTGTGTAAATGCATGAATCGGTTAAATGCTAAGACACGGTGTAGTGTTTATAAGTGTTGCCGAGCTTGTTGATTCTTCGTGCTAAATGCCATCAATGGGATACCTTGAGTCGTGCTTCAACTACGGGAGTCATTGGTGAGGTTTGACAAGAGATGTCGAATTCACTCTTGCAAACTACTATCTAAGAAGGATAGAAGTTTAGTCTTCACAACAAGTAGTGAAAGTAGTAAATAGGTTGCACGTTCAATGATTAATAAGAGGTTTGGAAGTGGAGGTCAATTGCGCCCAAGGTTCCGTTAATTGTTGTTTTCATCATATCTTTAGTTATATTGCATGATTAGCATAGTTCTCTTGCTTTGCTAGTTGTTTTTCAGTTTGATAACTTAGGATCAAACCAACCAAAAACCCCCCTTGTTTACATGCTTATATATATACATATATATATATATATATGTACATGCCTAGTATGTTTTCTCCTATATATGTTTAAACACTTGAAAAGATCCCTCTTCTCGTGGACGACCCTGACTTGCCATTATCTTCCTAATTGTAGATAGGAAGCATTAGGGCTTAAAAATATTAACTTTGAGAGGTACATCGACGACATCCCAAATTTTGGTTCTGATCATCTGGGTGACATTAAATAAACTTGGTTTTGATCATCTAGATCGTCATTCGTAACTTTCTGTTGATGTTGTTGGTTTTGAATTTTACCATTAAGTTTCATTGTTTTGCTTTATGCTTTTCACGGGTTGTTTTCTCAATGATTTTGTAGCAATTTTGAAGCCAAGGCATTGGACTTTTGAAGGGAGAAATGCTTGGAGTAAAGAAGGAAAGACTTGGACAAGAGAAGGAATCAGAAAAAAAAAATTCTAAGTACCAGGTTAGTAGCCCGTCGCTAGTCACGACCACATCGTCACGAGTCACGATGGGCTCAGTAATTTTGGGTGAAATTTTAGCTCTCAGATGCCACTTTCCACGAGATGCGATGACCTCACAAGGGCTCATCGTGAGTCGCGACAGCATCGCGAGGGATTCGTCGTGAGTCGCGACCAAATCAGGGATTTTGGCTAAAAATGGGGTCTCGGCCAAAACTTTCCGCAAGCGCAATAGCCTCGTGAGGACCTCGTCGTGACTCGCGATGGAGTGGTCGTGAGTCACGATATACTCAGAAATATTGTGTTGAAATGGAGGTCTCGGCCTCCACTTCTCGCGACCTGCGATGGCCTCGCGAGGACCTCATCGCGAGTCCTTGAGACCAGCCCTCGAGACCTCGAGGCAGCAAGTCCTCAACTCGAGCAGAACTTGAATAACCATCACACTCTTGAGGCTAGTCCTCGAGACCAGCCCTCGAGACATATCCCCTTGAGACCTCGAAGCCCTGAACCCTTGACTTGAGAAAAAATTGAAAGTCCATCACCCTCTCGAGGCCAGCCCTTCGAGATATCACTACCTCGAAGCCCTGAACACTCGACTCGAGCAGAACCATAAAGTCCATCACCCTCTCGAGGCCACCCCTTCGAGACATCACCACCTTGATATCTTGAAGCCCTGAACACTCTACTCAAGCAGAGCCATAAAATTCATCACCCTCTTGAGGCCAGCCCTTCGAGACATCACCACCTCGAGACCTCGAGGCAGCGAGCCCTCGACTCGAGCCAAACCATAAAGTCCATCACCCTATCGAGGCCAGCCCTTCGAGATATCACCCCCTCGAGACCTCGAGGCAGCAAGGCCTCAACTCGAGCCAAACCTGAAGTCCATCATCCTCTCGAGGCCAGCTCTCAAGACTAGCCTCTCGAGACCTCGAAGCTGCGAGCTCTCGAGGTGTAATCTTTCATCCTCAAGCCTAGCTTCCGAGACCTCGAAGCCTCAAGATCTCGAAGTGTCATATTTCATCCTCGAGCCTAGCTTCTGAGATGTCGAAGCCCCAAGCCCTCGAAGTGTCATCTTTCATCCTCGAGCCTAGCTTCTCGAGACCTCGAAGCCTCGAGCCTAGCTTCTCGAGACCTCGAAGCCCCGAGCCCTCAAGGTTTCATCTTTCATCCTCAAGCCTAGCTAGACCTAATGCCCCTCGAGACCACCCATCACGAGTCGTGATGAACATGTCGTGAGTCATGACGGTCGTACGAATCTGTATTAAAAAGATGGGTTAAACCCATTTTTCCACAAACATATCCACAATCTGCCACTACTCTTTCATCTTCTCCCACTCCTCTTCACCATCCTCAACCTGTCCTCCACCAAGCACTTCCGCTCGCCGCCATCGCTCGACACTCACGACCACCACTCCATACCCCATCCTTTCTTCCCAACCTTCACCCACAAATCAAAACAATCATTGAAGAACACAAACCCTAGAATTTGGGAGTTTTGTCACTTTGAGCAATTCAATTTCAAATTGATTGTGGGCTTCCTCTTTTCTTCTTCCTAAGCATCTTGGTGGTACATTTCTTTTCTTTATTAAGCTTGAATACTCTATTTTTTTATTAGGGATATTATGTAGATTATGTGTGATGCTTTCGGAAATTGAATTGTTGGATAGTGGTGGATGTTGGTGAATAAATTATGCCTACAATTCAATTTGATGGGTATTGTGTGCATATTTTGTGGTTGCGGTTTGGATTGTATTGTGCTTGTTTGAGTTGGGATTGTGTGCATTTGTGTTGCTGTGGCTGAGAACAGATTGTGACTTATGCTAGATAGGAGGCATGTTGGCCCTTGTTTCAACATAGTTGTTATTTGGATAAACTGTTATTGTGCTTTGCAATGTTATTTTGTTTAGGGTAGTTTAACCATGGGATATGAATGTTAACATTATGAATATACTAATGGTGGCTAGGCTAGTTGAGCACAACTATGGTTTTGCGATATAGCATATTGATTTCAACTATGTGAGAACTTCATGGATTTGAGAATATGGGCTTGTTGGACATAGTATGGATTGTATATGCAATTGTGATTAGGACTTAAACTAGTTGACTTGATTTTGATTCGGCTTGTGATGATGAACTAGTTTAAGGTTGAGTATGAATTTGCAATATTGCATATACACATATTCCTATGCGTTTGACTTGTTTGATGTGATTGTTAGATATGGCCCCCATGAAGAGACCTAGGGCTCCCCCCCCGAGGTGGGTGCACCACCACTCCACCTCTGCCTCATCCACCAGCTTTGGAATCGAGACATGTGCCTCCCCCTCCGGACAGGTACATGGGTTTGACCCGGATCACCGGGTCCTACGTAGAAATATGGGAGGCACTGGAGAAGCGCCAACTCAAGGAGAAAATCTTTGTCGATGTGCCCATATTAGATGCTCTTGACCTCACTCAGCCTGCCAGATGCCTCTTCGCAAAAGGGGGAATGGAAGGGTTTATGAGTAGAAGCGTGCCCTCTTACCAGAGGTACACACTGGAATTCTTGTCCACGGTCCGTATAAGCAGCATGGAGTCGATCAACCCTGCGAGAGGTACATTTCTTTTCACTTAGATGATATATCTAGGCAAATGACTATCTCGTAGATTGAAGAGGCCTTTGGATTTGACACCGTGGAGATACCGGCAAGGCTGGACCCACAGGCCCAGGAGCGATCAATTGAGGATGAATGGCCTTTTGGAATGTCATCAAAATGAGGCCAAAGAATTCCCATGATAAGAGTAGCACCATCATCCACCCTGCACTCCGTTATGTGCACCGTCTGTTAGCTGGCATAGTACTTTGCTCCGCGGAGCCGATGAATGTACCAGACAATGAAATTCACTTTCTATGGCATTTAACGAGAGAGGGGCCAGGATACGGGCTGTGGGAAAAATTATGGATGAAGAGAATCATAGAGGTGGCAGGAAAACCCAAGGGAAAGATCATGGTCGGAGGCATGAAAGGCCTTTTAGCAGAGTACTTGGGATTGGTCCCTCCAGCTGACTTTCCACGCTTAGGGAGGTGCACGTCCTATCTTATCACTGTTGAGAGGCTAGTTAGATTTGAGATGCTCAGTGCCACACGGACCACGGGGCTCTTCCATTAGTTGTATAGTGGGAGGAAGTTCACATTCATAGCACTTCCTCAGGCGAGCAAGACTGGGAGACTTGGCAATTTCACCAGACTCCTCATGTAGAGATTATTTCCAGCGTGAGTTCCGTGACCTTGGCCCAGCTCCTGTCCAGCGTGATGATAGCCCTCTACCTCCCTCTGAGCGAAATCAGCACTCCCAGCAGCACTCCATGCAGCTTGCACCAGAGATAGAACCCATGCAGGAGGACGATGTGCCACGTCACTATTCCCAACCTCCACCGGACTTCTAAAAGGGGATGATGCAGACTATACAAGATGGATTCCTCCAACAGGACAGCATGATATTGGAGCACAATGTATTTGTCTCCCAGACCTTGATTGACACGGATGAGGAGATTGACCACTTGTCAGCTCGCATCCATGAGATGCAGTCCCAGGCAGGCGGTATCTCAGGCCCTGATCTGGGAGCGAAGAGGCGAAGAGTGAGAAGGCAGAGGATCACAGAATGGCTGGCACGGTATCAGCAGCGCTACTTTGGCAGTGGCCCTTCTTCATCACAACATTGATTTTATGAGCACCACATCTTTACCCTTTCCATACTTAAATTTGTACGTTTTTGCCCTATTGTTTACATTGAGGGCAATGTAGTGTTCTAAGTATGGAGAGGGGTATCTACTACTTTGAGGTGATTGGGATTAGAGACACTTTTGCATAACTCTTTTGTTTTGTTTTGGATATTTTCTCCCTTTTGTTTTGGGATGTTTTTCTTTTGATGCACTTGGATAATGTTGGCTTTGATACTTTTCTTAGCCTTAACATTTGGAAAGCACTTTGCTACTTTTTTGGATTGGAGACACATGAAAAATTAAAAAATATATATATATAAATGAAAAAAACAAAAAGAATCCCACTAAGTTAAAAACCCGAGAGGGCAACTTAGGCAACATTAGGGGCCCGGATAGGTCGAAAACACGAAAGGGCGACCTAGGCAAAAATGAGAGGCTAAATGTGCTAAAAAAGGTGAGATGTGAGCCAAAGAAACATGATGTGTGGCTAGGATGAAAATCCAAAAGGCCTCCTAGGCAAAATGAGAAATTGAAAAACGTTAAGTGTTCACTCATTTGCCGGCATTTGAGTCATAAGGTTGCGGTGACCATATGGATGGATCGGGTAGCTTGACATCTTGAGGACCTTTTGGGAGTGAAAAATTTAGCGGGAGAAAACAAAGTAAGTTATGAAATTCTTGATCGTTAATATGCTTCGTTTTTAGGTTGATATATTGATATAAAGTGGAGCATGTGTTTTGAACCTTATACATGTCTTTAGATTCACCTTGTATCATTGGATTTGGGATTATCAATTCGGGACTTGGAGATGTTTTAGGGATATCAATGAATTGATGGGTTGATATGGTTTGGGTAGATTTAGGAATAGGGGTTGTGGAAAACTTTTCATTTGACCTTAACATTTGGATGTGTGATATTGAGACTTTAGTGAGGTATTGATTTGGGGGAATAGTAGTTAGGACGTGGTTACGTCATTCCCTTCGTATGCGTGCATCTTTTATTACTCGAGGGCAGTAAGGTTTAAGTGCGGGGAGGTTTGATATGTCCATTTTATGTGCATAATTTAGTACTATTTTGGATCACTTTTGTGCTCTTTTATTATCAAGAGCTTGTGTTTTACCTTGAAATTCTCTTAGGAGGGGTAAGAGCAACTTTACTCTCTTTTACCTCTTCTAAGTGGATTTTGCATGACAAGGGAAGAACACGGAGGCAATGAAGACTAGAGGCCATTGAAGATCACATTTTCGAAGACTTTTCAAGACTTGCTTCAAAGACATGAAGACCGGAGGCCGCTGAAGACCATTTTTGGAGACATTGAAGACTAGAAAAATGAGAGGAATTGCTATGAATATGATTGTATACCACAAGAAGAAGAAAAGGAAACAAGGTAAAATTCGGGCACCCGTCGCGAGTCGCGACCAACGGGTGGCCAGAATTTCACCTTATCCTTTTTGTACTATAAATAGCACTCTTTCCTCTCATTCACAATATTCTTCATCTGCATTTTTGGTACTGTTTAGAACCCTATTTTCTTCCATTTTCATCTTTGAATTTTCTTTTTCAGTGTTTGGTTGTTTAGCATTAATTAGTATGAACTCTTGTAGCTAAACCTAGTTCGTAGGAGCAATTGACTAAGGCTTCCAAACCCATGTCTTGAGAACAATTTGTAGCCTATTTAATACTCTTACTATTATGCATTTATGGAGCATTGAATGTGTTTGTTAATATCATTAATGTTATTGAAAGCTTGAGTATATGAAGTACTTGTATGATATGCTTGTTAGGGTTATGGGAAAATGGGTTGATTTCCCCCTTTCTTGATAGGAATCCAAGAGTATGATTTAGAGCTTTTGATTGTGTTGATGGATTGATAATTGCTAGATGAATATGATAATGATGAAGTCTTTGTCATGTTTGTTGCTTGTAGAAAACGAGAGAAATCTATTAATTTCGATCGTTCTTAACTAATCTTGTGTAAATGCATGAATCGGTTAAATGCTTAGACACGGTGTAGTGTTAATAGGTGTTTCCGAGCTTGTTGATTATTTGTGCTAAATGCCATCAATGGGATACCTTGAGTCGTGTTTCGACTACGGGAGTCATTGGTGAGGTTCGACAAGAGATGTCGAATTCACTCTTGCAAACTACTATCTAAGAAGGATAGAAGTTTAGTCTTCACAACAAGTAGTGGAAGTAGTAAATAGGTTGCATGTTCAATGATGGATAAGAGGTTTGGAAGTGGAAGTCAATTGCGTTCAAGGTTCGGTTAATTATTTTTTTCATCGTATCTTTAGTTATATTGCATGGTTAGCATAGTTTTCTTGCTTTGCTAGTTGTTTTTCAATTTGATAACTTAGGATCAAACCAACCAAAACCCCCCTTGTTTACATGATTTTATGTATATCTATATATGTACATGTCTAGTATGTTTTCTCCTATATATATTTAAACACTTGAAAAGATCCCTCTTCTCGTGGACGACCCCGACATGCCATTATCTACTTAATTGTAGATAAGAAGCATTAGGGCTTAAAAGTATTAACTTTGAGAGGTACGGCGACGACCTCCCAGAACCCCAGCGCGAATATGCTGCCATGGTATTGATGGCGGTGAGCATTCAGATCTGACCAACCTCGAGAGCTCTTTCGCACCGTTGCCCCTCCATTCCATTGGTCCACCGTGTTTCACCACCGACGAGAAGTGAGTCGAATATGGGTGTGCTGAATGAAATCCAGGTCAGGTTTTGTCTCAGAATCAAAGTGTCCCTGAGGTGAAAACTGAGAAAATTGGAATGCAAAAGAAAGAAAGGGTTTTAAAAAAATAGGGGGCATAAGGGTAAAATGGTCATTTTGATGATTTTCGACCAATTTGGCCGTTGAAATTTTTATCAACAAAATCCAGGTTTATTTTTGCACTTTCAAGTTTTACAATGTCATTTCTGCACTTTCTACCAAAACATAGGGTTAAAAATGCACTTTTCTCTAAATTATATTTAGGGTCAAAATTTATCAAATTTGACTTTAAAAAGTAAACATGTCATTTTTCGTGGGACGGGTTGCCTTTCAGGATTTCTTCGTATAGGCACATGTTTTTATCCGTCCTTGGTTTTTTCTAGGGGGTATATGTTTGAAGCGAGGCTTCAGCGGCGGATCTAATATTTTATTTTGCTTATTGAACCCATCATTTCAGTTGATTTTGTCATTATCTCTTTTCCGCTTCATCACCTCTTCTACTTTAACGTATCTCTCCACGGTATCACGAAGTTTTTGGATGATAGCAGGGGTATCAGCTATCAGATTCTTGTATAATTTTCCATCAGTCATTTCATTCATATATCATGAAATGTAAAAGAAGGAGAAGACACGACCATATTTTATTGGCAAAGTCTTGGGAAAAACGGTCTTTCCATAGGCTTATGGAAAGACGAGGTTTGATTAGAATATTAAAAAGGTAAAAGGTCTTAGTTGCAATATTAAAATTTTAGTATGCAACATATAGTAGTTATAAAATTTATAACCCGGTTCATGCAACCCAAAAATTTTATCTTAATTTCTTCTAATTTACACTTTAAACCTTGGTCTTTCCATAACTTATGGAAAGACCGTCTTTCAAGAGACGAACTCTATTTTATTTACTTAAAGTTTTCAATAATAGAAAGTCTCATGTGATACCATCTCACCATATTTTATAATGAGACGGAGGACTGGAATGCAATTTGTAAGGAATTTATGAAAATTTGCGGGTCGTCAAGTTGGGTTGAAATCGGGTTAAAAGAATAAATGGATTAAACATGCGCTTAGTCCTCCTCTTTAAACCAAGATCTGCATATTTCTCCCTCATTTGTCCTTCATTTTCTCTATAGAATTTTGCTGCCAATCCGACATCTCGCACTTTTCCTCTCGCCTCCCCATCACCCATCTTCTTCATATCTATACCGTCTAGCTGCAATCTTTATCCAATTTGTGATAAGTGCTTTAAACGATCTTGTTGAAATGTTTCGTAGATGATTGAATTGAATTTTTTATTGGTGAAATGTGGTTGAAGTAGTTGTTAATTTTGATGTGTTTGGCATGCAATCAGATCTGAAGTGATGATGATTTTCTCTTGTGCAAATGGAAATGAAATTAAGCATGTAAGGTGTCTGATGAAATAACTAGAAGATATCCTTGAGATGTTTGTTGTAGAAGATTTTTATAAAAGTATCATAATAGGCTAATAGCAGCATCGTTCCAACACACACATCACACGAGGATTTCCCACAATTGGCGCATAAACACGTAAAGGCATCTTACCCAAATGGATTTTTATTATGCAGAGAATGTGGGATATAGAATTTAGAAGAAGCAAAGCTGCAACTGTACTATGCCCAAATTGTATTAATGCCATGGTATTGTGTAGAATCACAATTGTATGTGCTTCAGTTTGAAGTTGCTTTTATAAAACCATTTTCTGCTCCTGTACCACATGGATGTGGGGTAAAATAAAATGGCATCTACTAACATATGGATGGAAAATAAGAATAAATATGATAGAACTCATGATGAAGATGAAGAAGGTGATGGGAGTTAGCAAGAGGATAATTGTCGATTAATAAAAGTTATATCTAAAACGATTAGCAAACATTTTAATATTATGAACTAACGCATATATTCACTTAATTGTATCTTCTATCATTATCTTGGAGAAAATAAAAGTCTAAACAAAATCATGAAAATGATTTATAATCATTCTAAACATATGAACTAATATATCTATACTAATTGTAAGTGTATGGTTGTGTATCATACAAGGTGTTCTAATAGACAAGTTGAAGAAATTCTCTCTTCTCTCTCCTACCTTTCTCTTCTTCACTGAATTCCCTCCCCTGCCGGTAACGACTCTCCGTCGCCAGTAACGGCTCTGTCCCCATGGTGGAACTTCCTCCACATGGAACACAAAATCCTTCCTAGCGGTACTTCAATCAAAATATCCATCTCTTACCACAACCCCCAAATAACCCAGAAATAAACCCAAAATCTGAACACCTAGGTGACCAGCTTGCCTCTACTCCGATGAATAAATTACCAGACTCTCCGCTCACTACTCAAACGCACTAGTCGGAAAGTTCACCAAAGGTCGACTAACAATGGAACAACTTGAGGTGGCTTTCAAGATGGTGGGATTCACTGGGAAATACCAACTAGGGTCACTCTATTACAAGCACATCCTAATCAGATTCGAACAAATCAATGATTACCAAAGATGTTAGATTAAGGGTCTATGGACCTTCAACGGGATCCAAATGAAGGTGCTGAAATGGACACCAGATTTCTCCGCCCACAGAGAGTCATCAGTTGTACCCACATGGTTTACAATCAGGGAAGTTCCTCTCTATTACTATAATACTTCTTCTATTGAGGCTATTGGTAATAACATAGGAAGTTTCATTAAGAAATATTTGGAAAATGAAATGTTAACAAGGCCATCTACGATTAGACTCTGTGTAGAAATCGACCTACAAAAACCCCTCAAACACTTCATCAGATTAGGATCTCACTTGAATAATAGGAAATATCCCATTGAATATGAGTACATCCCCCTGTATTGTAACCAATGTGCTAAACTAGGTCACTCTCACACTCAGTGCAGAGCTATGCCCCAAAACCAAAACCTACCACAATAACAAGCTACTGGTAACAAGTTTAACAAGGCACCAAATAGGATAACAACAAACCAGCCCCCTATCAATCCCTAACACATTGGTCACCCTAATCAACAAATAGCCACAACCAATCCCATTTTAAATCTATCCTGCTACACATCACAGCCTACAACACCAGTGACTGGAAATAACACACTTTTACAAATCCCAAATTCCCCAAGTTCAGCCACCATTCATCCTGAAAGCCCTGAATCACCACTCACAAAGCTGATTAATGCAGCAGCTTTTACTGTTCCAACCATTTCTCACAAAGCCTATGCTAAGGATGACATCCATATTGGCTCACATAAACTGATCATCTCCCCCTCCTCATCTGCTAACCCCGTACTTTCTCACAAGGAAAAGATGGCAAACAGGTTTTCTATATTGCAAGACATGGAAGCCTTTTCACAAGCAATGGACCTTTTGGAATAGGAACTACATACAGACAAGGAGGTGGGAGATCTCTCAGTCGTGCCAAACTCAGTTAATACCCAAACCCAAGTATCACTCTCACCTGCTCTACCACAAAACAGGTAATCAAGGTAAGTTTAAATAAAATAAGAATAGCTACCTTGAGTCACTTGAACAAGATGATGTTAAGATCATCCACTAAAAGACACAAATCATGTGAAAAATGATACACAACTGTAAACTCAATTTTTTAGTTTGGAATCTGAGAGACATATAATCATCAATGCTTAGATTGAAAAATCTAATCAAACTGAAAAAAATACAGATGTTATGTATTATTGAACCAATGCATGATAATAACCAATATCAGTCTTACATGATAAAGCTGAATTTCTCCCAATGCTTAGCTTTACAAAAATGGAAAAATATGGCTTATGTGTACTGACTCTCTAGTGATATCCCTGATCCCATAACAATCGGTTTCTGTATGTCAGAGTTCTTAGACCAATATCAAATACAGATATGGATGCTGTTTTTGTTTATCAGAACCAGAGAAGGTAGGAAGCTATTATGGCATGATCTCAGTCATTTACCCAATTCTGACACTATCTTCATTGGAGATTTTAACACAATCACCTGTATCTCAGAATATAGAGGCCCCAGTTCACCCAAATTAGGTAGTATTAATGATTTTAATCAGTGGATTAGTACTAAAGGCCTCCAGGAAATCAATACTGTAGGTAATCTATTTACTTGGACAAACTCAAGATTAAGAAATCCCGCTACTAAGAGATTAGATAGAGGACTCTGTACTTTACAATGGAGTGCAAAATTCCCAGCCTCTTCTATTCAAATCCTAAACAGACAATCATCCGACCACTGCCCTTTGTACTTACAGATCTCAACCCTAACACCCTTTTCCCTAAGCCTTTTAGGTTTATAAATACCTGGTTCAACAGACCTGAGTTTATAAACATAATCAGGATTAACTGGTCTACCCCACTTCCTCAATCAGGAATGTTGGGACTGTACCTTAAATCAGTAAGGCTAAAAATTGTAATTAAGGCCTGGAATAAAGAATCTTTTGGAAATATTGACTCTAATGTACTCACAGCTGAAGAGAATCTAAGATTACAGGAAATTAAATATGATTCTGCGCATTCTCAAACATATCTAATCAAGTTAAATGAAAATAAGGCTTTGCTGATTAGATCACTCAAAGAAAAAGAAAAATTCTGGAAGCAAAAATCAAGAACCAATTGGATTAAGCTTGGAGATGATAATACACAATTTTTCCATAAAACTGTAGAAGAAATAAATAGCAGGTTACATATTTCCAAAATTAAAAATAGATAGGGTCAATGGCTTAACAACCACCAGGACATTCAAGATGATGCTATTGCTTACTACACAAACCTTCTATCTGAACCCAACCTCCCAGCTAATAACATATACTACCCACACTTTCTTAGTCAAATTCCTAATATTATCTCTAACCAAGATAATTTTCAGCTTTCAAAATCAGTTTCAGAAGAAGAACTTAGAACATTAGTAATGGGGCTAAATAAAAATAGTAGCCCTGGTCATGATGGCTACTCAAGTAAGTTCTACATTAAATGCTAGGATTTCATCAAAGAAGATTTAATATATGTTGTTAATGATTTTATTTTAGGCACTGACATGCCTAGAGGTATTACAAGCCCTTGGATTGCTTTAATACCAAAAAAACCAACCCCAGCATCTTTTGATGACTACAAACCAATTAGTCTATCAAATGTAGCTAACAAAATATGTTCTAAGGTTCTCATGGAAATGATTAAACCTTTCATGGACAATTTGATATCTCCTAACCAAACTGCTTTCATGAAAAATAGGGATATATATGATAATACTCTTTATCTTCATGAAATGGTAAGATTTCTTGATAAAAACATAGACCACCAAACTTTATTCTCAAATTAGACTTTAGAAAGGCTTTTGATAGGGTTAGATGGAAATTTTTAAATAGCATCCTCTCAAAAATTGGTTTTCATGTTAACTTTGTGAGTGCAATCATGAAAAATCTTTCTCAGGCTCATTTTTCAATTCTTATGAATGGTAATCCATTGGGCTTTTTCAAAGCTACCCGAGGTATCAAACAAGGTGATCATTTCTCTCCCTTTCTTTTCGATTTATTCTCTGAAGCTTTTTCTAGAAGCCTTTCTTTTGTTTTCATGAACAACAAACTGAAATATTACCAACTTCCACAAGGCATAACACCAGTTTCACATTTGAGCTATGCAGATGATACTATAATATTTATGCAGGCATCTAAGACTAACCTAATTAGGATCAAAGCCTTTTTAGAAATATTTGAACTTACCTCAGGCCAAAAAATTAACTATGAAAAATCTGATTTTTACTTAAGCAAAAAGGCAACAGTTGGAAAAAATAATCAGATTAGGTCCATCTTAGGCATGAAAAAAGGACAGTTTCCTTTTAAATACCTAGGTTGCCCAGTTTTTACAGGAAGAACCCTAAATATTCATTTCCAACCTTTGCTTGAACTCATAGATAAAAAAACTGATGAACTGGAAGAACAAATGGCTGAGTACAGGAGGGAAAATTACTCTTATTCAAGCATGCCTATACTCTATTCCACAACACATATGGTCTGTTCTTAAGCCCCCTAAATAGATAATAAAATCTCTGGAAAAGAGAATGTCCAGATTATTTTGGTGAGAGAAAAGGAAAGCTGAACAAAGTGTGGCAAAAATGGTCAGACCTGTGTCCACCTAGACCTCAAAATGGATTAGGTTTTAGATTAATACAAGAAATAGTAGATGCATGCTCCCTAAAATTATGGTGGAAATGTCAACATGGAATAACTATATGGCCTAAGTTAATCTGGGCACTGCCAGAGTCTTACAAAAAATCACAAACATGGAAAAGAATCTGTTTTGTTAATCTTTTTTCTGAAAATAACTCTATAGTTATACATGGCCAAGGTCTCTGCAACTTTTGGGCCTCAAATTGGTGCCCACATGGACCATTAATTAACTATGTCTCTCCTGACATATTCTCTATTCACTCCTCATGCACAACAGCACAATTCATTGATAATAGACACTCTTTTCTGTCTCAGATTTAGCTCCTATCTGGAAAATGATACTCTCATTTTTCTACGGGGAGCAGTAATCAATGAGGATAGGCAAGACAGATTGATATGAAAACCTGAAGAGAATGGATCATTCACCTTTAGGTCAGCATACAAGACACTCACTCATATATCAGGTAACTTCCCAGCCACAAAAAAATTTGGAACTTTAGACTGCAGAAAAAAATTTAATATTTACCTGGAAGATGCTAAATTCTTTTTTGCCTTTTGATGATGTCCTAATTAAATGTGGTTTTAGCCTTGCCTCTAAATGTCCTGCCTGCAACCAATTAGATTCACTGGACCACTTTTTTAACTCTTGTCAGATTGCTAAAGCGGTATGGAATGATACTGCAGACCTCACAACCCATTTTAATCAAAATTTAGTAATCTAACAGATAGATTTTTCTCCTACTGGAACAATAATGGCCTACCAAAAACCCATAAGTTGATTTGCAATATTCTACCACAACTGGTTTGCTGGTGCCTATGGAAAGCTAGAAATGCTTTTCTTTTTGAAAATAAAAATTTTTCCATTCCTCAAATTACCAAGGAAGTAAGAGAAACAGTTTTTCAATCCCTCTTGGAAAAACCTATTTTCTCTAATGAACCACATGATCTGAGGTTTTCTATTACAACTTCAGTCCCACATTTTAGACCTCCCCCAAAACATTCCCTTACCATTATGCATTGGGAAAGACCTGAACTAAATAACATTAAGTTCAATGTGGATGCAACCTGGTCTGTTTCTAAATCAACCCTTGGCCTCATAGCTAGAGACAGTGATGGCAACCTCATTTCAATCAAGACATCAAATATCACTGCAACCTCTCCCCGTGAAGCTGAAATGAAAGCCATTCATTTTGCATGTTTCTCTTTTCCTACATCTGATTGCAAAATCACAATTGAATCTGATTCTCTCCTAGTTGTTACAATGATTAACACACCTATGAAGGAAAGATGGTCTCTCTACACCCTAACTTTCCAAATCCACAGTTTGCTAAATGGGGCTATAATGAAACATGTTTTCAGAGAGTGTAATACAGCTGCTGATGAAATTACCAAGCTAAATTCCTCTCTTCTTTCAGAAACCGAATGGTGTCTGTCTGATCTCCCGGCTAACATTAGAGAAATTATTTACCTAGATAGGACTAAAACTCCATATATTCGAGTACATAGACATGCTTATGATAATGATTGATACTGCTGATGTATTTTCTCTGTCTGCTAACCTAGGTGGCCAAAATAAACAAGACATGCTGAAATTTTCAAACGGCACTCCAAGATTGGGTTGCACACTCAGATTTGCTAAATCATTTTGGCAATACCAAGCTATCTGCCACCACACCTAGGCTATACAATGCACACTCAACTATAGTGAAATGAAGATTATCTAGATTCTGAACAAGACTAATCAGGGAAGTTCTCCTCACACACTACCTCACATGCTTTCAAGCCGGGACCTTGAGCTCATTTAGACAGTCAGTAAATGCCCGACCAAAGGTAGAAATTAACACGCGGGTGTGGAGATTTCTATTTTTGGAAACGCATCTGCTAACACAATTTCCACATTTCAGTACATAGTTACTCAAACTCTAGTTTTTTGGTGTTTTTTCTACCATTTTGGAGGCAATTTTGTTGCCTCAGCCACCATGATGGCTACAAACCTCTATATTTTCACTTTTATTTTAAAGGATTGGGGAACCTTAATATATATCCCCCACCTCCGGGTGTCTTAACCAAAAAAAAGTATGGTTGTGTAGTAAAAAATAATTTAGATAGTAATTTAAAATATTTTTTTTAAAAAAGTTGATATAAAATTGGAGGCATAAACAAACTTCTTAAAACGATTAACAAACATTATAAACACATGAACTAGTATATCTTTGCTAATTGTAAGTGTATAATTATGTATTGGAAACTAATATAGATTACAAATGTAAAATAGTTTAGATACAAATAGAGGTCTAAACAAACTTCTTAAAACGATAAACAAATATTCTAAAAACATGAACTAATATATCTTTGCTAATTGTAAGTGTATGAATATGTATTGAAAAGTGATTTAGATTAGAAATCAAAAAATAGTTTAGATAAAAATGGAGGTCTGAACAAAGCCCTTTAAATGTCCTTAAAACAATCAACAATCATTCTAAACACGTGAACTAATATATATTTGGTAATTGAAAGGGTATGATTATGTAATAAAAAGTGATTTAAACCACAATTTAAAAGTAGTTTAGATAAAAATGGAGGTCCAAACAAAGTCTCTAAAAGGATCAGCTAACATATTGAACACATGAACTAATATATCTTTGCTAACTGTAAATGCATGAATATGTATTGAAAAGTGATTTAGATTTAAAAAATAGTTTAGATAAAAATAGAGGTTTGAACAAAATCCTTAAAACGATTAACAAACATTCTAAACACATGAACTAAGATATCTTTACTAATTGTAAATGTATGATTATGTATTGAAAAGTGATTTAGATTCTATATAAAAATAGTTTGGATAAAAATGGAGGTTTGAATAAAGTCTTCAAAACGATTAACAAACATTCTAAATGCATGAACTAATATATCTTTGCTAATTGTATGTGTATGATTATGTAATAAAATAATATTTAAACCATAATTTCAAATAAAAATTTAAAAATAAAAATGAAGGTCTAAACAAAGTCTTTAAAATGGTCAACAAGCATTCTATACATATGAACTAATTTATACATTTACTAACTGTAATCTCTAAAATTATTCTACAAAAAATAAAAGTTTAAAAACATTCTTAAATTGATTAACAGACATTCTAATATATAAATAATTTACATGTGTGGGCTAATTGTAATTATCGCAGGAAATAAAAGTTGAATTGCGTCTTAATAACGACTAAAAACAATTATAAACACGTGAATTAATGAATCTTTGCTACTTGTAAATCTTGTAAGATAAAAGTAAATTTGAACTGCATTTTAAAATGGTTGACAAACCATTTAATCCATAAACTAATTAATAAAACATTAAAATTATGTAAGATCTATTAATTTGAAATATGAACTATAAATATAAACATCAGTTGTATCAAAATATATATTTTTTAAATAAAAGAGGAGAAAAGAAAAATGAAAGAAGAAGTTAAATAAGTACAATAATATAAGATTGGGAAATACGTAACAAAAACAAGCATGAATTTTTATTTTTTAGTGCGGCTAGGGAGGTGCAGGTTAAGGGTTCCATTCCCGCTTGTTGTGTATACTAGAATTTCTCCAGGTTGTCCCAATTTCTTCACACGTGGATTTCACCATGTTGTCCATATTTCTCCATGGCGTGCTCCGTTCCTACATCCATGTACGCGACTACTGCAGTTTTATAATTGCAATTTAGCCCTTCATCTCACCATAAGATATGGTGAGACTGTCTCACACAAGTCATTGTATTTATATATTTATTGTATTTATATATTTATGAATATTATTAAATAACATCAATTTTGTTAAAAGAGATATTTACATAAAAGAAAGTATGCATTAAACACCCCCCCCCCCCCCAACAAACTCATAGTAGGACAATCGACAATGGAATTATGATTTGTACCGAATTTACATGTTTAAAGACAAAGACACGCATCTATTACTTTTTAGATAGAACACACACGTGTGTGTATGTATATATATAAATATATATATATATATATATATATATATATATATATATGATACAGTCAAAGTTCATGCCTCTGTGGCCCTTCAGTATAGGTATAAATAGGAGTACGTTGAGAGTAGGGTAGAAAGAATGGATTCCTAGGAATACGTATAGAGTATTCTAGAGTCATAGGAATACACACCAACTATACAATGAACATAGTCAATAATCTATACTCTAACACCCCCCTCAAGTTAAGCGTGGGATTAGAAGACTCGCAGAGCTTGGATCTAAACTGCTCAAACAAAGGGCGGGGTAAGCCATTGGTAAAGATGTCAGCAAGCTGAAGCGAAGAAGGAACATGAGCAACACATAGCTTGCCGAAGGCCACAAGTTCACAAACAAAATGGTAGTCGATGTCAATATGCTTCACTCGCTGGTGTTCAACTGGATTTTGGGCAAGAAAGATGGCATTGTTGTTGTCACAAAAGAGAAGCGGAGGTGAGGTAGAAGTGACATGAAGATCCCTCAAAAGGTGACATATCCACATAAACTCAGCAGAGGTATTAGCCATAGCACGATACTCGGACTCACAGCTGGAGTGAGAGACAGTGGGTTATTTCTTAGCAAACCAAGAAACAAGATTTCCGCCAAGAAAAATAGCATAACCATAATTGAAGCAGAGAATCTCAAGGAAACGAACAGAATTAGCATCCGAGTAACCCAAAATAGGAAGGGAACCAGAGGATGGCGAGAAAGAAAGGCCATAATGAGTAGTACCCCAAATATAACGAAGAATCTAGTAACAGCCTGGAAATGATCATCACGCAGACTCGATAAGAACGGGCTGACCGTGCTAACAGCATATGAGGTATCTGTTCGTGTAATGGTGAGGTGCTGAAGTGCCCCAATGAGTGACCTGTACAAAGTAGGGTTGGAAAACTCAGGACCAGAACTGCTTAGAAGCTGGCTACCCGGAACAAAGGGAGTAGAAACAGGAGTAGCATTTGTCATACTAGCTTGCTAAAGAATGTTCATGGAAATTTTGGTTTGCCGCAAGAAAAGACCGGTATTTTACCGAGAAATCTCTAATCTGGGAAAGTAAAAAGTACCAAGATATGTGATGGGGAATCTCTAATGAGCATGAGAGATAAACCAGCTAATCAGAGAAGGATCATTGCAAGTCAAAATAATGTCATCGACATAAACGGGCAAATATAGCATTTGAGAGCCACGATAATATATGAAAAGATAAGTATCTACTGCACTGCATGTAAAGCCTAACTAGAGTGGAAATGTACTAAAGTGCTGAAACCAAGCACGAGGCGCCCGCTTGAGACCATAAATGGCCTTCCAAAGTCGGCAAACATGAGAGGGGCGAAGTGGATCCGTATAACCTGCTGGATGTTCCATATACACAGGAGCATCCAAGACACCATTTAAAAGGCATTCTTGACGTCAAGCTAATGAAGCTGTCAATTGCGCAAACTGGCCAAAGAGAGAATAATATGCACGGTCGTAGATTTGAACACAGGCTGAAAGTGTGAGTGAAGTCAAATCCTGGCACCTGAGAGTATCCCTGAGCAACAAGACGTGCCTTGTGCCAATCGATACTGCCATCAAGTCGATAATTGAGGCGATAAACCCATTTGGAGCCAACAACGTTAATACCAGGGTGCGAGGAGTGAGATCCCAAGTATGCTGGTTACGAAGAACTCGCATCTTCTCATCCATAGCGGAAACTCGTGGAGGATCCTTAAGGACTAAGCGGTAACCGTTAGGCTCAGTCTCTGAAATTAGTTCTGCAAGAAAACCTCGAACCTCAAAACCAGGATACTATTTCAACCAAAAAATGCCATTTCGAGAACGATTCGTCATAGGATGAGTCGAATAAGGAGGAAATGGTGATGACCGTGGAGGCGATAACGGTGCCAAAGAGATAGGGGAACCCTGAGGAGAAGAAGATAGGGACTGAGACACATCAAGAGTAGGTTGATCCACAGATGAGGGACACAAATCACTTGGTAACAGTGATGACGCCGAAATAGGAGAGGAGACATGATCAACATTAGTGGCACTAGAAGTCGACGAAAAGGTTGATGCAGTTGTACGCTCAATGAAAGAAGTAATTTCCAAATGAAATGGTAAGCAACTATCCTGAGAAGATGAAGTATAAGGAAAAGAATGCTCATCTAACTGAACATGGCAAGAGATATAGATGCGTCCAGAAGAAGGATCTAAACATTCTAACCCTTTGTGTTGAGCACTATTACCAATGAAACACATGGAATGGAATGGGGCTCAAACTTATCAGCAGCAATATCACGCAAACATGGATACACAACCAATATCAGCAGCAATGTCACGCGACACGGTCCAGGAACTCGGTTCCCATGGTTTCCATGGTGAGGCAATAGGTTTAAGAGTACAGACTTCGTTAATGATACTCTTTCTCCTAAGCCTAGTTTTTACTAATGATTTAACGGTTATTTATGCACTCTATGCCCGCGCTGCACTCTGTGCTAAACTGGCATAAAGCTGTCCATTTGCTTAAAATGGAGTGGGTGATTACATAATCGCCACGCTTGATATGCACGCGGTATAAGTGCGTCCATTCTCACATCTTCAGGAGGCTGATTCGGCTGGGATTCACAAAGACAAGAGGCACGGCCTCACCATTTCTTTGCCCATTTAATCACCCTCGGCGCCACCAAGAGAATGTTAGAAGGCCAATAACATCTCTCTATCATCAACTTAGGGATGTACATGGTAGAAGCAGATTTCCCACCGTACCAACATGGTGCAACCTGGAACATCAGCTTCAATCTCTTTGTGATATTCAAGACCCGAGAACTCTCGACTGCATTAGGAATTTCAGATTCCAATCGGATTATTTTGGTTCTTGCACCTTCATCACCATTCCATCGACGACATCACTTCAAGACCCGAGTCTCACAACTCTCGGCTGCATTATGGAATTCGAATGAAGAAGGCCCCGACTGTTAGGGGTAGAAGCAGATTTTTTAGACAATGGGTAGTGAGTTTGTCCTCGCCGTATTTGTTTAGTGTCCCATAGCCTGTGTTTCCCAGGTTTTTTTGTACTCCCTTTGCTCGATCATCTTGCCCAGGGTTGGTAATTAGCTTATGTTGGAAAACGGGGGGGAGTGTTATCTCTCGGGCTTCCACTCCCACATCCACCCCCTCCCACTCACTCTATCTCGGACTTGCTCCTTAGGTTCACCAAATAACCTAGGGTTGGTTTATTACTGCATTTGGTAGAGCTCCTTTGGGGCCTACCGCGGGATCCACAGTATATACTATTTACCAGTTTACCTCGAAAAAAGGGAATAATCAGGGACACTGCCATAAATTATCTCGAACGGAGATTTTCCACCGAGAATCGAACTAGAAAGACGGTTGATAATATGAACTGCCGAGGAGAAAGCATCCACCCAATAGCGCTTAGGAACAGACAAGTGATATAACATGGCCAACAGTGTCTCTGTGATATGACGTTGCTTACGCTCTGCTCTACCATTCTAAGCAGGTGTATAAGGGCTTGACATTTGATGATGAATGCCACAAGAGATAAATTGATCACGGAGACGATGATTAGTAAACTCTGTCCCTCTATCAGATTGGAAAACTTTAAGTTTATTGGAAAACTATATCTCTACAAACTTCTGGAACATCAGAAAGATATCAACGAAATTGGACTTGCGACGCAGGGGATAGAACCACGTAAAACGTGAAAAATCATCAATGAAGATGGCATAATAAGAATAACCAGTCCTCCTGAAACTGGTGCAGGCCCCCACAAGTCACAATGTACTTTGTCTAAAAAAGAAGTCAATCAACGATCAATAATGTAAAAGGGAAAACGACGGCTTATAGCCATCATACATGAGAAGCAACTGACCAAGGCAGGTAAAATAGAGTTAACAGAAATGTGACCCTGCTTATTCAACAATTGGAGTGTGTCATAAAACACATGACCGAGCCGAGAATGTCATTGATCAAATGAGGCACGAATTTTTCCAGAACGAAGTTAAGTAAAGAAATTGGAGTCACCACTCTCAAGATAATAAATGTCAGCTTTATGACAGCCAATACCAACGACTTTTTCAGTGTGCTTATGCCAAATAATAAACAAACATAATCAAATAGAATAGTCACAGGTAAATCTCGAGTGAGTTTACTTATGAAAATTAAACTTTTTGTAATTTAAGGAACCATAAGCACATCACGTAAAGAGATTCCCGAAATATCATATTGACCAATATGAAAAATTGGTAACGAATCACAATTGCCCACCATATTAGAACCAGTATAAGAAAGTGCATTCTATTCGTGAGAAGTATAACAAGTCATACAGTTTGTTGCACCTAAATCAATAATCCAACGATCAAGAGAACAACTACGAACACTGCATGAATTGGAATATGCCATAATTGGATGGAAATGGCTCCAAAATTAACAAGGAGTGCTGAAAAATGCCAAACAGGTGGCTGCAATTAGACGCGCTAAGTGCACTGTAGGGAACCAAAAGGAGCGTGCCAAACACGCGCTATAAGTCTTCTCAATGGCGTGAGCGCGTGTTAGACACGCGCCTTCTTCACAATTCTGGCGCGTGTGTATATATCGTTGAGTGTACGTTGAACTGAGTACGGACGGCCAAACGCGTTCAGCGCAACGCCGAACTGAGCACTGACGTGAGTTGACACGCCGGGAAGGACGCCGAAGAGGATGCCGAGGAGTGCTGGAGAGACGCCGGGAAAGGGACGCCGGAGAAGACGCGAAAAATGGTGACGCCGGTAGCCTGAGAACGCCGGAAAATCTGAAAGAGACGCCGCTGAGTGCTAGTCGGAAATCCAAAGCAGGGTGAATGGGCCGGAGAAAAGGAGTGCGGGCCAGCAGTGAAGAAGTCGTACGCAGATGCAAAGGAGGACGCCGGTGTTGATTAAAGGGACAGTTACGACAGCGAGAGAACAACGGAAGAAGTCGAAGACTTGAATGGAGTCGCCGGAGGGAGGAGAATCAGAGGAGGATAATTGAAGTCTGCCGCAAAGTGGCCGGAATTTGAACGGTTTTGGCTACGGGAAAAAAAGTTGAAAAGCTCGGGCCTCCGTGTCCTTTCATTATAGGTATAGGAGTATATAGAGGTGAGGTACAAAGAATGGATTCCTAGAAATACGTATAGAGTATCGTAGAGTTTTTAAATAAAATGAAGAAAAATTGGATAGTTGGATTATTAAAAGTGGTGTTTTTTTTTAATTAGCACTTGCTATTTTGGACAAATTTAAGGTTTTTACATCCACTCATTTTATTTTCTCTTCTTTCAATTCAATTTTATCCACTCATTTAGCATCTCCTCAATTCTAACACCAAAAGAGAGGTGTTACTGTATCTTATAGTGAGATGAAAGACTAAATTGCAATTATAAAATTGCAGCATTCGTGTGCGTGGATGTAGGGGCAGAGAGCGCAACAAGGAGAAATTCGCACGTGAAGAAATATGGACAGCATGGTGAAATCCACGCGTGAAGAAATTGGGATAGAATGGAGAGATTATAGCATACACAGCAAGAGGGAATGGGACCCTTTATCTGTACCTCCCTAGCCACACCGCAAAAAAAAATCCAAGCTTGTTTTTGTTAGGTATTTCCCAATCTTATATTAGAACTTGCAAAATATAATCGAACCCAAAAATTCGGTAATAAATAATCAAATCGAATCGAACCGATACCCAAATAGTGAGACCCAATCAATAATCGAAAACCGAAATCACCCGATTGAACCGTACCCGAACTTAAATTGCCAGACCTAATGGGATCCAAACTCGAATCGAACCTGAACCCGAATCGAACCTGAACCGAAATCTGAAAAGGACCCGCACTTGGACCGAACCTGAATCCGAACACGAAAAGGACCCGTACCTGAAAGAAACCTGATCATACCCGACTACTACTCGATTCGAAATGAACCGAATTGATGCTAACCCGAATTTGAAGACATCTGGATTAATGTTAACTCAAACCGAACAAGACCTGAATATAATTGAATAGTGTGTTACAATTGTTATTGTATAAAATTTTAACTTGATCATATTTAGTTGAAAATAACATTACGATTATAAACAGTGTTGATATGTTATTTAATATTAAAATATCATATAATAAATTAAATTTAAAATGTGTATTAATAGCACAGTTAGATGAAATTATTTTAAGAGTATATTTAAAATTTATGTATTAAATAAAAGAACATTGTAAATTATTAATTTAAAATTATTTTATAAACTAAAATTAATATTGATTAGTTCTTTTATTTATTATTAGAAAATTTTTCATACAATATTAACTTTTCGTTATTATTATTTTCTTTCGGAAAATTTATTTTCATTAAATTTTGCAAAATATTTTAAATCAATATTTTCAATCATCCAATTCTTTGTAAGTTTGTTGTCTTTAATCATCCACAGTCACTTAGTTGCTTCAGTTTCTGTATCTTCATTTCATTTATAGCATTAACGTTTTAGGCATCCATCCTCTACGGTGTTGTCTTCTGTTTCTACTCTTGATTTTAGCAATATTTTTAAATCAATATTTTCAATTAATAGATACTAGTAATATTCTGATTAGCAATATTTTTAAATTAATATTTTCAATCATCCAATTCTTTGTAAGTTTGTTGTAAAATATTAGCCTTAATTAGCTCTTTAATTACAAAGATAATTTGAATCATGGTTGATTAATGATTCACTTGATTGGTTTCTATCTTAGTTCTTAGATATATTTTATTTTTACTTTTTAATTTTATTTTCATTAATAGATACTAGTAAATTGAAGAGTTTAAACTGCAAATTAGAAAAAATGAAGATAAAATTTTGGGTTGCATTAATTGGGTCATAAACTTTATAACTACAGTACGTTGTAGAATAAATTTTTAATATTGCAATCAAAACACTTCACCTTTTCATTATTTTAATTAAACCCATATTTCCATAGGCCCGTGGAAAGACGATCTTTCCCTATGCTTTGCCTACATTTAAATTGAAGACAAAGAATTTTATTTAAAATTTTAAAGTTTAGTCATCTAAGGAAAACTATATGAGATCGTTAGAAATAGTTAAATATTGAATACATTAAAATTTGATTATTTTTATAATATTTCATTCAAATTATTTAAAAATTAATTATCTATTTGTTGAGATTTATTTTAAAATTCTATCATACTTATATGTATCTCATTGCAATAAATAAAAGTAAATATCAAATGACCTTATTAGTCTCACTAATTATAAAATGTCCTCATTTAACAGTTAGTCGGTCTAAAACAAGATTTTGTCATAAATAAATAAATAATATGTATACTTATTTCTATCAAAAGTACTCTATCAATGTGAAAATGTATAAAAAAATTTGAACATTTTGTTATTTCAGATTATGTGTTTTTTTGGATTTTCTTCAGTTATATGATATATGTATATATATATATATATATATATATATATATATTACAATGAGATGTTTATGGTTTTGATTATCTTAAGAAGTTATATATTTTAACAAATTATGATTGATTATATGTAGTAAATCATTAAAATCAGTATCATATTATAATATTGGTGTGTTATTTTTAGAGAACTTAAGTTTAGGCTAGTCAAAATGACTTAAATATCCCATTGACAGCCATCCAAACAATTTCTATTATATGGTGCTTGAGATTATGAACTTAAAAGGTAATTAACGTTCAAATAAAATAAAACATCACGGATATTCAAAGTAAACTCGATTATAAGAGGATATATCATATAAGCAATTAACTAGAACTAGAAAATAAACATATTCATACAAGTTACACAAGAGCATTAATCATCATTATAAATATTAATAAAGCCCGTAGTTAAACAATTTCAATTTTTGGGTGTACAATATATCATATAGAATTAACTCAGTTAAGTCATAAGTGTAAAGTGTACATAAAATATATAACTATTAATAAGTACTTATAGAACTCAAATATGTATGTTAATCAAATTAGTTACGGTGGAATATAACTAAGTAAAATAGTAGGACACAATTTATAAAAATAAATCAGAATTAATATATATTAAAAATCCACTTCGAGGGTTGATTATATAAGTCATCATAGTTATGAAAATAAATACCTAATTAGTATTAAGTCATGAGACTCATAATTTATAATTAGTAAATAGGGATATTTAATTTCTATATAAAGTCGGTCATGAGTCAAGGCTTTTTATATAAAGTTAATAGTTCTAAAGGGATTTATTGGTAATATACTAATATTTCACCTGATTAAGAAAAAATGAGCATGTCTTTCTATGAATGTTTTCTTATCTTAATTTAATATGCTATATTTTTAAAATGTATTGCAATCATGAATATATATATATATATATATATATATATATATATCAAGAAAGACGGTCTTTCCATAAGCTTATGGATAGTTCACGGTGATTTTTACTTTAAATGTTGTAAGTTTTTTTTATAAATTTTAAATATTGTATTTTTAAAGTTAAAACAAGTAATAATATGTATTTGAATGTAAATGTATAATGTAAAAAATAAGTAGTATGTCCATAAACTTATGGACAGACCGCCTGTCAGGAGAACAACTATATATATATATATATTATAACTTGCAAGTAAGGAGTTTTGAGTTATGAACTTATGATCGACAACATAAAATAGAGAAAAAAAATTAAATACAAACTATTCTATTTTGTTCTTACATACTATTATAATCTTTATGTGGTAACGTATACAGATCAATGTTTGCATAAATGTCATGTTCTTTACAAGAGAAATAATTTTTCACTTCAAAAAATTGAAAATATACATTAAAAAATGACTAAATAATTTTATTTTTATAAATATAATAGATTAGTTCAGCGAAAGTATTTTTACAAAGTAAATATATTAAAATTTTATGTCCATTATAATGACAATTTGCTATATTTATTTGAACAAGATCCGGATTGAATATATTGGAATCCAACCAAACCCGGCCCGAAAGAGAATGTACCCGAAAAGTACCAATACCAAACATACTCAAACCAAACCCGATCCAAACCTGATTAAAAAAAATGTAAAACCGAATTGTACCTGTAACCGAAACAACCTGAACCGAATTTGATCCGAACTCGATTCAAAAAAATGATACCCGAATTGTATTGAAATTGAAACAACTATAACCAAACCCGACCCGTTAAGATATTTTTCAAAACTACCGAAAGACACCGAACCTGAACACACCCGATCAAGACCCGATATCCGAAGGCAAAACAATCTACCGAATTATACCCTAACCGATTGGGTCTCACCCGTATCCGACCGAAGAGACCTGTTTGCCAGGTCTAATAATGACAATTTACTATATTTATTTGAACAAGACCTGGATTGAATATATTGGAATCCAACCAAACCCGACCCGAAAGAGAATGTACCCGAAAAGTACCAAAACTAAACTGACTCAAACCAAACCCGATCCGAACCTGATTAAAAAAATGTAAAACTGAATTGTACCTGAAACCGAAACAACCTGAACCAAATTTGATCCAAACCCGATTCAAAAAAATTATACTCGAATTGTATTGAAATTGAAACAACTAGAACCAAACCCGACCCGTTCGGATATTTTTCAAAACTACCGAAAGACATCCGAACCTGAACACACCCGATCAAGACCCGATACCCGAAGATAAAATAATCTACCGAATCATACCCAAACCGATTGGGTCTCACCCATATCCGACCGAAGAGACCCGTTTGCCAGGTCTAATTATTGTACTTATTTAACTTCTTCTTTCATTTTTATGTTCTCCTCCTTGAGAGTTCGTCTTTGTAATACGGTCTTTTTATAAGTCATAGAAAGATTAAAGTTTAAAGTACAAATTAGAAGAAATGAAGATAAAATTTTTGAGTTGCAAGAATTGGGTCATAATCTTTATAACTACTGCACGTTGCATAATAAATTTTTGAAATTGCAACTAAAAGTTTTTACCTTTTATTATTCTAATTAAATCTCGTATTTCCATAAGCCTATGGAAAGACGGTCTTTCCCAACACTTTGCCTTTATTTAATAATATATTTTTTTAACTATAAATGAAATTTATATTTAATATTCATGTTTCAAATTAATATATCATAGTTAATTTTTAATGTTTTATTAATTAGTTTATGGATTAAATGGTTTGTCAACCATTTTAAAATGTAGTTCAAATTTACTTTTATTTTACAAGGATTACAGGTAGCAAAGATTTATTAATTAATGTGTTTAAAATTATTTTTAGTTATTATTAAGACGTAATTCAACTTTTATTTCTTGCGATACTTACAAGTAGCCCACACATGTAAATTAGTTTATATATTAGAATGTCTGATAATTGTTAAGAATAGAAGAGGTTTAGGAAAAGTTTATGTGTTGCTTTTCATTTTAGAGAGTGATGGATAAATAGAGTTTACAAGATAAGAAACAATCTATGTGATTAACGGATTGATGTGTTTCGAATATCCAATTGCCAACTATACAAGGCAATCTATACATGTTAACACTCCCCCCCCCCTTTCCCGAAACTCATGATCGCAAAACGAACATGAAGCTTGTCTCGAAGAGCAAGAAAGTGTGATTTTCAACAACCTTTGTGAAGATGTTATCTATCTAGTTCAGAGCACGAACATGATGAACAACCAGGTTTCCAGAAGAAACTTGTTCATGAACAAAGTGATAGTCGATCTTGATGTGCTTGGACCGCTGGTGAAAGACAGGATTTGCAGAAAGGAAAGTGGCATTGAGATTTTCGTACAGAAGTATTGGAGGTCGCTGAACTATAACATGCATCTCATGTAGCACTTGTTGCAACCAAATGAGTTCTACCGCAGCAAAAGCAATTGCCCAGTACTCGGTTTTAGTACTTGACCAAGCAACGACCTCCTGTTTGCGAGATGACCAGCTGACAAGATTTCCACCAAAGTAGACAGTGAAGCCATGCTGAGATTGCCAATCATCAAGATCAGACGCTCAATCGGAATCAGAGAAGGCCACTAAATGCGAGTCACGATCCTTCTGAAGAACTAAGCCAGAAGATATAGTGGCTTTCAGGTAGCAAAAAATGTGTTTGGCCGCACACCAATGAGCTTCCATGGAAGAGTGCATGAACTGGCAAACACAAATTACAGCATAGGAAATCTTGGGGTGAAAGATGGTGATGTACTGCAGGGCACCGACAATGATCCGATATAAGGATGGATCAGAAAGAGGATCACCATCAGCGGCTTACTGAGAGCCAGGCTCTGTAGGTGTCGAGATCGGGCGAGCTCTTGATATATGGTTGTGATCTAAGATGTCCCAGAGGAATTTCTGTTGTGAGAGCTAGAGGTCCAAAATTGTGTGTGTGACCTCAACACCCAGAAAATTGTGCAGATCACCAAGGTCTTTTAGAGAGAAGTCACGATGTAATGAGCGAGCAAACTCATCAATGAAGGATTCATGAGAACCTGTGATGATGAGGTCGTCACATATACAAGAACATGAACCACATGAGAGCCATTATTTTTTACAAACAAAGAAGGATCAGAGAGACGGTTCTTGAAACCATGGCAGAGTAAGGAGGCAGTGAGTTTGTGGAACCACGCCCATGGAGCCTACTTTAGACCGTACAAGGCCTTGGAAGCTTGTAAACATATGGCGGTCTGTCAAAAGCAACGAACCCTTGAGGCAGATCCATAAAGACAGTCTCGGTAAGATCGTCATTGATAAAGGCATTGTTGACGTTAACCTGGCGGAGAGACTAAGCACATGAGATAGCCAGTCTGAGAACTAGGTGAATGGTGGTGGGCTTAACAACCAGACTAAATGTGTCAAAGTAATCAATGCCAGCCTCCTTATGAAATCCGTTGGCAATCAGGTGCGCTTTATAGTGTTCTATCGAGCCATCAGCTTTCCCCTTCAACCGGTACACCCACTTACAACCAACAAAATTTTCTCCCAAAGGACGAGGAACTAGGTTCCCACGTCTTATTACTCATTAAGCATCATATTCAAGATGCATAGCATACTGCCAGTTAGAGTCTTTAAAGGCTTGGTGAAAAAGCTTCGGCTCAAAAGTGGTAGTGAGGGAATCCGAGATAGGGTATTTGGTGGATAGAAGAGCTTTGGGTTTGAGTGAATGAGTGGAGGAACGAGTGGTCATGTGATGACTGGAGTCGTCAACTGGGAAGAACCAATTGGGGGCATTGGGGTAGGATGGAGGAGAGGGTGAAGGACAAGGGGACGAAGAAGAGGATGCTGATGATGACTAAGGTTGAGGCTTGGAGGAGGTGGGATCCTCCGAGGGATTAGGATCGAGGTTGCATGGAAGTGAAGCAGCGGGTTGATTCGAGAAGGGTGATATGGTTAAGAAAGGTGGATGAGCGGAAGAGGCATCTTGGAGAGTGAAGAGGGGGACTGTGCTGGGAGAAGATGAAGATAATGAGCTGGAAGAAACATGACCAGGGTAGGAGAAGACAGACTCGTCAAACACGTCATATCAATAGATTTACGTGTGATGTGGTTTCCCCATCAAGTAGAACACTGCCATTCACCTCATATATTCTTCTACCTGCAAAACAGATCCCGAAAATGATTCCAGGGAAAAGCCTCACGATCAAGTTAGTCTCCTATTTAGAGAATTGGATTTCCTCAATATAGTAACGCTGAACCCTTCAGCATTGGTTTTGTTGTATTTATAAGAGTTCATCATCGTGGCTCCGTATTTCTCTCATCTGAGAACGTGGGTTGTATCACAATCCCTATAACTCCGATTCGTGGCCAAACTCCCCGATTGTGGCCCTGAATGCTCCTAAACGCTCCTGAACTTAAAGCCCCTGAATGTCCTGGGAGTGTTCGCAATCCTCCCTCTGGGTTTATTTCTTGCTACTTAGATTATCTGAAATTCGGACTTATCTTCCCTCTTCCTTCACATATCATGGCTTTACGAAACCATTTTCAGGTAGCCTTACCCTAGCTTCATCCTTAGGTTATCTCTATTTTTGTTGTATTTTACCATGTCTCCGAAGCCGCTAGGGTCCCATTTTCGACTGACCTGTATTGCAACCTTTACCAGCTTCGCAGGGTGAAAACGTCCCCTCATGAATTCACCCTTTATCCCATTATTCTCGAAGTTGAGTTTTTAGTGGGTCCCAACAACTGTAGAGTGTGGCATAAAAAAATTTCTTATTGAGAATTCGTACTGAGAGCAAACGTAGTCTGCGATTTTGGAACTATAACGTTCCCAAATCCAAACTTCCCAAAGTCGGGGTTTGCCGTAATGCTAAATCTGAGGTTGTGTTAATACTCACCCAACATACAATCTCTCTTCGCTATGCTAATTGTGTGGGTGAAGGTGTTTGTTGCTTCCTTGTTACTTCTCTTTGTCTGTCATACTTCCTCATCATCATATTTGCATTGTTATAATACTTTTCTTTATTTGTTTAACTTACTGTTATGTTCTTGACTAAGGACATGG
Source organism: Rubia yunnanensis (assembly GCA_037428765.1). Lineage (NCBI taxonomy): Eukaryota > Viridiplantae > Streptophyta > Magnoliopsida > Gentianales > Rubiaceae > Rubia > Rubia yunnanensis. Next base: position 49,065,901 of record CM075068.1, on the reverse strand, counting down.
ATTTGGTCAAAGAAAACAAGGAGAGATTTATTTTGGCAGTGGCGATGATGAACCGGAGGCTACTGTTGCCCAGACGAATGATGCCTCCGCGATCTGCATTTCTCAGGAAAATGCTACTTTAACGAACCCTTATCCTTTTGTTACTGAGGTCATTGTTGATGGTGGTGGGAAGGGTGCCCGTCATTAAACAACTGATAGTTCTCAAAAGATAAGGAGGAAAGATCGGACTGGTGGGCTATCAAGTACCATGGAGCCTCCGAAGAAAAGGGGGCGTGTTGGGAATTCTCACACAAAGCTTCATTCGTTAAGCCAAGAACTGATGGTAGAGGGTACCATTCCCGCTACCCTGTCTAAACTTTCACTCCATGAAACCATGGCTATGGTATGTCTATTTGTAATGCAAACTAAAATGTGTGTTTGACTTTCCTTGTTGGTGTTCCATTGTTGTACTTTAACTTTCGTTTATCAAAACTTATACCCAGGTTAGGGAGAGTCTTCAGCTTGTCAGCGAACGATTTGCCCAGTTTATTAAGGAAGATGGTTCACTTGTGGAAAATGCATGTCCGCTGATGAAAAGTGCACGTCCATGACTGTCTCTCTTAAAGTTGCTGAACAGCGTGCAGTGGCTTCTGAAAGGGAGGCTGCCAAACTGCGATCAGAGTTGGAGCAAGTGCCTCCAGGTCCCGCTTCACTTGGCTATCCTCAGGTTCTTTTTGAATGGCTAGTGAAGACCAAGTCTTTTTATAAGTTTTTTAGGGGGTGTCTTCCACCGCTGGCAATGTTGGATATTGCGAAGCTATGGTGAAGCTACGACAATTAAATCCATACGCTAAAATTCAGAGCCTTCTAAAACTTCCTAAGGTTGAGGCTGTATTAGAGGAGCAGAAAGCCCAACTTAACAAAGGTTTCGTAAGTAGCATCACTAAAGGTGGTCATTCTTATGCTCCATTATCCTATCTTGATGGTCTTCCTAGTCTTCCTCCCATGGACGAGCTGAAGCAGTGCGAGGTGGATTACTTCGAATACCTTCCCTTTGGTTCTTGTACTGTTATGCTGCCTCCGAATTTTGACGTTCATGCGAAGACAAGGCCATTGCGAACACTGAAGTTTCTACTCTGCAAGCGAAAAAGGAAGATGTTGCTATCGTTGTCCAGTTTTTGTCTGCCTCCGCCTCTGATGTTAGTTGATCTTTAGCATGATATTCAGGATTTTAATTGTAACTTAAGAAAATACTCTAGTGTATGTGTGTACTATTTGTATGGCTATGGATATTAATTTTGGTTCAACCTTCAAATTTTATGACTTTTCATCACATTTACTTATATATAGGGCTTCGATATTTTGGTTGATCATAAATTTTTGAAACAAATTATTTTTCTGGGATCTACTGATCAATTTTTTTATTGCTACCGATTTTTGCCATCTGATTTTCACTGCCACATTAGATTGATTCGAGCTACTTAGTCTTTAACCGAGGAATATGATGAGTTTGTGTCTTTGATCATTTCTCTTGTATGGATTCGCTCCCCTTATGCATCGGATGGCAACTTCCTATTTCCGATCCTTCGTCATCTTCTTCCACAACATGTCCTTGTAGTAAGTTTGTCCCCAATGGTTACAATGTTGAATTGCTTGGCAAGGATACTGTTTGTGATTTGGTTGATCTTGAATCTGCTGGTGTGTACATGCATTCTCTTAACCTCCATGCCCGCGTCCAAGAAGGGACGTTATTATTGGGCACTGGTTTGAAGTACATAATCCTGGGTGTTAATGATCTTGAAGTGGATTGGGACAAGACTGTGAAGGACACCCAAGATGATATGCATGATTTACAATGGATTTGCAACGAGCAGAACGGTCTCATTCACTGCCAGCATTTGACCATGGTAAAGATGTTTCGCCAATAGCAAGAGGCCAGAAATTATGCTGCAAGTAAGACTCGGTAATCCCATCATAAGACACTGATCATTGATAAACAATGTACTCACCTCGATGATTTGTTCGATCGGTTAAATAAAAAGCATGATGAATGTGATCATATTTCAACTTCTTCTGTCGGTTGGCAGAGCAAATTTGATGAACAATTTGCTATCAATACACAACTGCGAAGTAAGAATGAGCAGTTTTGCGTGGAGTGCGAATGGCTTGATTCGTCTGCACACCAACTTGAGCAAGCTTGTGTTAAGTATAATGAAAAACTCTAGGTCCCTCCTTTGTTATCTCGCAGGGCTAGTGGTCATGGAGATCTAACTATGGAATTTGGTGGGCAGGGGATTAACTTTTCTGAGGCTGTCTGATCGCGTATTCGGTTCCTAGAGGAAGAAGTACAAAATTTGACGGCTGAGAATAAGAGGTATGAAGAAACATTTAATGTTATGAGTATGTAGCTGGATCGCAAGGAGTTCGGCCCTATAACCGACTTCAAAGCATATTATGCTAGATATCTTGGTCATATGAAGCAAAGGGGTCTAACACACCACCCCTCTTATTTACACATGAAGTGGCGATACAACCACATTGCTAGTGGGACCGTGATGCTAAAAAATGGCACATGTCTGATCAGTCTTATCGCGAAGCTGAACACAATCACTGTTATGGTGGTTCGTCATCTTCTAGAGCATATAGGCATATATATATATATCTTCTATTTTAAACTACTTCGTCTTTCTTGTACTGCTCAAAATAATTTAGTTGTGATATTGTAAACTTGTGTGTTTGCTATCAATTAATAAGATATCTGCTGCCAATGCTTATGCTGGCAACTATTTTCCGGTTGTGTGAGTCTTGTGATTGAGCTTGAAAATTTGTAGGGTCTATGGCTTGCTCGTATCTCATTAATTATATTTAATTTTTTGTGGTTTTTTATCTGTTTGCAAGATCTATAGCTTGCATGTTTAGTATAACAAAGTTGTAAGATCTATTGTTGGCATATTTAAGATCTTTGACATGCAAGATCTATTGCTAGCTTGTGTAACTTTTAAGAGAAAATATGCCCTTATGCAAGATCTATAGCTTGCAATCGTAAGTTTTGTGAGACTACAAAATCTAAACCTTGCAAGTACCGGTAGTTGTGCAAGATCTATAGCTTGCAATTCGTAAGGTTCACAAAATTTCAAGATCCAAAGCTTGCAAGTATTAGTAGTTGTGCAAGGTCTATAGCTTTTGGATGTAGAATTTGTGAGGTTTCAAGATCTATAGCTTGTAGTTCAATGTGTGTTATGACACAAATGATTGTGTTGGACCTTTGACAATTGTAAGGCCATGTTGTGTTGATTGCAATGTGCTAAAGATGTGTTTTCAGCCAAAATTTGCAAGTAGCGAACTAAAAATGTAATTGTGGCCTAGAAAGATGGTTTTTATAACATACAACTAAAATAATGTCACCTTGGAAATAAAAGAATGAATGGAACCAATGATAATCTCATGGTTTCTGTACAACTAGATGCTGCCTATCTGTTTCCCCAACTTTAGACATAGAATTTTCTCAAATTGATCACGTGCCATGTGTTTTGGACACTACTGCCCCGACTAACCTTTCTAGCTCATAACAGTTGGATTTGTGAGCCTTCACGACCTTGTAAGGTCCTTCCCACTTTGGCCATATCTTTCCTCTTTTTTCTACCAGGCTTTCCTTATTCTTTCTTAATACAAGATCACCAATCTGAAACAGCATTTTTTTAACTCTAGCCACTCTTTGCTTATACTTAGCCTCTGTGATTTCTACTAATTCTCTTTTTTCTTCCAGCTCATCTAAGTCCAACCTCATCCTGTCTGGATTGTCTTCCTCCCTGCAATCACATACCCGGAGGCTTAAATTACCAATTTCCATTGGTATCACTGCTTTGTGACCATAGACCAGACTGTGTGGTGTTTTCCCCATTAGTTCTCGAACGGTTGTTCTATATGAACATAGGGTGTTGGGTATTTAATCCACCCAGTTAGTCTGCTTTCCCTCTAATCGCTTCTGAATTCCTTGAACATGATCATGTTTGTTACTTCTACTTGTTCATTAGCTTGGGGATGCGCTACAAATGTGAATTTTTGGAGAATCCTCAGCTTTAACACCAATCAGTGAAGGTACCACTCGTGAACTGTGTGCCAGTGTCCATTACAATATTATGTGGCACCCCAAAGTCACACACTATATTATGCCAGATGAATTTTCTTGTTACCTCAGCTGTGACTCGTCCTAATGGCTTTGCCTCTACCCGCTTTGTAAAGTAGTTGATCACCACAATCAGGAATTTGATGTTACTCTCGCCCTTTGGGAAGGGTCCAACTAGGTCAATCACCCATTTATCGAACGGTTATGCTTCATATATGCCTCTCAAAGAAGCCTATGGCTTATGTGACGGTAAAGCGCTGATCTGGCAGCTTTTACATTTGATTAAAAAGTTGTACACATCGTTAAACATGGTTGACCAGTAGTATCCTACTTGGATGATCTTCCTTGTCACCATTCTTACTCCTTGATGCATTTCACACAGCCCTTCGTGTACTTCTCTTAGAATTTCCCTTGCATGTGTTAGTCGTGCGCATTTTATCCATTGGGATAAGAAACATTTCTTGTATAAGATTCTTCCTCTGTAGATGTGGTTGTGAGATCACAGCTCCAACTCCTTAGCTTTTATGGTGCCCGTTAGTAACTTTCCTTTTGTGAGGTACTCTATTAGTGGCGTCATTCGACTTACTTCATCTGTGTGAACTGATGACACAGTTGTGATCATCGTGCTTCTAACTAGGATGACTTCCACTCATATATCTCCGTGTTCGCTAAGTGAATCAAACCCAGCCATTGCCAACTTGCTTAACGCATCCATTTTTATTTTTTGAATCTGAGCATGTGCTGGATGTCGAAGTACTCAAGTTGGGTAATGAGCTATCGAACCCTTATTAGGTATTTTACCAGTTGTTCTTCTCTCACTTCGTAGTCTCTCCGCACTTGTTAGACCACTATTTGGGAGTTACTGAATCTTCGAACGCTTTTGACTTGCATTCTGACTGTAAGGTCTAGACCACATATTAACGTCTGATACTTTGCTTCATTGCTCATCAGTGGGAAGTAAAAATGAAGTGAGTATCTGTGCTTCCCATCTTCTGGGTCAACTAGCAATAATCCTACACCGTACCCTTTCTTGTTAGATGCTCCATCTACAAACATCTTCCACACGACATCTGCCCACTTTGACTTACCTCCATCTACTATAAATTGTTATGTGTGTTCGCGTCATGCGCATCTTCACCGTCATCTCCGCAAGGAAATCCGCTAAGGCCTGAGCCTTGATTGATGTCCTTGGCTGGAATTGGATCTCATGTTTTCCTAGTTTGAGAGACCATTTGGTAACTATAACTGACACTTCAGGTTTGTTTAGGACATTCTTAATCGGGAAATTTGTATAGACAACTATCTGATGACCATGGATATAGGTCTGCAACCTTCTTGCTGAGTATACCAGTGCTAGAGTTAACTTTTCAACTAGCAAGTACATCATTTCTACACTTTGTAATATTCTACTGTTATAGTAGACTGGCACTTGTTTTTGGCCTTCTTGGCACAAAACAATGCATTGTGCGAAACTTCCAAGAACAGATACAGATTTTCCCCGAAGATTGGTCACTTCAATGTTGGCAATGTATGGACCTGGTATTTTAACACCTCGTATACTGTTTGACACTCTTTGTTCCAGTTAAAATTCTTGACCTTCTTCAAGACTTGGAAGAGTGGAAAGTGTTTCTCAGCCGCCTTTGAAATGAACTTGTTGAGCTTTGCCAAAGATCTCATTAATATATGACCTCTTTAACTATTCGTGCCTAGGGAAGATTTACTATAGCCTAGATTTTCTCTGGGTTATCTTTGATTCCTTTGGAAGACACCCTATAGCCTAAAACTTTCCCCGCGCCTACTCCAATGATACACTTCTTGGGGTTAAGCTTCATCCCAATGTTGCGTAACATATCCAGAGTTTCTTTCAAATCTGCCGCAAAGTCACTGACCCTTCTGCTTTTAATAACCATATCATCACCATATGCTTCTATGTTCCATCCTATTTGATTTCGTAATGCACTATCGATCACCCTCTAATACGTTGCTCCTGTATTTTTAAGTCCAAAAGGCATTTTCACCTAGCAGAATGTTCTGAAGCTTGTTTTAAATGTTGTCTTTTCTACGTCCTCTAGATCCATCACTATTTGGTGGTACTTTTTATATGCATCCAAAAAGGATTTAATTTCGTAGCCCAATATTTCTTCAACTAGCTGATTAATCTTGGGCAAAGGGTATCAATCCTTTGGGCATGCTTTGTTTAAGTCTGTGAAATCTATACATTCGCCATATCACATCGGACTTTTTAACCATTGTCGGGTTTGCTAACCATTGTCGGGTTGATAACCTCCTTCAATATAACTGCCCAAAGCAAGGTTGTGACTTCTTCTTCAATTTCCTTCAGCCTATCACTAGCGAAGCTTCGCTGCTTCTGCTTGAGTGGCTTAACTGAGGTACTAATGTTCAAGGAGTGGGTAGCAATGCTTGGATCAACCCCTCCCATGTTCTGGACGCTCCATGGAAATGTATCCTTATGACTTCATAGGATTTGTATGCCCTTTTCCTTTTCTGGTGTTGGGAGATTTTTTCCTATCTTAATACATTTAAAAGAATATTGGTCATCCAAAATTAGCAGCTCAGTTTCCTCCTCCAAATCTATTGTCGGTTCATGATGGCCGAGTGATCCCACCTTGGACACAGTGTTGACTATCTTGGTTGTCTATGTACTTTCCCTTTTTCATCGCGATCACCATGCATTGCCTCACCATTTGCCGATTTCCCCTTACTGTTGCTATTCAAGCCAGATTTGGGAATTTCATTACCACTCGTACGGGGACCATATCGCCTTTGGAACGTTCATCCAAGGCCTTCCAATGATGGCATTGAACGTACTTGGCTCATCAATGACCACAAAAGCACATATTACTGTACAATGTCGATCACTATCTCTGACAGTTACATGCATTGTATGTTGCCTAACGGTGTTTTTGCCCGTCCTATAAATCTGACGTGGATTTCTTCAAGTAAATTTTCTTAAACCCTAACCTATCAAAGAAATTAACAAAGAGTATCTCAACTGCGCTTCCATCATCCACGAATACCCTGTGAACCATTGCCTTTCCAATTTTAGTGACGATAACCATTTGGTCATTATGTAGTGAAGCATTAGGGACTGCATTTTCTTCGTTAAATGTGATCGCTTTGTCAGGGCAGAACCTCTTATCACTAGGCTCTTGCGGAGGGGGGGATATCTAGCCTTGGCTTTCCAAGAATTATTAGATAGCGATTTGGTTGTTCCATGTATGGACATGATGACTTTTTTTGGAACTTCATCTGCCATATCATCGATGTAATCTACTTCTGCTGTCATTTTCTGATTTTTGGCAAGTGAACTTGTTGTTCATTGGCTTCGTGCAACAGGATTCCCTATTTCGTTAGCTTTGTTATACCCAATTCCTCCTTCTTCATTTTATATTGGCTTGGGTAACTATTCCGAAGGTTTTCCTCAATTTTCCTCCTCAAATCCCTGCAATATTCTATATTGTAGCCATGGACTTTGTGGAAGGCATAATAAAATTCTCTAGACCTTTTTCAGGGGGTGCTATTAATGGCGAAGGATCGCAAAACAGCTCCATAATCGCCTGCCGTATTTTCTTTCTCGACTTTGTTAGAGGGGCCTCTTGGATTGGTGTTGCCTACATCACCAATTCTCTTCCTTTAAAAGGGATGTTGCTCTTTCCCTTCTTCATGAACCCCTTCTTTGAGTCTTCAATCATCTTTTTCCCCTCATTCTTGCTCTATTTTGAGATTATTCGCCTCTTCTGTTCGAACATGCTGCTCTATCATTTTTTGTAACTCTCGGGTTTTGGGCATGTTCTTTGCTAACTCTTCGTAGAATTCTACAGATTGCATGCCTCATGTGAATTCTCTCAACAACGATTGAAGTGATAGATCCCAAACTTGCAAGCTCTCAATGACAAACATATTATGTACTCTGGTAGAGTTTCATCACTTCGCTGAGCTATGTTGTTCAAATCTGCAATTGTTTTTGTGAATTTTTGTTCTGGTAGAAACATCCCAAAAATAGATCTGACAAGTGTGCTCAGAATTTGATACTTCCATTTGGCAGGTCTTCATACCATGTTATCATTATTCCTGATAAGAAAATGGGAAATGCATTGCAAACCAGTTAGATGTTCGCATCTCTAAACCTCATGCTATTTTGGTAAGAGTGTACAAACTATTTTGGATCTATGGTCCCATAATAAATTTTAACATGGAGAGGGAGCCTGAATCCTTAGGCATTTTGTAATCTCAAAGATGCGGTGCTAGGGGTGACTTGTCTGCATCGTTATCTGCCACTATGTCTCGTAACTCCTCCTCGTAATTAAGACTTCTATGCTCTTGACTTATTTTCTTATCCATTCCCTGCGGTTTGGGCTTGAGTGTTGTCAAAAATTGATTATAGAGGCTCTCTTTGTTAACTTCCAAGAATGCCGTAAACGCCCTCCTTTTTTTCTCCTAGTTTATGTTAGGAGATTCTGCTTCTTCATCCTCCATATCTTTCCTGTTTCCTCTCTCTATTAGGTATATATTCCTGGTCTTGTGTGTTCTTGTTACACCCAGCTGTGTGTTCTTGGGTCTGATCGTTATGGTTTTTCTCACTTCTAGTGACCACCATTGTTTACCTGAAGGATCTTAGAATCGAGAAATTTTTTTTGATCCCCATAGACGGTGCCAAATGATGTGGTTGCTCCGCCAAGTAGAACACTTCTGTTCACCTCGTATATTCTTCTTCCTGCAAAATAGATCCCGGAAATAATTCTGGGGAAAAGGCCTCAATGATCTTGTTAGTCTCCTCTTTAGAGAATTGGAATTCCTCGGTATAGTAAAACTTGCTTCCGTCAGCATTACTTTTGTTGTATTTATAAGAGTTCACCATCGTGGCTCCGTATTCTCTTATATGAGAACGTGGGTTGTACCACAATCCCTATAACTCCGGTTCGTGGCTTAATCGTGTCTCCGCATTTATCGGTTCGTGACCGCCTGCTTCAAACCAGGCTCCACTTTTATCGCTTCATCGACATTATCTACGTTTATCATTTAGGCTGGGCTTACAACCTAATGATGCAAACTATAGGCTAGGTATACACCAACGTGCGAGTGGTGGGGACATGATAACAGAGATAGCCTTCGTGTATAGTGCAATAACCAAGGAAGATAAAAGGCAAAGAGCGATACACTAGCTTGTTGGAGATGTAGGGACGTAGAAATGGATAACAAAGACACCCAAAGGATTTTAGAAAGCTATAGTCTGGGATTTTTCGTAAAGACACTCCTAGGGGGGCTTGTAACTCAAGACATGGGTTATGGTACGATTTATTAGATAGACAAATGTGTGAAATGCTTGCTCCCAGAACTTGACAGGGAGATAAGAGTGAGTAAGAAGGGAAAGACCCTTTTCCACAATGGTGCGATTGCACTGCTCTGTGGAACCATTTTGTTCAAGAGTATAAAGACAATAGATTTTGTGGCAAATGCCAAGTGATTCAAGAAGGTTGGAGACATTGCGATACTTGCCACCCCAATCAGATTGAAAAGCTTTTATTTGAGTGGAAAATTGAGTTTGAACCAGTTTAATAATAAGCTCAACAATGGAAAACACTTGTGATTTTGCAGAAATGAAGTAAAGCCACATGAATTTGGTGCAACCATCAATGAAACTGACATAATACCGACAACCATTTGTGGAAAATTCATGGGATGGGCCCCACATATCAGAATAAATTCAATCAAAAAATTTCAAAGAGGATTCAACACAACTAGGAAGGGGCAGTCGATGACTCTTACCAAGTTGACAAGAGCCATAAACTGAATCCAATTTATTACAAGACACGGGTAATTTCTGACTAGAAACTAGACAACAAAGAATAGACTCATGAGAATGTGCCATCCAGTGGTGCCAACATTGAAGAGATGTGCGCTCACTAAGGTAGACAACTGGGGAAGGCCTGGAGGAAGTGGATATAGGACAATGATGTGGGAGGTGATATAAACATTTCGACATTGTTCCCCTTAGAAGTGTCTAACCCTGCGAGTTCTTGACAAGACAAAAATATGAATGAAGTTCAACATAAACATTATTATGATGAGGTAGTTGAGAGATACTAAGAAAATTTTTGGCAACATTTGGAACGTGTAAAATATTACGTAGATTTAAGGGTTTAGCAGCATAATCAATAGAAAGAATAGAATGACCTAAATGAGCAATAGGGAGATATGTACCATCTCCGACCATGAGTTGTTCATTACCATTGTAGGTAATCTAAAGAGTGAGGTTGCAAATTCCTGGCATCACTTGATAGGAAGCACCTGAGTCAACAAACCATGGATCCTCAATGTCGGATGGGCTAGACATAGAATCTGCAAACACATCCTTACCACTTGATGCGCCACAGAGCCTTGCAGTGGCATTGTAATTTTTTACCGGAAACGCATGGAGGTTGACAAGATGGAAACAATTCAGCGCCTTGTGCACATGTTTCTTGTGAATTTGACACTGAGTGTGAGACCTATCAACCGAGTAGTCACCAGTCGAAGGTCTATTGCGGTCAGATATAAGTTTCTCGCACTACGGACGGTTATCAGAGAAGTGGTTGATGGTATTGGCTGCTAAAGATTGGAGCGACTAGAGGTCCTCTTCTTGCCTAGTCTCCTTCTACAACAGTATGCCCAATAGTTCGTTGGAGTACAAAGGTTTCGAGCAAAGAGATAAAGCTATTTGGAGAGGGCTAAATGTGTCATCGGTGAGGAATACGTTCAAGCCATACGCCTCAAGAGCCGAACGAACAGTGCTACACCAGAGCAAGTAGTTTGAGCGATCAAGATGAATAGCTAAATTTGGGAAGTTGAAATTAGGGTTCTGAGAATCAGAGGAAGCTACAATAAGGGCATTGGTAGAGTCAATTGTTGAAGAATGTTCAGTCGACATTGTTGAATTGAATGTTAGGCTGATACCATGTAAAGAATAGAAGAGGTTTAGGAAAAGATTATGTGTTGCTTTTCATTTCAGAGAGTGATGCATAAATAGAGTTTACAAGGTAAGATTGATGTGTATCGAATATCCACTAGCCAACTATATAAGGAAATCTATACATGTTAACATTAATCATTTAAGAACAATGTTTAAACTTTTATTTTCTGTAGAATTATTGTAGAGCTTACAATTAGTAAATGTATGCATTAGTTCACAGTGGCGGAACCACGTTTAGGCGGGGGCAGGCGCGCACCTACCCTGAGATCCGTCGGCCAGGCGGGAATTACTGTTCCCGGTCGACGGAAGGGGGGTTTCCACCTACGGCGGCGTAGGAGCGGTGGTGAGACCGCCACTGGCTGGAAGCTCTGGAGAAGGAAGAAGCCTGCTGCGTCTGCTTTCTTTTTTTTCCCAAACACGACGTCGAACGATGTCATTTGTTTAAGGTTTTTTTTCATTTTACAGATGTATGTCGTTTAAAAAAAAACCCAAACGAAACGGCCCAAGAGGCCATGACCCAAATTATTCAGCCTCTCCATCTCGCCTCTCGCCTCTCTCACTCTCTCAGTCTCAGTTCACCGCCGCCAGTCCGCCACGGCGCCACCCGCCACCGCCAGTCCGCCACCGCCGCCAGCCACACCGTCATCCGCCAAGATCCACCGCCATTTAGGTATTTAAAAATTCAAATTTCAATTTAATTCAAACTCTTGAACTAAAATTGAAAGATTCAAAACATGAATTTAATTGTTTCTAGTTCAATTCCTTTTCAATTTTGATTTTAGTTATGCAATATTGTTTTTATTCAATTCATTTTAATTTTCGTTTGAATTGTGATTTGTGAGATTTTGTGAATTTGTGATTGTGAGGTTATTTAAATTCATTGTGATTTTCGTTTGAATTGTGATTTGTGAGGTTATTTAAATTCATTGTGAATTTGTGATTGTGAGATTTTCGTTTTTATTCAATTCATTGTGATTTTCGTTTGAATTGTGATTTGTGGGATTTTGTGAATTAATAATTTAAGGTTTATCATGTATTCATGTTGATTTGATTTATTAATAATTTAGGGTTTATCATGTATTCATGTTGTAATATTCATATACTCTTGTAGATTTTATAATGAGTTGAATTTGGTGTTTGATAGGTTATGAAGAATTTAGTGCAACGGAGTATAGGATTTCCACCTTTGAAGAAGAGAGCTCTTGAATGTGATGAAGGTAACCAAGATAGGCATAATGAGGAGGGTGGTAGTGGTAGTAAGCAATCTAGATTACAATTTTGTGCCAATGATGTTATAAGTGATCCCGCCTTAAGAAAACCTATAAATGAGTATGATGCTTCTATTATAGATAATGTGAGGTGTGAATATGTGAAAAGAGGGCCTTGTCAACCTAGGAACCATAATTTTCCCAAAACATTTTATTCAAACGAATATAGAAAGTTTCAAAAGAATTGGTTTGATATGTTTCCTTGGTTGGAGTATAGTGTGTCAAATGATGCCGCATATTGTTTTCCTTGCTATCTTTTTAAGGATCCCACAAGTAATGATGACTATAGTGTGGATGGGGTGAAAACTTGGAAGAATGCCCTAAACTCTTTTAGGAAGCATAAAAAACATGTGGATGGTAAGCATCATATTGCCAATGGGAAATTGAAAGACTTTAGTAATCCAAACCAAAGAAGCGTGAAGTAGAAGAGGCATACCGCATCCGTTTGAGTGCGATTTTGAATGTGATAAGATTCTTGTTAAAGCAAGGTTTGGCTTTCCGTGGTCATGACGAGAGTATTGATTCTCTCAACAAAGGTAATTTTCTTGAATTGGTTGATTGGTATTGCGATCGAAGTGAGGATATTGCTAAGGTAATGCATGATGCTCCGGGAAATAACAAGTTGACATCCCCCTTAATTCAAAAACAACTCTCACATGCTTGTGCCGAAGAGGTAAGTGATGCTATCATTGATGACATTGGAGATGGTGTATTTTCTATTCTTGTTGATGAGGCTAGAGATTGTTCAATAAAAGAGCAAATGGGAGTTGTTTTGCGATATGTCAACAAAAAAGGATGTGTTCTTGAGCGTTTTCTTAGTCTTGTGCATGTGAATGATACTAAGTCTACCACTTTGTTTCTTGCTCTCAAGACACTTATTGGAAATAAGAACAAGGTGTAGGGGGCAAGGATATAATGGGGCTTCAAACATGCGAGGAGAGTTTAATGGGTTGAAAGCTTTGATGTTGAAAGAAAACTCTTCGGCAAGGTACATCCATTGCTTTTCTCACCAACTTCAATTGGTTGTTGTTAGTGTTGCAAATAGTACTCTATCAGTGTGTGAATTTTTTTCGTATCTTGTTGACATCGTGAATCTAGTTGGGGGTTCTTGTGTTAGAAAAGATATGCTTAATCGTTTAGAACATGATAGACTTGTGGAGGCAGTGGAAAAAGGAGATAATGTTAGTGGAAGAGGCAAAAATCAGGAAATGAGTTTGAGACGGCCTGGTGATACCCGTTGGGGATCACACTACACTACTATTCTTCGTTTCGAGGTTATGTGGTCTTCCATTGATCAAGTGCTTCTTAATATATGTGAGTATGGCAATTCAGCTGAAAATGCCTCTAAAGCAAAGGGTTTGATGGATATAATGGAGAGCTATGAATTTGTATTTTGTATGTTTTTTATGAAACATTTGTTGGGAGTTACAAGTCAATTGCCTCTTGCCTTGCAACAAAGAGATCAAAATATTGTACAAGCTGTGCATTTGATGAATACAATGAAGCTTGAACTGAGAGAATTCAGAGCTGGGGGTTTTGAGGTATTGTTGAATAAAGTCGAGACCTTTTGTAAGAAACATGAGATCACAGTATGCCAGATGGAAGATCAACGGAAAATTTGTCACCATTCTAGACGTCGTGGACAGATGGAAACCAATGGTGACTTTTATCGCGTTGACATTTTTCTTCAGGTAAACTTTAAAATTTATATACTTTAATATATTTTTTTAGACTATTTTACATGTATTTTTTATCTTGTTGATGTTTTTTTTCTTTTTTTTCTAGACCGTGGATAATATGATCGTTGAAATGAATGATCGATTTTCTGAAGCAAGCTCGGAGTTACTCACTTGTATTGCATGCCTTGATCCGAGAGATTCATTTTCCAGCTTTGATGTTGGTAAGTTGGTTCGCCTTGGTGAACTATATCCGAATGACTTCTCTTGAATTGATTGTCTTCAACTTGAGCAAGAACTTAACACTTTCATTCGTGATGCGAGACATAATAATGCTTCTTGGCTAGTGATCAATGATCTAGGACGTTTTCCTCAGCATATGGTTCAATCACGTAGCCATGTCGTCTTTCCATTGCTATATCGTCTTATTCAGTTGGCATTAGTTCTACCCGTTGCAACTGCTTCGGTTGAACGAGTTTTTTCTGCTATGAAAAAAATCAAGACTGATCTACGTAATAGAATGGGAGATGAATGGTTGAATGATATTATGAGGGTTTATGTTGAGAAAGAGGTTTTTGTTAAGATTGAGAATGAAGCAATCATGCAACGTTTTCAAATTTCGGAGCCTCGTAGGATTAAATTGCCTCCACTTCCTAAATCTGCTTCTAGCATTAGAATGTAGTTTTTTTAGTGGTGAATTTGTATGACTTATTGTATTGTACTCATCTTATTATATTATGTTAATCGATCATTTGTTTTTGAGTTGTACAAAAAAAAATTTTAAGTACAGGCTAATTTCAGCCTACCCTCAAAATTTTTCCTGGTTCCGCCACTGTTAGTTCATATGTATAGAACGCTTGTTAATCGTTTTAAAGATTTTGTTTCGACATCCATTTTTATTGTTCAATTTTTATTTCAAATTATGGTTTAAATCTTATTTTATTACATAGTCGTACACATACAATTAGCAAAGATATATTGGTTCATGCATTTAGAATGTTTGTTAATCATTTTGAGGGCTTTGTTCAAACCTCCATTTTTTATCTAAACTATTTTATATATAATCTAAATAACTTTTCAATACATAATCATATACTTACAATTAGCAAAGATATATGTTTTCATGTGTTTAGAATGTTTGTTAATCGTTTTAAAGATTTTGTTTAGACCTCCATTTTTATCTAAATTATTTTTAAGTTATTTCTTTAATTTATGCTTTTAATTACATAATAATAGACTTACAATTATCAAAGATATATTAGTTCATGTGTTTAGAATGGTTTTTAATCATTTTAAGGATTTTGTTCAAACCTCCATTTTTATCTAAACTATTTTTAAATCTAAATCACTTTTCAATACACATTCATGCATTTACAGATAGCAAAGATATATTAGTTCATGTGTTCAGTATGTTAGTTGATCATTTTAGAGACTTTGTTTGGACCTCCAGTTTTATCTAAACTATTTTTCAATTAAGGTTTGAATCACTTGTTATTGCATAATGAGTGGGTCTCCTGACAGGCGGTCTGTCCATAAGCTTATGGACACGTGAATTAATAAACAAAATAAACATAATTTCACGCATAAAAACACACTACATTGTTTCGGTTCACCAAAAAACCTCTCAATGCCGATCAATTCTTTCTCACCAGTCCGCCGGTACGTTTTTGATTCCTCCCAACCAGTCTGTCCACGGGGCCTTTCCAATGTCCTCCTCCGATAACAACCAGCGCAATTTCAACAAAATTGAGCAACAAAATCATGAATTAGAAGCAGATATGTCGCTATATGTTATTGAAGCAAATGAAATTTCACCAGCTTTGATCGTAAAGACAACTGCAGTTGAATCAAAATCTGCTAGAGAAATGCGATCGTAATCGGTGAGATTCAACTCCAAACAAATGAAATTCAGTTGTAAGAAGCTGAAATGCTACCGAATTCCAATGAAGATACGATTTTCTCTCACCAGACTGAAATTATAGTGTTGAATTGCAATCGATATGCATATAGTTTTTTTTTATTCTTCTGCACACTGCAATTTGACTGTTATGAACATGTATGAACATGTGGAAACATCAGCAATATAAACTACATATTGCACAGAATATTTGTATACTTTATGCATTTATTAACTTAAATTATGTATAGTTTACAAAAACAAACATGCATTAGATTAAAATGAACAAAACACAAAGAATGCATTTGTCAATTTCAACTTTTGACAAACTTGTGTATTGTTAAGATTTTAACATGTACAAAATACACTACACTTTGCATATGTTACACTATAAGTCATATTTGTTATGCTTATCAGAAAGAGCTTCTATAATTTTATAATTTTAAGTAACTTCCTGAAGACTTTGAACAATTTACATTAGAACATGCATATCACACATTAGAAATTGTATTCTTTATTATTATAGGTACATATTTTTCAAATTTAAATGAAATTGATGCCACTGAAAATCTTACTAGTGTAAAAGCATTTGGAAGCACTACATGCTTTGTATAAGAAGTATGCAAATGCTATTGGTTTCAGCTACAGGAAGACTGCCAATGTCTAAACATCAAAAGACAGATTGACGAAAAGTACTACAAGTTCTCTTCTGGAGGCTAACCAAAAAATAATTAAACCAGCAATATTAGCCTTGTTCCTTGTGTGGATGGTGAAATTCATTGTGAAAAGAAGAAGAGGAAGAGAAAGGACCTGATTACAAAAATAGGATGTCTATCTAAAATTAGAGTGAAGTTTGAGTAGGATTATTACATTATGGCTCACCACATCAGCATACACAATCATGAGTTAACAAGACCAGCCTAGCAATATCTCAGTAGGAGTGAACAAAGGATTACATAAGACAAAGGAAAATCTATTACAGCAATGAAACAAGCAGGTTTAAAACCTACTATAAGATATGAATACATGTCTTTTGAAGCTGGTGGAGAAGAAAATCTAGGGCATACGATGAAAGACCACCTCAACTTTGTGAATCAACTTTGAATGAAAGAAATAGAAAGTGGAGATGCTCAGAAACTTGCTGATACATTCATGGAAATCAATGACAAGGACAAATATTTCTTCTTCAAAGTCAAGTTCGACGAGAAAACAAAACTATCAGCAGTGTTTTGGAGAGATTCAATGATGTTAGAGGACTACAAACTATATGGAGATGTCACCATATTTGACACGAGATACAGAACAAACAAGTCTAACTTGATTTGTGCGCCAATAGTTGGAATCAACAATCACTAGAACATAACAATGTTTGCTTGTGCTTTTATTGCAAATAAGTTGGCTGATACTTTTTTGTGGCTCCTCAACACTTTCAAGAAATCAATAGTAGGGAGGGAACCTGTCACAATATTCACAGATCAAGATCTTGCAATGGGCAAAGCAATAAATGAGGTATGTTATGAAAATTTGTTCCTTACAAATTTGATCACACCGAATATAGTCTGTTAGACACTGCAAATGTTACATTACAATATGCTTCACTTGTTAGTTTAGAAAACGGGTCCTGAAAATGATGCAACTTTAGAAATTTTATTTCTTACAGACCTAAAACTGAGTAGGGAATGTTAGCTTCTACACCTGTAAGCTTATAGTATGTATAAATTATGTTATATGACAAATTAGTTACTTGTAAATTCATATACTAATCAACTTCCATATCTTGGTACAACTTTCAGGTCTTCCAAAGCACAAAACAAAAGTTGTGCTTATGGCACATAAAACTGAATGCAATACAACATTAAGGGAGATTAAAGAAAGATGAATCGTTTAAAAGTGATTTAGACTACTTTATGAAAATATGTCGTGATCTAGTAGAATTTGAAGAAAAATGGATCTCGATGATCACCACTTACAAGATGGAAAGTAGCACCTAGTTTCAACGATTATACAATATCCATGAAAAATGGAGCACGACATTCAGCAAGGATATTTTCTCAGCAGACATTTTATTATCACACCGAAATGAAAGCACCGACCACGCACTATGCTTCAGTGCAAACAAAACAGCAACACTGACACACTTCTATGAGCTCTTCTACTAAACAATCAAAAAGTGGAGGAGAGATGAAGCAGAAAAGGAAAATACATGTGCAAAAGAAAAGCCAAAATTTAAAAACAAGGCAAGTAGGTTTACATTAAGAATATTTATTAATTAGCCTAGAACATGAACTTGTTAACTCACAGGTATGCATTTGTTTCCCAACTACTGGGTATGTACAGGTTTTGCTAAACATGTTGCTCATGTTGACACACTTGCATTGTACAAAGGATTCAAAAAGGAATTTTCTCTAGAAATGGAAACTAAGGTTAAGGAAGTGTTCTCAGAATCACCGTCAAGAAAATATGAAGTTAGCCTAGAACATGACGAATCTAAATACGAGATAGTTAAGTACAAAAATGAAGATGGGCTAGTTGAAGTACAATGCAAATGCAAATTCTTTGTGGTGTCAGTTATGCTATGCTTTCACATTCTTAGAGTATTGCACCTCCACTCTATCATAGATATACCAGAGAAGTACATCCTCAAAAGATGGACGAAAAATATCCAAATGGAAATATGGAACAAGGTTCTTTGCCAAGGAAAACAATTATCAGAAAACATCAATGGTGCAGTTTCATGGAGGAATCATATGTCTCGCAAATTCTACGATCTAGTTCTAAAAAGCGAAGGAAACTCAGAAGCTAGAAGCACTCTTGAAGAGAATTTTGACACATGCTCAGCAAGAATAGAAGATTTGTTAGCATCAAAGACCAATGTCGTTGAACAATCAGCCACAATGGAACTCAACCATAACAAGTGCACCTAAGGTACTGGATCCAGCC
This sequence comes from Rubia yunnanensis, assembly GCA_037428765.1. Taxonomy (NCBI): domain Eukaryota; kingdom Viridiplantae; phylum Streptophyta; class Magnoliopsida; order Gentianales; family Rubiaceae; genus Rubia; species Rubia yunnanensis. The sequence continues at coordinate 49,047,045 of CM075068.1, read as the reverse complement.
TAAGTGAAGACAAAAGGAAGAGGAGAAAGGTTGAAGTTAGGTGTGGAAAATAAAAAATCAAGGAAGACAACTACTGAATTTGGCACAAAAACACCAGATGTAAAGGCACTGTAAAAAGTAGCATTTTTTATGATACATGTTGCATTTATTTACCTACATATTGTTTTTTATTTTCATCAACTTAAAAAAAAACTTATACATTGAATAACATAATGTATTTTTTTAGCTTACAACTATAAATTATCAAAATATAACTTGCATTTGTTTTTCTTGCCCAAGTACCAACCTTTGCTTCAATAATTTTAGTGATGTGGAATCACTAAATGCTAAGTAACTGATGTATAATTACTTAGCTTACAACTGCAATTTATTAACGTATGAATTTCATTTTTTTCCTATAAGCTCATAAAATTAACACAATAAACCACATAACATAACTAAAATGTAACTTGATATTAATAAGCATACAAATATTACTTCTTAACATTCAACATGCACTTGTTTCCTAAAAGCGACTTGCATTATATTCCACATAATTTTAGTGATATGAAAACCACTGAATACATGTAGAATTACTTAGGTTACACCTGTAAATTATTAACCTATCAATTGCATTTGTTTTCCTATAAGCTCAACAAATCAACACAATGAACCACATGAAATAATTGAAAATTCAACTTGGTATTAATAAGCATACAAATAATACTTCTTACAATTCAACATGCATTTGTTTCATAAAACAGCGTCTCAAATTTACTTAACATATCACCCACAAATCAGCCAGTCACAAAATAAGCTGATTACAAATCATCCAAAAACAATTCAAAGATGCTAAAATTAGAGATTATCAAGTCCTTCAATTCCAAGGGAGAATGAAATAATCAAAGAATGAGTTTTCCTCGGGTATTGTTCAACAATCCTATCAACCCACTCATGTGTGCTTGGGTCTTCCATAACTTCCTGTGTTGTCTTGACATGCTCAAGATCCTCATTTGTTGTGGTTGTGCCTTCTTGTTGTGGTTCTGATTGGGGTTCTGGTTGCGGTTGTGGTCGCACAATGGGACTAGCATTTTCCCTCTCAAGATTTTTCACCAAAACTTGTGTAATAACCTATATGTCTCGTTTAAAAACGAGATAGACCCTATGGAAATGCTGACAGAAGAGAACAAAGGTCAGCCCAACAAAAAATCATAAATTGTTTAAAAAACAATATGAACTATAAACTGCATTAAATTACATCTGCATTAGTTTTAAAACAACATGCACTAATTTTAAATAAGTGTAAAAAAGACAAAAAAAACTTACATTAGTGGAAGCTTCTCAATATCCTCATTGCTCATCACACCATTCGGAATGTGATATGAAATTATTCCAGGCTCCTGAGCAACGCCATCAAATGCAACAGTCAGAGTACACAGTCCCTCACAACCAACATTCTCATTGTGAATTCCCTCAGATTGTTGGCTGCTACTTTTCTCTTTCACCCTCCCATCCTTGGTCAAAGGATACCCACCCTCTACCACAACCCCCTTATCATAACCTATCTTCTTAAGAAAATGAGCCTTCTAGAACAAAGATTTGTTTGACCAATGCATGTACAAGGGCAATCTAGTAAGGTCGGGCTAACCTCTAAAAGGCATCCTATAAATATAAGCCAACAACAATACAAACATGCAACCATCGACACAAGACACATCTATTTTGCTAGAACCAGATTTAAAGTTACCAACACCCTCACACAGACGATCAAGCAATAATCTACACTAATCAAGACTCTTAATAAACCTAACATTATCTAAAGCACCAACAAGCTTAAAATCAACCAAATTTCTTGTAGTTAGGGCCATATAAGTACACATGACATACGTAAAAAATATCTCTTAAAATGATCACCATAACCTAGTTTAACCAACTCCTCAAATAGATTAACATGTGATATATTACCATATCTATCAGCATTTAACTTAGACCTCTATATATCTGAGAAGTCTGTCGCTGTACCTCTCAAAGTTAATATTTATAAGCCCTATATGCTTACTAACTACAACTAAGTAGATAACGGCAAATCGGGGTCGTCCACGAAGAAGAGGGATTTCCTTAAGCGTTTAAACATATAAGGTTGATATTATGCTAGAAGTAAATATATATATATAGAGATATAAAAGCATGTAAAAAGGTGGGGTTTGGTTGGTTGTGGTCCTAAGTTATGAAAATTAAAAGACAAGATAACTAGCAAAGTTAGTAACTATGCTAATCATCAAACAAACTAAGAAAAGGGGTTTTAAAACTACTAAAACAAAGCCTTGGGGGAAATTGATATCCACTTCCAAACCTAATGTAGATCATTGAACCATTCACTCATTCTATCACTTTTGTTACCTATGGGGAATGCCAATGGAGGAACATTCATTTATTCTTAATAGTAATTTGCAAAGACAAACAATGACCATTTGCAATCACTCTAGGCAAACAACACCATAGAGGTATTTCATCAATGTCATTATACACGAAGGACAATAGATTTGATAACAACAAGCCTTATACCAAAGATATAGTCATTTAACCAAACATAGCATTCATTAGGCTAAACCTAGAACAAACCATATTCAAGGTTCAACCTTTCATTGCATCTATAGGATAAATATGAGAACAATTCACATTAACATACTTATCTAGCAAGAATCACAACACATTGTGCACAAGAAGTTCTAAGTTCATGTCCTTAGATTTTCATGCCAAGGAGCCAAGGAGTTCGTCACTTTCCTAACACCCTAACACTCCAATCATTCAAACACTTCCTATTCTCAAACAACCCATGGCATAAATGAAGCATAACATAGCATTAACGACACATGAATTCTAAATAACAAAGGTTTCAAGGACGAGTGAAACAATCTATTCACTACTTCCACTACTTGTTGTGAAGATACATCTTCCATTCTTCTTAGATAGTGTTTGCAAGAGTGAATTCGACTTGTCGAACCTCACCAATGACTCCCTTAATCGAAACACGACTAAGAGTATCCCATTGGTGGCATTGAGCACGAAGAATCAACAAGCTTGGAAACACTTATAAACACTACACAGTGTCTAAGCATTTAACCAACTCATGCATTTACACAAGATTAGTAAAGAACAATCAACATTCATAGACTTATCTCATTTGCTACCTAAAACAAACATGACAATGAATTCAACATCATCACATTCATCTAGCAATTATCAACACATCAATCTCATTAAGAAGCTCTAACTCATGCTCTTGGATTCCACATTAAAAGATGGGAGAATTAGCTACTTTCTCCCAACCCTAACAAGTAATCATACAAGCAATTCATATACTCAAGCTTCCAACAACATCAATGCCATTAACAATTCACATTAAAAGGTCAATAAATGCACAATAGCAAAAGAACTAAATAGATAGATATGGTTCTTACTACATAGATGTGGAAGCTTCAATCCATTGTTCCCAAGATAAAACTAAGCTAGATAATTAAAAGACATGATTAACCTACAAAAACTAAGAAAAGAAAGAAAGAAAAACTAGGGTTTTGAACCCAGAAAAACGCATGAAGAAGAAGGGTTTGAAGAGAAGAGGATAAGGTTTAGTATTTATAATACAAAAAAGTAAGAAAGTTTCTGGCCATACGTCCATCGCGAGTCGCGACGGAGCCCAGTTCCAGCATCTTCATTTCTTTCTTGTTTTTGTTTCATGTCCTCCTCTCCACTTCACTTTTCTTCAATTCTTGAAGTCTTCAAAAGCTCAAATACAAGTCTTCAAATCTTCAAAGGTATTCTTCAAAGTCTTCAAACAATTTTCCTTGTCACACAAAACCCTCTAGAAAAGTAATAAAAGCATAAAAGTCGCTTTTAACTCTCCTTAGAGAATTTCAAGGCAAAATGCCACATTTAGAGCACAAAAGTGAATAATAAAAGTCCTAATATAACCATATAAAATGAGCACATCAATATCCCTAATATCCACATCCCTTGACACACCCATCCCATTGTTCTTAACCAAACCAACGGGACATCTGATATCCTAGGAATACAAAATATATCAAACACGTCGCCAGGGGTAATAATGTGCCTGGTGCTTGCTATCTCTTGAACACAGCCAACATGATCAAACCTAGAATAAAAAAAGAAGTCAACCTAGAACAATATGAAGTCAGCAAAGAACAATAAGAAATTAGCCCACAGAATCAAACCTGCCAACCAGCCAAGGAACGATTCCAAAAGGGAGAGATGAAATGTCAAAAGCAAGAAGTCTACCAAAACCTATCTCTTCAACATCTATCTTTTACGCGGGAGTGAGCGTAGCAATTACAGATTTAAGCTTCGAAGGACAGCAGCTAGTTGATAATTTTTTAGCAAACCTAAAAAAATAAATATGAAAAGTGTAAGCAGACTTGAAAAGTAAAAGCTTAAATCTAACACACAAAGATCAGTCACACATGATATACTTAACTAAGACATCATGAAGACTAACATGTGCAATATTTAAACAAACAAATATAGTTTCTAAAATAACATTCAAGACAAACAATTTTTGGATAAGAACATTTACATAGGAATAAAATATCAAATACACTATGAATGTTAACATATGCAATAATTAAACAAAAAATATATAGTTTCTTATCAATATGTAGGAAAATAAAAACTGAAGATACAGAAACTGTGAATAACAAGTAAACACTGAATATTATCAAATGCAACATTTTATGAAACAAATACAGGTTATAACATATTAAAATAACATTTTAAACAGGGAAAAAGCACTTACGTGTTACCCTCCTCATTAATACATTCAACTACTTGCTTCTTCGGATGGTTGCACTGTTGTTTTGCGGCTCTTTCCTCAGCAGCAACCATTTTTCCCGAACCCGAAGCTTCACCACCACTACTGCCCGCTTTCCTCTTCAAACTAGGTTTTTTTAGCAACTTCAACACTATTCTTCTCCTTCATATTCACTTTCTCAGCAGACTCCTGCACAACCCCAGCAGATTTCTTAACAACAACTTTCCTAGTCTTTGTCTTCTTCACAGCCACAACAGGCAAATTTGCGGCTACTTCTTTCGCTTTCCTTTTTTTAACTTTCCACTAGGGAACTCATTGATAATTTTTTTACCTTTCTGCTTGCTCAACATACCAGGTGGGGACTTCTTCTTCAAACCAACTGGTGACTTCTTCTTCTGTCCTTCAAAAGAAACAACCGCAATAGGCCGAGCCTCCTCACTCTCACGCACAACCATAGCAGTTTGAGCATCCTCACTCTCATTCCTATAATCATCACTCTCACCCACATCCACATTAGGTTGAGCATCCTCACTCTCACGCGCAGCCGTAGTAGCTTGAGCCTCCTCCCTCTCAACTGCATCCAAATCATAAAGATATTCATTTATAAAATCTCTAACCATATCTTCAATAATTGAATTGTCCGTTGAATGACCCTCACCATCATCCCTAGACCCACCTTCACCATCATCCCTAGACCCACCTTCACCATCATCTTCAACATCCTTGGAACCACATTTACCAACATCCTCGACATCCCTAGAACCACTTCACCATCAACTTCAACACCTTCAACACCAAAATTAGCATTAACCCTTTCAACACCAGCAGTAGCATTATCAATCATGACATACAAAACCTCCCAAATATCTTTCTTCACTACACCATCCACATCAACCACAGAATCCCCATCAACAGCCTTAGCACCCTCACAACCCTCTTAACCACCACCAGCTTCCTTCTCTACATCACCTGCCAAAGAACCAACATTTTCACCAGCCAATGAACCCCCATCAACAGCTCTAGAGACCTCACCAGCCTCTACACCAAATTTCTTCTCACAAACCTTAGAACCCTCCTCACAAACCTTAGAACCCCCAGGCTCACCAACAACTGAACCCCCAGGCTCACCAACAACTGAACCCCCAGGCTCACCAACAACTAAACCCCCAATCTTACAACCAACTAAACCCCCGGCCTCATCAACACCAGCTACTTCTCTACTCATTCAAACTACATCACCTAGCAAAGTGTCATAGTCAAAGTCTTGGGTTGATCCACCTTCATCAGACTTCAATCTCTTCACAGTAACTTTGATTCTTCTCTTCTTTAGCTCCTTAGGAGTAACAACAACAAGAACATCCAGAGCAGTAGCATCACAAATCCTCGCAGACCTACGTGTCAATGATGCAACTACACAACAAAATAGAAACACAAACTGTATAAGCACATTACAAAAAATATAACAGTATAATAACATAAATAAAATACAATATGTAAAGAAATAAACAACCTCCATAAGTGTAGGATTGATGAATTTTTCTTCAGCTCAGTTTGAAGAGAAGATCCATCCTTCTTTTTTATATTTTTCACTACTGGCAAAACATCTAAACACCATACACATTTAAGATCTATAAGAACTCAAAATAAATAAATAAATAAATGTAATAAAAAAATTACAATCATATATGCCTTCAACTCCTTCAGGAAAAGCTAAAAAAGTCATATACACAGTTAGAAATAATATATGCATAAATTATAAAATGACAGTCAATAAGCAACATAATCTAAGACACGCATAATATAACCAAGGCATAAAGTATACTAACATATGCAACTTTTGATGAAATAAAAACATGTTATCAAATCAGAAAGAGCACACACAGTATAACTAACTAATGCATAAAGTATACTAACATATGCAACTTCTAATGAAATAAATACATGATATTAAATCAGAAAGAACACACGCAATATATAATTAACTAATGCATAAATTATACTAATATATGCAACTTCTAATGAAATAAATACATGCTATCAAATCAGAATGAAAACACATACAGTATAACTAACTACGGCATAAACTATACTAACATATGCAACTTCTAATGAAAAAAATACATGCTATCAAATCAGAAAGAACACACATACACCGTATAAATAACTAAGGCATAAATTATACTAACATATGCAACTTCTAATAAAATAAATACATGCTATAAAATTAGAAGAATAAAAGTACATATACAGTTTCATAGTTTTTCAAAACATATGCACAACATAACTAAACTAATGCACATTAGAAAAACAGAGTAACTAACTAATACATATATTATACTAACAGATGCAACGTCCAAACAATCAAATGCATGTTATAATATAGACTCAAAACATGCAGATCTGACTTACAAATCAAAACAAATAAGCATACTCTAAAAAAGTCAACAACAACAACACTGAAAAACACACATACACATACAACAAGAACAAAAAAAATGTAAAACTCCAAATATTCAAAACGAAAAACAAAAAAAAATGAACCAGAAGAAAGAGATGGCTGAGTCAACTTCTCAGGTTTAGGAGAACCCTTCTTCTTTCCCTTATTGATATCAGCACCAGCTTTAGGAGGAAGACCTGAACCTTTACCCTTCGCCCTACCCATAGACTACACAAAATAAACAATTAATTCGTTAAATCAAAACGGCGAACGATTCAAGAAACAATGCAGAAGAACGACGATCAAATATGAAAACCTAGAATCTTAGATTCACTGGTTTCTATCCCTGACGAAGAAGTTGATTGAAGAAGTTGATTGGCGAAGTTGAACAGCGAGATTGCGTCGAAGTTGATCGGTGAATAAAAGGCACAAAAAGGCGAAAAATTTCGTGAAGAAAGTAGATGAAATTGAAGAAATTGAACAGAGAAGGAATTGCATAAAAGTAGAGAAATTTTTACAGTTGTGAAAATACAAAAGAGTTTCACGTGTGAGGGACACGGTAAATGGGTAACAGTTTCCCAAGAAAAAATGTCCATAAACCGTAGAGAAAAGAAAAGGAAAAAGGAAAGGAATTATAATTTACACTAACTACCCCATTTTCTAATTAATTACAATCTGAACCCCATTTTGCAAATCAGTCTCTGGCATGTTCATAAGCTTATGAACATACCGCCTTTCCTGAGACTTCCCCTTGCATAATCATACACTTTCAATTACCAAATATATATATTAGTTCATGTGTTTGGTATGTTTGTTAATCGGTTTAAGGACATTTTAAGGATCTTGTTCAGGCCTCCATTTTTATCTAAACTATTTTTAATTTCTAATTTAAATTACTTTTCAATACATATTCATACACTTACAATTAGCAAAGATATATTCGTTCATGTGTTTAGAATATTTTTCAATCGTTTTAAGAACTTTTTTTAGACCTCCATTTTTATCTGAACTATTTTACATTTGTAATATATATAACTTTCCAATACATAATCATACACTTACAATTAGCAAAGATACACTAGTTCATGTATTTAGAATGATTGTTAATGGTTTTAAGGAGTTTGTTAAGGCCTCCATTTTTATAACAGTTGTTTTAAAATAAGACTAAATTATTTTTTTGGTCCCCTACAAAGTATCTTTTACTATCTTTTTGGTCCCCATTTGCAAAACAACCCTTAGACGGTACCCAATTAGTATAGATATATCAGTTCATGTGTTTAGAAGGATTATTAATCATATTCATGACTTTGTTTAGACTTATATTTTCTACAAGATAATGATAGAAGTTACAATTTGTGAATGTATGTGTTGGTTCATGTTTTTAAAGCGTTTTTAATCGTTTAGATATAACTTTTGTTAATAGACAATTATCCTCTTGCTAACTCTCATCACCTTCTTCGTCTTCATCGTGAGTTCTATCATATTTATCCTTATTTTCCATCCATTAGTAGATGTCATTTCCTTTTACCCCATATCCATGTGGTACATGAGCAGAAAATGCTTCCATAAAGCAACTCCAAACTGAAGCACTTGCAATTGTGCTTCTGCACAATACATGGCATTAATACAATTGCAGTTGTGCTTCTTCTCAATTCTATATCCCACATTCTCTGCATAATACAAATCTATCAGTGTAAGATGCATTTACATGTTTATGCACCAATTGTGAGAAACCCTTGTGTGATGTTTGTGTTGGAACGATATTGCTATTAGCCTATTATTATACTTTTATAAAACTCTTTTACAACAAACATCTCAATGATATCTTCTAGTTATTTCATCAAACACCTTACATGCTTAATTTCATTTTCCATTTGCACAAGAGAAAATCACTATCACTGCAGATATGATTACATACCAAACACATCACAATTAACAACAACTACTTCAGCCACATTTCACCAATAAAAACTTCAATTCAACCAGCTAAGAAACATTTCAACAAGATCGTTTAAAGCACTTATCACAAATTGGATAACGATCGCAGCGAGACAGTATAGATATGAAGAAGATTGGTGATGGGGAGGCGAGAAGAAACAAACGAGATGTCGGATCGGCATCAGAATTTTATAGAGAAAAGGAAGGATGAAGGGGGAGAGATGCAGATCTTGGTTGAAAGAGCAGAACTAAGCGCGTGGTTTAATCCACTTATTCTATTAACCCAATTTCGACCCCGACTTGATGACCCGCAAATTTTAATAAATTCCTTACAAATTGCATTCCAATCCTCTGTCTCATTATAAAATATGGTGAGATGGTCAGGGACATCTCAAACATTACAGAGGCCCTTCCAAAAAAAATTAATCCAAGGCCCTTTAAAAGATTTTATATATATATATATATATATATATATATATATATATATATATATATATATATTATAATTTTATTAATCATTAAATATCAAACATTTATTCAAGTACAATGTAGGTTTCAATGTACTGGTGAAATTTTATTTGAAAAATGCTATCTTCATAGCCAGTGGCGGAACCAGGAAAAATTTTGAGGGTAGGCTGAAATTAGCCTGTACTTAAAAAAAAATTTTGTACAACTCAAAAACAAATGATCGATTAACATAATATAATAAGATGAGTACAATACAATAAGTCATACAAATTCACTACTAAAAAAACTACATTCTAATGCTAGAAGCAGATTTAGGAAGTGGAGGCAATTTAATCCTACGAGGCTCCGAAATTTGAAAACGTTGCATGATTGCTTCATTCTCAATCTTAACAAAAACCTCTTTCTCAACATAAACCCTCATAATATCATTCAACCATTCATCTCCCATTTTATTACGTAGATCAGTCTTGATTTTTTTCATAGCAGAAAAAACTCGTTCAACTGAAGCAGTTGCAACGGGTAGAACTAATGCCAACTGAATAAGACGATATAGCAATGGAAAGACGACATGGCTACGTGATTGAACCATATGCTGAGCAAAACGTCCTAGATCATTGATCACTAGCCAAGAAGCATTATTATGTCTCGCATCACGAATGAAAGTGTTAAGTTCTTGCTCAAGTTGAAGACAATCAATTCGAGAGAAGTCATTCGGATATAGTTCACCAAGGCGAACCAACTTACCAACATCAAAGCTGGAAAATGAATCTCTCGGATCAAGACATGCAATACAAGTGAGTAACTCCGAGCTTGCTTCAGAAAATCGATCATTCATTTCAACGATCATATTATCCTCGGTCTAGAAAAAAAAGGAAAAAAACATCAACAAGATAAAAAATACATGTAAAATAGTCTAAAAAAATATATTAAAGTATATAAATTTTAAAGTTTACCTGAAGAAAAATGTCAACGCGATAAAAGTCACCATTGGTTTCCATCTGTCCACGACGTCTAGAACGGTGACGAATTTTCCGTTGATCTTCCATCTGGCATACTGTGATCTCATGTTTCTTACAAAAGGTCTCGACTTTATTCAACAATACCTCAAAACCCCAGCTCTGAATTCTCTCAGTTCAAGCTTCATTGTATTCATCAAATGCACAGCTTGTACAATATTTTGATCTCTTTGTTGCAAGGCAAGAGGCAATTGACTTGTAACTCCCAACAAATGTTTCATAAAAAACATACAAAATACAAATTCATAGCTCTCCATTCTATCCATCAAACCCTTTGCTTTAGAGGCATTTTCAGCTGAATTTCCATACTCACATATATTAAGAAGCACTTGGTCAATGGAAGACCACATAACCTCGAAACGAAGAATAGTAGTGTAGTGTGATCCCCAACGGGTATCACCAGGCCGTCTCAAACTCATTTCCTGATTTTTGCCTCTTCCACTAACATTATCTCCTTTTTCCAGTGCCTCCACAAGTCTATCATGTTCTAAACGATTAAGCATATCTTTTCTAACACAAGAACCCCCAACTAGATTCACGATGTCAACAAGATACGAAAAAAATTCACACACTGATAGAGTACTATTTGCAACACTAACAACAACCAATTGAAGTTGGTGAGAAAAGCAATGGATGTACCTTGCCGAAGAGTTTTCTTTCAACATCAAAGCTTTCAACCCATTAAACTCTCATCGCATGTTTGAAGCCCCATCATATCCTTGCCCCCTACACCTTGTTCTTATTTCCAATAAGTGTCTTGAGAGCAAGAAACAAAGTGGTAGACTTAGTATCATTCACATGCACAAGACTAAGAAAACGCTCAAGAACACATCCTTTTTTGTTGACATATCGCAAAACAACTCCCATTTGCTCTTTTATTGAACAATCTCTAGCCTCATCAACAAGAATAGAAAATACACCATCTCCAATGTCATCAATGATAACATCACTTACCTCTTCGGCACAAGCATGTGAGAGTTGTTTTTGAATTAAGGGGGATGTCAACTTGTTATTTCCCGGAGCATCATGCATTACCTTAGCAATATCCTCACTTCGATCGCAATACCAATCAACCAATTCAAGAAAATTACCTTTGTTGAGAGAATCAATACTCTCGTCATGACCACGGAAAGCCAAACCTTGCTTTAACAAGAATCTTATCACATTCAAAATCGCACTCAAACGGATGCGGTATGCCTCTTCTACTTCACGCCCATGAACCTCCAAAAAATGTGGGATTCTTTGGTTTGGATTACTAAAGTCTTTCAATTTCCCATTGGGCATTGGCAATATGATGCTTACCATCCACATGTTTTTTATGCTTCCTAAAAGAGTTTAGGGCATTCTTCCAAGTTTTCACCCCATCCACACTATAGTCATCATTACTTGTGGGATCCTTAAAAAGATAGCAAGGAAAACAATATGCGGCATCATTTGACACACTATACTCCAACCAAGGAAACATATCAAACCAATTCTTTTGAAACTTTCTATATTCGTTTGAATAAAATGTTTTGGGAAAATTATGGTTCCTAGGTTGACAAGGCCCTCTTTTCACATATTCACACCTCACATTATCTATAATAGAAGCATCGTACTCATTTATAGGTTTTCTTAAGGCGGGATCACTTATAACATCATTGGCACAAAATTGTAATCGAGATTGCTTACTACCACTACCACCCTCCTCATTATGCCTATCTTGGGTACCTTCATCACATTCAAGAGCTCTCTTCTTCAAAGGTGGAAATCCTATACTCCGTTGCACTAAATTCTTCATAACCTATCAAACACCAAATTCAACTCATTATAAAATCTACAAGAGTATATGAATATTACAACATGAATACATGATAAACCCTAAATTATTAATAAATCAAATCAACATGAATACATGATAAACCCTAAATTATTAATTCACAAAATCCCACAAATCACAATTCAAACGAAAATCACAATGAATTGAATAAAAACGAAAATCTCACAATCACAAATTCACAATGAATTTAAATAACCTCACAAATCACAATTCAAACGAAAATCACAATGAATTTAAATAACCTCACAATCACAAATTCACAAAATCTCACAAATCACAATTCAAACGAAAATTAAAATGAATTGAATAAAAACAATATTGCATAACTAAAATCAAAATTGAAAATGAATTGAACTAGAAACAATTAAATTCATGTTTTGAATCTTTCAATTTTAGTTCAAGAGTTTGAATTAAATTGAAATTTGAATTTTTAAATACCTAAATGGCGGTGGATCTTGGCGGATGGCGGTGTGGCTGGCGGCGGTGGCGGGTGGCGCCGTGGCGGACTGGCGGCGGTGAACTGAGACTGAGAGAGTGAGAGAGGCGAGAGGCGAGATGGAGAGGCTGAATAATTTGGGTCATGGCCTCTTGGGCCGTTTCGTTTGGTTTTGTTTTTTTTAAACGACATACATCTGTAAAATGAAAAAAAAACCTTAAACAAACGACGTCGTTTGACGTCGTGTTTGGGAAAAAAAAGAAAACAGACGCAGCAGGCTTCTTTCTTCTCCAGAGCTTCCGGCCAGTGGCGGTCTCACCACCGCGCCTACGCCGCCGTAGGTGGAAACCCCCCTTCCGTCGGCCGGGAACAGTAATTCCCGCCTGGCCGACGGATCTCAGGGCAGGCGCGCGCCTGCCCCCGCCTAAACGTGGTTCCGCCACTGGTTCCAGCCGGCGAAGGGAGGGAGCAGAGCGTGCGTAGGAAGGAGTTTCTTTTGCATATGTTCAATTTAGTCCCTGAACTTCAACGATTCTTTTATAGACAAACCCGAAAAAATAATATTTATGCTTCAGTCACCAAATTTAATTTGCTCATATCCTTTATGTATCCACAATCTCTATTAAGCCGTTTGACGAACTCTATGGCAAAAGGCGATCACCGCTCGCCCTCAGCGGCCCATACCAGTCCACACTCATGCCATTGTATGAGATGTAAATTACGGTAGGCCAGCGCCAGGACCCATGGGTTCGGCATTGTCTCGGTGCGCACAAGGGAGCCCTTGCAAAACAAGCACTCCCCACACTGCCGCTGCCGAGGATCGAACCTGGGAACACTGGCAATCTCACCCATGTCCCAACCGCTGGGATACACCCGTGGGTGTTTGACGAACTCTATGAGATGCATGAATCCGTGCAAAATGCATTTTTTTTAAATGTATATTTTTATAATTTTATACAATAACAAAAAGTGGTCAAGTACAAAATGATGAGTACATTTCTTGAAAGGGAAAGTTTCAGGAAAGACGGTGGTATTTCCATAAGTTTATGAACAGTCTTCAGGGGGCATTTGCCTTAAATGTTGTAATTTTTTATAAAATTTAAATATTGCATTTTATAAGTTAAAACAAGTAATAATATGTATTTGAATGTGAAAATATAAAAATATATGATATAAAAAAAAATTTCAAAAATTTTAAATTTTGTATGTAATTTAAGAAATGCACTGTATAAGGTAAGAAATAAGTGGCCCGTTCATAAGCTTATGGACATGCCACCTCTCAGGAGACCCAAAAGATGGTCTTTTATAATATATAAAAAAATCAATGTTTAAAATGCAAATTCGAAAAAAAAAATCTAAATTATAAGAAATGAATAAACAGAGTCCGTCTCTTGAAAGACGGTATTTCCATAAGTTATGGAAAAACCAAGGTTTAAAGTGTAAATTAGAAGAAATGAAGATAAAATTTTTTGGTTGCATGAACCGGGTTATAAATTTTATAACTACTACATGTTGCATACTAAAAGTTTAATATTGCAACTAAGACCTTTCACCTTTTATTATTCTAATTATACCCGTCTTTCCATAAGCTTATGAAAAGACCGTCTTTCTCAAGACTTTGCCTTACAAGAAACACATTTTACCTTTTAATATTTTAATTAAATTTCATCTTTCCACTAAAGAATTTGCCCAACATGATACGTTAAGTTTGCTATTTTCCTATTTATCCATTATTGGTAGCCCAATTGTGCTGTGGCGGGCCTGGTGGCTGCTACAGAGCAACTCATTCTTTTATGACAGTGAGAAATATCTGAGTTAAAATCTGGATAAATTTTGAAACTGTTCGAAAATCAGACGCAAGCCTAAACATTTTCAAGATCAGATGCAAAATTCTATACTTTTCCATGTTAATTCTATCTCCAGAAGTTAATGCAGACATCCCAAGAAGAACCGACCGACTACTGTACATGCGCAATGCAACTTACTTCCCATCTAATGAAAAATGTGGAACACAGTTTCCTAGTGCCATCATATTCTAACAGTATTTACAAATTCCTCCAGAAATTGATAATGCCATCAGCTAGAGACTTGAGATTCCATGCAAAGGATTTCTTTGGAGACTGCATTACCATCATGCTCTCTGGACATGTCCCTGGAGCACAAATGTTTACAAATCAGTGGAGGGGAGAGGTCATTCACAACCCTCAAAAGTAGATTCGTATCAAACAACCAAGTTGGTCAACAGGGATCAATCAACTTAATATATACACGACAGTTTCCAAGTTCAGAATCACAAAAACACGGGTTCCAACCCAACATATGCCAATTTCCTAACTTACTGGTAATCGAACATTAGCAAATGCAGATAGCAAATAAGTAAATAAGTAAATTTCAATTCTCAATCTTATTTCATTCAACTGAACATCCATCACTCAGCTGAAAAGGTAAAATGAGCATAAAAACAAAGAAAGCAAACTTGCATCTTAGTAGGAAAAACAAGAAAGATAACACACCTTGCCGCTTCATCTGTTTTAGATGATTCGTACTGTCGACCATCCAGGGTGATTGTTTTCTCCTTCATAACGTCTGCTGTTTCAGGGATTGTAGCCATATTACTTTATTCTTCTTCAGACATATTGTGATCATGTCAGTTTTATCATCCTGGGAATTGAATGATAGCCTAGCAGTTGAAGTCTAGTGCTACTACCATGAGGTCATGGGTTCAATTCCCACCAGGGCAACGGGGGGAGGGATTTTATTGGGGGCTCATTTGAGTTATCATCCTGACATGGACATTATGCAGTAATTAGTCTTCATAAGCGTAACCCATTACTAAAACACTAACAGCAAATAAATCTGGACTAGAATTTGATCAAGAAAACTCAACCGTTCAGTAAAAAAACAAGATTAGTGCACTGAAGTTCGCTTCCAATGACCAACAGCCAAGAATGAAATGTGCTGATGGTTATTTGTTCACGTAAGAAACATGAAGGCTGATATTTAAAATGGACTCTGAGCGTTCAGCAAAGTACATTTTCCTCTACCACTTCTTAAATGATACTAAGAAATAAGAAATAACAATTTCTTTTTTCTCCAACTCTATCAAATAGAGTGAACTTGGAATGAATAAACAGAACTTGTTACTTACTGTTGCAGAATACACTACACTCTTGCCGGGATGATCATTCTGTTTCGAAACTGAAGCATCACATTTGGAAGGCTTTTCACCAACATCATCAGGTGGAACATCTTTGGAGTCTGGGGTGTGAGGTAATATCTTAATCACTTCATCAATCCTCAGACTACACGAGACAGGATCTTTTTCTGTGAACAAGTTAATTTCCCTTGCCACTTTTTTTTCCTCTAGACTTGTAACACTTGATGAATCATTTATGAGCAATTCTGTATCAAAGATTTCTTGCCTAACAAATGGCATTTGAGCTTCAGGCGCTTTCCTCTTCTCCCCGGTATTCTCTACTTTCAATTTTTCTTCTTCAATCTAGACTTCTGTTTTCAGATCTTGGCTGTTTAATCTTGTGCAAGACTTCCGAGTTTCAAACTCCATCTCTTGGATAGCCTTCCTCACAGCATAGTAACCACCACCAACTTTTTTCTGACCATATTTGCACTGGGAAACTTTCCTGAGTTCATGGGTCTATAGCTGTAATATAAACATAACCTTCACTTTCAGTGTCAAAACAGAATGTAACTTTCACACGC
The DNA here is from genome assembly GCA_037428765.1 of Rubia yunnanensis. NCBI lineage: Eukaryota > Viridiplantae > Streptophyta > Magnoliopsida > Gentianales > Rubiaceae > Rubia > Rubia yunnanensis. Next base: position 49,030,404 of record CM075068.1, on the reverse strand, counting down.
ACTAACAAAAGAATAAGACCAGAGCAATTATAAGAATTCTGTATTTGACCATCAGTTAGAAGATGTGCTGTCAAAGTAGCTAAAGAACACAGATCACTGCAGAAGATTTGGTTGTTAAAAGTAACAACAAAAACCATACGAAGTTATACAATTTCTGCAGAAATACAAGCATAGAAACCATACAAAAGCATCCATGGAACAACAGCTAAACAATCATCCTACTAAGTGCATAGTCCACAGTTGTTATTCAAAAGCCTACAGATCTCAACAAAGGCATTCCCACATCAATCGATCAAACAGAGTTCTCGAGTTCCTTCGAAAGTCAAACCTATGCTCTCCTTACTCTCCTGAACCCTGTTCTGCTTCGATTTATTCTTCGGAGAAGGTTTAGAAGACGGATAAGCCTTCTAAGATTTCGCCTTGGCATCAGCCCATTCTTTCATCTAGAAAATCACTCTTTAATTCCACAGCACTCCATAGCCCTTGGTGTTTCGGATTTGATCCATGTAGGTCTTTAATTGCACGTACTCCTTTGGAATGGGATTCAAAAACTCGAATTCACGCCTCCATATATAATCATTGCATATAGTATATTCTCATGTAGTGAAGTCATTTGTTGGGAAACACGGAACGAGCTTCACCTCCAGCAGATCCGCCTTTTTCTTCTCCTCCTCCTCCTCTATGGGAGACTTTTTCTTCTTCTCTGTTACATATGATGGCTTTGGAGGGGATTTTTTCCTTTCAGATGACCGAGGCTGACGCGGAGACAACTTCTTCTCTGTGGGGGATTTCTGCCTCGGTCAAAGGATCATTCCTACCTTCCAACGCGCAGCGTCCACGGCAAAATCAGGCCGAATGACAGAAGGCGGCGGCTGGGGTTTGCGATTGGGGATTTTGATTATGATGAAATTGAGACAAATAGGAAATTTTAATTTGGAACAAGAGTTAATATAACCCTATCTATTTGAGTAAGTGCCAATATAAATATAACCCTAACTAGTTAATGAAAGTGCCAATATAACCCTCAGACCCTATTTCCGGCATTGACCTCAATTTTCCAGCGTTGACTCTATGTAAATTGACCAAAATACCATTTTGGGCTAACTTTGAAATTAGGTGGACAATTTTACCCTCATAGTTCGCTGGACCGCCATAGTTCGCTGAAATTATGTAGGGTTATATCAGTACATTATGCAATCTTATTGGGTTATATCAGCACATTCCTAATGTTGGTAGGGTTATATCAGCACATTTATAATGTTTGTAGGATTATATCATCACATCCTTAAAACTTATAGGGTTATATTGACACTTTCACTAACTATATAGGTTATATTGGCACTTTTAAATATTAAAAGGTTATATTGACACTTATGTCAACTAGGTAGGATTATAAAAAAACTTTTTTCTTTTAATTTTGCTGACTAGGGTTTACCAATGGGGAGATACGCGGGTACTAATCGCGCGACGCAGGCCCATGGTTTCCTTTTTACTCTTTAGTCCCTCATCTCATATAGACGCTCGATTGGACCCTACACTTTCTATAATATTACATTTCCTCCCCGATCTTATTTCAATTTTTACTTTGTTTCCCTGCCTTTTGAATTTTTTTTAAGTTAACCCATATTAATGGGAGAGATATGTATTAGGTTCCCCAAACCTAAAAAGATAGTAAACATTTACAAAAGTTTATCTTCAAAATAATTTTGAAGACTTTGTACAAAAAGCTACAACTTGGTTATCAGAATATCAGAGCGAAATTCTACTTAGGGCGTTTTTGGTGATGATTCCATTTTCCATGTCTCACTCCTCGTGTTAACATGGTTAAATGGCCAGATCTCCAAAAAGGCTCTAAATAGGGTTGTTATGAATGCTCGAGTGCTCAAGTGTTGAAGTGCTCGATGTCCTAGCTCGAGGGCTCGAGAGCCTGAGTGTTCGAGGTATCCAGTCTTCGAGGGCTCCAAGGCTCGATGGTTCGAGGGCTCTAGTGTTTGAATGCTCGAGGGCTCCAAGGCTCGAAGGTTCGAGGGCTCGAGTGCTCCAGTGCTCGAGGGCTCCAGTGCTCGAGGGCTCCAAGGTATCCAGTGTTCGAGGCTCCAGTGCTCGAGGGCTCCAAGATATCCAATGTTTGAGGCTCGATGGTTCGAGGGCTCGAGTGCTTGAGTGCTCGATGGTTCAAGTGCCTGATGGCTCGAGGGTGGCAGGGCTCGAGAGGCTCGATGGTTCGAGGGCTCGAGTGCTTGAGTGCTCGATGGTTCGAGTGCCTGATGGCTTGAGGGCGGCTGGCTCGAAAGCTTGAGAGCTCGAGGGATCCAGGGCTCGAGGCCTCCTAGGCTCAGGGCTCGAGAGCTTGAGTGCTCGAGGGATCCAGGGCTCGAGGGCTGGAGAGCTTTTTGAATTCGCACTTTGTATAAGGTTATGGTTATCAAATGGTGCAATACCGTTACTTATTTATTATCCACGGTTTAGGAAATTATTTTTGGCAAAGTCTTGGGAAAGACAGTCTTTCCATAAACTTATGGAAAGAAGGGGTTAAATTAGAATAATAAAAGCTAAAAGGTTTTAGTTGTAATATTAAAATTTTAGTATGCAACATGTAATAGTTATACAATTTATAACCCGGTTCATGCAACCCAAAAATTTTATCTTCATTTCTCTTAATTTACACTTTAAACCTCGGTGTTTCCATGACTTATGGAAAGACCGTATTTCAAGAGACGAACTCATTATTTTTAGGGTAAAATACAAAAGTAATCCTATTATTTTTTTAAAATGTTAATTTAATCTTGTAAAATTTAAAAGTGCGATTTTATTCTTAAGTTTTTAGCAAATGTGCTAATATAATCTTTTCGCACTATTCCGGCATTGATTTGGCATTTTCTGGCATCGACAGAACCTAAAAAGATTAAAATATCCCTAATTTTAATCCTAAAAATGTAATGACAAATATAAGTTGTTTTTGTTGTTCTTCTTCTCCATAACCACCACCTCCGCCGTGAAACACATTTCTACATCGAGAATCGAGAATTGAACCAACAATAAAGAAAAGCTTATCCAGGAAAAAAAGTGACACTTCACACCAACCTCGGCGATATCAAGTGCGAAATCTTCTGTGACGAAGTACCCAAAGCGGCCGAGAACTTTCTGGCGCTGTGCGCGAGTGGCTATTATGATGGGACCATATTTCATAGAAATATAAAGGGGTTCATGATCCAAGGCGGTGATCCTACCGGTATGGGCAAAGGATGGTTGAGCATATGGGGCAAGAAGTTTAGTGACGAGATCCGGGAGTCTCTCAAGCATAATGCTAGAGGAATGATATCAATGGCCAACAGTGGTCCCAATACTAATGGAAGCCAGTTTTTTATCAGCTATGCAAAGGCACCTCACCTCAATGGGCTTTACACGATCTTTGGCAAGGTGATACATGGGTTTGAAGTCCTTGATCTGATGGAAAAGACTCCCACGGGACCTGGAGATGATTGGCCGCTTGCAGAGATCAGGATCAACCGTGTGACCATCCACGCTAACCCGCTCACGGCTTGAGATTATTCTAAAGCTTCTTAGAACCGTGGTTAGACTAACTTATCTGGAATCACTCCTTTACTTGTAATTTGCACTTCTTCTTAGCTATCTAAAAAGTACTTTCCCTGGAGACTCAGGTACTTGTATGGTGATTATTTTGGGAATAAAAATCTATCCTTACTAATTTTGATATTTGGGAATAAAAAAAAAGGAAAAAAGGTATACATTGAACAAATATCTTCCACCAAAATTACGAGGATCGAATGTGAATCAAGAATCCCACCTAATCGTTACCCATGATCCACAGATCCGCTGGGGAAGAACCAAGAATAATAAGAATTTTAAAAAAGGTGAAATAAAATGGGAATCAACACCGAAACTTTACCTGAACATTAGTCTTCCCCCGATCCGAAATCTGAACTGGAACCCACCAAGTAGTATACGAATAGCTCTAATCCAAGGTCAAGTTGGCGGTGGCGCTAGAAACATCAATGGTAATCCCTGAGTCACCGGTTCGGACAGTGGACTCAGTGACATTAACCTTGTACAGTACGAGGTTCGAAGCCTTCAAATGAATCAAACTAAGCAAAGGGACTCTAATATATTTCTCAATCTTTTGCACCTCAAAAGGAACCAAAGAAGTTTCAGCTTTTAAAACCAACACATCCTTCAAGAACTCTAGACTCTAGCCCACCCACCCCGACGCCACCACACCCTACCCGGGCGCCACCGCAAAACCCTAGCTCCCCTCACCCCGACACCACCCCACCTATCGTCACCCACCCACCACCACGAGAAGAAGAAGCAAACGAAAAGAAGAAGAAACAAACTTGAGGAGAAGAAGCGAATTGACATAGAGCGGTGGAGCAGCGGTGCGAATCCACTGGTGGCGGAGCAAATCCACTAGAGGCGGAGGAAAGATCTGAAGCTCTAAAAAATATACAAAGCCCGAGCCTCCACCGTGGCGAAGCAAATTTACGAAGCTCTCACTACAAGAAACACGACCTATTACTTTGCCCTTTTTACCTCAGTTTTTTAGTTAACACCAAATAACCGAGGTAAAAAGTTCTTTCACCTCATTTTTTAGAAGTAAAAGATATTATTTACCTTGATTATTATTTGAAGCGAGGTAAAAGGTTAAAAACAAAGTAAATAATGTTACTGAATGACGTGTGACGTCGCATATATTCATTAAAAATCTTGTCTGGCTTTGCTACATACGTTGTTGATACTAATATGTATTGCGAACGACTAGCGAAGTCGCATATATGTAACATACGAATTAAATAAATAATTTAACAGTGATAGAAGAAAATAAAATACAATCAAATGGATGTCGTGCACTTTTCCCCGTTGTCTTTGGCTGCTCTCTCCTCCTAATATCCCGTCATCACGACTAATTTAGGGGAATGTAAAATTAAGGTTAGTTAGGCACAACAGTTGCTAGAAATCATTGTGCTACGAACACCCTACAAATTCTCCCTTATTTCGTACACGACCAGTATCCCCTTTTTTCAATGTTCAAATAAGATAGACAAATAATTAGAAAAACAGTAGTCATGAAAATATCATTACAAATATAGTACATAATTTAATTCGAGTAAGAACTATCTTAGTTCCAACATAACAGAAACTACAATACACTCAATCAGCTCGGATAATGATGACCTTGAAGATGATTGGCCCTCTAGCTTGTATCCCCTCGAAGAACAAGGTGTCCTCGATGCATAGGTTGTTTCCCCTAAGGAACTCGTCAAAACCCTTTGGGGAAAGGCCCTTGACCCTCCCACCCCCCACGTAGTCCATATGTTACTCTGTCTCGTAGCATCTCAACACTACAGGGGTCTTCTCATTCGGCAGTAGTGGTACAATCTCCCATGGGATGTACTAAGTCACCGTAACAAATATTGATTAGAATATATATATATATACCCACATATGCAATTTTCAACAAATAAAAAATTTAATAAAGCTTTACCAAAGTTGGTATTTTCCCAAAGTTCAGCTGCTTCAAAGTGCAGTCAAAACACGGGCTATCTATAGCCATAGAATGATGTTCAATGTTGAAGAAAAAAACTCTGGGTGCCTCTGTTGTGCGGTGATCTGTACAAAAACCAGAATGTATTAGGTGAAAACTATAATATATATATATATATGTAAATGGGTGAAATACCTGAAAAAGGGGCCGATTAGACGATCCTTTGCCAGTCATTAGTCTCGTGTCAAAAGTGAAAATGTGAAGTGTAAAACCACACTGAGGAATGCAAGGTGCGACATCGCCACAATCGTCGCAGGTGCATCTCGGACCCAAGCAGTGATTTGGTCGACATGTAAATGCAACCTCGATTTTGTGTCGGATAAACCAAACAATAAACCGACAATACCGATGTGGCGTGTGGAAATCCAATGTAAACTTAGAGGCCATGACGCAAAGTCGGTATCATTTTGGGCAAACCTAAGGTCAGAGCGAGATGCATCCGACATCTTAAACTGAAGAATGAGCAACTAGAAAAAAAATACGTGATGTCGCACATGTATTGCATGAGCTGAACTGTGTCAGACAGACTACCGACGTCACAGATATCACAGGTAGCTACTGGAAGAAACACATCAAACCAGAAAGAAGAGGCTTCATCAGGTGAAATTAAACAAAAACCCTTTGGAGACATATCAAAACATTGTACCAACGTTGAAAGTCAAAGAAAGTTCACACTCTCATAAATTAGAAACAAAAGCTAGAAAACAGGGTAAACAAAATAAATTCAATGACAACGGATCTTACATTGTAAAGTAAGAATTACAAAACTTATGTGTTAGGAGATTAGAAAAACCACAATTTTTTTCCAATACAGAAGAGAAGGGAGGAAGGTGGAGACCGTTAGATTTCGCGGGAAACTTGTGAAGAAAAGCTTGAACTCTCTGTTTGGGTTACTGTATTTATACCTGTTTTGGAACGATGTCGTTTTATCCAGATTTTGAAGTTTGCTTCATATGGTGCGATGTCGCACGTATGTTGGTTCATACAAACACGTATCGACCTGGGACTGACGTCGTATGTATATGAGCCTAACAATTTCAGCCTACCACCCAGTCGGTCAACACTTACAATTTATTAATAAAATTCCGAAGCAACAAATATTTGCTTCTTATCGAATAATTGGAAGAAATTATTCAGTACACACAAGTCTTTTACGATTTCCTAAATGATTGTTAAATTAAAACTCTGGACATCATATGTTGTGTTAAATATTAAACATTGAATAACATTAAAATATCAACAAACAACCAAATTTAAAGATTTCAAATATAAAATACGTCCAAATACAAATTCTTCCAAATACGAAAAATAAGTTTTAAATACATGGTCATACGAAGTCTAAACCAACACTCTAATGTTCGGATGGAAGAATGACAACATGGAAACTACGGGCCCAACACATGAGCTCGAAGTATAGTGTATCCCTAATCTCAAGTTTCTCTGCGTCAAGAAACTGGAAAAACCCCATCGGGGTTAGGGTCTTGAGCATCATGCTCCCCGAGTAGTGCATTTTGTACTCCCTCCCTTTGCACCTAGTCACAACATCCAACTTGTACGGCGGTAGTAGCTCATTAATGTTTTCATGGAGGTACTGAATTATAAACAAAAAACCTTTGTTAGTACTTATGAAATTAATCTATAGAAAAATTTAATTGAAAATTAATTTTGTTTGAAACAGGGAGGAATTACCATAATTGGAATTGACCCGAAGTTCGTATGGGTCAGAGTATGTACAAAATGCGAATATCTGCCTGAGAATGTGCGACACATACTGTCATCATCCGAATCAGCACCGATCTATATTGGTCAATGAAATTATTAAAAATTCAATTAGATTCTTAGTAATGAAATAGAAGGAATATTGTAAGCGTAATAAAAAATTGCTTACCACAATCGGTCTACGACTGGAACTAACATTGTTAGCCATGATTGCTGTAATTCATATTGTCGGGGATGTTAAATTTTATGATAGTAAAAAATAGGAAATAAAGACATAAAATATGCTTTGCTTACCAACTCAAGGAGATGTCGCGATAGCATCGGTATAACTGATTGGTTAACCGATGAGGGAGCGAGGTTCATTAATTGGTCATCTACAGAAAGCATGATTGCGACGTCACCTAAGGATCGGTACAACATAAGCACGATCGAGGTGTCAGCCATGTCACATTCAAACAAAGAATGATTAACAACAACATAAACTTCACCCTTACACCATATTGTAGCACCCCAATCCATATTCTAACACCCTAAAACCATATTCTAACACCCTAAAACCATATTCCAGCACCCCAACCTATAGATACCTCAAAACTTAAAACAATTAACACATTCACACCCTAATCCAAATACATAAAAATTTAAGGATAAATACAAAAAAAAAGTAATGTAACCATATGTGGAAACCATACCTTTTAGAAGATGGGCAGGGAGGAATGTTGAAATTCCTGAGAATACATAAAGTTTGAAGTGAAGTATGAGAGGTGGGCTCCATTCATACATTCGTTATAAAGCATTGTGACTTTCACCTAGGGCTATGTGACGTCGAATGTCAGTCAATCTTACCAACCTCAGACCGACAATTATGCGACATTGGCTAATAGAAATGTTGGCCTCACCATTACAGCCTACTAGCATAGGAATGGGCCTGTGTTTGACCAATGCATGTGTGAGGTCGCATGTTATTTTAGTTTAGCAACATGAAACCTACATTAGACCGACGTCGGTACCTCTGAAATTGGGCATCACCATTTCAACCCTCTAACATGTCAATTGGGCCGGAGTTTGTGATGAGACATCAAAGGCTTGTATTTTTCGGAGCATTTAACATCTCTTTTGTCATCTTTTTGTTGTAAGATTGCTAGATTTAGGTAGTTTTACATCATTAGGGGTTTAGATGACCGTTTTTGGTTTTCATATCTAAATCCTTCATTTTGTAACCTATGTTTAGTCTAATAGATTTTTGGTCCTTATGAGCATCTGGATTCCATTTTGTAAGCTTAATTTGTAGATTTATTTTGAGCACTTAGGAGTGGTTTAGTGAAGGTCATTCAAAAGGATGGTAGAAGATGGAAGGCCACTCACAAAGTGGTAGAAGATAAAATGAAGAAAGGAGAGCAAAGCAAAGGGTGAAGAATGATCTATGTTTTGAAGCAGATTTTTGAGAATTATCCAAGAAGAATCAGCCTCCAAGGGTGGTACCATTGAATTTGTCTTCTCGAGTACTATAAATTCGACCACAAGAAATCCCAAAATGGATCAACTGTTCACCCGAAGGAAGCAAAACAAAACTGGATTTTTTTGTGTCGCAACTCGCGAAAAGTGTGCCGCGACTCGCGAATTAGATGGACTGGGAGTTCTCAATTTTCCCGATTAGTTCACCCACCACAAACAAATGTTCACCCGTCGTGAACATCGCCCAAAAACTTGCTTTTTACTCCCCTTTTACTTGTACCATAAATAGCATTCCTCCCCTTCTTTCCCACCTCTCTAAGCCCGACTTGGGGGCTCCAAAACCCTAGTTTTTCACCATTTTCTTCCATTTCTTCTTTTTTCTTTGTATATTTATGTTCTATGTTATGGGTTTCGATTATCTAGCTTAGTTTGTACTTGGGAGCAATTGATTGAAGTTTCCATATCTATGTGGTAAGAACCTCTATTTCACTCTTTCTTGAAACATTTTTTATTTAGCATTCATGTGTTTTAATGTGATTTTTCACTTCATTTATATCATGGGTTTTTTGAGAATAGAAAGTGTTTGTATGATTGAAGTGTTAGCGTGTTAGGAAATTTGCAAATTTCTTAACTCATTTGGCACGAAAATCCAAGAACATGGACTTAGAAATTCTAGTGCATAATGTGTTGTAATTATTGCTAGATAAGTGTGTTAATGTGGATTGTTCTCATATTTATCCTATAGAAGCAATGAAAGGTTGAATTTTGAATGTGGTTTATCCTAGGTTTAGCCTAATGAATGCTATGTTTGGTTAATTGGATATGTCTTTGGTATAAGGCTTGTTGTTATCAAATCTATGGTTCTTCATGTATAATGTCATTGATGAAATACCTTTATGGTGTTGTTTGCCTAAAGTGATTATCAGTGAGGTTTGTAAATGGTCTTTATTTGTCTTTGTGAATTACTCTTAGATAAAAGTGCATATATAACCCTATATAATTGATGAAAGTGCAGATATAACCCTGTAATAATGAAAGTGCAGATATAATCCTGGGATAATTGAAAGTGCAAATATAACCCTGGTCAGTCAATGCCGGAAATAATGGCTTTAGGGTTATATTTGCACATATGTATAATAGTTAGGGTTATATTTGCACATATGTATAATAGTTAGGGTTATATTTGCACATATGTATAATAGTTAGGGTTATATTTGCACTAAAAAATAACTCAGGGTTATATTTGCACTTTCTCCAACATATAGGGTTATATTTGCATATTACCCTTACTCTTAAGAAGAAATGAATGTTGATCTTCAATCGGAAAGTGATAGCATTCCCCATAGGTAACAATGTGATGGAATGAGTGAATGGTTCAATGATCTACATTAGGTTTGGAAGTGGATATCAATTGCCCCTGATGCTTTATCTTTTGTAGTTTTTACCCCCTTTCTATATATATTTATTTCTAGCATAATATCAACCTTATATGTTTAAACACTTAAGAAAATCCCTCTTCTCCGTGGATGACTCCGACTTGCCATTATCTACTTAGTTGTAGATAGGAAGCATTTATGGCTTATAAATTTAACTTTGAGAGGTACGGCGATGACCTCCCAGTTTGATCTAGATGAACGTAAATGACCTTAAAAATTGGAAGAAATTGTATATTAGATAATTTCTCATGAGTTTAACTAGGGGATGGCAAGGGTCCCGTGCAGAAACCGGGGTAATCGTCTGTTATTTTTGGAGTACTCCATTAATACCCTTACTATAAGCGTTATGAGAATGATCATTTCCACCACATAGAATCACATTAAATTTAATATTCTAGGTTTTTTGTGAAAGTAAAAGCTAATAAAATTCCATCCATAAAATGTTAGTAAATTTATCCTCAAAGAATAATCATGCAATTTATTTACATCACGACTATTTTTTCCAAAGTGACCTTTAAACAATTCATGCCATCAATCATAAGCACATTTTGTACATAATCATCAACAATATCAACAACATTAATAGCATGGCAAGAAGAACCCTCACTACGAAATTTCATGGCATCATAGATGTTAAACTTCACAATTTCTTCCATTAAATTCCATGGTCAAGCATCCACTATGCACATCAATTTTAGTTCTAGATGTTTTCAAAAAATGGCCTCCTTAACAAGATAGGGGCGACACATTTGTCATTCTCCATATCTATAACATAGAAATTGGCTTGAAAATTCAATTCATCAATCTTGACCAACACATCTTCCACAATTCCCCTATTGTGGGCATTAGAATGGTCGGCCAATTGGATCACTACCCCGGTTTCATGAAGTTTCCCAAGATCTAAGGATTCATATAGGAAGCATGGAATCACATTAATTGACACGCCTAGATCTAACAACCATTTTGGAGGTTCTTACCACCTATGACACAAGGAATGGTAAACAGGCCAGGATCATCGCATTTAGGGGGGAGTTGGTTTTGAAAAAGGGCCGACACTTGACCACCAATTTTATCTTCTTACCATTTTTCAAAGTTTTATTTCTCCTAGGGGTACATAATTCTTTAAGGAATTTAGAAAACCTAGGCACTTTATATATGACATTAAAAAGAGGAATATTTACCTTGCACTTGTGGAAGACTTTAAAAAGAGCTTTGTTCCCATCCTTTCGATTCTTGTCCCACAAAGCCGCCAGAAAGGGTGGTGGTGGAAGGATTTTCTCGATTTCACGCTTCTCTAGTGGTTGAGTGGCCACCTTCGCAACCTCTTTGTCCTTCACCACAATATCCTCTCTATCTCCTTCTCGATCTTCACAATTTTCCTGGGCTCCTTAGTCTCTTTCCCACTCCTCAAGGTTTTGGCACTAGTATTAAGAGGTAAGGGGTTTAACTCCAGCTGTGATGGGAGTTTCCTAGAATCCCTAGCTTCCAACAGGGCCACAGAGCATACGATTTGATTAACTTGGATTTCCAAACTCTTGAATCTCGTGGAAGAGCGGTCCTCCGCGTTTGTGATCCTAGAGGTGGTTCGATTTTCCAAGTTAGTGACCATATTTGTTATAGCATGCATGAGATCCTCATACTTTGACCATGGTTTTCCTTCTCGAGAGTTTAAAAACCCCCCATCCCTTGGGTAGGATTGTTGTGGCGCCCGATTGTACCCTTGATTTCCTTGGTATTGGGGTTGTCCCCCTTGGCGATTTGCATGACATACACCTTGGCCACCTTGATAACCACCTTGGGGATTTGATTGTCCGACTTGATCATCCCTCCAACGAACACACCCCACAAGGCTTGACTTGATGCACCCTCCCATTTATTAATTATTTCATTATAGAAGCTAAGGCTTAAACTTGATCCTCAAGTTTGGGGGTTTCTGGATTTGAAGACTCTTACACCCGTGCCCTTTCCCTTATACCAAATTAACTCATACCATTAGCCATGTCTTCAAACAATTCCATTGTGCCTTTAGGACTTTGTTGGAAAGCGACCCATTGCAAGCAGCATTGACCATCCTCATGTCTTCAACTGACAATCCATTGAATAAATTGTATACAAGATCTCCTTCCTTATATAGGTGGTAGAGGCAACTAGCTCGCAACATCTTGAACCTCTCCTAATATTCATATAAATATTCACCTAAATATTGGGAGATATTTCTTAGCTTCTTCTTCAAACCAGCCAACTTGGATGCCGGAAAGAATTTCTCCAAGAATATTTGCTTCATGTCCATCCCCAATGTTATACTTCCAGGGGAGAAGTAGTGTAACCAATCTTTGGCTGTATTCTTTAAAGAGAACGGGAACACCCTTAGATTGAAATTATCCTCCAAAACTCCATTTGACTTCATATTCATGCTCACAAAGTGGAACTCAAACAAGTGCTTGTCTGCATCCTGCCCACTCATTCTGTGAAAAGACGGTAGACAATGCATTATCCTAGATGAGCTCAAAGGTGACATTTTCCGGAAGAGGAGGGAAAATGATTCAAAGTGGTCGACTCTCTAGGTTAGGAACCATGAGCTCCCTCAAGGTTCTAGTATCATCCGCCATAGTTGGTGTAACTATTTTGAGTGGTGCTTGAGTACTTTGGTTAGTAAAACAAGCTAGTCTCCTTGCTCTCCAGAGTGTTCCTAAAAGATCGGGATCGTAGTGCAAGAATTCTTGTCTATTGGTACAAGTATGGACCATAAACCAATAACTAAAGCAATACAACCTTATCCCAAGTAACAAGCACAAAATCAAGCAAACTTCAACGACAAACAAGTAAAAACACACAAAGAATTAAACTAGCACTTTAATATAATACGCATTTCCCCAACAACAATGCCAAAATTTGGAAGGCCATCATCGTGCCTCTCAAAGATAGTATTTGTAGGCCCAAATTACGACTAACTAGGAAATAGTAGCTAGTGGTAAGACATGGTCATCCACAAGTAAAAGGGGGTTTTATCGAGTGTTGAACGTAGTTAAAAGCACACAAAGATGTTACTCTAAGTGTGTGGAAACAATGTGGGGGGATTTGGTTTTGGAAAACACCACGCTTACTTTAAACTACTAAATTAACAAACGATTATAAAGAACGATGTAAATACGATCACACACAAAACATGTAATTAAGATGATAATGAGTCTTGGCACAATTGGTTTACATTTCTAGCCATCCTTGATCATCGACTAATTATCCTATTTTTATGCATTAACGACATATTTTGGAGAACTTTTTAACACCTTTTGAGTGAAGACATTTCTCACCTCTCCCCGGTTATAGTTAGAGTGGGTGATCAGCACTACATTGTAATCCTTACCCTTGGGTTACCCTAGACGATCGACATCATAGACTTCCTCGAGAATAGCAATAAACACGGAGACCCAATAAAACTCACAATGTCCTACAAGCGAGAAACATTGGGATAACACAAATATATCTACTAATAATGACTACAAGGTCGGCCTTCATGCTGGAAGTTATTATTTAGCCACATTGATTATTAGTCAAAATCATTTGAATTCATCTTAAATATAAGCAATTTCATCAAACAATAATCATAATTAATTGTCACATCCAATTATAACCTAACATTGACTAACGATAATCACATCGGCAAAAAGTCAAAGTCTTCCAGTTTGACCAAAAACCTAGCAAATAATCAACCCACAATCATCAACTAGTTGATCATCCTAGTCTAAATTATGCATTAATCACATAAGAAAGCACACAACATACTTGATAATCAAAGCACAAAATAGGATAAACCAAATCTCACAAATTCCTACTAGAAATGTTTACCAATTGCTCCCAAGAGTATATCTAGCCTAGATTAGCTAAACCCATAACAAAAGAGTAAAAATCCATGGTAAAAATAGAGTAGATGACAAGTAATATATGTAAAACTAGGGTTTTTGAGGAAGGTTTTTGAGTGAATGAAGAGAGGAGAGAGAGAGAGAGTTCTAAAAAATGAAGAGGATAAATGCTGGTCTAATCCGTTCTTCGCAGGCTGTGCTATATATTGCGGCACACAATTGCCTTTTTGTCCCGCTTCTACCAATTTTTCAATTAATTGGTCTTCTTTTCAAAGCCTTCTCATTTCTTCAATTCTTCTTCCAAAACTCAAATTCTTCAAAACCCGAACACTTCAATTGTTCTAAAATTCTTCATAAATTAAAGAACTAGGACATAAAATATGTGGATTCATCCCATCCCTCTAATTGATAAAATATCAATTTCTTTCCAATTAAGTCCTGAATCTATTACAAAATTAGCTGTCGAATGTGCTAAAAATGGGATATAAATTGAGCACATCACAATCATAAATACCAGGCCTAATATGTATCTTGTACTTGACACAAATTAGCAGTTGTGTGACCCCAACTAAGTTCTATGGTTGCATGTTCCGACATTGAACCCTTTTGCATCATCACTAACAACCAACACTCGGCACATAGACCTAGCTTACAACACAATTTAGGATTTTTGTTATGGAAACTGGAGAACAAGTACCATTACATTCAAAAAATGGAACCTCGACAAATACAATCCAATCACACAAATAGCATGCAAAAAACATGCCATCCCATCCTAACATTAGCAGGTGGGATTGATAAACAAATAACAGGGAAAAATCCTGTGCACCCTAACACCAGCAAGTACACGGGCAAACAAAGGGTTGAAGACTTAGCTATTCAGTTGGACCTATTGAATTATTTACAACACTTATCAACCCATTTCTAGTTTTTTTTTTTAAAAAAAGAATCTTTGGTTGAGCAACACCAAAGAAAAACTCGCCAACCAGCAACATACTCAACATCAATCTTGTGCATTTTAGAAGGACCTACATAAGGCACAAATGACAAACCATTAGTATTCCAATCCTTTTTGGTTAGCACCAAAATAAATTTTAAAAAACAAATAGAGATGACATTAATGTAACACTTAACTTTTACTCAACTCATTTGCTCAACTCAGAAGTAGCACCTAACAAAAAAAACACTAAGTTAGTTTTAACATGCACAAAATTTTATTTTATAAAATAAAAAATATTAACATATTTTTTATCATATCTAGGGTTTATTCAACCCCAAAACCCAAGCTCTGAATATTTCAAACTAATTGGAGTTGTGGAAATCAACACCCACAGTGGCGAACTGGACCGATCGTAGAAAATGGAGCTCGAGTACCCCACCACATGCAAATCAGGGATGACGACATCAATAACATGATGCATTGCCATCTTTGACCTCATGACAACATAATCTCGGCTACCAACACGACCTCACGACAAACAAGACTCGCTGAAAAACACCCCTGCTATCAGCTACCTTATCCCTGCGGGGAAATTAGTTGTGAAATGGTAAATAAATTGAAAGAACATAGTCGACACCGTCGAAGGCCTCATCGCCGGAGAAGACGACCGGCTTATATGGGTTGCAAATTAGTAAAATAATTAGGGTTATTATTAGAATAAGTCAAGTATCTGATTAAATTTGATATGTTATGGATAGAGTTGTTGACTAGACTATAGTCATACTAGTACGAGACATTCTTTAGTACTCTATTTATTTTGAGAAGTAGTACATGATTCATTACAGGAAAACATTCTCTCATGGTATCAAAGCAAGTCTGATCCTTAGACCAATTTTTTCCCTCCCTCTCTTTAATATTCATTATTGCCTCAGCCTTCCCGCCGTTCATTTTCCCCCCAAGGTCCAACCAATTTCCAGCCAAATTTTGATTAGTTTCCAGCCCAGCAGATCTTCTTCTTCAGCGATAAATTTTAGCAATATTCCCAACGTCCGATTCCGCTTCTGGTGTTCTTGAGTTCCAGCGTCTTTGCGTCTTGCCTCCAGTGTTTCCGACCAATTCGTCTTCTACCAGTGCTCAAAGGCCCTCCTCCAAAAAGTTTCAGAACCAGCGGCATTGTCTCCCACCACAGCCTCCGCCCCAGATTTGGCCTTGCTTCAGCCATTCTCAGTCGCGACTGTGATCAGTCATGCTCAGCCGTGTCTTTACCTCTTCTCCAGCCCTTCTTCGGTTCCAGTGACCCTCTCTGGTTTCAGCGACACCAGGTTTCTAGATTTCTGCGATATCTCCTATAGCGCATGAGATTCACGTGCCCTCCAGGAGAAGAAGAGTTATGTGTTTGTGTATCTAAGCGCCTGGAAACACTCAGCCTTGCCTTGCCCACCTGTTTTGTAGAATTTTTGCACATCTCTTTGCACCTTTTCTGATTTTTGTTATGGCTCATATATTTTGTCAGTGGTGTGATAATAAGGTGTATACCTCTTCATCCTGCTACCACTTATCCTCTTGGGTTCATTCAGATAGACCAACATAGTCAGTTGCATCTGTTCAGATACACTCTCCAAATCAAAAGTGTTATGATTCTAAGTGGATTGTAGACTCTAGAGCCACAAAACACATGGCATCGTTCACTACTGCAGTTAATTTTGTACTCCTTATCATGGTCCCAATAATGTCATTGTTAGTAATGGTTCTCAACTCCCTATTACTCATGTTGGTGATTCTCAGATTTCAAAATATCCATCTCTTGATGATGTGCTTATTGGGCCTGATATCACAAAAGAAATTCTTTCGATTAGCAACTTAACTTGAGGTTTAAATTCTGTTGTCTGCTTTGATGATCGATAATTTATTATTCGACATAAAATCACTAGTGAAACTTTGGGCCACGGTCATAGTGAAAATGAGCTCTATATTTTAGACTATGGTGCGTCTGTTTTATTATTCACTGTGGAGTCAATACGTCACATGCGTCTTTTGAAACTTGGCATGCTAGACTTGGTCATGTTCCACATTCCATTATTTCTGGTTTGCGTGCTTTTGTATGCTAATCTGTCTCATCGATGTTTCCTAAACCCACCCTTTGTGATGCGTGTGAAAAGGCTAAAGGGAAACATTTATCTTTTCATACAAATGATAAACGTGATGTTAGTGTACTTGATCTGATTCATTGTAATTTATAGTGACCCTCTCCTGTTTTATCTGCTAATGGTTTCTTCTACTATCCCATTTTCCTTGATGATCATTCCCAACTCTCAGGCTTTTATCAACTGTGCCACAAATATGATTTTTGGGATGTTTATCGCCAATTTGAGGCTTTTGTGGAAAACCAATTCTCTTCCACCACTAAAGTGTTTCAGAGTGATAGGGGACTGAGTTCATAAATGGTCACTTATGCTCTCACTTTCAGGCATTCATCATCAGATTTCTTGCCCATATACTCCTGAGCAGACGGTCGGGCTGAGCGCAAGCACCGCCACATTGCTAAGATGGGTTTGTCTATGTTGTATCACTCTCATGTTTCTCTCTCCCACTGGCCTGATGCCTTTGTGGATGATCACCATATGAAGTTATTAATGGTTAGGTTCCCATATACACCAATTTTCATACCTTTGGTTGTTGGGTCTTCCTATTTAGTTTGCCAATTTGCTGACCGCAAGCTGTCTCCTCGCAGTATTCCATGTGTATTTATTGGCTACAACTTGCAGTATAAGTGTTTTTGGTGCCTCAATCGAACTACTGGAAGAATTTATGTCACTCAACATGCTCATTTTGATGAGACATGCTTTCCATTTTCCCCATCCATTTCATCGGTGATCGGTTCTTCACCTTCAGTGTTAGATGTTTCTGCCTCTCTTGATCTTGATTCTGCTTCGGCACCTCTTTTACCTGTAGTTTCTTATGTGCCGACTACATCTCATTCGGACCCTTGCTCTATTTGTGCTACAGATCCGGCTCCAGTTCTTCGGCCAGCGCCGTCTGCATCTACGCCGACCAGTCTCCACTCAGTTTGGCCTCCCCATCACCTGTTGCCTCAACCGACTCCATTCCTCCGGCTTCTCCTCCTCGGACTCGCACTTATTGGATGGTCACTTGATCGACAAATGGGGCTATTCAGCACAGAAACTACTCAGACATTGTCCCTCACGATCTTCTTGCTGCTTTGCTTGCTCTATCGGAACCCACTGATTACCGTTCACCTTTTCAGAATCCTTCTTGGATTTCTGCTATGGACGAGAAGATAGCGGCTCTTCATGGAAAATGTTTTTGGGATTTGGTTCTCCGCCCATCAGACATCAACATTGTTGGTTCCAAATGGGTCTATCAGCTAAAGTATTGTCATGACAATTGATTGTCATAATGCTCGACTTTTGCATAGGGTTTTTCTCAGATTCTGGGGTTTGACTTTGATCACACTTTCGGTCCTTTGGTCAAAGCCTTTACTATTTGGACAGTTCTCAACATTGCTACAATGCGTTCTTGTCCGCTTCATCAGCTGGATGTCAAGAACGCCTTCTTTATTGGTGTTCTTCATGCTCCAGTGTATATGGCGCAACCCATTGGCTGTAAGGATCTGCTCTATCCGGATTATATTTTTTGCTTGCAGAAGGCCATTTATGGTTTTAAGAAAGCACCTCGGGCATGCATTCAGCGATTCAACACTCATTTGACTCAGTTCGATTTCCAGTACATCTCCACCCTCAGTTCTCTATTTGTTCTTTCTTGGGGATCATCGTTACTGTATCTTCTGGTTTATTTTGGTGACATCATTCTTACAGGTAACGATTTGACTCTTCTTTGGAAATTTATTGATCAGACACATCAAGAGTTTGCCACCAAGGACTTAGGCGCCCTTTGTTATTCTCTTGGCTTAGAAGTACCACCTACTTCATCGGGTTCACTTCTTAGTCAAGCTAAGTATGCCTATGACATTCTTACTCGTGCTGGGATGTCTGATGTTGCTCCGGTATCTACCCCATCTGTGTTGGGCTCGTAGTTGCATAGCTACACCAGTCCTCCGTTTCATAATCCAACGATGTATCCTTCTTTAATTGGAGCTATCCAGTACATGACCATTACCTATCCTCACTTGGCCTTTTTGGTCAACACTGTAAGTTGGTATCTTCAAGATCCTCATGACGATCATTTTGCTGCAGTTACTTGGATTCTCCAATATGTTCGAGGAACACTGCATTTTGGTTTTACCTTTGATCTGCTAGTTCTCCAAAAGTGTTGGGTTATTCTGATGCTGATTGGACTTGCTGTCTAGAGACTCATCGATCAACTTATAGATATGTAGTTTTTCTTGGTGGAAACATTATTTCCTGGAGTGCCAAGAAACAACCCACTGTTTCTCATCCCAGCACGGAGTTTGAGTACCAGGCTCTAGCCAACACACCTTCCAAGGTTGTTTGGATAACTTACCTGCTTCGAGATCTTTGAGCTCCGCTTTTTGGTTTTCCCCTGCTGTTATGTGACAACAGTAGTGCCATTTTCTTAGCTTGAAATCCAGTTGCTCATAAGCGGGTGAAGCACATCAACGTCGACTATCACTTTGTTCGAGTGTTGGTTACTTTTGGTAAGCTGCGTATTCCTTATGTTCTCACTGCTTTTCAGATTGGAGACTTCTTCACCAAAGGGCTCTCTGGTCCGCTGTTCAACTTTTTCCGATCCAATCTTTGTATTGCTGAGCATCCAACGCTTCACTTGAGGGGGGTGTTAGAATAAGTCAAGTATTTGATTTGATTAGATTTGTTATAGATAGAGTTGTTGACTAGACTAGATTAATATTAGTACTAGCCTTCCTTTTGTACTCTATATATTTTGAGAAGTAATACATGATTCATTACGGGAATAACTCAATGTGATGATTAGATTAGATTTGGTTTGTGTTTATCTTGTTGACTAGACTAGAGTTATTTTAGTTATAGTCTGTCTCTTGTACTCTCTTATTCCATTCAGCAATATCATAATCATTACGGAAAATTAATTTTTCTTGCGATTAGAGCAAGTTCTGGTCCTAAACCTAAAACCCTAATTTTTTCCTCTATTCTCGGCTGCCACATTTCTTCCCTCTTTTTCTAGCGACTGAACACATTTTCGGCTCCTGTCTAGATTTCTGGTGAGCATTTCCAATCCAATCTTTCAGAATAATTTTCTCTGGCATTTTCCCACATTCTCAACGTTATCTTCCGGCAATTGTACTTCGGCTTCATTCTCTCTGGTGAGGTTATTCAACATCTCCAGCGACTGGTTTTTTGGTTTCATCCATTGGGTAGTCTGAACCCGACATCATCTCCGTTGCATCATCTCCAGTAGAGCTCTTCATCTCCGGCCATCATCCCCGCCTATTTCAGCGATGCCATCTCTGCTTGTTCATCTCCGGCAGGATTCTTCAGCTCTCTGCAGCAGTATTCATTAGCGATAACTCTCTCCAGCATGTGAGATCCACTCTCCCATAGTTGCCCTTGCGTGTGTCATCCATGCACCCAGCATCTCCACAGTGTGGTCGCTCACGCACCCACAATATTCTCTGCGCATATCGCTATGCATCTGCAGGTTGTTCCAGCGCTTGTGCCAAACGCGTCCAGCTGCTTCAACACACACTCTTCTCCATTATGTCACTGTGCAGTATAAGTTATTTCTGTGGTCTCTCACAATTTAAACAACATGGCTCCAAGTGGATTTTAGATTATGGTTCCACAAAACACATGGCATAGTGCCCTACTGTTGTTGATCATGTGACATCTTACCATGGTTCTTCTTGTGTCTATGTTGGTAATTATTCTCAACTCCCTATTATTCATATTGGTGATTCTTGGATTTCTAAATCTTTGTTTCTTTATGATGTGCTTATTGTTCCTGGTATCACTAAAAACTTGCTTTCGATTAGCAAATTAACTCAGGATTTAAATGTTGTTGTCTGCTTTGATGATCGAGGCACCAAAAACCTTTATACTACAAATTGTAGCCAATAAATACACATGGAATACTGCAAGAAGACAACTTGTGGTTGGAAAATGGGCGAACGAATGGGAAGACCCAACAACCAAAGGTATGAAAATTGGTGTATATGGTAACCCAACCATTAATAACTTCATATGGTGATCGTCCGCCAAGAGCAGGAGTGGACAACTGATTTATGGTATAAGTGACTGCATGAAAGGCGTCAGTTAGTGGGAGAGAGGAACATGAGGGTGATACAACATAGACAAACCCATCTCAACAATGTGGCGATGCTTGTGCTCAGCCCGGTCATTTTGCCCAAGAGTATATGGGCAAGAAATCTGATGATAATGCCCTTGGTCTGAAAGTGAGAGCGTAAGGGACCATTTACGAACTCAGTCCCTTTATCAATCTGAAACACTTTAATGGTGGAAGAGAATTAGTTTTCTAGTAAATCCTAAAACTAGCGATAAACAACCCAAAAATCAGATTTGTGATGCAGTGGGTAAAACCATGAGAGTCAGGAATAATCATCAAGGAAAATGGCATAGTAGGAGAGACCATCAGCAGACGAAATCGGAGAGGCCCCCTATAAATCACAATGAATCAGATCAAGTACCTTAGGAGTACGTTTATCATTTGTATGAAAAGATAAATGTTTCCCTTTGACCTTTTCACACGCATCACAAAGGGTGGGTTTAGGAAAAACCGATAAGACAGATAAGCATCTAGAAGTACGCAAACCAGAAATAACGGAATACGGAACATGACCAGGTCTAGGATGCCAAGTTTCAAAAGATGCACATGACTTATTTTACTCCACAGTGGATAATAAAGCAGATGCACCATAGTCTAAAACATAAAATCCCATTTTCACTATGACCATGGCCCAAAGTTTCACTAATGATTTTATGTCGAATAATAAATGATCGATCATCAAAGCAGACAATAGAGTTTAAATCTCGAGTTAATTTGTTAATCAAAAGCAATATTTTAGTGATATCAGGCACAATAAGCACATCATAAAGAGATAGAGATTTTGAAATCCGAGAATCGCCAACATGCGTAATAGGAAGTTGAGAACCATTACCAACAAAGATGCGGTTGAGACCAAGATAAGGGGTCATATAATTAACTGTAGTAGTGGACGGCACCATGTGCTTCGTGGCTTCAGAGTCTACAATCCACTTAATATCATGATGCCTGTGATTTGGAGAGTGCATCGGAACAGATGAAACAGACTATATTGGTTTATCTGAACGAACAGGAGAAAACAAGTGGTAGTAGGATGAAGAGGTATGCCTCGAATTACCACACCACTGAAAAAATATATGAATCATAACAAAAATCAGCAAAGATGCAAATCAATGTGCAGAAATTTCACAAAATAGGTGCGCAAGGCGCGCGTGACTGAGTGTTACCAGGCACGTGGATACATGCGCACTTGAATGTCATGTGCCAAACTCTTCATCACTAGGAGATCACATGAATATCATACACTATAGGAGATGGTGCCGCTGAAATCTAGAAACCATATGTCGCTGGAACTGGAGAGGGTCACCGGAACCAGAGAAGGGCTGGAGAAGAGAAAGTGACACGGCTGGGCACGACTGATCACGGTCGCGATTGAGAATGGCTGAAGCGAGACCAAATCTGAGGCGGGGGCTGTGGTGGGAGATGATGCCGCTGGTTCTAAAACTTACCGGAGGAAGGCCTTTGTGCACTGGCGGAAGACAAATTGGTCGGAAACACCATAGACGATGCGCAAAGACGCTGCAACTCGAGAACACCAAACACCAAAAGCTGAATTGGATGCTGAGGATGTCGCCGGAATTTATCGCCGGAGAAGAAAACCTGCTAGGCCGAAAACTGACCGAAATTTGGTCGAATATTGGTTGGAGCTTGGATGGAAAATGAACGGCGGGTAGGCTGAGGCAAAAATGAAGAAATTAAAGAGAGGGGAGGGGAAAAATTGGTCTAAGAGTCATACTTGATCTAATACCATGAGAGAATGATTTCCCATAATGGATCATGTTTTACTGTTCAGAATAAATACAGTAGAAAAGGAATGCTAGTATGACTCTAATCTTGTCAACAATTCTATCTATAATAAATATAATCTAATAAGATACTTGACTTATTCTAACAGTCATATGGTGGTGGTGAATTGGTTGCGAGTTGGTATATTAATACTAAAGAACATAGTCTTCACCGCCAAAGGCCTTGTCGTCGGAGAAGACGACCGTCTCATTTGGCGGCAATGTTGAATCAAAGCTCACCGGGGAAGCCATAGATGGCAAAGAAGAGAGGAACAAAAGAGGGAGAACAATTATAGGTCTAGGGTTTCTTGGGCGAAGGGGAAAGAAACTTCAAGAGATTAATATGTGAGAGAAGAGAGTGATTAATTCAGATGAGTAAAAAATGAATCATGCATTTATGTTGGAGAATGGAAAAGGCATTCATGGGTTTCAATTGTTAGCATTGATTGGCTCAGATAGACGATGGGCGGGTGGGGCATTTGAAACTGAATCGAAAAAAGAGGAAAAGGAAGATGAACATATGACGTCAAACTTAACATCACGATTATTTGAAATCCGATCAATGGGCTTTGGGTTTGTTTATTTAAGGGATAAAACATCAAGTTAAAAGGTTATTGAGTTAGGATAATTATATGAGTCAACACCTTTTCATGGATAGCTTTGTAAAATCAGAAATTTGATAGGGTTAAAATAGGATATTCAGTGTTAAAATTTAGCCCAATTATGGAAAGATGAAAAATAGGAATCTTTGATTGATACGAACTAAAAAGGAAATTAAAAACCTTTGATTGGGATGGAAGGGGTAACTCTTATAATTATTTAGATACTGGGACAAATCCTGTCTCCGAATCGATTTGAGATACTGGGACAAATGATGGATAAAGTAGAGGAGGAGGGCAGAAGTACACATATTAGAGGAGGACAGGTTCATCCATCCAACATCTTTGGAACTTTCCACCTTAAAGAAGGCTCAGTTAACACTAGGAAAGGACTTGGAACACACGCTAAGTAGAGTCTTATCATCTTCTACTTCTGAGCCTCCAAAATAGGTACTCCCAACCTTTTTCAATCAGGTAAATTTGAGGAAATTAAGATCCTCAACAAAAAGCTCCAAGATATATTATAAATGATAGATAAAATAATCATGCAGAAAATCTTGATTTGGAATGTTAGAGGCATGAACCCTGAAATGCTAAGATTAGAGAGACTTTTAAAAATACATCACATTGATTTTCTATGCATTATTGAACCTAAGCATCACAACATAGAGTGTACCCACTATATGCATGAACTTCATTTTGATAACTGCATGACATCGAATTCAGGGAAAATCTGGTTAATGTGGAATCATAAAGTAAATGTATCTCTGGAAATAGATCATCCCCAACACCTATCTGTTCATATTGAATGCTGCACACTTGATAGGAAAATGGAAGCATCTTTTATATATGGCCTTCATAGTAGATCAGAAAGAGCTGCATTGTGGACTGACCTTGGTCATATTGTAACTCAGAGAGATTGATTGTTGGTGATTTCAATACAATCTCCTTAGTTAACGAATATAAGGGTCCCAGTACACCAAAGATAGGTAGCACAAATGATTTTTCTGAGTTTATCACACAAAATAATCTGTATCAAATCAACACGGTGGGGAATTTTTTCACTTGGACGAATGGTAGAAAAATCCCAACTTTCAAAAAACTGGACAGGGGTCTGTGTACTTCATCCTGGAGTCAAACCTTCCCAAACAGCTCTATTCACATCCTGAATAGACACCCATCAGATCACAGCCCCATGTTATTGACCATAGGATCAGATATTCCTTCAGTCCCCAAACCTTTCGCTTTATGGAAATATGGCTTAACAGACCTGATTTTCTCCAGGTTCTGGCAGAAAATTGGAGCCTCCCTCTACACGAGGGAGGAATGTCAGGTTTCTCCATAAAATTAAGAAGATTAAAGCCAGTCCTAAAACAATGGAATAAAAAGAATTTTGGCAATGTTCATGACAACCTCATCAAAGCTGAGGAAAATCTCAAGCAACAAGAGCTAAATTACCAAGCAAATACCACAGAAACTGAACTCATTAAACTTAATAAAAAAAGAGCTCTGCTGATCAGAGCTCTTACATAAGAAGAAGGTTTCTGGAAACAAAAGGCAAGACTAAAGTGGCTCAAAGATGGAGATAATAACACTTCTTATTTCTATAAGGTGGTTTAGGAAAAAAGATCGAAAACTTTAATCACAAAGATAAAAGATCTTCAAGGTGACTGGATGAGTTTACCAGCTGACATTGAGGAGGCTGCTGTAAATTTCTACAAAAACTTACTAACTGAACCTTATGAACAAGAGGCTGGCCTATATTTTCCACACTTCCTCAGCCAAATTCCAAGACTGATCAGTGATGAAGACAATATAAAACCGGTTCAAATTGCCTCCATGGAGGAACTTAAAAAAGCAGTTTTTGGTCTCAGTAAGACTAGTTCTGCTGGATCAGATGGGTATTGTGGGGCTTTTTATCGTAGAGCCTGGGATATTATCTGCCATGATCTTCTTCAGGCCACAAACGAATTCCTCTGTGGAGTTCATATCCCCAGAGCAATCTCTAGCACATGGATCACACTTATTCCAAAATCCAACTCCCCATCAAGTTTTTAAGAATTCAGACCCATCTCTCTCTCAAATTTCACCAATAAGATTTTTTCTAAAATCCTTGTTGACAGAATTGAGCCGCTTATGCATAAGATCATTTCTCCTCAGCAAACTTCTTTTCTAAAAGGAAGGGATATAGCGACAATGTGATATACCTACAGGAGATGTTAAAATTTCTGAACAGAAAGTCAAGAGGCCAAAACTGTATTATCAAATTGGATCTTATGAAGGCTTTTGACAGGGTAAACTGGGGGTTTTTAAAAAAACATTCTTTTAAAGTTTGGATTCCATAGCCATCTGGTAAAGAACATTTTAAATAACATTTCGGATGCATGGTTTTCAATACTTATAAATGGCAAACCAAATGGTTTTTTCAAGGCTTCCCGAGGCATTAAACAAGGAGATCCACTATCTCCATTTCTGTTTAATATTGTCTCCGAATCCTTCTCTAGGAGTTTGTCTTTTATCTTTCATACAGGTAAGATTGATTATTATGAATTGCCAATGCATACTATTCCTATATCTCATCTCAGCTACACTGATGACACAATCATCTTTTTAAAAGCCACCAAGCTCAATCTTGTCAGAATAAAAGCATTCCTAGAAAATTTTGAGCTAACTACGGGTCAAAAAATAAATTACTCAAAAGTGAATACTTTGTGAGTGACTCTGCCACTGATCAGAGAAATAGAATCATCAAAATGACTCTTGGCATGAAAAAGGAATGTTTCCTTTCAGGTATCTTGGGTGCCCTATGTATGTTGGAAAAATTAAGAAAATCTTCTTCCAACCCTTACTGGAAACAGTGGCCTCTAAGCTATTTAACTAGAAAAACAAATGGCTATCAATGGGTGGAAAACTAACTCTGATCCAAACATGTTTGTACTCTATTCCACAGCATATATGGGCCACCATAAATCCCCCATAAAATGTGATAAATACCTTGGAGAATCAATTCTCAATTTTTTTCTGGGGGGAAAAGGATGGAAAAAGGAAAAAAGTTTGGAGAACATGGAGGAAACTATGCTTTCTTGCAAATGAAAATGGTCTCGGTCTTAGAGATATTAACTCTATCATCAGAGCTTTCTCTATCAAGCTCTGGTGGAAATTTCAACAAGGGGAGGCCCCTTGGACCAAATTCCTCTGGTCTCTCCCACCAGCAACAAGGAAATCTAGGAATTGGGGAAGGATATGTAAGATTAACCATCTTGCAGAATCCTTTTCGAAAACCATCATTGGTGAAGGAAGCTGTAATATATGGACTGCTAATTGGTCAGATTTTGGTCCCTTAGAGGATCTCCTACCACAGGATTTTCTATAGGAAATCAGGGAACCGTCTGTCTCTCAATTTGTGACGAATAAATTTTCTCTACTGACAACACTCGGAACAATATTGCCTCCATCCATTCTCCACTTGCTGGAAAATCTCACAATTACACCGGTAAGGGCTGATAGGATGATTTGGCAACCTTCATGGACCGGAATTTTCACCTTCAAGAGTGCATATAACCTCATCAGGGAATCCAGGCAAAGAGTTCTGTCACTCAGCAAAATATGGCACTCCAGAATCCAAAAAAGCTAAGTATCTTCTTCTGGAGTCTTCTAAATAGTTTACTCCCTTTTGATAATGTTTTGCAATACATGGGTTTCCAACTTGTATCTAAATGTTGCTGCTATCATCATTCTGACTCCTTGTAACATTTTTTTAATGACTGCCCTTTCACATTGCATGTGTGGGATGAGATTAATAGATGGCTTTCATTACATGTGCTTCGTTTCAACACATTGTGGAATAGACTGTCCTATCACTGGTCATCTGCTGGTTTCACTACTACACACTCCACACTTATTAATCTTCTACCATTACTTGTTTGCTGGCATCTGTGGAAGGCACGAAATAAATTTCTATTTGATGAAATTAAACCAAACTATGTTATTATTCTCTCCGAGATTAGAAAATCACTGCATGACATTGCCCTCAACCACCCTCTCCATCTCTGTGGTGATTTTGACAAAATATGGATTTCATCTAATCTTGTGCCTCTTCTGAAAACACCGGAAAAGAGAAAAATAACAAAAGTAATATGGTATCCTCCAGTAATTTTCTTCAAAGTTAATATAGATGCCTCCTGGGACTCAAAATCCAATAAATGTGGTATTGGTTTAATTGTTAGAAATTCATGTGGAGACTATTTATTTGCCAAAGCTGTCAGCCAAAGTGCATTTTCAGCCTTGAATGCAGAACTGATAGCTATGCTGTATGCCTTAAACCTAATGCATGAAAAGCACTTTACAGAATTTGAGCTTGAAACTGACTGTCTTAATGCTATATCATGTGTGAACAATCCTTTAACTGCTCCCTGGAACCTATATGTCCTATCTCATGATATTCATAGACTTTTGGGTGCTACAAAACTGGCTATTTTTTTAGGGAAGGTAATATGCCTGCTGATTGTTTAGCAAAGAGAACCAGGAACGAGAATATCAATTCTCTTTTTATGCTTTCTGAGCTAGATAACAAAACAAGAGGCTTAATTGCTTTGGACAAAAGGGGTGTCCCCTCTATTAGAATTTCAAATTGTGTTAATGATTACAAACTACACAATGATTCTGCTATTTTTTCTTCACAGGTCAGCTATCTTTTCATGGAATGTTTCATGGAGGCCGAGGACAGAGAAGGCCAACTCTCAAAATAGCATGCAGCAAGCAATTCAACTAGAAGCTCAAACTTCCTCGAAACAGCACCAGGATGTCACCCTGAACATTGGACTCTGGAGCTTTACTAGTTTTCTGGGACTTATAATCACATATCATTCGGTTGTAATATCATTGAAAAACAGGGGTTTTGATTTTTCGATTCGCCGATCTGTTCATGGTATTACAGCCAGATGGAATATAATGAAAGTCCCCTGCTGGATCATCGATGTACATTAGCTCGGTTTAAGTTTTTGTTTAGGTGGAAACACCACTTTTGGAAGCAAGTGCTATTTTGCTTCAAGAGCTTATTAAGGCTCTTGGATCATCAATTGGATGATCTTTTTGTATTGAACTATGCCTTCGTGGCCTGTTTTAATTTTTAAATTTTTTTTCGGTTCAGGGAGCCTAATATATTCCCCCCATCCTCGGATGGTTTAAATTAAAAAAAATATAATTATTTAGAAGTGCCATTAAATTCAATTATATTCTTCAAACTCTCCATATTTTCATGTGATTATTCTCAAAAATTCAATAATTTTATTATGATGTAAATTCAATTATAATATTTGAATGATAATTATAATAAGCTAGACAACACCCGTATTGATGCATAGATTTATGAATGAAAATAAAAAATATAATGTAATTTATATAACTCTAATTTATAATTTTATTTAGTAATAAAAAAATTTGATGAAGCATTTTCATTAGAATTAAAGCTCAACACTTTACAAATTTTGGATCCTTAACCCTGACCCTATACAAAAAAGTTTTAGACCTTCCTCATCAAGCTACCAAAACTACAAAAGAAAACTACTACTGCTTCCAGAATTTTCCATCCAATTACAAACTGTAATACTGCTACAGGGCCTGCATTCTTTGTTTATATTTCCATCTCCACTCCACTTCTGATTGCACCTGGAACGCCAATAAACCAGCCTTCAATTCCATGTCATTAAAAACTCTTCTGTTTCTTTCTTGCCACACCTGGTAGAAAACTGGAATAGTCAACTTAAGCTCCATGTCCTGCTTCCATCTGATAAGTCTCCACAACTTCTTCTTCACCCCTCTTACTGTATTCCCAACCTCCAAATTAAAAAAAATGTATACCTTCACATAATCACAGTCAATGAACAAATGCTGGGCTGTTTCTTGCTATTTATTGCATAATACACTTGTTTGACCCTGCTAGTATATTAAACCCTTGAAGCCTATCAGTTGTTGCTAATTTCTCACTCACCATCATCCATAAGTAAAACCTTTGCTTTGTCATGATTTTCCCATGCCAAACCAGACTGTTCTTTGGCCTAGTCTCCTCTACTCCCATCACATCTTCATACACTGCGGAAATCTTAACCTTCCCTTTTTGGTTCACACATCTTTTCAGTTTGGGAAGAAAACCATTTATGAGTTTCATTAGATCTCTCCAAGGCCATCTATCTGAAATGGAAAACCCGCAACTTTCTAAATCTGCTCCCTTCAAATAATACTCTTGTATTCCATAGTGTATCCTTGTTTTATGTCATATCCCACAAATGTTTACATAAAGCAACTCTATTCCAGGTTGAAGGATTCCTCACTCCCATTCCCCCTTTTCTCTTGCTTCTGCAAATTGAGCTCCAAGCAGCAGGAGTAAAACCTCTTTGACCTTCCTCCCAGCCCCACAAATAGCTAGTACAAATATGTACTATATTTTGATGAACTTCCTCAGGTATCTTCATGATAGATGCCCAGTAACTAGAAATGCTAAGCAGTACTCCATTTATCGACTCTAATTTCCCAGAAAAAGATATATTTCTTGAAGCCCAGCCTTTGATTTCACCTGTGATTTTCTCTACTAGCACCTGACAGTTCTTTCCCCCCCACTTCATAGATGACAAAGGCAGACCTAGATATTTCATAGGAAATCCCCCATGTTCCATTTGCAAAACAGAAGCCAGTACAACCATTCCTTCCCCATCCATTTTTGAAAAGTAAACTTTTGATTTACTATCATTATGGAGAGACCTGTTACATCATTAAAGCCAGCCAAAACTTTCTTTACCCCTTTTAATGACTTTCTACTTGCACCATGGAAAACCAATAAGTCATCAGCAAATAGTAAATAATGGACTCTAACCTTTTTGCATCTTTGATGAAATTCAATATTTTCCGGCTCATATTTTCTAGCCATCAATCTTGTAAAATACTCCATACATAAGACAAACAATAAGGGGGAGATGGGGTCTCCTTACTTCACGCCCCATTTGAGTGAAATATTTTTAGTATAATGAACATTCACATTTAAGCACAACTCAAAGTTCATAGTGCTGTTTTTAATCCACTCTATCATTCTATTAGGAAACTTCAACTCTACCAACCAGTTGAGTAGGAAGTCCCAGCTAATGCTATCAAAGGCTTTTGAAATGTCTACTTGGGCAACACAACTAGGCTTCATTTTATCAATCTTATATCTGCGTAAAAGCTCATGAGCTAGTAGCGTATTATGAGCTATCAGTCTCCCTTTAATAAAGGCACACTGATTATTGCTCACAATTTCTAGCTAGACCTCTTTTAATCTACCACACCACATTTTGGTTATAGTTTTATACACCACAGAGCAGCAAGCTATGGGTCTATAATCTGTTAGGGACTGTGGTTGTGTATTTTTAGGCAACGGAGTAATCACAACATTTTTAAAGATACCTGGAATATGATCACCTCCAAAGAAACTTGCTACTGCTTCTAGCACTCCTTTTCCTGTAATAGCCCAAGTGTCATTGAAGAACTTGCTTGAAAAACCATCCTTTCTTGTACTTTTTGTAGATATAATTCCTCTGATTGCACCTTCTATCTCTTCTCTACTAACAGGCCTGATCATTTCCACTTGTCTCTGTAAACTGACCACTCCTCCATATTTTACCACATCATGGTCAATTCTAGTCACCCTTTTCACAGTCCCTAATTGGTTCCTGAAATGATTGATCAAGACAGTTTCCACCTGCTTAGGTTCAGTAATCAGCCTCTTATCTCCTTTCATCACCATTATGTTGTTTTTATACCGCCTACTCCTCGGTGTGAAATAAGACAGACTAGTTGGCCTGTCCCTATCATTTAGCCATTCAACTTTGGCTTTCTGCTACAAATAGTTGTATTTAGCTTCTTTCAAAAACTCTGCTTCTTTTCTTGCTTCAAATTCTGTGTTTTGCAGATGACCTAACTCAGGATTCTCATTTAGTTCTTCTTGAGCTCTTCTCCATTTTCCCATAGTCTGCTCAACTTTCTCTTCTATGCTGCCAAATTCATTTCTATTTAATTTGTTGAGTGGCTCCTCCAGTCTCTCTAAAGCTTGTGCCAAATCCTCCAAACTTTATATTTGTTTAACTCTCCAAATTTCTTTTACCAATGCTTCAAACTACCGTGATTGTGACCACATGTTGAAGTACTTGAATGTCCTTTTTTTTGCCCCATCATTTCTGTTGAATCTCACCATTAGAGGCAAGTGATCAGACATAAGTTCACTTCTCACGTCACATACTGCTTCCTGTAAGACTTCAAACCATTTCTTGTTTACAACCCCCCTATCAAGTTTGCTCATGATTCTGTCCTCCCCACACATCCTATTATCCCAGGTATACACTGCACCCACTATTATGATTTCTTCCAAATCAAATAACTCCATTGTTTCCTGAAAGTCCACCACTTCCTTTTCCTCCACTATATTTCCCCCAATCTATCCTCTACATTAAGTGGTGAATTATCCCTACTAATAAGCCAAGGAAAATCCCTTTCACCTTTGTTTTTCAGAAAACCCCACATCTACTCTCTTTTCTCAATGGTATTAAAACCATATATCAAAGTAAAAAATATTTTCCTGCCAGAGCCTTTCATCATAACCTCAGTATCCATCCATTGCTCTCCAATATTCAAAACTTTGACATCAAGCATATCTTCTCTCCAAGCTAACCAAACTCTCCCACCTTTTACTAGTTCACCATTTGTTACCAGCTTCCACCCCAAACCTATTTCCCCCCACACTTTGACTCAATTTATTTTTGGATTTTTGTTTCTAAAAGGCCGAGAAGCCCAGCCTAATTTTTGAGACAAAATCCCTTGATCACACCATGCTTCTCACCTTTGTTTATTCCCATCACATTCCAGAAAATAATATTATTGATCATCAGGGGGTTTATCCTTCAATACCTTCTGTTCCAAAACAAACACTCCCTTTCCCATCACCTCCTTGCCCTTATCAGCTATATTCTTACAGTTAACAACTAAGTCCCTGCTTCCTATTACCTCTTTGCCTTTATCCAATTTCAACATACTTCTTTCTCCAGCTTCTACGCTACCTTTCCCATTTGTTTTTACCTCCTGTATTTTCTTATAGGTAGGTAAATCTTCATTTTCAGTCCTTCAGCCATACATATCTATTGTTCCTCATTTTTTCCTGCATTTCCCCCACTATGCCCATACATTCCACAAACACTACATTTGACTGGCCTCCATTCATATTGTACTTCCTCATGTACCATAAATTTTTTTTCATTTATGAAACTGATCTTATCAGGAACAGAATCCAAAATTTCCATCACTACTTTCACCCTGGAAAATGTAAGTCTATCTTTCTCAGATGTAGCCTTGTCTAGACAAATTGGGTTACCGAAAGAACTCACAAGTTTAATGATTATCCTAGGTTGCCAATAAGCTATAGACAAGTCAGGCAATCTTACCCAGATAGGGACTTTTCCAGGTTCATCAAAATCAGAGTTCTGAGACCAGGCTTTCACTACAATTGGTTTTCCAATAAACATAAACAAACCATTTTCCACAATTTCATCTCTACATAATTTTGAAGTCAGTTTTTCCATAAATGTACCCTTTCTTAACTGTCATATCTTCACGAGTTTTCCCCCCAAATTCTATGGAAAAAGCCCTTCATTACTTAGTAGGGTGTATTACTTCCCAGAACCTTGCAGATTACACTCATATCTCATTGCTTGGCTCCTTCTTCTACATCCTCCATTGTAATTTCTCCCATCACCATCCCATGAATGTTTACTAGATCATAATACCTCACTTGTTGTTTTGACTCAAACAATGAACTCCAATTTGTTTCCATCTCCATTCTTTCACCCCACGACAACTTCCTTCCTGCTTATGAGCTACTCGATTAACCCTGTACAACACTCTTATCCGGAGTACTTAACTTGATCAGAGTTGCTATACTTTCCCCCTTGCTACATTTCACGTAAATCCCTTCTCATACCATAATCTCGCCCATCTTTGTGACGTCCTTGTCTCAGCTAAAACACTCTTCAATCCCTGTTCATCACCATCGAATACCTTTGTAACTCATTTTCCTTTTACCCTTACCTCCTCCCCCACTAGCTTTACAACTACCCTTCTCGTCGCCCTTTTCTTGCCAGACTTGCCCACAGTGGCGACGCTCATTGAGCTCACCAGATTTTCTAGAAAGGTTTGATCGAGAAAGTACACATACTTGTTGTGAAATCGCCCGCACTAGTTAGG
Organism: Rubia yunnanensis; assembly: GCA_037428765.1. Lineage (NCBI taxonomy): Eukaryota > Viridiplantae > Streptophyta > Magnoliopsida > Gentianales > Rubiaceae > Rubia > Rubia yunnanensis. Next base: position 48,996,530 of record CM075068.1, on the reverse strand, counting down.
AGAGAGAAACTTCAATAAGTTATTGTTATATTCATATGAGAATTACATAATTTCTTATGTGCAATTATTGTTATATTCATATGTGCAATTAAACTACAATATGTCATTGAACGCAATTCAATAGTACACTACCAACATAAAATTTCAGAAAAGAAAAAAAATTAAACCAAAGTACAACAACATTGCTAGGAAAATGAAAGTGTAGACCTATTGATGAAACTACATTCAAGATCAAATTGCTCACAGAACGAATTTTATTTTGAGTGTCATCCAACTGGATGAAATAAGCTTCAAGCAACATTTCCAAATTATCTACATTGTGATCATTGGAATGAGGGATAGTCAAACTTCCACTTGTTGCATAATTAAGCCGTTGAAGATGAGGGACAATGCTATTTTTTTCTAGTGATATAAAAAGTACATCAGGTTCCGAACTCACTTCCTTTCTTCATAATCTAGCAGCCTATAAAAACACGATTTTCTAGCAAATTTCTACCTATTCAAGAGAATACCTGATTACCCTATTAAGTTATCTTATGAAAACAACAATTTTATGTTCGATTTGGATATACTAAAAACATTTACAGACCTATACAAGCATTTGATGCACGCACTTAAATTCAACACCAGTGTATAAGTGTGATCTTTCGCCTACTATAGAATGCTCAACTCGGAAATCTTTGAAGAAGTATCTGTGCAAGATGATGAGTCATTAATTAGTAAGGCACAGTGGAGCCTTGAAATAGGAAGGACATCAAAGTACCCACAACTCATAGATTTATCAATATTCAAAGGTACCTAGCATTTATCTATCTTGCTTGGTGGCAAAAAGTTTGGAGATGTGTGATGTGTCCATTTTATGTGCATATTTTTAGATTTTGTGGGATTAATTTTATGCTCTTTTGTTATTAAGAGTTTGTGTTTTACATTGAAATTCTCTTAGGAGAGGTAAAATCAACCTTTACGCTCTTTTACCTTTGCTAAGTGGATTTTGTGAGACGGGGAAAGAATATCGAGACTTGAAGACTGGAGGCCATTGAAGACCATATTTTGAAGACTTTGAAGACTTTCTTTGAAGATTTAAGACTTGAAGAAAGGAAGAAACTTGTTGTGAAGAAGAGAACTTGAGACAAGAAGAGGAAAGAAGACAAATCCTAAATCTGGGTGCCCGTCGCGACTCGCGATGGACCCTTTCGCGATGAAGGGGTGGCCAAGACACTTTTGCCTTTTTTCTTGTACTATAAATAACATTCTATCTTCTCTCTCTTCTCACTTCTTCTCTAGCCTATTTTTCCCTCTTTCAAAACCCCTGTTTCTACCATTTTCATCATTGCTTTAGCTTGATTAATGTTTGGATTTTTTTGTTGATTAACATGGGTTTTAATAGCTAAACTTAGTACTTGGGAATAATTGAATAAGGCTTCCAGGCCCATGTCTTAAAAATATTTTGTAGCCTATTTAATGTTTTTACTATTATGCATTTATGGAGCATTGAATGTTGGTTGTTAATGCCATTAATGTTCTTGAAAGTTTGATTATGTGAATTACTTGTATGATTGATTGTTAGGGTTTGGGAAAAGTAGCTAATTTTTTCTCCTCTTGATATGAAATACAAGAGTACGAATTAGAGCTTTTGATTGTGTTGATGGGTTGATAGTTGCTAAATGAATGTGATGATGTTGAACTCGTTGCCATGTTTGTTTTAGGTAGCAAATGAGAGAAGTCTATGCACGTTGAACGTTCTTGACTAATCTTGTGTAAATGCATGAATTGGTTCAATACTTAAACATAGTGTAGTGTTTATAAGTATTACCAAGCTTGTTGATTATTTGTGCTCAAAATCATTAATGAGATACTTTTAGCCGTTTCCGACTAAAGGAGTCATTAGTGAGGTTTGACAAGAGGTGTCGAATTCCCTCTTGCAAACTACTATCTAAGAAGGATAGAAGATTTATCTTCACCACAAGTAGTTAAAGTAATGAATAGGTTGCATGTTCAATGATAGATAAGAGGCTTGGAAGTGAAAGTCAATTATGCCCAAGGTCCTGTAATTTGTGTTTTAAATCTCGTTCTCATAGTTTGTTGCATATTTAATATTTTTACCTTACTTTGCTAGTTACTTAGTCTTTAATTTCATAACTTAGGACAAACCAACCAACTCCCCCCCAATTTACACTACTGCAGGACAGGGGTGTTTGCACCGGTAATTTAGGGTAATAGCACCAGTATTTTGGTCCCCAAAAATACCGGTGCATATGTATAGGGGTGTAGAAACGCAACAAATTTGCACCGGTAAAATGGACCTGTGTAGAGTAGTATTTGCACCAGTATCTTATGTCGGTGTAAAATAGCGGGATCACAAAATGTTTGCATCGGTATTATTTGAAAAACTGATATAATACCGAAATATAGTTTGCACAGGTATTTTGCAACGGTATATAACCCATGAACCAGTGTAAAATGGTGATTTGTACACCGGTATTAAATCCGACACCGGGCTTTGTTTTGTAGTCGAAATATAGTTTTTTCACTAGAATAGATTGCACCGGTAATTTTTTACCCCAGTATTACTGTACTTTATGCACTGATATTATTGAAAAAATAAAAATAAATTATTTAAAATGTGAAATTTATTTACACTGGTACCTGCCTTATACCGGTGTATTATGTGGCTAAAATTTACAATGCGTAATTTGTTTTCCAATGGCCCATCCCGGATCATTTTTGGGGCAACGACAGCCAGAGATACTTGTGAACTATTATAAATTAAAAACTTTTAAATAGGTAAGAAATTTGAAACATTCTATTACGAAAATATGGCTCGCAAAATAAGTGAAAATTATTCCAACATGTGAAATAGAAGAAGTATCTTAAACATGAAATGAAACTAAGTAAAACACAAGTTTAGCATAACCAAACTCCATCCAAAGAATTCAAATATCATCAGCCATTCAATTTTAACCATCAACCTATTATGTCGTTCTTATCATCCATAAGTTGCAGCGTAGTGTTCGCCTGCTGCTGGTAGTCTCCGAGCTAAGCCCCACACCATCTCTCTGCTACACCTTGTTTCGTACACATGGTATGACCCTTTGCCCTCTGGGAAACTCTGTTAATTTCAAACTTACAATGTTAGTCAATAATGTTGCATTTACTAGAGACTAATAATATCAAATTTTGAGATGCAAGGTTTACCTCCAAGATATTGTTTGTCTCTCGGTGATTAACAAATTCTTCCATTAAGAGCATGATGGAGTACTCGCATTACCACGAACCATTCTGGATTTGGTGCCGCATGGGAAAAGTATATGTAATTACTAACCCTAAACATAAAATTTTATGGATGAAATGATAGAATGACTTACCATAATGTTGTTAATTTTCCAAATGTAGTTGGGTTCTGGCTCCATCTTTCTCTTCTCCCTTTGGTATGCTCAAGCAAGCCTATGAATAAAGTAAATTTAAATGGTTACTTCTTCCAGTTTATTATGAAACTAGGAATTTTTATTTGATTGATTGAAATACCTTGAAATGACCCTGTGATATGTCCATTTTATGTGCATAATTTAGTATTATTTTAGGTCATTTTTGTGCTCTTTTATATCAAGAGCTTGTGTTTTACCTTGAAATTCTCTTAGGAGGGGTAAGAGCAACTTTAGGCTCTTTTAGCTCTTCTAAGTGGATTTTGCGTGACAAGGGAAGAATACGGAGGCATGAAGACCGGAGGCAATTAAAGATCACATTTTCGAAGACTTTTGAAGACTTGCTTCAAAGACATGAAGACCGGAGGCCATCGAAGGCCATTTTTGAAGACATTGAAGACTTGAAAAATGAGTGAAATATCTATGAAGATAAATGTTTACCACAAGAAGAAGAAAAGAAAACATGATTAAATTCTAGCACTCGTCACGACCTCGTCATGAGGCCGTCATGAGTCGTGACCAACGGGTAGCCATAATTTAACCTTATCATTTTTTTTTACTATTAATAGCACTCTCTTTCCTCTCATTAATATCTTCTTCATCTGCATTTTTGGTACCATTTAGAACCCTATTTTCTTCCATTTTCATCTTTGAATTCTCTTGTATTATGTTTGGTTGTTTAGCATTAATTAGTATGAACTCTTGTAGCTGAATCTAGTTCTTGGGAGCGATTGAATAAAGCTTCCAAGCTTATGTAGTAAGATTCTATGTTTGCTCATTTATGAACACTTATTCGAGAGCATTTATTGTGTCATTAATGTTGTGTTTTACTTCATTTATACCATGAGTTGTTTGAGTATATGAAATGTTTGTAATATTGAAATGTTAGAGTGTTAGGAAAGTTGCAAATTTCGTAACTCATTTGATATGGAAATCCAATAGCATGGATTTAGAACTTCTTGTGTATAATGTGTGGTAATTCTTGCTAGATGAGTATGTTAATGTGGTTTGTTTTCATATTTGTCACATAGATGCAAAGAAAGGTTGAACCTTGAATGTTGTTTGTTCTAAGTTTAACCTAGTAAATGCTTTGTTTGGTTAAATGACTATGTCTTTGGTAGAAGGCTTTTTTTTACCAAACCTATTGTCCTTTGGGTGAAATTCCATTGATGAAATATCCCTATGATGTTGTTTGTCTAGGGTGATCATTAATGAGGTTTGCAAATGGTCGTTGTTTGTCTTTGCAAACTACTCTTAAGAAGGAATGAATGTTGATCTTTGAATGAGAAGTGATACCATTCCCCATAGACAATAAATATAATTGAATGAGTGAATGAATCAATAAGCTATATGAAGTTTGGAAGTGGAAATCGATTGCCCTCCGTTAGTTGTATTGCATGATTAGCATAGTTCTCTTGCTTTTCTAGTTGTTGTATTTCAATTTGATAACTTAGGATAAAAAAACCAACCAACCCCCCCACCCCCCGTGTTTACATGCTTTTATATGTATCTATATATGTATATGTCTGGTATATTTTCTCCTATATATGTTTAAACACTAGAAAAGATCCCTCTTCTCATGAACGACCCCAACTTGCCATAATTTAATTAATTGTAGATAGGAAGCATTAGAGATTAAAAGTATTAGCTTTGAGAGGTACGGCGACGACCTCCCAAATTTGGTGCAGCTGTCGAGGAAGAGGCGTTTACTTTTAAGTGTTTGGGCATATTATGTGTGATTATATGCGAATTGTAAATATCTGTTAGTTTACTTTTATTTTGATTTCTTAGTTGATTTGCCATTTTCACTTGACTTGGGGACGTATTGTTCGAGTTCTTGGTGCATGGTTCGTACGCGATCCTCTTCACAAGAACCCCTACACTACGACCCTGAGTTAGAGTTGAATTTGAGATAGGCTAGGAGGCTTTCTTTGGAAAGTGTGAATAACACTCCTCCTAGTGACCATTTTGTGGATACATCTTCCTCTATGGAACATCAACTTGAGCACGAAGATGAGCATCCAGGAGGGGGACCTCAACATCCTCCTCTCCAAGGTTGAGTCCTCCTCTCCACCAAAGAGAGATTCCTTTAGGGAAAGCTTTGTTGAGAGACATCATGGCCCCCAACCTTGATCAACAACCAATATGCATCAAGTATCCCGTGGTTGGACCAAACAGACACTTTGAGCTAAATACCAGGTTCATCAACATGCTACCCATTTTCCTTGGTAGGCAATGGGAGAATTCCAACAAACATCTCACCGAATTTTACTTCTTGTGCGGTGGTACGGTCCCCCGTGGAGTGCATGCAGATTTTTATAATTTGAAGGCATTCCCGTTCACACTAAGGGATGGTGCAAGAGATTGGCTCCACTACCTACCGCCCAAGAGCACTAAGAATTGGCTTGATATGAAAACAACGTTTCTAGCCAAATACTTTCCGACATCTAGATCCGCCGCTTTGAAGAAAGACATAAGCAACATCCTCCAATGGCATGAAGAATCTCTCTTCGACTATAAGGAGAGGTTCAAGAAGCTTCTTGCAAGTTGCCCTTATCATGGTTATTCATAGAGAGATTTGGTTTATTACTTCTACAATGGCCTTCTTGATGAAGATCAAAGGTTGATAAGAAGTTCTTGTGGTGGCACCCTTGGGGAAAAAACATCCTCCAAGGCTATGCAATTGTATGAGGAGCTAGCGGAAGAATTAAGAAACTTTAGCTCAAGGGCCAATTTGAGAAGGAGAAATTCAATGCCTGCAAGTGACTCTTCCAATAGTGGAAAGCTCGAGGATCAAGTCTCGACCCTTGCATCTATGGTCAAATCATTGATGACGAAGCCCGAGAATGAGCCACATGTTAAATCATGTGAAATTTGTTACTTGGCACATCCTACGGACACTTGCCCTACTTTGTAAGAGAACTATGTTAAGGAAGTGAGTGCCATGGGATATTAAGGGAATCAAGGCTACAAAGGCAACCAAGGATATCAAGGTGGGCAAGGCTACCAAGGTCACCAAGGCTACCAAAACCGGCCGTACAATTCGGGAAATCGTGATAACCCAAACCTCCGGTATGGAAGCCCTCAAGGAAGCCAAAATCCCAAACATATCGGCCTCCTTAACAACAATATAGGTCACTAGAACAACAATTTCAAAGGCTCTAAGACAAACCCCGAGACCAAGGGGAGAGCTCGAGGCTAATGAAGGATGAGGTGATGCGGACCATTCACCAGTTAGGCATGTGTGCAGAGAAAATTGAGAAATTCCAAGATGAAGCCAAGGTAAGTATCAATAACTTGGAAACTCAAGTGAGCCAAATAGCTCAAGTGGTGAATCGGATGGAAGCCCGAGAAAAGGGTAAGCTACCCTCCCAACCGGAGGTCAACCCTCGATGAAATGCAAGTACTATCACTTTGAGAGGTGGTAAAGATATTGGTTATCCCACAGTTTGTGAAGTTGTTGAGGACAAACCTAAAAAGCTTGAAATTCTTGAGAAAGAAGTGAAAGAGGAGAACGAGGAGGAGGCCAAAGAGCAAGCAAGGAAGGAAAGGAGAAGGAAGAGGAGATCACCATTGAGAAATCAATCTCCATTTCCAAACCTTCATCCCCCCTCACAAGAAGGCAAGAGTAGTGGAGATTCCTCCATATGTGCTGGAGCCACCGTTCTCGGAAGCTCTAAAAGACAAAAGGAGGAAGGAATCCAACAAGAACATCTACAAAGTCTTTCGTAGGTGTGAGGTAAATATCCCTCTTTTGAATGCGATTGACAAATTCCTAGCTATGCAAAATTTTTGAAAGAATTATGTGTAGTAAATAGGAAACAAAGAACGAAGAACAAGCTTAAAAATGGGAGAAGTGAACATGTCTCCGCTTTGTGCCAAAGGGAGTTACCCCCTAAATGTAGCGATCCTGGCATGTTCATGATCCCTTGCATGATAGGAAATAAACATTTTAAAAAAGAAATGTTTCAATTAGGTGCTTCGATAAATGTGATTTCTTATTCTTTGTATGAAAGCCTTAATCTTGGTACTTTGCAAAAAAAATGGGTGGTGATCCAACTAGCCGATCGTTCTAGTGCGTACCCTAAAGGTATCATCGAGGATGTGTTGTTTAGGGTGGATTCCTTAATATTCCCCGCAGATTTTTATGTCCTAAACATGGAGCATGATAAACATGCCACCCCAATCTTGTTGGGGATACAATTTTTCAAGACCTCTAGGGCCGTCATTGATGTGCATAACGGTACCCTCACCATGGAACTTGATGAGATTAAAATAGGGTTTAGCATAAATGACTCTATGAAGTATCCTCTTGAAGAGTATTCTTGCAATGCTATTGATTTTGTTGACAATATGGTGCAAGATGTTTTTGAATTGAGTGGTGATGATTCCATGTTAGTTTCTTTGGAAAATGATGTTGAAAATGCTTGTCTTGTGTATTCCATGGGTACTAACTTGAAGGAAAGCATTGAGGAGTTAAGCATCATTGAGGAAGTGGTGCAAAGTCCTAACCCTCTAGTCTTAGAGGAACCCAAAGAACCGGAATTCCTCCCACACTTGTGAAGGCTCCGGTGATTAAGCTTAAACCGTTGCTAAGTGACCTCAAGTATTCATTTCTTGGGGAAGGGGAGACGCTTCTGGTCATCATTTCAAGCAAGCTCACCAAGGAGCAAGAAGAAAAGTTGATGGTGGTGTTGCGGGAGAACAAGGAAGCAATTGGATGGAATATTTCCAACATCAAAGGCATAAGTACATCCACTTTCATGCATAGAATATTGTTAGAAGAAGATGCAAGACTCATCCGACAGCCCCAACGCCGTTTAAACCCACCTATGATGGAGGTGGTGAAGGTGGAAACCCTCAAGTTACTCCAAATGGGCATCATCTATCCAATCTCGGATAGCAAGTGGGTGAGTCCAACTCAAGTGGTACCTAAGAAGAGTGGGGTGATGGTGGTCGAAAATGAGAAGGGTGAAATTGTGCCCACCCGAGTTCAAAATGGGTGGCCCGTTTGCATTGACTACAGGAGCCTAAATGAGGAAACCCGGAAGGACCACTTCCCGTTGCTGTTCATTGATCAAATGTTTGAGAGGTTAGCAAGCCACCCCTTATATTTCTTTTTGGATGGGTAATCAGGGTATTTTCAAGTGGTTATCGCCCTAGAAGAACAAGAAAAGACCATCCTTATGCCCCTTTGGTGCGTTTGCTTACCGGCGTATGCCTTTTGGGTTATGTAACGCCCCAAAAATTTCCAAAGGTGTATGGTAAGCATTTTCTCAGAATTTGTTGAAAATTTTGTCGAGATATTCATGGATGATTTCACCATTCATGGTAATTATTTTGACAATTGTATAGCAAATTTGGTACAAGTTCTTAAATGTTGCATTGATATTAATCTTGTGTTAAATTCTGAGAAGTGTCATTTTATGGTAGATCAAGGTATTGTGTTAGGCCATGTTGTCTCCTCTAAGTATATTGAGGTTGAAAAGGCAAGGATAAACACAATTCAAACTTTTCTATATCCTACTAATGTGCGTAAAGTGCACTATTTTCTTAGCCATGCAGGATTCTATCACCAGTTCATCAAGGACTTCTTCAAGATAGCTTCTCTTTTATGCAAGTTGTTGCAAAAAAAAGAGGTGGAATTTTTTATGGATGAGGGTTGTAAAGGGGCCTTCGATATATTGAAAGGAAGGTTAGTTTCGGCCCCTATTATACAACCCTCAGATTGGTCGTTGCCTTTTGAGATTATGTGTGATGCTAGTGATTATGCCATTGGAATGGTACTTGGTCAAAAAAGGTGGGGGTAGCGCCTCACGCCATCTAGTACGTATCCATGTCTCTCAATGAAGCCCAAAGAAACTATTCCACCACCGAAAAGGAGTTTCTTGCAGTGGTATTTTCTTTGGAAAAAATTTCGATCTTACTTGGCTTGGTACAAAAGTTATTGTGTACACTAACCATGCAGCGCTTCGTCATTTGATGACAAAGAAAGAGGCCAAGCCAAGATTGATCAGGTGGATCCTACTCCTGAGTGAATTTGAGTTAGAGGTGCAAGACAAGAAAGGAGCAGAGAACCTCGTGGCTGATCACCTAAGCCGGTTGGCACCCTGCCAAGATAGTGAGGTAAATCTATTAATGAAGGAGCAACTACAGGAGGAGTTCCCCGATGAACAATTGTTCACTATCAGGGACCTCCAACCATGGTATGCCGACATTGTGAACTTTCTTGTCACTGGTAAATTTCCTCCTCACTTTTCTTAAGCACATAAAGATAAGCTAAAGAGCGATGCTAAATATTATGTGTGGGATAATCCCTTTTTGTGGAAACATTGTGTATACCAAGTTGTTAGGAGATGCATCCCCGATAATGAAGTGCATTTAATTCTCACCTTTTGTTATTCTCATGCATGCAGCGGTCATTTTGTAGGTAAAAGGACCGCTAGGAAAGTCTTGGAAAGTGGTTTTTATTGGCCTACTTTCAATAAGCATGCATATATGACAAGTGTCAAAGAGTAGGAAATATCTCATCTAGAAATGAGATGCCCCAAAAAGCTATGCTATATTGTGAAATCTTTGATGTTTGGGGTATCGACTTCATGGGACCTTTCCCTAGTTCTTATGGCTTTACATACATTCTTCTTTCCGTTGATTATGTGTCGAAGTGGGTTGAGGCAAAACCCACTAGGACTGACGATTCTAAAGTGGTTGCAGAATTCCTGAAAGATAACATCTTCTCTAGGTTTGGGGTACCCCGAGCTTTGATTAGTGACCGTGGCACCCATTTTTGCAATTGAACCATAGAGGCACTCTTGAAGAAGTATGGTGTCACTCATAAGACATCCACCGCCTATCACCTGCAAACCAACGGGAAAGCCGAAGTTTCCAATCGGGAAATTAAGTTCATCCTTCAAAAAATGGTTAACCCTAACAGGAAGGATTGGAGTTCTCGGTTGAATGATGCCTTGTGGGCATATAGGATGGCTTAAAAGACACCAATTGGTATGTCACAATACCGGTTAGTGTTTAGTAAGCCCTGTCATCTACCGGTGGAAATTCAACATAAGGCTTACTGGGCGGTCAAAGAATTCAATCTCAATATAGATGAGGTCGGTTTTCATAGGAAGTTACAATTGGATGAACTAGATGAGATCTGGAGGGAGTCCTATGAGAATGCCAAAATCTATAAAGAGAAGACAAGGGTGTGGCATGACAAGATGATCATTAGGAAGAAATTTGACGTTGGTCAAAAGGTCCTCCTATTCCAATCCCTCCTTCGCCTATTCCCAGGTAAGTTGAGGTCCTGGTGGATTGGTCCTTTTCAGGTGGTTAAGGTATTCCAGCATGGTGCAGTGGAGATTCTAGATCAAGCTAAGTCCAATACATTCAAGGTTAATGGACAATGGCTGAAACCTTACCACGAGAATTTTGTGCCGAAAAAAGGAGAGGATGTTGATCTCCTCGATCCGGTTTGTGAGTAAACCCCAAGAAAAGGGAGTGAGTCGTGCCGACGATGTTAAATAAACTTGGTTTTGATCATCCGGATTGTCATTCGTGACTTTCCGTTGATGTTGCTTAGTTTTGGATTTTTGTCATTCGTTTCATTATTTTTCTTTGTGCCTTTCACGGGTTGTTTTTCCATGATTTTGTAGCAATTTTGAAGCCAAGGCATTGGACTTTTGAAGGGAGAAATGCTTGGAGTCAAGAAGGAAAGACTTGGATAAGAGAAGGAATCATAAAATTTTCTAAGTACCAGGTTAGTAGTCCGTCGCGAGTCATGACCACATCGTTGCGAGTCACGATGGGTTTAGTAATTTTTGGTGAAATTTCATCTTTCAGCCTCCACTTTTTGTGAGTAGTGATGGTCTCATCGCGAGTCGCGATGAAGTGGTCACGAGTCACAACCAAATTAGGGATTTTAGCTGAAAATAGAGGTCTCGGTATCCACTTTTTGCGAGTCGTAATGGCCTCTTCCCAGGTCGCGATGGACTATCGCGAGTTACAACGGAGTTGTCACAAGCCGTGCCGTAATAAAAAATTTTGTGTTGAATTTCAGCTCCCGGCCTCCACTTTTCGTGAGTTGCGACGAGCCCATCGCAGGTTTCGACCAACGAGCTCTCGAGACATCATGCCCTTGAGACCTCAGGTCCTCGAGGGCCGAAGCCCTCGACTTGAGCTGAACCCGAAAGTCTATCACCCCTCGAGATGTCACCCTTTTGAGACCAGTCCTCGATGCCGCGAGCTGAACCTCTCGAGAACTCAGGTCCTCTAGGACAGAAGCCCTTGAGACCAGTGAAGCTTTTTATCTCCTCGAGACCAAATCTTTCATACTCGAGCCTAGCCAGACCCGAACCTCTCAAGACCAAATCTTTCATCTTCGATCCTAGCCAGACCCGAGCCCTCCCTACCCATCGCGAGTCACGACAAACACGTCGCGAGTCACGATGGGCATACATATCTGCTTTAAAAAATGGGAAAAACATTTTTTGCCATAAACATATCCACACTTCCGTTGCCGCGCTTCACCTTCCTTCGCCTTTCCTCCACTAAGCGACCACCGTTTACCGCCGCCCTCTGCCGCTCACAACCACCACTCCATACCACATCCCTTCTTCTCAATCTCCACCCACACATCACCATAAAAATTTGAAGAACACAAACCCTAGAGTTTGGGGGTTTTATGAATTTGGGAAATTCGATTTTTAATTGATTGTGGGCTTCCTCCTTTCTTCTTCCTAAGAATCTAAGTGGTAAATTTATTCACTTTATTGAGCTTCAATTGTGATTATGAATGTATACTCTATTTAATGGATATTGTGAAGATTATGAGTGATGCCTTAGGAAGTTAAATTGTTGGACCTTGGTTGATTTTGGTGAATATATAGTGGTTGCAATTTAATTTGATGGGTATTTTGTGCATATCTTGTGGTTGCGGTGTGGATTTTATATTTTGTGGTTGTGGTGTGGATTGTATATTCTATGGTTGCGGTTTGGATTGTATTGTGCTTGTTTAATTTTGGATTGTGTGCATTTGTGTTGCTTTGGCTAAGAATGGATTGTGACTTATGCTAGATAGGAGGCATGTTAGCCCTTGATTAAACATAGTTGTTATTTGGATAAAATGTTATTGTGCTTTGCAATGTTATTTTTCTTAGGGTAGTTTAGCCATAAGACATGGATGTTGACATTGTGAGTGTACTAATGGTAGCTAAACTAGTTGAGCACAACTATGGTTTTGAGATATAGCATATTGATTTCAATTATGTGAGAACTTCATGGACTTGAGAATATGGGCTTGTTGGACATAATAAGGATTGTATATGCAATTGTGATTAGGACTTGAACTAGTTGACTTGATTTTGATTTGGCTTGTGATGATGAACTACTTTAAGGTTGAGTATAAATTTTCAATATTGCATATACACATATTCCTGTGTGTTTGACTTGTTTGCTGTGGTTGTTAGATATGGCCCCCACGAAGAGACCCATGACTCCCCCCAAGGTGGGTGCACCACCGCTCCACCTCCGCCTCCTCTACCAACTTTGGAATTGAGCCATGTACCTCCCCCCAGATAGATACATGGGTTTGACCTAGACCACCGGGTCCTATGCTGAGAGGTGGGAGGCCCTGGTGAGTCGTCAACTCAAGAAGACAAGCTTTGTAGATATGCCCACACTAGATGCTCTTGGGCTCACCCAACCTGTCAGATGCCTCCTCACACAAGGGGGGAATGGAAAGGTTCATGAGTAGGAGCGCGCCCTTTTACCGGAGATACACGCTGGAGTTCCTATCCACAGTCCATATAAGCAGCATGAGCGGTGATCAACCATACAAGGGGTACATTGCTTTTCACTTGGATGATATATCTAGGCAAATGAATGTCTCACAGATTAATGAGGCATTTGGATTTAACACTGCAGAGATACGGGCCAGGCTGGACCTAAAGGCCCAAGAGCGATCGATCGAGGATGACATGCATTTTTGGAATGTCATCAACATGAGGCCAAAGAACTCCCATGATAAGAGTAGTGTCATTATCCACCCTGCACTCCGTTATGAGCACCAACTTTTGGCTGGCACAGTACTTTGCTTCGCAGAGCTGACGAATATGCCAGACAATGACATTCACTTTTTGTGGCACTTAACTAGTGAGGGACCAGAGAATCATGGAAGTGGTAAGAAAGCCAAAGGGGGAGATCATGGTCGGATGCATGATAGGCCTTTTAGCAGAGTACTTAGGATTGGTTCCTCCGGCTGAATTTCCGCGCTTAGGGAGGCACACTTCCTATCTTATCACTGCTGAGAGGTTAGTTAGATTTGAGATGCTCAGTGCCACACAGACCACAGGGCTATTCCATTGGTTGTATGGCGCGAGGAAGGTCACATTCATGACACTTCCTTAGCCCAACAAGACGAAGCTGGAATTTAATACACCTCTAGAAGACTTGGCGATTTCACCTGATTCCTCATGTAGAGATGCATTCTAGTGCGAGCTCTTGGACCTTGGCCCAGCTCCCGTCCAGCATAATGATAGTACCCTACCTTTTTTTGAGTGACAGCAGTAGCAGCACTCCCAGCAGGACTCTCCGCAGCCTCCATCGGAGACCGAGCCGATGCATGAGGAGCCGATCCAAGAGGATGATGTGCCACCTCACTATTCCTAGCCTCCACCAGACTTCTACGAGTGGATGATGCAGACTATGCATAATGGATTCCACCGCCAGGACAGCATGATATTGGAGCATAATGTATTTGTCTCCCAGACCTTGATCGATATGGATGGGGAGATTAATCATCTGTCAGCTCGCATCCATGAGATACAGTCCCAGGTAGGTGGTGTCTCAGGCCCCGATCTGGGAGCGGTGAGGCAGAGAGCTAGGAGGCAGAGGAGCACGAAGTGGCTGGCTCATTATCAGCAGCGCTATTTTGGCAATAACCCTTCTTCCTCACACCAGTGACTTGTGAGCACCATATATTTACCCTTTCAATACTTTTCTTTGTACGTTTTTGCCATATTGTCTACATTGTGGGCAATGTAGTGTTCTAAGTGTGGGGAGGGGTATCTACTTTGAGATGATTGGGGTTGAAGATACTTTTGGAGATACTTTTGCATAACTCTTTTGATTTGTTTTGGATATTTTTCCTTTTTGTTTTGGGATGTTTTTCTTTTGATGTACTTGGATAATGTTGGCTTTGATACTTTTCTTAGCCTTAACATTTGGAAAGCACTATGCTACTTTTGGATTGGAGAAACGTGAAAAAAGAAATGCTGAAAAATTTGAAAAAAAATATATAATGAAAAAAAAGAATCTCACTAGGATGAAAACCCGAAAGGGCTCCTAGGCAAAATGAGAGAAAATGAGAGAAATTGAAAAACTGTTAAGTGTTCACTCATTTTCTGTCGTTGGAGTCATAAGATTACGGTGACCTTACGGATGGATCAGGTAGCTTGACATCTTGAGGACCTTTTGGGAGTGAAAAATTTAATGGGAGAAAATGAAGTAAGTTATGAAACTCTTCATCGTTAATATGCTTCGTTTTTTAGGTTGATAAATTGATGTAAAGTGAAGCATGTGTTTTGAACCTTATACATGTCTTTAGCTTCACCTTTTATCATTGGATTTGGGATTGTCAATTCGGGATTTGGAGATATTTTAGGGATATCAATGAATTGATGGGTTGATATGGTTTGGGTAGATATATAGATCCACAGTCTTCGTCGAATTCTTGTTCCCAACGGTACCACCACAAGAACCCTTCACTAGTCTTTGATCTTCCTCAAGAAGACCATTGTAAAATTAGTAGATCAAGTCTCCCTCCGAATAGCCATGGTAAAGGCAGCTCAAGAGAAGCTTCTTAAACCTCTCCCAATAGTCGTAGAATGACTCATCATGCCATTGGAGGATGTTTCTTATGTCCTTCTTCAAAGCGGCAGACTTTGAGGCCGGGAAGTACTTGGTGAGAAACATTTTCTTCATGCCAAGTCAAGTCTTGATGCTTTTGGGTGGTAGGTAGTGGAGCCAATCCCTTGCACCATTCCTCAATGTGAATGGGAACACCTTCAATTTGTAGAGGTCTTCATCTACTCTGTGGGGAACCGTACCACCACACATAAAGTGGAATTTAGAGAGATGTTTGTTGGCGTTCTCTTCTTGCATACCAAGAAATATAGGTATCAAGTTTATCAACCCGATCTTAAGCTCGAAGTGCTCGGTTGGTCATACCAATGTATATTCTATGCACATCGGTTGTTGATCAAGGTTAAAGGCCATAACATCTCTCAGTAGAGCTTGCCTCAAAGGAATAGCTCCTCCAAGAGGAGGATCTCTTCCTTGAAGAGAAGGATGTTGAGGTCCTTCTCCCGGATGCTCATCTTCATGCTCATCTTGATGCTCCATAGAAGTAGAAGTAACTGCAAAATGGTCACTACGAGGGGTGTTATTCACACTTTCCGAAGAAAGCCACCCAACCCTTCTCAAATTCAACTCTAACTTGGGGTTGTAGTGCAGGGGTTCTTCTGAAGAGCATCGCTTGCGAACCATACACCAAGAACTTAAACAATACGTCTCCAAGCCAGGACAAAATGGAAAATCAACTAAAAATAAAAAAACAAGCAAACTAACAAATATTTACAACTAGCACATAGTCACACATAATATGCCCAAACACTTAAAAATAAAATACTTTTCCCCAGCAGCGGCGCCAAGATTGGGAGGTCATCGTCGTACCTCTCAAAGTTAATATTTATAAGCCCTAAATTCCTACCAATTACAACTAAGTATATAGTGGCAAATTTGGGTCGTCCACGAAGAAGAGGGATTTTCCTAAGGGTTTAAACATATAAGACGGAAAACATACTAGGCATAGATATACACACGCGTACACATACACACACACATCCACACCTATACCCCCCCCCACACACACATATATATATATATACGCACCGGTACAAATTCATGAGTACAGGTATACCGCTGCATATGTAACCAATTGCACCGGTATAAATTCATGAGTACAGGTATACTGCTGCGTATGTAACCAATTGCACCGGTATTTATCATGTTAACATTAGTACCAGTGCAAATAAGTTCATACGCACAGGTGTCCTATCAACCGATGTAAAGTTCACCTATTTTTACACCGATGTTGGTTCTACTTGTGTACCAATGTCAAATATATTGCACCAATATTATTCGAATTGGTATTTGTACCGGTGCAATTGCTAATATGTGCACTGGTACAGGATTACCGGTGTGTACGTATTTACCCTTTTTATTAATTTTACGCGAAGAGGTAAAATTTTTAAACCGGTAATGGGAAAAATTTGCATTTGTACACTGGTTACAATTAGCACCGGTATTTTCTTAATACCGGTGCAAAAATATATTCTTATTCTTGAATTTTGGCGCTAAAACTTTTAGTTTTCACACCGGTATTGTGATTGTACCGGTGCATGACAGGAAAATATGCTCATTTTGGCTGAAAATCTACACCGGTAATGATTTTATCAGTGTAAAATGCTTCAAATGTACCAGTAAAGTCTAAATACCGGTGTAGAAAATAGCATTAAATGCTCACCTACCCCCTTTTTAGCGGGTGAAAAATGGGATTTTTAGAAGAAGAAGTTCATTAATGGCATTTTTTGGTTGATGAAGGCATTGAATTCTCCACAATGAACATCCTTGAAGATTCTTTTTTTTAATTACATTTATGGATATTAAGGATTTCATGTATGGTTTTGGTTAGTAGAGATATTTACATTTTGTGTTTGATCATTCGATGGTGATTGAGATGGAATTGTAGCTATTAGTTTATGATTTGTTCTCAAGGTTGTTGTAGTTATAAGGCTATGGAATTGATTCTTATAGTGTTGGTCATGTTAAGAATGTTGTAATTTTAATGTTGGTGTATATTGTGCATTTATGATGTTGCATGATTAGGAAGTCATAATGAATAATTCTATTGTATTAAATGTGTTGAAGTTTAATAGTTGGACATTTATTGATATGTAGAGTTGTATCGCGTCATCGAGAGGCGTAAGCATGTGTATGCCAATGTCAGTAGGGTGAGCGATTAATATATTATATCCGTGGATGAGTTCTTGGAGCATGGTTTTAGTTGAGAGAAGTGAATATTATGTCCCTGTCATGAATGTGGAAATTTAATTCATACTGATAAGAAGCACACCTTGAAACTCTATTTGTATAGCCGGGGATTTACGAAAGATTATGTTGTGTGACCTTTCATGGGGAAAAATCACCACCGGAAGTGTGAGTTAGTAGTGAGGGAGAGTGTTTTGGGGATGCTAAGTTGGATGACATGTGTGAGGAGGTTGTTAATGAGTTTAGAGGGAGGCCTGAGGTTTTGGCTAACTTCTTTGGTGAGAAGGATACGCCATTGTATCCCGGTTGCAAGAAGAAAGACACGGTCATGCCGTGTTTGATGGATTTGTTTAATTTGAAAGGTTTTAGGTTATTGAGTGATACATGAATAAATTGCTTATGTTTTTGAATGAAAAGCTTCCACCCGGTAATGGGGTTCCTGATAACCTTTATGAAGTTAAGAGAATTCTGTTTCTGATGAGATTGAAGTATGTAAAAAATACATTCTTGTCCAAATGATTGTGTCCTATACAGGGGTGACCTTAAGGATAAGATTGTTTGTCCAGTATGTAATGTGTCGCGTTATAAGAAGAAGAGAAATGTGACTGTCGCTGGAGAGCATGTTGTGCCGGTGAGGAAGCGGGTGCCCGCCAAATGTATGTGGTATCTTCCTATTATTCCAAGGATGAGAAGGTTGTTTAACAATGAAAAGGATGCAATGAACTTGACGTGGTTCGTTGATAGGGGAGGTTGTAAAGATGCCGGTATAATTCGACACCCGGCAAACGCAGACCGGTGGAAGAAATTTGATAGGATATATCCACACTTTGCATCCGAACCTAGGAATTTGAGATTTTCTTTGTGTACTGATGGTATGAACCCATTTGGGAATATGTCCTCGAAACACAGCTCGTGTCTGGTTATGCTTGCCATTTACAATCTTCCCCTATACTTGTGCATGGAGAGAAAATATGTGGTTAAGCCCAACATGATTTTAGGCCCAAAACAACCTGGAAATGACATAGATACTTCTCTTGCCCCTTTGATTGAAGATTTGAAGGTGATTTGGTCAGAAGACACCTTAATGTTTGATGGTTGTAGTGGTGAAGAGTTTACATTGAGTGCGATACTCTTTTGTACCATAAATGATTTCTCGGCATATGGCAACCTTTTCGGGTGTGTGGTCAAGGG
The DNA here is from genome assembly GCA_037428765.1 of Rubia yunnanensis. Taxonomy (NCBI): domain Eukaryota; kingdom Viridiplantae; phylum Streptophyta; class Magnoliopsida; order Gentianales; family Rubiaceae; genus Rubia; species Rubia yunnanensis. Next base: position 48,977,811 of record CM075068.1, on the reverse strand, counting down.
TCACAAGGATTGCCCAGTTTGCAAGGATGAGACAAATTACCATCAGTTCAAGATAGTACCAGTGCAATATCTTGATGAACTGGATCGAGATGTTGTTGTTGTTCTATGCCATTTGGAGAAGTATATCCCATGTCATTCTTTGACATCGTGGTGCACCTAGTGGTACACTTGATTAGGGAGATACGTATGTGCGGGCTTGACAGAATGCACTAGATGTACCCCTTTGAGCGCCACATGGCTATTTTCAAGGGTTATGTTCATAATCGTAGTCCGCTCGATGCCTCCATTGTTCAGAGGTACGTCACTGGAGGACCCGACTGTGGAAGGCGGAATGAGATTCCACATTCCAAGGGTACGCTTCATACACCCTATCACGCTAAGTTGATAACGGTTCACCTGTATGTATTGCGTAATAGTAGCAAGACGGTAACATATGTTGGAAGAGATTCATTCAGACTAGCCCCCAAATAAAATTCAGGTAGAGCAATATTTAAGGTTTGATAACTGGTTTTACAATCGTTGTAATGTCGACAAGATGCCCAGTAACCTACGGGCATTTGCAAGGAAGCCGAACTGCACCATTAGATGATACCTTGGTTATGACATTAATGGCTTCAGTTTCTCAATATTGGCGAAGGACAAGAAGAGCGCCACTCAAAATAGTGGTGTATATATTGAATCTGAATCCATGTGGCAGGCAAGAAAGAGAGATAAACATCTGGTTGTTGCTGTGATGTTTTTCAATGGGGCGATTGAGGAAATTATGGAGTTGGATTATGTAGATTTCAAGATTGTTGTCTTCAAGTGTCGTTGGGTGGAACACGGTTCCGGTGTTGTTGTTGAGAAGCCTATGGGGTTCACGTTGGTTGACTTGAATCATGTAGGATATGAAGATGGCAAGTTCATCTTAGCTACCTAGGCACAAAAAGATTTTTACATCAAGGACCCCTCGAATGAGAAGTATCATGAGGTGTTGCATGGGAAGACGTTTTACTTTGATGAGGAGATTGATCAGCCCTCCATAACTGATAGTTCAGAGTTCCCATCAGTATTTTCCGGATTGGAAGATGTTAGGGAACCCATTGTTGGAAGGCGTTCTCACGGCGATGGGCTGTGAATAGATGAGAGAGGTGAAATAATAGGTGGGGACAATGTCTTGAAACGGAAGTGATAGATTGGTTGTTTTCGGCCATTGTTTTTGTGACCTTGTTTTGTGAAAAATTGTATGATCATTCAGCAATTTAGCGTGTAATGTATTTAATTGACACTCTTTTATGAATTGGTTGGTATGATCCGTGATTTCAATGGAGTGTGTATGACTTGAACCTGTGAAAATGTGTTCAAATTGAGATTAAATTTTTGAGTAGGTGATGATTTTTTACATTGGTAAAGATGAAATTACCGGTGTAGAAAAATAGGGGAGGGACTCTGTTTTGTACTTATGCACCGGTACTCCTACCGGTACACAGTACTTAGAAAATGTTTTGGTCTTTTTGCTCTGAGTCCGAAAATATCAATTTTTTTGGCATTTAAAGCGGCGTAAAGCAGCTGCTTTTTGTAACATTTGCACTGGTAATTTTACCGGTGTTGGGTACTTTGAAAAAATTTGGAAATTTACTCTCGGGTCGGATTAGATAAAAAAATATTTAAAGCAGCATAAAGTAGCTGCTTTAGGCCTCATTTTACACTGGTATATGTATAATACCGGTGAATAAAAAACGTTCCCTTTTTTAAAACCCAATCAGCACCCCATTTTCACAGTACTTAGAATTTATATCTCTCACACCATACCATCTCCATCACTACCCATCTTTGATGAAATCCTATGTAGGTTGGCATATAATCAAGTAAACCACTGCAATGCCTCTATTGTATAATTAATTATAAATTGCATATGAAATAGAATCATTGAGAATGTGAGATCATGAATATCTTGACTTGCACGTAAGGTGTTTGATGAAATGACTCAATGTCTTTCTTAGGAAATACCTCCAAAATCTAATTCAAAAAGGATACGCCATTCAACGTCTCCATCATTGCCAAAGTCATCACCGCACCTTTACCCGGATGGTACCTTCGTGTCCGAGGAGGCAAGGTTGGTCCATGAGTCTTACAAAGAATGGGGTTATCACATAGAGAGAGGAATTGAAGCATCTCTCTCATTCGAACAAACTATCTGAAAGCTTGGGTGGGAAAAATTCTGCGAGACTCCGCAACCATTTAACCTGACCATTGTAAGTGAGTTCTGTCCAAACTTGAAGTGCTGGCCGAGCTATGATCACGTGTATTGTAGAGGTAAAACTGTTTTTGTGACATCATAATCTATCAATGGCTTGTTTAGGTTGCCTAATGTTCCAAACGATGAAGACGAGTTTCTCGCACTACATTTTCTAGGTGATGATGGCTATATTCTACAACAACCAATTGAGAAGGAGATCGATGGGACGGTAACTAGGGTAGGTACAGATATAGATGAGTTGATTAGACCAGGTTGGAGCAAAATACCTAAGAAAACTCTAACTCCGGAAATGAATGGGTGGTACCACTTTGTGGTGTCTAGAATCCATCCAGTAACTGTTAACACAGAAGTTCACAAACTTCTCTTCACCTTCTTGTATGCAATAAAGAGGGAGCTTCGATGGAATATTGTTCGTCGAATTTTTCCTATGTTGCAGAGGGAACGTGATAAGATGGGATCTTATGCCTATTGCAGTATCATCTCTACGTTTTGTTCAAGAGCGGGAGTTAGTGCCTGTGCACATAACGTGTATGGCTAATCAATGGGTAAGTTTGCGTGGACTCTTTCTATAGGCTGATAACTGACATGCCTGTTGCTACTATTGAATCCAGAGTTGCTGCATTGGAGGTCGGTGTAGCAAACTTACTTGAAGAATCCAAATACCAAAGATCCTGGTAGGAACATATGGCCAAGGTTATGATGTATCAATTTCCTAATGCTGTGGCAGCAGTCGGGAATTTTTTGACCTTTCGCATAGGTGATGTCGAGAACATGGACGTTGGCACAAGTAACCGTGATGGTGATGCAACAGGACCAGCTGATGGGGTAGAACCATTTTCTCAATATTATTCGTAGAAAACTTGTATTAGCAGTTAGGAAGAGTAGATTCTGTACTCAACTTTGACTGTGTTGCACTTAGATATATTGACATTCTTACTTTTGACAAACATGCACGATGATGAATCGAATAAAAATTTTGTGCATTGCGTTTATTGAAATTCTATCCGTCAAATACACTCATGAAGACCAAAAAGATAGTCCAAATGTAGTTAGCCTATTTTTTTACTTTAGGACTGCCGAATATGGTGCGTTATATTCCTAGAATGATTAGAATTGCAAACAAATTAGAGCATTGGGAGCTATGGAGGTTCCCCAAGTAAATTTGTGGGGAATAGTGTAATTATGAAAAATATAGTGCAAGCATTCATTATTGGTTTTACAGGACCTTTCTTCCGCCAGTAGGGGTCTACAAATGCATTAACACGATTTTTGTGTATTGAATTGCATATATGTGGAGCCAATTTTATATTCCGACCCTTCCAAGATTCTTGGAGGGACTAAATTGCAAAAAGTAAAAATTTTACTCGTAAATTGAAATTGCAATCCGATCGAACCGAATGGTCCACAAAACAATGTTTTTTTATTTTCAAGTAAAATATGCAGGGAAACGAATGGTTCCGAGATCCGTATTTAGTTTCGAAGATGTTTGGATTATATATATAAACATTGAAGTAAACCCTTACCGTTTACTTTACAACACCTACTAGCGCTTTAGGACGAACCACCACCCAGGCACAAATATGTTTCAATTATGATTTAATCCTGGAATATTCAATTTGATTATTTATGTAGTTTCCTAACATGTCGTAATCGCATGTCACAATTAGGGGGACCTAATTGCAATAAATGCATACAATCAACTTTGCGGGTTCCTCGGTACCGTTGAGGTATGAAACATTACTTATTCAATCTAGAGCATTGGAAAATTCCATCTGGGCTGATGGAAAAGTGCTTGAAGGGGTCGAACGAAATGTTTGGGGTCAATCTGCAAATTTTTTGAAATTAAACAATGCTTAGAAATGTCACCGTACGGGGCCAATGTGTGATTGATATTTGTGAAACAAATAGTACAATGTCTATTCATAATAATTGAACGTTAATTTGATTAATTGGGGTCATTTGAAAAATGCACGGGAGGCAAATGCAATAAGTGATAATTTAAATAACTAATAAAAAATTTTACATCGGTAATAATGAAGAAGTACCGGTGTATTTGTACAACATTTTGGTGTGCATTTCAATATTTTAAATTTTTTGGATTTTTAATAAGGATCGAAACATTTTACACCGGTAATTTAAGATTTTGCACCGGTAGATATACCGGTGCTGGAAAGTTAGAAAAATTAAGGAAATTACTCTCGGGTTGAACATTTTTTTCCAAAAATAGATTTAAAGCAGCTGGAGTCAGTTGTATTTTGCATATTTTTACACCGGTATTTTCCTTTTATACACCGATACTATATACCGGTGTACAACACTTAACCAAAAATTTTGTGTGTTCCTCTCGAGTCAAAGGAAAATTCATTTAAAGCAGCTGCTTTTCTTCATTTTTTACACCGGTATTGTTACCGGTGCTGAATAGTTAGCAAAAATTCTCGCCCATTTTCACTTTTCTTACACCGGTATTGTATGTATTACTGGTGTAAAAAACGTAGCTTCTGAAATCAAAACCATTTGAAACGGCCATAACTCCCGCAATTCATCATATTCTTATCTTCAAATCCTTCAATTTCTCTTTCAAAGCCGCCAACCACTCCAACCATTCAATCCTTAACTCCTCATCAACCATTGTAGCTCCTCATCTCCCATTCCATCCCTATAAAGCGTGGAGCAACACAAGAGAACCAACAAAAATGAGAGAGGAAGTTGGGGAGAGAAGAAAGTACTTGGCGATCCGTTCTTGGCGAGTTTGGCAAAAGGGAGTAACAATAAAAACGCTCCATTGGTGAAGGTAAGTGTTGGGGTTTATGTTACCATGGGTACCAAGTAAAATTCTCTTCAAAAAACCATTCCATCCCTCACGCACAATACATGTTCGATCAATTGCCTCTATGACCAAAAATATGTAAATCTACAAAAAGTTGAATGATACTCTTGAATGGTATGTTTATACAATTGTGGGGAGTAAATGTTTTGCTGTTTTTGTGGATGGGTGATGTAGTTTTATAGTATTTTTGTTGGTGATACTGTTGATAGTCACATTAGGGGGGAAAGAGAATTGCTCGGTTGTATGCCAAATTTATGAATGCAAAGACATTGGTATGGTATTCGATCAACTTCTATAAGGTTCCATTTCATTCTATATCAAATTTCATGCCTTAATTGTTCAAGTTCTATGCCATGTTATGCAAACTTTAATGCCTCACATGATGTAGTTTCATCTATAAATTGTTAAATTTCTATGCCATGTTTTGCTCAAAAGTTTTACGAACTAGTTGATCAAGTTCTACGCCACGTTTTATCAATGTTGATCTTTAAGTACCATTATTGTGTGAACCTTCTTGGATTGAGAATTTCCAATTCTACTTTTGTAGATACCGCCAAAGAATGGGGGAAAATTCAACACGAAGAAGAAGTGGTCGGTTATGAAGAAGGAAGATGAGGTGAAAGATGTGGTTGATTAGGAGGTGGGTGTGGCAGACCAAAACCACCGCCAAAAAGGATCCCATTGAAGATAAATTTGAGGAAGAAGCAACTCAAATGATTGACCCGTCTAGTGAAGAGAAGGAAAAAGTCACGGAACAGGGTGATGTTATTGTAGGGGATGTTGAAGGAGTGGACGCCAATAAACAGTTGGCCAAAACACAATTCGCAAGGGAAATGGAAAGAGCACCATCAAACAAAGGGAAACAATTAATGAAGTGGACGATGACTTGACAAAAGCTGGAGGGAAAATGGAGAAAGATGAGACAAATTTGAGGTAAAAATTATTTGAGGAGCCGGGGAACTAGTATGTGTCAGTCTGTGATGCTGGCAAAGCATAACACTCCAACTTTCGTTGCGTTTGAGTTCTGTGGGAATCAAGTGTTATGCATTAAGAATTGGTCAGCGTGGCATGCTTATAGAAATTACATATGATTTTGGTAAGGAAGAGGAATGAAAAGATGTTCTGGTAAGACTATCGACAATTATAATTTAAATTTTTTATGAAATTGTAAGGTCTTAGTGAAGACGTGATTAATGACGATTCATTCCAGGATAGCTTCACGATTGAAACACCTGTGATAGATGGGCAACCATCAATACTAAAGAAGGGGGTTACAGAGAGGGCAAAACACCAACATAGGAATTGGAAGACAAAGGTGGCCATTACGTTCATTCACGACGTGGAAAAAGGTATCAATAAAACATGATTACTTGCATGGGAGAAGTACAAGTGGATGGATAAAGACGAATGTCACTTGTTTGAAAAGAGGCGTCGATATCCAGATTTTTAGGTATGATGAAAAAATAAATACTTGTTAAGAGACATGTTTCCCACAAATTCTATTCAACTCAATTTTCATTTATAACAGCAACAGAGGCTTATGGTGACAAATATTGAATGCAACAAAGGCATGGATTACACGCACCACACGGGCAGAAGGGGCAATCGATACATCCGTGACAAATTGAGTAAGGATCTGAAGGAGAATGAGAGAATGAGGTTAACCGCCGAGGGATTCACTGGCGAGGAGATTGAGAAACAACTCAGTCAAAGGGACTTCACACCTGACAGATCTCTTGTCTACCTTGAGGCAAACAAAGATAAGAAAGGGTTATACACATCGAAAGAGGTTGAGAAGATGGCACCGAACGTTGTTAGTTATGCCAAAATTGACCATTTAAATTAATTTTTTTGTGTACTTCACATTACTAAAATACACAATTGCGTTCCTATGTGGTTCTCAGTTAAAATTGAACGAGCTTAAGGGAAAAGGAGCATTGGAACTGTAGCCGGGTGAGGACATCCTCATAAAAGTCACAAAGAAGAAGGATCACCCGGGCAGCTACAGAGGAACTCAGATGGGTCTACCCACAGTGGTGGATGTTCCTCATCTCTCCTGCAACAAGTGTGGTAACAGTTCCTCGGCCAAGGAGATAGCTCGGAGGAAACCATCTAACGATACTCTGGTCGTGAAATCCATGGTATCGTACATGGAGAAATTGGTGAAGGGCTTAGCATCTGCAAGTGGTGTTCAGATTCTGCCAGGCCTTGACAATCCCAAGAAGTTTATAGAGAAGGCGATGGATGACATTTTTGCAGCTGCTACAAAGTCCAGTGAAGAGCCCAGTAACGGAGAAGGAGATGAAGAGGTACACTGTCCATAATCGATGCATGTCTTATACATTGATTTACACATTTGAAATATCTCCATAACCATTTTATCGATTCACCTAAATATTATACGAATAGGATAGAGAACACGTGACTCTTTTCATCAAAGACATAGTCGGGAAGAAGAAAATGGTCGCCCATGGCCTGCGACAAGTATCTCATCATCGAGATGTCTAACAAGGAAGTGTTGCCCATGTCAGAGTATGCGAGCCAGTCCTCCGTCCTAGGGCATGATTTCCCTTGGCGGACCATCACTTTGATAATGTTAAAGAGGTGCTCAATAGTATCGTGGATTAGACTGTATCCTTAATAGGCAAGGTAAGTGAGCAATCGAGTGACATCGATGAAATCAATGTCGGAGGTGATACGGATGACGATGATGAGGAGGTTGTGATTCTCACCAGTAACGATGAGGTACATTCTTGTAACACATTATTTTTCAATTCCTCAAAGTACTTTTGTGAATCCCTATTCATTAATCCTTGTAACAGATACTGGTGAGCAAAAATCTCAGCCGATGGCTAATTTCTGGCCATCTGCAAGACTAAGATTAAAAAGGCTGCAAAAATAGGTAATGCATTAAAAAAAGTCCCATTATTATTCATTAACAATGACAGTTCAATACTACATGCTCAAGTGATCATTTCGTATCATTTCACGTTCGCAGATTGTCAACAAACGAGACCTGACAGATTGGTCGATTGGGGCAATTCTTAAAGGAAGGAAATGTCGCTATCATGGAAATGATAAAGAATAAGGACTGCATGTTCTTCCCAGTGTTCCAACCATCAACATTCACATGTCATTACACCTGCGGTGTTGGAATAGAAGTTCTGGTCAAGTTCGGGAAGAAAATGGGAAACCTGCATTCGATGACCTGGATCGATAATGGGCAGGTCGATGTGTGGATGGGGTGAGTTTCAATACTTACAACCTTTATGTTTTTTAATTTATCAATAATTCATTTTCATGTACGATTAACGTTACAGGCACCTGTGGGAGAAAATATATGAAACTAATTCAGGCCGCGTCCAATTCTGCCCATCCAGCTCTGGCAACCAAACCAACTTCGAGCAGGAGGTCGAACTCCATTTCAAACAAATTTGGGAAACAATGAAGGCAACGGATGCTGAGTTCTACATCGTACCCTACATAAGAATGTAAGTATTTCTTCCTGATAATTACATTCACATTTCAAACCACTTCTGTTTCATTAATTTGCTAACATAATTTTTCGACATCGATCATTGGTACCTCATCATTATCCATCCCCAAAAGGAGGAGGTTTTCACTCTGGACACATTGTCAGGGGGTATCAAACCAATTAACTTGGTCGAACACAAGGTGGAAGGTCGTCGTCGTACCTCTCAAAGTTAATAATTTTAATCCCTAATGCTTCCTATCTACAATTAATTAGATAATGGCAAGTCAGGGTCGTCCATGAGAAGAGGGATCTTTTCAAGTGTCTAAACATATATAGGAGAAAACATACTAGGCATATACGTACATAGATACATATAAAAGCATGTAAACAAGACGGCGGGAGTTTGGTTGGTTTTTTTATCCTAAGTTATCAAATTGAAATACAACTAGCAAAGCAAGAGAACTATGCTAATCATGCAATACAACTAAAGGTACGATGTAAATGATAATTAATGGAGCCTTTGGGGCAATCAATTTCCACTTCCAAACTTCATACAGCTCATTGATTCATTCACTAATTTAATTACATTTATTGTCTATGGGGAATGTTATCACTTCTCATTCAAAGATCAACATTCATTCCTCCTTAAGAGTAGTTTGCAAAGAGAAACAACGACCATTTGCAAACCTCATTGATGATCACCCTAGACAAACAACATCATAGGGGTATTTCATCAATGACATTTCACCCAAAGGACCATAGGTTTGATAACAATAAGCCTTCTACCAAAGACATAGTTATTTAACCAAACAAAGCATTTGCTAGGTTAAACTTATAACAAACAACATTCAAGGTTCAACCTTTCTTTGCATCTATGTGAAAAATATGTAAACTAACCACATTAACATACTCATCTAGCAAGAATTACCACACATTATACACAAGAAGTTCTAAATCCATGCTATAGGATTTCCATATCAAATGAGTTAAGAAATTTGCAACTTTCCTAACACTCTAACATTTCAATCTTACAAACATTTCATATACTCAAACAACCCATGGTATAAATGAAGTAAAACACAAAATTAATGGCACAATAAATGCTCTCCAATAAATGTTCATAAATGAGCAAACATAGAATCTTACTACATAAGCTTGGAAGCTTCAATCAATTGCTCCCAAGAACTAGATTCAGCTACAAGAGTTCATACTAATTAATGCTAAACAACCAAACATAATACAAGAGAATTCAAAGATGAAAATGGAAGAAAATAGGGTTCTAAACAGTACCAAAAATGTAGACGAAGAAGATATGCATGAGTGGAAAGAGAGTGTTATTTATAGTAAAAAAATGATAAGGTTAAATTCTGGCCACCCGTTGGTCGCGACTCGTGACAGGCTCGTCCCAACTCGCGACGGTCTCGCAAAGAGGCCATTGGCCATTGCGACTCGCGACTCGTGCCATAATTTAATACTGTTTTCTTTTCTTCTTCTTGTGGTAAACACTTATTTTCACAATGAGTCCTCTCATTTTTCAAGTCTTCAAGGTCTTCAAAACTGGTCTTCGATGGCCTTCGGTTTTCATGTCTTCGAAGCAAGTCTTCAAAAGTCTTAAAAAATGTGATTTTTAATGGCCCTTGTCACACAAAATCCACGTAGATGAGGTAAAAGAGCGTAAAGTTGCTCTTACCCCTTCTAAGAGAATTTCAAGGTAAAATACAAGCTCTTGGTAATAAAATAGCACAAAAATGACCCAAACAGTACTAAATTATGCACATAAAATTGACATATCAAACCTCCCCACACTTAAACCTTACTCACCCTCGAGTTAGAAAAGATCCAAGCATACGAAGGAAATGACGTATCCACATCCTAACAACTATTCCCCCAAATCAATACCTCACAAAATTCTCAATATCACACATCCCAATGTTAAGGTCAAATGAGAAGTTTCCCATAACCCCCAGGAGTTAGCCAAGGAGTCAAGGAACTTTAGTTCAAGGGCCAATTTGTGAAGAAGAAATCACAACACCACAAGTGATCCTTCTAATAATGGAAAGCTCGAGGACCAAGTCCCGGCCCTTACTTCTATGGTGAAGTCTATGATGACCAAATCCGGGAATGTGCCACATGTAAAATCTTATGAAATTTGTTCATCGGGGCATCCTACAGACGGTTGCCCTACATACAAAATGATTATGTCAAGGAGGTGAGTGCCATGAGATATCAGGATGGACAAGGTTACCAAGGTTATCAAGATAGGCAAGGTTATCAAGGTGGGCAAGGGAATCAAGGCTACCAAAACTGTCCTTACAATGCGGGTAATAGAGATCACCCAAATTTCTGGTATGGAAACCCTCAAGGAGGTCAATATTCTCAACCATATCGCCCTCCTCGACAACAATATCGGCTACCTTAACAAAAATACCAAAGGCTTCAAGACAAGCCCCGAGATCAAGGGGAGAGCTCGAGCTTGTTGAAGGATGAGGTGATGTAAGCCATTCACAGGTTGAGTATTTGTGCAGAAAAAGGCTAAAAATTCCAAGATGAAGACAAGGCAAGCATCAAAAACTTAGAAACTCAAGTGGGCCAAGTGGCACAAGCTGTGAATCGGATGGGGGTGTGGGAAAAATGCAAACTTCCTTCCCAGCTGGAATTGAATCCCTTCCAAAAAGCTAGTGATATCGCTTTGAGAAGTGGTAAAGAGGTTGGCACTCTCCCAAGTGGTGAAATTATTGAAGATGAGCCTGGAAGGGTTGAGGTGTTTGAAAAGGAGGAAGAAGAAAATGCCAGAAAATTGGCCAAGGAGAAAGCAAGGAAGGGGTAGGAGAATGAAGAGGAGGTCATTGTTGAAAAATCAACCTCCATTCCAAAACCTTTATCCCCTCCTCACAAGAAGGAGAAAGTAGTGAAAATTCCTCAATATGTGCTGAAACCACCATTTCTGGAAGCTATGAAAGACAAGAGGAGGAAGGAGGACAACAAGGACATCTATGAAGTCTTTCATAGATGTGAGGTAAATAAACCTCTTTTAAATTCCATTGAACAGATCTTAGATATGATAAATTTCTTAAGGAATTATGTGTTGTTAATAGAAAGAAAAGCACTAAGAATAAGTTGAAAAATGGGGAAAATGAGCATGTTTCCGCCATGTGTCAAAGAGAGTTGCCTCTTAAGTGTAGCGATCCCGGCATGTTCACAATCTCTTGCATAATAGAAAACACACATTTTGAAAAATCCATGGTTGATCTAGGTGAATCAATAAATATGATTCCTTAATTTTTGTATGAAAGCCTCAACTTAGGTATTTTGCACAAATCGGGGTGGTAATCCTATTGGCCGATCGTTCTAGTGCTTGCCCTTAAGGGTATTGTCGAGGATGTGGTGGTTAAGGTGGATTCCTTAGTATTCCCCGTGGATTTTTATGTCCTTGACATGGAGCATGATAAACATGTCGCCCCAATTTTATTGGGGTGGCCATTTTGAAATCTTTAAGGACACTAATTGATGTGTTTAATGGTACCCCCGCCATGGAATTTGATGGGATAAAAGTAGAGTTTAACATAAATGACTCTATGAAGTGTCCTAGTGAATAATATGCTTACCATGTTTCAGATGTTGTTTCAGATGTTGTGCAAGATGTTTTTGAACTAAGTGGTGATGATTCCTTGTTAGTTGCATTACAATGTGATAGTAATGATGCATACCATGTATATTCTATGAGCACTAACTTGACGGAAAGCTTTGAGGACTTGAACTTTCTTGATAAGATGAAACCAACCCTCCCAAACCCTCCTCTTCTACTCTTAAAGAACCCAAGAAGCCAAAATTTCTCCCATCACTTGTGCAAGCCCCGGTTATTGAGTTTAAGCTTTTCCAAGTGACCTCAAGTATGCATTCCTTGGGGAAGGGGAGATACTTCCAGTTCTCATTTCAAGTAAGCTCACCCAAGAGCAAGAGGAGAAGTTAATGGTGATGTTACGGGAGAATAAGGAAGCAATTGGATGGACTATTGCAGACATCAAGGGTATAATTCTATCCACTTGCATGCATAAAATTTTGTTGGAGGAAGATGCAAGACTCGTACGACAACCCCAATGCCAGTTGAACCCACATATGATGCATTTGGTGAAGGCGAAAATCCTCAAGTTGCTCCAAGCGGGAATGATCTATCCAATCTCAGATAGTAAGTGGGTGAGCTCAACTCAAGTGTTACCCAAGAAGAGTGGGGGTAATGGTAGTTGAGAATGAGAAGGGTGAAATGGTGCCCACTCGAGTCCAAAATGGGTGGCGTGTTTGCATTGACTACCGGAGGCTAAATGCGGAGATCTGGAAGGATCACTTCCTATTGCCATTCATTGATCAAATGCTCGAGAGGTTAGCAAGCCACACCTTCTATTGATTTTTAGATGAGTACTCGAGGTATTTTCAAGTAGCTATTGCCCTAGAAGACCAAGAGAAGACAACCTTCACATGCCTCTTTTGGTACGTTTGCTTACCGACGTATGCCTTTTGGGCTATGTAATGCCCCGCTACTTTCCAAAGGTGTATGTTAAGTATTTTCTGGGAATTTGTTGGAAATTTTGTTGAGGTATTCATGGATGATTTCACCGTTCATGGTAATTTCGTTGACAATTGTTTAACAAATTTAGCACAAGTTCTTAAACTTTGCATTGATACTAATCTTGTGTTAAATTCCAAGGAGTGTCATTTCATGGTAGAAAAAGGCACTGTCTTAGGTCATGTTGTCTCCATTAAGGGTTTTGAGGTAGACAAGACAGACATATGGCAGGGACCCCGACAATGGTGTCGGACCATTCCATTTAGGATACTGTTTTACACTCCCCTACTTTAACTTGTATGTTTTCCCTATTTTGTCTACATTGAAGGAAATGTAGTGTTTTAAGTGTGGGGAGGGGTGTTTACTGCTTTTACTGCTTTGCTTGGGATGTTTTTCTTAGACTTGGAGATTTAGGATGTTTTTCTTTGTTTTGGGATGCTTTTCACTTGGATGTATTTGGATATTTATGCTAGCTTTGACATGTGAAAGCTTTTTGCTACTTTTAATTTTAAAAAACAGACAAAAAATGAAAAAAATTAAAATTTTTGAGAAAAAAATTAAAATTTTTGAGAAAAAAATTAAAATTTTTGAGAAAAAAATTAAAATTTTTGAGAAAAAAGAACAAAAAAAGAAGAAACCCGCTAAGTTGAAAACCCGAGAGGGCAACTTAGGCAACATTTGGGGCCCGAATAGGTCAAAAACCCGAAAGAGCGAACTAGGAAAATATGAGAGGCTAAATGTGCGGAAAGGGGTGAGATGTGAGCCAAAGAAACATGATGTGTGGCTCGGATGAAAACTTGAATGGGCTTCCAGGCAAAATGAGAGGAAGAGAGGAAAAAAAAGAAAAAATGCTACGATTTCACTCATTTGGTGGCATTGAGGTCATAAGGTTGCGGTTGCTATATGGATGGATCGGGTAGCTTAACATCATGAGACCACTTGGGATTGGGTAATTTAGCAGGGAAAATGAAGTAAGGTATGATATTATTGATTGTTGATATACTTTATTTTTGGGATGATATATTGGCGTAAAGGGAAGGGAAGTATGTGTTTGAACTTCGTACATGTTTTTTACTTCATTTTGTGCCATTGGATTTGGGATTGTCAATTCGTAATTTGGAGATGTTTTTATTGATATCAATGAATGGATATGTTGGTATGGTTGGGTAGATTTAGGAATGGGGGTTGTGGGTGAAATCTCATTTGATCTTAACATTGGGATGTGTGATATTGAGATATTTGTGAGGTATTGAGCTGGGGGAATATTAGTTTAAGATGTGGAAACGTGAATTCCTTATTGTGCTTGCATCTTTTCTTACTCGGGGACAAGTAAGGTTTAAGTGCAGAGAGGTTTGATGTGTTCATTATATGTGTATATTTTGGGACTTTTTGGGATCACTTTTATGCTCTTTTGTTATCAAGAACTTGTGTTTTACCTTGGAATTCCCTTAGAAAAGGTAAGCGCGACTTTTACGCTCTTTTACCTTTTCTTAGAGAATTTTGTGGGACTAGGAAAGAATATCGAGACTTGAAGACCGGAGGCCATTGAAGACCATCTTTTGAAGACTTGCTTTGAAGATTTTAAGATTTGAAGAAAGGAAGAAACTTGTTGTGAAGAAAAGAACTTGAGACAAGAAGAAGGAAATAAGATAAATCCTGGTTCTGGGTGCCCATCGCGAGTCACAATGGACCCTGTCGCGAGTCGCGATTGACGGGTGGCCAGAACACTTTTGCCTTTTTCTTGTACTATAAATAGCATTCTATCTTCTCTCTCTCCTCACTTCTTCTCCAGCCCATTTTTCCCTCTTTCAAAACCCTAGTTTCTACCATTTTCATCATTGCTTTAGCTTGATTAATGTTTGGATTGTTGTTGTTGATTAGCATGGGTTTTAGTAGCTAAACTTAGTACTTGGGAGCAATTGAATAAGGCTTCAAGCCCATGTCTTAAGAACACTTTGTAGCTTATTTAATGCTTTTACTATTATGAATTTATGGAGCATTTAATGTGTGTTGTTAATGTCATCAATGTTCTTGAAAGTTTGTTCATATGAAGTACTTGTATGATTGCTTATTAGGGTTTGGGAAAAGTAGCTAATTTTCGTGCTCTTGATATGAAATCCAAGAGTATGAATTAGAACTTTTGATTGTGTTGATGGGTTGATAATTTCTAGATGAATGTGATGATGTTGAACTCGTTGTGATGTTTGTTTTAGGTAGCAAATGAGAGAAGTCAACGCACGTTGAACGTTCTTGAAAAATCTCGTGTAAATGCATGAATTGGTTCAATGCTTAGACACGGTGTAGTGTTTATAAGTGTTACCAAGCTTGTTGATTCTTCGTGCTCAAAGCCATTAATGGGATACTTTTAGCCGTTTCTTGACTAAAGGAGTCATTAGTGAGGTTTGACAAGAAGTGTCGAATTCCCTCTTGCAAACTACTATCTAAGAAGGATAGAAGATTTATCTTCACAACAAGTAGTTAAAGTAATGAATAGGTTGCATGTTTAATGATAGATAAGAGGCTTGGAAGTGGAAGTCAATTGCGCCCAAGGTCCCGTAATTTGTGTTTAAATCTTCTTCTCATAGTTTGTTGCATATTTAATAGTTTTACCTTGCTTTGCTAGTTACTTGTCTTTAATTTCATAACTTCGGACAAAACCAATCAACCCACCCCCTCCCCCAATTTACTTGTTTATATGTGTGTGTGTGTGTGCAGGGGTGGAACTACCATGGCGTGTGGTAGGGCTCCAGCCCCACCTGAGATTCCGGCGCAATGGTAGTAGTGGTCAATTGTGCTTCCTGGCAGAAGCTCCGCTTTTCCGGTAATTTTTTGTTTTTTTTGGCCAGAAGCAATCGAAGAAGAAGCCCGCCGATGGCCTTCTTTTATTTTTTCCCATAATTCATCAAAACGAAGTCGTTTTGGCTCAAGTAAAACGATGTTGTTTTGATTAGTATAGAAGCAAAAAATCAAAATTCAAATTTTGGGTATTTGTTTTGGGCCAAAAACTCAAGACCCAAATTTTGCCAAAACCCAAAAATGTGTCTCCTTTTTGCCTCAGCACTGCTCCAGCGGTCCAGCGTCCAGCTTCGGCACCGCTACCGCTGCTGTCCCACCGCCGTCCCACCGCCGCCCCACCGCCGCCCGGTCCGTCCCTCCTCCAACCCCACCTAAAAAAATCCTGGTTCCGCCACTGTGTGTGTATATCTATGCCTAGTATGTTTTCCGCCTTTTATGTTTAAACGCTTAGGAAAATCCCTCTTGTTCGTGGAAGACCCTAATTTGCCACTATCTACTTAGTTGTACTTTGTAAGAATTTAGAAGTTATAAATATTAACTTTGAGTGATAGGGACACGACCTCCCAATGTGAAGAAAGGAGAGGATTGTAAAGATGAAATTTTGTGAACTGCAACCGAGAAAATCTGCTGAAGTTAATGAAGAATCAAAAAATGATATAAGCGTAAGAAAACCATGATCATGGAAATAGCAACATCATTGTGAACATATCTACCTCGGGATAGAGTTAACTTACATTCATGAAAAGTTAGAAAAAACGTAGGTGAGTTTTACGATACCTATTCTGATCTATAGTATAAAAAAACTCTAAGAGAATGATTTGCCGTAATGAATTGTATTATTGATAGCTTAATATATAGAGAGTACAATAGAGGTATAATAAGAAAAGAACTCTAATCATATAAATCATAATCTAATCAGTAATATGATTTATCCTAACACCCGCTCCCCCTCAAGCAAAACGTCAGATTCTCAAAGATGCAAAGCTTGGATCTGAAGTACTCAAACATAGGACAAGAAAGACCCTTAGTGAAGATATCTGTAGCCTGTAGAGATGTAGGAATATGAGCAACACAAAGCTTGGCCAAAGAAACCAGCCCACGAACAAAATGATAATCAATGTCAATGTGCTTAGCCCGTTTATGTGCCACCGGATTCTGAGCCAAGAAGATGGCACTGTTGTGGTCACAAAGCAAAAGAGGTGCACCAGAAAGAGGAACATGAAGATCACGAAGCAAATGAGCCATCCAGATGACCTCAGAAGCAGTGTTGGCCAAAGCACGATACTCCAACTCAGTGTTGGACCTGGACACATTGGGTTGTTTCTTCGCAATCTAAGAAACCAAGTTAGTGCCTAAGAAGACTGCATAGCTATAAGTAGAAAGACGGGTCTTTAAACATTTGGCCCAATTTGCATCAGAATAACCGAGCACCTCCAGAGATGAAGCTGCACGAAAAGTGAGACCAAAATATAGAGTCCCCCGAACATATCGAAGAATCTGAGTAACTGCCAAAAAATGATCTTCCCGAGGGTCCTGAAGATACTGACTAACAGAATTAACAGCAAAAGCCAAGTCTGGATGAGTGATGGTAAGATACTGGAGAACACCAACCAAAGAACGATATAACGTCAGATTCTTGAACTGGGGACTCGTACTGCTGTGAAGCTGAGAATTTGACAGAAAGGGTGTAGAGACTGGCACTGCATATAACATACTAGCCCGAGAAAGAATGTCACGAGCATACTTAGTATGTCCCAGAAGAAGTCCCAAGTTAGTGGGCGTAGCCTCCAAGCCAGGAAAGTAATGCAACCCAAATCTTTAATGGAAAACTCCCGATGGGTGCGATCAATGAACTGCCGAATAAGCGTGGAATTATTGCCAGTCAAAATGATATCATCAACATATACCAAAAGATACTACAAAGACGAACCACAAGACAACACAAACAATTAAGTATCAGAAGAATTGCAACGAAAACCAAGTTGCAAAAGATAAGCACTAAAACTCTAAAACCATGCTCGAGGTGCTGCTTGAGACCATAAATGGCCTTCCGTAGAGGACAAACATAGTCCGGATGAGTGGGATCCGTATAGCCAACGGGTTGTGCCATAAAAATTGGAGAATCAAGAACACCATTAAGAAAGGCATTCTTAACATCCAACTGATGTAGAGACCAAGCACGCATAGTAGCAATAGCAAGAACTATCCAAACTGTAGAAGCTTTAACCACAGGGCTGAAAGTATGGTCCAAGTCAAATCTGGGAATATGAGAGAAACCCAGAGCTACCAAATGTGCCTTATGGCGATCAACCGAACCATCAGGTTTGTACTTCAGCCAATAAACCCATTTGGACCCAACAATGTTGACGTCTGGAGAGCGCGGAACAAGATCCCAAGTATGCTGACTACGAAGAGCAACCATCTCCCCAACCATGGCAGAAACCTAAGAAGGATCTTGTATTGCGGAACAAAAATTTATCAATTTTTTTAGAGCAAGAAAGCAGCAAGAAGATCGTGAGCATGAATATCTGAATAATCTCGTCGCTAAATAACACCAGTGGAAGAGCGCATAACCATGCGAGAAGCTGCCAGAGCCAAAATGACCGAGTTGTGACCAATTGTGGCCGTTGGCGAGGCGGAATGGGCAAGCGGGGACCATCTGAAGCCGTGCGTGGTGGTGCAAGAAGGAGGCCCATGGCCAAGGTGGGAAGGAACAGCACCACCGAACGTGAGCTTGAACCAACTGTGGCCATGCGTGGCTACGCGGGAAGAAGAGTTGTTCCTATGCGAGAAGGACGCCTGTGGCCATCAGTGGCCGTGGGGGAAAAAGATGGGGCATTCGTGCGTAGCCAGCCGCGGCCGGGGCCATCCTGGACGCCCATTACTACCGAGCGCGAGCCATCATGGCCGGTCGCGGATGCAGGCAAAGAGCCGGGCGCGGACACTGGTAAGAGACCATCGGGCACGGGCATGGGCACGAGAGAGAGAAGACCGGGTGAGGGCAAGGAGCCACTGTGGTTGGATTTTGGTCGAGATGGATCATCATCAAGAAACCGAAACTGAAATGAAGATGGACCCGAGGCTGGTGGTGCCTCCATCCCACGATGTGGATCAATAAAAGTAGACAAATCCAAACCTGAGGAGGGAGAACAAAAGGAAAGATACGACAACCAAAAGGATGAAAGCTACCATAGATCGGATCCTGCAGATAAAGAAGACCATAAGGGGTCGATCCCTGCAAAACTGGAGTAGGCAAATGGTTGATAATGTAGACAGCAGTGGTGAATGCATCATCCCCACGAGAAATCAGAAGATGGTAGTGATAAAGCCTCGTGATACCCATTTCAACAGCATGGTGATGCTTGCGTTCTGCACGCCTATTCTGTTCTAGAGTAGCCGGACAAGAAACCTGATGATGAATACCTTTTTTGCAAAGTGTGATCAGAGTCTGATGTTCAAAAATTCTATGCCACCATCACTTTGAAAGACATTAATTTTAGCAGAAAATTGATTCTCAACAAGTGCCTCAAACAGCAAATAAGTGTCAGCAAAATCTGATTTACGACGAAGGTGGTACAGCCAAGTGAATCTTGAAGAGTCAAATACAAATAATACGAAAAACCATTTGTAGATAAAACCGGGGAGGAACCCCATAAATCAAAATGTATTAAATCAAGAACATTGTCAGCAAGTTTAGGGTTCTCAACAAAAGCCAACTGTTGACCTTTCGCCATAACACAGAGGGCGCAGGTGTGCAGTTTAGGAAACAAAGAAGAAACTGAAAGTAAACCAGACTTATGTAAACTAGTAATCACTGCACTAGGAACATAACCTAGGCGTGCATGCCGTAACTCATATGAAGCTTGACTCTTATTCTGCTGTAAAACTGAAACAAATGTTGCATCTCCCCGGTCCAAAACGTACAATCCATCCTCATTGTGCCCCCGACCCACGATGGCACTGGATACTTTGTTCTGAATGATAAAATTTTGGTCATTAAATATAATTAGAACACCCATATCTCTGGTTAACCGACTAATAGACAGTAAATTCTTAGTAATATCAGGCACAACCAAAACACCAGACAAATGCAAGTTCTCAGAAACTTTAGAAGCACCATTACCAACAAGAACATGAGATTTGCTAGTATAAGGAGTGAAACTGTCTAGGCCTGAGGTGGAAGTCACCATATGACTGGTAGCGTCGGAATCAAGGTACCAATCTAACAGGCGAGAAGAAGTATCGGACTATGGTGAAGAGTGATGATTTTCTACCAAATGAGTGCTTGGCAAATGACCAATCTGTGCCTGCATTTGGTAACATGTAGCAGAATAGTGACCGAGCCGTCCGCACCAGGAATAGTGAGGACGACTTCGACCAGGGACCGAACCAGCCGCCTAAGAATCGAAAAAGGTTTGTCGGTCAATGTCGCACCTCTCATCGAAGCGACCACTGCACCCACTGCGAGAAGGCCACGCACGGCCACCTCGAGTCAGAGTGGGATTCCACGCACTGCTGGCTTGAGGTGCGTCGCTGGTCTAGAACGTGACCTGTCCTGCGGCTGGTCCTGAGTGTCCCTGTAAATTCATCAAAAAGGCCTCGTGGTTTTTGGCACGGGAAAGAACATCCGCATAAAGTGGGGTTGGAACAACATTAATTAAAGGAGCATAAAAATCTTTATACCCATGACCAAGAGCAGTCAAGAACCATACAATTTGATCAACATTTGAAATGGGATTACCCATGACAGACAGTTGTTCAAAAATCTCCTTAAATTTGAGATGAAGTTCATGAACAGTACCAGACTTACGAATACCATGAGCAAGTACGCAAAGATGAAGAATGGTAGAGGCACTGCTATTGTGATAGATGAGAGCAAGATTATCCCAAATATCTTTGGAAGTAGCACAATCTGGGAGTTTCACGAGAACTTCAGCGGTGAGAGAGGAAAACTAGATACTGCAGAGACGTTGATCTTCATCAACCCATTAATCATACTCTTCTTGTGCTTTCAAATAAGCCTCGTAGAGATCAACTTTGCCACTGCCACGCGAAGGAGTTGAGATTGTGGCAGCAAAGGAGAGAAGCTGCGATGGTGGCGGTGGTGGTGGGAGAGTAGGACGAGGTTTAGTGTCATTAATAAAATCGTACAGACCTTGGGCATGGAGGACATAACCTGCTTGACGCTTCCAGAGAAGATAATTTGATGGAGTGAGTTTGATCTGCATCATCTGAAGCAGAGTGTTGTGGGAGAGTTTTTCTTGAGCCATAGCTGGAGAGGAACGGAGCCGCGTGGAGTAACAGGGGTGGAGCAACCGGAGAGGAGCCGCTTGGAGCCGCGTGGAGTCGCGCTCGCCGGAGAGGAGCCGCGCTGGAGAGAACTGTGGTAGAGAGGAGCCGCGATGGAAGGCCGCATAGAGTCGTGTGCGCCGGAGAGGAGTCGCGCTGAGGAACAGCGGTGGAGAGGAGCCGTGTCGGAGAAGAGGACGACGACGGGAAGAAGTTTTAGGTTTTTAGGTTTTTAGGTTTTGGATCAGAAGAGGCTCTGATACCATGAGAGAATTATTTACCGTAAGAAATTGTATTATTGATAACTTAATATATATATATATATATATATATATATATATATATATATATAGAGTACAATAGAGGTATAATAAGGAAAGAAATCTAATCATAATAAATTATAATCTAATTAGTAATCTGATTTATGCTAACAAACTCATCAAAGCAGTGACATTCGCATTCACACCTTGCTGTTCCCTTTGTTAGTTCAACAACCACCTCATGTCCAACCTATTTTCGCTCCCTTTGTTAGTTCAACAACCACCTCATGTCCAACCTATTTTCACAAAACAGAACAACTTAGGAACTCAATAATAGCTTGACAATCAGACGAAACCATCATTAGGCATCGACTAGAAATCAAGTGTAAATACAATGCATGATGATTTCTGAAAAGCACAATCCTAACTATCTATAATACAATAAAGCTTTCAGATGTTTTTTCTTTCGAAAGATGCTTTTGGAAGATCTCAGGATGAAAGGCAGTAGAATTACCATGTCATCGATGGAGAACCTCTTCGTCCAACGAATAGTGTTCCAGAATTTAATGAAGTTTGCATCAAAGGAAAAGAAAATGTAAACCCTAACACTCATTACAGGGAGAAGAAAAGGCATCATAAGAAAGAGCGTTAAGTGGAATGTGACTTTTTTGTTTTTTAGATTAAACCATCCGTAGATGGGGGAAATTATATTAGGCCTTCCCTAGCCGTGAAAAGGACATAAAACAAAAGAAAGATGAAGCCGAAGCTTAGTTAAGATATATAGAGATGAGCACCCAGCTCGTGAAGCAACATTTGTTGCTTCCAAAAGAAATGTAGGTGCTAGTTAGAGGATTACAGAACTGTTAGGCTAAGTAATCGATCCTCGAACTTGTTGGTGAATCGAGTAAACGAAACACAGATCAGTCAGAGACATCGCACTTAGACTAAGGAGCTTATCCTCTACTAATAATAAAAAGACTGTTAGTGGAGCAGAAAGATAGAACTGTATCTGAGGGATCTTCTTCAATTAGGAAATGACATCTGGTTCCATTTGGATCATTTTAGATCAGTTTGGCCAGTTATGAACAGTTAAGCTCAGCTGAATCAGAGGAGCAGTGAATCCACCCGAGCATGATAGCTGCAAAAAGAGATTTTCATCCTATGCTTGTTGTTGCCCACACACTTCAGAAAACAGCAAATATCCACAAAATCAGTAGCATCTATTCATTGAGACAGTCTTAATGAGGGTGTTCCCAACTGATCTAATCTAATCAGACCTCTACAATTACAAGATAGCATTTGAAGACTGTTGAAAGAGCAACTAGTCTGAGCAGAGAGACAGGCCTTAGCTAAAGAATCAGCAACCAAATTTGCTTGTCTATGAATATGCAGTAAAAACGTATCACCCAATGCCTGGTGAATTTCATCTGCCAATTGAAAAAGTTGCCAGTTTGCACGCAAAGGATCAACAGCAAAGTGGACAGCATTTAAACAATCTGATTCAATGAATACAGGAGTAGAGAGTTCTACACCAATATGAAGAGCAAACCGTATTGCCCTTAGCTCAGCTTCTATAGGAGAATTTGCCTGAGTAAAACTAGTGTGAGCCGAGATGAAACTACCTCTAGGATCTCTGATAATCAGTCCTATTCCACACATGTTTGTGTAGGCACACCATGCTGCATCAACATTAATCTTATACCCCTTATTTGGCCTTTTCCAAGCAATTTTGAAAATCTTTGGTTTTGGAGCAGATTTTATCAGAGGTAAGAATGAGTGATTTGCAATACTTAAGTCTATTGCAGAGGTAATGTAGACTGGTTTGACACAGAAAGTGTAGAAAATTTGTTCCCTGATATGATTTAGCACTGTACCCCTTATTGGCAAGACAGACTCATGTATGCATTTGTTTCTCATTTTCCAGAGATTCCAACATATAATTAGAGATGCAGTTCTAATTATTGTTGAATGCAAGGAGCTTAAACCTGGATAAGTTAGATAGCATGAAATTCTTTCCCATATAGAGGGGAAAGATCTGTCCCTAATACCCATGAATTGATGCACAGTACTCCAAACATGTATAGAAAAGGGGCAGGAATTGAAAAAATGATCTAAAGAGTCCACATGATTACTGCACATACAGCATTTAGAAGGCAAGCAAAATCTCAGTTTTTGGAGAACATTATCAAAAGGTAAGTACGAGTTGATCAGTTTCCACATAAAAATTGACACTTTCTTTTCAATTCTGGGAGTCCAAAAAAGTTCAGTCGAAGTGGAATGTGACCAGGTGCATTGTATAATTAACACTTAATTTACTTAGATGTTTTCAAGATGAACTTAAAGAATATGAAAAGTTGATAGAGGCGCATTAAATACTGATACATTGTAATCTTTGCTAATGAAATATGGAAATTAAATATTCAAATTATTCATTTTCAAGGTCACGTGTCAAGATTTAGGGGTGTCAATTGTCAAAAAATTATGAAAGTTGACGTGACTAAGTGTGGGAGTGTCATTTAACGAAGAAGTTGCTCTGTTAATATATAGTATATATAGAGATATATATTTATATCTAATTGAAAAATAAATATGATATATTTTTTAAGTTGACTAGTGTTGGATTGTTGATAAAGTGTTGAAAAAATAAAATTTGATTGTGTAGTGGAATGTAGATGTGAATGTGAGAAAAATACTTATTTATCTCAAGCACCATATAACATATAGGCAAAGTCTAGTATAAGACTGTCTCAGAGTGACACCAGAGATTAAATTGTAAAAAATTTAAGATGGGGTTTCATGTTGATGTTTTAAAAGTTCAGGGATTGAATGTGAAATTGTGATAATTTGTTGTTTAGTCCTAGTATATATATTAAATTGGACAACTTATTTTCCAAATTTGGCTTCATTTTTCATTCTCATTTTTTCAAAAAGCTCAATCGTTCTCTCTTTCAAAATCGAATTGCTTTTTCTCACAATATTCAACTGCTTAGATTCTTACAACCGCTGAGATTTCTTCTATTTAATCGTTTATTGATTTGGTTTTTTTCTCCATTTAAAGTGCGTATTGATCGGATGAATCTGCATTTTTGTTCCTGCATTTTTTTGCTGATTTCCATTCGGTTTTTGACGATCTACGGCTGGACGTGTTCAGATTGTGCTTAATCTGCGAAGGTAATGTAGTCACTAGGATTTTTTGTTCGCATTTTGTTTTTTTCAATTGTTTTCCAATTTTTTTGGATGCATGTGATATTTCATGCTTTGTGTAGGTTTTCTTAGTGTTTCTTTTGCTTATTTTGTGCTTCTCCTTTGATTTTGTATTTTAATATTGCTTTAATGTGTTCCATTTGAAGTTTCTAGGATTTCTGTGCTTGACTGTATTCATATTTAAGGATTGCTCTATTTTTTATCATTGTTGAGTAGGTGTTAGTGTTTCGGTGTTCTATTGCTTGCATGTAATGTTATTTTACTGCTTTTCTCTGGATTTTGCATTGATTTGGTTTATGTGTTGAATGTGTTTGGTATTTTAGGGTTTATTTAGGTTGTGTGTTAATATCTGTGTTTTTGTTGTTATTTTTAAGATGTCAAAGGAGAAAGATGCAGGTGATTCAGCTTTAGATGTTCTTCTAGACATTGCAAAGAACTATGAAGAAGTTGATCAAGTTAGTCAAGGACCTTCTCAAGGTATTTTCTGTTTGTCTCTGTTTTGGCGGGAATTTATGAAGGTTTTTCCATATTTAAACATAAATTTTTGTTGTTTGGTAATTTTTGTTTTTTTAATTTTATGAAGTGATGTTTCATAAACTTCTGTTGATGTTTTACTTTTGGTCTTTTCATGATCATTGGTCATCTATTATGTCTTTCTAGTATGATTTTACATCTATTGTGTCTTTCATGTGTTGTGCTTCTATTTTTGCTATCTATGTTTTCAAGTATTTGATTTGTCATTTTATGTTTGAGCTTATATGTTGATTTTTTAAGTTTATTGTATAATGTTCTAAGTTCAAGTCATGATGTATCGTTTTTAGTTTGATATGCTTTCAAGTTCAGTCTATGGTGTTTTATGTTACCTGAATGATATTTTAAATTCAGGTTATAGTGTATGTTTTTCTTTTTAATTTCAAGCTACGGTATTTTTTTAGTTTGATATGCTTTCAAGTTCGGGCTGTCATGTTTTAAGTTTGCTGAATGATGTTTTTGTCATTTTCTGTTTGAGCTGATATGTTGATTTTTTTTAAGTTTATTGTATGTTGTTCTAAGTTTAGTTCATGATGTCTGATTTTTAATCTGATATGCTTTTAAGTTTAGACTATAATGTTTAAGTTTTAATGAATGATGTTTTAAATTCAGGTTATGGTGTATACTTTTCAACTCGATTTTCTTTTTAAGTTCATGCTACGAATTTTTAAGTTTGCTGAAAGATATTTTAAATTCAGGTTATGATGTATGCTTTCAGTTTTATATCCTTTTCAAGTTCAGGCTATGATGTTTTAAATTTACGGAATCATGTTATAAGTTCAGGGTGTGAGCTTGTATGTTGGGTGGTATGATTAGTTTTAGAGGTGTATTTAATGTATTTTGTGTATGTTGTATTTGTTTAGTTTCATGTTTCAACTTAGGAGTGTGATGTAGTTTGTGATGTGAGCTGAGTTTTTAAATGATGATTTGTATTTTTTTTCCTTGAATTTGTTTAAGCTTACTGTTGCATTATATTTTCCTGATGTTTATATAATTAAATTTGATGTTTTAGATGCAAATGTTGGCTGTGCTGTGAGACAATCACACAGACTGAGGGGTGATCCTAATGTTGATTTGGTATCAGGTCTGTTTGTTCTTATTTACTTTTTGTGAATGATGTATATTAATGTTTTATATTTTAAAATTTACGCTGCTTTTCTATTTCAGGATTGTCCTCTATGAAGAGAGACTGGAGGAAAAAGCCAATAGAAATTGTAATTTGGCCGGCGAAGATGAAACTGATGAAGTTGATAAAGATGGACCGGGTGGTGCACGCAATTTGGAGACGGTGCTGACTGAATCAGGTTCTGGTCCGGATGGTGCTGAAAAAGCTGATAAAGCTAGTTTGGATGGTGCTGATAAGGCTAACAAATCTAGACTGGATGGTGTTGTTGCTGATGAATTTGCTATGCCTCCGGATGGTGTTGCTGATGAAGCTGCTAAACCTGAGAGTTTGTCTTTCACTTTTTTTATTTATTTTTCTGAATTATGTATATTAATGTTTCATACATTTGTATTAATGTTATTGTTCTGTTTCAGGAGTCTTCCCTTCAAAGAGGAGACAGAAGCAGAAAGTCAAGAGGAAAGTTAATTTGTATGATGAAGATGAAATTTCAGGAGGATCTGGTGGTCCCAATTTGGAGAATGTGGTGCTTGAATCAGGTTCCGATCCTGCTCAAAAAGTTGCTGATCCTGAGATTCAATCTGATAGAAGGATGTTGCGTAAGTTTGTGGCTGTGAAGAAAGCCAAGAAATCCAAGGTTGCTGCTGATATTGTTAGTGGTAAAGGTATTGAAATTAAATTAGTTGTTTACAAATTTTCAACCTTCCAATGTTTTATCCACTTTTCTTATGGAATTTGATGTGATGTTGTATTTTTTGTGGTTGTTGGTGTTGGTAAGGGTAAAAAGCCTGTTATGAGGAGTGATGCTAGTTTGAAGAATCAATCGAAAAAGGATGATATTGTTGGAGGTGAAAGTGCCAAAAGGAGGACTTTGCGGAAGACTTTGGCTGTGCGGAAACTCCGGCTGTGAAGAAACCTAAAGTTTCTTCTAAGGGTGTCAGTGGCAAAGCTACTATTTTAAATTGATAATGTGATGTTTTAAAATTATGGTGTGATGTTTTAAAATTATGGTATGATGTTTCATATTTTGTAGTTGGTCATTTCTGATTTCTACCTTTTTTTTCATGAAGCCAAGGTCTGATTATCCGGTTTGATTTCTCTTCTTTTTTTTCTTAGTTGATGTGAAGAAAGTTGTTGAGAAACAAAAAATTAAATCAAGTGTTAGTGAGAAACAAGCTTCTAGGAATATGATGAGGATGATATCATTTTTACTGGTAGGATTTTTTAAAAACATTTTTAAATAGCTCTGCTCTTTAGATATCACTTTTTGATAATTTTCCATTTTGATATGATGTTTCAATTTTTGTAGATGATGAAGTCCAGTGTTCCTGAAACCCAAAATGTGCAAGATAATGTTGATGTAGATGTTGGAGCTGGTAATGTTGATGATGCTTAAGAGAAGTCTAGAAGTGAATCATCAAAAGATGAACATGATGATCATGATCATGATGATGGTAGCTCTCACTCTGTCCAATCAGAATCTGAAAACGTGGAGGAGGGTGCTAAAGCTGTTAATGTTGCAAGTGGTTCTGATTCTGAATCAGAACCTGAGGTGGTGGTTGTGAAGAAGCCTTCCAGAGGGTTTAACCAGATTAAAGTGAAATGGAAACATGTTGTGTCTGATGATGATGAAAGGTTAGTTGATATTTTAAATAATGTGTTTGGTGTTTATTAGTTTAGTTGTTGATTTTTTTTGTGCGACTTGATGTTTTGCTTTCATTTTGGAGTTGTGTTGATGCATCTTGTTGATAAATAATGAAGTACTTTATGTGTCAGTTGTGTATGTAATCTAGTTGTCGCTTTTATCTTTCTAGCATTGTATTTTCTCGGCAGTTTTCTTGTTGTTTTTTTCCAATTGACTGATGTTTTAAGTTATGCATGTGAGTCTGATGAACTGTGTCATGTTGATGTTTTTAATGTGACTTGATGTTTTACTTTCAGTTATTGATGTTTTAAAATTCTGCATGTGATGTTTCATGAATTTTTTTCTTTTCTTTTTCAGTGCTGAGAATGGCTTTACTATGAAGTGTAGCCCTTGGAGAATGGAAACAGTGACTTCAGCACAAATTAAATCAGTGGAAGAGATTGGGTTTAATGGTTTGCTTAAAATTAATTTTACTTCCCTTCCTGAACATATCCTTCCCTACCTTATTCAGAAATTTAATCCAATTAGTTGTGTTCAAAAAATTAATCCTGATAGGTATTTTCTAACCTGAGATGATGTGCACGATGTTTTATCATTTCTTATCAGTGTTAGTAATGTCTAGAAGGACGGAAGAAAGGATATATAACTGAGGCAGAGATGGAGGGAAGAGTTTGGGTATGATCAATTTGGTAACATTTATTGTGAAAAGTTATATGATAAGATGATGGGATTACTTGAAGGTGGGGATGAATTTAAAAAATTGTTTGTGATGTATGTAGTTTGTAAGTTCTTGAGTCCTACTGCTATTTCCTTTGTGGATTTTAGCTGGCTCGTGTTGTTGAGAATGTAGCAAAGATTAGGAGTTATGACGGGTGTGGGTATGTGCTTAGGAAGTTAGGTGATGCAGTGCATGGGTCTAAGACTACTAAACACTCAGCAGTTAATGTGTATGTAGTTGTTCCATTGATATGCTACCTGTATAGGTTTACTTTTCAAGGAAAACCACGCCCTCCCCGAGTTCCTCTCATTCGTCACTGGGACACTACTTCGTGCTGAAACGTTGTAGGAAGATTGACGAGGCAAGTTTTGATCCATGCCAAATTTCTAAGGATGAATTTTCTTTTACTTTTATGGGGAAGTATGTGGGCAGTGGTCCTGCTGCGACTTCCAAGCATGCTGCGACATCCAAAGAAACTGCGACATCTAAGGAAGGAAGTCGTACGAAAGAAGAAGCAGCTGGTTCAAGCTCGCAAGTTTTAAGCTTTGTACTTCCATAATATTTTCCTATCGATGTTGTGATTATGAATGATGGGTGATCTGTAAGTATTCATATCTTTTCAATTTTGATGTTTTAATAGCAGTACCTGATGTTTTATATTTTCTATGGGATGTTTTAAGATTGTGCTTTAGGTGTTATCAGTTTGATGTGTTTACAATCGGTAGTTGGTGTTATAGAATTTGTATGTGATGTTTTAAGTTTAAACTGTTGATGTTACCAGCATTGATGTTTTAATATCAGTAGTTGATGCTTCTTATGCTGTATGAGATGTTTTAAATCTCAAACTTTTGTTGTTATTCTTTTTGCTTTTTTCCTAGGTTGGTGATCAAGTTGTCTGTAGGTTCAAGAGGAATATTGAGGTTGTCACTAGGGCTTTGGTTTCTGAGTTGGGTAGAAGTGCTAAGGATATTGTACCTGTTGTTAATGCCCAGCCGGAATATTCTCCTTTTGACTCAAACGGTTTTGATAACTTGAGTTGTTTGATGTTGTTGATGAGATTGTAAGGAATGCTGTTAGGAATTGCACTCATGTTGCTACTTCGGTTGCCTCTGCTAGTAATATAGGAGTGACACCATCATTTGATCATGGCATTGAAGAACTTGGAGGGGCATCATTTTCAAAAGGCCCAGCAGCGAAGGGAATCAATAAGAATTAGGATTTGAGTGTGATGAACTAGTATTTGACATTGTTTTTATGAATATTTCTTGGTTTGAATAATTTAGTTTTTAAGTTAGGGATTTGATAGGGGCAGTTGAACCTTTTGTTTGATGAATGGTGATATTGTTATAGTTTGACAGTTTATGGGATGATATAAAATTGTTTATAGTTTTCTATGCTTTGTTGGAACTGATCATTTTATATTTTGATGTGATGTTTCATTATCAGTGTGTGATGTTTTATACTTTTGAGCAATCAGTGTTTGAAGTTTTATGTTTAATGAGATGTGATCATTTTGTATTTTTTATGTGATGTTTCATAATTAGTGTGTGATGTTTTATACTTTTGATCAATCAGTGTGAAGTTTTATATTTTGTTGGTTGTGATCATTAACGATT
The DNA here is from genome assembly GCA_037428765.1 of Rubia yunnanensis. NCBI lineage: Eukaryota > Viridiplantae > Streptophyta > Magnoliopsida > Gentianales > Rubiaceae > Rubia > Rubia yunnanensis. Next base: position 48,947,527 of record CM075068.1, on the reverse strand, counting down.
ATGATGTGATGTTTCATTATCAGTGTGTGATGTTTTATACTTTTGATCAATCAGTGTTTGAAGCTTTATGTTTTTGTATATTTGTTCCTGAAAATACCTGGTCATCCGTAAGATAGATAAAGACTTATGAGGCAACTTTTATTTGTAAATCATCATCTAAGAAAATAATAACACCAGTGCATAGAAGTGTAACATCCAAAAATTCAATCCAATAACATTAGAATGTATAAGAATAGTTGTAGGTTTTAAATATCATAGTCAAAAAAATTAACGTCCTGATCAGATCTTATTTCTAAAACATCAAACTTGTTTTGTTTGCACTAAAGTTGATTGCCTTATTTGTACTTTCGCTCTTCTATAATGATAATGTCCCAACTGAGAAGAAGTCTTTGCTCAATGCGTACACCATTTCTCTCGGAGTCCGTATAGGTGCTTGAACCACTGGTTGTCATGAAGCTGGTACTTATCCATCATAGAGTTCCAGCATCTCTGGAATTCTTCTTCATTTGTGCATTTCTTCAAACAATGGTCGAATGTCATGCCAAATTCTCCATCACTCTTCACTTTACCGTAGTGACTAATTGCATTATGTTTCAAATGCCATAGACACAGCCTGTGTTTTGTGTTACTGAACACCTGGTACAAAAATTGGTTTCAGTATGAAACATCAGACTTTATTTATGAAAGGTTACCATCTGCTATTGAAACATCATGCATCTGGTATTCATGTTTAAATTGATTTTAGTAAGCATCAAGCAATTTATCATGAAATTTCATTTCATAGTACAGGAGCATCATACATGATTTTCATAAATGAATTTATGGTGTTTGTATAATCATATATGCTGAGTTCTGAAATATCAACTCAAATACATGAAATATCACATACATTTTGAAACATCAACACAGTAACTGAGCAGGTTGTGGTAAATACCTTTTGGATGACATATGCCATAGCTGAGTCCTGATCAGTAAATATTGTCACTGGTTCTTTTCCTTCCATTGACTTTTTGAATGTTTCTAGCAACCAAATGAAAGTCCCTTTCTTTTCGTCGCCAATGAATACACAATCAAACATCACATTGTTCTAATGATTGTTGATTCCCACAATCGGTGCACAAACAAGGTTGTACTTGTTTGTCCTGTATGTGGTGTCAAATATCATCACATCACCATAGACCATGTAATCCTCTTTCATCATTGCATCCCTCCGAAAAAGCGCGGATAGTTTACACTCCCCATCCAACTTGACTCTGAAGAAGAAATCCCCGTCTCTTCCATCTATTTTGTAGAGCTCATCTATCACATTTTGTGCATCGCCTCCTTCAATTGCTTTCATCCTCAACATGTTGACATAATTAATGTGGTCTCTCACCGTGTGCCCTACATTTTCTTGTCTATTTGCATCGCATGCCAAGGACTTGAAACTTGTTGTTGGTTTTAAACTCGCCAATTCCATAGCCTCAATTGCTCTTGCCTTTTCCAACTACTGCACGTTGCATAATAATTTTTTAATATTGCAACTAAAATCTTTACCTTTTTATTATTCTTGTTAAACATGTCTTTCTATAAGTTTATGGAAAGATTATAGAAAGTCGATGTTTCCCAAAATTTTGTCTTATATTTATATTTTAAATGAAAAAAATTAAATATATAATTTAAGTGATATATAATCGAATTCGAATATTAATAAATAATGTACAAATCTTCCAATTACATGTAATGTGTACATATCCAACTTTCCAACTTTGTCCGAGCTTCCCATTTCATGACTGGCATTAGCTAACGGCAATATTTACTGTTACTGTGTGCGAGAAGGTGCAATTTTGGTGCGATTCCATTTCTTTCCCAATTCTTCAACGCCAATTCTTCAGTTCATCGTCCCCAATCCGGATTCGGCTAATCAGGTATTGATTTTCCTCCGGCGAGTGCGCTGGGGGTAGGCATGGCGACCACTCTAAACCCTCCCATCCCTGACAACGGTAACCCAATCCAAACACCTCCAATCCAGCTATCCTTTGTCGCTGCTCTACAGAGCAAATCACCTCCCCTAAGCAAGTCCTTACCCAACAACCCCGAGATAATACCCAAATCCCAACACCTTGGTGATGTAGCATGCTTATATTCCGATGAGCAGATTGCTAAACTATCCTCCCACTATGCAAACGCGCTAGTAGGTAAATTCACGAAAGGAAGGTGCTCCATGGAACAACTTGAGCAATTCTTCAGAACTGTTGGTTTCTCAGGTAAGTACCAACTCGGTTCTTTAGATTATAAGCATGTTCTTATTCGTTTTGAACTGCTTAATGACTACCAGCGTTGCTGGATGAAGGGAGTGTGGAATTTTAGTGGCATTTTACTCAAACTCCTAAAATGGACCCCCGAATTCTCAATTTATAAGGAATCTCCTATAGTTCCTGTATGGTGTATCATTAGAGAGGTTCCCCTATACTACTATAACTCGGCTTCAATTGAATCTATCGGTAACAGTATTGGGAGCTTTATAAAAAATGACATGGCCATTGACATGCTCACAAGGCCCTCGGCCATTAAGTTATGTGTTGAAATTGATTTGCAAAAACCATTATGCTCACATATTCGCTTGGGATCTGTCACTAACAATCAGAAATATCAAATTGAATATGAGGACATCCCATTGTACTGTGATCACTGCTCGAAGCTAGGTCATTCTATGGCCCAATGTAGAGCTTTTCTCCCTAACCGCACTGTTAAACCTCAGGAAGAAATTAGGAAAACCAATCAGGCTCTGTGGCAGCCAACTGGAAAAATATTTGATACCCCTCCTTTGATCATTACTCATGGAGATGGATAAGACCCTTGACTCTGTGGATATACCATCCTCATCCCATAATCCTGAATCCACACCTACCATTGAGTTATCTCATTCACAGCTTCATAACACACCTGACAAATCCTCTGCTCCTAATGCTAATGATAGTTTTGATAACTCCTTGAAGAAGCTAATCCAAGACTCTGCTCATATAAATTTTACTCCAAAGATATATGCCAGTGATGATATACATTTGGAGAAACATAATTTATCTCGGGACATACAAAAGTTTACTGTTAACTCCCCTCATAGTCGAGTGGGAAATAGATTTGCTATTTTACAGGACCAGCAGGAGGACTTAACTGGTACTCAGGAGGAAGTAACAGAGGCTGATTCCACTCTTGCCATAACTGCTTCCCCATCCAACCTCAGTCAGGATACTTTGCAAGGTAAGTCCAAAGGTAAAAGGACTAACTACTTCTCCCAGATTAACAAAATGATGCTTAGATCATCTACTAAAAGTAGAAATCTAGTGAACAATGACTAGTCTTCCCTCAGTTAATTTTTTAGTTTGGAACATTAGGGGAATGGAATCTTCAATGTTGAGACTAATTAATCTCATTAGACTTAAAAAGATTCAGTTGCTTTGCATTATTGAGCCTATGCATGACATCTCAACATTTCACTCTTATAAGGAGAAGCTTAATTACCAAAATGGTTTGACTCTATTTAACAGTAAGATATGGATTATGTGGTCGAACTCAATCTCAGTCTCCTTACTGGCATCCCATGAACAATTCTTATATGTGCACATAGAGCATTTGGCATTTAATTTTCATATGAATGCTGTCTTTGTATATGCACTTAGAAATAGAGAAGGTAGAAAGACTTTATGGGAGGATCTAGCCCCCATCTCCAATGGAGATACTATTTTCATTGGAGATTTCAACACTATCACCTCCCTTTCTGAATATAGGGGTCCAAGCACACCATCCTTAGGCAGTATTAGGGATTTTAATACATGGATAAACTCCTTGGGCTTGCAGGAAATTAATACGGTTGGCAACTTATTCTCTTGGTGCAACTCTAGACTTAGAAATCCCACATCCAAAAGGCTAGATAGGGGTTTAGCTACTATTTCCTGGAACCTGAAGTTTCCATCCTCATCTATTCAGATTCTAAACAGGCAAACCACTGACCACTCACCACTGTTACTGCAAATATCTGATGTAACCATTACTAATCCTAAACCTTTTCGGTTTTTGAATGTATGGTTTAATCGTCAGGATTTTATCCCCCTTATACAGGCAAGTTGGGACAAACAATTGAATGTTAAGGGCCTGCTTGGTTTTTATCTCAAACTAATCAGACTAAAAAGAGAGATAAAAATATGGAACAGAGAGTGCTTTGGGAACATTGACACTAATTTGTTAAATGCTGAAGAATCCCTTAGACTCCAGGAATCTAGATTTGATCTTAATCCCTCTGATACTGAACTTATGGAGCTAAATAGACTTAAGGCTTTACTGTTGCGAGCTCAAAAGGAAAAGGAAAAGCTGTGGAAACAAAAAGCAAAGTTGAAATGGAATAAATTAGGGGATAACAACACCCAATATTTTCACAAAGTGGTTCAAGAGAAAAATTGTAGACTTCAGATAAGTAAGATAAAAAACACAGAAGGTCAGTGGCTTAACTCTCAAACTGATATAAACTCTGAAGCCATTTCTTTTTTTACTAATCTACTGCAGGAACCTAACACTGAACCTAATGATACATACTACCCACATTTTCTGAATCAAATACCTCTTATCATCTCTGATGCTGATAATAATGATCTTTCTAAGACTGTAACTGAATCTGAAGTTGAGTTTGTTATAAAAGGCTTGAATAAAAATAGCAGCCCGGGACCTGATGGCTTTACACCTAAATTTTTTCTGAAATGCTGGCCTATTATTAAAACTGATCTAGTCATGGCAGTTAATGATTTTCTAGATGGTACTCCTCTGCCCAAAGGAATATCTAGTACTTGGATTACTTTAATCCCAAAAAAACCAACTCCTAGTTCTTTTCATGACTTCAGACCTATCAGCTTGTCTAATGTTCTTAATAAAGTATGCTCCAAGGTGCTAATGGAAAGGCTTAGACCATATATGGACAAACTGATTTCCCCCAATCAATCGGCTTTCATGAAAAATAGGGATATATCAGACAATATCATTTATCTTCAGGAAATGATTCGTTTTTTAAATAAGAAAACTAGGACTCCTAACTGTATTCTCAAACTGGACTTGCAAAAAGCTTTTGATAGAGTGAACTGGCACTTTTTGAGAAGCATTTTGCTGAAATTTGGTTTTCAAGGGAAATTCCTGCATGCTATTATGTCTAACCTTTCTCAGGCTTATTTTTCTATTCTTATCAATGGTAATCCTGTTGGTTTTTTTAGGGCAACAAGAGGGATTAAGCAAGGTGATCCCCTTTCCCCCTCCCTGTTTAATATATTTTCTGAAGCATTCTCTAGATCTTTATCCTTCATTTTTCAGAACAATAAACTTGCATACTATCAGATACCTTCCTCAATTACTGCTGCTACACATCTTATGTATGCAGATGACACCATTATTCTTATGCAAGCTTCTAAAGCTAATCTGGTTAGAATTAAGGATTTTCTAGATGTGTTTGAATATACTTCTGGCCAGAAATTTAACTTCAACAAATCTGATTTCTATATTAGTAACAGGGCTTCACTTGGAAAAGTAAATCAGATGAGGACTATTCTAAAAATGAAGCAGGGTTCATTACCTTTTCAGTACCTAGGTTGTCCAATTTTTACAGGAAGAACCCTCACTAGGTATTTCCAACCTCTAATGGAGAAATATGATAAAAAACTTCAAAACTGGAAAAATCTGTGGCTAAGTTCAGGAGGCAAACTAGTTTTGATTCAATCCTGCTTGTATTCAATGCCTCAACACCTTTGGAATGTGATCAAACCACCTAAATCAGTAATCAAAAACTTAGAAAAAAGACTTTCTAGGTTTCTATGGGGTGAGACTGATGGAAAAAGGAATAAAGTCTGGAAAAAATGGACTCACTTAGCTACCCCTATCTCCAGCTGTGGTTTAGGCTTTAGATCAATCAATGATATCCTAGAGGTATGCTCACTAAAGCTGTGGTGGAAAAGTCAAATTGGAAACTCATTATGGGAAAAATTGTTATGGTCACTTCCTGAGTCTCATAAAAAATCTGCTACATGGAAAAGGATTTGTTCAGTTAACCAGTTTGCTGAACAACACTCCTTAGTAATTCATGGTAAAGGGCTGTGTAACTTCTGGACTTCAAACTGGGTCAACATTGGACCACTTATTGGTCATGTTCCTCAACATATCTCTGATCCAATTCTGCACTTCACAGTGGCTGATTTTATCCTCAATAAGTCTAACATTCTGCCGCTTATTTGCCCTTATTTAGGAAATGATACTCTCTCCTTTTTACAGGAAGCCAAAATTGAAGACACAAGGGAGGATAGGCTTATCTGGAAACCAGATCCAATTGGTAATTTCACATCTAAATCTGCATATCATGCTATAATTGGTTCATCAGGTAATTCTCTTATTTTCAAACTGTTATGGCACAGAGTTTTACCAAAAAAGATATCTATTTTTGCTTGGAGGATGTTCCAATCTTTACTTCCATTTGATAATGTCCTCATTACATGTGGTTTTAGTCTTGCCTCAAAATGTCCTTGCTGTTGCCATAGAGATTCTCTTGAACATTTTTTTATAAAATGCACCCTGGCTAAATCTGTTTGGAGATATATGGCTTTTTTGGTTAATTTCAATCTACCTGAACCTCAAACCTTAACCCAAACCTTCTTCACCTTTTGGAATACTAGTGATCTGCCTAAGGCATTCCAGCTACTTTGCCATATCATCCCTACCATCACTTGCTGGTGCCTTTGGAAATCTAGGAACAGATTCCTCTACTTGCTGACTACATCATTAAGGAGGCTATAGACACTATTAGGTTAGCTATGTTTTCTAACCCTTCTTATCTGAAATCCACATGTAGCATGCCTCAGTTCATAAAGAATCTATTCCCACTGTCAAGACCTCCTCCAAAACCAATCATTAGACTTGTTTCATGGGATAGACCTCCACAAAATTACAAAAAAATTAACACTGATGCATCGTGGTTCCCAGATAGGGCTTCTGTTGGGGTAATTATTAGGGATTGCACTGGTTCACCTTCACTGGTTAAATCGGTTTCCATCTCTGCTAATTCATCCTTGCATGCTGAAATACTTGCAGTAAAAATTGCTTGTCAGTCTGTTATCAACCTGAATGCCTTGGTTATCATTGAGTCTGATTCTTTACTTGCTGTTAAGATGATTTGTGAGCCTTATACTGCTCATTGGACACTTTTTGATGAGGTCTATAAAATTCAAATGCTTCTGAGTGGTGCTACTCTTAAGTATGTTCCTAGGGAAGGTAATTTGGTTGCAGATGCAATAGTAAAACATCATCATGCTGCTCATAACATTTCTTTGGACCTTAATAACCTGTCTCTGCAAATCCAGGGCCTCATTGCCCTTGATAGATCACAAATACCCCAAATTAGAACCTCTTTACATGACTTGAGATAGAATTGATACTGCTGATGGCTTGATCTTATCTCTGCAGGTCACTTCTCACTGAATTCAACTTGCTGTCCTGATGATCATACTCGGTGGCCACTGCTTCAGCTGAATGTGGACCTCTCCTCCGATGATGACTCTTGCTGATTCTGAACTATACTGCATTGCTGATGCTACACTGCTGCACCGTTTACTCAGCTACACTACTGTAGTTATCCACTACACTGCTTGGCAATGTCTCATACTGATAGTGCACTGATATCCATGTTAGTTGCCTGGCCAAAATGCGAATTAACACGGGGTGTGGAGATTCGTAGCTTTGGAAACGCAACTAACATAACTGGACCTTCGCCAGTTTCATGTACAGTCTCTAGATTAGGACTATTTTTGCGGGCAATGACGTTGCCTTCTTGTTAAACCAACTTTCTATACTCTGTTTCCTATTGGCTTGGGGCGCCAATATATATATACCCCCACCCTCGGGTGTTTATTTAAAAAAAAAATTTCATGACTGGCAAAACATTCCTTTACAAATTATATGGTATCTGGGTACCGTGAATATGGTATCCCCAAAGTTATTTTGTATAATTTAAATAAGAAAATCTTAGGAAATGCAATATTTTTATAAATTATGAACAGTTCATAGGGGTTTTTACCTTAAATATTATATATTTTTTTATAAAATTTAAATATTATATTTTATAAGTTAAAACAAGTAATAATATTTATTTGAACGTGAAAATATAAAAATATATGATATAAAAAAATTAAAATTTTAAAATTTTATATGTAATTTAACAAATGCAGTATATAAGGTAAGAAATAAGTGGATTGTCCATAAACTTATGGACAGACTGTCTGTCAGGAAACCTACTCATTTCAAATTATGAAGATGTGCATTCTCTTACTCCCTCTGTCCCACCCTATTCTGCACAGAATCTTTTAAAGGTCACCAGTAAACATGTTTGACTGTAAATATGTGTAGCTACGAACAATAATGACCCACAAAAACTTGATATATAGAAACTACATGTTACGGCGAATCTAACTATATCTCATACAATAAAATTATTTTTCATATACCTATTTAAATATGTGGTAAAAAATTATCATCTTTGACCAAAATTTCTTTTTGTGCGGAATAGGCTAAGACGGAGAGAGTATGTGAGATTGTACATTACATAATTTGATTGTGATTATTATTATGTAAATACTGAATGCACAAATAGTAGTATTGAAATACACATTCTACCTATTTATGATGAACTATCACCCTACTCCAAGGATAAAGTATAGGAATTGCCTTCAACTTTCCATTTCATGAATGGGCAAACGAGAGAAGAAAGTAGCATTACCAAGAAATTGTATAGAAGAAAAAATTTACAGTACAATCCATTTCATGAAGCGTAGCAGTCCTAGCAGACTTTTTTTTTTTTTAATTCAGAAGGAGTACATTAAGTACAATTCATCCATCAAGTACCCAGGAATTGTACAGGAGAGAAACTTGCAGCTCAACCCATTTCATGAAGAAAATGGCAGTATATCAACATGACTCAACCATGATAAAACCATCATGCATCACCAAAATTGTGGTATATGTTTTTTAGAAGCTAAATGATACATTAATGTTCGAAACATATAAAAAGGATACTCGAACAGTTTCCAGCTTCAACTTATTGGCCTTACTATAAAACATTACCAAACTCTACCATGCTCCAAATACATTGGACGACCTTACCTTAATCTAAAAGAGCATAATTATTGATCTTCCGCCTACATGGGATCATCAAACCAATCTCACTGGACCTTTCCATTTCAGATGGGTCTCTGCCCCATTCTCTGGATAACATTCGACAACTTCTGTTGGAAACTCCAGCATGGTAGCCGTCTGAATGGGGTAAAGCTCCCGCGGCTCCAACCAAAACACTAGCAGGAGTTTTTGGAGGCAAACACCCTGCTTTGCTTCAGTTAGAGTCGTGGCGAAATCTAATTCTCCAGCAACTCCACCAAAGTTTTGCAGTTCTTCAGCGCCATGAGCAAAATTGGCATGTCTCCAAACGGGCAATGGCCGCATTTCTCATTTGTTGCAAATTCTTATTTTCCAGTTTGAGGGCTTCAAAGTTGATGCAGTTGGACTGTTAATCCAGATCCAGATCCAGGTCCCAAACTTATGTTTAAAACAACTAAAATGTAAATTAATACTAAAAAACTTCATTTTGCATAAACTGCCAAGATGTTTACAAAGATTAGCATGCAATAACCATAGACTTCTCTGCTTAGAGATACTATCATCCTAATTATTATTACTCTAAAAGTGACGTCCCCACATCCTCAGCTTACATATCCCCACCTTTACCTCAACTAACCTCAATATAGCTGGAAAGAAAGAAATGTGGATTTGATCATAGGCCTTTGGTTCAACAAAATATGCAATGTTTGAAAGTTGAACTTTGGTATTACATTACATGACAGGAACCACAATTTGCATGCAAGTCACCTTTGAGCAGCAAATCAAGAAGTAACGTTTCAAAATTTAGTCATATTCAAGACTAATGCAGAACGCGGGTCATTAGTAGTCATACTTCCTAACTTGCAGTGGCAACATAATTATGAAACTGAAAGGAGTTTTAGACATTAAGTTCATGAACAAAAGAAGTTGCAAGTAACATACATTCAAGACTATTCTCTCCCTTCCACATGAAGAGTCTTGTTTCAAAACTTGTTTTCACTTCACATAAGACTTCAAAATTAAATGTGAATATCTAAATAAAATTTTGATAATATCTTTCAAATTAATGATATATGTTCCTCAACTAAGTATGTTAATCAAGAAGATAATTTTTTTTCTCGAAAAGTAGGGATAGATAGCTCAAAAAGACTTGAACATTTGAGTGTATACATGATGACCAGAGGGAACAGATAACTCAGATTCTTGAACATTCGAGTATATATATGATGAGCAGAATATCGACTTTATTTTTTAATCATGAAGTATAACAAACCAAAGAATCTGAGCTATCTAAAGCTAAAGCAAGAGTACGATAAATCTTAAGCGGCTGACTCACTAAAAAAATCTGTAACGTGAAGTCAAATATCAAACTCAAACATAACTCGACAAACTCTCATTTTGACAACACAAAAAAAACGTATCTTAATCTAACACCCAAACAACTTGTATAGGAGGGTTAACCAAAGATGTGTGCATTACCAAACAGCTGGGGCTTCAAATCTTCTTGCATTGTGTCATCAAACAGTGAGTCTGTTAATATCCAGAAAATGTACCAACATCTTAGTTTCACTATCACCATATGAAAAAACAACTCATGAAATGGAAAAACACTTGAGCATTTTTGTAAAAATAATTAGTAGGGAAAAAAACACTTGAGGATTGGGTTCATTGCAATATTTTCATGAGTTCTTGATTTTTGGGTGCTAAATACCATAATTTCGGATGCAATTGTGCATGGCCTGGAATCTGGAAACAATGGTGGAAGACGAATTCATAGAAAGCATCCTCGGTCTTTTATTTTATTTTTTGTAAATCCTTTTAGAGGACGCATTGTTTCCTCAGCATTATTATTTCATAGAATGCGTCCTCAGCTTTTTAAAAAAAAACTCTGTTTAGAGGGCGCATTCATCGAATGCGTCCTCAGGTTTTTTTTTTTAATCTGTTTAGAGGACGATTAGTTGAATGCGTCCTCATAATGAATTTGTAATTTTTTTTCGCACACTTTTTAGAGGACGCATTCATCGAATGCGTCCTCATGTTGTAATAAAAAAAATTGGCAGATTTATTAGAGTACGCATTATTTGTTGATTTTTGAATGCATCCTCATTGTTGATTTTTTTTAAATACTGTAAAAATTTAAATTTTTCTTGAATTTATGAAATAAATTTTGACTTGCGTGTTATTAAAAACAAGTACTGAATTTAACATATATATATATTTTTTAATCCCATATTTTATGAATGCGTCCTCAATATAAAATATGGAATTTTAATCAGTAAATTATATAATTTATAAATTATTGTTTATATTTTTGTTTTGGGTGAATATAGCGCATAAATAGACTTGTGTTTGTTTTATATTATTTTAAAATGTGCAGTAATATTTAGTAGGAATGAATATAATTAAACTGAAATGTATAATATCCAGAGAAGACATGTCAAACGTAATGAAATGAGTGCTCAATGTCATGTAATGTACTAATGACGGCCTCTGCATAGCTTCCACATGTTCCACATGGTGGAGGACGTATGGTGCGGGATGTGCGTCGTGGAACGACCATCTCAGTAGAAAAATGTACGGCGTCATCTGGCGCTCCCTCTGTAAAATCGTCCTCCACATCCTCTCCTGTGTCCTGTCATGAACCATGATGGACATGCGGAACACCACCGGTATCTAATCGAGCAGTATGCGACATGTACGCATGACTCAGAGTGAGAGTAACACATGCCGTGAAATCGGCTGTAGTCGTGTCAAACTGTGAGGATCCACCATGTAACGGTCCGGCATGACTAGTAAGGGGAGTTTGATAAGCAGTGAAATCAGCTGTAGTAGTGTCATATTGTGATGGTTCACCATGTGATGCTCCAGGGTCCTTCAGACACGCATTTGAGGTTCCAGCTTGTGATGAACCAATGTGGTCTGTATGGGCCTGAGCACGCGGTCGCCGACCACCCTGTCGACGAGGTGGAGCTGGACGGTGGCTTCTAATGTCATTGTATCTCACACCAGGCGGAGGTTTCTCACAGTGCACAAATGGCTTATGAAACTGCAGTCTGGAGGGCTCATACGCATACTGTAGAGTACGTGTGGAAACATCGCGTACCTCCCTGATCATGTTCGCGATACGTGGGGGACAGCCGTCCAAATTTGTATCCAACATGATTCTCATCTGAGACATTGCTTGCAACTACAAGAATGAGGTAAATATGTTAGTTACATAATATTGAGGAAATGTATAGGATTAATTGTGAAAACTATTAGACATTTAGGAAATACCATATACTCCATAGTAGCCCTGTCTCCATGAAAACCCTCCGTAATTGTTTTGCCCCGGCCTGGATGATCAATCAGGGTCACTGTTCTCCGAAAATACCACTCCATGTATTCTCGACTGGGTGTTTACGGATCCGCCGAACCTCGCACATAAACTTGTTGCTCTCCTTGATGTTCCTAAGCATCAACATATCTTCTCAGTTTCACATGCCAATCCATTCCTGAACTCCCATGACAGTCTCTAGTATGAAGGAGTTTATGTTCATCCTTAGTGACCAACTGGATGAGGCCAAACTGCCTGAGAACACGATGTACGTGATGGGACTCCACGACATACCAGCTAATGAGGTCAATAGGCAAAAGCCAGTTGTTGCTACTAGCCGTACAGTAATGTGGTAGTTGTTGCACGACATTCTCCGTGCACGACTGCCAAATAAACTGCAATAACAGGTAGGTGTTGTGGTTAGTTCCGAAAAACCTTTATATCTATTAGTTCAATGAAAGGAAATCTGAATTTCAATATACCTGTATATCATGGAGAGATGTGAGCTGATCGCGGTACACTTTCAATACATGCATAGGTGATTGTGATAAATCGTACCGTGTTCTCCACCTGTCATGAACAAAATGAATATTATTAGTCATTCTTAGTACCTTGCAGTTGAAAAATTAACTTTTGACTAATTCAATACGTACCTGGATCCAACGGCACTCATCGTGACGATCACTGGTAGTCGTCCGGCCGGACGGATGGATGGGATTCACTCCCATTCCCACAGCCGACAAAAAATTAAACAAAAATTAAAATAATATAAGAGGTTACTATCGACAGTATGTACAAGTGACAAGATTAACCAACAATGTTACATGTAGCAAGACAAGTGGTCCAAATATAGATTTCACTTATGGGATGGCAGTGTCACATAAGCACATGTACAAGTGTGCCAAAATGACACTACCCCAACTGTATTGATGTGTTGCCTCGAGGTTCATCAGTACGGACAAATAAAGCAAAGGGATAAGGTGTCCGGATGTGTCTGACAGTAGCATTCCACCGACCAGCAGTAGAATGAAAACCCTAGCATGTTGTTGACTATCTACCTCAGTAGCATCAACATGGAATGAACTGTGTAACAAGTCACCCAACCAGCTAGCCCTTATGCAACCTCATCTGATAACACTCGTGTTTGGTGTAGCCCCAAGGTAGTCTCTGCATAATCTCTGCCAGTCCTCTGTGCGTCGGCTAGTGTCCACACCAGTAATTGGCATGCTATCGATCGGTAGACCCCATAGCATGATGACATCCTGTAAAGTTATCGTAGCCTCCCCATTTGGCAGGTGAAACGTGTGAGTCTCAGGTCTCCAACGCTCTACTAAGGCTGTGATGAGGGAATGATCGATGTGCATTGGTGCTGAATCCAACAGTCTCTAGAATTCAGCATCACACACGTAGCGCATAACTGGATCAGGGATTTGACCAGTCCAACAAGCCTCATCGCACCGCCTCACCTGCAGTGCCTCATCCTCTAACTGACCATTATACAGAGCATGTGCACAATGCTCCTGGTGCAGGTACGGTAATTCATCGTCAATAGGTCCCAGATGATACATGGTTTATCCCTACTGACAATCAGAATCACAGCACAAAATAACTCAGTCAAGATTTCCAAATAAGTAATGCAGTAACTCAGTCAAGATTCCCAACTAAGTAATGCAAATAAGTAACTAAGTAATGCAATAACATAACATTAGCTTCAATTTAGACAAATACAAATAATCCTTGATATTCAAAATACACAAATACCAAATAACAAAAATAAAATAAAATTTGCATATTACATACACAACTCCAATGACGCCATCGCCTATGGCTGCCTCTAGAATCACCTGGCACCCTCTTATCCATTTGATTCCTTATCCTTCTCTCTGCAAACTGTCCACGCCTCCTGTTGCAAAACTTTTCAATATCAGGAATCAGCCTCCAACTAGCACATTGCCATAGTGATGGATCTCGTACATGCATGAAACCCTGACTATATTGTTGCACATAGGTGATCGTGTGATATACCCTGTCACATAGAATAGCCAGACCGTCACGCCTATGCCTACAGACGGCCAATGCATGCAAACATGGGGATCGGAAAATTTTCCATTCACGACAAGTACACTCCTTTCTCCAGTATTTGACCGTGTACTGGCTCTCATCAATGCCGTCATCAATGGTCCTTGTCACAACCCTATAATTCTGTGAAGCATGCCCAAAAACTGTGACAATATGTCCATGTGCCCAAGTGTCTTGCTTCTGAAATTTTTTCCAAATCCTAGAAGGGAACGCAGACCTAAACATTTCAAGATCTATTTAGAGTTAAGAAACTAGGTCATGAATCCATAAAGCACTGTAATGAATCAGGAAAGTACCTCCAATTTGTGGAATCCATTACCCTTTTAGCAAACATTTCAACTGTTTGCTCAAAGGTCGCTTTGATACATGCAGTTATCGGGAGATGTCGTGCGCACCTTAAATAGTTGTTGTAACTCTCTGACAAATTGGTTGTTGTAACTCTCTGACAAATTGGTTGTTAGAATTCATCAAAGGCAAGGCACCACTTACTGGTATCATGTTTTGCCAACCATTCCCACGCAGATGGTTCGATGCTCTCCAACTCCTCCTTGTACTCCATCCACCTGCTCTCTCGTCTGGCACTACCAAGCTGCCAAACTAAAGTCTTCAAGAGCGCATTCTTGAACTTCCCACTGTCAGCACTAAGGAAGTTCGATTGAAAATGACGCAAGCAAAATCGGTGGTATCCCACTGGCTCCATCCATTCTCCCGTACGTTTCATTGCATTTAAAATTTCATCATGGCGATCAGATATAATACAGATTGGCATATTATCACCACCAACCATGTGGATACGCAGTCTCTGCATGAACCAGTTCCAACTCTCATTAGTTTCACCGTCAATAATGGCATAAGCAATGAGGAGTATGTAGTCGTTCGCGTCATGCGTCACAGCAACTAGCATTATGGCCTTGTATGCACCTCTCAAATGAGTGTCATCCACACTAATCATCGCCCTATTGTGGTGAAATACATCGATAGCCTGATAAAATTCCCAGAAAAAGAACTTGAATTTCCTACACCTACACCTATGTATTCTATCGGGTACATCTGCCCACTCAACGACAATGCTCGGATTTTCCCTGACTAGCTCATCCATATATATAGGCAACTGCTCAAAGGATTCCTCCCAAGTTCCGAACACCAAGTCAATTGCCTTTTGTTGAGCATACCATGCCTTCTTATAGGAAAGGGTCACATTTAACTATACATTCACATGCGCTTGTTGATGTGCCCATTTTATACGGTTATATTAGGGCTTTTGGGATTAAATTTTGTACAATTTTGTCCTCTAAATGTGACATTTTACCTTGAAATTATCTAAGGAGGGTTAAAAATGACTTTTACATTTTTACCACCTTTTAGAGAATTTGGTGTGACAAGGTAATTTGTTTGAAGACTTTGAAAACTTTGAATACTTTGAAGAATGTATTTGAAGATTTCAAGACTTGGATTTGAGCTTTTTGAAGACATGAAGAAATGGAGAAGTGAAGAGAAGAGAAGGATATGAGATATAAAAGAGAAAGAAGAAACAATGCTAAAATTTGCGTCTGTCGCGACACCGTCGTGACTCGCAATGGTTTGTCGCGAGCTCGTCGTGAACACGTCACGACTCGCGATGGATGGATGGTCTGAATTTCTTCTTGATTTTTGTGCTACAAATACTCCCCTTATCTTCTCCTCTTCAGCAGCTTTTGCCCAGCTCCTTCTTCTGCATTTTTGGGCTTAGAAACCCTAGGTTTTCTCCTCTTTCTTTTCTTAGTTTTTGTAGTTTAATTATGTCTTTTATTTCTCTAGCTTATTTTTATCTTGGGAGCAAAGGATTGAAGCTTCCATTTCTATGTAGTAAGAACCATTATATCTATCTATTTGGTGTTTTTGCTATTGTGTATTTATTGAGCTTTGAATGTTAATTGTTAATTACATTGATGTTGTTGGGAGCTTGAGTATATGAATTGCTTGCATGATTGCTTGTTAGGGTTGGGAGAAAGTAGCTAATTCTCCCCTCTTTTAATGTGGAATCCAAGAGCATGAGTTAGAGCTTCTTAAATGATGTTGGTGTGTTGATAATTTCTAGATGAATGTGATGATGTCGAATTCATTGTCATGTTTATTTTAGGTAGCAAATGAGAGAAGTCTATGAATGTCGATCGTTCTTGACTAATCTTGTGTAAATGCATGAATTGGTTAAATGCTTAGACATGGTGTAGTGTTTATAAGTGTTGCTAAGCTTGTTGATTCTTCGTGCTAAATACCATCAATGGGATACTCTTAGTAATAAGGGAGTCATTGGTGAGGTTTGACAAGAGATGTCGAATTCACTCTTGCAAACTACCATCTAAGAAGGATAGAAGATTTATCTTCACAACAAGTAGTTGAAGTAGTGAATAGATTGTTTCACTCGTTCTTGAATCCTTTGTTATTTAGCATTTATGTATTCTTGATGCTATGTTTCACTTCACTCATGCCATATGTTGTTTGATAATAGGAAGTGTTTTTATGATTGAAGTGTTAGAGTGTTAGGAAAGTGATGAATTCCTTAGCTCCTTTGCATGAAATTCTATGAACATGAACTTAGAACTTCTTGTGTATAATGTGTTGTGATTCTTGCTAGATGGGTATGTTAATGTTAAGCCAAGTAACGAATGTGATAGAATGAGTGAATGGTTCAATGATCTACATTAGGTTTGGAAGTGGATATCCATTGCCCCCGGGACTTTATCTTTGTAGTTTTAAAACCCCTTTTCCTTAGTTTTGTTTGATGATTAGCATAGTTACTTAACCTTGCTAGTTATCTTGTCTTTTTAATTTCATAACTTAGGACAACCAACCAACCAAACCCCCCATTTACATGCTTTTATATGTATGTATATATATCTACTCCTAGCCTAATATCAACCTTTTGTGTCAAAACGCTTAGAAAGATCCCTCTTCTTCGTGGACGACCCCGACTTGTCGCTATCTACTTAGCTGTAGATAGTAAGCATTTAGGGCTTATAAATATTAACTTTGAGAGGTACGGCGACGGCCTCCCAAATTTTGGCGCCGCTGCCAGGGAAGAGGCATTTATTTTTAAGTGTTTAGGTATATTTGGTTTCATATTAGCTAGTCATTTTTATTTTCCACTCCTTGGTGGTTGTTTTGTTCGGAGTAGGTATCGCTTGAGTTCTTGGTGAGTTTTTATCGAGAACACTTGCAATATGATTTCGGACTTTTGAAAAAAAAATTTAATGGAGGGAACTCATGATGAGAAGAGAGTCTCAACAAGCAAGGTTTGGTAGGATGTGTCATTTTGACCATCCTACCAAATCTTGCCATTTGTTGTGGGAGGAGCACTATAAGGGAGAAAGAACCCTTGGTTTCCAAAACCAAGAATATTATGAAGAGTGCTACAAAGAGGTAGGAGATGTTGGTTTTCGAGGGCGAGATGCTCAAGAATGGTATCCATACCACAATCCTTACAATCCGGAATGGAGTGGTAGTCCGGATTGGTGGTATGAGAATGAGCCGGAAAACCAACAATACAAGCAAAATAGTTGGCCATCACCACATTATACCGTACCCCAAAACCAAGCCCAACAAGGAAGTTCAAGTTTGACACGTGAGGAAGTCATGAATACAATAGCAAACTTGAACTCCTTTACTAGTGAGGAGTCGGACACTCAGCTCTCCTCTAGTGTTGAGGCTATTGAGGGGCATGTGAGGAGTATATTAGAAGCGTTGGCCCGAATGGAAGCTCGTGATTCCGAAAATACACCATCCAAAATTGAACTCAAGGATTCGGTGAGTGAGGTCACCATGGGAAATGATTTTGAGTTCGAAGGGGATGAGGAGTTGGTTGTTGAGGATAGAAAAATGGAGGAAGGGGTGATCGTGCTACATTCATTAGCACCGTCACTCCTTCTCCCACCTAGTGAACAACTCTACCATTTTTGGAAGTTTTAAGGGAGATGAGGGAGGAGCCAAAAGATTATCTCAAGCATCCTAACCACTCAACTCCCTTCAAACCTTCTCCACCTCAACAAAACTTTCCTCTTGAAAGTTTTGTACCCCCACCTCTCTACTTTTGGAAGCTCATGGTGAAGGGGTTCAAGCCTTCACCATATGGATAACATTAGGGTCGTGCTGACGACCTTAAATATACGGAGCTTTGTCGTGCCGACGACGTAAATAAATTCGGCCTTTGTTATAGTTTTTGTTGTTTAGTTTTTGTTATTTAGTCTTGCTCTTTTTATTGTGTGTTTCTCTATAATTTTGTAGCAAAGTGTAGTGTATTGCATTGGAGGATATGAAGGAATAAGATCCATAAGAGAGGGAGAGAGCTTGGTAAGAAAAAAAAAATTTCCAAGTGCTGGGAAACCCTGTCGTCGCGAGTCGCGATGGCCTCGTCGCAAGTCGCGACGAACAGGGGATCAAAATCCATTCCCAGCACCAACTTTCCGTGAGCCACGATGGCCCATCGCGAGTCGCAACGAGATCAGAACTTGTGTGCTAAAAATCTGCTCCCAGCCTCCACATTCCGCGAGCCGCGACGGCCTCGCGACGGACCATCGCGAGTCGCGATGAGACAGTCGCGAGTCGCGACCAAGCCTTCCCTACCCATCGCGAGTCGCGATAGATCCATCGTGAGTCACGACGGCGTGCTGCTCCATTTTTCTTAAACCTTCAATCTTCTCTATTTCGCCGCCTCTCACCATTCCACCTTCGCTCATTCCTCCACCATCCTACATATATCGACATATGAACATTCTTGCATCCTTATAATACCTTTGTTGATTGTAGTATGCAGACTACATCATTGTGACTGTAATTGCATATCCTATAATGATGCTTGTATATGTGCCAATATATGTTGGATATTTTCAATGGATAATCTTGTAGTGGTGATTGCAGGGTGGATTGGTTGTTCTTCGAGAATACTATGGTTATTAATTCTCTATGCTAAACCTAGTATTACAAATTCTTATGTACTTGTGAGTTTGATGTTGTTCTCTATGGTGTAGTCTTGATCAAACGGCGCCAAAGAGGCAATGTTTTTCTCGAGGGGTGAGTTCTTCTACGGCATTTTGCTCTCCCCTTTTCGGCTCCGAAACCAATGGCGGGACCGATTCTATACAAGTGCATGAGATTGCGCCATATCACCGGTGACTATGCAGATAAACGGGTGTCACTCTACCTCTTGCCTTGAATTTTTATTGTTCTTGCCTTACATGTTTACATTGAGGGCAATGTAATGTTTTAAGTGCGGGGAGGGGTTAGAGGACTCAATGCATGTTAGCTTGATTTGGAATGCTTTTTGCTACTTTTGATTAGAAAAATATTTTTAAAAAAAGAAGAAAACCCGCTAAGTTGAAAACCCCGAGTGGGCAACTTAGGCAACATTGGGGGCCCGGATAGGTCGAAAACCCGAAAGGGCGGCCTAGGAAAAAATGAGAGGCTAAAATGTGTGGAAAAAAGGTGAGATGTGAGCCGAAGAAACATGATGTGTGGCTAGGAAGAAAACTCGAAAGAGCTCCTAGGCAAAATGAGAGAAAGCGAGAGAAATTGAAAGATGCTATGGTTTCACTCATTTGCCGGCGTTGGAGTCATAAGGTTGCGGTTGTCATATGGGTGGATCGGGTAGCTCAACATCTAGAGATCTCTTGGGATTGGGTAACGTAGCGGGTTAGGAAACGAAGTATGGTTATGAAATTCTTAATTCCTTTATACTTTGTTTTTGGTTGATATATTGGCATTAGGTGAAGCATGTGTTTGAACCTCCTATATGGTTTTAGCTTCATTTTATGTCATTGGATTTTGGTTGATATATTGGCATTAAGTGAAGTATGTGCTTAAACCTCTTAAATGGTTTTAACTTCATTTTGTGTCATTGGACTTTGGGAATATCAATATGGGACTTTGAAACATTTTTATGGGTAGTGAATTGATAAGTGGTAGGTTTGGTTAGATTTAGGATTGGGGTTGTGTGTGTGAAAAAAATCTCATGTGAGCTTTGATTTTGGGATTCATGATATTGAGAGTTTTGTGAGGCTTTGATTGGGGGAATATTAGTTTAGGATATGGACATATGCATTCCTCCGTGTGCTTAAATCTTTTCTTACTCGAGGGCGAGTAAGGTTTAAGTGCGCGGAGGTTTGATGTGCCCATTTTATACGGTTATATTAGGGATTTTGGGATTAACTTTTGTACACTTTTGTGCTCTAAATGTGACATTTTACCTTGAAATTATCTAAGGAGGGTTAAAAACAACTTTTACATTTTTACCACCTTTTAGAGAATTTTGTGTGACAAGGTAATTTGTTTGAAGACTTTGAAAACTTTGAAGACTTTGAAGACTTTGAAGAATATCTTTGAAGATTTGAAGACTTGAAGACTTGAATTTGAGCTTTTTGAAGACATGAAGAAATGGAGAAGTAAAGAGAAGAGAAGGATATGAGATATAAAAGAGAAAGAAGAAACAATGCTGAAATTTGCGTCCGTCGCGACACCGTCGCGACTCGCAATGGTTCATCGCGAGCACGTCGCGACTCGCGACGGACGGGTGGTCTGAATTTCTTCTTGATTTTTGTGCTACAAATACTCCCCTTATCTTCTCCTCTTCAGCAGCTTTTGCCCAGCTCCTTCTTCTGCATTTTTGGGCTTAGAAACCCTAGGTTTTCTCCTCTTTCTTTTCTTAGTTTTTGTAGTTTAATTATGTCTTTTATTTCTCTAGCTTAGTTTTATCTTGGGAACAAAGGATAGAAGCTTCCATTTCTATATAGTAAGAACCATTATATCTATCTATTTGGTATTTTTGCTATTGTGCATTTATTGAGCTTTGAATGTTAATTGTTAATTGCATTGATGTTGTTGGGAGCTTGAGTATATGAATTGCTTGCATAATTGCTTGTTAGGGTTGGGAGAAAGTAGCTAATTCTCCCCTCTTTTAATGTGGAATCCAAGAGCATGAGTCAGAGCTTCTTAAATGATGTTGGTGTGTTGATAATTTCTAGATGAATGTGATGATGTCGAATTCATTGTCATGTTTATTTTAGGTAGCAAATGAGAGAAGTTTATGAATGTCGATCGTTCTTGAGTAATCTTGTGTAAATGCATGAATTGGTTAAATGCTTAGACATGGTGTAGTGTTTATAAGTGTTGCTAAGCTTGTTGATTCTTCGTGCTAAATGCCATCAATGCGATACTCTTAGTAATAAGGGAGTCATTGGTGAGGTTTGACAAGAGATGTCGAATTCACTCTTGCAAACTTCTATCTAATAAGGATAGAAGATTTATCTTCCCAACAAGTAGTTGAAGTAGTGAATAGATTGTTTCACTCGTTCTTGAATCCTTTGTTATTTAGCATTTATGTATTCTTGATGCTATGTTTCACTTCACTTATGTCATATGGTGTTTGAGAATAGGAAGTGTTTTTATGATTGAAGTGTTAGAGTGTTAGGAAAGTGACGAATTCCTTAGCTCCTTTGCATGAAAATCTATGAACATGAACTTAGAACTTCTTGTGTATAATGTGTTGTGATTCTTGCTAGATGGGTATGTTAATGTTAAGCCAAGTAACGAATGTGATAGAATGAGTGAATGGTTCAATGATCTACATTAGGTTTGGAAGTGGATATCCATTGCCCCCGGGACTTTATTTTTGAAGTTTTAAAACCCCTTTTCCTTAGTTTTGTTTGATGATTAGCATAGTTACTTAACCTTGCTAGTTATCTTGTCTTTTTAATTTCATAACTTAGGACAACCAACCAACCAAACCCCCCATTTACATGCTTTTATATGTATGTATATATATCTACTCCTAGCCTAATATCAACCTTTTGTGTCTAAACGCTTAGGAAGATCTCTCTTCTTCGTGGACGACCCCGACTTGCCGTTATCTACTTAGTTGTAGATAGTAAGCATTCAGGGCTTATAAATATTAACTTTTGAGAGGTACGGCGACGGCCTCCCACTTGTACATCTTTAATGTGTAAGAAGGGTTAACGTCAATGTGGTGGTGAATTGCACGGGCGATCATCAACGATGTCAGGTTAGTGTTACCCGTCGATCGACCAGCACCAACACAAGCATGACTACTTGCCCATTTGGTGATCTCCCACATGCCATGCGAAGGCTTTTTGCTGCCTCTAGCAACCCAATGACAATTACCGGTTCCTTTAACAACGTCCTTGCATTTCGCATACCATGTGCGTGACCTGCTCTCCACGACCCTGTGTTCCCTATTGACCATGGAACTCTACCTCGAAATAGCTTCTACCAATTCTGGCTTCGTCCAGAACCGCATACCCAATGCCACTTCATCAGTCGCTTGAACATAACGAGTAACTTCATCATCACAATTCGTTAGGTCATAGCCATCCTCACCAGGGCCCCCGTAATCCCTAAAGTAGGCCTCTGTATCAGGATTCACCAAATTACGAAACGACATGGTTACACTGTTCGTGCACACCACAACTTCATCTTCGTCCCCTGGATTTGAATCAGTTGATAACGAACGATCATTTTCACTTTATTCACCAAGTTCCTCTTTCTCACCATCCTCATCAATCCCAACATGACCAACAACATACTCGCCAATTTCATCCACATAATCATCATCAAACTCATTCAGGTCCTCATGATGCCCACCATGACGCCGACCATATATACCACCACTTGTGGACGGCTGAGCGCAATCGACATGAACATACGCACTAGGTTGGCTGGACTCACCAACGGCAAAACCTTGCCAATCAACAGGGGTGGTAAAGTTGCAAAAGGTGTATAGTTATGCATGTTCCTCAACAACGGCACGAACGTACCCGAACTAATATCACCCGCACGGTCAATGGTGTTTGACATCTTCTTCACAATAATGTACAAATATGCTGAGGACAAGGACATTCGATCAACAATGTCGAAGAATGTCACGGTAGACTCGTCATCTTCACATTATAACACTGATAGTATACGGCCGAACCAATCAGCTCAGGAAAATGGTAGTATATTTTCAAATGAAACCCCACACTTGCAATACCAAGCCTTCTGAAAATTAAATGAACTAACTCGGAGTGGCTTAACCTCCTTTCAAGAGTCACATTCCTCTTTGGTATGGGAGGGTCATAATACACACCCACAGTCAAATCAAACCTAATTTGACCCCCTTTATACAGGTACACAATCAAAAACATCGAACTACTGCATCATACAAAGACATAACATTTAATTCGATATTTAGAATGACAGTACACTATTATGCTTCTATCATTATTCAAAATATTACACTATTATCTATTTTCAAACTATTACACTATCCTAAGATGTGTGCTCACATACCCCACACTAATTAAACCATTACTACAACTTTAATACAAACAATAGTAAACAAATCACACATAATCAATTCACACATATTCACGCATCCTCTCATTCAACAATTTCATAGAATCAAGAAACATAATCACTCAAACTACACACAATCTTTAAACACATGCTTATCAAAATGATCTTTTCAAGTACTTCAGAAATAACATTGTTACGCCTAATTCAATAAAACATTATTAGAGAACAAATCGCACATAATCAATCAACACATTCGCATAATAATTAATTCTTTATATACCTTTAGAAAATTCAAAAATTCGCAACGGCGGTAAGCAGCGGTCAGCGGTGGTCAATGGCGGCGGTGCGCTGCGGTCTCTGAGGGCAGGAGAAAACTCCACCTGCGAGGTTGGGATAAATTTCAGCAAAAATATAAAACAAACAACCAAAGCAACAATCGGAGAGTAAGAAAAATCATCGGACAACTTTGGGAGCGACAACCAGCGAAGACAATCGGCCGAGGACGGAGCAAGATGAAGAAACAGGGATCGGGGAACAATCGGCCAAGGATGGAGCAAGATGAAGAAACGGGGTTTCGATGGTAGATGAAGAAACAAGAATGAACTAAATATGGGCCCTCGAGGCTAGATGAAGAAATGGAGGATGCATTCATTGAATGCATCCTCGAGGACGTGGCACGTGGAAATTAGCGGCGGAAATCAGTGGATTGGAGAACGCATTTAACAAATGCATCCTCGAGGACGTGGCAGCAAGGGGTGGATAGGAATTCTCGAGGATTGGATGATGCATTTCACGAATGCGTCATCGAGGATGTGGAATCACTGGTGGATAGCATCGAGGGTTGGAGGACGCATTTCATGAATGCATCCTCGAGAACGTAGCTGCACAAGTAAAGCCCCGAGGATTGGAGGACGCATTTCAAGAATGCATCCTCAAGAACGTGGCACACTCGAGGGTTGGAGGACACATTTCACAAATGCATCCTCGAGGACGTGGAAACACGGGTGGCTCGAGGGTTGGAGGATGCATTACACGAATGCATCCTCGAGGACTCGAGGGTTGAAGGATGCATTACACGAATGCGTCCTCGAGGACTCGAGGGTTGGAGGACGCATTTCACGAATGCGTCCTCGAGGATGTGGCAGCACGGGTGGCTCGAGTGTTGGAGGACGCATTACACGAATGCATCCTCGAGGACTCGAGGGTTGGAGGATGCATTACACGAATGCGTCCTCGAGGACTCGAGGGTTGGAGGACGCATTTCACGAATGCGTCCTCGAGGACGTGGCAGCACGGGTGGCTCGAGGGTTGGGGGACGCATTACACAAATGTGTCATCGAGGACTAGAGGGTTGGAAGACGCATTACACGAATGTGTCCTCGAGGACTCGAGGGTTGGAGGATGCATTACACGAATGCGTCCTCGAGGACTCGAGGGTTGGAGGGTGCATTTCACGAATGCATCCTCGAGGACGTGGCACACTCGAGGGTTGGAGGACACATTTCACGAATGCGTTCTCAGAAAGCAGACCACAAAAAAATGGAAAACCGAGAACGCATTCCTTGAATGCGTCCTCTTCAATCCCAGATGAAAAATAACAAACATTCGTCCTCACAAAATCAGAACAAAAATTTTTTGCAAAATGCGAGGACGCATTCCTCGAATACGTCCTCTTCAATACCAAATGGAAAAAAAAATAAAAATTCAACGAGGACACATTTGCCAAATGCGTCCTCACAAAATCAAAACAAAAAATAATTTTCAAAACTAAGAGGACGTATTCGAGGAATGCGTCCTCCACACCTGCATCCGTTGCAGGTTACTGTAGCCATATTTATACAATTTTCTCCTTTTTATAGAAGCAAAGAAAGATGGAGAGGTTAGTTACTATCTGGATCATTAGTAACCACTAATGACTAAGCAGCATATCTTATCAACACTTCTGAACCAAGAATCGTTTAAAAAAATAGAAAAGTGAATAGTTCACCCAACATAATGTCGAGGCCCCTGATTTCAAGATTAAAGAAACCTCCACAAACATTCTGCATAATTGAACCCAAATTACTCTTCAACGGTGCTAAACTTACAATATTCTTAGTAAACCAAATGAAGAGAGTTCAGTTTTATACCCTAAAGATCATATGTTCGAGCTATAACTTTGTAGCACCCAATCGATGTGACCAATAGCACCATCAGACAGAACAAAAGCTTGTCTGTTAAAGGAATTGGAATTGGAATTGGATTTGTATTCTTACCATAATTATAGATGTAATTGTATTCTGTTACCTTTTCCTAGCTTATATAGGTATCCTGTACTACTATATAATGTATCCTGAATTCATGAATACAGACACAAAATTATTACCCATATTTTCTATATGGTATCAGAGCCTATAATCCTGAAACCTTAAAATGCCGTCCTAAATTTTCCGCCGTCGTCAGTGCGTGACTTCCACGCACCGCTGATCCGGACTACCTTTCTTTTGTCAAAACAAATCTTCTTCTTCAGCCCGCCGCCAGTCTTATTCACCACCACGCCGCCGTTCTTCTTCCACTGTCGTTCTGCTCCAGCTCCGCCGGCCTTCACCTGCTTTCGCTCCCGACTCCATCCGCCGGCCTGCACCTGCTCCCGCTCCCGTCTTCCTTCAGTTTTGTCCAGCCCGCTTTGCTCCGACCGGCGAGCTCCCGAATCACTCCAGCTAGTTCTTGCTCCGATCCGTTCGGTCTACTCACCACTCTGGCCGGATAGCTCTACTCCACTCTCGACTCCGGCTAGTATCTATCGGCTCCGGCGACGTGAGACGCGCAGACAACGTGAGATGCGCATGAGATTCACGCGCTCGACCTTCCAGAAGCGTGTGAGTCCACATGCGGGTGCACTAGACACGCAGTTTCCCTTCACAGCGCGTGACCTGCACGCGCCACACAGTAGGCGCGCGTCAATTGCCTCTTTTGGCTTTGGTTCAGCAAATTTTCTCCCCTCTCTTACTTTAATTGTTCTTTCCATTTGTTTTATGGCTCTTTTCACCGGCATAGCGACGTCGCCGCAAGGGTTTGCAGTGGCTTCCTCCTCTGGCTTACCTACACGATCTGATTTTGGTCCTGCTCTGTCTGACGACCAATGGAGTATGACCATACATTTATTTAATCAGTTTGATTCGTTATCTGACCATGGGTCAGGTAAGTCTACTTTACCTTGGATTCTTGATTCGAGAGCCTCATATCACATGACTGGTAAAAAGGTTCTCTTACTGATATTACTACTGCTACCGATACTGTGAATGTTATACTGCCTGATGGATCTGTGTCATCTGCTACACAATATGGGTCTATTTTTTTGGTTATGCCACCCTTACTTATGTGCTCTACATACCTACTTTGCGATGCAATTTATTATCATGCTCTAGATTGTTATCTGCCTTAAAATGTCTAGCCTTGTTTACTGAAAATTATTGCATTTTACAGAAAATCAGTATGGGGATTGTGATTGGCGTGGGTGAACAGAAAGGGGGGGTTTATTGGCTTCGTCTATTGGATACTCGCATCCGTCCTCATATCCTGCAGTCTTATCCGACAGTTGCTTCGGTTTCTTCATCTGATTTATGGCATCAACGTTTTGGTCATCCATCATCTACGGTGTTGTCTTCTATTCCAACTCTTGATTTTAGCACAAATAATACTAATATACCTTGCTCTGTATGTTATGGAGCAAAACAGACTAGACAAATGCTACTGCATTATTTGAATTTATACATTGTGATGTTTGGGGACCTTATCGAACTCCATCCTCTAGTGATAGTCGATGATTATTCCTGAGCTGTTTGGGTTTATTTATTGGTTGCTAAGTCTGAAGTAGCCTCTAGATTTTTAGAATTTAGTGCCTTAGTGAAGAACCAGTGGGGCCAAACCATAAAACGTGTTCGAGCTGATAATGGGACTGAATTTCTGCCATTGCGGTCTCATTTTGCTGCATCTGGGATCATCTTTGAGACATCTATGGTTGACACACCACAACAGAATGGTCAGGTTGAAAGAAAGTATTTCCATTTACTCAATGTGGCGCGTGCTTACGGTTCCAAGACAGTCTTCCTATTGAATTTTGGGGAGAATGTGTTCTTACTGCTGCCTACCTGATCAACCGAACACCGACTTAGCATCTCAATGGTCGTACTCCCTTTGAGTTGCTTTATGGGCAAGCTCCAAATTATTCATCCTTAAGGGTTTTTGGATGCTTGTGTTTTGTTGCTCATGTTCCTAGATATCGTGACAAGTTTGCACCACGAAGTTGGCGGTGTCTGTTTCTTGGTTACTCTGCCAGAAAGAAAGGCTATCGCCTTTTTAACTTGGAATCCCGAGTGATCTTTAACAGTCGGGATGCTGATTTCTTTAAAGACCAGTTCCCGTCTCTACAACTCTGGCATCTGCTTTATCCAATGAACCTGGCGGCGCCACCACACCACTGCCAGATTTCTCCTCCTTCTCGTCAGAGCTGCACGGAGTTTTTGTTCAGCCTTCCGCTGCCGATCCACCGTCGCTGATTGCCGTTGGCCTTCCGCCGACCATCGGTGGCCAGCTGCTGTCGACTGCTATCTTACTGGTTACCACCGGCCGGTCACTGTCGGTCAACACTGGGCAGTCAATACCGGTCAAAGATGGTCAACACCGGCCAGTCAACGTCGGTCATCACCGGCTAGTCAACGCGGTCAATTCCAACCAGTCAATGCCAACGAATCCTTCACCACCCGACACCGGTACTACCACGCCAGCCACTGCCAGCCAACCTTCACCGTCCACTGTCGATTATTCTCCGCCAGTCGCCGTCGATGCTACATCCTCAGTATCTACTTTATCGGCTTCTCTAGTACCGAACAGTTCCGCTGCTGAATTGCCACCTACCAGACAGAGTGTTCGATCTCGTCGTCCCCTATCATACTTAGTAGATTACAACTGTGAAGATCATGCTTGTGCTCTTACTACTGAAGACCCCACCCCCTTCGACTACGTTCCCTCATGCGTCATCACTTTCCTCAGGTGTTCTCTATCCTCTTACTGATTATGTAAATTGTGATAATTTTTCTAGTATGGATTCTAGATTTTTAGGTGATGTAACTTCTAGTGCAGATCCCACTACTTACTCTGAGGCTTCCCGTCATTCTCATTGGCAAAGATGTTATGGTTGAGGAACTTACTGCCCTGGAGCGAAATCAGACATAGACTTTGTCTCTTTTTCCTGTGCATAAGAAGGCTATTGGGTGTAAATGGGTATACCGGACGAAGTTTCATTCAGATGGTACTATTGAACGTCACAAGGCATGCCTATTGGTTCTTGGAAATCGCCAGGTTGAAGGAATTGATTACACTGAGACCTTTGCTCCAGTTGCGAAGATGAGTTCTGTTAGATTGTTCCTGTCTGTTGCTGTTATAAAAGGTTGGGAACTGCATCAGATAGATGTTCATAATGCCTTCCTGTATGGTGATTTGCATGAGGAAGTGTTCATGTGTCCTCCGCCTGGCTATGCTATAACTCCTGGCCAGGTTTGTCGCCTTCAGAAATCTCTTTATGGTCTTCGTCAGGCTCCTCGAAATTGGTTTGCTAAACTGTCTCAGGCTTTACGGGCTTTTGGTTTTGTTTAGAGTAAGGCCGATTACTCTTTATTTGTCTATATCTGTGGATCAGTTTCTTTACATGTTTTGGTTTATGTGAATGATTTGGTTATTGCTGGTAGTTCTTATTCGCTCATCTCTGAGTTCAATAAATACTTGGGTTCTTGTTTTCACATGAAGGACCTTGGTTTGCTTAAGTATTTTCTGGGCATAGAGATTGCTAGAAGACCGGAGGGGATGTTTCTATCGCAAAGGAAATATGCTTTGGACATCCTATCTGATATAGGTTTATCTGCTTCCAAACCAATTGATTTTTCGATGAAGTAACAACATGATTTGGCACGTGTTGAAGGTCCAGCCTACCATGACCCAGAGCAGTATCGTCGTTTGGTTGGGCGCCTGATATATCTGACTATTACTTATCCTGAACTTAGTTATTCAGTTTATACTCTTGCGCAATTCATGAAGTCTCCTTGTGTTCCTCACTGGCAAGTTGCGGTTCATGCGTTGCACTACCTGAAGAGTCATCCTGGTCAAGGTTTATTTCTTTCTTCCCGTAGTACTCTACAATTGACTGCTTATTGTGATTCAGATTGGGCCGCCTGTCCAATTACTAGGCATTCTTTATCTGGTTATTTTGTTATGATTGGTGATTCTCTAGTTTCCTAGAAGAATAAGAAGCAACCTACTGTTTCTCGATCTTCTGCTGAAGCAGAGTATCGTGCTATGACAGTTACCTGCTGTGAGTTATTATGGCTTAGGTCCTTACTGAAGTACTTAGGGGTTTCTCACTCTTTTCCTATGAAATTGTTTTGTGACAGTCAATCTGCTCTCCACATAGCAGCCAACCCAGTTTTTCATGAACACACGAAGCACATTGAAGTTGATTGTCATTTGGTCCGATATCTTGTCCAATCTGGCACTATTGTTACTCAACATATCTGTACGACAAACCAACCAGTGGATTTGTTCACTAAAGCTCTCAGCTGTAACCAGTTCCATTATTTACTTGGCAAGTTGGGCATTTCTGATCCTCATGCTCCAACTTGAGGATGAGTGTTAAGGAATTGGAATTGGATTTGTATTCTTACCATAATTATAGATGTAATTGTATTCTGTTACCTTTTCCTAGCTTGTATAGGTATCCTGTACTACTATATAATGTATCCTGAATTCATGAATACAGACACAATTATTGCCCTTATTTTTTTACATTGTCCATTATTTCTTCCAAAAGCAAAAGAAATATCAGTTAATCACACTAGTGATCAAGAACATTGCACGAAATTGGTAAAAGTTCATGGAGAGCAAAACCCTACTCCCCTTACAGTTCATGAAAGAGCAGAGGGAATGAAAAAGAAAAAATTAGCATACCATTTTTTTACCTTGAGGAGGTGAAAGAATCAAATGGCACAAGGTTTCCAAGTTCGGTGTCAAGTAGAGTGGGAGACGTAGGGGTGGGCGTCAGGTCGGGTTATTCAGTTTTCGGGTTATTCGATTCAGGTTATTCGGTTTTGCCTCTAAAAAGCCCAAAACTGAATCCGACCCGAATAAACCGAATAAACCGAACCGAATTCGGAATTCGGTTTCGGTTTGAATTTGGATCTAATCCGAATAAATCGAATTGGAGCTGAACATTTTTAAAAAATATTAAAAATACATATATTAATTCAAAATTCAAGAAAATTAATGAATATGTAATTTAAATTCTACATCACCAAAATTAAAATTTCAAAATTAAAATCCCACAAATATAATACAAATTCAACCATAACCATTTTTGGATTACACTTAATATTAAGGATCAACATTTTGTTTTAATATTTATCTTCAAAACCTTTACATTTCTTCATCAAGACTTGAAACACTCCACATTCACCCTGAAAATACAAAGAATTGAGAAGATTAAAACATCAATTCAAGTTTGATGAATGAAAAGAACCGCGTAGAGAATTTTGATAATCAGACCATTATTGCACAAGTGGAAATGGCTTGTAAGGATTAAGAGATAAGGTTACGACACTACAACCAACTTCACTCTAGCACCATTAGCATAACAGACTTAAGATGGAATCACACACATACAGACATTCACCCCAAGAGAAAGTTTCAAAAAAATGTATTTAAGAACTCATCAAAATTTTCTCATGCCACATTAACAGATATTATCACCTAACAACTTGGATAGTTCCGGTTCATTCAAATACTTACCAACATGAGTATAAAAACACAAAATTAGTAAAAAGGACAGAAAATGCTCAGATTCCTTCAAAAAAACTCACATATAATTGCAAATTCAAACCTCTCAATCCTCTTTGCACACGAAACATCAATCCTCCGAATTTGTCTGCTTACTAAGAAAATTGCTCCCAGTTGTATCCTCCAAGCAGTAACACAAGAACAAGGTTAGGATCAAAACTCCTAATCATCCAATCCCACCAATCCATCCTTTAGATTAGGTATATACAACATCTAAAACAAAATATGAAGAAACTACCTTCAAAATTCAAAGGCAAAGCAGGGGCTAAACATCCACAATGGTTGACTTGTTAGATTTTTGCAATAAAAAACACACATTCAGACTAACTTTTAAAACCTATACTCTAACCTACAGATTAATCAGCAATGGAGAAGTAATTAATCAGCAAGAATAGATTCTCTTCCTCGGGAAATTGAAAACGAACATATAAATGAAAAATGCAATCACAACTACCTTTAAATAACCTTCAGGATCGTGGGTATCAATTCCTAAGAGGTGGCCAAGCCCATGAATGGCATCAATATCACTGGGATAATATTTAAAAAGTTATAGACAAAATTAAACCACTAAATCACATAGTACTCGGGGTGCATCAAAATAAATCACGATATCAAAGTAGGGTAATTACCCCTGAAGAAGGCCCCCTTTCTTCAACGGCTCTAAAGTAATCCTCTCAGCTAATTTGGTCTGGAAGGAAAAATATCACAATCATGCCAAATAATTGTTTGTTGAAGAATACTGAAGGTTAAGGGGAATAAAGCTGGTGCATATAAAATGAAAAAATCTACACAAGTGAAGAAAAATATAGTAATTCACTGCTCCAGCATTTTACTTTCATTCCATATCAAGAAACTGTATCTTACATGTGCATATCAACCCAGCACACTCCAGGTTTCATTGTAGAAATAACATCATTGTGAGCATCAAGGACAACCTGCAATATAGCAAAAGAGGGGATAATTGGATAGCTTTGGATGAATGAGTTCCATGGTAGTACAATTCTACAAAACGAATATCTGATAACTACAAATTAATCATCCAACAACGGGTAAATAATATTTGTGAACTATAGTCCATTCTTAGTAGAAACATATAGTTGAACATATACAAATCACTCATAAACATATACTGCACACTGAACTGCAGGTAAACTAAGTTATAATCCTCGGAGAAGACTCAAAATCCTAAACAACCATAGCTAAATAAACCCTAAACTAGGTTCTAATCTGTGGAAAACACACAAATCTCAATAAACAAACAACATGATCTACTAAAATACAAACGCAGGTATAGCAAAATCAATACATTCAATAGCGGCACCAGGAGTCTTGAATCCCAGCCCAATGTTCTTGAAGAAATGGTTCCCTCCCTTGCCAGGTTTGTTCCCACTGGCGGTCTTCTTGGTGCTCAGAAACACCTTAGGCTGCTTGAAGAAGGTCTTGACATTCTGCAAATAGTACAAACCACGTTATTATCCATCGTCAATATAATAGGATAGATCATGCAGAATCGAGATTAAAGCTTGAATCGACTGCAATGGCGGCGAGATACTCACTGTTTCTGCCATGATGGGAGATCGGGTGGCGTTGGTTGCAGGTGCGGCAGCGTGAAGGAGAGAGCGCCTAAAACCCTAGCTCCGGAACAAAGGTATCCGCTGCTGAAGAAATGCAAGCCGTGTTATATTTATGTAGTGATTGGAGATTGTGAACCCTAGTGGTCCAAGTGTATTTGGGCTTAGGCAAATACATTTATTCAAATGGCCCAAATTTATTTAATTAAATTCTCTATTCAGAATTTATTAGTCTTATATATATAATATTTATTTATTTACAATTCGGTATTCGGGCGGTTTTTGGTTTGAGTTTCAATATCCAAAACCAAACCAAAAACCATATTCAACACTCGGTTTATTCAATTCGGTTATCCAAAAATCGTATTTTAAATTCAGTTCGGGTTATTCAAATTCGGATAATTCAATTTTTGGTTCGGTTTTCGATTTTTGATTTTTTTGCCAACCCCTAGGGAGACATGCTTAAGCTTTGAAAAGCTTTATTGAAGCTTTATTGAACTTCGAAAACTCCACAGATTTGTTGTACCCAGTTCTCTATCTCTTTCTCAATCTCTCTGAACAGTACTCTCCCAACGGTTACTTCCCAATCTCTCCGGCGAACTACAGCATCCCCGCCCGCCGTATGGCGGCGCTACCGCCCCCTGGTGGTGGGGCTTCAACCCAACTTACGCAATCCCCCAATCTCGATCGATCGTATAGAGATGCTTTAAACCCCAAACACAATAAACCACTAAAGCCTAGAAATCTCATCCTCAATCCGATTACCGAATACAAAGGCGAGATTGCGGTTCTCCTGGATGACTCGGACATAGATGTTTTATCTGAACCATGGAGCAAGCATTTGGTCGGGAAATTTCAAGGAGGTCGCCCGGCGCTTAACTTCATCCGGCACCAATTTAAGCGCATCGGCTTCATTGGGGAAGCCATAATCACAGCTCTGGATAGGAATCATATCTTCATCAAATTTGAGCTTGATGAGGACATACAGAGATGCTGGATAAAAGGTAACTGGAACATAGGAGGTTCTACAATGAAGGTATTAAAATGGACAAAATCTTTTGATGTCAATGAAGAACCTCCTTTTGTTCCTATCTGGTTATCTATAGAATCCCCTCCTGCCTACTGTTTGGACTATGATTATATCCCGCTGATAGCAAGTAGGTTAGGAAACTTGATTTTTGCTGATCCTCCAACCCTGAACCATACCAGACCATCAACAATTAGGATCTGTGTAGAAATGGACCTCACTGGACCCTTCCCTGATAGAATCAGGCTGGGTTCAAAAACTGATAGCAGATGGTACACTGTGTCTTATGAGGATCATCCTTTCTATTGTACTAAATGCTCCAAAATTGGTCACAGATATGGGGAGTGTGATAAGCCTAAGCAATCTAAAGCCCAAGCTCATCCAAAACAGGTTTCAGCTCTACCATCACATCATATTCATAATCAAGCACCTCTCTTGGGTACTCATAATACCAAAGAGGATGCCAAATCCCATACTCTGGCCCCTAAGACCATCCCCAAAAACCCTTTAGATACTTCACCTTATGTCACTCTTACTGCAAAACAGATTGGCAAGTTGCCAATCATTCAGGAGGAAGTGGCCAGTGCCCAAGATGCTCCAGAAATGATAGAAATAATTGATGTGGTCGACACCCCTCTGGAAGATCAACAAATTGTCACATTGGCTAAGAAGATTCCAGATCTGGTCACCCCGTACAATATCCCATCCTCAATGCAGTGGATGCCAGTGAAAAGCAAGACAAAAAGAGATCACTCGAATTGGACATCTACTGATGATCTTATGCACTCCTTCACACAGACTAAGACTCCTGCTTCCTTTGATTTTAATCGAGCTATTGTCTCCCAACAATTTAAAGAATTCCAGCTGACTCTTTCCTCTAAATTCTCAAAACTTCAGGAGGCAATGGATATGCAACAAATACAAGAAGTGCAAACATTACAAGAGGATAAGGAGGTTCCTCCTGATGAGCAACAACAAGATCCTGTAGCTCCTGGGGTAGAGCATGACTTAGTATCAAAACCATAACAACAAGCCACAGATGGAAATCAGGACCAAGATAAGGATACCCCAATCACAAACACTGATCTACCTCTACCAAAACAGGACAAGCAAGGTGATCAAGATACCAACTCCCAGCTCAAACAGAAAAAAACTAGTGGGGGACTCTGACACAACAGTCACCATATCACAAGATACCCCATCAGGTACACTCTCATCATCTACAGATCCTAGTCCCTCTGATCACCTGAAATCACATGATCCTAGGCATGATCCTGGGAAGCTTGCTATTATGCATGACAATATTAGAACTTTTTCCAAGAACCTAATATTGTTTCCACTTCATTATCCTCTCGTGCAAAAACCAGATCCCAAGGTAAAAAATGAATATAAAGCTCTTAACTTGGAATGCTAGGGGAATACAAAAATCATTATTGAGGCTGAAATTAATCGTCAGAATCCATAGTATCTCAATACTGGTCATAGTAGAAACTAAACAGCATATTGGAAAACTAGGTCACTTCAAAAATGAGCTAGGTTTCCAATGTGCTTTCTCTTCCCTGGACTCAAGGACCTGGATAATGTTCAAAGATGACTTTACTGCCTCTATGATTCAAGTCCATGAGCAATTCTCTTTGATATCTGTATCTCATGTTATCCATGATATTGAATTTCACCTGTATGCTATTTATGGATTCCATGATAGAATAGAGAGGTCTAAAATGTTCAATGATATTGAAAATAGCTTAACTAAGACCTCTCTTCCATGTCTACTTACTGGGGATTTTAATGTTATCAGGTATATTAGTGAATATAGAGGTAAATCATCTCCTGATATAAACTGCATAGATGATTTTGATGCTTTTCTTAATTCTAATAACCTGAATGACATTACAACAATGGGTAATCTATTTACATGGACTAATGGTAGGAAGTTGGAACATAAGGTAGCTAAAAGATTGGATAGATCCATTGCAAACTCAGCCTGGTTTACCAAATTCCCAAACTCCTCCATTCAGATTTTAGGTAGGCTTCCTTCTGACCATTCCCCACTAGTCTTAGATGCTAATATTTCTGAGAAATCATACCCAAAAGCATTTAAATTTCAAAATATGTGGACACTAGACCCAACATTCTTACTAGAGGTGGAAAATAACTGGAGGACTCCCATAGATTCTCAAGGTATGCTAGGTTTCTCTCTTAAACTATCTAGACTTAAAGGGCACCTAAAGAACTGGAATAAACAACACTTTGGAAACATTTTTGATAAGATTAAATCAATGGAATCAGAAATAATGGATTTGGAAAAGAAATATGACATATCTGCTGATCCAGCTGATTTTCTGTGTTTATCACAAATTAATGCTGAACTCTCAAAAGTTCTACAGAAGGAGCAGTGTTTCTGGAAACAAAAAGCTAGGAACAATTGGTTAGAAAATGGTGATAAAAACACCAAATTTTTCCATCACTCAGTCAGAGATAAATATGCTAGACTTAGGATCAATAAAATCAAAATCGAAAACAGTCAGTGGTGTAATGATCAGGATAGTATTGGCTTGGCTGCTGTGTCTTTTTACAAAAACCTTCTCTCTGATGACAACTTTGATCTCTCTGGTCAAGACCACCTCCACTTCCTGAGATATATCCCATCCCCCATTTCAGAGGAAGATAATATTTCACTACTCAAACTGGTGGAAATGGATGAATTAAATAAGGCAGTTTTTGATTTAGGAGAACATAGTGCACCTGGTCCAGATGGTTTTAATGGAAAATTTTATAGGATTTGCTGGGACATTATAAAAATTGACTTACTAGCTGCAGTTAAGGACTTTCAGTGTGGGGTTCCTGTGCCAAAATCTTTTTCAAGCACACTGATTGCTCTCATTCCCAAAGTTCAGACCCCTACATCTTTCTCTGAATATAGGCCCATAAGTCTCTCTAATTTTTCTAACAAAATCTTGTCGAAAATACTGAGTGGGAGACTAAAGCTGCTGAATCATAAATGTATATCAGAGGAGCAGTCTGCATTCATAGAATGAAGAGAAATATCAGATAACATCTTGATAATGCAGGAGCTGGTTAGGCTTTTAGATAAACAGGGACAGAGCCTAAATGCTATATTCAAACTTGATATGTCTAAAGCTTTTGACAGAGTATCATGGCCTATGTTAAACTCTCTCTTATTGAAATATGGTTTTCATGGACACATTGTCTCACTAATACTTAGAAATATTCAAGCTGCCTGGTTTTCTGTCTTAATCAATGGAGTTCCATATGGATTTTTTAAGGCTACCAGGGGGCTCAAACAGGGGGACCCCCTTTCCCCTATTTTATTTAACTTCATTACTGAGCTTTTAAATAGGGGGCTAAAAAACATGTTTAACTTAGGTTTCATTGACAGATTTGTAGTTCCCCGGGGTTCTTTGGAGATCTCTCATTTGTCTTATGCAGATGACACTGTCATTTTCATTAAGGCAACTAAGAAGTCCCTAAAAAACCTAGTTCTATTCTTAAAGCACTACCAACTTGCCTCTGGTCAGTTAGTCAATTTTACTAAGAGTGCTTTTTATGTGGGAAATAAAACTAGTGTTGCAAGAACCGGGATGATTAGAAGCATTACTCTCATGTCACAAGGTTTCTTTCCTTTCACTTATTTAGGAGTAAATATTTTCAAAGGGAGAAAGCTTAATGCTTACTTTCAGCCTATCATTGAAAAACTTAGTGGCAGAATTCTGAAATGGAATAACAAGTGGTTGAATATGGCTGGTAGGATCATTTTAGTTAAACATGTTATTGCCTCTATCCCTCAGCATGTTTGGTGTGTCATGTCCCCTACCAAACACATGATTGAAATGATGGAAAAAATGTGCAGTAATTTTATTTGGGGGAACTCAGACCAAGGGGAAAAAAGACATTGGAAAGCTTGGCTGGATTTATGTTATCCTTTATCCCAAAATGGATTTGGATTTAGATGCTTTCATACTGTAATTGATAGTTTTTCTCTAAAGCTCTATTGGAAACTTCAGATAGGATCCACTTTATGGACAAGATTCATTTGGTCCTTACCACCCTCAGCTAGACAATCAGACTCTTGGAAAAGAGTCAAAGCTATAACTAGTATAGCTGAGAACTTTTCTAGAATACAAGTTGGAAAGGGTACCTCCAATTTTTGGAACAGTAACTGGAGAGGGACAGGGTTCCTCTCAGAACAGTGGGAGGCAGACTCTGATATCCCTTTCCCTACACTCACAATTGCTCAGTTTCAGGAGAACAAGAACCTTTTCATGCCTCAGCTAATGGATGGCTTTAATCCAGATTTGCTTCAATCCTTGTTAGCACCTTTTCCTCTTTTTGACAGGGAAGATCATATGGTTTGGACTCCATCCTCTACAGGTAAGTTCACAATATCATCAGCTTTCAAATCAATTTCCAATAAACGCTCAGAGATTAGATCAATGAAACAGATTTGGAATCCCTTGGTTCCTCCAAAGATATCTGTTTTTGTTTGGAAATTGGTTAATTACTATCTGCCTTTTGATGAAAAACTTAGGAAGATGGGCATTCATGTTGTTTCTAAATGCATCTGCTGTCAAAATGAAGATTCGCTATCTCACTATTTCTTACACTGCCATCTAGCATCTGAACTCTGGAAATGGCTTTTCACAATCCTAGAAATCCCTTATAGACATTTTGACCATATCTTTCATGCATTATCATGGTTCTGGACAATCTCAGAATTCTCAAAATCAAAGAATAATGCATGTCATATTATGCCAAACTTACTAATCTGGTTTCTATGGAAGGATAGATGCAGCTTTCTCTATGATTCTAAATCAATAGTGCTAATGTCCATAATCCTACAGATTAAGAACATGGCTGTGTCTATATTCTCTCTAAATCCTATCACTCAACACCCTGATTGCTCTCATTTAAGAGCCATAGGAATTTTCACTAGCTCTACAGTTCCAAAACCAAGGATGATCAAATCTTACAAATGGAACCCTCCAGACATAGGCTACAAAATGAACTCAGATGCACACTGCCCTCAGCTCAATTTTGCTGCAGGAGGTTTTGTTATCAGAGATTCAGCAGGCAAGATTCTCTTTATGGGAATGGAGAAAATGGAACAGATATATGATCCCTTAACTGCTGAGATAAGGGCCTCCCTCTCTGGAATCCAAACATGTATTTCACTTAACTTGTTTCCTTTGATTGTAGAAATGGACTCTTTGCAGGGTATACAGATATTAAATGGTTCAAATCAGGTGCCTTGGAACATCCAGAGACTCATTTGGCAGATTAAGGAACTTACTGAAGCTAGACACATCTTTTTCACTCATGCGTACAGGGAGCAGAATCAGGTGGCTCATATATTGGCTTCCCTGGCAAGAAGCTTACTGGATCACAATGAAGTGAGGGGCCAGATCTCAGTACAGGATGCACCTCTTACTCTAAAACAAGCAATAGCAGGGGACAATCTCAATCTTCCCACAATCAGAATCCATCATCCCCCATGACTATTGCAATCACAGCTTGAGCAGCATCTACAGGGTCCTCATCTCACTTGTGCACCTATCTCATACTCGGGTTTGATCACTAAACAATTTTTCTGATCAGTACATAGGACTAGAATAGCTTACCATTCTTTTGCTTATATGGTTAGTGGTTTGTGTGTTCCTGGTTTAAGACTGGTATACATTGGATGCTAAGTTGAGTTTCGTACTTACGATTCGCTAAACTGCATCCTTTCCTATATCACCTTAAAACGGGAACAACCATCCTAATTACTAATTTGCGAGGAGAGCCGTGTGTGGCACTCATCAATTTTATTTTTGGAAGCAAGCTGTTTTGCTTTTGTCATGCTTGTATTGAACTGAGCTATGCTCTATCTTCGTGCTCGCTTTTCTTTTCCGGGTTTGGGGTAGCCCATAAACAACCCTCCCCCTTACTATAAGGGGTGGTTTTAATTAAAAAAAAAAGTTGGAGTTATGTTCATTATTCTGCATCTTAAATCAATAGATGGATGGATTTTTGAGAATCGCAATGGGAATGGATGCTTTTTCATCATCCAAAAAGCAAGGAAGGTATATTGTCAAAATCCCTAGGACATACTCCCTCCGTCCCATAATTATTGACCTATTTACTTTTTTACAATTTTCAATGATTATGTTTGACCTTTAATAGCTCTAACTTCGTATAATATTTTTGCATATAAAATTGATATTTAAAAAATTGATGTTAAAATGAATCTAACAATACCTCACATAATATTTTTATTATACATATATTAATTTATATTTAAGGCCAAAGTTTATCAAGTTTGACTTTAAAAAAAATAAATATGCCAATAATCTTGATGCGAAGGGAGTAATTTCCAAGTACAGCACATAATTTCCACCCCAAAAAGTGCAGCTTCCATGCACGTATTTGACTGTCTATGGCAACGGGGATGGAGTACATAGTTTCCAAGTACAAAGATTATGACTTACATTAATGGTTAATCTTTTCAGTTTTTGAAAAACATACTCCCTCAGTCTCAGGGGAATCTACACACTTTTTTTGGTGTCTCACGCAAATTTACACACTTTCTTCTTAAGGAAATATTCATCATTTTAATAGACAATATTACCCTCTCAAAATCAAAATTTTTACCAAACTCAACAAACCATTTCCACAAACCCTATACTCACTCAAAACTCAACAAAACTGAGTTTCTCTGCTTTTTCAAACTCAATCCTCTCAAACTCAAAACTCACTTTTCTGCTCATTCCGCCACTACTCCCTTCTTAGTCTCCGTCTCTGCCACCACTCCCATGTACGTACATAATTTCGATCAGATCCTTCTTCGTCGAAATCCTTTCTTTGACCATATCCTCTCTCCGATACCGAATTATCCACGGCGGCGGAGGCAGAGCAGGAATCGGCTTCGAAACGGTGGCTTAACACGCTGGTGACGACGGGAGGGTTTTCAAAGGGAGAGGATGAGGAGCGGTGGGAGAGGAGGAGACATTTGATGGGTTGTTGAGTTTAGGAGGATTTTGTTATTACTTAGGTCTTTGTGAAATAATCCCCAGATTTTGATTTTCGGTTGTTTGAGCTTTATTGATTGGTTTTGAACTTTGGAATTTGATGGGTTCCAAGGAAGATGTGGAATTGACGTTATTGGATCGTCTGGGTTAATTGTTACGGGAGATTTCTGGGCTCCAAGAGTGCAGAACGGTTGCCAATAAGATGTACTGTAATTTGGTGAGGAGGATTAAGCTTCTAGTGAGGAGAAGGAGATGTGAGCGGCGTCAACAGGAGGCGGAAAAGCTTCTGGAGAGGAGGCAGAAAATAGGTGAAGAAGACGGGCAATTTGGTCTTTTCACCAGGGTCAAATTTGCAGAGAGATTTTCTCTCTCTGCAGATTGCCCCAGAACAGAGGGAGTATTTGAAGGACATTAAAAATTAATTATTAATACATTTTAAATGGAATATACAAATTAATTTATTCATTGTGAAAGGTGACATGGCAAGCTCATGTGGCAAGTGTTGGGGGTGCCACTTATCGAAAAAGTTGCTCTTTTAGTTATACTAGATAACACTCGTGCTTTGCCAAACGTTAATTTGAATATTATTATATAAATAAATATATATTTTTAATATAATTTTATTAGTTAATAAAAATATTAACAAATACTACTTTAGCCAAATAATATTATCAGCATGAACATTGCATGCATATGGATTGTACAGAATATGAAAAGTGATCAAAGTTTAGAAATTTTGATTGTAATATCGTGTCATTGCACGGTTTATGATAAATATATATATGTGTATATATATATATATATATTTCTTATTATCATACGATTATAAAAAAAATTAAAATATTTAAATTAGATGATAGTTTTTACAAATTAAACTTTGTGCAATTGAGTTATAGATGTTCATTTTCTTCTTCGTCCAATAAAATTTTTAATAAATTGTGATTAATTGATAACATTGTTCTATTTTTCGACCAAAAAAAGATATTCTAGAGAAGGTGATTTTTTTATTAAACATTCTAGGGAAGACCAGAAAAAAAACTTCCTTGGTCAACAAATATTTTATTCCATAAAAGGTTCGGCATTTCTGGCAGCACATGCTGAACCATGCACGATCAAATATAATGAGGAGCTCATTTATAACGATTAAAAAATTGTGTATGTTATCTTTAAGGCAAAGTCTTGGAAAAGACCGTCTTTCCATAGACTTATGGAAAGACGGAGTTTAATTAAAATAATAAAAACTAAAAGGTCTTACTTACACCATTTAAAATTTATTACGCAACGTATAACATTTATAAAGTTTATAACCCGATTCATACAATCCAAAAATTTTATCTTCATTTCTTCTAATTTGCTCTAATCTTGGTCTTTCCGTGGGTTATGGAAACTGTCTTTCAAGAAACTAACTTTATCTCTAAAATTTTAAATTAGGGATATTGTCAGAAATTCATGATTAATTGATTGAATTATAAATATATAGAATATAAGTTTTAAATTTTTCAAAGTCATAATAAAGACGGTCTTTCTATAGGTTTATGGAAAGACGAGATTTAATTAGTATAATAAAATGTAAAAGATCTTCGTCGCAATATTAAAATGTATTATACAACATGTAGTAGTTATAAGATTAATGAGTGAGTCTCCTGACAGACGGTCTGTCCATAAGCTTATGGACAAACCACTTATTTCTTACCTTATACACAACATTTCTTAAATTACATACAAAATTTAAAATTTTTGAAAATATTTTTTTATATCATATATTTTTATATTTTCACCTTCAAATACATATTATTACTTGTTTTAACTTATAAAATGCAATATTTAAATTTTATAAAAAAATTACAACATTTACGTCAAATGCCCCTGAGGATGTCCATAAGCTTATGGAAATGCCGCATTTCCTGAGACTTTCCCAAGATTAATAATCCAATTCGTGCAACCCAAAAATTTATCACCATTTCTTCTAATTTGCACTTTAAACCTTGGTCTTTCAAAAGACGAACTCTTTAAAGTTTGATCCAAAAAAAATATAAATTCATCATCTTAGATTAAAAAAATAGGCTTATCAATATTTAATAATTATCAATTATACAGATTAAATAAAGTTAAAATTTATGATAATCTAAATTTAAAATTAAAATTATAATATAATATACTTTAGTGCAATAAATTTGTTATGACAAAATCTTG
Organism: Rubia yunnanensis; assembly: GCA_037428765.1. Classification (NCBI taxonomy): domain Eukaryota; kingdom Viridiplantae; phylum Streptophyta; class Magnoliopsida; order Gentianales; family Rubiaceae; genus Rubia; species Rubia yunnanensis. The sequence goes on along the minus strand of CM075068.1, from coordinate 48,903,979 downwards.
AGAAATGTCGCATTTTCATAGGCAACTAGAAAGACGGAGTTGAAATAGAATTATAGAAAGGTAAATATTTTGGTTGCAATATTAAAAGTTTACTATGCAACGTGCAGTAGTTATTTATGACCCGATTAATGCAGTCCAAAATCTTTTATCTTGATTTCTTCTAATTTGCAATTCAAACCTTTGTCTCTCCATAACTTATGGAAAGACGGTCTCCTTTAATATATACTATAGATTTATAGATGATTGGAACTCCCTCTGAATCACTAGCACTGACTCACTTTCTTTTGACACTTGAATTTAGAAAATATAGAACTAGTAGGGAAGAATGTATTGAGAGTGTAAAATGTAAATTGAGTGAATGAAAATAACCTAAAATTAAAAAAAAAAAAAAAAAAAGGGAAGAAGCCAATTTTAACCATACCAAAAAGGAAGGTGGGTCAATGTTAGAGAAGATGAGAGAATGCAATTTGATTGGCAGGAGGGACTACGAAAGAATACAATCGCAAAGTGTCCTTGAAGCGCAAAATAAAAGAAATGAGACGATCGTATAATTGTTCGTCTACTCAACTACCCCTTTCGGTTGCAAAAGGTAAAGGGTATTGTGAGGCGGGGCGGAGAAATATGGACTTGGCGAGGGTGCAGAAAGAGCTTCACGAATGTAACAAAGACGTGGAGGTCTCCGGCATACGCGTCGCCCTCAAATCCGACTCCCTCACTCATCTCGTCGGTACTATTCCTGGCCCACTTGCCACTCCATATGAAGGCGGCACCTTCAACATTGACATTACTCTGCCTGGTACTTTTCAAGATTCCCCTTTCAAAATTCCCATAATTCCTATCTTCATCGTTCCTCTTTTGTTTATGATTGCAGATGGATACCCCTTTGAGCCCCCCAAAATGAAATTCACCACAAAAGTTTGGTATGAGCACAATTTCTTGGTTTTTTTTGTCTTTTTTTTTAAAAACCAACGGTTGCTTTTGGGGCATTTGTATGATTGTATCTTCAAAGTTATGGGTTCGTTGAGTTGAGTAAATGGTTAGAGAGGATTTGTTATCCTTGGCTCTAACAAAAGATGAAATAATTTTTTTTAATTATGTTGTTCAGTTTAAATATCTCAGACAGTTAGATATGAGAAGTTGCTTTCAAGTACGATAATCATCTAGCTGTTCAGTTACTGAGTGTATTCTGAGCAATAGTTCCTAATACTTCACTCCCCGGTGTTAGGCTCTGTTATTTATCTTAAAACTAGCGAAACTACTTTACTATGATAGTAACATTTTTCAGCAACACTTCACGCTTACCCGTTCATATAGCCTATTTAGAGTTTCATATTCTAAATTGATAGGCATCTACTAGCTGTTTCTTGTCAGTGACGTGATAAAACCAAGTATCGAAGGATCAGGCTAGAGAAAAGGGTGGGAGACTCTCTTTCTGTTATAATGTTAACGGATTTTATGGTCACAGGTAGTGGATTCATAAATCTGCATGGACTTAGATAAACATAGTATTATTTCAGTGTGGTGGTTTTGTTCCTAAAGTTTTTATCTAAGACAAAGAAGAGGAAATTCGCTGCAAATGGATCATTCTTCCCTACTCTGTAGTTATGAGTAGAATTCCTGCATTATACAAACTTCTGGTGCTCTTTCACCTAGGTCTGATTATTTTGTGGACTGAGTGCTGAAAGTTAAAACACAAAAGAATAGTTATTGTAATTGAGGTTCTATTGGAAGATTTGTTGTGTTTTGGAATAACTGTAAACCGAGTTATATGCTGTTTGCGTAGTTCAGAAAGAGTTGTGGTTTTGTATTCTTATACCTTTTTGTATTCAGTTTGACATGATTTTGAGTATAGAACTTTATAAGCTGTTAATCATGGTTTTTGGCTACCTACTGCTCCTCAAGGCACCCTAATATTAGCAGTCAAAGTGGAGCAATATGCTTAGATATCCTGAAGGACCAATGGAGCCCTGCACTTACCTTGAAGACTGCACTTCTTTCTATACAGGCATTACTTTCCGCTCCTGAACCGGGTGATCCACAAGATGCTGTGGTTGCGCAACAGGTGATACCGAATGCGTTGACCTGTGAATTCCTGCTATGCTCACTGAATCACAAACCAATGTTACATTTTAAATCTTCAATTTCTCATAATGAGATTCTGATTTTCTTTTACAAGTTTTGCCACTTTACCCTCCGTTTCATCTTTCCTGGCAATTAATATCCATCTGTCTTTGCTGAACATGTCAGTATATAAGAGAGTACCGAACTTTTATCAGCACAGCGCGTTATTGGACAGAAGCTTTTGCAAAATCATCATCTCTTGGCGTTGAGGACAAGGTTTGTTGAATCTCATCCTATCTGCATCATTTCATTGGCTTATCCTTATTGAAGCCTTTTTTCCTATTTCTTTTTTCGATACTTAAAACAAATAGATTCTGGGAAGTTGTTTACTAAGGTGTTGAGATGGATTGCATCTTCATACATGTAAAGCTCTGAGAACAATGAGTTTTGGTCAAATGCTTGATGTTTGCAGGTGCAAAAGCTTGTGGAGATGGGCTTCCCTGAAGATTTAGTGAGGAGTGCCCTGGAAGCAGTTGGTGGTGATGAGAACTTGGCCCTTGAGAAGCTTTGCTCGGCATAGTATATGATGTGATGCTTATACTAAAGTTCAAACTTATTTTTATCAGGTGCCAGAGAGACTAAAATTGTAGAAAGGATCCAAAGGGTGATCTGAATATAGGTTTCCAGTATACAGTACCTATTATCTTGCTTCAGTGCACAATGGTTTGCCACTTCTCTCTGGTGGCGTTGTAGGAAAAATATTGAAGACCATGAAATAGCTTGTTAACTGCTGTTGCTATTCCATCCTCCCTTTCATAATATTTGTTTGAGAAAAGTGCTTATATAACATTATATAATTCATATACGTGCCAATGTAAATGAAAGTGTCAATATCATTGAAAGTGATAGGCTCTGTTTGGTAGAGCTTTTAATCTGTTGTGCTTATAAGTGAAACACTTTTTAGTGTTTGAAAAGTAGTAAAAAGCTGCTTATTTTGAAAGCAGAACTTATTTTTGGGGAACATGCAGAAGCTAGTCTCCCTATACTTTCAAAATAAGCAAGTTTTGCTTATAAGCACAACTCTGCCAAAGAGAGCCTATTATACCCTTAATAACCCAATCTTCTTACCCCTCCCTCTTCTCTTCTTTCCTATCTGTTGTCGCAACTTCTTTTCATCTTCTTCAATGATCTTCTGTCCCATCTTCTACGATTTTCCAGCGATTGGGTGTTGAGTTGTGGTGCTGAGGTAGGGAATGACAATCGGGTGCTGCTAGGTGGTGTCGAGGCTGTGTTGGCTGGGGTTGGGGTTGGGTGTTGAGCGGTGGTTGGATCTGGTCAACAACCGGAAACACAAGTTTAACACCGGGTTGTCCTCTAAAGGGTTATATTGACACTTTCATCAACTAGTTATGGTTGATTTTGTAGTTTCAATTATCCGATGGTTATATTAGCACTTACTCAAGTATATAGGGTTATACTGGTATTTCGCCCCATTTGTTTGTAAGAGTGCTCATAATATTTAGAGTATTATAGAGTGTTGTATTAGACTGATTAACCGTTAACCGAAGTCATTTTATTAATTGATTTAGCTAATGGCATAATTTGATGTTTATTTTTGTTTATTGCAACAATGTACAATAATTATAATTTAACTCTAAAAGTTATTAAAATAAGTTTTTTCATGATTGCTCTAACCATTAATCGTCTAACATGAGACATTTTCTTAGAACATTTGGTTTTAAGTTAAATGGAAAAGAGCATTAGGCTTTAGTCAAATTTTGGAATGTTTATCAAATTTTAAAAGATTTTATACCCACCCCTATTTTTTAATTTTTTAAAAAAATTCTAGTTCTAAATTATTACGTTTTTAAATACTACTTCTAAATTTATAGTTATTTTTATTTTATATGGTTGAACTAAATGACTTTAAAGTTGAGCACTTAGTTCTTGAAATATAAAGATTTGGGGGTGCGACCGTCTCACCCAAACTTATGGTAAGATCATGGTCCTTTTTGAAATTTTATTAGTTAGAGGGATTTAACTGCAATAATATATTATATACATATTCAATATCATTTTTAGTTTTTGTTTAAGTTTTCAATTCGTTCGTCTTCTACTTCCAAAACCGCCAAAAACCTTTTTACGCTGCATTTTTTTTCTTCGATTCAAAACTGTTCCATTCCTTTTTAATCATTGATTTTGCGGTTCGTATTACTTCACTATCGAGAATTCGGTGTCCTAGAGGTGATTGTAGTTTAATACATTAGATTTCGTGGTTTATTTCTGGGATTTTTTGTTCTTAGCTTTGTTTTAGCGGTTTTCTCCGGGCATCTTGTTTTTCCGGCCATGCCTCGTTAGTGCGGATCGTTTGTTGTGCTTTTGTGACTTCTTTATCGTTATTTTGCAGATTTATTGTTATTATAACAAAATTGAAAGCATTTAAAGAAGTATCTTTGGCTAATGTTGAAACAACTGGCCACGGAGTTGATGTTTCCCCTTCGATTGTTGAGATGAATGTGTTGCAAGGTGTTTTTCTGATTTTTTTTTTAAATCGTTTATGCATTTATTTAGGGTTTCAGTCTTATTGCTCTGCTTTTATGCTTTGTGTATGTTTTATTGATGATTGTTTTTATGTATACTGTGTTTCTTAGCATGTTTATGTATTTGTTTCAAGTTTTCCTGTGGTTGGTATACAATTTCGAGTTGATGTATATTGTCTGTTGATGTGTTTACTTCAGTTTATTGTTAGGCATATTTATCTATTGACCTTTGTAGTTTTATATCTTTCTTCACGTGTTTATGTAATTACTTTAAAATTTTGATGATGTTTATTGATATGATGTTTTCAGTGAAACCAAATGGTTAATATTGAGTTAGTGAAACCAAATGGTTAATATTGAGTTAGTTAACCCGTTTATGTGTTTAGTTCAGTTGTGCTTATAGTTGGTGATTGTTGTGATCTGAATACTTATATGTTGAGACTTGTTGTTTTAGTACTTTCTTCCAGTTTTTATGTAATTACTTTTGAATGCAAATTCCTGTAATTACTTTATGTGTTTATGTAAATACTTTCTGTGTTTATATAATATTTTGGGCATTCAAATTTCCTCCACTCCTCTGTCATCATCCACCAGATGTATGTACTTGTTTGCCACATTGGTATTCCAATTCTCATAGGCATTGGCTGCCCTTACAATCGTGTTCTTTTTCAGCTGATTCCATTAGCCCTTGGTCAAGTTGGTTTCGAATTTAAAGCTTTCCTACAATCACTACAAGAAAAAACACCTATTACTTTGCCCCTTTTACCTCAATTATTTCCTCAGCCCAAAGAACCAAGGTAAAAAGTTCTTTTACGTCATTTTTTTCAAAGTAAATAATATTTTTTACCTCGGTTAACTTAACCGAAGTAAATTAATGTTAAAGAAACGAAGTAAACAATACTACCGAATAGCATGCAGCATTGCATATGTTGTTAAAAAAAGCCTGGCGATGTTGCATTATAAGTCATTTTCATCGACATGTAATATGATGGGCAAACGACATCGCACTTATGTAAATTGACATTGAAAAAAGAGGAATTTTTATTTAAATATTTGAATAGGTTAGATTGTTATTTTACAATTAAAAAAGGTTGAATAAGAGGGAAAACCACAACAACCGACAACTATCATCCACATTCCACTCCACTTCACTCATACCAAACTGCTTCCTTCACACAGTGATACCAAAAGTTCCCATGCCTTTCTTGCTTGATTGATGTTTCCATTTTGTTTTACCTCAATTAATTTTTTATAGGTTATAGTTGTTTGGAAGTGATTGACTTCGGTCTGCAAAAGTATCTATTCAATGATTTTTGAAACGATTGTAGACATTTTTGTTGAATTTATATGGTACGGTTGAAAATGGTTTTTAAACTCATGCACAAATCAAATCGCACATACAACCAATCATGTGTTGTTCAAATGAGGTAGTTAAATTATTATAAAAATAGTACTGGTCATGAAAATATCCTTACAATAACTACATAAATTCGATTAATAATTGTTTAACTTCCATTAATAGAACATAAATTTTTTCAATCAACTTAGATTATGATTACCTTGAAGACAATTGGTCCCTGGCTTCTATGACCTTGAAGAACAAGGTGACCCCAATGCGTAGGCAGTTTTTGGAAAGGAACTTGCCAAAACCCTTCGGTGACATGGCGTTGATCTTCCCACCCCCGAGTAGTTCATGCGCCACTCTGTCCCGTAGCACCTCAGCCCCACAGGGGGTCTTGTCATTCGGAAGTAGTGGTACAATGTCCCTTGGGATACACTAAGTCAACAAAAAATATATTCATTATATATATATATATATATGTATAAGCAATTAACACCAAATAATATTAACTTGAAATTCCTTACCAAAGTTGGGGTTTTCCAAAAATTTAGCTACTTCAGAGTGCAGTGGAAATGTGAACTATCAGGAGACTTTGTAACATGTTCGAGGTCGATCACAACAGGCTCTAAGTTGCTCCGTTGTGCAGAAAACTGTACAAAAAAATTTAGTTGTTATAAAGTATGAATATGTGTTAGTAAATATATGTGTAAATTGGCAGACGACCTAAAAAAAGGGGCGATTAGACGATCATTCGCCAGCCATAAGTGTTGAATCGAAATTGAAAATGTTAAGTGCAAACTTAATTGCCTATGAAATGCAGGGTGCGATATCGGCAACGCATCGCAGGTACATGTCGGTCCAAAGCATGGTCTGGTCGACATGTACCAGCGAGCTCGCTAAGTAGTCGTTAAAACTGAACATATTACCAACACAAGAATGAGGCCGCACATGCAATTTTAGAGTAAACTGAAATTCCAACATGCGACTTCGGTAACAGTTCGGTCGAACCGAAGTTCAGACCAACATAAGTGCAATGTCTCATACTGAAGAACATGCCATTAGAAATTAGAATGTGCGACCTTGCACGCTAATCGCTTGAACCGATTTGTGACAGACAACTTATCGACGTCGCACATATGAGAGTAAGGTATAAGAAGAAACATATAAACCTGGAAAAAAAATGAAGTTTTAACAACATAAAATTAAACAAAAACCCTTTGAAGACATACCAAATCATAGTACCTACGTTTACAGTCAAGGAAAGTTCACACCCTCAAAAATGTGAGTGAAAACTAGAAAACAAAAAAACAAACAGAACACATTGATAGACCACAGATTGGACAATGTAAAGTAGCAATTACTAACATTAGGTGTTAGAAGATTAGAAAAACCATACCTTTTCCCAAGAGATGAGAGAAGGGAGGGGGTGGTGGGGAGACCGTTGGAATTTGTGGGAAACTTGTGAAGAGAAACTTGAACAGTTTGTTAGGGTTCCCATATTTAAACCCTTTTCGGAACGAAGTTTTTTTGACCACACAGTGAAGTCCGCGTCGCATGCAATGACGTTGCACCTATGCCGGTTTAGTTGACAAGGTGTAGACCCCTGACTGATGTCACAGGTTTATACGAGCCTAACACTTTCAACCCACCAGCCAGCCGGTCAACATTTCAAATTTATTTAAAAGTTTTGGTTGCAAAAAATATTTGCTAGTTGCAGAATAATTAAAACAAATTATGCATTATTCACAAGTCTTTTATAGTTTTCTGAATGATAGCTATATTTAAACTTTGTTCATATGTAAGGTTAAATATTAGAATTTCAATAAAATTAAAATAACATTAAACAAATAGATTATAAATTAAAGATTACATATATAAAAATATGTCCGAATAAATATTCTTTCAAATATAAATTAATTTGTTCCAAATACATAATCATATCAAGTCTAAGCTAAACATTTAATATCTGAGGGGAAGAATGATAACACAAAAAACTATGGGCCCAACACCATTTACCACCTCGAAGTAGAGGGTGTCCCCAACCTCAAGTTCCTTTGCAGCAAGAAACTTGCAAAACCCCTTTGGGGTCAGGGTCTAGAGCATCTTGTTCTCTGAGTAGTGTATGTCATACACCCTCTCGTTGCACTTGAGCATAACATGCAACTTGTACGGCGGTAGGAGCTCCACAATCCAGCTAGGGACGTATTGAATTATAAACAAAAAACTTTGTTAGTACATATGAAAGTAATTTATATAAAAATTTAATTGAAAATAAAATGCATGTATAACAAGAGGACTAACCAGAATTGGAATTGACCTAAAGTTCGTCTGGTTCAGAGTGTGTACAAAATGCAAAATGACACCGCCGAATGTATTCCGTGGACGGTCATCATCCAAATAGGCACGGGTATGTATTGGTCAATGAAATTATTATAAATTCAATTAGAATATAAGTAATAAAATAGAAGGATTTTAAATCTGAACAATAAATCGCTCACCTCAATCGGAACGACTCAAACCAGCATTGTTAGCCGTGATTCTTGAAATTTATATTGTCATGTATGTTAAATATTATGATAGATACAAAATAGTTCGATATAAATAAATTTAATTAATTTTTTCAGCCAGTTAGGCGTTGCACATACACATCGATCCTAAAACTGACTTGGTTGGCCAACTGTTATGGATCAACTTTGCTGACTTGTCGATCCAAAATAATGGCATGGTCGACCAAGTCAAAGCTACGTTGCTCAACCTTTGGTACAACTTATTGGTTAACCAAGAAGGGTGCGATGTCACGTTCAATATCAACTGCAGATTATGTATATTAGCAACGTCGTACTAGGATCGTTGCAACCGAAGGAAGATTGAAAGACCGGTGACGTCGCATTCAAGCACATCAGATAAATTAACAACACCAACGGATAAACTAACAACAGCAAAAATGGGCCCAAAGAAAGTTCCTAAACCAAAAAATTGGGCCACATTAACGGGGGAAAACACAAAACCCAAATTCTAACACCCTAGAACCCTAATCCATAGAGACTTCGAAACATAAAACAAATAACATATTCACACACCATGTACATAACAACTGAAGGATAAATACAAAAACAAAAGTAATATAAGCACATGTAGAAACCATACCTTTGAGAAGATGGGCATGATGATTGTTGAAATTTGAGGGAAAGTTGAATGTTTGAAGTGATGTAGGAGGTATATTCGTTACAAAACATTGTGAATTCTACCTTGGTGGGTGCAACATTGCATAGCCATCGACCTTACCGACAATGTACCAACATTTGAGAGACGTCGACTACTCTAAGTGTGAGCCTCACCATTTCATCCCACTAACTTAGAAATGGGCCTGTGTTTGACCAACTACATGTGCAAGGTCGCATGTCAATCTAGTTAAGCGACATTGACCGAGATCAGACTAACGTCTAGCTTTAAACTGGGTCTCACCATTTCATCCCACTAGCATAGCAACTGGGCCTGCGTTTCACCAAATCGAACATACTTAACCTTAATAGCGGTTAATTTTATATTACATATTACTAATATAAATTTATAAGTGTCCATGAACTTTATTAACGTCCGGTTCGATCGGAATCAATTTTAACACAACAAGTGAACTTTTCAATTTTTACACTTAGGTCCTCCAAGACGGTGGGGGAGGACGAAATGCAAAATTGGAGGTATTCAATAATCTAAATCACATTGTCACTATCATGTAGTTTTGATTTAAGCATTAAGGAACCGGGGTATTCTTCCCTCAGTTTTATTAGTATTCTATTAATACCTTTACGATGAGCATTATTAATTAGAATGATAAATTCCACCACATTATGCAGACAAAATTACACATTATTTCTTTTTTATGGATTAAAAAAATAATGAAATACCGTCCATCAAAAATTTGAAAGTGCTAGTACATGGTCTAGAGTGAATTGTATATGATTACTAATAAGTATGCAAGGGTTAATCGGAAGATCTTGTGGAAGTCTCCGTGGATTTTTGAGGATCATAAGTTTAACTAGGGATGGAAAAAGTCCCGTCCGGGACGATTGGAATCGATTTTGGGACATGCGGTGTACTTTTCAAATTTTGCACTTAGGTCTCTCCAACAAAGTGGGAGAAGTTAAAATGCAAAATTGGAGAAACCCTTATCTAATTCACCAAGTAATGAGCACAATGTTCTGATTTGTTCATGCACGAGTTAATGGAACGGAACCAAAATCTTCTCTCTGATAGTGTACGATGAAACTTTGTGAAAATTACAATATGCCCCAAATTAACTTCCTCGCATATTCACTACGCTTCAAAACTTTGTACCCAAACGTTAGGAGAAATTTTTGATAAGAAAATTATGCGTACTGTCTAAGGTTTTGTTAGTATTCCATTAATATCCTTACTATGAGCGTTATGAGAACAATAATTTCCACCACATAGAATCACATGAAATTTCATATTTTTGGTTTTTTTATGAAATAAAAAGGTAATAAATTCCATCCATCAAATTTTAAAAAGCGCTAGTACATGATCTAGAGTAAATTGTAGATGATAGCTTATAAGTATACAAGGGTCATTCTGGAAGAACTTGTGAAAGTCTATGTGGGAATAATACTAGTTTCTTTATTACCCACGGTTAGTATAAGTTCAATTGTGGGTGACAAAGTGTTTTTTCGGGACGATCGTAATCGAGTTTGGGACAAGCGGTGAGCTTTTCAGATTTTGCACTTAGGTCCTTCCAAGAAAGTAGGAGACGTTGAAATGTAAAATTGGAGATAACATTTATTTATACACATTTACAGGACAATGTTGTTTCTATTTGGCATAAACAGGTCATCGGAAATCTTAACAGGGAGTATTTTATGACACTTTCAAAAAATAGACTTTGGCCCACATGTACGACGTTGCAAGTTGCATAAAAGGAACCATTGATCGATGATGTGCCCATTTTATATGGTTATATTAGGACTTTTATGACTCACTTTTGTATACTTTTGTGCTATAGATATGACATTTTTCCTTGAAATTCTCTAAGGAGAGTTAAAAGCGACTTTTACGCTTTTATTACTTTTCTAGAGGATTTTGTGTGACAAGACAATTTGTTTGAAGACTTTAAAGAATACTTTTAAAGATTTAAAGACTTTAAGACTTGTATTTGAGCTTTTGAAGACTTGAATAATTGAAGATAAGTGAAGCGAAAAGGAGAACTTGAAACAAAAAGAGGAAAGAAATCAAGAAGCTGAAACTGAGCTCGGTTATGACCCGCAACAAACCCATCGCGACTCGCAACGGACTTATGGCCAGAAACTTTCTTACTTTTTGTACTATAAATACTCACCTTATCCTCTCCTCTTAAAACCTTTTTCTTCCTGCAATTTTTCTGGGTTCAAACCCTAGTTCTTCCTTTCTTTCTTGTCTTAGTTTTTGTAAGTTAATCATGTATTTTCATTATCTACGTTAGTTTAATCTTGGGATCAATTGATTGAGACCTCCTTGCTAATGTCTTGAGAATCATATCTATTTATTTATTGCTTTTGCTATTGTGCATTTATTGAGCTTTAAATGTGAATTGTTAATGTCATTAATGTTGTTGGAAGTTTGAGTATATAAATTGCTTGTATGATTACTTATTAGGGTTGGGAGAAAGTAACTAATTCTCACATCTTTTAATATGGAATCCAAGAGAATGAGTTAGAGCTTCTTAATGATGTTGATGTGTTGATAATTGCTATATAAATGTGATGATGTTGAACTCATTGTCATGTTTGTTGCTTGTAGCAAATGAGATACGTCTTTGAATGTCGATCGTTCTTGACTAATGTTGTGTAAATGCATGAATTGGTTAAATGCTTAGACACGATGTAGTGTTTATAAGTGTTATCAAGCTTGTTGATTCTTCGTGTTCAATGCCATCAATGGGATACTTTTAGTTGTGTTTCGACTAAGGGAGTCATTGGTGAGGTTTGACAAGAGATGTCGAATTTACTTTTGCAAACTACTATCTAAGAAAGATGGGAGATTTATCTTCACAACAAGTAGTTAAAGTAGTGAATAAATTGTTTCACTCATTCATGAAGCCTTTGTTATTTAGCATTCATGTGTTCTTAATGCTATGTTTTACTTCATTTATTCCATGTGTTGTTTGAGAATAGGAAGTGTTTGCATGATTTAAGTGTTAGGGTGTTAGGAAAGTGATGAATTCCTTAGCTTTTTGGCATGAAAATCCAAAAACATGAACTTAGAACTTCTCGTGCATAATGTGTTGTGATTCTTGCTAGATAAGTATGTTAATGTGGATTGTTCTCATATTTATCCTATAGATTCCATGAAAGGTTGAATCTTGAAATTGGTTTGTTCTAGGTTTAGCCTAATGAATGCTATGTTTGGTTCAATGGTTATGTCTTTGGCAGAAGGATTGTTGTTGTCAAATCTATGGCCTTCGTGTGAAATGTCGTTGATGAAATACCTTTATGGTGTGGTTTGCCTAGATTGATTGTCAACGAGTTCTGCAAATGGTCATTGTTTGTCTCTGAAAATTACTATTGAGAAGGAATGAATGTTGATCTTTGAATGGGAAGTGATAACATTCCCCATAGGTAACAACTGTGATAGAATGAGTGAATGGTTCAATGATCTACATGAGGTTTGGAAGTGGATATCAATTGCCTCCAAGGCTTTATCTTTTGTAGTTTTTACCCCTTTTGCTAGTTGGTTTGTCTTTTAATTTTATAACTTAGGAAAACCAACCAACCAAAACCCCCCTCATTTACTTGCTTTTATATATGTATATATATTTACTTCTAACATAATATCAACCTTATATGTTTAAACGCTTAAGAAAATCTCTCTTCTTCGTGGACGACCCCGATTCGCCACTATCTACTTAATTGTATTTAGTAAGTATAAATGACTTATAAATATTAACTTTGAGAGGTACGACGACAACCTCCTAAATTTTGGCGCTGCTACTGGGGAAGAGACGTTTATTTTTAAGTGTTTGGGCATATTTGTTTGCATATTAGCTAGTTGTTTTTATTTTCCACTTCTTGGTGGTTTTTTTTGTTCAGAGTAGGTATTGCTTGAGTTATTGGTGATTTTTTATTGAGAATCCTTGCAATATGATTCTGGAATTTTGGGAAAAAATGGAGCGTCTCACCTTGAGGGAACTCATGATGAGAAAAGAGGCTCAACAAGCAAGGTTTTGTAGGATGTGTCATTCCGACCATCCTACCAAGTCTTGCTATTTGTTGAAGGAGGAGCACTATGAGAGGGAAAGAACCCTTGGTTTCCAAAATCAAGGGTATTATGAAGAGTGCTACCAAGAGTTCGGAGATGTTGGTTTTCAAGGGCAAAAAGCTCAAGAATGGTATCCACACCACAATTCGTACAATCCGGAGTGGAGTGGTAATCTGGATTGGTGGTATGAGAAAAGCCAAAAAACCAACAATACGAGCAAAATAGTTGGCGATCGTCACCTTATACCATACCCCATAACCAAGCCCAACAAGGAAGTTCAAGTTTGACACATGAGGAAGTCATGAATGCAATAGTAAACATGAAAAAATTTACTAGTGAGGAGCCAGACACTCAACTCTCCTCTAGTGTTGAGGCTATTGAGGGGCATGCGAGGAGCATATTGGAAGCGTTGGCCCAAATGGAAGCTCGTGATTCCAAAAATATACCATCCCAAGTTGAAATCGAGGATTCGGTGAGTGAGGTTACCATGGGAAATGAGCTTGACTTCGAAGGGGATGAGGAGTGGGTTGTTGAGGATGGAAAAATGGAGAAAGAGGTGATTGTGCTACATTTATTAGCATCGTTACCCCTTCCCCTACCCAGTGAACCAACTCCACCAATTTTGGAAGTTTTGAGGGAGACAAGAGAGGGGCCAAAAGACTACCCCAAGCCTCCTAACTACCCAACTCCCTTTAAACCATCTCCACCTCAATAAGACTTTTCTCTTGGAAGTTTTGTACCCTCACCTCTCTACTTTTGGATACTCATGGTGAGGGGGTTCAAGCCTTCACCATATGGATAACATTAGGGTCATGCCGATGACCTTAAATATACAGAGCTTTGTCGTGCCGACGACGTAAATAAATTTGGCCTTTATTTTTGTTGTTTTGTTTTTGTTATTTTGTCTTGCTCTTTTTACGATGTGTTTTTTAGTGATTTTGTAGCAAAATGAAGTGCATTGCATCAGACGAGATGAAGGGATGAGATCCATGAGAAAGGGAAGAAAGCTGGGAAAGTTGGTAAGAAACAAAATAAATTCTTTCTAAGTGCTGGGAAACCCTGGCATCCCGAGTCGCGACGGACACATTGCGGGGAGCAAAAATTAACTTCCAGCACCAGTTTTTCGCAAGTCGCAACATGGACATCGCAAGTTGTTGCTTTTAGCCATACTAATGTTTGCATCATTGTGTTTCTCTCATAGATGCCGCCAAAATCAAGGAAAACCAACCCTAAGAGGAAGTGGAGTGCACCACAAGCAATGAAAGAAGCAGTCATAGAAAAGAAAGAGCGAGAACAAGTTGAAACCGCTCCCTCGATGGTTTCTCTCTACATTAGTTTTAAGGAACAAACTCCGATGCCGGATCTGGTAGATGCTACCCGATAGGAAGTGGAGCTTGAGGGGCGAGACCAGTCATTGCCCATAGGGAGTGATGTTAAATGCTGGCGACCCGGGGGGAGAGGCATTCAACAAATTTGAAATTTCATCTTGGTTCAAGCAACGTGACACTGCCATGTGTCAATCAGTGATGCTTGCGAAAGAGAGGAATCTGGTCCCGGTTATCTTCAATCCCAATTACTTGATGCCTGTAAAAACAATTGGAGAGCTTGGATGGGGTATACAAATTATACCTTCCACCACTGCATCAAATTTGAGACGTACATGCATTGGAACGACGTTTCAAGCGACATCAAAGAGGAAGCTTGGAAAAACATAAAGGTACGTTCCACTAATTCATATATTTCACATATGTATTATATGCGTGTTCAAAAGATAGCTAATTTTATTCTGTGCCAAGTTATATTCACTACAAGAAACAACACATTTTACCTTGATTCTGGAGGGGTTTTTACCTTAGTGTTTCAACCATTAAAAAAACAAGGTAAATATAGGTGTAGTAAAAAGTACATTTTTACCTTAGCTTTAGATCGGCGTCGGCAGGTTTTGTGACCACGTCGGTCCAAACAAGAAGGCCGAAAATAGTAGACCTTAGTTGCGGCTTCAGAGTTCACAAGTAGTGACGTCAATCACAACAAGAACGCAATCGATGAGACTGAAAATGATGTGACATCATCAAGGACGAAGTCGCGGATAAATGATAGCGACATTGCTGATGATTATATGCGACATCTCATCCTCCAGGGCACCCTCGTCGTGTGCCTGCTGACGTGGAAGGCTTACAAATATGAAATTATTTTAAATGGCTAAAGTCACAAAAAAATGTTGTCGATTCATGCGACGTTGGTAAGGTGTCATCTCTTCAACGGTTCATGCGACATCACAAAATAAATCGTGGAGATATCAGTTCTCATACAACATTATAATATTTAATATTTTATGACACAAACAGCGATTCATTTATAGTTGTTGCATGTTATTTAATATTCCATAACCAATGTAAACATTATACAACCAATTGTTGTTCAAATAATGTGGGAATCAATGACATTAAAAAATATCTTGAACATATACTACCAGTACATGTCAGAATATATTTCAAAATACATAAGGTTGATGTGAAAATGAAAGATTAATTGTATTAAACCTCCCTTTCCTATGTTGTACAACATTAACACTATCAGGGGGACTAGGGAAATGACAAGTCTGTGTTGAAATTCCATCGATAACTCTCTTTGTCCTATTACAACAAATACACATGAAATAAATTTTATGTCACAATTCAGCAGTTCCCGAATGATGTACACATAATATAGTCAAGTGCAGACGATAATAATATAAACATGGAAAAAGTACTTGTACCGATTTAAACGCGATGTCGCTTGAAGGATAAACCAAAGTCGCAGGCACCGAACCGATTAAAGAGGGACATTCATAGATGTTTCATCCATTTCATAGCCATGCAAAGTTGGTCAACATTCGGTCCCATATCGTATGGAGCGATGAACTGCAAGCGACGTCGCACATTCAACTTGTGTTCATACGAAAATTTGATTATTGTCCACAATCAGCCCTTATCTAAACCGTTTTCCTCACTCTTTACAAATATGACATTATCTTGGAAGCGCAAACTATATACACTATATAACATGTTACATAATCATCATACTCATGAAAATATTCAATGATTGGTCAATGAGGAAAAAAACATATACAAGGTATGTTAATAAAATTGCTAAATGAACATGGAATGGATGAAAAACAACCTCAATTAATTTGAACCCAGAGATGCTTCATCCTAGGATATTTGTTGATATTTGATAGAAGAAATTAGATTGGGCTCTTTAGTGCTCGTAATGGTGTGAATGGAAAGGATGGTGTGGAGTTAGGTTAGGAGGAAGTAAGTTGGAGATGGGATATGGGTGTTGGTGCTGGATATTATTGATATGAAATGGGGTTGGGGGAATTTTGGTTCAAAATTTTAGCTCAAAATTTTGGTTCTCATTGGAAATTTCAGGTCGACCAACGTCGCTAGGGTGTCGATTGGGAGGTCTTCGTCGTACCTCTCAAAGTTAATATTTATTAACCCTTTATACTTACTAAATACAATTAAGTAGATAGTGGCAAATCGGGTCATCCACGAAGAAGAGGGATTTTCTTAAACGTTTAAACATATAAGGTTGGTATTATGCTAGAAGTAAATATATATACATATATAAAAGCAAGTAAATGAGGAGGGTTTTGGTTGGTTGGTTTTCCTAATTTTTGAAATTAAAAGACAAACTAACTAGCAAAGTTAAGTAACTATGCTAATCATCAAACAAACTAAGAAAAATAGGTAAAAACTACAAAAGATAAAGCCTTGGGGGCAATTGATATCCACATCCAAACCTCATGTAGATCATTGAACCATTCACTCATTCTATCACAATTGTTACCTATGGGGAATGCTATCACTCCCATTCGAAGATCAACATTCATTCCTTCTTAATAGTAATTTTCAAAGACAAACAACGATCATTTTCAAAACTCGTTGACAATCACTCTAGGCAAACCACACCATAGAGGTATTTCATCAAAGACATTTCATACGAAGGACCATAGATTTGACAACAATAAGCCTTCTGCCAAAGACATAGTCATTTAACCAAAGATAGCATTCATTGGGTTAAACCTAGAACAAATCACATTCAAGATTCAACCTTTCATCGCATCTATAGGATAAATATGAGAACAATCCACATTAACATACTTATCTGCAAGAATCACAACACATTGTGCATGAGAAGTTCTAAGTCTATGTCCTTGGATTTTCATGCCAAAGAACGAAGAAATTCATCACTTTCCTAACACCCTAGCACTTTAATCCTACAAACACTTCTTATTCTCAAACAATTCATGGCATAAATGAAGTAAAACATAACATTAAGAACACATGAATTCTAAATAACAAAAGCTTCAAGAACGAGTGAAACAATCTATTCACTACTTTAACTACTTGTTGTGAAGATAAATCTCCCATCCTTCTTAGATAGTAGTTTGCAAGAGTGAATTCGACATCTCTTGTAAAATCTCACCAATGACTCCCTTAGTCGAAACACGACTAAAAGTATCCCATTGATGGCATTGAACACGAAGAATCAACAAGCTTGGAAACACTTATAAACACTACACTGTGTCTAAGCATTTAACCAATTCATGCATTTACACAAAATTAGTCAAGAACGATCGACATTCATAGACGTATCTCATTTTCTAAAAGAAACAAACATGACAACGAGTTCAACATCATCACATTCATCTAACAATTATCAACACATCAACATCATTAAGAATCTCTAACTCATACTCTTTGATTCCATATTAAAAGATGGGAGAATTAGCTACTTTCTCCCAATCCTAACAAGTAATCATACAAGCAATTCATATACTCAAACTTCCAACAACATTAATGCCTCAATAAATGCACAATAGCAAAAGCAATAAATAGATAGATATGATTCTCAAGACATTAGCAAGGAGGTCTCAATCAATTACTCCCAAGATTAAACTAACATAGATAATGAAAATACATGATTAACCTACAAAAACTAAGAAAATAAATAAAGGAAGAACTAGGGTTTAAACCCAGAAAAATCATTGGAAGAAGAAGGTTTTAAGAGGAGGGGATAAGGTGAGTATTTATAGTACAAAAAAGTAAGAAAGTTTATGGCCATGTCCGTCGCGAGTCGTGACCAAGCCCAGTTTCAGCATCTTGATTTCTTTCTTCTTTTTGTTTCAAGTTCTCCTTTTCACTTCACTTATCTTCAATTCTTCAAGTCTTAAAAATCTCAAATACAAGTCTTAAATTCTTTCAATCTTTAAAAGTATTCTTTAAAGTCTTCAAACAAATTGTCTTGTCACACAAAATCCTCTAGAAAAGTAATAAAAGCGTAAAAGTCGCTTTTAACTCCCCTTAGAGAATTTCAAGGCAAAATGTCATATCTATAGCACAAAAGTGTACAAAAGTGAGTCCTAAAAGTCCTAATATAACCATATAAAATGGGCACATCAAACCTCCCCGCACTTAAACCTTACTCGCCCTCGAGTAAGAAAATAATCAAGCACACAAAGGAATTCATATGTCCATATCCTAAACTAATATTCCCCCAATCAAAACCTCTTAAAAACTCTCAATATCGTAAATCTCAAAATCAAAGCTCAAATGAGAAGTTTTTTACACACACAACCCCAATTCCTAAATCTAACCAAACCTACCACTTATCAATTCACTACCCATAAAATGTTTCAAAGTCCAGAATTGATAATCCCAAAGTCCAATGACACAAAATGAAGTTAAAACCATTTAGGAGGTTCAAACACATACTTCACCCAATGCCAATATATCAACCAACATGAAGTATAAAATAACCAAGAATTTCATAACCATACTTCATTTTTCAACCCGCTAAGTTACCCAATCCCAAGAGATCTCAAGATGTTGAGCTACCCGATCCATCCATATGACAACTACAACCTTATGACTCCAACACTGGTAAATGAGTGAAATCATAGCATTTTCCTTTTCTCTCTCTTTCTCTCATTTTGCATAGGGCAAAAAACTTTTTAACAATGAAGATTTGAAGGTTTTGATGGTCGGCCGAACCCTCCAATTTTTATCTTCCAATGGGCTTGATTATGAAGAATAAGGGTATTCCAAAAGGTAAGGGATGTTGATTCTTATATAAAGTGTGGGAGGGGAACAACTTGGATGAGTTAAGGAGTGAATTGAAGTGGGGTTGTGGAGAATTTATGGAGAAGATGATGATGGGGTGAGTGGAAGAAGATGAAGTGGTTTATGGTGGTTTCATTTTTTTTATAAATACTTGCGACACCAACACCGGTACGAAGGCTAATGAAACCGGTGCTTATGTTGTTAAACACAACCCATATCAACAGCATATACGCCAGAATATTTCTAAGTATAGAGCAACAATTCTCCAAGTGGTTCCTATGCTTTCCAATCGGTGCTTATTATATCATAAAGAAGCCTCATGTAACTGCTTAAAATGATTTTTTAAAAATTATGGACCCGAGAGCAAATGTGATTTTTTTTCTAAGTATAGAGCACTAGTTGATTAAACAGTGCCTATGATGGTCAAACCGGTGTCAATTCCTAGTCAACGTAGCCTTACACAACTTCTTAAAATACTTAATTTAAAAATAATATTGACCCAAGAGCAAAGTTGAATAAATAATTCTAAGTATGGAGCACCGGTTCTCCAACCAGTGCATTTGATGTCTTAACTGGTGCTCATTTATTTCCCACCGAAATTTCCCACACAGTATACAGCTTTACCACCAAATTATGATAGCACCGGTTTGTACAAATTATGGAACTAGTGCCTATGAATAATTTAGCTTTTTTAAAATTTCTCATTTATTCTTTTTTCGCTTAGGTCCCTCGAAGAAAGTGGGATGCGGCTAAATAAGAAATTGACGACACCAAAGTTCAATTCACCTTGAGACGATCAAGACTTGGAAATTTGGGCTGGAACTGGTCAGCAGAAGGACCTCAAATCTGAACATTGGGTAAATTACAGTACGACTCCAAAATTTTGAAAACACATCATACGCTCCATTTCTTTGCACTCGGGTAGGACTAAAGTTGACATGGTACTTCAGGATGTGTACGATGAATACGAGATGCTCGGGGGAGTTTCGTATGCCAACTACAGTTGATATTGCACTTAGGTCCTTTTCATGTGCATTTGGTTTATGGTATTTTCCACCGCTCATATTACCTGAATTTAAATATTCTTGGATTATTATGAAAATAAAAAATATTTGATTTACATTCATAAAATGTGTAAAAGCGCCAGTATATGTTCTAAAGTAAATTATAGTTAATTTTTTAGAAGTAACAATGAGAAATCGGAATAACTTAAGGACGTGTTTGTGTGACCGACCCCTCATGATTCTTCCGGGCCAAATCTGGAAAATACATTAACAAACGATGAAGATTTAGAGTATTTTACTGATAGCTATATTTAAGCACATAATGCAGCTATGGTTCTAGTATTGTATATAGTCCCAACAAGGAGTTGTTCCCATCCTCACTGAGAGCATATTCTCATCGACAATCTAAGAGAAATTAGAGGATACATGATAGATGTATGGATATAAGGTGGGAGAGACGTAGTAACTTGCAGGATGATCAAGTGCAAGAAGGTTTTTTTATTTCAATGAAGACGAACAACCATCTCACGCAACAGGCGTATGTTGGTCAAAGAGGTGTAGGTGAAGGTAATAATGGCGGTGCAAGTGGTGGTGCTGGAGATCCATCTAATGATAGAGGAACATGTCCATCACAGTTAATATTTGATCCTTATTTTGGGGTTCAACAACAACCACAACCTCCTTAACAACCCCCTCAGCAGTCTCAACAACAACCAGATCTTTCTAATGACCATTTACCAAATGGTCGTATGGTGGATGGTGGGTATACAGACCTAAATGTTGACCAAGCAGGTGAGACACAAGTTCAAGCGGAGGCACAGAATGAAGACCAGTTTGGTATTGTGGATGCAGTAACGCATGAACATAATGAGAACGTCACAATCATAGTTCAGCCAATATAGATGGTGGAGGGTATTCAGATTCTGGACTCGTTTAGTACTACCAACAGTTCAGATAGTTTTGGGCTTACTATTTTTGCTAAGCAGCACTCTCAGGAACAGCTTCAGGAGTAGGAAAACGAGGCACACAATTGCGCAACTCCAGAATTTCTTAATCTCGGCAAGGTTAATATCAGGGAGGAGGCAAAAACACATTTGATCAATGCAGGAACTCAAGAGTTAGAACCACTTCAGGAAGTTCAAGAATCCACGCGGAAGAGAAGTAAAAGATTGATGTAAAAGTGAACTTCCAGATAAAAGCCTCTTTCTCCAAAAAGAAGTTATAAAGAAATGATAGAAAAATCTTTTTCAAACTGAAAATGATTAGGAAGGTAGATGAACTCAAGAAAGGGTAAAACAGCTCAAGAGGAAACTGGGAGAAGCATTCATGTAACATAGGAAAATGTGATGGCTTATGATTGGAATGCTAATGAAGGGAAGATCTTTAGTAATTAACCGGTGATGATTTAGAACAAGAGAGGTAGCATAAGAAAAAAGAACACAATATGAGGAACTCAATGAGGGAAATGAACAAGAGTGGTGTAACTTACCTCCTAAAAAGAGGTTTAGGTTTTTGGTTGACAAATTCAAGTTGTAGACTGACAAGTTAGTGGAAGCATAAAATGCTCAAACTCAAATGGTTCTAGACAGAGGAAGAAACACCATATTTGTAGGTAGAGTTCTTCGAACCCCCTTTACCACCGATTTTTTCTTATTCTACCACTGATTTTTTTCATTGAAAATACCCGGTGCGTAAGTAGCCGGTGAAACGGTTTCACCAAGTTTTTAAAAACTGGTGCTATTTTAGTACCGATTTTTTTAGCACTAGTTTAAAAAACCGGTGTTAATATCTACCCCATTAGCACCGATTTTATTTGGCACCAATTTTAAAAAACCGGAGTTAATTGTGTGACCCAATAGGAGTGATATTATTTAGCATTGGTTTTTAAAAAATCGGTACTAAAATTTTTAAGGGGATTTAAAAAAATCCCCTTCCACTGTAAGCAGTTGCGCCCGAATGCTTTCAGAGGAAGGGAAGGCCCAACATTAATAATTTAGTAGGACATTAATTTAACAATCATAATAATAGTGAAAGAAACAGCTCAAATTATGTTAATTAACAAAAGATTATGTTCTAACTCCAAAATATATGCTACAAGCTTATCGGGTTCCACTAAATCTACCTAAACGCAACTACAAACTTATCGGGCTCGACATCTTTCACCGATGCTACCATTTTTCTCCATCCACTATGAATATACCAACTCCAAGAGGGTCCTCCAGAATTATTGGTTGTGTGATCCCTGTAAAACATTGGACAGTAGTGCACGACATATAATCAACACTATTATCACAATGTAAGATTAATAGTCATAATCCATAAGAAATGGGAATAAACTATTATCACCATGTAAGATTAATAGTCATAATCCAGAAGAAATGGGAATCATTGAGTATCATGCAACGGGGTAGCACACACATACTCCAGTTGAGTTTGTGTAACCAAATTAAAGAAACAAATAGCATAAAATAGCACTTTTAAAAAAAACGATGATTTTACAAAAGCGTAGGTCTCCCCAGCCCTCGCAAGTGCGGGCTGTCGAGTCCAGGTCAAAATCTCCAATATTTGGTTGCACGTAACAAATATTCTACTCAGTATTTGAAAACATTACACATTTGATGATCCGGTAGTTAAATCTCAAATTTCTTTAAAATAGGCAATGTATTACAGGAGTACACACACACACAGACTACATACAAATTTGGCAAAGTTCAGCTACAACTTTTTGTGGTCTTAGTGATTCCGAATTCCATATAATGTATTTAGCTGCCCCCAAAAGTAAATCCTATCTATTATCACCTAAGGGAGGTTCTGCTTGTCCCTAATATGAGCTATCACATAACTCCATTTCCGCAGCATTCATCCTCCAAAACAAAAAAGAACCTTAAAACATATTCAATTCAAGAAGACTTCAATATTTGCACAACAAACGTCATCCTCAGTAGCTACAAATGCAGTATAGAGAAACCATGTAACATTCAGCAGAATAAAAAACTTTTGAACCTATCAAATTCAGTACAACCACCTTGCTAAACAAACCAAGATCCTAATTCTAAGAAGCCCAAGAACACACAAATTCAGTAAATCATTTGTGTACAAACAGTTTGTTAAGTTCCAACATCAGTTATACTTTTCAGAAATCATCTGATCCATACGGTAAACTGACAGAGTGCACGGTAATTAAACTTTGGAACATCAGAAAGCAAAAACATAAGAGATTGAAGTAATCATAAACAAAGAAAATGAACCCTACCAACAGGGCATTTCACAAACTAAAATTCCATTTGCAGCATATCAGATAAGAGAATTCCTAGTAAAGCTACACAATTGAATCTAATGCAACCACAGTGAATTCGAATAAGCAATAAAAAGTGGAAAATTCACCTTTCGGATTCATTGATGCACGATGCGAACCAATATTTTATACTATCAGATCATCAAAACAAAAGACATTCAGAACATAATAAATCCATCTCAGAACAATAAATATAAAAAAAGACCAGAAATTAAAAAGCAAGTGCTATCCAAACCATTCACAAACACGAGGATTCAATTAAGAAAAGCATCAACTTTTAAATGGTAGTTGTAGTCTTCTAGGCTTTAGCTCGATGATGATCTTTCAATTGTTTGGAACAGAACACTGTCGGATAAAAAACGTACCTGAAAATTATTTTAACACAGCAAAAATGGTTAGCAAGCTAAGGCCACAAACTAAATCAGAAAACTAAGGCCACAAAATATTCGAATCAGAAAAAAAAACACCACCGGCGCATGACAAAGACCACGGCGGCGGAAGCTAGATCTGGCAGCGCTGCGGTGGGCGAGCAGCACGGAGGGGACGGCGCTCCGACAAAGGGGAGGCGGAGGCGAAGTGAATGAGGCGGCTCTGAAGGGGTGGTGGAGGCTGAGTGAGCTCTGTCGGGGTGGCAGATTGAGGGAAGCGGAGGCAGAGTGAGGGAGGCGGTGACGGAGTGAGGAGTTTTAGGGTTTGAGGGAGGAGGATGAGAGGGAGGCGGATAAGACCAGTGAGGGATGAGAAAAATTGATACTCTCTCGGTCCCGGATTAAATTGCAAAGAACCCTTTTCACGATCTCCAACACAAATGTTTGATCGTTAATATGTTTAACTACGTACAACATCGATTAACAAAAATTACTTTTTAAAAATTAATTGTTATGATGATTCCAACGATATCACATATAACAATATTATTGTTTATATATCTTTTCAAATATGTAGTCAAAACTTTCTTTGTTTGATTGAAATTTTTTTGTTACAATTTATTCGGGGCGGAGGGAGTAAGTGAAAAGGAAAGGGAGGCGCTGGAGTTAGGAAAATAATTCTAAGGCATTAGATTTAGGATTTTCATTATATAGTGGTTCATAAAAGACACTTCATTAAAGACGATTCTACAATATAACCGTCTTTAATCAATTTTTACAAAGACAGGAGTGTCTTTGATCGATTTCAATCTGCCTTTACAAATACTAATGAGTTCATCGTTCGTCAGTTGAAGTCAATTAAGTTATTATTGTTTACATATAAAAAGTCAAGTAAGGGTACCTTTGATTAGTCAAACTCAACTTAATTTTTAGTTTACATATAGTAAATCAAATAAGGGTTGACCGTTGATTTAATAGAGTCAACTGAGTTATACGAAAGATTTACTAGTATTTATATATGAAAAGTCAAGTAAGGACTGATTGTTGATCAGTTATAGTCAACTTAGTTATCAATGTTTATATATATAAAGTCAAGTAATTGGTGGTCGTTGTTTAGTTAAAGTCAAATTACTTATTAGTGTTTGCATATACTAAAATAATTAAGGGATGACCTTTGATCAGTTAAAGTCAATTTTGTGATTAGTGTTTATATATAGAAAGTCAAACAAGAGTTTACTGTTGAATAGTTAGAGTCGACTTTGTTTGTAGTGTTTATATATAGAAAGTCAAATAATGATTGATTGTTGATTCGTTAAAGTCAATTTAGCTGTCAACGTTATTAGTATTTGCATATACTAAGATAATTAAGGGGTGACATTTGATTAGTTAAAATCAACTTTGTGATTAGTGTTTATCTATAGAAAGTCAAGCAAGAGTTTACCGTTATTAGTTAAAGTCAACTTTTTTTTGTAGTGTTTATGTATAGAAAGTCAAAAAACTTTGATAACTAAGTTCAAAGGATTTCAGAAACATTCACAAGGAAAGAAGTATGGCTGGCTCTCGAGGAAATGAAATCATAGAAAATCTCCCAGTGAAAATGGATTTCCACCTGGTTTCTACAAAAGGTATTGGAGCACATTAGGTCAATAATTCACAGAGACAGTTTTGCACATCTCAGTGGAACAAGATACATATTTTTCTAATTCTGGAGAAGAAGATCCCATCATCTACAGCTGATTACATACCTATTTCTTTGTGTAATGTCAAGTACAAATTGATTGCTAAAGTCTTAGCAAACAGAATAAAAGAAAACCTTAGAGACCTATTTCTTTTGACAACGTTGTCTGTTGTAGGCCACTTGTTTCTCCCATTTTCCATGTGGGAAGTCTTGTTGCAATTAATTCCTGTGGCTCTGAGTCCAAACTTGAGAGCTATGCGATTGATGGGTTGGTGGGATCATTTATTTCCATTTCATTCTGGCACCACACGAGAAGTGCCTTACTTCTCCCAACCCTCATTTGAAGCTTCGACTTTCTTGGAATCTCCTTTTTGCCTTTTGCTTTAGCCTCGTCGTCATTTCTTTGCTCCAATTTGGTGGCTGAAGCAAAGCTTGCTTTGATGGCGCTCTGTAAATTCATTATTACATCTGTCTCGTCATCCATCTCTCTGATGTTGATGGTGAGGTTCATTCGAAAATTGAACCCATTGCCGTTTGGCCCAGCCTTGAGTCAACAAAGAAATTTGGATCTTCCGAGAATGCTGTGTGTTCCGTTACCGTTCCATCCTCCAAAGTATATCTTTTGTATTCCATTTTGTTGAGAGTTGGTCTGTAACTGTTTCATTGACGAGAAAGCATCTTATGCCTCTAGTTACTATGTATTCTTCCGTTATGGCGTCGTCATTTCCATCTTAAACATGCCTTATTCATACCCTCCCTGTTTCCTGGTCTCCTTATTCCATTTGTGGGTTGTCTGCTGGTGACGGTGGTCGTGGGTTGAACTATTGTATATTCTAGTCCGAGGCAGTATTTGGAGAGTTGAGGACATCTTCCTCATAATCATCCCAGAAATCCGGCACCTCTGAGAGGTTTAAAAGCCATTTTTGTGCTTCCTCCAAATCCTTAGAGGTAGATTTCATTATCTTCATTTTCTCGGGCGATCACTCCCGAAGTTGGATCCTCCGCTGGTTCTTCTACTGCTTCATCTGGCTCATGCAATATTAGTGGGCTCTCAGGGTTTTACTCCTGGTTCTCCCCCATAGCTTCTCCGATGTGGGATAAATCTCCTCAACGTACTTGAACCCATCCATAAAGACTTTCTCTAGCAGGTTAAAAAACATGTGCGCATTTGCGGTGGGAACCTTGTGAATCTCCGTATCGGCATGTTCTGTGGACTCTTGTTGATGGTGGGTAGAGCTCCTTTGAGGCATCTTTGATTTCTAGGTTTATTTCCGCTTTAAGAGCTGCAAATCTAGCATAAATGTGGCATTTGAGTGTAATAAAATATAAATGACTTTATTATGGTGCACTGATATTAATCAATGACACGCCTCATCAATGACGAGGATTACACTATATAGGCTTACAACAAACCAAAGTCTAACAGGAATATAATTCTAATTCTATAAGGAAACTATCATCTATAACTAATTCTATAAGGTAACTACCATCTATAACTAATTCTATAAGGTAACTACCATCTATAACCTTTCCTACAAGGAAAGGGTTTCTATTTCCTTAACACCCTCCCTCAAGTTGGAGCATGATGACAAGAATGTCCAACTTGCGAAGAAAATTATGAAATTGCTAATCAATAATAATAAAAAAAAATTTCTCAGTAGGGGTAGAAGTAACAGCAGCAACCGTAACAGTAGCAGCTGGTAGAGCAGTATTTGTAGGAGACCATTCAAGGTAATTCTCTTGACCTTTCGGGACGGTGGGTGCAATAACCAAACCAGGTCCGTCAGAAGTGCCAATGAAGTAGGGCTTAGTCGACAAACGACCAACATGTATAGGTATTTTAGGGCCACATTGCAACTGCAACTGTTTCATTAAAGTCGCAATTACCTCATAGCCATTATTGTTCTGAAGCGCAGTAGCCTCAAAACCAACATCAGTATGGGCGGTATAAGTTGTAAACCTAGAACATCGCCAGGACCAATGAAGTAAGGATCAGTCGCCACACGACTAATTGGTAAAGTAGTACGAGGGCCATATTGCAATTGCAGCTGCTGAAGTAAAGCTGTAATCACATCATAACCACTCATATCCTGAATCTTCGGAGCAGCAGAACGAGGCTGATCTTCAGAGCCAGACATATTGTAAAAATCAGGTACAAATCAGGAGCACAGGACACACCGACGGAGAGTAAGCGGCGGCGCATGAGGGCGAGCAGCGGTCGTCGGACGTTAGACGGCGGTGAACGGCGGTGAACGGCGATCGGCGCGTGGCGGTTGTTGGCGCGTGGCGTCAAGATCGGGGCGCGTGGACGTCGAACGACAGGTTTTAATGCAGCGGAAAATTTTCTATTCAGGTTTCAGAATTTTGGGCTCTGATACCATGATAAAATATAAATGGCTTTATTATGGTGCACTGATATTAATCAATGACACGCCTCATCAATGACGAGGATTACACTATATAGGCTTACAACAAACCAAAGTCTAACAGGAATATAATTCTAATTCTATAAGGAAACTATCATCTATAACTAATTCTATAAGGTAACTACCATCTATAACTAATTCTATAAGGTAACTACCATCTATAACTAATTCTATAAGGTGACTACCATCTATAACCTTTCCTATAAGGAAAGGGTTTCTATTTCCTTAACAGAGTGCTTCTTCATCTTGGAACCTACACTCTGGGTAGGTGTGTCCAAGTGCTCCACATATCCTGAACATCTTGTGCACCCTCTCATATCCGATACTGATCCACATTATTCCTCCCCTCCTTAGCTTTATCCAAAATCCTGAGACCAGTGCTTTCTAATTCAGTTTCCAAACTTGCACACTAACAAATTCCTCATTTTCAAGGAGTTTGCCTCTGAAATTGATCTCATGTGCATCGCCCACCACAGATGCAAACTTTGCAATCGTGTTTCTTCCAAAATATTCCAGGTTAAGGCCATAAATACGAATCCAAATAAGTACCTTGTTTATCGTCATGTGGGAGAGAACCATTTACGAGACTAGTCTATGTAAAGCACCATTCCTCCTGTTATTTCTACTGGTCCACTGTGTAGCACTGATAAGAACTTCGATCTTTAAGCAAACCAAAATACATTGAACTTCCTGAAATTTAGTTTTTCCAATTTTTCTAGTCCTCACTAGTGTGTTCCAACATGACTAAATTAACCAAGTGCATAATAACGTAAAACGTAAAAGACACACAACTTGGTTACGCAGTTCGGTGTAATCCACCTACATCTGCAGGGCCTGGCCCAGTTCAGGATGAATCCACTAATTAGAAAGATACAGTACAGAGTACATGTTACAAAATACTTATCTTTACTAACTATAATGTGTGAATTCTGCTAGCTCCCCTAGCTACCGATCCACCTTGATCAGACTCCCTCTGATCTCGAACTCCGTCGACGCAGGATCTCCTCCTCTTGAGGAATTAAGGTTTACGATTCTAAACTTTGTGCAGCAGGCCAGGTATGTTGGAACACAGTAATCTGACTCTTTGCAAATCTCGAAAGTCTCAAAAAACTGTATGCAGATTTTTGCTCTGTAAAATCTGTGAGTATGCAGCCGTGTTTGTCCCAATTTATATCCACGAATAGATTGGAATACTCCTTGATTATCTCCACAATATTCCTATTCCAAATATCCTTCTTGAAGCATATCCAAATCCCATAAATAAAGGGATTTACCTTATATCAATCTATCCCATATATTCGAATATATCATCTCCTTATAAGTAGGGATTTTCCATAAATCAATTATGCTTCACACGCCTGATATACTTAGTTAGATATACGAATTCCATATATCAACTAAAATATTATGACTTTGATTTCCATAACTCCTTGGCGTAAATATTCTGAACACAGCGTGTTCCAACATGGAAGGATTTTTGGTTCAAAATAAGTTCACACAAAATTGCCAATTAAATATTCACTTGCAAATCCCTTGACTTTACAATCTCCCCCTTTAGCATTTTTGTGGACCCATAATATTTTGGACATGTAATTCCCAACGAAAAACTTCCAGCATAAAAAACATAAGCTTTCATCAAAATAGCAGAACATAATACCAGAATTCCTTTAAATATGAAATTCGAAACCCAGAAACCACAAATCCAGGAAATCCAAAACGTAAATGTCATTACAGCCAAATTGAACAAAACAACATCCAAAATTACTCCCCCTGGGACCACACATAGGCCAAAGGCAACATAAAAAACATCAAACTAACAACATCAAGTAAGCTCCCCCTGCATCAGACATCAACTCAAGCTTCCAACCGTGACTTCTCTGCCTTCAGACTAGTTTTTTCTGCCTCCAACGCAGCCATTTGTATACCTATAGCTTCAAGTCTAGCATTCAGAACAATCAACCTAGCCTCATTTTCTGCTGCTGATGAAGAAGTCGATCCAGATGGTTTCCACGGGAGATCATGCACATGCCTTAACCCGAACGTCTTCTTGTTGGGACACTGTCATCACTGTCTGACAGCTCAATGATGATGGGCTTTCTTAATTCTTCCATCCTTTTGGCAGAATTCGAATCATAGAATCCCACCTGCAGTTTGTCTCTGTTTCTTACAACTTCCCTTCCAGCCACTTCACTGTCATTTATTTCTTTCAAAGAAACAAAACTCGGCAATGGAATATAGCAATGCACATAGAATCTGTCTTTTTCTCTAAATTCAGCATATCTTCCCATCACAAATTTCACATTATAATTCTCAAGCCTCCTTATTCCACCTATGTTACCCGTCACTAACTTCTTAACTTTAACATTCAGATATTCTCCTGTTATCCTCTTAATCTTTGTTAAATCTATAGCAACTCTATTTGCCTCAAGCCATTCAAAGATTTGATCAACACTCTTACATTCAATGCCCATGAATTTTAATGGAGTAGGATCAGGACCAGTTACCGTGAGTTTCTTCTTCTTGGTTCCAGAGGATTTTTCTTGAGCATCGGGTTTAACTTTGGATTCCCCACTCTGTTTACTGTTTCCAGGAGCCTCTTCCTCTTCCCCTTGTTCTTCGGATTCATCAGGCTTTAGTACAACTGTCTCCTCAACCTCATCTTTATCCATGCTTCCTTCAGCCTGATCTTGATTTTCTTCCTCATCTGATTCTCTTATTTCTTAGTCAGTATAATTTCTCTTTCCATCTGACAAAACCAATTCCAAATTTGTTGAACATTGATCTTCATCCATAATATCTGGCACCTCTGGTTCATGCGTGGGAGAGTTTGGAGTAGACATTCTTTAGCACAATGCAGCGATGGAGAAGAGTTGTGGAGTGCCAGAATTTTTCGGCAGGGATTTGGAGTGGAAAATATCGGCCGAGAGTAGAGGGATACGAAAGGATTTTTGGGCAAGTTTGAATCCCACTTTAACTCTTCATCTATTGACCTCTTTTCCCACGAAGCCCCTTTTTAGATTTCCCAATCTTGTAATGATGGCACTTTCTCCTCTTGTCAAATCAAGCTGTCATGCCACAATTAACTTCCAACACACCATACTAACCATCTCCTATTTTTGTACAACCTTGCTACCTTCCATTTTTTGTTCTTTTCCGATTTTGATAAACAAAAATAACAAAAAAAATATTTACAGGAGAAAAAATTTTGGTAAAAATTACCTCAGATTTGACACACACCTAAGTGTTGTCGAAGGCTTTCAAAAGAGGTGGCATCCAACGGCTTCATAAATATATCAGCAAATTGCTCGTGTGTTGGAACATAGACTACTTCCACTTCCTTTCTTTCAACTAGATCTCTAATAAAGTGATGCCTTATGTCAATGTGTTTGGTTCTCGAGTGCTGAACTGGATTTTTTGAGATATCAATAGCACTTGTGTTGTCACATAGAATTTTTAAGGGGCCTTGATTAATTCCATAGTCTTTCAACATTTGTTTCATCCATAATAATTGTGCACAACAACTCCATGCTGCAAGATATTCAGCTTCTGCAGTAGATAGAGAAATCGAGTTCTGTTTCTTACTATACCAGGACACCAAATTTGTTCCAATAAAGAAACATCCACCTGTGGTACTTTTTCGATCATCAGCATTACCAGCCCAATCAGAATCACTGTACCCAATCAACTCTGAATCTTGATTCTTAGAATACCAAACACCATACTCAGAAGTCCCACTTACATATCGAATAACTCTTTTAACTGCAGTAAGATGAGATTCCTTAGGATCAGCTTGAAATCTTGCACATATTCCAACACTGAAACATATATCTGTTCTGCTTGCAGTTAAATACAACAAGTTTCCAATCATGCCTCTATATAACTTCTGATCGACCGGAACTCCTTTTTCATCCTTTACCAGTTTATCAGAAACTCCCATAGGAGTTCGAACTGCTCGAGCACTACTGAGACCAAATTTTTTAATCAAATTCAAGGCATACTTACTTTGATTTATGAATAGACCATTCCATCCTTGTTTGACTTGCAATCCCTGAAAGTAAGTCAGCTCTCCAACCATGCTCATTTCGAATTCAGATTGCATAATGGTGACAAAATCATGTACTATAGATGGTGAAGTAGAACCAAAAACTATGTCATCAACATAAATTTGAGCAATCAGAAACATTGAAGCCTTGTCAAGCACGAACAAAGTGAGATCTACTCCCCCTCGACGATAACCTTTCTGAAGAAGAAAGGTAGTAAGTCGTTCATACCATGCCCTGGGTGCTTGCTTTAGTCCGTATAAAGCCTTCTTGAGACGATATACATGATATGGATAATGAGGATCTTCAAAGCCTTTAGGTTGTTCCACATATACTTCTTCATTCACCACTCCATTTAAAAAGGCACTCTTGACATCATTTGATACAAAGTAAAGTTCAAAGAGCAGGGAATAGCTAGTAGAATTCGGATAGATTCTAACTTAGCAACTGGCGCAAAGGTTTCATCAAAATCAACACCTTCCACTTGTGTATAACCTTGAGCAACAATTCTAGCTTTGTTTCGGGTGACTAAGCCGTCTGCATATAATTTATTCTTGAAGATCCACTTCGTACCAATGACATTAGTGCCTTTGGGGTGAGGAGTAAGATACCAAACATCATTCCTGGTAAACTGACCAAGTTCATCTTGCATTGCAGCAATCCAATACTCGTCAAGTAAGGCTTCTTTGTAGTTCTTGGGTTCAATTAGAGAAACAAAACAGTCCAGCCAGTCGTCGGTAATCAACTCTAGGCACTGATCGAGTACTTCTCATGGTTGAACCGGGTTGGTCATGTGTTGGAACATATGATTCAGTAGTGGGGGATGATGTTCCAACATACTCAGCTTCGTTAGTTTCAGTACTTATCTGCTTGGGCGTGCCGGTATTCTGATGTGATTCTGTTTCAACCAAGGGAGACGCCTTGTCAGGTTGAGACAACTGTGTTGGAACATGAGAGTTACCAGATTCTTCCTCGACAACGTCGGGCTTTTTTTCTTCCTCTGAATCATCCACAATAACATTTATGGATTCCATGAGAGTGTTGATTCGATGATTAAAAACTCTATAGGCACGACTGTTGATGGAATACCTGAGAAAAATTCCTGTATCACTTCGATTGTCAAATTTTGCCATTTGTTCTCTATCTCTGAGAATGTAGCATTTGCTTCCGAACACATGCAAATATGAGACATTTGGTTTTCTTCCCTTCCAGATTTCGTAGGATGTTTTGCTGGTGAATGGTCGAAGATATACTCGATTGATTGTATAACATGTTGTATTGATCGCTTCTGCCCACCATTTCTTGTGAATATCTTTCTACGCCAGCATAACTCGAGCCATCTCTTGTAGAGTTCTGTTCTTTCGTTCTACGATACCATTCTGTTGAGGGGTGATAGGAGTCGAGAACTCATGTTGGATTCCAAGCTCATCGCGGAAGGAACTGAATTGTTCATTCTTAAATTCTCTACCATGATCACTTCGAATTCGAGTTATCTTCCCTACTGGACTCCCCTTTTCAGTTTGTAACTTCACTACAAGGCTTCTAAATACTTCTATCGTATCAGATTTTTCTTTCAAAAAGGCTACCCATGTAAATCTGGAGAAGTCATCAACACATACAAAGATATATTTCTTTCCACCTATACTAGGTGTATTAACCGGACCCATCAAATCCATATGCAATAATTCCAGATTTCTAGATGTGGTAATATACTGAACTGAAGTGTGAGGAGATCGAATTTGTTTACCTTGTTGACATGGTCCACATACAACTCCATCCTTGCTGGTTAAGGTAGGCATTCCTCGTACAGCTTTCACATTTGCAATTTTCACCAATGTTTTGTAATTGATGTGGCCGAGCTTCCTGTGCCAAAGAATTCCTTCATCTTACTTTGAAATCATACACCGAACTCTTTGTTCTAGCAGATATCAATTGTCTGATGATCTTATTCCTGAAATAACCTTGTTTTCTCCATGCTTCACTATACATTTGTCCTTCTGGAATTCCACTACCATATTGTCGTCACATAGCTGACTTATACTTAGCAAGTTTGCCTTTAGATCTTCAACAAATAATACACTTGTGAATACTGGAAACCCTTCATTTTTCAATTCGCCCTTGCCAATTACTCTGCTTCTCTTTCTATCACCAAAGGTTACATATCCGCCATCATATGGAGTAATGTTCGTGAGATATTCTGGAGTGCCAGTCATGTGGTGAGAACAACCGCTATCAAAGTACCACGAATCGCTGGAATAAGCTGTTAGAGAAGTGTGTGCCACCAGACACGTACTAGATTTTTTTAACAATCCATACCTTTCTAATCGATTTTACTGTATGAATATCGCCTATGTTGGAACACGACATAAGTTGTCTTCCTGTCATTTGATCTCTGATCAGTCTTTTGCACTGCTTTTCAGCATGTCCTTGATACGTACAATATTTACATATGAGTGGCTTTCTCTGATGAGGCATCCCATACTTTCGTTTTACTTCTCGGATCTTAGCCTTGAGGGTTACTGGTTTTTCATGTGATTCAGTCTTGGGTTCTTTCCCGTATCCAATCCCGTGTCGATCACCAAAGTTTCTTCCCATATCCAGAATATCATCAAGCTTTGCCTTTCCGGAATTTAATTTAACAATAGTTGCTTCAGACATCTCGGGACTCTTGACTGCTGCTATCAGTTTTCCATTCAGTTCTTCATTACTCTTTTCAAGTTTTGCAATCGTGAACCGCAGTTCTCTTTCACTTTCCATTAACTTCCTTTTTTCTCCGTTCAGCTCTTTTTTTGTGTCAGCTACTTGGACCCACATAGCATACATTTTTTCATAGGTGCTGTAGATTTCTTCATCACTTATAGACAAATCATCATCTTCATTGCTGTGTGAGTCGTCCAGATCTATGTTGGAACATACAGCTTTACCTTTGTTCAGTGTGTTGGAACATTAGTCCTCTGATGTATCATGAACCTTTGCTCCAAAAGCTACGTAGTTACTGGTGAGTTCCTCTTCGTCCTTCGTCCTTCTCATCATCTTCATCTTCACTCCAAGAGGTGGCATATGATTTTCCTTGTTTCTTGCGAGTGTTAGCACATTCAGCCTGTATATGACCACATTCTCTGCACTGAATTCGTCCAGCCTGTTTTGGTTCGTTGTTCTGATTTCTCCTGAACTGCGGATTCCCTTGTTCAAATCTCATTCCACGATTATTACCTGAGTCTTGTTGTCTTTGTCTATTTCCGCCAAACCTTTCCTGAGATTTCTTGTTGACCACCTTCTTTAGCATTCTCGAGAAATTCTTCGTGATCAGTGCAAGTTTTTCAATCTTATCATCGCTGTCAGACTTGTGATTATCCTTAGATGGAGACACTAGAATGCCAATTCCTTAGAGACTCTTTTTGTAGCTTGTTGGAATGTCATCTCTTATGTTTGTAATGAACCTATTCGTTCATCTAGGCTCATGGTGGCTACGTCTCTTGCTTTCTCTATTGCTGCTACTTTCATTGTAAATCTTCTGGGAAGTGATCTCAGGGTCTTTTTCCCCATTTTTATTTCTTTGTACACCTTTCCAAGTTGATAAGCCATGTTGGAGATGTCCCTGAGTTTTCCATTGAATGTAGCAATGGTGTTATCTTCATCCATTTTGAGTTCCTCAAACTTAGTAGCCAGCATCTGTAGTTTGTATTCACGAACTCGACTGGTTCCTTCGTGAACAGTCTGTAGAATGTCCCATGCTTTCTTTGCTTGGTGACATGTAGAGATAAGCTTGAACTGATTTTCATCAACTGCAGTGAAGATTGCATTAAGTGCCTTCGAATTCGCCAGAGATTCTTTGAGGTCATCTGGAGTCCATCTAGCCTTGTCTTTGGGTTTCTGCTTCCTTTGGCTTGACTCTCCTTCTACCGCCTTAGAACTTGTATCAGCATCTTTTGTAGGATGATTCCATTCATTCTCAACATAAAACCATGCAAGTTCATCCAGTGAATTGATGAAGACCCTCATGCGTGCCTTCCAATAGTTGTAGTTGTTGCCTTCTAGCAGGGGTGGTCGAGAGACTGAAGCTCCTTCTCTTGTCGTCATGGTAAAACTGGATCTCACTTTCCTTGAAACAACCAAGGGAATAATAAGTGACGAAGCTCTGATACCAAATGAAATTTAGTTTTACCACTTTTTCTAGTCCTTACTAGTGTGTTCCAACATGACTAAATTAACCAAGTGCATAATAACGTAAAACGTAAAAGACACACGACTTGGTTACACAGTTCGGTATAATCCACCTACATCTGCGGGGCCTGGCCTAGTTCAGAATGAATCCACTAATTAGAAAGATACAGTACAGAGTACAGGTTACAAAATACTTATCTTTACTGACTATAATGTGTGAATTCTGCTAGCTCCCCTAGCTACCGATCCTTCTTGATCAGACTCCCTCTGATCTCGAACTCCGTCGACGCAGGATCTCCTCCTCCCGAGGAATTAAGGTTTACGATTCTGAACTTTGTGCAGCAGGTCAGGTATGTTGGAACACAGTAATCTGACTCTTTGCAAATCTTGAAAGTCTCAAAAAACTGTATGCAGATTTTTGCTCTGTAAAATTCGTGAGTATGCAGCCGTGTTTGTCCCAATTTATATCCACGAACAGATTGGAATACTCCTTGATTATCTCCACAATATTCCTATTCCAAATATCCTTCTT
This sequence comes from Rubia yunnanensis, assembly GCA_037428765.1. NCBI lineage: Eukaryota > Viridiplantae > Streptophyta > Magnoliopsida > Gentianales > Rubiaceae > Rubia > Rubia yunnanensis. Next base: position 48,867,171 of record CM075068.1, on the reverse strand, counting down.
GAAGCATATCCAAATCCCATAAATAAAGGGATTTACCTTATATCAATCTATCCCATATATTCGAATATATCATCTCCTTATAAGTAGGGATTTTCCATAAATCAATTATGCTTCACACGCCTGATATACTTAGTCAGATATACGAATTCCATATATCACAAAATACTACAATATTATGACTTTGATTTCCATAACTCCTTGGCGTAAATATTCTGAACACAGCGTGTTCCAACATGGAAGGATTTTTGGTTCAAAATAAGTTCACACAAAATTGCCAATTAAATATTCACTTGCAAATCCCTTGACTTTACACTTCCCATTCTTGGCAAAGGCCTGGACTCCCTGTCCCCGGTAGTTTGAGATGTGCAGCTGCATTCTCGATAAGGAGAAATGACGATAATCGAGAAAAAAACCCTACCAGGGAGTCTTTGAGTAAGCTCAGTCCTCTTTCATATTCCTCATCTTCACCCATGAAAATGGGCCATCTTATGGATGGTAAGTATGTGACCCTGTTCAACTCATCTACAGAAAAGGGCATATCTGTGTTCTTCCAAGTTTCCTGGGCCATCTTGTGGCTCATCCGACCAATAGTCTTCAAGGATTATGTGGGCCATGTGACTCTTCCTTTTGTTGTGCCTTTTATTTTGCTTTTGTGTACTGCACGTGTTGTTCGGGTGGTTATGTGTTGGCTTTTGATTTTCGTTGATTGTATTCAGGTGTGGAGTGTTTTGTGTTGACTTGTTTGGTGAAAAGGGATGGTTTGTTGGATCTGGGCACTATGTGTGGTTTGTGGGGAATTGCAGGGATAAAAATGTGGTGTTTTCGATGCAATGGTTTTGGTGCAGGTTTCTGGAGTTGCGAATTTGGGGTTGGGATCAGGCAGGCTTGGCTGTTTCAAGCTTCAGTAGTATGATGAAGGCTTGAAGAAAGATCTTAGTTGTGTTACCTTGTTGCTGGTTGAAAGTTGTTGATTGCAGAAGGATTTCCTTCTTGCTTTGTGAATCTATTGTAGAGACGGTGACTTGTTGAGAGCTCTCTAGCTTAGAGAGAAACTTTTTAATCCATCATACAAGAATTTGGTTCATGCCTTGACAGTGAAGTTTACTGTATAGAGTTTGTTAGAATATGTTATCTACATATGAATTTAGTTAGTTACTCATGTGTAAATGTTGTAAATTAACTCAATTGATTAACAGTGTTTGCCAGCTTCATTTATATAAGGCGCAATCACCCACATTCTTATAACTGAAAAAACAACCTTTTAGCCAAGTGGCATCCCTACTATTTGCCACATTAACTTTTCAAAAATATTTATTTATTAAATAAATATAGGATTATTTAGTTTCCAATGTATTTATCTTGAAAAGTGTAGGATTATTAACCATCATTGAACTTTGTGAGCTATGACTTAAAAAGGAACATGAAAGCTTAGACTAGATTCCCACATGAAAAAAACAAACAATTTTGGAGACTTTACATATTTAACAAGCAATTCGTTCATCAACAATATGACACATTCACATAGTGAGTTCAAAAGGAACTATTCTTTTGTCTTTTACCAAACAAGATGAGCTTGCACACAAGTCAAAACAACTGGTGCATTTGGTACTTATACTATTAGCCAAAAATTTTGTTCATTACTTCTTAAGCAATTTTCTGGAGCTGAAATATTTTAAGTGAACACAGATTAGCGTATTAGTAAAAAAAAATTCATTAATTCTCAAGCAATTTTTTAGAGTTGCATTGCTTCAATAGAACACTAAATTAGTGTATTTGAATTTGCTATGCTCGTATTTGAATTTGCTATGCTTAAATAGAACGCTAAATAGCGTATTTGGAGTTGCAAGGCTTCACTGGAACGCTAAATTAGCATTTGAATTCTGTAGAATCCGTGTCTAATATTTTATTCACTATCTTTGTTTGGTGGTACTTAAGAAATTATTTGGAGTTACAATGTTTCAATGGAACGCTAAAGTGCTAAATGAGTGTTTGAATTTGTAGAATCCGTGGATTATTTAGAATTTAAATTTGTAGACTTCGTGAATTATTTGGAGTTGCAATGTTTCAATGGAATTTTAAACTAACGATTGGATTTGGTGCTAAATTAGCATTTGGATTTGGACAACACTATATATATATATATATATATATATATATATATATATTGCAAATTAGCATATACTACTTTTCATATTTTAAAGAATTATATATCTAAAATTAGAAGTCATAATCTATCTATAACTATAACTGAAAGAACAACTTTTTAGCTAAGTGGCATCCCCATGATTAATCACGACAGCTTTTCAAAATATTTGTTTATTAAATAAATATAGGATTATTTAATTTTCAATGCATTTCTTGAAATGTGTAGGATTATTTACTCATTGTTAAACTTTGTAAACCATGACTTAAAACGTTCATAACCCGATTCATGGAACCCGAGATTTTTTTTAATATTCTAAAATTTAATATTGTTACTGGTTTTATCCCAAACACCCTATAATATCTATTATATGGTGTTTGGGATAAAACCAGTAACATATTATAATATTGGTATATTGGTATATTTAGACAATTTTTTAGACTTATGGTAGTAAAAAAACTCACATACCCCCAATTGATAGACAAAACAAATAATATCTATTATATGGTTATTGGGATTATGATTGATTATATATAGTAAATAATTAAAATCAGTAACATATTATAATATTTGCATGTTAATAAGTTATGATTGATTATACATAATAGAGAATTAAAAACAGTAACATATTATAATATTGATATATGTTATTTTTAGACAATTTTTTAGGTTTAGGTTAGTCAAAATGATTCAAATACCCCCAACAGACAACAGAAAGCATATGATATCCATTATACGGTGTCTGAGATTAACACATTTTAAAATTAGATTTAGTATTTTTGTTATATGTTATCTTATACCCATATTTATAACTAAGAATACTTATGTTTTTTTAAAGGACACATAATTTTATAAATTTAATTAAATATTATTGATTCATTATTAACATAGAGTTCATCTCTTGAAAGACGGTCTTTTCATGTAAGTCATGGAAAGACCAAGGTTTAAATTGCAAATTAGAAGAAATGAAAGTAAAATTTTCAGGTTGCATTAATCGGGTCATAAACTTTACAAGTAATGCAGTTGCATAATAATATTTAAATATTACAACTAAAACCTTTAACCTTTTTATTATTCTAATTAAAGCTCGTCTTTCCATAAACCTAAGAAAAGACGGTCTTTCCCAAAATTTTTCGTTAACATATATTTCATATATATTATAAATAGTACTTATTATATATATTATATTATATTAAATTTATGAGTCAATCTCTTAAAAGACTGTCTTTCCATAAATCATGGATAGACCAAGGTTTAAAGTGCAAATTAGAAGAAATGAAGATAAAATTCTCGGGTTCCATGAATCAGGTTATAAACTTTATTATTACACATTGCATAATAAATTTTTAATATTGCAACTAAGACCTTTTGCCTTTTATTATTCTAATTAAACTCCATCTTTTCACATGCTTATGGAAAAATGATTTTTTCCAAGACTTTGATTAAATTTATTTATAATAATATTAATATATATATATATATATTGCATTGTGTATTATATCCATATAAATATATTTTTATTAGTTATTAATTATTAATTATTAAAATTATAAATTATGTTATATTATTTATAAATTCGTGCATTGCACAGGTATTATTTAGTTTCCTCACTAGTATATCTGCATATGAGATTCACTAAAAGAGAAACTCTTCCCTAATAAAATTCAAGACTTTGAGAAGGTTTATGTTAGGTCGAATAAAGGTTTGAGAAGCTCTCATCTTGGATCGAATAACAGTTAGACTAATCATATAAACCTCATTTTTATATATCTCATTAGAGGTACCACATTGCAATAAATAAAAATAAGATCAAATCACTCGATTAGTCATACTAATTATAAAATAACTCATTTAACGGTTAGCCGGTATAAAATAAAATTGTGCAAGAATTTACCGCAGTTTAAATATTTTCTAATGGTATCAACAGGCAGAGAAGAAAACTATACCTCCTAAAGCAAGCATTCAAAGAGTTCCAGTGACACGAACTGTGAAATATGATGCGATGAAAAGTACAGTTTCTTTTCCAACAAAAATCTTAGATTAATTTGATTGAAAAGCCAGTGAATATCAAGTGCACAACTTACAATGCCCGTTTATCAAACGCTCATGTACATAGTAACTTCGCATAATAAATCCTTTGTAACTTCGTATAACAGATCTTTTCTCGAACTCTGGGTTAAGGAAAAAACAAGTGCATTTGTCAAGAAAAGCACAATCCAAAAATGAGGAAAGTTTATAAATCCAAATGTAGTTATGAGAAGCAAGAATACAAGAAAAGAAAAACCTTTTCATTACTTGGCGAAGACATAGTAAATCATCTCTAACACATATATGATCATCTAACTGCCCTAGAGTATTGAAAAGAATATGCTGTGTTCCTTACCGCTCGCAAGTGCCATTCGCCAGAATTGAACATGTTCAAGAATGGCCTGAGCATCAATAGCCGGTCTTCAGTCTATGGATGAACACTAAAGTAGTCCCAACATGGATTCGATTGCTGTTGCAGTTCTTTTTCTTTGGCCGATGGCCGACCTTTCTTGGATACATCAGGTCCATTTAAGAGCTCTAGTGCTTTCTCAAGGGTTACGTCTTCAGGTTTTAAGGCCTGAGCAAGGTCATAAGATATTCGAACACCAGAATACACAGCTATATCATTCTCTCAATATGAATGGACTGCAACATGATATATTTTTGGAAAACATTAAAGATAAAGAGACTTTCCTCTCTGTGGTTTTAAGTAGTCCTTTCTTATTTTTCCTAGACCTTTTCAAGTACAACATCATAGACTCATAGTACAAACCAACAGGAGAAACCTTGATATGCTATGGAAACGTATGAAACATAAGGCCCCAAATTGGAGATTGGAAAATGATCTCATCTTACACAACAAGAAGATAGCCTCTTAACTCATTTTGTAGGATCATGAATGTAGATCACATCCCATCGCTGTGTTTTATCAAATCACACAGTATTCTTGTTCATTAATCTTAATCGCTCCCCAAAAATCTAAAATTCAATCCACATGAAGGGTTAAAATTATCTCATATCGCCATATAAACATATCGGGCAACTCCATTTAGCATCAAGTGGGTTTTAAGATGGAGCCCCTTCAGTATATCTAACACGAACATCTTGTTTGATCAACATGCCATAGACCATTTTTACACTTCTACTATAAATAAATGAGATAAAACTCCAGAACTTGACTCTGCAATAAAATAGGAGTAATGATTCAAAATAAACTAGTATCGTCAGAGAAATTGAAAAATAAGATGTACCTTGGGAATGCCAATGCTATAACGTCGATGTTTAATATAGAAATAACCCTTTCCAGGCAGTATTAGGACATCTTTACCATCATCGGGATGTGTACCCTGCAAAATAGAACAAAAATATCCTTTTAAACGAGCAAAAAGAATAGGAGATGATGGAAAAGGTGAGACTACAATTACTAAAATACTCACCAAGATCTTAGGGTATCTCAGCAACTGAAGAGCAACTTCCAAAGTAACTGAATCCAAATCTTTTATCTGTACCTAATGTTTATGGGTTTTCGATGGAAATTAAGGATTTAGATTAGAACTGACATAAACTTCCCCAATTTAAAAGGATAGGGATATAATATTCCGAGGTGAGAATAGAGTAAAGAAACTTTTGTACCAAGGCCATCATTAATAATGCCGGGAAGTTCAATACAAATAAATGACAAGGAAATTACATACCAAAATAAGGCAAATTATACTGTATCCCAGGGATATGATACTTACGGTATCTCCAGTTACTCTTTAATCTCAGTAAATAGTAGAAAAGTAATTTGATATGAAATACCACCTCTTTAAATGTGGAATAGTTCTTTAATTTTAGGATGTCTGCATTTCATCTAATTGCTGGGGATACCGTCTGCATTGTATCCCCGTGATGCCATATAGAAATTGCCAAAACAAACAAAGCTTTTTAACTAAACAGTCAATAGCCCAAATCCACACAGTGGAATAGTATACGTGCAATGCTCTAAGATCAAATACATATACAGGGGAAATGAGACAGAAAACAATGATAAAGACCAATGCAAACCATCCAAAGCTTACTTACTTTGTTGAGGGAAACACGTTTAGGAGTGAACCCTTGTTTGTCCTCACCCAGCTGAACATAGTGCCCATAAGGACCACTCTTTAAAAGAACCTAAATTAAAAGAGAAAGAGAAATGCACAACAAAGATTATCAACAGAGAATTCAACAAATATATTGGGAAGTCAAAAAGTGTAGATCAACCTTTTCCTTAGAAACTGGATGAAGCCCCAACATTGTTGGCTCGTCCATACTTTTGTTATTGCTGTTAGCAGTGGTGTCTTCATCATCGTCACCATATAGTTTCTTAGCAATATACCTGCATTAGAGGGATTGACATACTTAATAAATCACCCCTTTTCCTGTTATTTTAACATCCACCTTGCAATTTGTCTTATTATTAAGATTCACTATCCCAGCCAAAAAACTGTCAGAAGTTAGATCAGGGGAAAAAAGGGCAACTGACAGAAATACTCAAAACATTCCAAATTAGGTGTATGCCCCTCTCACCAGAGAAAATTTGTTAAGTGGGTTTGACACAATAAATAAATGGCCTATTTGTCATAAATACAATATGTCGTGCATATTTCATATAGTATGTTTTTTTAAGAGTCACTATCCCCATAAATGTTGTCAGAAACAAGATCATGGAGAAGGTAACAAGGGCATCTCACACAAAAAATACGCAATTACTTTACAACACCAGGGGATCTTTTTTTAAAGATAATATGAAAGAGCTTCAACACTGGTCCTCTCAAGCTCTCCCAAGAAGTAATCCAAGGAATCAATGCTATCTTCTGGACAACTAAATTCCAAGGGTCATCCAAATAGAATCAATTTTCAGGAGAAGTGACAATAAAGGAATTGTTTAGCTATGCATCAAGTGAAAATAACAGTAGCAGAAAATTCTAGTAAAGTGATGCATAAAAGTAGGATTTAAATTCTGAACTAATCTAAAAAATTCAACTATACATCAAACTTGGTCACACTATCACTTGCACAATGAGCAAACCTTTGGTGTGCAATCAGCAATTTAATCAGAAAGAGATTTAAGAAACTGGGCTACTTAAATTTCAGGACTCAAGATATTGCATGATAAAAAGAATGGACTATGATTTTCATATTATTAGGGAACATGATAATCTCTATCTACAGGTCCAAATGCTAAAAACTAAGAAATAGCAAGAAGCACATTACAGGGCCATCAACCCACAAAGTTTAACAGCTACTCCCTCAGTTTGACATTAAGGTTCTAACTTTACATAAATGTTTGTCCCATTATAGGTTTCTATTTACTTATTTGGGCAAAATATTCACACCCATATGCACTCCATTTTCATTTAGTGCTTGGCTTCTACACCCAGTGCACTCCTTTTTTATTTAATTCTTTTTCATACCTTATTAATATGTGTTCCAATACCTATGTAGAAGCTTACTATGGGACGGAGGGAGTATCAGTTGAATTCACATTTGGCATCATCTACCGATCACCTATTAACAGGACAACCTAGAAAAAACAATTGTGCACAATCAAAAAGCAGCTAACAGTACCCCCTCCCTCACCCACATCGGCCCTGATATATAAGAGAGAAAATCATCAGGACTCGATACATCGTATATTCTCAACAAAAGCACTCTTTGCACCACTAGCACCTTCAAGTTCAGACAAACTGCATTCCAACCATATGATATCCACTAGACTGAAACGCTAAATTCTGGTAGACGATATAAATATGAGTCAACATCCTAGACACCGACATAATATGCACCAAGCAATTGTGACACGAAATGGCGACATAGTAATATACATAAAACATAAACATATGCTTGTAACAAAAATCATACGCCAGTTATATAAAGAAGACATCATATGACTTCCCATGTAGACTTCCAAGCACATCCAAAAGAACTGACTTAGAAGAGAAGAAAATAAGGGTATGGGGAGAAAATTTTGGCTCGCCTTACTCACTTGCATTGTGGATGCTTATCACAACCTAGAAAATAGCCTTGACCAAATCTGCTGACCTTGAAAATTAACGTGCCATCCGAACAGCTTGGACAACTCCTACTCCCGTTTGGAAGAGAGGCAAACAAGAAATTAGAAAATGATTTCTCCAACATCTTCTCCACCTGATGTATATGGAGATTACCAGCACGTGTGCAATATTCACTGAATCTTGTCCAATAATCTCGGAGAAGGCCTTTCCATTCAGTTGATCCAGCGGAAACATTATCAAGTTCAGTCTCCATATCAGCAGTGAAACTATAATCTGTTACCTCAGAAAAATAATTAGTAAGAAAGGCGGACACCATGCGGCCTCTAAATTCAGGATACAATACCCTGCTCTTAACTGTTATGTATGTTCTATCTTTCAAAACCTTAATTGTCGATGCATAGGTAGAAGGTCTACCAATACCAAGTTCCTCCAACTTTTTAACCAATGACCCCTCAGAATACTGTGATGGAGGTTGTGTATGATGTTGCTCAGTTTCTACTTTACCCAAACCCAAGGAGTCCCCAGTTTCCAAAGAGCTTAGAACTTCAAAGAGTTCACTAAGGACTTTACCTTCATCCTCATCCAATCTCGTTAAACTGGATTCTAAATCCTGGAACACGGCTTGGTAGCCAGGAAACTCAACTCTTGAGCATGAAGATCTAAGTACAATGGACTGACTAATATTCCCTATATCAAGTTGTATATGTTCAAGGAGAGCAGGTTCCATTTGGCAGGCAACCGTACGAGACCAAATCAGTTTATATAACTCCAAAGCCTCATCATCAAGCACCCCAGCAAGCATCGAAGGTAGCCTCCTGATATTTGTTGGTCTAATAGCTTCATGGGCCTCTTGAGCATTCTTTACCTTCTTAAAATACTTACGGGCGGCTTTTGGAGAATATGCTTGCCCATACCTTTCTCTAACAAATGATAGAATATCTGCTGCAGCCTCATCTGAAACGTGTAACCCGTCAGTTCTCATATATGTTATCAATCCTACAGCTTTTCCATCTGATAACTGGACACCTTCATACAGCTTCTGTGCAACTCTCATAGTATTTGCTGCAGCAAAATTGAGCTTGTTTGCAGCATCTTGCTGAAGCGTGGATGTTATGTACGGGTTGGGAGGATTTCTTCGACTCTTGCTTTTCTTAGAGGCAATAATTTGAAAGATGGATGAGCCAATATGCTGTTTTATCAAATCTGCCTCGGAGCAGGAGCCAATGGACAGTTGGTTTAACCTTTTGAAGTCATATTCAATTAAATTTGATAAGAACCTAATGCTATTTTCTGATCTTAAATTTTTTTTGTTGAATTCGACCTCCACTGTCCAGTACTCCTGCGGTTTAAAATCCTGAATTTCTGCCTCCCTGTCACATATAAGAGCTAAGGCAGCAGACTGAACTCGACCGGCTGACTGGCAGCCAGGCAGTTTCCTCCAAAGTACTGGAGAAATGTTGAACCCAATCAAGTAGTCAAGGGCACGCCGTGCAAGATATGCACGGACCAAATTTAAATCGATACTTCTTGGAGCTTGGAGAGCACTTTTTACGGATGACTCAGTAATTTCATTAAAAACAACCCTAGCAACAGAGACGTCATCACGCAGAGCATCTTGTTGCTGCAACATCTCAATGATATGCCAAGCTATAGCTTCTCCTTCACGATCAGGATCTGATGCAAGAACAAGATTTTTGGCTCTGACAAATAAAGAAAAATGTGTAAGAAAAGGGAGTAGAGGTGGCTTCACAACTGAATAATGGTTCACTCACTCTCTTTCTGTTGGAGGTTCAACAAAAATTACAAGGGGTTCAACTAATAATGCATTCCTTAACTTCTCCTCTATCCAAAATTGCAGCAAAATATAAATCAATAGCCAGAAGTTCACGTTCAAATGACAGTAATCATACCCACTCAGTGCAACTTTGATGCTCTTGAGATGATTCCAGGCCTTAGTTGGAACTTCCCATACCATACTGAAATTATCATCAGGTCTCACTGATCCCGATCTTCCGGCCAAGTCCCTAACATGACCATAACTTGGTAACACTTCAAACATGTCCCCTAGGTATCCTTGAATAACCTTTGCCTTGGTCTCAGACTCAACAACCAAAACTGATTTAGCAATGGGGGGGAATAACTGACGAAATTTGCAATTTCCCTGGCTAGTTCCACCAAATATCAGAGATATCTGGCTTTCTGATAGGCTGCTCCTAGACAAATCTTCCATTGATGCATCAGATTTTGCGACACCAGAAACTTCTTTCTGAGTCTTTCGCTTACTGGATGACTTATTAGCCTTCAAGGTGACATTAGTCTCAGGTGTTTCTGTACAGGTACTTTTAGTTGAACTAATCTGCAAAACTGCAAGGTCAAAAATGATAATGTAGTCAGCAAAAAGCTCAAACTTTCAAACAGCATAGATGCCAACCTTTGAAACTGCAGGAGAGCTAAACTTTTTCGATCGAGAAACTTTTTTTGAGCCTTTAAGTTGAACTGCCTCATCACAATCAGCTTTAGTATCTGACACCAGACTTTTAGTCTTGTTGCCTCTTGCCTTTTTTGGTTTGCCAGCAGCACTGGAGTTTTTCCTTACGTTGCAATCAGAGGATTCTAGGTCCAAATCCTTTTTATCTTTCAAGACAAGATGATCTCTTGAACTCGTCGTATCAGGACGTCGAGTAGCAGCTGCTTTAACATTAGAACAGTTCCTTTCTGGGCTGACATTGGAAAAAGCAGCAAACACCTGTTTCCCTTTCCCGCGCTTATTATGTTTTTTTAAGGTTGGAATTCCGCCACTCCATCCATCTTGTGTATCAGAAGCATCATGTTGTCGTGTTAAGGCTGCAGACACATTGGAAAGGGACCTCATGCTTATTGACAAAGAAAAAGATTGATTATTAAGATTGACTACAGATCTATACATGGTGCCATTTATCCCCATGGAAGTAGATGATGAACCAACTCTCAGAGTGGGATGAACAATGGAGCCGGCTAGTACTCCACAGCCATTGGCATTGCTTGAAAGAGCATATAACTTTTGCTCAGATTTATTTCTTAGAACATTGAATTGGATTCTCGTGGATGAAGAGCAAAGCCGGATTGTCTGGGGCAGCTCATTAAATCGATCAACTCTTTTAAATGGTGTGCATGATAAGCATGTCCCCGAAAGGTCATGTAGAGCCCTATTCTGCAACTTTTGGATCAAACAGAAACACAGAGGAGATCATTAGTTTAAAGAAACCATACAACTTAAGAACCTAGGCATGAAGAAGCAATCTGTACGATTAGAGTTATTCGCTATGTAATCTCCAAATTTATAATCCAAAGAGAACAAAACATATGCTATATCTACAGAAAAACAAAGAATTTAAACGTGACTGTCTCCGAACCTATTAGTACTTCCACCAAACATCAAACAATTGTAGATAGAATAAAACCAAACAACTCATCAAAATCATTATATACTACACATTAAAAACATTAGAACAGGAGCAAAAAAAACACAGCTTTGTGAGAAATGCGCATTGAGAAGATAGACAGGAAAATATTGAAGAGGCAAGTACCATGATGAAGCGGCAGTTGGAAGACAATTGGTGCACAAAGGCCATTCTTAATTACACAAACACGCAGTGGCGGGAGACCATCGGCTACTCTGTGTGTGTGTGTGCGCGCGCGTGTTTGTTTCTGGGGTTTAGGCGGTTTTGGGTTGGGGCCTCAGATTATCAGATCAAAGGGTTTTAGTAGATTACTTTTTTTTCATAACTTATATTTTAGAAATAAAGTCTTGATAATTTACAAATACGACGTCGTCGCATACTATTTCTCTTCTTCATCATACTGAAACAAACATAAATTCCCACTTTCCGTCGCCACTGAAGAAGAAAGTGTAAATTCTCTGTCCTCTCTGCAACGTATTGATTTAATTGTGCTCTCTGATATTTTAGGCTACAATTCAAAGTTTGAATCTTCTTGCTCTTTTACCTGTTTAAGTTCTGGCTTCATTTGTTGGTGAATATATTTTGGTGGTTAGAATTTGAGATGTTGTTGCCACTTTGTTGAGGAAATTGATTACGACAAGATTTAGGTTTTCATGAGCACAGATACAATGTTTCACCCAAACAACTTCAAGTAACAATGTTTTTGGAGACTTGTATTGTATAGTACTTCCGTCTTTGGAAATGGCAATTAGAGATTGTTAGATTCAGGTTCTCATATTGGAAAAAATCATGTTGAAACACCATCTACTGCTTAGATATAGTGAGATGATCAAGCATCCAAGTTCATCCTCTGTATATTTTTATTTTTTCTGTTTACTTAACCGGATTACCCGTGAATCTGGTCTCTTTGAGCGCAGGATATAGTTCTTAGATTATTAATTTTCACACAATCAGACTTTACTTCAACATGTTCGTGATTTGTTTTGCATTTTGGTTGGTGTAGGGAGAGAGAGATGAGCTTTGGGAGCTTGAAGAATGTGTTGGCTGAGTCAGCCTTGAAAGGGGTGAATAAGGCAAGAGCAAGGATATTTTGTCACATACTTAACCCGACTGGTCAAAGATCAGCTCACAAGGTTTTGCGTAAGAAACTCATTGGAGACAAGGTTTCGCAATGTTACCCTCATGATATCAAGCAAGATGATCCCGTTCTCATGGCTCAGAAGGAGCAAGAGTAATCCATTTTCCCCTTTCTCTCTCTTTACTCAAAATATGTTGCTCCTAGGTGTCTGTTTAATACTTGTTTATGAACTAATTTATATGCTGGTTGTTTGATTTAGATCCTTGCAGATGTGTCTTTGCCCTTTTCTTATCCACACATAAGTTTGGGCTCTTGTATGATACTCCCCTCATTCCGCACAAAGAGTCTTGTTCTATGCATATTCTTGTTTTAGAATCAGGACTCTTCGTGTTTAATAGAGGGAATATGCCATAAGTTGAAATAGCAGCTGTGTTTTAGGTTGTGATTGATTGCAAGGTGCTCCATCTGGAATCATTTTTAAGTAGCATTTTTAGTGGACTTGATTAACCAAGATGAGAATACTGGATGTGATTTTTTCAAACTATCCCAAAATGTTCCCTGTTGTATACAAGTTCACCTTTGGCATCTTAAAAGATGAAGATTTAGGCTTCCGTTCCGAAAAGTTTCTTTCTAAATGGTGATTAATTCTCTGTAGCTTTTGAAAATTTAAGATTGGATATGCATATGAATAATCATTTTGTAAAATATTTTTACAATTATGTGTGAGGTATTTACTTAGTTACAGAGCAAACTAAAGAACTAATGGAACAGTTCTATTATACATTGACCAGACTAAGTACAGATGCAAGATTAAGCAAATATTAGTATCAAAATATAACCTAAAGATACATTTAAGCTGATTATGTAGTTGTCATTTTTTTCTCTTCTGAGTTGAACTTCTTGTTACTTCAAATTCTTGCTTCTTTATGAACAATTAATTGCAGCGTATGTTTCTTCTGACAGATATAGATTTCTGCACTACATAATGTTTGTTTATTTGAAAATTATATCTTGATATTGGGGTAGCTTTAGGTGTTAATGTGGTTTTGTGTTGATTTATTTGGCAGGCGTCTTAGCAAGCTTGAGATGTTAAAACGCCGTGGAAAAGGACCACCAAAGAAGGATCAAGGAAAGAAAGCAGCAAAACGCAACAAAACCGCTAAGTAGTGAAATTGTTTACTTAAGCATATCGAGGTTCCTAGAAATGTGGAATTTGATGGAAAATAACTAGCATGAAAACGATGGTAATCTCTTTTGCAGGGGCTACTTATTAATATATTAATGGCTAGTTTGAGCACAATTATTTTCATTTCCTTGGTGTACCATCTCCCCTATTTTTTGATGTTCTAATCTTCTACCCTTTTCTCTGATTTTGATATTTTTCATTTGTTGGTTTGGTCTGTCCCATTGTGATTCAAATATATGATTAGTTATCTAGCTTGATTGGATACCTCTATCCTACATATCTGGTCTCTATACATATTTTTGGTGTTCTAGCATTGCATGCATTTGGCATGATAGTGCACTACTACCCATTTTTACAGGCAGTCTGATTTTATTTGCCAAACATTGAACGAATTGTTACAACTCACCTATTATTTGCGGTCGGTCTCTTGCGGTATTGCAGTCCGTATTTTTTATGAATGGACAAAAATGTCCTTGAAATACATAGAACTTGCAATCTAACCTTTAAAATACACAGAATTTATTATATAATCCTAAACAAACTTAAAACTAAAATGTAAGTGAAACTCAACTGTAAATATTATCTTTAATCTGGTGAAAAAAATTAAAACATGCGCGCAGCAGACCACTTGATGGTGGTGGTCTTCTCCCCGCTGGCCACCGTTCTCCTCCTCCGCCACTGACCTCCGCCGTCAGAAGAGGTAAAATTTTCAGGTATTTCCAATTAAGTTCATGTACACAAAAAGAGGCATCTGAATGTATAACTCCCGCATTCAGGTTTACAGTTGCTCTGCAATTGTCAAGTATTTCTCCGGTGGTCTACTTCGCCCATCTGCCGGTTTCCTTCGCCCGGTGATGTCTACTATTGTTGACCTCAAAGGCATGTTTTCTTGATTGTTTGATTTTATTGTTTTGCTATTTTATTTTGCCCACTGTTTTTGTGATTCATGACTATTCTTTTTGCATTTTCTTGTTACTTATAAACAGGGAAAGAGCTAGATTCAGTGAGTATGCTCCTTTTTATGGCACCAACCACGAATGGTCAGCTTGTTTTGAAGGGTGTCAATTATGCCTCTGATGGAAGAGGGATTCCAAACAACACTGGAAAGATTTTTGTGAGTTTATTTTCTCCATGTATACTTGAACACGATAACAAATTATGATTCGATCCCTACATAGGAGATAGCGGCTTAGGGTACATTTCATTGGTTTTTCAAGCTGAAAATTGCTCATTTTGCATTGTTTGCTACAGATTGGTAGGATCAACTTTGATGCCCAGATGGACAATTTTGCAAGCACTAGGCAATACATAATCAACACCATTGGTGTTTCTGAGGCAGTTAATTTGCACAACACTGCTCTTTACTCAGTAACATTTGGCTCAAATGACTTTATCAAAAACTGCTGAACACCAGCTCTCACTAAAGTGGAACCAGAGCTAATCTCTCCAGAAAATTTTGTTACAGCCATGATTTCAAGATTTTAAGGAACTTCACGGACAGCGCATAAGGTTGAACTTTGCAACTGAGAAGCCTTGGCTCCAAGGTATGATGGTGGCAGAGGCTGTGGTGGTGGCAGCCTAGAATTTCTAGTTTAGCAGTTGATAATGTAGCTTTTCTACTGGAGCTGTACTCAGATCTTTCCATTCATGTTGATGTGTATTTGTGTTGCTTTTATTTCCCTTCGTAATTTTATTTATATTTATTAAACCCACCGAAGTGAGGGGAAATTTCCCTTCGTATTTAATTCTCCTAGAGTTACTTTTTCAATCGTAATTACCAAGGTTTAAATGTTATGCAGTCTGATAGATTTTTCAATCCCTTGAAAGGACATGGTGCAGCTTCTCGTCTTGATATTCTCCCCTGTGAGAGTCACGGATATGCTTCACGTGAAAGCATAACATGTCATTTGGGAGTCTGATAGCCAGTAGAATCCCAGTTTGCTGTATCACAGAAGGAAACTCAGATTCTTTCTTTAATGATCTCATTTTTGGTCAAAATCCTCAAAACCTAAGGTATATTCAATTGTATTTGTACCATTTTCTTTTTCTTCAATTATTTTGACAGTCTTGCCTTCAAATGAGAGAGTTGGTGGTTTCATGCTATGAGCCTATGAACAATGACATAGGGACTATGCTCATAACCTGTATGTTTGCCCTCATTATCATGCCAATTTTTCCATCGGGGAATTTTATTTATATCCTATCTTGATATGGCAGCCAACTGTGTTCATAATCTATTTGTTTGCATTCATTAGTATGCTGCTTTTTTTCATCTGGGATTTTAATGAAAATCTCATCTTGATTTGGCAGTCAGGTTATATATGATTCTTAGAGAAGTTCTTTGCGCTTTCTGTCGATTCATAACTGAAGTTTTTCCACTTCTTTTTGATCCTATGTTTTGCTTATAGGTTTTTGTCTAATGTTTGATCAGCCAAAATAGTGTAACATCATAACATACGATGTATTTGCAAGCTTTCTTGTTCTAACTCAATCTCGCCTTTCAATTAATATTATCTATTGCAGTAAGAGTATAGCAGGAAGCTGATTTCTGATGTTGCGAAACCTAGATCATGGTTTGCCCTGAATGGTCAGTACATTAGGGAATACCATGCCCCAGTTGCACAGATCAAGAGGCTTCCATGTGCAGAATGTGGGGTAGAAAGGCCTAGAGCTGATTGTTCCTTGTAGAGACTGCATAACATTGGTCATAAGATGAGCACTTTCAGCAAGTCATTGCATCTAACATTAATAATGTTCAGGCTTCTTGCTGGAAAACTTTGTGTGATTAATGTGTAATGGCGCAGAAGCACTCGCCCTTCTACAGTCTGTTTTGTGCAAAGGAGCGTCAGCCGCCAGGGAGGCAACAAATTAAATTAAGTCAGGTGATATTGTCTTCCTTAGATCAAGCTCATAAAAAATGGGAAGAAGATTGGTGCTTTTGTCCCCAGTGATGGTTGTCTGAAGTACATATTGAAGAAAATGACCAAGTGTTGATTGCTGCATTTGGTCGTTTCTCTTCTGTCTCGCCTCAAGGAGAAAAGGTAAAAGCCTTTGTGTTCGATTTATTATTGCCTTGCTACTGGAATGGAAATTTGTGGCTGTTAATTACTCAAAAAATAAAGTTCCCGTTGTAAAGTTTGTTTTATTTTACGCAAGTATATTAGAATTTGAATGTTCATGAATGAGAAAACTTAGTACTAATATTTTCCTGAAATTCCAACGTTGGATTAGTGTGATCCAACAATCCATAGAATGACTCCAGCCTCTAAATTCTCAATGATAATGTAAAATACAAAGATGAAACAACAGATTACACAGCGTAATTACTTGCAGAGCAAGAAATATCATACAACAGATGAACCTTGTGTTTAATCAATGGCAGTGACAGTGACCTCTAACTCTTTTTACAGAGGGAGTACAAATGATGAAAAACGCCAAAGCCAAAGCAATAGCCACCACGAAACCTAGCACCATTGATTTCTCTTCCTCTTCACAGCATACCTTTGCCATCGGTCTTCTTCAACACCAGATCTTTTTGAAGAACCTGAACATGAGTTAATGAATAATATTAAGCTGAGAAGAATATGTGAAGTTTGGAGTGCCCTGGTAATTTCAAAGGCCTTATGATGATTGCTTTATAATCATGATGAGATTTGGACTACTTTGTGTGCCAACTAATTTGATGAAGAGAAAGCAAAATTCTATCCTCAGTGATACAGATGGCACCCAACCTATAATTGACACGTAACTTAACACACAATTTTTTCTTCCATTTTCATACTTTATGGTTGTTTGTCTGCATTAGTTCTCTGTTTCTATGGTTTTGTGCACTCCAATTTGGAGTGTAGCAGAGGAGCACTTTTCTGCAAGACTTTATGATTGAGAGTTGTTTCTTTTTTAGTGCGGTAATTGAGCTAAATCCGGATGTAACCGGCCTTCAAGTTTACCTCCTACAGTACCGAAGTGAATATGATCTCCGTCAGACATACGTAAACGCTTTAGCTAGGATGCGGAAGTGCATACCATGGTTTTTCTGCCTATCAATAATTGCATACATTGCATGGTGGATGTGAAGAAGTAAGTCATTATCTTGGCAATAATGAGCCAAGGTAGTGTTGATTTTGAAAATTAGACACATGTGTAGGATGCATTTAATGTGTTTTTTTTTTTTTTTTTAATTTGGTTGCAGAGGATGCATCCATTATTGATTTTTTTTTCCAATGAATGCAGATGACGCATTCTCGTTAATTTATTTTGTTTGTCAAATGCATGAAGAAGTCCTCATTTAAGTTTTTTTTAATAAAAAAAAACCCATGTAGAATTCGTCCTCAATTTAAAATTTTTTATTTTTAATTAGTCTTCTAACCCAGTAGACATGTAAGTGTTTTATAATTTTTAAAAAATTTCATAATGATAAATGCATCGGAAGAATTTGAAAGTCCGCTTTGAAATTTATGATAATAAAACTTGAACATCCTACTTACCTTATTAAAGATAATGGTAAAATTTGATCGTGGGTATTTCAATTTTTTAAATATTCCAAAATATAGAAAATGAATGAATTATAAAAAAAAAATCAGAAGTTACTACGGTTTTTGAATTGTAATTGTAAAATTTCATTTTTTTTAGTTTAATGAATTAGACATGTAAATAAATAAAAAATTTCCACTTTTTCCATTAACTAATATAAATAAACAAATATATAAGAGTACACACATTTAATGTTTATGAAATTAGAGATGATAATGAAAACCAATAAACTTGAATTGATTCAGAGGTACAATATTCGAAGAACACGTGTCAAACAGATAGGTAGAAACGTAATGAAATGAATACCCAACGACATGTAATGTACTAATGACGCCCTCTGCAAAACTTTCCACCTATTCCACATGGGGACGGACGTATGGTGCGGGATGTGTGTCATGGAACAACCATTTGAGTAGAAACATGTACGTCGTTATGCAGAGCTCCCTCTGTAAAATCCTTCTCCATATCGTTTCTTGCGTCCTCATTCAAATCATACTGGACATGGGGAACACTACCTGTATCAAATGGAGCAGTAGGAGACATATACGCATGACTAGTGGTGGGAGTAAGGTATGCAATAGAATAAGCTGGAGTAGTGTCGTAGTGTGAGGGTCCACCACGTGATGGTCCGTCGTCGGTTGGACTCGCACGTGAGGCTCCGGCTTGAGGTGAACCAATGTATGCTGTAGCGTCCCGAGCACGCGGTCGCCGACCACCCTGTAGATCAGAAGGAGCTGGACGGTGGCTTCTGATTTCACTGTATCTCAAACTAGGGGGAGGTTCCTCGGTGTGCACATGTGGCTGATGATACTGCAGTCTGGAGGGCTCATGAACATATTCTAGAGTACGTGTGGCAACACCATGTACCCCCATAATAATGTCCGCGAAAAGTGGGGTACATTCGTCCAAATTAATATCTAACATAAGGCGCATCTCGGACATTGCCTGTAACTAAATAAATGAGATAAATATGTTAGATATTAAAAAAATGAGGGAATCTGAAGTATTATTTGTTGATACTATGAGAAATTTAGTATGTACCATATACTCCATTGTAGCTCCATCTCCATGAAAACCCTCCGTAACCGTTTGGCGCCGTCCTGGCTAATCAATTAGGGTCACTGTCTGCAAAAATACCACTCCATGTATTCTCGATCAGGTGTATGTGGATCCGCTGACCCAAGTGCATTAATTTGTTGCTCTGCTCAATGTTCCCACACATAAAAATATCTTCTCAGTTCAACACGCCATTCCATGCGTGATCTCTCTCGACGGTCTCTAGTATGAAGCGGTTTGTGTTCATCCTTAGTGACCAACTGCGTGGGTATTGTCTGGATAAGGCCAAATTGGCTGAGAACACGATGAACATGATGATACTCCACGGCGTGCCAATAAATGAGGTCAACACACAATAGCTAGTTGTTGCTACAAGTTGTACATTATTGTGGGAGATGTTGCATGACATCCTTAGTGTATGGCTGCCAAATAAACTAACATAACAGACAAGTGTTGTGGTTAGGAAAGAAACCCTTTTTCCCATTAGTTCAAAAAAGGAAATCCAAATTACATTATACCTAACTGCCATGGAGAGATGTCAGCTGATCGCGGTACACTTTTAGTACATGTATGGGTAATTGTGATAAATCGTACCGGGCTCTCCACCTGTGAGGAAAAGAATGAATAATATTAGCTATTCCAAGAGGTCGTTTGGTATGCGTACCATACACGGTGATTATAAATTCTGCGTATTTTAGGATTGGTAGAACTGTTTGGTTGACGGAAAGTAGTAAATACATGGGAAGTTGTAATTCGGAGGAAATTAAATTTCCCACATAACGTGGGAAATATGTTACCGAGTACCTCCTCGGTCGAATGCAATTCTGCGATGCTTTTGTGTGATATTACACTTTTATCCTAACTATGGCGCGTAAAACGTTATGGTTTCCCTCCTTCACGCGGAAATTTTTTACAAAATCGTTAGATTCCAAAGAAACAAATGAAGTCAACCAAACAACATGCAGAAAATTAATTCATAGGAAATATAGAATCCGCATATGCAACCAAACACGATTTGTGTATATCCTAGAAATTTGATCACGGAAACAACTTCCCATGAAATACAAATTATCGCAGAATTGAATTCCCACATGAACCAAACGACCCCCAAGTAATTAAAAAGGTTTAAAAATTGTGTCCTTACTAGTTGAATACGAACCTGGACCCAAGAGCACTCATAGTGATGGTCACTGGAAGTCGTCCGACAGGATGGATGGTTGGTATTCGCTACCATGCCCACAATTGACAGTAAATTTTAAAACAATATAATGTAAGATGTCATTATGGACATGTGTCCAACTAACAAGTTTAACCAACAATGTTACCAGTAGGGCTAGTGGCCGGATATGGATTTGACTTGTGGAATTGCAGTGTCACATAAGCTCATGTACAAGTGTGCCAGAATCGCACTCCCCTAACTGTACTTATGTGCTGCATCTAAGTCTATGAGTACCGACAAATAGAATAGATTGATCAGGTACCCGGATGTGTCCGACATGAGCAATCCTCCGACCAGTAGTAGAATGAAAATCCTTGCCCGCTGCTGACAATCTACCTCAGTAGCATCAAGAGGCAATGGACTGCGCAACAAGTTTCCCAACCAGCTGGCCCTTATGCGATCCCCTATGATATCACTCATGTCTGGTGTAGCCCCAGGTAGTCAGTGCATAATCTCTACCAGTCACTTGTGCGCCTGCTTGTGTCTATACCAGTGATTGCCATGCTATCAATCGATAGACCCCCAAAGGATGCCCACATCTTGTAAAGTGACGGTAGCCTCCCCCATCGGCATGTAAAATGTGTTTGTATCTAGTCTCCAACGCTCGACTAATGCAGTGATGAGCGAATGGTCGATGTGAATAGGTGCAAAATCAACAGTTACTGGAATCCAGCGTCACGCACATAGCACATCACTTGATCGGGGGTCCCACAATCCAACAAGCCCCATTGCACCGCCTCACCTGCAATGCCTTATCCTCCAAGTTACCGTTGTATAGAACACGTGCACAATGCTCCCGGTGAAGGTAAAACAATTCCTCATCAATGAGTCCTAGATGATACATGGTGTATCCCTGGTGAAAATCAGAATCACGTGGAGAAATGATCAGTCCATATTTCCACAAAAATGAATACTATTACATGTAATACATACTCAAACCAAATCGAACATTATCTTAAATTTAAACAAATCCACACAATAAATTACACAAAAAAGGAGAATTTAACATAACAAGCTGCATAGCTACATGATATTATGTAATACATATTGGTCTAAACAAAATATAAGGATCTCTAGAAACTCCATACTACAAACACGACCCTGAGCATGCCCTCGCCCACAGGCGCCTCTGCAATCACCCAACAGTCTCTCATCCATTTGATTCATTATCCTTCTCTCCACAAACTGACCACGTCTCCTATTACGAAACTTTTCAATATCGGAATCAACCTCCAGTTGGCATGTTTCCACAATGATGGGTCTCGAAGAGGCACAAAACCCTTACCATATTGTTGCACATAGGTGGTCGTGTGATATACCTTGTCACAGAGAGTAGACGAATCGTCACGCCTATACCTACAAACAGCCAATGTATGGGAATAAGGGAAACAAAAAATTTTCCATTCACGACAACTACACTCCTTTCTCCGGTATTTCACAGTGTATTAGCTCTCACCAATGCTGCCATCAATCGTCCTTGTCACAATCTTATAAGTCTGCGATGCCTGACCATAGACAGTGACAGTATGTCCCTATCTCCAAGTGTCTTGCTTCTGTTTACAAATCTTGCTTGGGAACTCAGACCTACACAATTCTACATCAATTTAGAATACATAAACTAAGCAGATGGTTCGAGACTCTCCAACTCCTCCTTGTACTCTATCCACCTACTTTCTTGTCTGGCACGACCAAGCTGCCAAACCAGAGTCTTCAGATGCGTAATTTTGAACTTCTCACGCTCCGCACTAAGGAAGTTGGACTGAAAATGCCTCAAGAAAAATCGGTGGTATCCTGTTGGCTCCATCCATTCATCCATATGTCTTATTGCATTCAAAATCCCATCATGACGATCCGATATAATACAGATTAGCCTAGTATCACCACCTATCATATGGAGTCACAGTTTTAGCATGAACCAGCTCCAGCTCTAATTAGTCTCAACATCAACTATTGCATAAGCAATGAGCAATATGTAATCATTCGCGTCGTGTGTCACATCAACTAGCATTGTGGCCTTGTATGTGCCTCTCAAATGAGTCTCATCCACACTAATCACTGGCCTGCAGTGGCGAAAAGCTTCGATAGCCTGACCAAATGCCCAAAACACAAATGAGTCCCATTCACATGCGCTTGGACATCCTTCACCGTGTAAGAAGGGTTCACGTCAATCTGAAGGCAAATGGAACGAGTGATCATCAACGATGCCAGGTTAGTGTTACCATTTGATCGACCAGCACCAATACAACTATAACTACTTGCCCGTTTGGTGATCTCCCACATCCCATAGGAAGCCTTTTTGTTGGCTCTAACAATCCAATGACAATTGCCACTTCCTTCAACAACGCCCTTATATTTTTCATACCATGTACGTAACCTGCTCTTCACTAGGGGTGGGCAAAAAAACCGAAAACCGAAAACCGAACCAAAAACCGAATTATCCAAATCCGAATAACCCGAACCGAATTTAAAATACGGTTTTTGATAACCGAATTGAATAAACCGAATTTTGAATATGGTTTTTGGTTTGGTTTTGGATATTGAAACTCAAACCGAAAACCGACCCGAATACCGAATTGTAAATAAATAAATAATATATAATAATAAATAAAATTTAAAAATACAAAACTAAATTTATAAGTAAATATAAGTGGGAGGACTAATCTATACATTTTAAAAAATTACCCCAAACATCTTAACATGAAAATGTGAAATGGATCAAATAGACAATAGATTGATATTCAAGTGTTTTACCATCCATATTCATTATAAAAAAAGTTTAATAAATTAGTTCGTTTAAATTTCTTATAAATTTAAAAACAAGTATATATATTCTTATAAATTCTTATTGGCATGAACGTAAATGGAAAGCATTAACTATAATCAATAAATATCCATATCTAAACTACAGTGCTCTTAGTAATCACAATGATAAGGTGCACGAATAATTGATTCTCAACAGTAAACTTTCACTACACTAAAGCATTCCTCAAACAATGGACATTTTCCTCTGCTCTAAAAAATTAACAAACTACAATGGACTCAGAAGAGATTACTTGGTGAAGAGATGAAGACAGTGAGATTACTTGGTGAAGAGATGAAGACAGTAATATATAAATATCATAGTTAATTTAGGAGAACGTCTCCTATTAGACCATCTAAATGTTAGACTAATAATGAAAAATCTCGTTTTAATAACTATTAGGGTCAAATTATAATTATTTATACATTACCATACATTTTAAAAGTTATAAGAAATTTGTTGCAATAGATAAAAACAAATATCAAATCAGCTTATTAGTTATATCAATTATAAAATAATATTGTATAATGATTTGTCAGTCTAAAACAAGACGTTGTGTTTATTTAATAGTGGAATTTTTGTATCACCCTCTAAATGTATTTAAATTACTTATATAAATAGAAGAGAAAGAAATCATAAAAATATATGAGTCTGTCTCTTGAAAAACGGTATTTCCATAAGTTATGGAAAGACCAAGGTTTAAACTTTAAATTAGAAAAAATGAAGATAAAATTTCTGGGTTGCATGAACCGGGTTATAAATTTATAACTACTATATATTGCATACTAAAATTTTAATATTGCAACTAAGACCTTTTACCTTTTATTATTCTAATTAAATCCCGTCTTTCCATAAACCTATAGAAATACCGTCTTTCCCAAGACTTTGCCAAAATATATTATAAACACATTCATCATGTATGAAAAAGGTAAAAACATAAGTCAA
Organism: Rubia yunnanensis; assembly: GCA_037428765.1. Taxonomy (NCBI): domain Eukaryota; kingdom Viridiplantae; phylum Streptophyta; class Magnoliopsida; order Gentianales; family Rubiaceae; genus Rubia; species Rubia yunnanensis. The sequence goes on along the minus strand of CM075068.1, from coordinate 48,842,709 downwards.
ATTAATAGGGTAATAATAATAAAAAGTATTAAATAATCATCAGTCACAAAATACTCCTCAAATTAAATAATGTAATAATAAATGAAAAAATCTTGGAAAATACCGTGTTTCCATTATTCCGTAGGCTTATGGAAGGATAGAGTTTAATTATAATAGTACAAAGTAAAATTTCTTAGTTGCAATATTAAAATTTTATTATGCAATGTGTAGTAGTTATAAAGTTTATAACCCGATTCATTCAACCCATAAATTTTATCTTCATTTCTTCTAATTTATATTTTAAACCATAATATTTCCATAACTTATGGAAAGACCGTATTTCAAGAGACAGACTCATAATAAATTCAATAAAAAAATGGAAGAAAAGGTGAACTAGTGAAGGCAGATGCATGAGAAATTGATTACGCCGCATTACATGGTTTGGAAAATTGGAATTGCGTAGTCACTAGTCCCACATCGGAAACATGTAGGAGGCTCAGGTAAGTTTCACCTATAAATACCATCCCTCCTCCAACGTTTCTCCAAGACTCCAAGGCAAAGCATTTGATGCTTTTGGGCCATAATTAACAAATAACTTGGCTTTATATTATTGGGCCGTAATTTGTTAAATTAAAGTTAAAATTTTATCATGTTCATGAAAGCATAAAGCAAAGCATAAGATGCAATGCATATGCCAAATGGGCTTTTAATGATAAATGATTTGTCCATAATTTTTGGGCTATAATCATTGATTTGAAGTTGAAATTTTGGTATGTTTGTGGGCTTTTGATTTATTAGGTCCAGGATTAATTTAATTAAATTTAATTTAATAAAAGTTGAAATTACTTCGGTTTATTTGGTTTTAAACCGAATTCAAACCGAATCCGAATTTCAAATTCGGTTCGGATTATTCGGTTTATTTGGTTTTTCGGGTCGGTTTCGGTTTTGGCATTTTAAAAAAAAAACCGAATAAACCGAATCGATTAAACCGAAAACCGAACAACCCGACCCGACGCCCACCCCTGCTCTTCACGGCCCGGTGTTCCCTTTTCATCATCGAACTCCACCAGGAAATAGCTTCTACCAATTCTAGCTTACTCCAGAATCGCATACCCTATGCAACTTCACCAGTCACTTGAACATAACTAGGAAGTCTTTCGACAAAATTATTTGGGTCATAGGCATCCTCATATGGCCCCCCATAATCCCTAAAGTAGGCCTCCGTATTAGGATTTGTCATAAGATGGAACGTTGTGGCTACATTGTTCATGTACACCACTATTTCATCATCGTCCCCTGTATTCGAATCAGTTGATAAGGAACGACCATCTTCACTTTCTTCTTCAAGTTCCCTTTCATCACCTTCATCATCGCTACCAACATGTTCACCATGACCAACAACATGCTCGCCAATGTCACACACATAATCATCATCAAATACATTCAACTCCTCATGATGCACACCATATATAGTAGCACTTATGGACGACTGAGTGGAATCAACGTGAACATATGCACTGGGTTGACTCAACTCACCAATGATAGAAGGTTCTCCAAAACTTTGGCAATGTACAAGGGGTGGTAAGGTCGGCAAAGGTGTATAGTTCTGAACATTGCTCGACAACGATATGAATGTGCCCAAAATAACATCACCCGCACGATCAATGGTGTTTGACATCTTCTCCATATTAATTTATAGATCAGCTGAGGACAAGGACATTCGATCAACAATGTTGAAGAAGGTCGCGGTAGACTCGTCATCTTCCACATTATGACATCGACAGTATATAGATGAACCAATCAGCTCAGGACAACGATAATATATTTTCAACAGAAACCCCTTACTCGCAATGCTAAGCCTACTGAAAGTTAATTCAACTAACTCGGAGTGGCTTAACCTCCATTCTAGAGTCACATTTTTGTCAGGTATGGGAGGATCATAATACACATCCACATTCAAATCAAACTTAATTTGACCCCCTTTGCACAAGTGCTCCATCAAAAACATCGTAGAACTGCATTATGCAAATATAGAACATATAATTCCATATTCAGAAATATGGTATTATTCAGTAACATTTATTCAACTCCTCAAACCCTTAACCATACATTGTTCAATTGTCAACGGACAACCAAATATACACTATTATCGATTATCTTACTAATTGACATACAACATTACAACATCGGTAACGACTCTTTACAATATAAAATTTGAACTCAATTACACCACACAAATTAAATCATTACTACACTTCAATACAAAAATTAGTGAACAAATCACACAAAATCATGACCCCTCATTCAACACATTTATATAATCAAACCAAACATAATCATTCAAACCACACATAATCATTCAACACATTCATATAAACAAGATTTTTTCAAGTATCTCACAAATTACACTATTACTACAAGTTAAATAAAAAAACTAGCGAACAAATCACACATTATAAAACCACATATAATCATTCAACGCATTCATATAATCATGAATTTTCAGGTACCTCTTGGACACTTGGAAATTGTGGCGGCATGCAACTAGCACGCGCAAAGCTGCTGGTGGCGCGTGCGTTCCAAGAGCGGACCTACCAGAGGCGCGTGCTACGTTCCACCGAGTGTGCGACAGTCTGCAACGGCCGGCCGGAAGCTTCAACTACAAATCTAGCAACAATTTACAACCAAACACAAAGAAACATAGCAGATCTGAAAAAATTGAAAAGAAAATACGAACTAAAGGTTGCGGAGGTACGAACCCGATGATGAAAATGGCTGAAAACAAAACCGTGGTCCCAGAGATGGAGACATCGATGGCCTGAGCACGGGTGGGAGGGAAGATTCCGGCGGCGAAGAAAACAAGGCAACCATGAGTCTTTCTTCTTTTACTGGCGAACATTCTCACGTTCTGGGTATAAAAGATTAATCATGATGAGGACGCATTCAAATCAACTAAATAAAAGAAATGCCAAATTCAGAGGACGCATTTACTCATATTTTATGCTAAAAAAACTTAAATTAATGAGGACACACTCATTTTTTCATGCAATAAAAATAATAAAAATTACAGAGAACACATTTAGCAAATGCGTTCTCCACCCTTGCATCCATCGACATCTACTGTAGCCACAATATAAGAATTTTCTCTTTATGATTCAAAATTTTGATGCCGGAATAGCAGCATCCATGCAAACTTGAAAATGCAAATTATCATTTTCGCTTTCATAGAGCTTGGAATGGAATATATGGATCCAACTGAAAGTTTCATTTAGGCCCAAACTACGTATTTTAGATCCCTTTTGGAACATCTCATGACCTATGTTGCACCGAGTCGAGGACGGATACCTAATTAGAGACGGGGATGGGAAATTTATTTTATGAATACGGATACGGAAAGGGTACGGATAAAGTATAATAATAAAAATATATCTAATATTTAAAATTTAATATCAAATAAAACAACTATTCAAACTCAACTTAATAATTATTAAGAAAAATAAAAATAGCAATCCAAACTTTATTAAATATTCAATTAAAAACTAAATAAAATACACTGCTCATTAATATTCTCTCAAATCAAATCAATCTCCAATTGTGGCTCATCAAGTGAGAGATTCGCAAACTCCAAATATCCCATGCCCTCCAAAGAATCAAAGCCATCTCCACCAACATCCCACATTTTGATTTTCTGATCTTCATCTTGATTGGAACCCTTCAATAAAAGACGGAGGTTGTTGTAGATGAAAACCAAATCTTCAGCTCGACTTGTTCTCAACTTATTCATATTGAGTGGGAGTGAATGAAATTGTTTGTGCTCCAATTTCGTTCTCATCACGAAGAGGAATTAGGTTGACCAAGTAACTTTAAAGCCAACGTTTGGAGCAAAGGAGCTTCTGCACCAACTTAGCCCACCAGTTCTTAGGATTGGAAAAGTACCTCTTTGTAATCGAAGTTAAATTATCAAAAGAGCCTTGCAATAGTGAGAAGTCTGCGAATTGCTCAAGAATTTATTCTACTCATCACTATTTGAAAACAGTCTACGGAAGGCCTTATTCCTTTCTTGATAATATTCTTTGTCTCTACGGGGAGCAACCTTACTTTTATCCTCACCAAGCCATTCTTCACTGTAAAACCTTCATGGAAATAGTTTAAAGGAAATCACATATATGAAATAAATTTTAAAATAAACAAATAGAAAGCTAATATTGTAGAATACATACCTTGGGTTCAATGAGTGAGCAAGAAAATGAAGAGGAGTATAGCTCTTAGTCCAACGAGACATAAGGATTTTAATAACATCCTGAATCCCTTTTTGCCACACTCTGCCTTCACCTTCTCTATCATTGAGTCCCACATCTCATACACCGGGTGAAGACATGGTCTACCAGTGTCACAAAATCTAATCATATCATAGATAGGTCTAGTGAAATCAACGATGTAATGCACCTTATCCCACCAATCACCATTCACCAATCTATCCTTTACATAATTTTCCTTTTGCATATCATCCTCTCTATATGAAGCTCATTCATCACCTGTAACCATTAGTTGAAGACCCCGCCTAATAAGTTTAAATCTCTTAGCACCACAATAACTGTACAGTGCAAAATGAGTATTAGCAACTGAAAGCAATTTAAGAAGAGAAAACCTATTAAAAAAGGCCAGCCTCATGTTGTGGTTCATTATGAAGTTCTTAATCTGTACAATGTTTTCATAAACATCAGTAATCCACTTGAACAATTCAAATATTTTCTCACTGCCTCTCGTATTTTTTGGACCACAAATATTATTCTAAGAAAGATTCAATGTATGGACAACACATGATGTCCAATAAATCTGATGATACATGCTCTCAATAATCTTACCATCCCCTTTACAATTATCTTCATTATCCACGATAATCTGCACCACATTTTCATGATCCCACCACGAGGATCACTTCCTTCATCAAATCTATGTAGAAAAAATTATCCTTATATTAACCAGAGCAATTTGTAGCTTTGAGAAACATAGGACATTTTCCACAGGTAGCTATGAAATTAATTTGTGGCTTCATCATTAGATCACTCCAACCATCGTCATAATTGTCACCCCCTATCTCTAAAAGCTCCTTTCATTGGTTGCATTAACCTCTCAGTATGACTCTTCTCTTATTGAAGCATTGTAGTCCGCAACTTGTTATACCCAGGAGGCACGTATCCAGCTATGTTATGGCTAGCAGCAAAAGTATAAGACATCAAGTAATATGTATTCCTTGCCAAAATAAATGACAATCCACAGTGTAAAATATTCTTATGATTTCTCGATCCAATTGCCTCGAGAAGAAATATTTAGTGTTTTAGTAATTAAAGACATCTTCATTCTTCTTTTCTTAGAGGAAGAATCTATTGAAGATTGAGAAAAATCTATTGAAGATTGAGAAGAATCACCTGGCAAAGAAAGGTCTTTAGGAGCCAAATCTTTCTTTCTTCTTTCAAACTGATATTCCAACCTCTAAAATTCTAACACATCTTTAGCACTTACTTTCGCACAATCCAAGATGCCATGTCTCGGAAATCAAAGTGACCCACCTCCACCCGAGATCGTCAACTATAGCTAATTAACCCGAGCGAAGGCGTCCGATCAAACGAATGAGATGAAGGTCAAAGATAAAATTTATATTCTGCTCCCAAACTTATTACTAAACTACCTATGGGGTAGTTAGGGGCAAGACTTGGGTTGTCCATAGAGATGCTAGGGTATAATAGCCTAAACACAATCATGTATAAATCTTCAATTTGTCTGTGTGCTAGGAATAACTAATATTGCAAAATGGGGTTTTTTTTGGGTTTTTCAACAAACAACTACAAACATAAGAAATAACACAAGAAAAAACTATATATGCAATCACTTGGGGAATATTTGCGTAACATGATTAACTAAATGTTTCGATCCTCGATTCCATCACACGCAAGATATCAAAGCCTATTCTAGTATTCATAACACGTGGTGTGATCGATGGTCAACACTTCCCCATACCTGTCACGTAGGGTGCTCTTGCAATCTTCCATCGGCACCGCCTCCGTATTGGACAACATTTATTATGCCATTAATGTTGTATTTTACCTCATTTATACAATGGGTTGTTTGAGTATATGAAATGTTTGTAAGATTAAAATGTTAGAGTGTTAGGAATGTTGCAAATTTCTTAACTCAATTGATATGGAAATCTAAAAGCATGGATTTAAAACTCCTTGTGTATAATGTGTGGTAATTCTTGCTAGATGAGTATGTTAATGTGGTTGGTTTTTATATTTGTCACATAGATGAAAAGAAAGGTTGAACCTTGAATGTTGTTTGTTCTAAGTTTAACCTAATAAATGTTTTGTTTGGTTAAATGACTATGTCTTTGGTAGAAGGCTTGTTGTTATCAAACCTATGGTCCTTTGGGTGAAATGCCATTGATGAAATACCCCTATGATGTTGTTTGTCTGGGGTGATCAACAATGAGGTTTGCAAATGCTCATTGTTTGTCTTTGCAAACTACTCTTAAGGATGAATGAATGTTGATCTTTGAATGTGAAGTGATTACATTCCCCCATAGACAATAAATGCAAATGAATTAGTGAATGAATCAATGAGTTATATGAAGTTTGGTAGTGGAAGTCGATTGCCCCCAAGGCTTCATTAATTATCATTTACATCGTATCTTTAGTTGTATTGCATGATTAGCATAGTTCTCCTCCTTTGCTAGTTGTTGTATTTCAATTTGATAACTTAGGATAAAAAACCAACCAAACCCCCCATTGTTTACATGCTTTTATATGTATTCATGTATGTATATGCTTATTATGTTTTCTCCTATATATGTATAAACACTTGAAAAGATCCCTCTGCTCGTGGATGACCCTGACTTGCCATTATCTACTTAATTGTAGATAAGAAGCACTAGCGCTTAAAAGTATTAACTTTGAGAGGTACTACGACGACCTCCCTTAGTTTCCACAATGAAATCTGCTAAGGCTTGGCCTTTTATGGCTGCTCTTGAGCAGAAATGGATGTGGTCCTCCCCCAGTTCGATTGCCCACTTCATCATTCGCCTCGAGGCCTCCAGCTTAAGGAGCACCTGCCTAATTTGATGTCTAGTAAGCAAGATGATCTTGTGGCTTTGAAACTACAGCCGAAGCTACCTCACCGCATTGGCTACGGCCAATATCAATTTCTTGAGGGTGGTTTATCGAGTCTCGGGACCATGCAATACCCTGCTTACGAAGTAGATGGGGTGTTGGGTTTTTAGCTTTTCCTTTACCAGAATCTCACTTATTGCTAAGAGGGATGCCAAGATGTATAGGTAAAAATCTTCCCCCTTCTCTGGTTTTATCAGGGTGGGCAAGCTTCGTAAGCATTCCATTAAATCTCATAAGGTTTGGTCACACTCTTTAGTTAGTACATTCAATTTTTTTGGATTTTTGAAGCACTTCGAAAAATGACCGATATTTCTCAGCCCCTTTGGAAATGAATTGACTGAGCATAGCCAGCGATCCTGTTAGCCTTTGAATGTCCTTAACCATTCAAGGGAGCTTCATGCTCATCAAACCTTCAATTTTCTCTAGGTTCACATCGATCCCCCTCTCCGAGACCTTGAATCCCTGGATTATTTTGGCTCCGACTCCAACCACGCACTTAGATGGGTTTAGGTTTAGATTGGCTTCTCGGAGCCTCTTAAAGGTTTCTTCGAGGTCTAGCAGGAATTGATCGTAGCCTTTGCTTTTGACTACAATATCATCCACGTATCTTTCCACATTTCTGCCAATTTTTTTTCAAAGAGCTTGGCAATCAGTCTTTTGTAAATAGCTCTTGCATTCTTTAGACTGAATGGAATTTTCTTGTCACAAAATGTCCCCATGTCTGTTATGATTGATATTCTTATCCTCTTGTTCCATCAGTATCTGGTGGTAGCCTTTATGGACATTGAAGAAGGCTAGTACTTCATATCCCGCTATCACTTCGACCAACACATCAACAGAGGGTAAATGATAGCTATCTTTGGGGCAGCTTTTATTAAGGTCTGTGAAGTCGATGCATATTCTCCAAGCCCCATTGTGCTTGGGAACCATCACGGGATTCACTATCTATTCAGGATAAAACACCTCTTTGATAAAACCTACTCGAAGAAGTTTATGAACTTCCTCTTTTATGGCATTTGCCCTCTCGAAGGCAAACGACCTTCTTTTTCTGCTTAATTGGCTTTTAGGAGGGGTCCACATTCAGTCTGTGGACTATAGCTATTTGGGTACCCATGTGAGGTCGAACGTACTCTGCAAAAATACGTCCACATAGTTATCCAGGAGATCCTTCAATTTTTCTTTCGTTGCGAGTGGTATCATTTTTCCCACGACCACTGTTCCTTGTGCTCAACGACCATTATCTCCGTGTTTGTGGGTTTAATTTATCCATTTATCAAAGCCACTGTGTCCTCCTTTTTAGCTTCCTTCAACGCTATCTCCAAACAACTCCTGGCTGTCGGTTGATCCCCCCTTATGACTGCTATTCCCTTTTTGGTGGGAAATTTCATAGTCAAGTGGTAAGGGGACCATATGGCCCATGCCTGGAATATCCATGGCCTTCCCAACATCACATTATAGGGGGATATGGTGTCAATCACAACAAATCTACAATCGATCGGGACTTCTTTATCTCCATCAGTCACTTTAACTAGGAGGGTTACGACCCCTAAGGGTAACATCATTTTTCCAGTGAAGCCAGATAGTGTTGAGGTTTTTCTCCTCAAACTTTCACACCCTAGCCCCAGTTGATCAGATAAATTGGCGAACATCACTTCCACCCCACTGCCATCATCCACGAACACCCATTTGACATAGAATTCACCAATAGTTGCATGGATTACCACCGGGTTCGTATGTGGTGTTTGGCTGGGCACTGGGTCTGATGCTGAGAAAGTTATGGCTTCTTCTGCTCAAATCATTTTTGGCGGGTTCTCCGGGGGGGGGGGCACATACAGAGATTGTGCTTTGATGATGGTGTTTGAAGACTGGCCACTCACCACCCCATTAATGAAATTGATCACACGGTTAGCCCCATCTCACCGGTTCCTATCCGCCCAAGCTTCAGCATCAGGTATGCTATTTTCTCTTGCTTGATTTCAAGCTTGTTACCCATTGTTCCCTTGCTGCTCTCTGCCACCTCGATTGGTATCTTTCTTATAGTTGCTGTAGGGTTTCTGGTTTCTTCGAGACCAGGTTCTTACACAAGTTGACGTTGGACATTTCATTCATGTATCCAAGGATCACCCCATCCTCTGTGCGGTTGATTACACTGAAGCTCTCATCCACATATCGATGATAGAACACTTTCGTCGAATCTTTGAGCCTCTGCTTGCCCTAATAGAGCTCAATCAGGGTTTTTGTAAATTGTTTCTTGATGTGTCTATTTTAGATGGTTATTTTAGGCTTTTTAGGATTAGGTTTTGTGCAATTTTGTGCTCTACATGTGGCATTTTGCCTTGAAATCATCTAAGGAGGGATAAAGGCGGCTTTGACGTTTTTATCACTTTTTAGATGATTTTGTGTGACAAGGTGATTTGTTTGAAGACTTTTAAGATTTTAAGACTTTGAAGATTTATCTTTGAAGATTTGAAGACCTTTACATTTGAGCTTTGTGAAGATTTGAAGAAGTGAAGAGATGAAGAAAGGAGAGCAAAGCAACGGATGAATGATGATCCAGGGTTCTCAGAATTTTCCGAGAAGAATCAGCCCTCAAGAGTGGAACCATTGGATTCCTCTTCTCGAGCACTATAAAATCGACTACAAGAACTCCCGAAACGGATCAATGGTTCACCCGGAGGAAGCAAAACAAAACAGGGCTGGATTTCACTGCTGGTCGCGACTCGCGATGGAACTGGTCGCGAGTCGCGACGACAGCGCGAATCCAGCTCTGCAGCAGTGTTTTTTCTCCCCTTTTTCTTCCACTATAAATACCTCTTCACCCCTTCTTCTCCACAGCTTTTGGCCCCTGTTTTGGGCCAAAACCCTAGGTTTTATCTTCTTGTTTTCTTAGTTTTTATGCCTTTTGTTGTTCTAGAGTAGTTTTTGTACTTGGGAGCAAGGATTGAAGCTTCCATTTCTATGTAGTAAGGAGCATTTATATCTATCTATTTGGTGTTTTTGCTATTGTGCTTTTATTGTGCTTTGAATGTTAATTGTTGATGCCATTGATATTGTTGAAAGCTTGAATGAAATACTTGTATGAATTGCTAGCTAGGGTTTGGGGGATTTGGGTTAATTTCCCCCCTTTTCTTGTTAGGAATGTATGAGTATGATTTAGAGCTTTTGATTGTGTTGATGGATTGATAACGTTCTAGATGAATGTGATTGATGTTGAACTCTTCGTCATGTTCGTTTGTGTAGCAAACGAGAGAGTTATATGCTCTTGGATGAATGTGCGTTGCACGTTCATCCAATCTCGTGTAATTGTATGAATTGGTTAAATGCTTAGTCACGGTGTAGTGGTCATAAGCATTGCCAAGCTTGTTGGTTCTTCGTGATTAAATGCCACCAATGATACCTTGAGTCGTGGTCGCGACAACGGGAATCATTGGTGAGGTTTGACAAGAGATGTCGAACTCACTCTTGCAAACTACGAACTAAGAAGGATAGGAGTTTAGTCTCCACAACAAGTAGTTGAAGTATTGAATAGATGATTTTAACTCATCCTTGAAGCATTTGTTATTTAGCATTTGTGTATTCTTGATGGTGTGTTTCACTTCATTTGTGCCATGAGTTGCACTTAAAAATCATGTATTCTTGATGGTGTGTTTCACTTCATTTGTGCCATGAGTTGCTTGAGCATAGGGAGTGCTTTCACATATAATATGCCTAAACACTTAAAAATACACGCCTCTTCCCCGGCAGCGGCGCCAAAATTTGGGAGGTCGTCGTCGTACCTCTCAAAGTTAATACTTTTAAGCCCTAAATGCTTCCTATCTACAATTAAGTAGATAATGGCAAGTCAGGGTCATCCACGAGAAGAGGGATCTTTTCAAGTGTTTTAAACATATATAGGAGAAAACATACTAAGCACTTACATACATAGATACATGTAAAAGCATGTAAACAAGGGGGGGGGGGGTTGGTTGGTTTGATCCTAAGTTAAAAAATTAAAGTACAACAACTAGCAAAGCAAGAGAACGATGCTAGTCATGCAATACAACTAAAGATAGGATGAAAATAACAATTTACGAAACCTTGGGCGCAATTGACTTCCACTTCCAAACCTCTTATCCATCATTGAACATGCAACTTATTTACTACTTTCACTACTTGTTGTGAAGACTAAACTTCTATCCTTCTTAGATAGTAGTTTGCAAGAGTGAATTCGACATCTCTTGTCAAACCTCACCAATGACTCCCGTAGTCGAAACACGACTCAAGGTATCCCATTGATGGCATTTAGCACGAAGAATCAACAAGCTCGGCAACACTTATAAACACTACACCGTGTTTAAGCATTTAATCGATTTATGCATTTACACAAGATTGGTCAAGAACGATCAACATTCATAGACTTCTCTCATTTGCTACAAGCGACAAACATGACAAAGAGTTCAACATTATCATATTCACCTAGCAATTATCAATCCATCAACACAATCAAAAGCTCTAAATCATACTCATAGATTCCTATCAAGAAAGGGGGGAAATCAACCCATTTCCCCCAAACCCTAGCAAGCAATTCATACAAGTATTTCATATACTCAAGCTTTCAACAACATTAATGATATCAACAAACACATTCAATGCTCCATAAATGCACAATAGTAAGAGCAATAAATGAGCTACAATTTGTTCTTAAGACATGGGCTTGGAAGCCTTAGTCAATGGCTCCCAAGAGATAGATTAGCCACAAGAGTTCATGCTAATTAATGCTAAACAACTAATCATAAAAAAAAGTGAATTCAAGGATGAAAAAGGGAAGAAAAAGGGTTTGAAATAGTACTGAAATCGCAGTAGAAGAAGGTTATGAATTAGAGGAAAGAGAGTGTTGTTTATAGTACAAAGAAGATAAGGTGAAATTCTGGCCACCCGTTGGTCGCGACTCGCGACGAGGCCATCGTGACTCACGACGGGTGCCCGAATTTTGCATCATGTCTTTTTCTTCTTCTTGTGGCATGTAGTCATCTTCATAGTCATTCTTCTCAATCTCCAAGTCTTCAATGGCTCCAAAAATGGTCTTCAATGGCTCCAAAAATGGTCTTCAATGGCTCCAAAAATGGTCTTCAATGGCCTCCGGTCTTCATGTCTTCGAAGCAAGCCTTCAAAAGTCTTCGAAAGTGTGGTCTTCAATGGCCTCCGGTCTTCATTTCCTCCGTGTTCTTCCCTTGTCACACAAAATCTGCTTAGACGAGGTAAAAGAGCATAAAGTTTCTCTTACCCCCCCCCCCAAAGAGAATTTCAAGGTAAAACACAAGCTCTCAATAATAAAATAGCACAAAAGTGACCCAAAATAGTACTAAATTATGCATATAAAATGGACACATCATACATTTACAAATATAACAAAAAATAACTTAACCTCAGAAAGAAATAAGTTACTAATATTTATGGAATACCCAAAACATATTAGAAGAAATCTTGTAACAAAACCAAGGAAATTGAACAAATTCAAAAGATGATAAAATTATCTTTTTAGTTGTATAAAAAAACATGGCAACATAAACCTAGCAATTAACCTAGCATTTAAGCACACTAATACATGGTTCAATCAATAAATCTAACACTATACCATTTAATATCAATTCCCTTCCATCATATCAATTCCCTTGCATTATTTTATCCCCCCCACCCCCCCCACACACACACTATGAAGGCATCAAAAACCTAATACCATACGAACTTATCTTTGATTAAAAAACCTCACTTCAAATAGAATTCATAACAATCAAAATAGCCAAACCCTAGCTAGCATGAACAAAATCAAATTTGAGTTTGCTCATTTATGTTTGAAAATAATAAACCCTAGCTATATATTGAAGAGTACATTTACCTTTTTGATCAATCAAAGGGTACAAAACAATCCTTCATAGCTTCTACCTACATAACATAAAAAAAAACCTTGCTGAAATTTGAAAATTTAAGTGAGAAATTGGATATGAACAGATGTAGACATACCTCAAATCATCAAAACTTGAAATGGAAGATTCGGTGATGAAATGGATTAATGATTTGGGTTTGGAAGTATTTTTTTAGGGGAGAAAGAGGAGACATACAAGGTTTTTAAATGGAAGGAAATGGCCATTCAAAAACCCTTTATGAGTTTTTTTTATTCCCGATGGAAAGGGTTTCCGAGTTCAAAAAACTATTTCTGAACTCGTAAACACGTTCCCTCTTCTATATGAAAGACAAGAATGATTTTTGAGTTTGGAAACCCTTTTTAGGTTTTAAAAAAGGGAAAACAGGCAGATTTAAAACCCCCAAATCAAAATTGAAAACTTCATTCTCCAAAACCCGACATTCCCAAATTTCACAACCCAAAACTCACAGCCCCCAAAATTATAGTGACAGTGAGTCATAAGAGCATGACCTCTAGGTCAAAAGCAAGTGATCGGAGCCCCTCACAAATAGGTTCTTTCAAAAATTTCTTCAGTGATACCGTCGAGAAAAGGTATATTTCTTTTTTGAAGAGAAAAGTTATCAATTCAAAGGCTATATTAGTGTCAGACGTTGATAGCTTAGGACTAGGCTATTTGCTAGCTCATTTCAAAACCCAACATCAATAGAAATTACTATGTATAGATGATCCCGTTTATGTTGATGAAGTGGTTCAATTTTATGCAAATTTGGGTCAAAATAGAAACAACAAAGGTATGGCTAGGGTCAATGAGGAAGATGTATTTGTTACTACATATACAATTAATGCAACCCTAGATTGCCCCTACACCACTGCCAAGAAATTAAGGCTTGATGACCCCAATGGTTCCCTCGATATTTATCACACACATGTTTGACTGGCATGATCGATACTACTCCTCTTTGTCCCATTTCTATAGCTAGGAAATATTTTAAGAGGGTGGGAACCGATGCCAGTAAGGTGGAGAGTTTTGATATCGATGTGTTAACCATAGAGGAGCATCTTGTGTATGAGTAGATATGCCTTAATGTTTTCCCACAGGTGGCCATTCTTGTGAGTCTTCTATTGCTAAACCAAGGCTTCACCGTCATCTCATTCATTTGGATGGTCGCGCAGATGAAAAAGAAAGATCTTCATTTTAGTGGTTTAATAACGACTATGCTAAAGAAGGTGGGCATAATTCCTCAAGATAAGCCTCTTCGCCAGGAGTACTATGATAAGAGGTGGTTCCAACACAAAAACCTCCATCGAGACTTTGACGGCTAGTGGTTCTTCCATCCATTACCTGGTTAAAAAGCTAAGATTTCCAAGAGGGCTCACGAAGCAGAAGCAAAGATAAAAGAGGCATCGAGCTCTCGTAAGTGATAAATAGTTTAACTAAGTACAATTTTAAATATAGAATTTGAATTTCCATTTTATTTTTATCAATATTTATTTACAGGTATCGCCAGCGGTTGGAAGGCTATATTGAGCAAATACTTTGATTGTATGCATGGGAACTTGACCAAGACACATGATATGTTGACCCGTGCTCATTCCCAGCATGTCTTATTCTTGGAAGTTCAGGGCCTCCAATTGTAATTGACTGAAGATGATGAGCCGTCTAACTTTGATATAGTCTTCTCCGAGAGTGAAGATGATGATGGTGATAATGGTGATCATGGCGGGGATGGCTAGAACGTTTGTCAAGTTGATAAAAACATTGCTAGAAAAGGCTAGAGAGGAGAATCTAGCTTTGATAGAATACTTGGGTAGAAGAAAGGATTATTTCTTATGGATTTTTTGTGGTTTTTGGATTTTTTGTTATAATCTTTGGTAGTTGCATTGAGAACTTGAAGAATTAATTTTTTTTGAATATATGAACTATATTCCATTTTAAATTTTGTATGGAATCTCGTTATTTAAGGCATTAAATTTTTGCTATATTGTTGTAGTGGCTGGGAGGTCATCGCCGTACCTCTCAAAGTGAAATTTATAAGCCCTAAATGTTTCCTATCTACAACCCTAATCATGCAACAAACTAAGAAATATGGGTAAAAACTACAAAAGACAAAGCTTTGGGGGCAATTGATTTACATTTCCAAACCACTTACATATCCTTGAACTTACAACCTATTCATTAATTTTCCTACTTGTTGTGAAGATAAATCTTCTATCCTTCTTAGATAGTACTTCTAAGAGTGAATTCGACGTCTCTTGTCAAACATCACTAATGAATCCTTTAGTTAATAAATGGCTAAAAGTATCCCATTAATGACGTTAAGCACGAAGAATCAACAAGTTTGCACTACTGCAGGACAGGGGTATTTGCACCGGTAATTTAGGGCCAAAATACCGGTGCATATGTATAGGGGTGTAAAAATGTGAAACATTTTCACTGGTAAAATGAACTAGTGTAGATAATTATTTGCACCAGCATCTTAGGCCGGTGTACAAATTTTAAAATCACAGTATATCTGCACCGGTATTATTTGGAACACCGGTGTAGACATATGAACCGTCATAAAACCATGTTTTGTACACCGGTATTAAATATAACACCGATCTTTCTTTTGTAGTTGGAATATTGTTTTTTTTAACTGGAATAGATTGCACCGGAATTTCTTTTACACCGGTATTACTATACTTTATGCGCCGATATTATCTAAATAATGTAAAATAAATTATTTAAAATGTGATTTATTTTTACACTGGTACATGCATTTTATATCGGTGTAATATTTGGGCTATATTTTGCAATGCCCGATTTGTTTTTTGATGGTCCCTCCCGGATCATTTCCGGGACAATGACAACTAGAGATACTTGTGAACTATTATAAATTGGAAACCTTTGAATCAGTAAGAAATTTGAAATATTCGATTGCGAGAATATCGCTCGCAAAATACGCGAACATTAATCTAACTATGAAATAGAAGAAGTATCTTAGGCATGGAATAAAACAAAATAAAAAATCACACAACTTTAGTATAACCAAACACCATCCATAGAATTGTAATATCATCAGCTATTCAAAATAAACCATTAACCTATTATGTTGTTCTTATTATCCAGAAATTGCAATGTAGTGTTCGCTTACTACTGGTAGTCTCCGAGCCGAGCCGCACACCATCTCTTTGCTACACCTTGAATTTCGTGCACATGGCCCTTTGCCCTCCGAGAAGATCACTTAATTTCAAACTTACACGGTTAGTCAATAATGTTACGTTTACTAGAGATTAATAATAACAAATTTTGAGATGCAAGGTTTACCTCCAAGATATTATTTTTCTCTAACAAATTATTCTATGAAGAGCATGATAAAGTACCCGCATTGCCACGAACCATTCTGAGTTTGGTACTGCACAAGAAAGGTAAATGTAATTACTAACCCTAAACATATAATTTGAGGGATGAAATGACAGAATGACTTACCATGATGTTATTGATTTTCCAAGTTTAGTCGGGTTCTGGCTCCATCTTTCTCTTTCCAAGTAACCTTTTGACTGAGCATAGGGAGTGCTTGTATGATTGAATTGGTTAGGTGTTAGGAACGTGACGAATTCCGTAGCTCCTTTGCATGAAAATCTATGAGCGTGAACTTAGAACTTCTTGTGCATAACGTGTTGTGATTCTTGCTGGATGGGTATGTTGATGTTGAGTCATGTAATGCTATATGATAGAATGAGTGAATGATTCAATGACTTTCGTAACTTAGGAACAACCAACCAACCCCCCCCCCCATTTACATGCTTTTATGTGTGTGTATATATATCTACTCCTAACCTAATATCAACCATTGTGTGCTTAGACGCTTAGGAAGATCCCTCTTCTCCTTGGACGACCCCGATTTGCCGCTATCTACCTAGTTGTAGAAAGTAAGCAAAAAGGGCTTATAAATTATCTTTTGCATAGGGGGCGCGACGACCGCCCGCTATCATTTCTTTTAAAAAAACCTGGCCCAACAAGGCCCTTACAAAATCTCTATATGAATGCAACGATCCCTTGCCCATATTGTTAAACCATTCTTGAGCTTTTCCTCGGAGGTAACTCCCTTTCAGCTTACATGTTAGATATTTGTTGAAGTCCCTCAAATTCATAAGACTAAAAATGGTATGTATGAACTCCCGAGGGTTAGAATCTCTACTGTGCGTGGGGAGCCCCTTGGGTATTTTTCATATCGCTGGGCCATCAAGGGGCCATGATTAAAGGACTGAATGGGAAGGCTGCGACGTGACCCAAAGCCCAATTAACCTGTCCAGCTCCCTTGTGAGAGCATTGCTCGACTCGTCTCCTATCCACAGATCTCTATATTCGCTTGGCCTCAACAAAGCGTCGATACTAGGTAACTAGTTCCAGGCCATGTATCCAGGCCGCGATCCTCCCACAACAGAGATGTGATATAGCTGCTGCTATCTCTGATGATAGGGGTCATATGAAGGGATCCCTGGTTGAGGCCATGAATGCATATGGTTATCATAACCTAGGTAATACCATGTTGTCCAGACCATCGAGTAAGGGATCACCTGGTTCAAAATGTGAGGTACTGAAACAGGCATCGAATATAGAAATGTTTGCCCATACTGGGGAACGTTAGTTGAGACCAATCTTAAGCCCCTATCTCCATATCCGCTAGGTAGAATTCTCTTAGGGTAGCCTGCAATTGGAATCTTGGCTACAATTCCAAAGGCATCGAAGGTGAGGGCACCACCTGCTGCTGGACCCTCCTCTAATAAAGCATTGGAGGCTCCACCTAATAGCCAGCCGATCTAAGGTTTTGAACTAATTGTGCTAGGTCCTGATGTGATAGGGTAAACATGATATCCGTGCCCCTTGTCACTTGAGCAGCCCCTATCTTTATTTCTACTTGCAATCCACTGTAGCTTCTGTGAACTGTGGCTCATCCTCCCTTTGTCGGTGCGCTTGGCTTTGTGATGTAAGGGCTCTGACGCCTCCTACCCAGGGCTCAACGCTGAACTCCATCTGTCTTGGAGGTACGGTAGCTTCAATATGAGACCCCCTCTGCTACCTTTGTTGACAGGATCCGATCTCAGACTACATCTGGGAGTCTATTACCAACACTTGAGGGGGAACGATTCGATTACATCTTGCTCCTGCATCCCTTCCTTCTCCGGTAGGGAGATTGTACTTCCTCGCCGGCGCCTAAGATCTTGCCTCTTAGACGTTCACTTCTACGCAAGGTGTTTACTATAGAGATGGACATAAACAACAAAAAATTTGCAGACCTGACTAACGATGCCTGAACACCAAGTTATACACACCAAGTTTCCTCGGTGCCTAAACGTTGTATAATTTCAACATTTTAAATAGTTTTATTCGACAAATTGCACATACTTAATGGAAACTGCTGTAACATTTGCAGAACTCTAAAATTTAAATTTTTGATATTTTGCAGCATGTGAGCGTCAAGGAAACATGGTGTGTTAGTGTTTAGCATGGTGTGTTTAAAATTAACACATAGTTAGTGTCAAAAACATAGTTCAAATACGGTTATACAACCGCTTCAAAAACCCTAACCCAAGGATTGGTGGCTTTATATTTTCTCCTAAAATTTACAAGGAGTATGCGTATAAAAAACTTTGGAAAAATAACAAGAAGAGGAGAAAGGAACCTGAGGGTCCCACAGAAGGCCCTCCCTTCGAGACCCTTATTAGTAGTTCTAGGCACTCAGAAGCCTTCGAAGGTGCCTTAATATAACTCTATTTCTTCTGTCTTTTACGCTGTTGCATTTATCTTTACTGATGTTGTTCTTCTATCTTTTTCTTAGTAGGTCTCGTTGACGGCTTGAGGATTAAGAAGACCATTCAAAGAAGGATCAGGGTCACCTTAAAGGGACCCATATCCCCTCAAACTAGACTTCCACACTTCCTGTGGGTAATGGAAGGGCTACCTTGGCCATGGGTGATGGCCAGCCGCCCCACACCAGGAATGTTTTCCAGAGGCGGAGGCAGATGGTGGCAGTGTTGGGAATGTCCCCCAACAATCATTAATATGAGCGAACGGTGGTAATGGTGTCAACATTCACCAACAATCAGCATCTCAGACACCCCCATTCAATTGATGCGGTGTCTATATCTAGCATTCTGACTCTGGATGAGCATCATCTCGTGACCATGGTCGCTAATCCTCAGGTTATCCTTCGTTCCATTGTGAAGTCCATTATAGCAAGTTTTTTCCAGCATTTGTCTAAGTGTAGTTATTTTGCTAGATCTCCCAGCACTTCCATGAGGCCGCTTAAAAGATGGCCGCCTTTGCCCACGCTTTTACAGTTGGTCGTGGTTCCTTTCAAGAAAAGTTAGGCCGGAAAGATGTTGAAATTTTGGAAATGAAGAGGCTGCTCCAAGAGGAGAAGAGGGTGCACTCGAAGAACAAGAAAGCCTTGGAAGAGGAGAAGTTGAAGATGGCCAATTTTGATATCGAGAAGCATCAATGGACGGTAGAGAAAGATACCCTCGAGAAAAGGGTCCAACCTGTTGAGAACCCAGCTGAGCAGGCTCAGCTGCTCGAGGCATTTAAAAGCAAACTATTGAAAAGTTCCGAGTTACTTCAATTATTCGTAGACCTTTTAAAGGTGGCCAGCACCTTGGTTTCAATGATCTGGCTAAGGAGTTCCTGAAACCTCAACTGTCTGCCTCCCTGTTCGAAAAGCACACTAAGCAAGTGAACAAGCTGATCAAGCCAGAGCTCGAGGCTTCCCTAGATGCACAATGGGATGAGGTGATCAAGAACGATGGCCTTTTCTTTGCCCTGATGAATTGCATTAGGTCCAAAGGGTAGTTCTTCACTGCTCAGGGGATTTGAGTGATCTCCCTACCCAAGGCCACATATGCATCCTCCGAGCAAAACTCAACTAATACCAGCGTGGAAGAAATGATAACATCCACCTCGAAGGAGGATAACTGTAGGGTTTTTTATTGATTGTTACTCTGTCAATTTGGGCCTCATGATGTAATTTTTTATGCTTTGATATAAGAAATTTTTTAAAGAATTTTTATAACTTTTTAATTAATTTTATCTTTGTTTTTTTCTCGTAGTTTAACTCATTGAAAAAGGTGTTAGAAGATCTTTGTGAGGAGCTTTCAAGTTCTCAAAAAGATTTGAGTGAGACACATAAACAACTATTGAAGGCAACACGAGACTTATCCATCTGTAACCAAGAGAAGGAATCTTTAAAGGACAAACATAATTAGCTCGAAGCTGAAATGAAGCTATGGCAGTCCAATGACCATCCAACTTTTAAGGGGTTTTTTAGGGACTTCTTGACCAAAGAATTTAACGGGACATATCCTTTGGAGGTGTTCAAGGATCGTGATCCCATGGATAAAGGTTTTGAATAATTAGTGTGCCAAATACATCTAAAGTTTGGATCTCTGAACTCGTGTGTTGCTAATGTAGCTAGGCTTTCAGTAGTGGAAGGGTGCCTAATTGGTTGGTAGGAGAAAATGCAAGTTAGTGGCCCAAAGGGAGTTAATTTCCTAACAGTACCTGGTGGCGCAAAGCAAAATTTCCAGTCTTGAAGAGGAAGTACTCGCCTGGAAGATAACTAGCGAAGACCCCCTCTCTTCAAGCAAGCCCCTAACAAGGAACATCTATGTTGGGGATGGTTCTCTAATAGAATCTCTTTTATATGAGAATACATGACTCACGGGGGAGATTGAGGCCTGGAAGTTGCAGGTCAAAGACATCGAGGAGCGTATTGCCGATTTTTAGGAAAAGATTGCTGCCCATGAAGTGAGCCTCCATGCCCACATGCTTTCTCATGGAGTTACAACTTCATATTTAATTGGAAGTGATCAGCTTCCAAAATTTCTACTCAAGGCCACTCAATAATGGATTGAGGAAGTCAATGTCCATGAGAATAAGACCCCTTGCCAGAAAAATACCTTTAACCTTATTCTTGATTGGTTGGCGGAATTGAAGGTAAAGGGTTTCACCCCCTCAATTTATTGTTCCACTCCTCAATCACAAAAATCTGCTCTTAGGAAAGTTGAGAAAAATCCTGCACCCTCGAGCAAAGCTGCCAAGGGATCTTTCACAAAACATCGCAGGAGTGTCAGATCTTCCTCGAAGGGCCCGCTTAACCCCTCCATGAAGAAGAGGGGTAAGACCATTGCTCCTATAAATTCTGTCAAGTATCCCAAGGAAGAACAAGTGATGGATATTCGGAGAGTCACTGGCATCAAGATGGAAAAGCTCAAACTACTGGAGGCAAAGGTGAAGGGGGTAACTACTTCCACTAAAGATCTGTTTCAGGAGGGGTTTCCCCCAGCTAAATGAATGAACGTTGTATAACATTTGGTACCAAAAGTGTACTTTTATATATTAATGATGATGTCTAGGAATGTTTCATTCTCGCTCCTAGAAAATGCAAGTTGAGTTCCTTGACGCACTTTTTGTTAGTGTTAGTGAGCTTTTAACAATTGTAACAGGATTTGAGTTGCATGTGCGTATAATTCTTTGTAAATTTTAAGTTCCAAGTATTTGTGCCACATGCAAATTTCTCATGTAGAAATGTTATGATCATCTTCGATAGGTAGGAATTGAAAATTTCAAAGACACAAGCGTTTTACCCAGGTTCGGTGTTTCCACCTACATCTTGCCAATTTTCTCCACTAGCTCATGATTTTGGGATTACAAAAGTAGCACATGAGTGCCGCTTAAAAGAATACCACTCGAACTCAGCCTTGGATGGAAACATTTCCTAGAGTGCTGCTTAAGAGAAATCCACTCGAACATCCTCTAAGTTCTGCTTAAGAAAAAACCACTCGAATCATCATCTAGAGTGTCGGTTAAGAGCAAACCACTCGAATCATTATCTAGAGTGCCACTTAAGGGTAAACTACTCAAACATTAGTCGTAGCTAGAAATATTATCTAGAGTGCCGCTTAAGAGAAAACCACTCAAACATCAGCCGTAGTTGGAAATATTGTCTAGAGTGCCGCTTAAGAGTAAACCACTCGAACATCAGCCATAGCTGGAAATATTGTCTAGAGTGCCGCTTAAGAGTAAACCACTCGAACATCAGCCGTAGCTGGAGATATTGTCTAGAGTGCTGCTTAAGAGCAACCCACTCGTCATAGCTGGTAGTACTTTCTCAGGTTGGTGATGTTCCACCTTCTTGGTACTCAAACCTCATTCATCTCTTTGAGGGCATAACTTCCTCTTGGATGCGATTCGATAACCCTGTAGAGTCCTTCCCAATTTGCAGCTAACTTCCCTTCATGCTCCTTTCTATTTTTCTCATTTTTCCTCATTACTAGGTCTCCCGGGTTGAACAACACCTTCTTTACCCTCTTATCATGGTACCTTCTGACTTGTTCTAAAACTTTAGCCTCGTGTAAAGAAGCTAATTCTTTTTTTTCTTCCACGATGTCCAAATCCAAACATCGTTTTTACTGATTACTTATCTCATCTATAGCAGCCATCATCCTTGGGCTAGGAACACCTATCTCCACAGGAAATACCGCCTTGGAGCCATATACTAGGCCATAAGGCATTTCACCAGCAGTGGAAGACTCGGTTGTTCGATATGCCCACAACACATAGGTAATTCCCATATCCAATTACCCTCTGCTCCCTCAAACTGGGATCGTATGCCATTCACTATCGTTTTGTTGGTCATCTCCACTTGTCCATTATCTTTGGGATGGTAAACTGATGTCACATTTTGCTTAATCTAGTACTCCTTGCACCACTTCTTGAAGGGATCTTAGGAAAATTGTGTTCCGTTATTTGCGATGATCGTCCTTGGAATTCCAAAATAACATACAATAATCTTCCAGCAAAAGGAAATAACTGTCTTGCCCCTTAAGTTCATCAAGGGCTCAGCCTCTACCCATTTTGTGAAGTAGTCAATCATCACTCTTAGGTATCAAAATTTTCCTGGCACTTATGGAAAAGGACCCACCAGGTCAATCCCCCATTTATCGAAGGGACATGAACAGGTCAATCCCCTCATCTCCCTGGTGGCTTGCGCGTACTCCCTCATGAACCTCTCTTATGAGATAATCAGCTTCTTGGGGGTTAATGCACCAAAGCAACGGCTGCAAATGACCCCTTCTGTATAACACTCCTTGAAACACATACATTGGAGCTTTCAACCTTACCTTTCTAGCATCAACTTCATTTTCTGGCAAGACACCCTCTCAAAGGTATGCCACGAACGATGTCATCCAGATGTCTTCCACTTGCACCACTATAACTATAATTTCTTTGAAACATCGTTTGTCCAAAGTTTCCATGAGTAATTACTTCTAGGATTGGGTTCCCAAATCTGAAGAAGCGAGCTTGCTAAGAGCATCTTCTTTATGATTGTTTTCCCTTGAAACATGCATTAAAGTGTAAGATTTAAAAGTTTCTAATAGAGTTTGGACTACCTCAAGGTATTTTTTCATGTTGAGCTCTCTGGCTTCATATTCCCCATTCACCTGTTGAACCACGATTTAAGAACCAATGAAAACCTCCAAGTCCTCTACCTGTAACACCCTTGCTAGGCGCAATGCAGTTATCAGTGCTTTGTACTCAGCCTCATTGTTAGTTGCTTTGAATGCAAAGTTCAACGCATAAGGGTAATCCTTGTCATTGGGGCTGGTTAATAGAACCCCAGCTCCACTTCCTCCTGAGTTTGACGAACTGTCCACATATAGCTTACATACCTCCCGTTTGCTCCCGTCCACCTCTCCAATGGTGTCCTAATGCTCAAGGGGCTCCGTAGTTTCCACTATGAAGTCTACTAGCGCTTGAATCTTAATTGTAACTCGAGGTTGATACTGGATGTTGTGTTCTCCCAATTTCACTACCCACTTCATCATTCTTCCTGAGATCTCTAGTTCAACAAAAGTTTCCAAGTTGGATGGTTCTTGAGCACCACTATCATGTGCCCCTGGAAGTAGGGTCGCAGTCTTCTAGTTGTGTGTACGAGGGCTAGAATCAACCTCTCAAGGATAGTGTACCTTTTCTTCGGACCTTGCAAGTCACAACTGACAAAGTAAATCTGGTGTTGCACCTTTTCTTTCTCTTTTACCAAGGCCACGCTAATTTCCAAAGACGATGCAAAAATGTGCAGATATAGTTTCTCATCCTCATTTGACTTCACCAGGGTAGGAAGTTCCCAAGTGCTCCTTCAACTACTTGGATACCTCATCGCATTTTTCGTTCCTCTCAAATTTCTTTGCCCTTTGAAGGACATCAAAGAAGGGTAGGTTTTTCTCTGCCCCCTATGATAGGAACCTACTTAACACTACTAGAGACCCTGTGAGCTTTTGCACAGCTTTGATCGATTGTGGAGTTCTCATTCACATCAAAGCTTCGACCTTCTCTGGCTTTACATCAGTACCCCTCTCTGAGACTATGAATCCGAGGAATTTCCCTGCTCCTACACCGGTAACACATTTGGACGGGTTCAACTTTAAGTAAGCCCCTCGAAGCCTACCAAATGTTTCTTCAAGGTCCTTTGAGAATTCCCCATGACTTCTGATTTTGACGACCATATCATCCACATAAATCTCCATATTCCTCCCTAATTTCCCCATAAACAGCTTATCAACCAACCTCTGGTAAGTAGCTCCAGAATGTTTTAACCCAAATGACATCTTCTTGTAATAGTACGTACCCACATCTGTAATAAATGATGTTTTCTCCTTGTCATCTTCTGACATGAGTATTTGGTGATACCCTTTATGCGCATCAAAGAAGGCCAAAATCTGATACCAACTTGTCGATTAGTGGCAACGGGTAACTATCTTTGGGACATTTATTCATAAGGTGATAGGTTGACCAGACCGCTCGAGCCTAGCATATCCATGGCCTTCTAAAAATCACATTGTAGGGGAAGGGGCATTCATGACAGTGAAATTACACCTGATAGTTACCCATTTTCACCATCCGCTACGTGAAAGGTCAGGATTATCTCTCCTAGTAGGAATATCAGGTATCCTGTGAATTCAGATAAAGGTGAGATTGAATTTTTCAAGTTGTCACACCCTATATACAGCTGATCAAAGAAATTAGAAAACATCACTTCTACCCCACTTCAGTCATCAATGAATACTCTTCTTATCAATGATGTTCCAATATTTGCCCAAATTACCATAGGATCTGCTTGAGGTGTTCGATCTAGCACTGCAACCGCTTCCAAGAAAGTGACCATCTCGTCCGGTCAAAACCTTTTGTGGTTGGGCACTCCCGCAGGGACCTTTCGAGCCTCTGCCTTTATCACGAAATTTGAAGATCTCTCTCCCACCATTTCGTTGATGGCATTGATCACTCTTCGAACAGGTGAGTTTTCCCTGTTTTGGTTATCCTGATTGCCCCCTTGTTGCTCCTGGGGTCTTTCTTGCCTTCCCTCTTTCCCCCTGTCTCAAACCACCTGCTCTTGAGGTCTTCAGTCTCCTCTACCCCTATTGTTTTTATTGTTCCTTCTATAAGGTTGTCATTGGTTCATTGGAGGCCTTGAAGGTGCAGCCTGATTCCGGAGCCCTTGCCCTCGAAACTGTCCTTCCCGCTCACACCTCTCGATCTCCATCCTTAACTGCATGTAGTTATTTGTATCATGGTCGTAATCCCTGTGATGATCACAATACCACTTTGTTGCTCTCCGAGCCACCGCCGAGTTAGTAAATTCTGCGAAGGTAGGGGTGGTTGGAACAATCCTCGATGTATACTTAAGATCTGTGTGAGGATTCTCCTTCAGAGTATCGATGGAAAATGAGCGTATCTCTCGAATAGAGTTCTAATGGGCTAGACTGGCCTTTTCCTTCTAGGGTCAACATTTCTTCCCATTTTCTCTATAAGGCTATCTCTTTTCTTTCTAGGTGCTTCTTCTACCCTCAAGTACTTCTCTACAACCTCCTGAACTTTTTTGCAAGGTCTTAGGGGTATTAGTACTTAGCTTCTGGTATAATTCCAGGTCATGTATCCCCAGTAGGTACCCCTGTATCACTTTGTTCTCCGTTTTCTCTATAACTCCTAAGCTCTCATCCATATATCGCTGATAGAAAGCCTTCATGCTCTCCCATGTTCTTTGCTCTGTCTAATAGAGCTCTAATAAAGTTTTTGTGAACTTCTTCTTCTACGCATACTGGCTCAAAAATGCTCCACTAAAGTCTCGATATGATCAGAGCAAGCCCTTTGGCAACTTATTGAACCACTCTTGTGCCTTTCCTCACAGGCAACTTCCTACCAGCTTACATGTCAACTTCTCATCAAAATCCCTCAAACTCATCAAGCCCGGGAACATCTGGATGAATTCTCGAGGATCGATCTCACCACTGTATGTGAGGAGTCCCTTCAGAGGTTTTACTTCTATTGGCCATTAAACCCCCGTAATCATCGAGCTGAAAGGGCACCCTACAGCTTGGCCCAAGGGCACGATCAACCTATCCAAATCCCTTTTTAAGGATTCACTTGCATCTGAGGGGGGCTCCTATTACCCCCCATTGGGTTTAGCCCTCTGTCATGACCTCCCATTTGTGGTGGATAAGGAGGTTGAGCCACCCCGTACCCAGGGTTTGTCTAAGGTTGTCCTAAACCCGGGTACGATGGTGCTTGTGGTAACTAGCCATAGGGATTGTAAGGCCCCTGACTAGTCATCATTCCTTGAATTCCTATAATTCCATGTCATTGAATGCTAAAAGATTCCATCATCCCATATGTCATCCATTTCTTAGCCAAGTCGAGGGCAGGAATGGACGGGGCTAGTGGGGCAACAAATATACTGGTCCTTGTGACTAACCTCGAATGGAAGGTTGTGGCCTAGCTTGCAATGGCTCTCCAACATATGTATGATAAGGGTAGGATATCGCAGGCTAAGAAGCTCATCCCATAGTTATTTCTACAGGTGAGGGTGGCAGTACCACATGCATGACTTTGTCATCCCTTGGAGGGGGTGTAACTCGATACCCTACCGTAGCTAGGACCTAAGCTGCTCGCTCTACATCTTGGGATGGGGTTGCCCTCCTCGCATTCAGGTTACCTTGCATGAGCTAGCTATAGGCTTCTATATAAGAGTCTCCCAAAGCATTCGTAAACCTTCCATCCCTCGGGCCAGCTGCCCCCTTGAGCAATGACTCGAGGTTTCTCTGTTCTTACTTTTCAATCACTTCCAGTTTCCTCGATGGCCTCGAAACATCCTTCTGTGTTAGTACCATGGTACTTGCAATGAATACTACTGAAGTTTACCCCCCTTCGTGGTCCACTATTGGAACAGGCTCTGCACGCAACTCAGTTCCTAATACTCTATGTATCTCCTGAGGATTAGCCATGTTGGTGTCCTTGACACGAGCTTCGTTACCTACTCTTGAATCCTTTTGTTCTTGACTTTTGAGAAGCCCTAGTTTCCGTATTCTCCCACCTTTACGGAGATTGTGCTCATGTACCTATCAACCTTAATCTTTCACTCCTTCGAATAACCATGGACATAAACCCTCAAAACCCTTGATCTGGCTTAATCATCCCCAAAGACGGTGCCACTTGATGCATCTCAAACTATCGTCCAGTTCTTGGGCTTGAGCTCCTCTCGAACAACTTGCAACAAAATTGTCCCTGGGGGTTCCAGGGGTCAGTCTTCCAATGCCTAAGTCTATCCAAAAGTCCAATGTGATTAAGACATAATGAATTATGAATAAATTCGTACCTTGTATTTATACTATGGGTCCTAAATAACTGCTTCCTTAATTGTTTCCCTTAATTCCTCATAAAGATGATAATTATTATAGAGTATTAAATAATACCTGATTTGGGTCGCCGCATCTATAGCCCAATACCCATCTCAGGGTCAACATCTATCAAGGATCAATGGAAGCGCTTAGCCACTTTGTATCAAAGGCAGTAGAGAAGCATTTTTCACTTTTTGAAATGTTAAGAAAGGTAAGAAAATTCAACTAGACTGAAGACTGTCAGAGAGCATATGATGGGTTAAAAGACCAACTTCAAGCGTTACCAATGTTAAAATCACCCACACCTAGAGAGACACCGTACTTGTACTTTGCAATCTCACAAAACGATGTCAGCTCGATGTTGGTTTTCTAGGAAGGACAGAAGTAGGTTCAAGTTTATTACATCGGCAGAATCCTGCAAAAAGCTGAGAAGGCTTACATGCCAGTAGAAAAGTTAACCTTAGCCTTGGTCTATTCAGCACGAAGATTGAGAATGTATTTTCATAGTCATTGCATAGTAGTTTACACATGGTTTCCAATCAAGAACATCCTCACTAAGCTAGATTCTTCAGGTAGATTAGCAAAGTGGGCCCTAGAACTAGGTCAATTTGAAATACAATTTCAACCTAGAACAACGATCAAAGCTCAGGCGTTAGCAGACTTCATTGTAGAAATGATAAGCAAAGAGACACAGAGGACAAGCGTATACCAGAGTTTGAAAATTGACAAAGGAAAGGCAAAATGTGAGGAGGTTACTTGGACGTTGTTTGTTGACAGCGCATCCAGTAAGGAAGGTTGCAGAGCATGATTGCTTTTGGTAGAACCAAATGAGGGCGAACACAGACACTCATTACAATTCAAATTTTTGCTCACTTACAATGAAGCAGAATACGAGGCTCTAATGTGTGGACTAGATCTCACTGTCACAATGAAAGTTAGAAGTGTTTGAGTGTCCAGCAATTCGCTAATTGTAGTCCAACAAGTGTAAGGTGAATATGAGGTGCGAGAAGACCAGTTGATGAAGTATTTAGATAAGGTGTAACAGGTTATAGCCCAGCTTGAATATTTTGACATACAACACATCTTGCAAAGTGAAAACACATCGGTGAATGCATTAAGCAAGCTAGCAACAACATGATTTTATCCCCTTAGTGAGCAAGGAGTCGTCATCATGGAAGTCATCCCAGTCAGAAGCACCATGTCAATGATTGTGTTAACAATCCAAGGAGATGAAGTAAGCTGGATGACTCTGCTAGTGTATTTCTTTGTGAAAGGGACTTTTCCATAAGATAAGATGGAGGCTAGAAGGTTGGAGTTGCGTTCTACTAATTATGCCTACGAAGATGGGCCCTTGTACAATAAAGGCTTCTTTTCTCCATGGATAAAATGTGTACGACCAACAAATACGATTGAGATTTGAAAAGAAGTATGGAGGCCTATGTGGAATGCATCATGGAGCTAGAACGATAGCTAAAAAGATAATCAGAGAAGGATACTACTGGCCAACTATGTTCAATGATGCACACAACTTTGTCCTCAAGTGTAGGAGTTGCCAAATCAATGCCTCATTGTCGTACAAGCCGCAATCAACTTTGATAGGAGTCTATGGAGCCTGGCCATTTGATAAGTGGGGGATAGACTTAGTTGGACCATTCCCAAGGGGAGAAAGCAATAACAAGTTCTTTATTGTAGCAATCGACTACTTCATGAAGTGAGTGGAAGCTAAACCGTTAGGACATGTCATAGCCAAATCCACTAGGAAATTTGTATGGAAAAATATAGTAAGCCGCTTCAGTGTGCCACATACCATCACCGTGGATAATGATAAACAATTCACAAGTAAGGTGTTCAACGATTGGTGTTTGAAGCTCATAATTCTTCAAAAGTTTACCTCAGTGGCACATCCTTAAGCTAATGGCCAAGAGGAAGTGACAAACATGACCATAGTTCAAGGGATACAGAAAATACTGGAAGGAAAGTGAATAGGATGGGTAGACAAGTTACCAAACACAATATGGTCGTATAGACCAACTATTTGAGAGCCAATGGGAAAGACGCCATACAATTTGGTGTACGATACAAAGCAGTTATACCCATAGAAATTGGAAACTCAAGCCCTGGGATAAGAAATTACAAGGAGATGGACAACTCAAATGTGATGAAACTTAAACTGGAGGAATTGGAGGAACACAAAAATTTGGAAACACTTTCAGATGCTAAATACAAAGAAAGAATGACAAGAGCGTACAATCAGAAGGTGAAGGAAACATGATTTCATATTGGTGATCTAGTGTTGAGGAAGAATGAAGCTAGCCTAACAGAAGAACGAGGAAAGATATTCCTGAAGTGGGAAGGACCCTACAAAGTCACGAAAGCTCACAAGTCCAACATCTACAAATTGCAAAGAATGGATGGCACAACAGTCCCAAACACGTGGCATGTGATCAACTTAAGAAAGTTTTATGTCTAAGAAGAAGACAGCTAACATCAACATGTATAGATACCAGGACATTATCCT
This sequence comes from Rubia yunnanensis, assembly GCA_037428765.1. Lineage (NCBI taxonomy): Eukaryota > Viridiplantae > Streptophyta > Magnoliopsida > Gentianales > Rubiaceae > Rubia > Rubia yunnanensis. The sequence goes on along the minus strand of CM075068.1, from coordinate 48,812,435 downwards.
TGGTTTTTTTCATTCCATTGTTCCAACGTGATATCATCGCGGTCGCACTTATTTAATATAAAACCACTTTGATAGACCAATATCAAGTTTCACATTCTTTACTTGCACTGGTTAGAATACAATTTGTTTGTAACATATTAAGATTAAGTTACCTAGACTTTACTTGAAGAACGCTTCCCAATAAACCGCAAGCTATAGATCTTGCACAACTATCGATGCTTGCAAGTTTTGGGTTTGCAACTTTGCTAGTCAACAAACGCAAGTTATAGACCTTGCACAATTATAGATACCTTCAAGGTTTGTATCTTTCAAAATCAAACGAACGCAAGCTATGGATCTTGCACAACTATCGATGCTTGCAAGCTCTGGATCTTGCAACTTTGCAAATTAAACAAACACAAGCTATAGATCTTGTGAAACTACCAAACATTGCAAGCTTTAGATCTTGCTAACTTATTTATAATGAACGCAATCTATAGACCTTGCTCAAGAGTAGATTTGCTCATAAATACAGCATACACAAGAGGAATTACATAATCCAAAAGACTTCTCTGTAGTAGACAAGGAAGTCACACAAACAGCTTGATACTTAGCCAGTCAGAACAAAACAATAAAAGTAAGCCATAGAGCTTACATCTTCGTAGTTTATTAAATCCACCAACTTAGGTGACAAAACATCAACAAATTAGTTTCCTTAGTGAAGACATATGTACATGCTTCGCCAGGCCATTAGCAAAATTATTGAAAAATAACAAGATGAGTGTTTTAAGTTAGCATATCTATCTATGTCTTGAAGCCCATGAAGAAGACGATGATTTACCACAGTGATGCCCACACTCAGATTCATGATGAGAATGCTCAGTCCTACGATGATACTCTTTGGAAGCCTTTTCTTCACTAACCAAATGCTCATACCATCACTTCATTTGCAAATAAGAGGGATGGCATATAAAACCTCTTCACTCCATATGCCTAAGATGTTTAGCATAGTATGCCTTAAAATCAGTAATGGTACCAAACTCCTCTTGATCTAATAGCATACTCATGACGTCGAAAGTTTCTTCATATCTTTTCATCTTGGCCTTCAGGTCCCGTATTTCCTTTTCTAAGGATTGAATGTGCATCTGAACAGACTAAGACAAGTTGTTCTTTTGACTACCAAATTCCACGGTAAGATCCCCACGACTATAATAGCTTCGAGAAGATGACGGGAGAGCCTAGAGTTTGTCTTTATATTCAGCACAAACCTGCTCAAGTTGATGCACATATCTATTGGCGTAAAGCTTGTTAGTATCACTTCGTAGCCGTGTGTTAATAGCAAACTGCTCATCAAACTTTATCTGCCAACCAATGGCAGCGGCTGACAGATGATCGTATTCCTCCTACTTTTTCTTTAACCGATCATGCAAATCATCAATACGGATACATTTTTTGTCTATGATCGCTATCTTCTGGTGAACTTCGCATGTCTTATCCGCAGCATAGTTTCTAGCTTTCTCTCGCTGACGATGCATCTTAACCATGTTTAACTATTGCCGATAAATAAGATCATTCTGTTCGTTGCAAATACTTCTTAAATAGTGAACGGCATCCTGAGTCTCCTTCACAATCTTACCCCACTTTGTTTCAAGATCATGAACACCTAACAACATATACTTCAGACGAATGCCCATGGTTAATACCCATTCTTGAACACGAACATGAAGCTTGAGCGAACGCAATTACACAGCTGTTGATTCAAGGTCAACTAAACCACAAAAAATATCTTTGCCAAACGATGAAACATTATAACCATCAGGTATAAGCTTACTACAATGACATGAAGGGGGAGAAGGCGAAGTTGACAAGGATGATATAATTTTCCACCCAATGTGCAATGGAATAGAATCCACTTGGGACAAGCGGTCGGAAGAAATGAGCAAGAAATACTCTTTTTTTATATACGCTTAGTTGCTTCATTTAGATTCATTAGGCAGCATCCAAATTACGGAAAAAAAACATTGTCACAAGGATAACGAGCATAACAACCCAATATTCAACGCTTTTCAAAAACTTCCTGTCAACCAAAATATCAAAGCCCTACAAATAAATAAATTGAAAAACATTGGTCAAATTATAAATATCAGGCACATTGATCCAATCAGTTTCCAGTGATACAAAAATCATACAAACATACTCCAAAATATTGCCATAAATTACATAAAACAAACAGAATATGCTTCAAGTCTATGGCTCTTGACTAACTTTGGAAGGAGGTGATAGGGAAGTATTGACCACGATAGCAGCATCCTCCAAGCTAACAGGATGAGCGGGAACTTCGTTGTTTGACCCTCCCCCATGATGCAAGGCATCGTTCGCTATAGTATCTTGACCAGGTTGGCGATCCTCGGAGTTAGAAGAGTTGAAAGGAAGCTCCTCACAGTAATCAACCATACATTTCTTCAGATCAGCTACAGATGGATGAGTTGGCAGACCAGCAAGATAGGACAGCAGTGCAAAAGGATGGCCATCTTCGGAGACGCTCTTCACAAATCCATCATTTAGAATTTTGGTCTGTTCTGTCAAAATCTTCTCTGACTTGGCCAGCTTGGGAAACTTATCAAGCTTTGTGGTTAAATTCAGCATCATCAGCTCAACCAAAGCCTCGTAATAGCCAACATCATGAGATTTAGCTTAGATTTTCTTGAACAATGCATAAAAATAATTAGTCTTCAAGAGTCGGTTGACAAATAGCTGAGGGTATCCAGGTGAAGCGGGACCATTCATCTGCATCTCCTTTAACTAAAAGCAAAACTTTTCCATCTCTATTTCACCGCTCACAGCGCGCTCCACGGCAGCACGTGCTCGCTCCTTGGCACCCTTAGCAGCTATACTCAAAACACTGCACTAAGCTTTATTGGCCTGCAGCTCCGCGAGTATGGCTCCTTCCCCTTTACCAAAGCTATCAACTTGTTCACTGACACGTTCTAAGTTCTCACTAACCTTAATTTCAAAGAACACCAAGAGTAAGAAAGGTTATACGATAAGACAAAGAAATCAAATTATGGTAAATGCTTCAACATAACAAGAACATACCACAACCATGGTTTTTGAAAGGGGTAGCTTGTTGAGTGTAGCAAGAACAGTACCCTCTATCAACAAAAAAGAAGGCGGAGGAAGTTGACCAACGCGCCCCTTCTTCTTTGCAGGTTTCAAATCGACATAAGTATTTTCAGTTCGACCCTTGCGCCTTCTCTGCTGACCCTTCCCCTTGGGCTTTTGCTTACCATCCTCAGCGGTTTCTTTAGTGTGACAGCCAGATGCGATCTGCTGAGTACTTGTGTTAGAAGTAATCACTTCATGAGGAACAACCTCAGTGTTTTTGTCGCCCCCATTGGCCAATGTCTCTACCTCTTCATCCTAATAATCAAAAACTAACTTACTCTCTGTGGTGCATCCTATCAGTTTTATATCTGCGAAAAAAAAGTGGAGCCAATTAAATAAGAACGTGAACATAAGAAGCAATATAGGAGCACATAGTCAAGACAAGAAAACCAGAAATAACTAAGTGATCAGTGAGTTCAACACATTTCCTTAAAGTATGGTGAAGTGTGATAAAATGATGGCTGAGCAGTATTACAACCTCAAAATTGGCAGTTAGATGAGCACTAGCCTTAGGAAGCTTCGCTTTCAGAACACCGTAATTCTCAACTGAAAAGGTTGAACTACTATTGGGATCAAGTTTTATGTAGAAGAACTTTTCATGCCACGCCCCAAAGTTATTCAAGAACCCACTAATGAACTCAATGGTGGAGATCACAGGGTACAGAGTGAATTCATCAGGCAAATTTTTAATTTTGCAAAGATGGAAAAGGTTGCAGAATTAACCAGTAGAAAAGTCAACACCAGCCACTTCGCAAACAAGATAAAATAATACAAAGATAGAGACTTCTCTGGGATGCAACTGACACAGGCTGACTTTATAGTAAAAAACAATTACCAACACATGTTGGGGCAGAGGAAACAAAAGCCCAAACTTTAGGTAATCCAAATAACATGAGAAATAACCGAGAGGAGGAGTGTGAACACCCTCAGAAGGCTCATGTGCCTTAAGCTCATACGAGCATAAAAAGGATAAAGTATTTTTCAAGTCTTCAACGTAAGAATCTATGAGAAGGCTACTAATAGTGGAAAATCCAGCATGATGGTCGGAAACCTCCCCGGAATCAACATCCAATTCATAGGTGTTTGGAGAAGGAAGTTTGGGGTTGTTAGAGACATGTATCAGTAAGTTCAAAATCCCTAAAATAATGATGAGTGGGTATCAATTAAAGGACAAAAACCACAAAAATCGTATTTTGGCTGGAATCTAGAACAGAACGATGGAAAAACAAGAAAGAAAACCCCTCAATCACGGGGAAAGAAAGTTACACTACAAGAAGCACAGATTCATAGATTAAAAGCTTCAAATATTCCTTAAGAAAAAAAAAAAAAAAAAGAGACACAGAATAACTTACTGTTGTAGCACAAAATACAAGGGAAAACTAGGAAGAATATAGGAGATGGAAGAAGTCGAATGGATCTGAACCTACAAAAGGTATTAGCTATAGAAGCATATGAGCTAAAAGATAAAAGGAATGATGTGCAATCATGACTAGCTCACATAAAGTAGGTTACCTTTTTGGATTCTCGAGATGGCGGTGGCAGGAATACTCTGAATTGGGGAAATTTTCAAAAGCTTTAAATTCAATGTAATTATAGGGACAGGTAAGTGAAATGGCATCGCACTAAATTATGGAAGGATAGCGATTATGAAGGAGCAATCTCGGTTGTCAGATTGTAACGGATAAATTTCATAGGGATAAGAAATACTTTGAATTTTGAAATTCAAATGAACGCGTAAATCCAGGAAAGGGCAGCATACAACTAAGAAGCATTTAACAATTCACAAGAACAATTCACATTGCAACGCAAGTGAACATATTACAGCATATAATTACATAGCGAGATAATAGTTTCGTTGCCCAACTTATGAACCCGATCATTGCTTCGTGTAGAATTGACTTTGTGGTTGGGGGGCTTATGTTGTATATGTGGCCTAACATGCAAAGCTAAGGGCTGCCAGGCCTAGCCCAATGGCAAAGTCAAACTTGTTCAAGCCCAATTCATCGAAAACTTAAACACACACTATAGAGAATGTGGACCGATAAAGGAGGAACGAACAATGACCATGAAAGCCACGAACTGAGAAAGTAGAGATTGTGATACACCCCCTGATCCACTTTCCTAAAAATAGAAAAACACATTCAGACCAGTCTATAAATATAGCAAACGGACAAGAGGCTAAGGTAAGCATTACTACTCTGAGAAATTCTATTTCTTAAAGAGAAGACTGACTTGATCGTTGGAGGTACTCTTTTGGAATCACTTCTAGGACTGCCTTTGCAGGTGAAGGAACTCAAAGAGGTGAATCATGAAGAAGCTACCAGAACAACCACATCAGTTGCTCTTTCGGATTTTCAGCCTATATGGGCCTCCCAATTTTACCTAAGTTTCCCTTTTGGGTTTTCAACTTAGCAGGAATTTTTTTTCAAACAAAATAAATCAAAGTGGAGAATATGAACACTACAATACAATACAATACAATGAGATATGTTTCTCTCCCCCACACTTGAAACACAAATTGTTCTCAATGTGAACAAAAGGACAAGATAAAGAAATATGGGAGAAAGAAAAAAAATTCACAACTAGGACCTTTAAGGTCCTTTCTCTTGGTAGCACTGCTCACTCCTCAATGAATTTACTATCCTCCTTGATCTCAAACTCCATCCAATATGCAACCTCAACCCATCCATTACAAATCTACAACTATGCAAGTCTCGATCAACACTCACAAAAAGCAAAACTAGTTGTACTCCTAGATGGTGATTTTTATGGTAGTTGATTGTGGTGGTATTTTTGTGGCTCTGGGTAAGATTTTGAGGACATGGTTGAGAAAAAAAATTTCTGGAAAAAAACACTAGCCTAAGTTAAAAGCCCGGGTTGCCTCCCGAGAAGCTTTGCATATTTGAAGGTCATTGACACGACCCTAATGTTATCCATATGGTGAAGGTTTGAACTCCTTCACAATGAGCATCCAAAAGAAGAGAGATGGGGGGTACAAAAATTTCTGGAGGAGAGTTTTGTGGAGATGGAGTTGGTCTTAAAGGAGTTAGGTGTTTAGGAGGCTTAGCTTAGTCATTTGGCTCCTCTATTTTCTCGTTCAAGAATTCCTAAAGTGGTCGAGTTGGTTCATTTGGTGGGGATAGGGGCGGTGATGGCAATGGATGTAGCATAATCACCTCTTCCTCAACCAATAGTAAGACTCAGTGGGATGGTTGGAATGACAAATCCCACAGAACCTTGCATTTTGAGTCTCTCTTCTCATCATGGGTTCCCTCAAGGTAGTTGGGAGGTCTTCGTCGTACCTCTCAAAGTTACTATTTCTAAGCTCTAAATCCTTACTAAATATAATTAAGTAAATAGTGGCAAATCGGGGTCGTCCAGGAAGAAAAAGGATTTTCCTAAGGGTCATGCACATAAGGGTGGATATATACATATATGTATATACATACATGTATATATATATGTATATATATACATGTATATATGTGTATGTATGTACGTGTATACGTGTATACGTACATACGTGTATACGTACATACGTACATACGTGTATACATCTATACATACATACGTGTATACGTCTATACATACATACGTGTATACATCTATACGTACAAACGTGTATACGTCTATATGTGTATATGTGTATATGTGTATATGTGTATATGTATATATGTGTATATGTATATATGTGTATATGTATATATGTGTATATGTATATATGTGTATATGTATATATGTGTATATGTATATATGTGTATATGTATATATAAGCAAGTAAAGACAAGACAACTAACAAGGTCAAGTAACTATGCTAAACATGCAACAAACTAAGAAAAAGGGGTAAAAACTACAAAATAAAAAGCCTTGGAGGTAATTGATTTTCACTTCCAAACCTCTTTTCTATCCTTGAATCTACAACCTGTTCATTACTTTAACTCTATGTTGTGAAGATAAATCTCCTTCTATCCTTCTTTGATAGTAGTTTGCAAGAGTGAATTCAACATCTCTTGTCAAACCTCATTAATGACCACTTTAATAGAGAAACGGCTAAAGATATCTCATTAATGGCATTGAGTACAAAGAATCAATAAGCTTGGTAACACTTATAAACACTAAATTGTGTCTAAGCATTGAACCAATTTATTCATTTACTAAGATTAGTCAAGAACGTTCAATGTTCATAGGCCTCCTTTTTTCTACCTTAAATAAACATGACAAAGAGTTCAAAATCATCACATTTATCTAGCAATTATCAAGTCATCAACCCAATTAGAAGCTCTAACTCATGCTCTTGGATTCCATAGCAAAAGAGGGGAAACTTAGCTATTTTTTCCAAACCCTAACAAGTAATCATACAAGCATTTCATATGCTCAAACTTCCAACAACAATAATGATATCAACAACACACATTAAGAGCTCATAAATGCACAATAGCAAAGGAAATAAGTGGATAGAAAGGATTCTCAAGACATGGGCTTGGAAGCCTTAATCAATTGCTCCCAAGTACAAAACTAACCTAGATAATGAAAACCCATAAAAAATCTACATGAATTCATGGAAGAAGGGAAAAAATTAGAAAAGATGAAGAAAAACTAGGGTTTTGAAGCTCCAAGTCGGGCTTAGAGAAGTGGGGAAGAAGGGGGGGTTATTTATAGTCTAATTTAGTCAAGAAAAAGTCAAAAAGTTGTAGAAGTGTGTGGGCTGCAAGTTTTGCATCTGAGGGATGCTTTTGCCCCTTATTTTGGGTGCGCGGGCGCCCGCCTAAGTGATCTGGCCACTGCCTGTCAGTCTCTTTTTTCTTCAACTTCTTTGCACTACTACGGGTGAACTGTCGATCCGATTTGGGAGTTCTTGTAGTCAATTTTATAGTGTTCAAGATGATGAATCCAATGGTACCACTCTTGAAGGCTGGTTCTTCTCGGATTATTCTAAGAACTTGATCTAAACTTCCAGGTCACAATCTATCAGCTTCTTTGTCTTCCTTCTTCGGCCCTTAAATCTTCTACCACGTTTTGACTTGTGCCCGTCAATCTTCCACCATCCTTGAGAATGGCCTTTAGAAAACCACTCCCAAGTGCTTACAAGCAATCTACAAATTAAGCTCACAAAAAGGAATCTAGATGCTCGTAAGGACAAAAAATTCATTAGACTAAAAATACGGTACAAAATGAAGGATTTAGATATGAAAACCAAAATCGGTCATCTAAACCCCTTATGATGTAAACATACCTAAATCTATAAATCTTCCAACAAAAATATAATAAAAGAGATATTAAATGCTTCGAAAAATACATGTGATGCTCGCTTCATTATGCATGTGTTAACCATAGCATTCGGCATAATAATTGGCTTATTTTATATGTTGGATTGGTAATATTAGTTGAGTTTACGTGACAAGGATTTTAGATGGACATGTTTGATTTTCTTGTCTAAATTCTACGTTTTGTAGACTTAATTGGTACTAATGGACATCTTGTATCCACGGGCACCTAGATCTTCCTTTGTGATCATCCTTAGTAGGTTGCTCGTTGGTACTTTTCGTTACATTCTATGTGAAGGCCATTCACAAGGAAGGTAGAAGAGGCAAAGGCCATTTATATTAGAATGGTAGTAGATGAAGGCCACGAGCGTTAATTTGTGGCAGTAGAATGATAGAGCCAAAAGCGGCATTGGAGTTCAAAATGGCCAAGGAAGAAATGGAGAATCGTGGCCTGAGAATTGCACCAAATTCTGGGAATGATCCAAGAAAAACCATCCTTCAAGGTAGGTTCCACTGGATTCATCTCCTCGAGAACCATAAAATCGACTACAAGAACTCTTAAAACGGTTCATCCGTAGCGAAGGAAAGAAGTTTAGTTGGTCGATGCACAAACAGGTCGGCACAGACTGCTCATGGGTGGAACCAATGGCCCACACCAGATGATGTGGTTTGCGCCAAAGGTCTTTGGCATGGATTGTGCCAAACTCAACGGGGTGCGCGATCAAGTTCTATATTTCAATCAAAAAATGGCTAAGAATGGGCGCGAACAGTCTTGTTTTTATGGCCCATGCTGTTTCAAGTGTAAAATGTCAAGACCAGCCAGTGGGATGTGATGAATTGAATGGCCCACACCAAACGACACGGTCCACGGATCAGAAATGCAAAAATGACCATCCTGACGACGAGCCACGCCAGATGCCATGGACTGCCCTACACAACCCGTGCCAAATGCCACGATCTGTGCCAAAGGAGATGATGCGGACCTGCATAGATCACACGGTCCACACCAAAGGAGATGACACAGACCGCACCAGATCCTGCGGGTTGCACCAGATCTGCCACCCTGCACCAGCGCAGACCAAGTATGTATGTGGACCGTGCCATCTGCGATGGTCCGCTCCAAGTAGCGGTTGAACTAGGGTTTCACACTTTTTGGCTTATTTTTAGGCCCAATCCCCTACTACTATAAATATAGCCTTAGTCTACTAGGGTTAGGTAGTTGGATAATTTTTAGTTAGTTTATTTGTAATTTGGAGAGCATCCTAGAGTGAGAAACATTCTATCCTTTTTCTTTCTTTCCTTTTTATTTTTCCTTGATCCTATGATGTGGAATTCAAGTCTTTGTTTGAATTCCATGTCTAGGGAGTAGTTTCCATAGCTTGGGAATAATTGTATTCATGTGTTGATTTATCCTTTAGTGAGATTCCTAGTTCATCCTAATTATTGTGCTTGTGATATTATTGTAACTTTTTCTTGAATGTTAGAATTGCATGAATATTACACTCCATTAGCACACACTCTAGTCTATATGCATGTTGGTGCAAATATTGATGCTCCCCGGGTATGAGAAACCTCAAATGTGTTATGGGTAGCAGGGTAAAGGTCTGCGTGGGTGTGTACGGAGATCTTTTCTGAGTATTTCTCTGTTATGTTGCCAACACAATAGTCTTAGCTGATTACATAAATTAGTCTGATGGATTACGGGTAGAGATAGCAAAAAGTAGCAAGTTAGGGTTATAAGAGGTCTTAGTGTTATAGATAAGGTGCCTACTTCCCTTTGTCTCGTTCATAGGCCAAGGGAGTAGAGCATTCGTGAAGGAACGCCCGAGTCATAATCATACGGGGAGAAATGGACCTACAACAATGGTCGGAACTTGTTGTACTTCCTAAATTATGGAGGCGGTGTAGATGGAAGGTTGCAAGTGTACCTGACATGACAGGTATGGGGAAGTGTATGACATCAAACACACTACGTGTTATGAGCACTAGATTAGGTTTTCCTAAATCTCACATGTGAATGAATCAAGGATCAAAGCATTAAATCAACCATGTTACGCAAACATTCCCCAAGTGTTTAGCTTATATAGTTTACATGCTTTTTACTTTCATGTTTTGGAGTTGTTAGTCGAAAAACCAACCCTCCCTTGTTTACCATACTATATGTTCCTAGAAACACGTACGGATTGACAACCCAAACATGGATATGTTCAATTGACTTTTAGGCTTTAGCATCTCTGTGGGCATACCTAGGGCTTATCGCTAACTACCCTATTAGTAGCATAGTAGTGAGTTGGGTGCAAAACTATAAATTTCATCTTTGACCCATTTGAATTCAACCTTCGCTCGGGTTAATAGCTACAATTAATGACCCGAAGTAGAAGCGGGTCAAATTTTGGCACCACTACCGGGTATGCTAATCAACTTAACTATCAATTTAGCATAACATTTTAGTAGAGTGGTTAGTATTGCTTTTTTTGTACTGGTTTTTACTGTTGGTTTAATATGTCTGTTGGTTATCTTGTTGCCTTTTGATCTATTTTCTAATGTTACCTTCGGAAGGGTACTGTTAGCCCCTATTTTATGGTACATACTCATACCACAAACTTAGGTGTTTTGCATTACCCGACTGATAACACAGGTAGTCAGAATTGAAGAAAGCGTAGAGCTAGAGTAGAGGTTCAACCTAGGTTGGTAGTGTTGGTAGAAGAACCGCGAGAAATGGCAGAGAATAACAGAACCTTAAGGGAGCTTATGACCCATAATCTGGAGAGTCAGCCGCTATGCATCATATTCCCCCCATTACCTCTGAATGTGAGTTGCGAGCTAAAGAGCGGAATGATCCATTGTTTTCCCACCTTCCACGGAATAGCGAGGGAAGACCCAAACAAGCATTTTCTGGAGTTCCACTTGGTGTGTAAAAATATGAAGCCTCCGAGTGTTTCTGAGGATGACTAATATGAGGGTTTTTCCATCCTCTCTTCAAGATGGGGCTGAGGATCGGCTTTACTAGTTACCTTCTGGTTGCCTAGATTCTTGGATGGATATGAAGTGGAGATTTTTTCAGAAGTACTTTCCGGCGTCCGAATCCGCCGGACTGAAGAAGCACCCAAGGAGCTACTGAGTCACTTTACGACTATTAGGAGCATTTCAAAAGGTTACTTTCTAGCAGTCCATACCATCCTTTCAAGGAGGGAGACCGAGTCTACTACATTTTTAAGGGTTTGTGTGATGAAAAAATGCAGATGGTGAATGTCGCATGTAATGGATCAATTGCCAACAAAATCCCTAAGGATGTGATGGCTCTCTTTGAAGAAATAACCAATGGTATGCGACAGTTTAGCACAAGGCCAAGGGTTAAGGTCTTGGATGAACCCTCACAATCGCCTAAGTTGGAGGAGCAAGTCCAAGCTCTTGCTTCTATGATGAAAGAGCTCTAGCGAGGAAAAGTGCATCAAGTCAAAGTGTGCGGGGTATACAACCTTAGACACAACACCAAGGCATGTCCCGAAGTTGTAGAAGATTTGGAAAAGGTGAAGGACGTTGAGTACAAGAATAGGGAGAGACCATAGTTTGCTAGGGATCAACCACAAGGGTTCCATGGGAACCAAGGCGGCATATGGAAAGATCCCTACGCAAACTTGTTCAACCCAAGGTATCGAGATCACCCAAATTTGCAATGGAGGAAGAACAACCAACCTCAAGGTTATCGTGGTAGAAAAGCTCCACCTCGACTATACCCTAAAGGTGAAGGCCCTTCCAACAATCGTGGCTCGATTTACAAATTAGGCTGAGAAGAAATCCTAGAAGCCATTGGTCAATTAGAGAAGAAACATGAAGTATTCGCGAAGAGGACAAGGCATAAAATTGAAGACCTTGGAAATAAGGCATTCTCAAGTATCAATAATCTTGAAGTTCAAGTTAGGCAACTTGTCACCTTGGTGAGCAGACTTGAAGCCAGGGAGTCTGGAAAATTCCCTTCCTAATTGAAGATCAACCCAAGGAACGTGAGTGCACACAAGTTGAGAAGTGAGAAGGAAGTTTGTGAGTTCAAGAAGAAGGTGATGCAAGAAGATGATAGGGTATTGGAGCAAACAAGGCAAAATTCAAACAAGATGAGATTGTGTTCAAGGAAGCACCATCCAAGGAGCTTCCACCGCCCGAGGCAAAAGTGCCTATCCCACCTCCATTTCCAAATGCTTTGAGGGGAAAGCCAAAAGTGGAGACTAATGATGCAAGCATTTGAATAGTCTTCGAAAAATGCAAGGTAACAATCCCTACCTTGGAATTAATTCAAAATGTGCCATTGTATGCTAAATTTCTTAAAGTTGCATGCACAAAAAAAGAGAAGTAGACCAACTAAGAAGATATTATATTTTAAAACCTATCTTTCTTTTGGTTTGTTACTTTGTATGGTGGGGATTCACCATTTTAAACTATACAAAATTGCCTAAGAAATGTGACGACCCCGGAATGTTCTCTATTCCTATCTCTTTAGGTAGAAAGCTTGTTGAAACAACCATCATAGACTTAGGCGCATCCATAAATGTGATCCCATTTAGCCTTTATGAACGCCTAGAAATAGATGAGCTTAAGGAAACTAGAGTGATTGTCCAACTTGCCGATCACTCCCAAGCTAGTCCATGTGGGCTAGTGAAGGATGTGATGGTGCAAGTTGGAAAGTTAGTTTTTCCGGTGGACTTTTATATCCTAGACGTGGTGCACGATGGAAGTGCACCCCCAATACTTTTGGGGAAACCTTTTCTTAAAACATCTAGGACTAAAATTGATATCCATTTAGGAACCTTAACTCTAGAAGATGATGTGGATAAAGTGGAATTTGACTTATAAAAGTCTAGGCATGATTCGACTGATTCTTCTTTTATGTGTAAAGGTGTGACCCTATGTGATGAGCATGATTTCCATGAATCTTCTTGCATTACAAATGAGCACAAATACTTGGATGAATTCCGTGTTGATGATATTGTTGATAAGTCCGATGAATTGCATGATTCGATTGACAATATATCTGTGCTACACTATTTTTCCATGCTAACTAACTTGCAGCAGGAAAGAAAGAGTGTCAAGGGCTTAAAACCCCCTCAACCTCCTCCTAACCCCAAAGTGATGTTCACAGACTAAACCTTAGGGAGGTACGGTGATTCATTTTCTATGACGGACAAAGGGTCCAAAGGTAAGGGTGACACATTGTGGAGACCCCTGCACAACGATGTCATCGTGGGTGGAGTCACCAATCGAAATTCCAGAGACCCGCGAGTAGGTGGTTCTTACTAAAATTGAATGAAAACGAAATAAGTTTTTACAGCGACAATAAATATACGGTGCTTCTTTTTTCTTTGATTTTTTGGTGACATAGTTTTTGCATGCTCTTGTTTGTGGTGAGGAATTTTGAGATGAAACTTTTGTTGGATTTGTAGATTTGAGTCCAAGTCTTATGATGTTGTTTGGATGGAATTAGGCTTGAGGGGTGACATAGTTTTTTCAGAAAAAGAGGGGAAAACCAAGGAAATGGGTCAAAATTTGTGGCAGCCTCATGCCAAGACTAGGCACGGTCCAGGCCAAGTAACACAGTCTGCGCCAGAGGAGCTTGGCACGAGGGGCCTGGCACAAAAGATCTGGCACAGACTGCTCTAGGATTTATGGTTTGTGCCAGGGGTCTTTGGAACGAGGGGGGTCCGTGCCAGGTGTCTTCGGTGCGAGGTTATCTGCGTCGTTTCCCCAATTCACTGTCAAATTTTTCCAAAAATGCAAATTTTCAAAAATTCAAAATTTGAAGCTGAAATTGCATTATTGGTTCATAAATTTTGAAATTCCCAAATTCCTTAGGATTTTTTATGAAAATAGTACTTCCCATATACCTTGTGAATTAATTGATTTGTACTAATTTCCCCTACTTTGCAACTTTCAAAATTTGCATTTTTATCCTAATTGTACCTCTCTCTCTTATCACCTATGCTGAATTTTCTAGATACTAGGTACACTTCTTCACCTAAATGAGGCATTTGACACATTAGAGCTTTCCAAGAAACACTCACTCACACACTCTTGGTGAACTTGAAATTTTGAAGCGTTTCTCTCAAAAGTGAGCAACTTTTCCTTCTTCTTTTGTGGATCTTGCAAGTCTTAGCTTCAAATTCTGGGTAATCCATTGAACTCTTTGTTTCTTTGCTTTATTAACATAGCGGTGGTGTTATGTAAAGCATGATTCTTGAATGAGTGTATGTTTTTGAGATATGTGTTTTGGTTTGTATGCATGATCTTGAGTTGAAGAAAGTCTGGGTGGTTTGATGTGCTATTATGATTGGATCATATGTTCTTCATGATGTTGGGTGATTTAGGAGGGGATGAATCTTGAATGCATAATCTTATTGATGGGTTGGTGAGAACTTATGTGAGTTTGTTGTTTGATGAGAATGTCCTTTCTTGAATAGCCTTCATGTTGAGAATTTCATGATTTGAATGGTTAGGCTATGTAGGAGAATGTTTCCTTGTTGAATGAAATTGTGGGCCATGCCTTGTTTATGATCACATTACCACTTTTCCCTTCATTGTGTTAGGATGCCTCCTAAAAAAATATGTCAGAGAAGGAGAAGTCCTCACGGGGTGAGAAGAGGAAGAAACTAGCCAAGGGTGCAAACCATGGGCCAGTGACTCTGATTCTTTGTAGCCCCCCGTTTGTGAATGAAGAGTTTATAGGATTGACCAACATCTCCGAAACTGTAGGCCGGAGGTGGAAGAATTTGAGAGAGCCAAAGAGGAGTATATTGGAGACTGGCTTTGTAAGCAAAGACAGCTTGGTAGCTCTAGGCTTACTCGAGCATGTTTCCTATCTATTGGGATGGGTAGGTCTAGAGGGTTTCTTAGAAAGACACTTGAAGACCTACATCAGGTGGACCCTAGAGTTCATAGCTACTCTATGGTCTGTCACGGATGAGGATGGACACAAGGCGATCAAATTCAATCTTGATGACAAGGAGTATAAGATGACACACTGAGAGGTAGCTCATGCCTTCGGATAGAGATATGGAAAAGAGGTCTCGAAGACACACCATCAAGGGATGCCTTTTCTCTTGGAAACTTTTGAAGGCAGCTGACAGTGATTGACAGGAAGAATCTGTGTAAGATCACTACCTTGGTTCATCCGGCATTTTGTTACGTTCTACGGTTACTGGAAATGGGAGTTTTCTACCATGGTGAACTAACGCAATGTTCGGGTTCAGATGATCATTACCTCTGGGCAATGACTCATGAGGGTAATTTCTACTCGAACCTAGTAGGGATCTTTGTACAAGAGTTTTGGCAATAGGGGACATACAGAGTGGAAAGATTCCTATGGGTGGCATGGTAGGGCTACTAGCACAGTACTTAGGGCATCCGGTCACTCTGCGCACGTTGACCAACTTGGGGAGATCGGGAACGAGGTACAACATTGATAAGTTGGCCAATGCATTCATGGTGGCACCCACTACATCTAAGGACAGTTTCGTGTGGCTTTATAGCAGGGTGAACACTTCTAGCTTCATGGTACTTCCTCAGCCAGAGCGCATCGCTATCACCCACGATATATGTTTGGATGACCTATTCCTTTTTCCCAATCCGCATTTTGAGAGTTAGTTCTATAGAGTTCTAGCCAATCCAAATATAGATGTTGAGGAGGCCGAGGGTGAGACTTCTTTGAGGGCACCTCCTAGTCCCTCTCGGGTATCTACGGACATCAGTGACTGATTGCACTCCCTTGGGGAAAAGCTTTCGAGCTCTACCCAAGTGTTTCAAGAGGTCATCCAAGCGATGGAAGGCATGGGGTCGTAATTGGAGGAGCTTAGCACAAGGATGGAGGCCACGATTCAAGCAATAAGGTACATTGAGAGGAGCAATACAAGGCACGAGGGGGAAGGCCTTTTCGGGGCCGTGAGAGTGAGTGTCATTATTTTTCCCTGCCTCACTTATGTTTTTACATGGTTTTTGGTGCGTAGGGTTCCTAGTTTTCATTGGGTTGGTTGTTTTTAGGATATTGGTGATGTGATTTCTTTTTTGATCTTATCTTTTTATAGTATGAAGCCCACTTTGGGGCAATCTTTTTCTACCCCAAAAGAATTTTGAAAAAATGAAAAAAATATATAAAAACCCGGACAAGTTGTAAACCTGAAAGGGTGACTTAGTTAACATTAGAAAAGGCTCAGATAGGTCGAAAGACCTAGGTAAAAGTGAGAGGCTAGGCCCTGCTAGGCTTACGAGCCTAGGAAAAAATAAGAGACCGTGTGGAAAAAAGGTGAGAATGTGAGTACCCTCTCTATGTTAAAGCTAGGATGAAAACCCAAAAGAGCTCCTAGAAAAAATGAGATCAATTGAGGAAAAACAAAAAAATAGGTTGATGATACATTTGTCTCCTTGGTTGTAACTAGTTCGAGAATCAAGAGTTGTCCCTATGTTACAACCAAGTCGACGACTCTTGGATTCCCTTGGTGGATTGGTTTTGGGAGGTGACTCTCTGATTTCTTTTGGGGATCATTTTGGGTAAAGTAATATACCTTGAACTTACCTTCTTTGCTTACTCTTTTCAATATTTTACTTTGGGTGGTTAGATTGCTTATTGTTTTTGGGAGTGTGAAAGTTGTGAGATTCTTGCTTTTTTTGGAGGAAACATGGTAATCTGGGAATAAGTTGAATGCCTTGGTTAACTTATGCATGCACACTACATTTTGCTTAATTCTTTTTCTTGTCTTTATTTACTCTAGGACGAGTAAAGGGTTAAGTGTGGGGGGTCTGATGTGCTTCATTATGTGTGTGTTAACTATTGCATTCGACGTAATAATTGGCTTGTTTTATATGTTGGATTGCTAATATTAGTTGAGTTAATGTGACAAGGGGTTTAGATGGCCATGTTTGGTTTTCTTGTCTAAATCCCTTGTTTTGTAGATTTAATTGGTACTAATATACATCTTGTATTCGCGGGCACCTAGATCTTCCTTTGTGATCATCCTTAGTAGGTCGCTCGTCGGTACTTTTTGTTACATTCTATGTGAAGGCCGTTCACAAGTACAGTAGAAGAGGTGAAGGTCATTCACATCAGAATGGTAGTAGACAAAGTCCATGGGCATCAATTCATGGTAGTAGAAGGATGGAGCCAAATATAGGAGGCATTGGAGTTCAAAACGGCCAAGGAAGAAATGAAGAATCGTGGTCCGAGACTTGCACCAACTTCTGGTAACAGTCCAAGAAGTATCAGCCTAAAAGATTGGTTCCATTGAATTCGTCTCCTCGAGAACAATAAAATTGACTACAAGAAATCTCAAAAAGGACTAACGATTCATCCGTAGCAAGAGAAAGAAGTTCAGTTGGTCGAAGCATAAAGGGGTTGGCGCGGATCGCTCATGGGTGGCACTAACGTCCCGCACCAGACGATGTGGTCTGGGCCAAAGGTGTTCGGCACTAACTGTTCCAAGGCCCAGCATAGACTACACCAAACTCAATAAATTGCGCGCTCAAGTTGTAAGTTTCACTCAAAAAATGGCTAAGTATAGGCGTGGGCCATCCCATTTTCCACGGTCTGCGTCGTTTCAAGTGCAAAATGTTAAGATCACCCGGAGGGATATGAAGAATTAAATGGCCCATGCCAAACGACATGGCCCGCGAATTGGAAATGCAAAAATGACCATCCTGACAACAGGTCGCGCCACACGCCACAGACCGTCCAGCACGACCCGTGCCAAACGCCATGGTCCGCGCCAAAGGAAACGATGTGGACTGGCCCATATCACATAATTTACGCTAAGGAGATGGCATGGACCTCGCTAGATCCCACGGCTTGTGCCAGCACGGATCACGCAGGCTGGGCCTACACAGTCCAAGTACACATGCGGACCACGCCAAGCGGCGGCTGAACTAGGGTTTAACACTTTTTGGGCTATTTTGGGCCTATTTTTAGGCCCAATCTCCTACTACTATAAATATAGCCTTAGTTTACTAGGGTTAAGTAGTTGTATCATTTTTAGTTAGTTCATTTGTAATTTGGAGAGCATCCTAGAGAGAGAAACATTATTTCCTCTTTCTTTCTTTCCTTTTATTTTGCTTTGATCATATGATTTGGAATTCAAGTCTTTATTTGAATTCCATTTCTAGGAGCTTGGGAATAATTGTGTTCATGTATTGATTTATGATTTTGTTAGATTCCTAATTCATCCTAATTATTGTGCTTGTGATATTATTGTGACTTATTCTTGAATGTTAGAATTGCATGAATAGTACACTCCATTAGCACACACTCTATTCTATATTCATGTTGGTGCAAATATTGATGCCCCCCTGGGAAGAGAAACCTCAGATTTGTTATGGGTAGCACAGTACGATTCCGCGTGGGTGTGTCCATGGAGGTATTTTTTAAGTATTGCTCTGTTATGTTTCCAGTACATCAGTCTTAGCTGATTACGTAAAGTAGTTCGATGGGTTACGGGTAAAGATAGCGAAAAGTAGCAAGTTAGGATTGTAAGAGGTCCTAGTGTCATAGATAAGGTGCCTACTTCCTTTTGCCTCGTTCATAGGTCTAGGGAGTAGAGCATCTATGGTGGAACGCTCAAGATGTAATCGTACGGGGGAGAATCAGATCTACAATGGTCAAACCTTGTTGTACTCCCCTAATTACGGAGGCGGTGCCGATGGAAGATTGCAAGTGCACCCGATGTGACAAGTGCGGGGAAGAGTATGTAATCAACCACACTACATATTATGAGCACTAGATTAGGTTTGTCTAAATCTCACATGTGAATGAATCGAGGATTTAATCATTAAATTAACCATGGTACGCAAGCATTCCCAAAGTTTTTAGCTTATATAGTTTATGTGTTTTTTACTTTCATGCTTTGTAGTTGTTAGTCGAAAAACCAACCCCCCTTCCCCTTTGTTTACCATACTATCTATTCCTAGAAACACGTATGGATTGACAACCAGGACGTGGTTGTGTTCAATTGAATTTTAGGCCCTAGCATCTTTGTGGACATACCTAGCTCTTACCGCTAAATACCCTATCGGTAGCATAGTAGTGAGTTGGGTGCAGAATTATGAATTTTATCTTTGACCCCTTTGAACTCAGCCTTCGCTCGGGTTAATTAGCTACAATTAACGACCCTGGGTGGAGGGGGATCAACATGCATTTGACGTCTCAGCAATTAAAATGGATTTTTTTATCTAAAGTATTAGATTGAGAAGTGTCTGCCAACTTGGATATTCTGGAGACCTTTTACGTGTGAATTCATATTGGCTTCCAATCTGCTATCCAAAGATTTTTGTTTATGAGAAATCCGAGTTTAAAATAGTTTAAATGACTTACTTTTGGCATTTTCCTCTGAGGTTAAATAGTAGATTTGTAGACTACAGTTAGTTTGGATAGTCTCAAGATATGAAGATCGGTTGAAATGCCTTCAAATCAAGTTATCTTGGATATCCAAACTAGTTCGAGTTAGAGACATTCGTGGATAAATGTTAAATCTAATGTTTGCTATTGTGGCTATTTTGAATTGGGATGCTGGCCCGAGCTGATACATCTGTCCAACAGGTTGGGTTAAGGTTGTTGGACCAAATCACGATATAGGTGGACCACATCATCATATGGCTCACCTTCCATTCAGCTTCCATTGGTACCAAGGCATTGTGTACGATCGATCAGGTGCAACTCGAGTTCTCCCCCCTAAATAAATTATGGTCTTTAAGACTCTATACACCATGTTGGTGTGTAGCAAGCTCTTACGTACCAATTTGATGTGGAGCTTAACTGGGAGGCTCACCTCCATTTTGTGTGAGCCATGTGGGATTCTAACCCCACTTTCAAATAAGTAGGAGATTTTCATTTTTAGACTTGGTGTTCTCTAGTTTATTCATGTGAAAGTAGATAGACTAAGAGTAGCTTGATTTCTTAAAAGAGGAAGAAGCATTTACTGTTCCTATGTGCGATTTACGGTGCGATTAACACACATCACACTATTGTTCCTTTCCTCAAGCTCGCCACCTCCATTTCTGTCTGTAACGGTCATTTAACTTTTCTTGGTAACTACTTGGACCGCTGATCATGGCGTCGCCGACGCCTCCTCTGGCCCCGGACCCTTCTCTCTTGAAGCCCCCGGCTACTCGTAGCTTCGCCCAAGCTCTCAATACAAAACAATCGCCTCTCCTAGCGTCCCTCCCAGATACTCCAAACCTTCATCCGATTACAGAATTCAAGGGCAAGATTGCATACATACTCCCACCTGAAGAAGGAGAAATCCTTGCTTCGCACTATCAGAACGCCCTCGTCAGAAAGTTTACCCGAGGGAAACCACATATGGATTCACTTCAACAGGCATTCAAATCAATAGGCTTTAAATCGAGATTTCAGTTAGGCTCTATTGATTATCGACATGTTTTGATTCGGTTTCAGGATAATGAAGACTACCAAAGGTGTTGGATGAAGGGCCAGTGGTCAATTCAAGGCTACACAATGAAAGTGCAGAAATGGACATCAGATTTCTCTCCGTCTGTGGAATCCTCCATTGTACCGGTTTGGGTAACTTTTCATAAACTTCCAATTCATTTCTATAATAACTCTGCTATCATGGGTATAAGTAGTCAGGTAGGAAGGTTTCTGAAGATGGATGTTGCTACTATGGCATTATCCAGACCTTCAGCTATTAAAGTTTGCCTAGAAATTGATCTGTTAGCCCAGCTTCCCAAATCAATTATGGTAGGCATAGGAAACAAGGTTGCTGAATACCCAATAGAGTATGAGGACTTGCCTACATATTGTACTCACTGTAAAATAATTGGGCATAGCAATACAAACTGTAATTTTCTGCATCCCAACTTAAGGAAAATAACAAGTAAGAAGATAGAGAATCCTGCAAATAAGAACAAACTGAGGATAGATTCCCACCCAACAGAGGAAATAAACATCGAAGGTACATCTGCTCTTACAGTCTCACAAAAGGAAAATGATGTACAGAATCAAAAATTAATCACTGGATTCCAAAATGATAGTAACATTAACTTCTACAAGGTAAGTCACAAAAAATGTAATGGCCCTTTTTACTCATTAGATGATATATCTAAGCCAATAACCACATCCATATGGAGAAAAAAGGACCACCAACTTGAACAAAAATCCATACCTGAAAAGGAAACAAACATAAACACTGTAACAATATCTAATGCCTTTCAATCCTTAGAGGATAGTGAGGAAGAGCAGGAAGGGGAGATTGGAGGAATTTTTCAAGTAACAATGGAATCACAGGAGCCACCTCTTACCATTATTTCTGATGTTTCTACTAATAACATTATTTCCCCTGTGGCCCAAGAAGACATAGCACAACTGGTGACTATAGAGCAAGCACAAACAGGTTCTGCGGAGCATAGTACCAGTAACAAGGAAGGATTGAAAGAAACAACTACAACAAATCCTGATCCGAGCATTACGGAAAAAGAAGGTGAGCAGGCAAAGGTAAGTCCTTCAGATTTATCTGGGATTATTGGCCATAGTAATGGAAACTCAGGAGATAAAGGCAAAAATTCAGGAAAGACTAGTAGAAAACTTAGATCATCACAAAAAGCCAATCCCAAAATTTTTAAATGATAAAACACACCATAATAGGGAATGTACTGGTTTGGAATGTTAGGGGAGTTGGTACTTCAATTGACAGACTTAAAAATTTGAAACTTAAACACAAGCTAGACATAATGTGTTTAATAGAACCATGGCAAGAAAATCAGAGGATCATAAAATTTAAAAATGATTTGGGATTCCACAATGCTTACTGTGCCCACAGTGCTAAAATCTGGTTATTCTGGAACCAGTCTTTTAGCATCTCTGTTCTAAGTGAGACTGATCAGTATGTACAAGCTAATATAATTGATTCCTTATCTTCTCTGAGCTGGAACTGTGTATTTATCTATGCAAGTGTACATAGACAAATAAGAGAGTCATTGTGGAGTGATTTATTGGTAGCTAATCTTCCCCCTTCCATATATATTGGAGATTTTAACACTGTAGCTTCTGTTTCAGAGTATAAAGGGAGAAAGTCAACTCCAAAAAAGAGCATGATGCAATTTAACAAATTTTTAAGTGACTTGGATTTGCATGATATACCTACGGTAGGTAATTCTTTTACATGGACCAATAACAGGTATAAGGAAAGGTGCAAAGAGTTAATTTTCCAAAGGTTAGACCGGGGAATTTGCTCATTAGATTGGTTTGATAAATTTCCTAACAGCTCAATACATCTTCTTAATAGACTGTCTTCGGATCATGCTCCTCTCCTCTTATCAGTACAATCATCAGAGGAACAAGTCCCCAGACCTTTTAGGTTTCAAGAGATGTGGACTGGTAGGCAGGATTTTCTAAATCTAGTGGAAACTAACTGGAATCTGGACACTCCCTACAGAGGGATGTATAGGTTAATAAATAAACTGAAAAGACTCAAGATGGAAATAAAGCATTGGAATACAACTCACTTTGGTAATGTTGACCAGAATCTGTCACTATATGAGCATAAGGTTAATGATTTAGAAATCTCATTTCAACAAAATCCTACTGAATCTACCCTGACAGATTTGAATAAATCTAAACAACTTTTAATGAGGGCTCAAAAAGAGAAAATAACCTTTCTTAGGCAAAAAGAAAGGTTGAACTGGTTTAAATATGGTGATGCAAATACGAGTTATTTTCACCATTCAATTAGGGAAAGGAGGACTAAAACTAGAATTAGCAAGATTAGAGATGAGCAAGGAAATTGGACCTCTGATCCTACACAGATTAAAGAGGAGGTAGTGGGATATTATAAAGCTTTATTTAACATGGAAGAACCTCAGAAACAGGGAACTTACATGAGTTATTTTCTAGCTGAAATACCAAGAGTAATAACTGAACAAGAGAATAATTTACTGTTGGCTCCTTTTCTGATACATGAGCTCAAATTCGCAGTTTTTGACCTAAACAAACATAGTTCCCCCGGACCTGATGGATACACTGGTTTTTTCTATACCACCTTCTGGGAAATTGTTAAAACTGATTTACTTGAAGCTGCAAATGATTTTCTAACAAGTGGAAACATCCCAAAGGCAATTTCCAGCACTTGGCTAGCTCTAATCCCAAAAAAACCAATACCTGTTACTTTTTCTGACTTCAGACCAATTAGCCTTTCAAATTTTGTTAATAAGGTATTCTCTAAGATGATGCTGGAGAGGATTAAACCGCTTATGTCTCAACTTATATCCCCTGAACAAAGTGCTTTCATGAAAGGGAGGGATATTTCTGACAACATAATTCTGATGCAAGAAATGACCAGAATTTTAACCAGGAAATCACAGAAGCAGAACTTAATCATTAAATTAGATATGCAGAAAGCTTTTGATAGAGTATCATGGTCTTTTCTTAACTCAATTCTCCTTAAATTTGGTTTTCATGGTATATTTGTTAACCGAGTTATGCAGAACATAGCTTCAGCCCATTTCTCAGTGCTAATTAATGGAGTAGCATCAGGTTTCTTTGCTTCAAACAGAGGAATAAAACAGGGAGATCCTCTTTCTCCATTACCGTTTAACATCCTATCTGAGGCATTCTCACGAGAACTTAAAAAACTGTTTAATTTGGGCTATTTGCAATTTTTCAGGTTACCTAAAACATGTCCACAGATTACTCATTTAATGTACGCTGATGATACTGCAGTTTTTCTTAGTGGAAATAAGAAACACCTGAAAAGATTTAAAAAATTTCTCTGTGCATTTGAGCAAACATCAGGACAAAAAGTAAATTTTTCCAAATCTAACTTCTATGTATCTCCTAACACATCAGTAGAAAGATCTCAGATCCTAAGTAGGAATTTAGGGATGGTTAGAGGAGTGTTTCCTTTTCAATATCTAGGGATCCCAATATTTACAGGAAGGAACACTCAGAGATACTACTACCCCATATTGAAGAGAATGGAAAAAAGCATTAATAACTGGAAAAACAGGTGGTTGAGTACTGGTGGTAAAATAATCCTAATAAACCATTGTTTTCTTTCTATCCCAACTCACTTGTTTGCTGTACTAAGGCCTCCAAAGTTAGTATTGAGGAAAATGGAAAGGATGGCTTCTGGACTGTTTTGGGGGACCTCAGATAGTACAGAGACCAGGAAAAAATGGAGAGCATGGAGAAAAATGAGTATTCCAGTACAAGAGAATGGGATAGGTTTTAGAGACATTCAAGCTATAGTTGAGTCATTCTCTTGTAAGCTATGGTGGAAGCTTCAAATGAACACTTCACAATGGGCTCAGCATCTCTGGACATTACCTGATTCTTACAAGAATTCCTAGGTATGGAAGAGAATATGCAACATAACTGAAAAAACTAATGGTTTGACTAGAGTTATTCATGGAAAAGGAAAATGTTCCTTCTGGAATTCAAATTGGTCAGGGGAAGGAGCTTTATACTACAAATGGCCTGATGATATGGAAATACCATTCCCTGAAATCACACTAAGCTCCTTCATCCTGAACAAAGACTCTAATCTTCCTTTTCTGGAGCCACATTTGGCTACCAATATAGTTTCAATTTTGCAGGAAGTATCCATCAGGAACTCACATGAGGACAGACTGATATGGACATCTTCAGTGGATGGAAACTTTTCAGTTAGCTCGGCTTATAAGATTTTGAGGCTGCGGGGAACAAGCATCAGACATCTTCATAAGGTATGGGCAAATTTCATACCTGTTAAAATGTCAGTACTAACCTGGAGAGCTTTGAATGGAATTTTGCCATTTGAAAATGTTTTGTGTAAGTTAGGTTTTTCACTAGCCTCTAACTGCCCTATATGCTCTAATCACTCAGACTCTATCAACCATTTCTTTAATTCCTGTTGTAAGGCTGCTGCAGTATGGAATAAAGTTAATTGCATGATGAATCTGCATACACCTGAATTCAGGAGTTTTAGTCATTTAGTGGAATACTATCTCAACATTAGGGCAGGCTCTGTGATTCTGCATCAGGTGTATACTGCTGCACTCATTGCCACAATCTGGTCTCTTTGGATTTTTAGGAACAAAAAACTCTATGATAATCATACTTTCTCTGTAGATGCATGCTTCCAGAATATAAAGGAACTGATTCTCATAATTTTTACTGCAAATCCATTGAAAGGCAATTTGAATAAGCATAACGAATTAATACAGGCTGGAATCATCCCTCAGATAGCTCAGAAAAATAAGAAGAAGGAAATCAAAGTTACTGCAGTTAGATGGGATAAACCAACAAATGCTTATAAGATTAACACTGATGCATCATGGGTAAAAGGAGGAGACTCATCTTGTGCAGTAATAGTTAGAGATTGGAGGGGAGAGGTTAAACATATGAGAGTCAAAACTTTTAAATCAGATTCTCCTCTACTTGCAGAGATGGAAGGCATTCAATTTGCATATCAGACATGTTTAGAACTTGATATTAAGGGTAGTACCATAGAGACAGATTGCAAACCTGCAGTTAAAGCAATCCATGATCCTTATTCTGGTTCATGGAGATTTTTTTCTCTTAACTGTCAACTGAATTTGTTGCATGGAGACAACCCAATCAAATATGCTCCTAGGGAAGCTAATACTGTGGCTGATTTTTTGGCAAAATTTGCAAGGGAGGAATCCCTAAATGGAGTCTTTAAAATTAGCAATGCCCCTTCTTTCCTTAAAGGCTTGATTATGCTAGATAAAATTGGAGTTCAGGGGGTAAGAATAAGAACTGTAAATGGGAACTCAGATTACACATAGGCTGGTATTTGTCTCTGGCTATAATTCATATAAATGTTGTGGAATAGAGACTGCTGTCTTTCTGTTTTGCAGATCTCTTGCTCAGGTTAGTTCTGAGCCACATCTGAAGCAAAGGAGGATTTCGATTATAGGAGAGGAAGCACTGTTTGAACATAGGAGAAATCGAGTTCTGAGCCACATCTGAAGCAAGGGAGGATTTCGATCATAGGAGAGGAAGCACTGCTTGAACATAGGAGAAACCGAGGATGGCAACAAACAATGGACACTCAGGCGGTCTTACGTCTTACTCGGCTGAATAACATTGACTAATAAGGGTTTCGATTCTTCGCTTCCCTGACCATGTTCGTGTTATTCATGCTGGATGGACATAAGACTAGCAATCTGTATTTTCACATGTTCAGTTAGCTTAGATTTGACTAAACATAGTGCTTTTGGAAGCAACTTTCTATTTGCTTTGAGGGTTTCTTTTGCTCTTGGATCATCAAATGAATGATCTTTTGTAAAAAAAACTCTACATGTAGCACCTTTTGGGTCTATTCCGTTTGGGTTCGGGGAGCCTAATAAATTCCTCCCATCTATCCGGATGGTTTAAAATTTTTTTTAAAAAAAGTAGATAGACTAGTAGTGCCAGTTGCGCACACAATCTGGCACAAACTGTAACCCGTTCCCAAAAACAATCAATGAGAATGAGCTTACTATTTTTTTATTTTAAAAAAATTGCTTAAAAGTATTATTTTAAACCATCTAAGCGTTAGACGGGGTCATTTTATAATTAATATAACTAATTGGATGATTTGATATATATTTCCATTTATTACAATGAGATTTTCATTAAAAAAAAATAAAATAAAATAAAAAATACACATAAACAATTATAATTTGACCTTAACCTATGATGCTTAGGTACATCAGATTGTTTGCGGTCTCCGGCTGGGGACGCTATGGGGACTGGGGCGGAAATGGCTTGGGGAGTCCCTCAAATGTCCCTGGAACGCCAAAAATGACCAACCATTTTCTTAACATACATTTTTTCAGACTTATGAGTATATGACAGATTGTGGAATCATAAAATTAAAGTTGAAGTATTCTTCTTCAGTGCCAACGGAAAGCATTTTTAATAAATATTATTATAAATATTTTTTATTATTATCCCCTAGCCGTACCAGTATCCATAACTTTTTAATTTTTCCATTTTTCATCCCCATTTTTATACACGTTTAGGTACTCGTCCCCGACTCGGTGCTACATAGACCTTAACTTGGCGGTGTAATTGAAGACGCTCTCAAAATTATAACTTTCCTCAGGCATATTTTATCAATAGGGAAAGTCTCATAAAATGTAGTATGTCCCAAAATTTATGGATATGTCACTTTACTTTTTATATTATAAAATGTATTTATAAATTGATTTTGTCTCTTGAAAGGCGATCTTTCCATAAGCAATGGAAAAACCAAGGTTTAAACTGCAAATTATAAGAAATGAAAATAAAAATTTTAGGTTGCTTTAATTATAACTACTGCACGTTGCATAATAAATTTTTAATATTGCAACTAAATTTTTTCAACTTTTTATTATCTAATTAAATCCTGTGTTTCCATAAGTTTATGGAAAGACGGTGTTTCCCAAGACTTTGCCTTATAAATTTAAATATTGTATTTTATAAATTAAAACATGTAATAATGTGTTTTTGAATATGAAAATATAATCAATACTACATAAGAAATACAATATTTAGAGAAAGTCTGATATAAAACTGACTATCGATTAGACCAATAATGAAAAACCTCATTCAATCATTTTTAGGGTCAAATTATAATTATTAACATTGCAATAAATTTTAAAAGTTTTACAACATTATAGGAATATTGTTGCCATAAGTAAAAATAAATATCAAATTAGTCCATTAGTTACATCAATTATAAAATTATCTTATAATGATTTATCGATCTAAAACAATACTTTGTGCAATATATAACTTTAGAATATATTACATAAATTTAAAATTTTAGTATTTAATGTGAAATATTCAGTGTATAAGTAAAGGCAAAGTCTTGGGAAAGACGGTCTTTCCATAAGTTTATGGAAAGACGGGGTTTGATTAGAATAATAAAAGATAAAAGATCTTAGTTGCAATATTAAAGTTTTAGTATGAAACATGTAGTAGTTATAAAATTAATAACCCGGTTCATGCAACCCAAAAATTTTATCTTAATTTCTTCTAATTTACACTTTAAACCTTGGTCTTTCCATAACTTATGGAAAGACCATCTTTCAAGAGACGGACTCATAAGTAAAAATGAAATATAGTGGATTATCCATAATTTAAGGACCGACCACCAATCTGAAGACCTTCTCTTATCTATATTATAAAATAGGTAACATTAAGACAATTAATTTCATCTCATTTAACCACAAAATAATGAAGGCCAATTTTCCAATTTATCTATACTATATACTAAAAGAGCAACTTTTGGCCACATGTAATTCTCATGCTTAGCCGCATCACTTTTGTCATGTGTCACATTTAGAATTAGCCACATCACCTTTGCATCATTTATAAAATGTACCTTATTTAGTATTGTAATTATTCTCTCATTTACCTTCTTTAATTAATGCACTTTTAAAGGAAACATGATTTTTATAACTTTGATTAGAATGCTTTAATTCATCAACAAAGAGATCTTTCATTTTGTTATCACTATAATTTTTATAAAGTAAAGTATTTTTATACAACATCTACTTTATTTTCTACATAAAATACATACACGTCAACAAAGACCGTCCGTCACATTTTCTTATTAAATTTATAATTTATATATATGGATATATATTGAAACTAATACATTAAAATCATGGGATGGTCTCCTTTGACGCAGCCTAAAATTTAGACAGGAATTTTTTTTAATATTCTAACAATATTCTAGCTCTAGGGACCTATCTCTAATAATTTTACATGGGCTTATCTCTAATTATTTTACAGGTACCTATGCCAATAACTTTCCAGGGGTTTTTTCATCCAATTTTTTCTCATCATTTTTCCGCCATCTGCAATCTGCGAAAAAAATAAAAAAAATTAGCAAAATATTTTTTTAAAGCAAAAAAAATCAATAAAGAACAGCAACAACCTCAACAGAAAATAGCAGAACATCAATGAAAAATTATAAAACATCAACTAAAAACTGCAATGAAAAATATTTAAAAAAATCAAATAAAAAAATAAAAAATAAAACAAAATAAAATTTTGGAAAAAAAACGTCGAATACGACTAACAAAAAATCAACTAACAATCATAAAAATATCAACAAAGCTAAATTATCATTTTTAAAAAAAAACTACAAATATCAATCTATATCACTCAAAAAGCTAAAAACATCAATTATTATCATCTAAACTTCACCCTATAAATGAAAAACGTCAACATAAGGAAAAAAATACTATAAAAAATTAACCATATCATCAAAAAAACAACAAACATCAACCTTTATCAACTAAAACTCATCTAGAAAATGAAAAACATCAACATGAGAAAATAAAAACTAAAAACATCTACAAAAAAATCTACAATACCTCAAGAGTATAAATTACTCACTCTG
This sequence comes from Rubia yunnanensis, assembly GCA_037428765.1. Classification (NCBI taxonomy): domain Eukaryota; kingdom Viridiplantae; phylum Streptophyta; class Magnoliopsida; order Gentianales; family Rubiaceae; genus Rubia; species Rubia yunnanensis. The sequence goes on along the minus strand of CM075068.1, from coordinate 48,782,662 downwards.
AAAATCATAAAACATCAATGATTTATTTTATTTTAAGAAAAAAGACTACAAACATCAACTCCTAACACCTGAACCTCATCCGGAAAATGAAAAATATCAACATAAGAGAAAAGACACTGCAGACATCAACTCCTATTACCAAAACCTCAGTCGAAAAATGAAAAACATCAATTGAGAAAAAAAATACAAATATCAATCCACATCACAAAAAAAAAACTACAGAGCCCCAACTCGTATCAATTAACTCTCACCTAAATAATGAAAAACATCAACATAAGAGGAAAAAAAGCCTAAAACATCAACAAAAAGCCACAGTAGCTCAAGAATAAAAATTCTTCAAAAAAGAAAACCTAGTGAGATTTGAACTCAGCCAAAGACTATTATTGAACATGTACCCAGCTAAATAATAGTAAACCTCAATATGTACATCAATAACATAAATTCTTCAAAATAAAAGGTCATTGTGAGGACTCGAAGCCCTGATCTTTTGCTCCACAACAAAAGTACTAACCAATTTGAAAAATATTACACCTCAGTATTTACATCAAGAAGATAAATTATTCAAAAGAAAGGTCATAGCAAAGACTCGAATTCAAGACCTCAACCTCAACAGCAAGAGTGCTAACCACTAGCCCAAACAAACATTATTGACAACAAGCTCAGTCAAGTAATTATTAAACCTTATCAATTGTTTTAAAAAAAAGTAAAACACAAAATTAAACCTCACCAGAACCTTAGTACGCCACCACCGTCCGCCGCCTCAGGTCACCGTCCGCCACCACTGACATTGCCACCGTCCGCACGTGGTTGCATGGGCGGTTTCCTTCTTCATCGAGCGTGTTGATCTGACATGACTGAACGGAAAATGACGTCGCCTTTGCTACTCGTCGCCTCTGCTGCTGCTCCGATCTCACCTAGAACGACGTTGCCTCTGCTACTCGTCGATCTCACCTGGAATGACGTCGATCTCACCTGGAATGACGTCGATCGCCTCGCATCGCCGTCGAGGTTGAACTCTGATCGATCTACAAACCCTAAATCGTCGCGATTCAGCCAGCAGACTCTGCAATTCAGCCAAAGAACTCTGCAATTCAGTTGTGGACTTGTCGTGACTCAACCTCCACCGCCGCATACTCGATGCCTCTACTCGTCGCCTCCGGAGAACCACCACGAATTGGAGCGCCAATGAGTTAGGGCACGACACGAAGGCGAAGGTTTCGCGACAGAGATCGGAGGCGGAGGCAACGGATTTTCGATGGAAGAGCAGATCGGCAAGATTCCATCGAAATTCCAATGAAATTCAAGCATCCAATGGTGGTTGCCAACTTCAAGTGGCGATTTCCGGTGGGAGGAGCGGTTTCTGGTTGGAGGAGAGGAAAAAAGAAAAAAGAAAATTCAGGATATTTTGGTGATATTTATAGCAATTCAATAATTACACAATAGGTCCCTAAGGTTTTCAGCAAATAAAATTTAAAAAAACCCCACCCCAAAATTGAAATTTACATTACTTGCATATCAAGCTATCAATCTCTGACCCGAACCGAGAACCCAACTTGGATTGATACGAACGAATCAACCCAAAATCCGATCTGATCCGAGAAATATTGACTCGAACCCGACCTGACACGACCACACCCAACCTGAAACCTGATTTTGACCCGAGAAATATTGACATGTACCCAAACCCGGCACGACCGAATTCAACCCAAAACCCAAATATGACCCGATAAACTGGACCCAAACCCGACCTGAATACGAACCCGAATATGACCCAATAATCTGCACCCGAACCCGACCTGAATACGAACCCGAGATCAACCCGAACCCGATTTAACACGAATCTAATTCAACCTGATAAATCAACTATATAACCCTACATGTAATCAACCCAAAACAGATGCAGTTATAAAAAGTCAATTAACATTTAATATGGAACCAAGTCAAGTTGGTTGTGTCAAACTAATAACAAATGGGGTTTTTAGCCACATGATTACTAGTGTGTAAAGTAAATTCATAACAAATGTGAATACACAATGTTAAGTTAAAAATGCACACGACTAAATTTATAAATCTAATGAATAATAGTCAAATAAAGAGAGATGTCTCATTAAAATTATGGTTTTGAATTAGTAATTATAGAGAGTCGACTAAATATTAATTTCAAAAATCAGTTTGAAAAGTATTGTAATAATAATATTTAATAAATTATCACAAAATCTTGTTATAGACCGAGTCACTGTTCGATGAGGATATTTTATAATTAGTGGGACTAATAAGAATAGGAAAAGTCTTGGGAAAGACGATCTTTCCATAAGTTTATGGGAAAGACAGGGTTTATTTAAAATAATAAAAGGTAAAAGGTCTTAGTTGCAATATTAAAAATTTATTGTACAACATGTAGTAGTTATAAAGTTTATAACCCGATTCATACAAGCCGAAAACTTTATCTCCATTTCTTCTAATTTTCCCTCTAAACGTTGGTTTTTCCATGGATTATGGAAAGACTGTCTTTTAAGAGACGGATTCATAAGAATATTTGATATTTAATTTTATTCAGTGAGATATATATAATTATGATAACTTTGAAAATAAGCTCAACATATAAATAATTAATTTTTAAATAATTTGAATGAAATATTATAAAAATAATCATTTTTATTGTATTTAATATGTAATGATTTCTAACTAAACTAATTAATTCACTTCATTACTCATATATTTTTCCTTATATAACTAAACTTCAAATTGTAAATAAAGTTCTTTATTTTCAATTTAAATGTAAGACACAAAAATACTTAAAAGTAATCCTAATTTTTTAATTAATAATTCCGCGCACTGCGCGGTGGGACTTTACTAGTTTTTTTATTTAAAAAAATAGAATCAGAATATTTATTACAACGCAAAATTGCACTAAAGTATTTTACAAAGTGAATTGAATTCAATGAATACTCAACACTGCTATTCAACTAAGATAGTAGGCACAAAAGCATCTCTAACATATTTATGGAAAGTTACGCTATGGCCCAATAATGTAATTGGCGAAATTGGCGACACGCAATATTACAGTTGTAACAATAGTATTATTGAAATATAACCTAAATCAACCCAAATTTAATTGGGTGACATAATAACCCGATCTAAAATGAACCAACCCAAAATATATTTGAATTCAATGTGAAACATTATAAAAAATAATTGACATAATCAGACCCGAACAAAACTTCAGTACAAAAAATGACACGAAATAACCCGATCCAATCCAACCCGACAATATTCTGACCCGACCCGATCTAATTCGAATAAAAAAATTACACGACAGTAACCCGACCCGATATTAACTCAACCCGACACGACCCAATCCGAGAAAAAAACTAACACGTTTTCAACCCGACACGATAAGTACCCAATCCAACCCGACCCAACACGATAAATGAAATCAACACGATTCAACCCGACATATTTCAACACAACACGTTTCCAACCCCATTCGAATGTGACACAATAACCCGAATTGACACCTCTACTTGCATAATATGATCAACCTAAAGTTTAGTCCAACTAAAGTAAAACTTTGTGTTAAATTATGCTCCATGCTCCATATTATTCTTTCTCATTTACAAATTCATCGGCACAAGTATTATCTAGTATACTATATAAAGCACATCAATCGTTACAAGAAAAGAAAAATCACCCCATGCCTTTAATCTTAATTTCGCTTTTTGCTGTATAAGAAACTATAAAGCTTAATGCTGTCTCTGATTATCAGTAGTGTGCAACTCTCCCAAAATAGTTGGGACCTAAACAAATCACGAGTTTCTTTGGTTGGAAAACTCTCAGCGGCCTGCAAATGACAACCCCCCCACCCCCCTGTTACACAAACCCAGTCAGGAAGAACCTCTTCAAATCGTGTTAAATACACTCAGATCACCATTCCCATTAACAGCATCACTGTCATGCTCGATAATCTAAAAATAGACGCAGCTTCTGTGAAAGCAGCTCAATGGGTCCATAAAGAACCTTGGTACTGGATATCCAGTCCTCAAGATTACCTGCTTTAGCACTATCCACCATCTCATCGTGGAAAGCAGACACAATGGAGTACATTGAAGTTCTAAGTATATCAGCCATTGCATAAGCCTTGAGATACATAGGACTACCTCTTCTTTTCTCCATAAGCCCTACACTTGAAACTCTGCTTCCAGTTCCCATTTGAGCCCACTTTATTCCAGCAGCACCAGTCGGATGATTGGAGAATTGTAAGTTGGTCTTCTTCCCCACACATGCTTCAATACAGAGCAACACTGACAGTAGTGTGGAAATAACAGCAGCATTGCTACCAGAGAGTTGAGCAATACCAAATCTATCTTCCTTGCGGGAGCATGCAGTCAATGAAGCAACAATCCGAGCACACCAGGCACAAAGCTGCATCCAGGGGGGTATAACAAGTTAAAAACTTCTAAACAAGACATCTAACAAACTTGCTTCTTTTTATATAGTTAGGCCTTCGTACATTATCAGTAAAATATGTTATCACGTACTAATAAAAGGTAATCAAAGTAACAATCATCTGACTGGTATATCACTATTGTTTTTCAAAAAGAAATGCTCTATCCTATAATATGTGACTAATTTCCACACTGATAATCAACGTAGTACAAGTCCCAAGTCCCCCCACAATCAGAGATACAATAAAGAAAGAAATGCAACATAAATTATTACTTTTTAAAAAGAGCAAAAATATCTTACCTGAAAGTCATTGAGTGATTCACATACTCTTGAATCAGCAAGTCTGTCATTTGGCAAACGTAATTGATCAGATAGTTGAGAGGGTTTCTGCACAGAAGAGCTCTCCAGGCTTTCACCCAATTTCAAGCTGAGCTGTTCAAGAGGTCTTAAGCAAATGTTGATGACTCTTTTGTATGTCTCACTGGTTTCTTCAAAGAATGCAGCTCGACGCCAGGTATCTACATTCCTCTCACAAACAAAACAGAGGTCAAGATAGGCTAGATAATGCAAAAGAGATTTTGGAGTACTGTCCTCCAATGCAGATAATAGATACTCGCTTGGATTTGTTTCAGCGGCTGCTGATCCTTTAGGAGGTGCAAATGTAAACCTCTTAGTATGCACTACCTGGCATAACCATAAAATTGTCACTGGCTACATTCATCTAAGGACATCATCGGAGATGATATGTACTCTATAACCTGAGTCATTGCCAGAGTACAAACTAATTAAAGAGGAAACTACCTGATGTAAGTGATGACTCAATTCAAAGCTCAGAAACACCACAAAACTCCCAAAAAAGAATATAATCTGCCGAGTAATGTACATGCCCATAGTCAGCTTGCCTTCATACTCCTCATGTACGAAAAACACCGTGAATAATGAAAAGAAGTAACCAGCAGTTGAGAGTTTCAAAGCTCGACCGACGGCTGAAGGAAGGCCCATCTTAAAGTTAAAGAATAAAGGAGACTGTAACAGATGCAAAAACGAGGTGGAGTATGTCAGACAAGACGTTGCAGATAAAAATTATTTCAACACAACAGCAGCAGCAGCAAAAAGCAACTCAGAATGTTATCCACCAACAAAACTTTAACCCATAAGGAATCTCAAAATCAAGTCAGCAATATCATAACAATAGGGATCATATCCTTTCCAAATAAAACAAAATTAACATTGCAGCACAGATAACTAACAGGCCATATTGCCAAGATCCATTCAAAAAAATCTTGTACAGTCATTTTATTCCAAGGGGCAATCCGGTTTATAATCACCATACTCAAAGGAAAAGATGTCAAGTGAAACAAACTTCCTTCTATATATTTACTAAATTTTACAAAATATTTTTTCAGATATCTAAGTAATAAGAAGTCTCCACACATAACAACCGAAGCACATACTCAATCTGTGCTGAGTTAGGATCATATCAGTATTACTTTGAATCGTGTACATAGAGAGGAAAATTTACCGGCTAAATTTCTAGCAAAAAAGGCCCTAACAGAGAAAAGTAATCAGTAATTTCAATTGAATCAACTGCCAGGAAAATGAAGGGGTTTAATAATCCTATTGGACAAACAGGGTCTTCTCTCTGTCAGTACATATTGAATTTCTATTGGACAAACTTCTGCTCTTTCTCATCTTATGACAGGTACAATGGGGAAGCCAGAGTCACTGCAAACTGCAAACTGGAATGCTGCGGTTTGATGCTTCTGAGTTTTTGACTTTTATGCTTCAGATTCTGATTACCATAGGACTTAGTCTGCTTGTCTGATACTGGTCTAATGAGGCAGTAATTTATTGGTGTCAAGTGCCTGTGAGGCCTACAGCTTACAAGGAGGTGAATTGGGACAAACTGACTTGCAGACTGCTTTGTTTTGTAATAAAAACAACTAATATATGATCATATTACTTCTGCCCTCATGCTATTTTTGGCGTGCTGACTGCATGTTACAGTGAAAATCCACTCGATGAAGAGACTTCACGGGATAACAAATTCAGCTCTGATGCTGTATTTATTAAAGCAACAACCAACCAATGGGTTTTCAGTGAAAGAATAGTTCATAATTTAGGTAAGGAAACTAGCTCCTTTGTTTCAACAATTCTTAATAGTCTGCATAATTATCACTCTTTCACTATTTTTAAGTGGTTGGGGAGCCTAATAATCCCCGCATCATAAGGTGGCAAATAATAGTAAAAAACCGCCGAAGCACATAGAATACATATGAGGGATGACACCTAAAGGGAGAGAAAAAAGTTTCAAAACGATAACTACACGTCTATACCAGACATTGTCCTATCAGCCTGTTTTACTGGGCAGCCAAACGGACCTGACAATTATGCTTTAATCAGCCTTACCCTATGAAACTACATGTAGTAAGCAATATGACATTGACCCGATCAAAACAGAGCCAGTCAATTAGCATGAAGGTGCAGCAAGAATAAAAATCCTTTCAAGAAATGCAAACAAAGATAATACCTGAATAACGGGAAATTCCAGAACCCATCTCCGTGTATACACATAGAAAACTCCATAGAAGAGTCCCACCAAAAGCCCTCTAAACCCTAGTATTTCAACAACTAAGCGCCTCTGCCCAAACACGCCACAGCTCCAACAGACAGAAACCAATGAAGCAGATGCGGAAACAGCGGAAACAGCCACGAACAGCACAAAATTCATCGACAGCGCTATCGCGCGCCACTGCTCGGCGGATAAACTGTTGCCGGCGGGGAGAAGCACGAGCCGAGCCAAGCGGAGGAGGAGGTCGAGCGGTGAAGCAGGCTTGTGCGGCTGGGGAGCCGAGAGGGCGAAGAGAGAGGCGGAGAAAACAAGGAGGGAGGCATGGAAGGAGAGGAAGGCGAGCAATGAGAGTAGGATGGAGGGGGATTTGCAGTTGAAGGGTAAGAAGAGGAGGGGTTTGATGAAGAGGATAAGGAGTGTGGAGAGTACGAATTGCCATAGGAGGAAAGAGATGAAGCGGTGCTTCACGACGGCAGTGAAGGGGATATCGGTGGCGACGCCGTGCTTGTGGCGGAAAAGGGCGGCGGAGAGGGACATTATTGGCGGCGTTATTACAAAGCCACCTTTCGGAGGAGGGGGGTTTTGGATGTCGGGTGGAGTTGGACTTTGGAGTTCTATGCCCTTCTTTTAGGGCCTTGCTATATCCCGCACTGTATTTTACTATCCTCGCCCTAATACGTATAAATACACATATTTTGAATTAAAATAAAATAATTTTAAATTTTAAAAAAACAGAAAAAAGAAAAAAAAATATTAAAAACCCTATAAAAAACACTATAAATACCCCTCCCCTCTCTCCATTTCCCTCTCCCCTTCCCTCTCCCCCTTGCCTCTCCATTTTCGACCGCCGCCCGCCGCCCGCCGCCCGCCGGAATCCCGCCGGAATCCCGCCGGAAAATTGTAAGTTTTTGAGAAATTTTTTTTTTCTTTTCGTGGGAATCGTTGCCCGATCTATTCGAATTTTGTTGAACTTGTCGGAATTGTTAGAATTTTGTTGAGCTTGTCGGAATTGTTAGGATTTTAGTTATGTGACATAATAGAAGTTATTGAGAAACGATTTTTTAGAAATTGTGCTTCTTTGGAAATTGTTTAGCTATGTGACATATGTGGAATTAATGACATAATGACATAATTGGACATGATGACATAATTGGAAGCTTATTGTGTTTTTTAGTAATTATTTAGTTTAAATTTGGCCATAATATTTTAGAAATTGTATTTTTTAGAAGTTGGGTTTTTTAGAAATTATGTAGTTATGTGACATAATAGAAATTACTTAGGAATTATTTGTTTAGAATTTGTGTTGTTCTGGAAATTATTTAGGTATGTGACATAGTTGGAATTAAAACGAAGAAATTGTGTTCTGTGTAAATTACTTAGTTTAAATTTGGACATAATATTTTAGGAATTGTTTTTTTTAGAAATTGGGTTATTTAGAAATTATTTAGTTATGTGACGTAATAGAATTTATTTAGAAATTGTATTTTTTAGATATTGGGTTATTTAGAAATTATTTAGTTATGTGACATAATTGGAATTAAAACGAAGAAATTGTGTTTTGTAGAAATTACTTAGTTTAAATTCGGACATAATATTTTAGAAATTGTATTTTTTAGATATTGGGTTATTTAGAAATTATTTAGTTATGTGACATAATTGGAATTGAAACGAAGAAATTGTGTTTTGTAGAAATTACTTAGTTTAAATGTGGACATAATGGTTTAGAAATTGTATTTTGTAGAAATTGGGCAATTTAGAAATTATTTAGGTATGTGACGTAATTGGAATTAAAACGAAGAAATTGTGTTTTGTAGAAATTACTTAGTTTAAATTTGGACATATTGTTTTAGAAATTGTATTTTTTAGAAATTGGGTAATTTAGAAATTATTTAGTTATGTGACGTAATAGAAATTATTCAGAAATTATTGATTAGGAATTGTGTTTTTTGGAAATTATTTAGTTATGTGACATAATAGAATATAGTTCTACGTAAATAAACTTTAGTAATCCGATGTAAACAATTGTGTAGTAAACTGTTACGATATGTTTTAACTATTGTTTCCTTGAATGTTAATAATAGTGCGATGTGGTAAGAAAATAAGATTATTTAGTTATGTAATCTCCAATTTGTAACTAAAAAAAATGTCCCAGTTCGTTGATGCACTGTTCGAAAATATTAGTTCACACGTTGTTGAAATGTATGTTAATTTATCTTATCATATCAGTTTGATTCACTTGTTGTTATACTAATTACATATCTTGTGTCGTAGATGAGCACTGGTGGTCAACCTGACGGTCATGGTCGTTCCATACGACGAAGAGGTGTTAGTGCCTCGGCGAGACAGGCTAGAGGCCGCGTGGTCGAGGATGAACCGTCGCCTCGCCCGCGGGAGTTTGATGTAGGAGCGGAGCAGCCTTCTCTACCGAGCGTTCGTGCATTCGATCCCATGCCGACATGGGACGGTCCGGAGATTAACATCCTCGCGTCCGGTGGTATCCGTCATGATAGTGATTGGCAGATGAATTATGACCTGCCCGCAGATGTCCCCCCGGTGGGCCAACCTGGTTCGAGTGTTCCATTGGATGCCGGGCTCGAACGTTATGCTGAAGCTGGAGCCAGGCACACCGTGAGGAACAGAGCTGGTCAATTCGCACAGTCTTCTGGTGGATCGTGCGATGCCGGTGAGCCCAGCACCGGAATGGCACCGAGGAATAGGAGGAAGCGACCCGCCGATGAGACGTGGCTAGTGCGGGGACCGATGGCTGGTGGCCCGCAGGATGACCTCGTCATACCAAGCTTCGGAGGACACGTCGCGCTTGACGTTTGGAATGGTATAGAGCGAGGTGTGCTGAGATGCCATGCTCGGTCGCCGCTATGCAAGCAGCTAGTCGACACGCTCCCCGAACTGAGCGATGTTGCACAGGCCCGGATACATGCGACCGGGTTGGGCCACCTGCCTGCGATTATGTTCCAGTTCCTTGACATGGCACTGATATCCGCTTTTGTCGAGAGGTGGCAGCCGGACACGAACACGTTTCACATGCCGTTTGGGGAGATGACAATCTTGATGCATGACGTTGAGATGATTCTTGGCATTCCCATCGATGATGGCGCTGTTGCGAGTACCATTTCGGCGGAGACTATTGAGGAAGCGTGCGCTGAACTGTTTGGGAAAGACGTGGAGTCCTTTGTCGCGGAAGACTGGAACGGGGGTAACATAGATGCCCAATCTTTGATGGCGAGGTGTGTAGCGGCGGGGCAGAGCCAGAACTTCTAATTTATGTGCTACATGCTGACCCTGTTTTCATCCACGCTTTTTGTGGATAAAACTGGGAATAAGGTTAGAGCCAACCTTCTACCCCTGCTTGATTCGCAGTTGTCGTGGGGCTCGGCGACGTTGGCCAGTTTGTATCTGCAGTTGGGAATTGCGTCCCGGTCCAAGGCGCGCGGTCTATGCGGATGTTGCACGCTGCTTCAAGCATGGATATACGAGTACTTTCCGATGTTTCGGCCGGGACCGAGTACGTTGCCAGCTCTTCCGGGTCGCGCCAGTCGGTGGCACACAGGGGATAGATCGGGGAGGGGTACGGGGAGGCTCGGTGCCATCAGGCGACAGTTGGATGCCTTACAGCCCGACCAGGTATGAATTCCATGCTTTTACTCTTATTCTGACAGTAGTGGATAGATCGGATTCCATAGAAACGTAACATGTCTGTGAAACTTTTTGCAGGTGGATTGGTTGCCATATGGGGTGGACGTGGTTAGGGCTGCGGGGGGGAGGACTCACTACCGCGGCGTGATTCGACACCTCGACGCAATGGAGGCGTACATGCCAGATTGCGTTGTGCGGCAGTTCGGTCTCCTACAGGGTATACCGCGGGGTCTTGCAATTGCGCCCGAGCCTTGTTCCCGCCCGGCTGATCCAGCCGGCTATTTAGTGACCTACCCAGGGAGGCTGCAGTTGACCCTATGGGAGATGGCACACAGTTGGCACAACGGTCAGCTTGCGGCGTTCCTGATAGCCACGAGCCCATCAGAGTGTACCATGGATTACGAGGGCTGGTACGCGACCCATTCGCACCCATTGATCGCAAATCCTGAACATGCTGCCGCGAGTGGACCGGACAGGATACATCATCAGTTATCGGTAAGTTTTCCCGTACTGTTTGCTTCGAGTAATTATATTACATTTTACTGTTTCGTTATTGTAAACTCTGTTTCCTGTGCAACAGATGCTCAGTGACATGATGGGCGACCTGGATCCGTTCGACTCGGCGACCGTTGGTGGACTCGCCGCCGACCCCCGCGTGAGGCAGTTGATGACGACTTTTGTCAGTCGTCGCGATGAGTACCGCAGGCTCGGTTATGGCCCCATTCCTTAGTCGGCCGTTTGCATATGTATGAACCCACAGTTTTGCCATAGTTTGCTCATTTATGTAATCGGTAACTGTTTGTGCATATCAAATACATAAGTCATCGATTTTTGCAACAGTAATGCTATCAAAATAATTACTCCATGCTTCGATAGTAACTGTAGCGGTTGCGTACATGCCAAAATGTTTCTGGCGATTTACAACAGTTAATTACTCTGAGAGTATGCTCTTCTCCAAGCCCTTAGCCTCCTACGAAAGGGTAACTCCCAACCTACGACATCAGCCTTCCTCAACGTGGTCCACATATTAACCACGGGGGGCATGGGACAGTTTTCCTTCACGTGTACCCGGACGAAATGGCTTGCACTGCGAACGTATACAATGTGTAGCTCCCTACTTGTTCCATCCTCGCCCCCGCCTGCCCTCAGTGGAAGGACTGTACAGCAATGGTCCGCCGACCCATTCTCTAAAATGTAATATAGACTACAACCGCGTTGTAGTAGGTGGCCACAGGAAACATGTCTGCAATGACCGTAAACCAATGCTCCGGACCACATGGACCGCTGGTGTGGTGTATACGGGCTCTGGCGAGTTCAACGTCATTCCGCGAACCGTATATGGGAACATAGTCAGGCCAATGAGTTGATATCTCGTTAAATACCGCCCGACGCGCTGTAGACCATTCACCTTCACCGTCTACGTGGAACGCATCAGCAACGCATCTGAAGCCACAGTTTCCATCACTCGCGACATCGTTCCAGCCTTCGATGTAGCGCCGGACAATGTGGGGGACACTTTCGAGGAACGGGAATGTCGCTGCAGGAGAACACATTAAGATAAATATCTTGTGCAGGAGGCGTTCATTAGGAAGAATGGTGCTTGTACTCACCGTGCCGGCGACCGCTCCCTGAAGCACGCCCCGGGGACCGTGAACTACTCCCGTATCGCCTGTTCACGTGCTCGTGGTAGCTCGGTGAACGCCGGGTTGATCTTGATCGGGGGACCTGCTAGCTTGGTCTCCCACGTGCACTGGTGCAATTGTCCGGCTAGCCAATGCCGCTCTCCTCCGGCCGCAACTGCGCATCTATGTAGGATGAAACTCGTCGGCGGACCGAAGGGTCGCTGCGTGCCAGCTCCTCCAACAGAGTGTTGAACCGCGACTGATCTTGTTCGGCCCTCGCAATGTTGTCCGTGCTCCGCACGTGATCACCCAATGCCAGGCTCTTGAACAGCGGATGAATGTCGTCCAAGTACAAGGGGATTCCTTCAGCAACTGCCCCTGCCATGATGCATGCACACGGTATTCCGTGTGTCGAGCGAAGCACACATCCACAGTAAGCATATACCTGTGCTCCGAGTGCATCAATCCTCCCGGACTCGACCGTCAATTTATCCAGACAGTATTTGGACACATTGTTGATCAAGTTGTTGAAAAGGGCCCTACGGTGCAATCTTCCAACGACAGTTCTTGATTTCTCCAGGCCGGTCTTGATCATAGTAATCTGCTGGGCTATCTGCAGGTCGACACGCCTCCATACCGTGTCCAGCGAACCAGTCGACGTATGTAACCACCCTTTCAATGACGAGTGTGCACTTTCGACCCTGCATGTAGTTGTGTTCCCGAAATGCAGAAATCTGTTCGTCCATGCCCTCACAAATTTCTCCTTATGGGGGGTGAGCCACGTCGTCTCAGCGTAACTAACAACAGCCTCGTTCCAAGACCATCCAGTCCTCATATCCACCAAAGCGGTTTCGTACTCTGGAACGGTGGACGCATTGCAAACTCGGAACCATGCACCATTCTTGAACGCTGCCCCGTTCCTCTTATTCCCTGTCAGCACAGTAACACGTGCCTCCACATCCTTGTTAATATGCCAGGTGCAGAGCAAATGGTTCGATTCCGGAAACATAGTCCGAAGTGGCCTAATCAGTCCCATCTCCCGATCGGTGACCACAACCTCAGGGAACGGTCCATCCACAAGCAAGTTCTTCAGCGCGTTCAGCACCCACTCATAGGTATCTGCCATTTCGTCAACGACAATTGCGTAGGCAATCAGGAAGTTTGTGTTGCAAGGGGACATCCCAACCATCTCAATGAATGGCATGCCGTAGCGATTGGTCTTATACGTTGAGTCGATGGCCACCACCCACGGAAACGTGCGAAATGCCACAACAGCATCGGGATTGGCCATGAATAAATGAGTCAAAGTACCATCACCTGCTGAGCGGTGACTAGTGACATACCCTTTCTCGGTGGCCAGATGCAAACAATTCTCCGCTGTGTTGCGCCCGCCTCGCCTTTCTGTTGCATATGCCGACCTCTCATTGTACACCTGCCTAATGTTCTGATGCAGGTCCGGAAACGAATTACTGAGGCTGGCATTGATATGCCTTGGGGCAGTTTCTGAATCTGTCAAGTCTCTGATCATTTGCTTCGCGTCCGCATGGAGCTTGCTGCTCTGTCTATGACCCTCGGGGTACACTGAGAAAGGGTGGTTGTGCATCCCTCGTCTAGGATCCTTGCACGGCACTACATTCCAACCATTCCCCGTGATGCTCTGTTTCAAGACAATCGCGAACGGGCAGCCACAACTGCTGGTCGAGCTGCTACTCCGTCGGACTACATCAGATTCGCTCGTATCTACATCCTTATCCTTCCGGCCCCGATTGCAAATGCAATATAACCTCAGGGGACCATTCCTATTCTGTTTGTAGGACCCCGTCACAAGTTCAAATCCCACCTGCAGAGCAATCCGTTGCAGGTAGGAGTAAGCCTCGGCAACGTCTGGGAACACAGCTGAGGTGGCAAATGGAGAGTATCCGTTCCGCCCTGCAGCAGCTTCACATGACTGATGGTCATCCTTAAATAGCAATAAACATCAAGTAATTAGTTACACTCAACTGCTATACCAATTACAATATCAAAATTAACGTAAAAAAATGTAAATTAACGTTACAATAATTAACAAAATAACAAAATTAACAAAACAACAACATTAACGTTACAATAATTACAATTAACGTTACAATAAATAAAATTAACGTTACAATAATTTTTACGTTACGATTAATAAATTAAAATACTAAGATGAGCATAAATTAAAAAACTAAGATGAGCATAAATTTCTTTCTCATTAACAGCTGAAACATACATGTGGTGGGAAAAAAATGCAATAACATCGTGGCTAGAATTAATATAACATTCTTACAGTTCAACAAATTAAAATATCAAAATAGCGTAAAAATACGTAACTTAACGGTACAATAATTAACAAAATCACAAAATTAACAAAACAACAAAAATAACTGCTTCAATAATTAGTAGGACATACATTAACGTTACTGCTATTAACAGGAGATAAATTCATAGGAGATAAATATGCAATAATTTCATCGTAACAGTTAATAAATTAAAACACAAAGACGAGCATAAATTTGTACGGCAAAAATTATTAAATTTAACAACTACTTACGGACACGGACATAAAGCTAATTAGTAAAATTACCTCCGAAGACATGGAATTTCTAACACCCTTTTCGGGGTAATTTTTGCTCGTCTTGGACAGCAATATTTTTCGAGTGCCCTTCGAATGAGCAAGAATTCGAGTGCCCTTTGAATGAGTAAGAATTCGAGCTCATTTATAGCAGTGCGATTTTTGGAAGCAGGCTGGGTCGGCTTGCGCCCAGCCCACGGCGAGCCGAGCCGCGTCCGGCTCGCGCCCCAGCCCTGGCGAGCGGCCCGCGCGTGGCTCGCGCCTACCGCACGGTGAGCCACGGCTCGCGCCCACACGCCGGCGAGCGGCCCGGCGATGGCTCGCGCCCTATCGGTGGCGACCGGCCCGCCGGCGGCTCGCGGTCCACCGGTGGCGAGCAGACCGGCGGCGGCGCGCGGCCTGTCGGTGGCGACCGGCCCGGCACCGGCACCGGACCGGCGGCGCCTCGCGCCCGGGCCGTGGCGAGCCGGGTCCGGCAGCGGCGGGCGGCGGTCCGGCGGCGGCGGGCGGCGGTCCGGCGGCGGCGGGCGGCGGTCCGACGGCGGCGGGCGGCGGTAGTTCTACTTTCAGCACCAGCACAATCAATGGGCATGTCCAACGAGCAGCGATTCAAAATGGTCCCCCAAAAGCTTCCCTAAGTTTTGAACCTTAATCACTGCCGCAGCATTGGCGTCGATCGCCGATGATTTCCAATTCTTCATCAACATAGAATTGGCAGCCCGATCGTTGTCCGGAAAAATCAAGTACTACCACGTCGGCGTAGCCTCCATCGGTTTCGCCGCCGTTGCATTCGGCGAACTGTCTACGCCTCCTGCTATCTTCCGTAGCAAAATCCCTCTGTATCCTATTACGTCTTCCGCAGATGAAACCAGCATGACTATTGATTACTTCTCCCTCGAAATTGGCGGCAAGAATGCTACAGGCACGTCAGTTCGCACTCCGGTGGCTTCTCCGGCTGGGATGCTGGCGGTGAAGCAGCGGAGAAGACTCTTGAAGGAAGCTGGTTCCGCACTAATTGCCGGTTCAGAGGCCCCATGCTTCAGCTTCATAAAGGTATTCATAAGTTAGCTCAATGCTTGAGGTTAACCGAACACGAAAGTGAATATGATTCATATAGCCGACTTGTTGTTGCTGATGTTGTTTCAGCTGTGTATTTTTCATCTGTGTGTATGTTTGATTACATTGATGTGTTACCGTTAATAAGATAATGCAACAGTACTACTAAATTTAATCCCACTTAGAACGGTAACTTCTTGATTCACAACATACATTGTTGCTTTTCCGTGCTAAGTTTCTGAACAAAACTTACCAGATTGTGGACGATCCTGCCCTCGATAATTTGATCTCCTAGAACGATAACTGCTCCGCCTTCATTGTGTGGCGGCCTGCTGAATTTTCCAGGGATTTGCTGACAAAGTATTTCAAGCACAATAGTTTCTCCCATTTTTTGCGCCAGCTGAATACTTACGTAAGCAATTGAATTGAGAGCTCAATTCATTTGAATTTTTGTCCCTTTTGTGTGTGTTTTCTTCTTTTTCTGTGCAAATTCTAATTGAGTTTTGGTTTCATTCTGCACAATCAGAAACAAGCTTGCTGCTTAGATACTTGGATGGCTTTTGTTCCCCGAGAATCTACTATCGCTAATTTTTCTGATATTCAGAGTAGCTCTTTTCAGCAGTGGCATGGTGGAAATTGCATGTGAGAATCAAGATGCCTTTGCGCAACGTAAAAGATGCCCTCGCGGGGAGGCTCTCAAGAAGAACTAGTGTGTTAGGTTGCGACGCGCAGTTCACGGTTACAAGTTTGTGAATGCTTGTAATGGCCTCATCTACTTTTCTGCGCCCTCGACTAATGATCCTGTTGCAGTGTGCAATCCAGTTAATGATGAGTACATCAACATTCCTAAAGGTCATGTCAGTCTCGAGGATAGTCGTGTGGATTGTGGATTTGGATTCTGCCCAACTACAAACCAGTACAAGGTGATCAGATTAGACTACTACTTGCTTAGTGCAAAGAGATCAGCAGAGGTACACACATTAGGGACACAGGCTTGGAGAACCATTGGTTTTGCCAAAAGAGCCAAATTATTAGGTCTGAGTTAGACGTTTTCAGTAAGCCAAATTTTTTTCTAAGGACTTGATCTGAATTCTTCCTGATTTTTTCATTTCTATCAAGTCTCTGCCTTCCTTGTTATGAAATAGTTGTCACTTTTCTTTAGTTCGTGGATTATGAGGTGCATTAGTTTGCTTATATGTTGCAGCTGTTATTATCCAACGTTTACTTGTTAGTTGTACTGTGAATGACCTTTTTTTCTTCTTTTTTTTGCTGATAATTTATTTTGAATTACGAGTTGCATATGTTTACTTATATGTTGCATATGTTAATATTCAATGTGTACTTATTAGTTGTACAGTCTATGACCTTTTGTTTTCATATGTTATTAGTTATACGTTTTAAATAATGAGTTGTATCTGTTTACTTATATGTTGCATCTGTTTACTTATATGTTGCATCTGTTAGTATCTCGAGTGTACTTTTTAGTTGTGTTCTGTATGGCTTTTTTTTATAAAAAAAATGTTGGTTTTTCATTTTAAATTAGGTACTGCATTTGTTTACTTATGTATTGCATATGTTAGAATCCAGTATGTACTTGTTTGTTTTATTACGAGGTGCATTAGTTTGCTTATATGTTGGAGATATTATTATCCAATGTGTATCTGTTAGTTGTACTGTTTATGACCTTTTAGAGCTTGAATCATCGAATTCGCCCTTCTAATTCGCATGGGATTAGAAATTGAATCCAAGGTGGGAAGTGAAAAGGTCGCGGGCATGATGCTTACTTTCTTCTTCTGGGCTCATGGAGCCCCTGTTGGGTTCCACACGCGCCACTTTCCCCATTAATAACTTGGGTTTCTCCCCCATGCAACCCATTTACCCACACACTTACTTTTTTGCATGGCAGCGCGAGGTAATGATTACCTTTTAACTCCCTCTATATATACAACGGGATTTTTCACCTCTCACTTCACATTTTCTCCCGAATTATTTTCAAACGTCAAACAGCTTCTTTTCTGTCAGAGAATTTTTCCGGCGGCCTTTTCTTATTAAAGCTTCCAGAGAGCTCAAGTTCTTTACTGCCATTAGAAGGTCGTCGTCATACCTCTCAAAGTTATATTTTAAACCCTAATGCTTCCTATCTACAATTAAGTAGATAATGGAAAGTTGGGGTCGTCCACGAGAAAAAGGATTTTTCCAAGTGTTTAAACATATATAGGAGAAAACATACTAGATATAAGCATATATAGAAACATATAAAAGCATGTAAAATGGAGGGGGGTTGTTTTTTTGTCCTAAATTATCAAATTGAAAAACAACAATTGGCAAAGCAATAGAACTATGCTAATCATGCAACAACAACTAAATAGATGATTAAAAAAAAATTAACGGAGCCTTGGGAGCAATTGACTCTCATTTCCAAACTTCCTATAGCTCATTGATTCATTCACTCATTCAATTACATTTATTGTCTATGGGGAATGCTATCACTTCTCATTCGAAGATCAACATTCATTCCTTCTTAATAGTAGTTTGCAAAGATAAACAACGACCATTTGCAAACCTCATTGATGATCACCCTAGGTAAACAACACCATAGAGGTATTTCATCAATGACATTTCACCTAAAGGACCACAGGTTTGATAACAACAAGTCTTCTACCAAAAAGACATAGCCATTTAACCAAAGATAGCATTCATTAGGCTAAACCTAGAACAAACCACATTAAAGATTCAACCTTGCATTGCATCTATAGGATAAACATGAGAACAATCCACATTAACATACTCATCTAGCAAGAATGCCACACATTATACACAAGAAGTTCTAAATCCATGTTTTTGGGTTTCATGTCAAATGAGCTAAGAAATTTGAAACTTTCCTAAGAACTTAGCACTTTAATTTTTACAAACATTTCATATACTCAAACAACCCATGGTATAAATGAGGCAAAATACAACATTAATGACATAATAAATGGTCTCCAATAAATGTTCATAAATGAGAAAATATAGAATCTTACTACATAAGTTTGGAAGCTTCAATCAATTGCTCCCAAGAATTAGATTTAGCTACAAGAGTTCATACTAATTAATGCTAACAAACCAAACATAATACAAAAGAAATCAAAGTTGAAAATGGTGAAAACTGGGGCTAGAATAGTACTAAAAATGCAGGAAGAAGAAGTTATGAATGAAAGGAAAGAAAATGCTATTTATAGTACAAAAAGGATAAGGTTAGGTTCTGGCCACACGGGCACCAAAACTTAACCTTGTATTCTTTTCTTCTTGTTGTGGCAAGCACTCATCTTCAAAATAATCCCTCTCATTTTTCAAGTCTTAAAATCTTTGAAGAAACTCTTCAAAATATTATCTTCAATGGCCTCCGGTCTTCAAGTCTTCAAATCTTTGAAGCAAGTCTTCAAAATCTTTGAAATGTGATCTTGACAGGCCTCCGGTCTTCAAGCCTCTATGTTCTTCCTTTGTTACACAAAATCCACTTAGAAGAGGTAAAAGAGCGTAAAGTCACTCTTACCTCTCCTAAGAGAATTTCAATGTAAAACACAAGCTCTTAATAATAAAAGAGCACAAAGTGATCCCAAAAAGTACTAAATTATGCACGTAAAATTGACACATCAAACCTCCCTACACTTAAACTTTACTCGCCCTCGAGTAAGAAAAGATCCAAGCATACGAAGGAAGTGACGTATCCACATCCTAACTACTATTCCCCCAAGTCAATACTTCACAAAACTCTCAATATCACATATCCCAATGTTAAGGTCAAATGAGAAGTTTCCCACAACCCTCATTCCTAAATCTACCCAAACCATATCAACGTATCAATTCATTAGTACCTCTAAAACATTTCCAAATCTCGAACTGACGATCCCAAATCCAATGGCACAAGGTGAAGCTAAAAGCATATATAAAGTTCAAACACATGCTCCACTTTATACCAATATATCATCCAAAAAACAAAGTACATTAATGATCAAGAATTTCATAACTTACTTCGTTTTCCCTGCTAAAATATCCTACTCCCAAGAGGTCCTTAAGATGTCAAACTACCCGATCCATCCATATGGCCACCGCAACCTTATGACTCCAATGTCGGCAAATGAGTGAACACATAACATTTTTCTTTTTCTCTCTTTCTCTCTCATTTTGCCTGGGAACCATTTTGGGTTTTCATCCTAGCCACACATCATGTTTCTTCGGCTTACATCTCACCTTTTTCCACACATTTAGCCTCTCATTTTTCCTAGGTCGCCCTTTTAGGTTTTCGACCTATCTGGGCCCCCAATGTTTCCTAAGATTCCCTCTTGGATTTTCAACTTAGCGGGATTCTTTTTATTTATATTATTTATTTATTTGTTTCATTTTCTATTTTCCATTTTCTATTTTTTTCCAATTTTTTTTTCATGTTTCTCTAATCCAAAAAGTAGCAAAGTGTTTTCCAAATGTTAAGGCTAAGAAAAATATCAAAGCTAACATCATCCAAATACATCAAAAGGAAAGCATCCCCCAAAACAAAAAGGGGGAAAAATCCAAAACAAAAAAAAAATTATCCCAAAAGTAGCGAGTCTAAAAAAAGTATCTCCACGCCAAACAGTGAAATCAGTAAATACCCCTCCCCACACTTAGAACGCTACATTGCTCTCAATGTAGACAAATAGGGCATACACGTACACAACGAAGTATGGAAAGGGTAAGAATATAATGCTCACAAATCACTGCTGTGAGGAAGAAGGGCTACCACTAAAATAAACCTGCCGATCCAGCCAATCTGTGCTCTTCTACCTTCTAGCTCGACGCCTCTCTGCTCCAGGATTAGGGCCTGAGATACCGCCTACCTAGGATTGCATCTCATGGATGCGAGCTGATGGGTGGTCAATCTCCTCATTCATGTCGATCAAGCTCTAGGAGACAAACACATTGTGCTCCAGTGTCATGTTGTCCTGGTAGTGGAGTCCATCATGCATTGTCTGCATCATACGCTCATAGAAATCAGGTGGAGGCTGGGAGTAATGAGGGGAAACATAATCTTCCTGCATAGGCTCGGACTATGGTGGAGGCTGTGGGGAGTGTTGTTGCTGTCGCTCAGAGAAAGGCAAGCTGCTA
The DNA here is from genome assembly GCA_037428765.1 of Rubia yunnanensis. Lineage (NCBI taxonomy): Eukaryota > Viridiplantae > Streptophyta > Magnoliopsida > Gentianales > Rubiaceae > Rubia > Rubia yunnanensis. Next base: position 48,761,595 of record CM075068.1, on the reverse strand, counting down.
TCATCGCACTGGACAGGAGCTGGACCAAGGTCATGGAGCTCCCACTGGAAGTCCTCTCTGCACGAGGAGTCTGGTGAAATCACCAAGTCCTCTGGGGGTGTATCAAACTCCAACTTCGTCTTGTTGGGCTGAGGAAGTGCTATGAATGTGACCTTCCTAGCGCCATATGACCAATGGAATACCCCCGTGGTCCATGTGGCGCTGAGCATCTCGAATTGCACCAACCTCTCCGCAATGATGAGGTAGGAAGTGCACCTCCCTAAGCGCAGAAAGTCAGCTGGTAGGACCAATCCTAGGTACTCCTTTAGGAGGCCGATCATGCCTCCGACCATAATCTTCCACTTTTGCTTCCCCGATAGCTCTACAATCATCTTCATCTATAGCTCAGCACATAACCCGTATCCCAATCCCTCAATTGTCAAGTTCTATACAAAGTGAATGTCGTTGTTTGGTACATTCGTCGGCTCCGCCAAGCAAAGGGCTGGTCCAGCCAAAAGTCAATGCACATAGTGGAGTGCGAGATGGATGATGACACTACTCTTGTCATGTGAGTTCTTCGGCCTCATGTTGATGGCACTCCAGAGTTGCATGTCCTCCTCAATCAATCGGTCTTTGGCATGTGGGTCTAACCTCGCCCGTATCTCCACAGTGTTCCATCCAAATGCTTCCTCAACCCGCGAGACACTTATCTCTTGAGATATATCATCCAAGTGGAAAGTGATGTACCTCTCACACAGTTGATTATTCCTCATGCTTCATATCATAACTATAGACAGGAACTCCAATGTATATTGCCGGTAAGAGGGGGCACTCTTGCCCATGAAACCCTCCAATCCCCCTTTGGCGAGGAGGCATCAGACTGGCTGGGTGAGCCTAAGAGTCTCCAATGTGGGCACGTCTACAAAACTCATCTCCTTGAGCTGACTGCTGGCCAGGGCCTCCCATCTCCCTGCATAGGACCCGGTGATTCAGGTCAAACCCATGTACCTATTAGGAGGAGGAGATACATGGCTCGATTCCGGAGCCGGTGGTGGAGGTGGAGGTGGAGTGGCGGTGCGCCCACCTCATAGAGGAGCCCTAGGTCTCTTGGTAGGGGCCATATGTAACAACCACAAAAAATAAGTCAAATGCACGGGAATGTACATATATGCAATATCACGAAATCATACTCAACCTCAAACTAGTTTTGCCAATTACCACAAATCAAACCAAATCCAAGCCTACTAGTTCAAGTCCTAACCACAATTGCATATAGAATCCATGTTAGATCCAACATGCCCATATTCTCAAGTCCATTAAGTTCTCACATATTTGAATATCTAATATGCTGTATCCCATAATCACAGTCATGCCTAACTGGTTTAACCATCATTAGTACATTCATAACGTTAACATTTCAAGTGCCATGGCCAAACTATCCTAAGCATAATAATATTGCATTCAAATATCAACTATGTCTAATCAAGGGCCAACATACCTCATATCTAGTATAAGTGATGTGTCCATTTTAGATGGTTATTTTAGGGTTTTTAGGATTAGGTTTGGGACAATTTTGTGCTCTAAATGTGGCATTTTGCCTTGAAATCATTTAAGGAGGGATAAAAGCGACTTTGGCGTTTTTATCACTTTTTAGATGATTTTGTGTGACGAGGTGATTTGTTTGAAGACTTTGAAGATTTGAAGACTTTGAAAGATATCTTTGAAGATTTGAAGACTTACATTTGGGCTTTTTGAAGATATGAAGAAGTGAAGAGGTGAAGAAAGGAGAGCAAAGCAACGGGTGAAAGATGGTCCGGGGTTCTCAGAATTTTCCGAGAAGAATCAGCCTTCAAGAGTGGCACCATTGGATTCCTCTTCTCGAGCACTATAAAATTGACTACAAGAACTCCCGAAACGGATCAACGGTTCACCCGGAGGAAGCAAAACAAAACAGGGCTGCAATTTACTGATTTGGTCGCGACTCGCGACGACAGCTTAAAATCAGCCCTGCAACAGCGTTTTTCTCCCTTTTTCTTCCCACTATAAATACCTCTTCACCCTCTTCTTTCCACAGCTTTTGGCCCCTGTTTTGGGCCAAAACCCTAGCTTTTTCTCTCTTGTTTTCTTAGTTTCTATGTGTTTTCTTGTTCTAGAGTAGTTTTTGTACTTGGGAGCAAGGATTGAAGCTTCCATTTCTATGTAGTAAGGATCATTTCTATCTATCTATTTGGTGTTTTTGTTATTGTGCTCTTATTGTGCTTGAATGATGAATGTTGATGCTATTGATGTTATTGGTAGCTTGAGGATACAAATTGCTTGATTGATTGCTTGTTAGGGTTGGAAGGAATTAGCTACTCTTTCCCTCTTTTAATTAGGAATCCAAAGCATGAGTTAGAGCTTCTAAATGATATTGATGTGTTGATGATGTGCTAGACGAATGTGATTGATGTTGAACTCTTCGTCATGTTCGTTTATGTAGCAAACGAGAGAGTTATATGCTCCTGGATGAATGTGCGTTGCACGTTCATCCAATCTCGTGTAATTGCATGAATTGGTTTAATGCTTAGTCATGGTGTAGTGGTCATAAGCATTGCCAAGCTTGTTGGTTCTTCATGATTAAATGCCACCAATGATACCTTGAGTCGTGGTCGCGACAACGGGAGTCATTGGTGAGGTTTGACGAGAGATGTCGAACTCACTCTCGCAAACTACGAACTAAGAAGGATAGGAGTTTAGTCTCCACGACAAGTAGTTGAAGTAGCAAATAGATGGCTTTTACTCTTTCTTGAAGCATTTGTTATTTAGCATGTATGTACTCTTGATGGTGTGTTTCACTTCGTGTGTGCCATGAGTTGTTTGAGCATAGGGAGTGCTTGTATGTTTGAATTGTTTAGGTGTTAGGAACGTGACGAATTCCGTAGCTCCTTTGCATGAAGATGTATGAGCATGAACTTAGAACTCCTTGTGACGTATGTGTTGTGATCCTTGCTAGATGGGTATGTGAATGTTGAGTCATGTATGCTATATGATGGAATGAGTGAATGATTCAATGACCTACGTATGATTTGGAAGTGGATATCCCTTGCCCCCAAGGCTTTTTATCTTTGTAGTTTAAAACCCCTTTTCTTAGTTTTGTTTGATGATTAGCATAGTCACTTGACGTTGCTAGTTATCTTGTCTTTTTACTTTCGTAACTTAGGAACCAACCAACCAACCAACCCCCCCCCCATTTACATGCTTTTATGTGTATGTATATATATCTACTCTTAGCCTAATATCAACCATTTGTGTGCTTAGACACTTAGGAAGATCCCTCTTCTCCTTGGACGACCCCGATTTGCCACTATCTACCTAGTTGTAGAAAGTAAGCAAAAAGGGCTTACAAATTATCTTTTGCACAGTGGGCGCGATGACCGCCCGCCTGTCAATAAGCCACAATCAATTCTCAACCGAAACAACAATAATAACATAACGCAAGCACAACACCAACACGAGCAAATCAACATACTCAAAGTGAGCATAATGGTATCCCACATCCAACAAATCATAAGCACAAGTCCTAATCAATGTTAAACTACCAAACATCTCCCACATTTATCATTGCAAAGTATCCAACACAATGATCTATACAAAATATTTGCAATTCAAAGCCAAATTGTCAAGAACTATCATAACATGCGCAATATATCATCATTCACAAAATACACAGCTTTCACCAAAATTAAACTATACACAATTCATAATTCAAATGTTCAAAAGTGAGGAATCGTACCGCTAGTGTGTCTATGAGGGTGAAACAAAGAAACCCACAACTAAGTTGAGCCAAATTCGTCCAAATTTGAGAAATCCCCAAAAACTAGGGTTTTGGGATTTTCACAAATTTTGTTAATTTGGTGGTGTTTTGGGGGTATTGAGAGTTTGAGGAAGGTGGGTTATGGATGGGGAATGGATTTGTGGTGGTGTGGTGGTTGGGTTTGACGGAATTTGGTAGAGAGGATGGAGAATATGAAGGAAAGAAGAGGGAATTTTGGTGAAGGATAAATGTAGAAGAAGAAGGAATGGAAGATAAAGGGGAGTCTACCTATTTTTAAAACCATACTGCTTGTCCTTCGCAACTCGCAACGTGTTCCTCACGATGGGTAGGTCAATAGACACCTCTAGTCAGCACCCTCATTGCAACTCGTGACCACTTCATTGCAACTCATGACCACTTCGTTGCAACTCATGACCACTTCGTTGCAACTCATGACCACTTCATTGTGACTCACGATGGTCCATCGTGACTCGCAAAGGGACCATCGCGATTCGCGAAAAGTGGAGCCTGAGAACTCTATTTTTCAGCAAAAGTTCTTATTTGGCCGCGAATTGCGACCACTTTATCGTGACTCGTGATGGTCCATCGCGACTTGTAACAAGGTCTCGCAGCTCACAAAAAGTGGAGTATGAGGGTTCAAAAAAACTCAAAATATTTTGAGCCTAAAGAGGTGGTTGCGACGGGCTACCCACCTAGTACTTAGAAAATTTTTCATTTCATCAATTACCCAAGCTTTTCCTTCTTGACTCCAAGAATTTCTCTCTTCATCCATTCCATGCCTTGGGTTCAAATTGCTATAAAATCATGGGAAAACAAACCGTGAAAAACACAAGGCAAAATAATGAAACAAATGACAAAAACTCAAAACCAAGCAACATCAACTGAAAGTCATGAATGATGATTCTAATGATCAAAACCAAGTATATTTAACATCTTTGGCATGACTCACTCCCTTTTCTTGGTGCTTACTCACAAACCGGATCGAGGAGACCAACATCTTCTCCCTTCTCCAGCATAAAATTCTTGTGGTAAGGCTTCAAACGTTGTCTATTGACTTTGAATGTATTGGACTTTGTTGGATCTAGGATTTCCACCGCACCATGTAGGAATACCTCCACCACCTCAAAAGGACCGATCCATCGGGACCTCAACTTACCGGGTAATAAGCAAAGGTGATATTGGAATAGGAGGACCTTTTGACCCACATCAAATTCCTTCCTAATGATCATCTTGTCATGCCACACATTTGTCTTCTCCTTATAGATTCAGGCTTTCTCATAGGACTCCTTTTGGATCTCATCTAGTTCGTCCAATTGTAGCTTCCTATGTAAGCCTACTTCATCTATATCAAGGTTGAATTCTTTGACCGTCTAGTAAGCCTTGTGTTGAATTTCCACCGGTAGGTGACAGGGTTTACCAAACACTAACTGGTATGGTGACATACCGATTGGTGTCTTGTAAGCCGTCCTATACACCCATAAGGCATCGTTCAAATCAAGGTTGAATTCTTTGACCGTCCAGTAAGCCTTGTGTTGAATTTCCACCGGTAGGTGACAGGGTTTACCAAACACTAACCAGTATAGTGACATACCGATTGGTGTCTTGTAAGCTATCCTATATGGCCACTAGGTGTCGTTCAACCGAGAACTCCTATCATTCTGGTTGGGGTTAACCATTTTTTGAAGGATGGACTTGATTTCTCGATTGGAAACTTTGGCTTGCCCATTGGTCTGTGGGTGATAGGCGTTGGATGTCTTGTGAGTAACATCATATTTCTTCAAGAGTGCCTCTATGGTCCGATTACAAAAATGGGTGCCACGGTCACTAATCAAGGCTTGGGGTACCCCAAACCTAAAGAAGATGTTATATTTCAGGAATTCTGCCACCACTTTAGAATCGTTAGTCCTAGTGATTTTTGCTTCAAACCACTTTGAAACATAATCAACGGCGAGAAGAATATATGTAAACCTATAAGAACTAGGGAAAGGTCCCATAAAGTCAATACCCCAAACATAAAATATTTCACAATATAGCATAGTTTTTTGGGGCATCTCATTTCTAGATGACATAAAATATTTCACAATATAGCATAGCTTTTTAGCTGCAAAGTGACCGCCGCACCCATAAGAATGGCAAAAAGTGAGAATTGAATGCACTTTATTATCGAGGATGCATCTTCCAACAACTTGGTCTACACAATGTTTCCACAAAAAAGGATCATCCCACACATAATATTTAGCATCGCTTTTTTAGGTCATCTCTCTGGGCCTTAGAAAAATGAGGAGGAAATTTACCGGAGACAAGAAAGTTCAAAATGTTGGTGTACCATGATTGGAGGTCCCTGATTGCAAACACTTGTTCATCGGGGAACTCCTCCCGTAGTTGCTTCTTCATTGATAAATTTACCTCACTATCTTGGCATGGTGGCAACCGACTCAAATGATCAGCCACAAGGTTCTCCGTGCCCCTTCTTGTCTCGCACCTCCAACTCAAATTCACTCAGAAACAAGATCCACTTAATCAATCTTGGCCTGGCCTCTTTCTTTGTCATCAAGTGACGAAGCACGGCATGGTCAGTGTACATAATAACTTTTGTACCAAGCAAGTAAGATTGAAATTTTTCCAAAGAAAGACCACTGCTAGCAACTCCTTTTCTATGGTGGAGTAGTTTCTTTGGGCCTCATTGAGAGACATGGATGCGTAGTAGATGGCGTGAGGTGCTCTCCCCACACTTTGACCAAGTACCACTCCAACGACATAATCACTAGCATCACACATGATCTCAAAAGGCAAAGACCAATCCGGGGGTTGTATGATAGGGGCTGAGACTAACCTTCCTTTCAGTGTATCGAATGCCCTTTACAACCCTCATCCATCACAAATTCCACCTCGTTTTGAAATAACTTGCATAAAGGAGATGCTATCTTTGAGAAGTCCTTGATGAATCGGCGGATAAGGAAAAGTTAAAATTGTGTCTACCTTTTCCTTGTCAACCTCAATATCCTTAGAGGAGACAACATGACCTACGACATTGCCTTTCTCTATTACCATAAAATGACACTTCTCATAATTTAACACAAGATTAGTATCAATGCAACATTTAAGAACTTGTGCCAAATTTGCTAAAAAGTTGTCAAAAGAATTTCCATGAATGGTGAAATCATCCATGGATACCTCAAAAAAGTTTTCAACAAATTATGAGAAAATGCTTACCATACACCTTTGGAACGTCGCAGGGGCATTACATAGCCTAAAAGGCATACGCCGGTAGGCAAACATACCAAAGGGGCATGTGAAATTGATCTTTTCTTGGTCCTCTGGGGCGATAGCTAGTTGAAAATACCCCAAGTACCCATCCAAAAAGAAATAGAAAGGGTGGCTTGCTAACTTCTCGAGCATTTGATCAATGAATGGTAACGAGAAGTGATCCTTCTAGGTTTTCTGCATTTAGCCACCGGTAGTCAATTCAAACGTGCCACCCATTTTGAACTCGAGTGGGCATCTTTTCACCCTTCTCATTTTTTACCGCCATCATCCCACTCTTCTTGGGTACCACTTAAGTTGGGCTTACCCACCTGCTAACCGAGATTGAATAGATTATGCCCGCTTGGAGCAACTTGAGGATTTCTGCCTTTACCACTTCTATCATAGGTGAGTTTAAACGGTGTTGGGGTTTTCGCATGGGTCTCGCATCTTCTTCCAACAAAATTCTATGCATACAAGTGGATGGACTTATTCCTTTGATGTCGGCAATAGTCCATCCAATTGCTTCCTTATTCTCCTGTAACACCACCATCAACTTTTCTTCTTAATCTTTGGTGAGCTTGTTTGAAATGATAACCGGAAGCGTCTCCCTTCCCCAAGAAATGCATACTAGGTCACTTGGAAAAGGTTTAAGTTCAATCACTGGAGCTTTCAAAAGTGACCGAAGGGGTATGATTTGGCACCACTTCTTCAAGAATGCTTTGCTCCTCAATTCTTTCCTTCAAGTTAGTACTCATGGAATATACAAGACATGTATTTTCAATATCATTTTCCAAAGAAACTAACAAGGAATCATCACCACTCAATTCAAAAACATCTTGCACAACATTGTCAACAATATCAAGAGCATGGCAAGAGTATTCTTCAAGAGGATACTTCATAGAGTCAATTATGTTAAACTCTAATTTAATCCCATTGAATTCCATGATGAGAGTACCATTATGCACATCAATGATGGTCCTAAAGGTCTCAAAAATGGCCTTCCCAACAAGATTGGGGCGGCGTGTTTATCATGCTCCATGTCTAGGACATACAAATTTGCGGGGAATATTAAAGAATCCACCCTAACCAATACATCCTCAACGATACCCTAAGGGTATGCACTAGAATGATCGGCTAGTTGGATGACCACCCCGGTTTTGTGCAAAGTACCAAGATTGGGGCTTTCATACAAAGAGTAAGGGATCACATTTATTGATGTACCTAAGTCAAGCATTGATATTTCAAAATGTGTATTCCCTATCATGTAAGGGATTATAAACATGTCGGGATCGCTACATTTAGGGGGTAACTCCCTTTGGCACAAAGCGGAGACATGTTCACTTTTCCCATTCTTAAGCTTGTTCTTTGCTCTTCGTTTCCTATTTACCACACATATTTCCTTAAAAAATTTAGCATAGGTAGGAATTTGTTCAATAGCATTCAAAAGAGGGATAGTTACCTCACACCTACGAAAAAATTCGTTGATGTCTTTATTGGACTCCTTCCTCTATTTGTCCTTTAGAGCTTCCGGGAATGGTTGTTCCAGCACATATGGGGAATTTCCACCACTCTTTCCTTCTTATGAGGATGGGATGAAGGTTCGGGAATGGAGGTTGATTTCTTAACAGTGATCTCCTCTTCCTTCTCTTTCCCCTTCCTTACTTATTTCTTGGCCACATCCTCGTCTCTTCCTCAAGTTCTTTCTCAAACATTTCAAGCCTTCTAGGTTCTCCTTCAACAACTTCACCAATCGGGGGAGAGCTAACCTCTTTACCACTTCTGAAAGTGATAGCACTAGCATTTTGGTGGGGATTGATCTCCGGTTGGGAGGGAAGTTTTCCTTTTTTTCGGGCCTCCATCCAATGTACCACTTAAGCCATTTGGCTCACTTGAGTTTCCAAGTTCTTGATGCTCGCCTTGGCTTCATCTTGGAATTTTTCTCCTTTTTCTGTGCACATGCTCAATTGGTGAATGGCTTACATCACCTCATCTTTTGTTAACCCCGAGCTCTCCCCTTGGTCTCAGGGCTTGTCTTGGAGCCTTTGAAATTGTTGTTGAGGTGGCCTATATTGTTGTTGAGGAGGCCAATACGGATGAGGGTTTTGACCTCCTTGAGGGTTTCCATACCAGAGGTTTGGGTTATCACGATTGCCCAAATTGTACGGATGGTTTTGGTACCCTTGATAACCTTGATAGCCTTGGTTTCCTTGATACCCCATGGCACTCACCTCCTCGACATAGTCCTCTTGCAAATTAGGGAAAGTGTCCAAATGATGCGCCAAGTAACAAATTTTGCACGATTTAACATGCTACGTATTTTTGGGCTTCATCATCAATGACTTCACCATAGAAGCAAGGTCCTCAAGCTTTCCACCATTAGAAGGTTCAGTTACAGGTATTGGATTTCTCCTTCTCAAATATGCCCTTTAGCTAAAGTTCCATGACTCCTCCGCTAGCTCCTCATACAATTGCATAGCTTCCGATGAAGTCTTATTCCCAAGGCTTACATGGCCAAGGCCAAAGAGGTTGAACTGGATGTTGGTAAATCCAAAGAGCTCGAAGGGGAGCTGGGGGAGACTGCTTATCATTATAAGAAAGATCTAGAAAGAGTGGCCTCGATTATGAGGCCGAGCGTGCTAAGGCTGCCCTCACCTATAAAGAAGAGCTGAAAAAGCATGCCCTTATCTATAAATGGGAGATTGATAAGCTAAAGCTCAAGAAGGACACTCACTTGAACGAGCTCGAGAAGAAACTCTCGGAGACCTAGAGAACTCCTCACTAATCTTTGATCCCCATCAAGAAAACCATTGTAGAAGTAATAGACCAAATCTCCCTCCGAATAACCGTGGTAAGGATAACTTGCGAGAAGCTTCTTGAACCCCTCCCAATAGTCAAAGAGATATTTTTCATGCCATTGGAGGATGTTACTTATGTCCTTCTTCAAGGCGAAAGATTTCAAGGCTGGGAAGTATTTGGCTAGAAATTTTGTCTTTATGTCAAGCCAACTCTTGATACTTTTGGGTGGTAGGTAGTGGAGCCAATCTCTTGCACCATTCCTTAGTGTGAACGGGAATTCCTTCAACTTATAAAAGTCTTCATCTACTCCATGAGGGATCGTACCACCACACAAAAAGTGAAACTCGGTGAGGTGCTTGTTGCCATTCTCCCCTTGCCTACCAAGAAAGATGGGTAGCATGTTTATGAACCCGGTTTTTAGCTTGAAGTGCCCATTCAGTCCAACCAAGGTATACTATATGCACATAGATTATTGGTCGAGGTTGGCGGCCATTATGTCTCTCAACAATGCTTGCTCCAAAGGAATCTTCCTTCCGTGGAGTAGAGAAGCTCGCCCTTGGAAAGGAGGGTGTTGAGGTCCTCCCCCCTGATGCTCATCTTCATGTTCACGTTGATGCTCCATAAAAGTAGAGGTATCCACAAAATGGTCACTAGGAGAGGGTGTTATTCACACTTTCCAAAGAAAGCCTTCTAGCCCATCTCAAATTCAACTCTAACTCAGGGTCGAAGTGAAGGGGTTCTTGTGAAGAGGATCGCGTACAAACATACACCAAGAACTCGAAAAATACGTCTCTAAGCCAAGTGAACATGGTAAGTTAACTAAGAAATAAAAACAAAAAAACTAATAAATATTTACAACTAACACATAATCACACATAATACACCCAAACACTTAAAAATAAACGCCTCTTCCCCCGCATCGGTGCCAAAATTTGGGAGGTCATCGCGGTACCTCTCAAAGTTATATTTTAAATCCCTAAGGCTTCCTATATAAAATTAAGTAGATAATGGAAATTTGGGGTCGTCCACGAGAAGAGGGATCTTTCCATGTGTTTAAACATATATAGGAGAAAACAGACTAGATATAAGCATATATGATACATATAAGAGCGTGTAAAATGGGTGGGGGGGTTGGTTGGTTTTGGGTCCTAAATTATCAAATTGAAAGACATTAATTAGAAAAACAAGAGAACTATGCTAATCATGCAACAACAACTAAATAGATGATTAAAAAAATTAACGGAGCCTTGGGAGCAATTGACTCTCATTTCCAAACTTCCTATAGCTCATTGATTCATTCACTCATTCAATTACATTTATTGTCTATGGGGAATGCTATCACTTCTCATTCGAAGATCAACATTCATTCCTTCTTAATAGTAGTTTGCAAAGATAAACAACGACCATTTGCAAACCTCATTGATGATCACCCTAGGTAAACAACACCATAGAGGTATTTCATCAATGACATTTCACCTAAAGGACCACAGGTTTGATAACAACAAGTCTTTTACCAAAAAGACATAGCCATTTAACCAAAGATAGCATTCATTAGGCTAAACCTAGAACAAACCACATTAAAGATTCAACCTTGCATTGCATCTATAGGATAAACATGAGAACAATCCACATTAACATACTCATCTAGCAAGAATGCCACACATTATACACAAGAAGTTCTAAATCCATGTTTTTGGGTTTCATGTCAAATGAGCTAAGAAATTTGAAACTTTCCTAAGTACTTAGCACTTTAATTTTTACAAACATTTCATATACTCAAACAACCCATGGTATAAATGAGGCAAAATACAACATTAATGACATAATAAATGGTCTCCAATAAATGTTCATAAATGAGAAAATATAGAATCTTACTACATAAGTTTGGAAGCTTCAATCAATTGCTCCCAAGAACTAGATTTACCTACAAGAGTTCATACTAATTAATGCTAACAAAACAAACATAATACAAAAGAAATCAAAGATGAAAATGGTGAAAAACTAGGGTTAGAATAGTACCAAAAATGTAGGAAGAAGAAGTTATGAATGAGAGGAAAGAGAGTGCTATTTATAGTACAAAAAGGATAAGGTTAGGTTCTGGCCACCCGTGCATCGCGACTCATGATGGGTTCGTTGCGACTTGCGACTATCGCTAAAACTTAACCTTGTCTTCTTTTATTCCTCTTGTGGCAAACACTCATCTTCACAATAATCCCTCTCATTTTTTCAAGTCTTCAAATCTTTGAAGAAAGTCTTCAAAGTCTTCAAAATATTATCTTCAACAGCCTCCAGTCTTCAAGTATTCAAATCTTTGAAGCAAGTCTTCAAAGTCTTTTAAATGTGATCTTCAATGGCCTCCGGTCTTAAAGCCTCCATGTTCTTTATTTGTCACAAAAAATCCACTTAGAAGAGGTAAAATAATGTAAAGTCATTCTTACCTCTCCTAAGAGAATTTCAAGGTCAAACACAAATTCTTGATAATAAAAGAGCACAAAAGTGATCCCAAAAAGTACTAATTTATACACATAAAATGGACACATCAGCTGTTTAACCAATAAGTTCTCTATCTCTTAAGCTCTCATTTCCCTTTTACAATTTCGCAAACACCATCGTCGTGGAAGAACTCCATTCTGGCCTATTTTCTGGTCGTGTCTACCACTGGTAGCATAGAGAATTCCAATCTTCAAGACTCCGGTGTGTTTCCTTCTATGGCAGCTGGTTCTTTCCCAGAGGTTTTCAAAGTCGGGGGGAGCTCGAGCAGTAGCATAGCGCAACCCCAAGGGTTTTTTATGCATATGAGTTTCTTTCAGATCTATAGTTCCGAGGTGGGCTAAGGTTCAAGAAAATAAGAAGGTTCGCCCCTTCTTTTTCGAGAAAATCCTAACTTCGGTCCTCGAAAGCCCTCAACATCACGTGGCTCCGGAGGTCGCCAAACTGTTAAATATGCTGCCTCTGGCCTCTGTGGGTCCAGCTTCTGAAGGATTTACAATTGGAGGTCCTTTTAAAGGTTAAAAATCTAAGGGAAACATGGCTTGGTTGGTGCGCAGTCTACGAGCGTCACCTCCAGTTCGGGCTATGCTTTCCCTTACCCCCCATCCTCTCTCATCTTCTCAAGGAGCATTGAGTAATTCTTGCCCAATTGAAATCAAGTGTCATTCTCCTTGTTATGGCGTTCCTTACTCGATGCAACAGGCTGGGTATCACTCCTTGTTATGAAGTATTTAGATCTCTGTACTATTTTTCTGGGAGTGAGCCTATGGTGCATTCAGCCGGAAGCCGAGACACAAAGCTCTGGGGGATTGTGACTCTATGGAACTAATTCTTGAACAACCCCGTAAAGATCTTATCTAAATGTAAGGGTTGACACCAATCCCCCATTTACACATTCGAGAAAGAGGCTGAGGAGTATTATGTACCCGATTGGAATCGGAAGCCAAATTTCGAGAACCCTTCCAATACGTCGCCCCAGAAGATGTGACAGCTGATAGAGATCAGTTGCTAAGCGATCCCTTTGATATTTCAAGGAATTTTGATTTTTTCTGGACGGAGAAGGTGTATAATTGGATCTATTGCCAGAATCCAGTTCTGATAGAACCCTTTCCTTTGGTGAGTTATGTGAAGTCTCCTTCCGGCAAGGGGAAGGACAAGGAAGAGAAGAGTAAAAGAAAAAGAAAGGGGAAGGAGATGAGGGAAACCAAGCCAAGAGAACAAAATTAAAGAGGAAGACCTCTTCAATTGATGATAAAGAGGCTTTGAAAAAGCCAAAGAAGCAAAAAAACCAAGGCTGATAGTTTAAAATCTTTTGGGCATGCCTCAAAGCTTGTTAAAGTAGAACTAAAGCCTTCCATAGCAAGTAATTTTGGAGAGGCACCTATTAGGATTTCTTCCTTGCCCTTCAAAGGTGTTTACAACATCCTTAGTTTATGTTTTGATTTTTATCTAGTTTTTCCTTTCTCTCTCTCTCTCTCTCTCTCTCTCTCTCTCTCTCTCTCTTTTTGTTGACTGATTCGTGCTTTTTCTTGTTTCATTTAGTGGACTTTGCTGCTAATCTTGGTTTTGACAATGAGGTGGAGGCCAAGACTGTATTCAAGGAGGCCTATCATGAGGTTTCCAACGACTCTATGACTTCAAGCCCCGTTTGGCTGAAAGTTCGTTCCGAGGCTCATTCGAAGCTTCACGATGAATCTACTAGGAACAAACGGGGTTAGAATGGCACTTCTCCGCTCCCCTTTCCCCTTGGAGGCAAAAATTTGATACGACCATGCCGCTTTCGAACCACCCCCTTCAACCAGAACCTGTTCTTTCCAGGAACACTAGATCGGAGGCTTGCCATCTCTTGGGGATGAGAAAATTACCCCTCTCTGGGTGGTGAGAGTCTCTCTTTGACTCTTGTGTCGTAGGCGCCCGCCTTCTCAATTGCTCAGGACTCTGTTGCCCAGGCTTACATGGCCAAGGCCAAAGAGGTTGAACTGGATGTTGGTAAATCCAAAGAGCTCGAAGGGGAGCTGGGGGAGACTGCTTATCATTATAAGAAAGATCTAGAAAGAGTGGCCTCGATTATGAGACTGAGCGTGCTAAGGCTGCCCTCACCTATAAAGAAGAGCTGAAAAAGCATGCCCTTATCTATAAAGGGGAGATTGATAAGCTAAAGCTCAAGAAGGACACTCACTTGAACGAGCTCGAGAAGAAACTCTCAGAGGCCTAGATAGATAATTCCAAGCTTGCCGCCTTTTGATCTCCTAAGCAACATGCTTCCACATTTAAAGCCTACACTAATAGGCTAGTGAAGACCCAGGGGTTCCGAAACTTCTTTTCAGACCTCTCCACAGCTCTGGTGAGGCTTTCCCAGAATAACTTGGCTCGTTCTACCTCCAAAGATCTCCCTGCCAAGTATTTAACTATGCTGGATGTTTATAAGAACAACTTGGAGCCAAGACAGCTGAGCCATCTCTGGTGGAAGTCCATCTAAGACGGGGGCATTTAACTCCCTCTGCTCGACCATTTGAAGGCTTTTGGAAAGTACTTTACGGTAGAGGAAATCCTTCATTTAGAGGTGGATGAAGACATAGAGTGGAAGGAGCCAAACCCCTTTACCACTCCATGATCTTGGCACAGGCCCGCTCCCTCGAGTTCCTCTGAGGCGACTCCTAGCATAGAGAGAGTTGTATGAAAACATTTTCGTCGGGGCCTTCTGATGTACTGTTTAGAATTTTTTACTTATTAATGAATATTTTCCTTTTCTCATACTTTATGTCTTTCTTACTTTCTTTTTGTCACTTGTAGACCCTTGATCTGGTACCCTATCCCCCTCATCTACAAAGGGGCATTTCTTTCAATTTTTTCTTTCAAGTCATGAAAGAGTGGTATCACCGAATCGAAGAATGGGCTTGGGAGCATCGGATTGAGGCATTTCATTTCTGTTACAGGTTTGTCTGGCTCGAAGAGGAGCTTCAAGCAGCGCATGAAAAACTGGACTTGTGGCGTAGTGGACTTCACGAGAGGCAAAAAGAACTTCTAGACGCACTGAGTCATTTGAGAGAGGAAAGATATTCCTTAGCTACTGCAAAGGATGATATTTTAGGAAACTTCCATTCTCTCAAAGCCCGACATGATAAAGATCTCAAAGAGATTACTACCAAAGTCGGGTTAACTTCGATGCGCGAGTGCCTTACCGCCACTAAGGCCTATAAAACCGTTAGAGGAGGGGCCTCATCTTTCTAGCCCAACGAGACTATCAAAAGCTACATGTACGATACTCGAGTGCCTCGTGAAAATATAGAGATGGCTCGAGCAGCCTTGGTGACTGGCACCGCTAAGCTTGAGGAGTTGAAGGAGGAGATTAGAAAATGTCGACGAGATCCAATCCCTTCCTTAGAGTGAACCATTAAGGATAATAAAGCCATCATAGGAGATGAATATAGGGACAAGGAGAATGTTGAGAAGGAACTTGCTAAATTGTACACGACGTATGAAGCGGCTGCCAACAGCCTTTGGGAGTATGACCTCTGAATTGGGATGGTTGAAGCCCCATTGGTTGAGGATTTTGAAGTGTTCCTTCAAGAAATCATTAGCATCATGGAGAAAAAACATATTACTAGGAATCCCAAGTACCAGGAGGCATATAAAGAGGCACAAAGGTGGCTGGATAGACTGCAAAGATTGAGAGCAGGGGCTTCAAGTTCCCGCATCACTCCTAGAAGAGGTGAGGCTTTAGGATCTGGGGAAGCCCCTTCTACCGTAGCTTTGACTCAGAGGGTTAACCCGAGGGGGAGGTGGGACCCGATTGGTGCCACTGGCCAAGGGAGGAGTTCTTCATTCGGTAGGAGAGGTAACACTTCTGGGTGAGGCCGAGCACGACCCCTTAACAATAAAGAAGAACCTTTAGTTAGGAGACCAAGACACTAAGTCTTAAGGGCCCCATATTTCGTCCGAAGGCCGCTAGCATAGGTGTCCTAGAAGTTTTCCTAGCCATAAAATAGCTGTAACTTATTTTTGTGTACTTGTAGGCCATCATGGCTCTTCATTATTGAAATAATACTTTTGAAACACTATTTCCACTCCAACCGTGCTCAATTTCTTAGCTCGATTTCTCTTCCAACTTTGCTGTTTGGAAAATTGTGTTGATTTTTCGTCAAAGGGGCTTTGATAGCCCTTCAAGTAGTTTACAATTTCTGAGCCTTGAGCGCTTTTTGTGCATTCAATGGGGCTTTGTTGGCCCTTCAAACTTTTTACAAGGTATGTGCCTTGGGCGTTTGTTGCGCTTTCAATATGGCTTTGTTAGCCCTTCGAACTCTTTACAAGGTCTGTGCCTTGGGAGCTTGTTGAGTGTTCGATACGACTTTGTTGGCCCTTCGAACTCTTTACAAGGTCTGTGCCTTGGGCACTTTTTGCGCATTTGATATGGCTTTGTTGGCCCTTTGAACTCTTTACAAGGTCTGTGCCTTGGGCGCTTTTTGCGCATTTGATATGGCTTTGTTGGCCCTTCGAACTCTTTACAAGGTCTGTGCCTTGGGCGCATGTTACACGTTTGATATGACTTTGTTGGACCTTCGATGTGACTCTGCTCGAAGCAGCTTTTAAACTTCTTTCTTTATGCTTCAGCCCTTTTAGGGGAAAAGGATCTGTGATTCTGCTTGATTGGCTTTTGGGAGGGGTCTATTTAGCTTGTGGACCATCAGCTGTTTAGGTACCTCCCGTGAGGTCAAAAGTGTCCCACAAAAACACGTCAACAAATATATATTGGAGGTCCTTCAGTTGTTTCCTCATTTTAGGGGGTATCATTTTTCCCATAGGCACCATTCCTATATCTCGAACGACCATTGGTTCTGTGTCCGTGGGTTTGATTTCTGCGTTGACTGAAGCCACCCTATCATCCTTCTTAGCTTCTTTTAGAGCCATGGCCAAATAGCTTCGGGCTGCCGGTTAATCCCCTATGATGACTGCTATCCCCCATTTTGTGGGGGAACTTCATGGTCAAATGATAGGGGGAATATACCGTGCGTGCCTGGCACATCTAAGGCCACCCAAGTATCATATTTTATGGAGACACATCATCAACCATTGTAAAGCTACAATCGATTGTGACTTCCTTATCTTCGTCTGCCACTCTAACCGAGAGGGTCACAATCCCTAGGGGTAGTATCATTTTCCCGGTAAAGCCATAAATAGGAGAGGTTGTTC
The DNA here is from genome assembly GCA_037428765.1 of Rubia yunnanensis. NCBI lineage: Eukaryota > Viridiplantae > Streptophyta > Magnoliopsida > Gentianales > Rubiaceae > Rubia > Rubia yunnanensis. The sequence goes on along the minus strand of CM075068.1, from coordinate 48,744,080 downwards.
TCCTTAGACTATTGCGTCCGAGTCCCAATTGGTCGAAATAGTTTGTGAACATTACTTCAACCACGCTGCCATCGTCTATGAACACCCTTTTGACATAAAAATCTCTAATGGTTGCATGGATCACCATTGGGTCAGTGTGAGGGGCTTGGCTTGGCACCGGATCATCCTAAGAGAGGGTAATTACTTCTTTCGGGTTGGAAACACTTCTGATAGGGTTCACCAGGAGTCACATACCGGGACTGGGCTTTAATGACAGTGTTCGAAGCTTAATCACTGACAAATCCATTAATGAAGTTGATCACTAGGTTCACCCCATCCCTTCAATTCCTGCCCGGTCGAGTCTCAGCCTCAGGTCAGACCTCTACTTGGTTTCCGGCATGGTCTGCTTTGTTCACTTGCTGTTCTCTACCCACTCAACTGGCTTTCTTTTATCATTTTCAATGGAATTTTGGCCATCCATTAGAGGAGGATTCTTCTCTCAGACCCTCGATACAGTCGGGATGTAAGCCCTCTCTTGAACATCTTTCAACCGTTTACCTTAGGTGGGTTCAATAATTTGTGTCATGGCCCCATTCTTTTTTATGCTCACAAAACTTGTGCAAATCTCTTTTTCTATAGTAGTCATTTCAGGGAGGGGGCACCAAAACATCCCTTTGTGGATAGAGTATATCTCCACCAGGGATTTGGTCAAGAGGATGTAGCCATTGAACCCTTTCTTCGGAGGGTCAACCCTTTTCGACCGTGACTCAAAGTTCTTGGGCCCCTTTTCAACCCATCTAACCCCTCTCGTTTCCTCTTCGTGGCTTCTTTAATTTTTGAACACTGTACCACAATTTCCTGTAACTGTTGGATGGTCTCTAGCTTTTTTGAGACCAGCTTTTTGTACAGTTCGAGGTTGGTCATTCCATTCATGTATCTAGGGATCACCCCACCTTTCATTTGATTGATCACGCTAAGGCTCTCATCTACATATCGATGGTAGAAAGCCTCCTTTGATTTTCTTGGCCTCTGCTTATTCTGGTAGAGCTCGATCAAGGTTTTCGTAAACCTTTTCTTTTCGAAGAACTGTCCCAACAAGGCCCTTCTAAAGTCTATATATAAATGTAGCGACCCCCTGCCTAGCTTGTTAAACCATTCTTTCACTTTTCCTTAAAGGTAGCTTTTGACCAGCTTGCATATTAGATGTTCATTAAAATCCATCGAATTCATCAAATTAAGGAACGTTTGTATGAACTTCTCGAGGGTCCGAGTATCCAGTGTATGTGGGGAGCCCTTTGGGTGGCTTTACATCACTGGCCCTTTGGATTGCATCCAGTGTATGTGGGGAGCCACTATTGCTGGACTAAAGAGAGAAGTTGCAAATTGTCCCGAAGGCCCAATCAACATATCTAGTTCTCTTATCAAGGCATCGCTCGATCCCCCTCCTATTCGTGGATCTCCACACAGACTTAGCTAGAATGGAGTATCAAAACCAGGGGTCAGGTTCGAAGCCATATATCCTGAATGCAATCCCCCTACTCTCGAGTTGTAATACAACTTTTGTCGGTAAGGATCGTGGAGAGGGAACCTCCGGTCGAGGTCCTGAGTACATCTAGCTCTTGAAGCCCGGGAAGAATCCCATCGGCCCAGCCATCAAATAAGGAATTCTATGGCTTGAAGATGGAGGAATTGACATGAGCGCAGAGTATACCATCACTTGGGACATGTTCGGGAGTGTTGGTTGGGGCCTTGTGAGGGCTTCAATGTTCACTTGATATGACATTCCCGGAGGAGTGGGCAGCTGTAATCTTGGTTGCACCATCAAGGGCATCAAAGGTGGGAGTCTCATCTGCTGTTGGACCACTCTTTGGTAGAGCATTAGGGGCTTCATCTGGTAACCAGAAGATTTGAGGGCCTGAGCCCACAAAGCTAGATCATGTTGCTTGAGCGGCTCCTCTCGTAACTTTTATTTGTGAATCTCTCATAGCCTCTGTGAACCGCAGCTCGTTCTCCCTTGGTTGATGCATTTGGCTTTGTGATGTGGGGGCTTCAGTGCCTCTTACCAAAGGTTCGACGCTGATCTCAATGGTTCTCAGGGGTGCGTCAGCTTTTGTATGAGAAGCTTCCAGACCCCCACCTCTCGGATCCGGTCCTGGCCTACTTCCGGAGACTTGTTACCGGTACTGGTGAGAATGGGGTCCGATTGCATATTGAACCTACGCTCTCTCCTTTTTCGCTACGGGGATTTCACTTCTTTGTTATCGCCCAAAGATTTTCCTTTTAGCCGTTCACTCCTATGGAAAGTGCTTACCGTAGATATAGATATAAACAGCAATCTCGAATGCAGATCTGACTAAAGGTCCCACCATGCGTGCCAACTTGATGCACCCCAGCTTACCACCACTGCCACGCTACCGTAGGTGATCAAAATCTGCAAAGATAAAGGCCCCAAAGATTTCCGGGGGGAAGAGGCTCTGACAGCCAAGTAAGAAACCAGGCTACAAGAGTGTAATTAGGATTGAATAGTCGAGTGTGTAGGGTTACCTTTAGCCTTTATATAGGTAGGAAAGTAGGGAAACTATATTGTTTGCTTGTGGATCAAGTACTTCCACCTTGGGCCAGCCCAAAAGGCTTTACCCAAAGGGCAAAGCTATGAACCGGATAGCCGGCTGTACAAGCATTTAGGCCTATACAAATTTACACAATATCAATGCACAGACAGCAAAAATGCACAAGAATCTGAGAATTAACAAAAGAAAATCAAAGTGGGAAGAAATTACATGAACATTGTTTGTTGATGGTGCGTCCAGCAGGGAAGGTTGCAGGGCAGGATTACTGCTGGTAAATCTAGAAGGAGGTGAACAAAAATACTCACTCTGCTTTTAGTTTCCGCTCACCAACAACAAAGAGGAATATTAAGCTTTGATATGTGGATTGTACCTTACTATCAAAACGAAAGTGAAGAGTATTCAGGTATCTAGTGATTCCCTAATTGTAGTCAAGCAGGTGCGAGGAGACTACGAAGTATAAGAAGAACAACTGGTGAAGTATTTAAAAAAAGGTTCAACAAATCATAGCCCAGCTCGAGTACTTCGATATTCAGCACGTACCAAGAACCAAAAATACGAAAGTGGATTCACTAAGTAAGCTAGCAAATGCTAGATTTAAATCTCTGAGCGAACATGGAGACATGGTAGTAGAAGTCATTCCAATCAGAAGTATAATATCGACTACTGTGTCAATAGTCCAAATAGAGGGTGTAAATTGGATAACACCACTAATAGAGTACTTAACGAAGGGAACATTCTCAAAAGATAAAGTTAAGCCAAAAATTTGGAGCTAGCTCTAAGAACTACACTTACGAAGGCGGGACCTTGTACAAAAAATGCTTTCTATCACCATGGATAAAGTGTTTAGGACCAGTACAAGCAAAAGAAATCCTTAGAGAAGTCCACGAAGGACTGTGTGGAACACACTAGGGAGCTAGAACAGTATTAAGAAAGATCATCTGAGCAGGACACTACTTGCCAACTATGTTTAACGATGCGCACAACTTCATACTTAAATGTAGGAGTTGCCAGATCAACGTTTCACTGTCGTATAAGCCACATGCCGCTTTTCAAGTGATATATAAAGCTTGGCCATTTGATAAATGGGGGATTAACCTAGTGTGGCCATTCCTAAAAGGTGAAGGCAATGCCAAATTCCTAATTGTTGCAATCGATTATTTCATGAAGTGGGTGAAGACAAAACCATTGGGACGAGTAATACCTGAGGTAACTAGAAAACTTGTCTGGTTGAACATAGTTTGTTACTTCGGGGTGCCACATTACATCATCATAGACAATAGTACACATTTTACAAGTAGTACGCTCACTGATTGGCGTTCAAAGCTTGGTATTCTTCAAAAGTTCACCTCTGTGGTGCACCTTCAAGCTAACGGGCAAGTGGAAGTAACGAACATGACCATGGTTCAAGGAATTCAAAGGTGACTTGAAGGAAAGAAAAGTGAATGGGTGGAAGAAATACCCAATGCCCTATGGTCATATAGAACAGCCGTTTGAGAACCAATGGGGAAGACACCATATAGTTTGGTCTACCGTCACAAGACGGTGATACCGGTAGAGATTGGAAATTCAAGCCTTCAAGTATGCGATTACAGGGAGAAGGAAAATTTAGAGATGATGAAGTTAAACTTGGATGAACTGGAAGAGAAAAGAGAATTGGCAATGATCACAGAAGCTAAGTATAACGAAAGAATGACTAGAGCTTACAATCAGACGGTGAAGAACCCTACAAGGTCACGAAGGCTCACAAGTCCAACAGATATGAACCGGGAAGGTTTCACAACACTTTTCCCAACACATGGAATGTGATCAATCTGAGAAAGCTTTATGTCTAGATTTGAAGAAGAGGATAGTAAGCATCTACCTGTACATAAACCATGAGATTATCATTGGTTGTATTCGTTCCATTGTTCCTAATGCAAAATTATCACAGTGGATATTAAAAAACCATCTTTCTAGGCCACAATTACATTTTTAGTTCTCTACTTACAAATTTTAGATGATAGTACATTAGAAGGTTTTCGCGATCAGTGCCAAAAGTTAAGCATAAGTTTGCGAACAACAAGCCATAGATCTTGCATAACTACCAATACTTGCAAGCTTTAGATCTTACAACTCGAAAAACCATACGATCATAAGCTATAGATCTTAAACAACTATCAAAGCAAAAGCAAGCAATAGATCTTGCTACTAGGAAAGCCTGGCTCTAACACAGCGACAAAAGCAAGCAATAAATCTTGTTGCTTCGAACATTACATAATCTCAATAAAGCAAGCAATAGATCTTGCTACATGGCAGATATGCCTACAAAACAACGACTAAAGCAAGCAATAGATCTTGCAGCTTCACGATAAACAGATTTTCAATGCTCAAAAAGAAAAAAAAAGATATATGAGAAAGAGATCTTTTGGGCAACAAATTGATCTTGCTGGAGGTGATATCAACAAATTGATCTTTGATGGCAATGATGAGCAGGTGGCTGAGACTATTATTTAGCCTGATAATGCTACTGCGAGTAACACCTCCCGGCAATGTGTTAATAAAATGGGCCCTAGTAACAAGGGTAAGTCTACTGAGGGCGGGGAGACAGGTGGCCATCACCCCGTTGGTGGGGAGAAGGAGAAGAAGTACAAGAGGGATAGGAGCAAAGGTCCTTTTGGGCATTCACTTACTCCCATGGGGCGTGGTAACCAATCTAGTTTGCACAATCTGGCATGAATTGAGAATCTTCAAGTGGATGGGATGATATTTGATATTCTCTCCAACCTCTCTCTACCCAACATAGTGGTTGTGGTAAGTTCACGAATAAACTTTAGCGCCCTCTGCTATATCTTGAAATTTTGTATATAAAATGTTGACCATCTTTGTCCCATGTGTTTTTGTTTTGTAAGGTCAGCGAAAGCCTATAATTCATGAGCGAGTGGCTTTCTACGTTCTCTCCTCTTTATGAGTCGATATGGAAAAGTCTAAGGTGCATGGAAAAAATGTGCAACACTAAAGAGTTCTCTTAAAGCCGTTGAGTAGCGTGCTCGGCTCGCGGAGACTGAAATGCCTCAGCTTCGTTCTGAGTTAGATGAGATGCACACCAATGGACCTGCTTCCCCTAAATATCCTAAAATTCTAGTAGATTGGCTCTACAAGACCAAGTCTTTCTATAAATTATTTGAGGATGTTTCCAGCAATGCTCGTTGTTGGTTACTGCCAGGCTGTGAAGGATCAGCGTGAGTGTATTCCAACCTGTCAGCTGAAGAGTCTGCCTTCTCTGAAGAAGTGTACTGAGACCTTGGAGAAGTATACAGCAAAACACAATGAAGCTTTTATCGAAAATATTGTTGATGGGGGGCATCCTTATGCTTTGCTATCGCATCTAGCGAGCCTTCCCTTCCTCCTTTCTGCAGCTGAGCTAAAGGGATGTGAGGTGGATTATCTAGAAGCTCTTCCATTTGGATCTTTCATTTTTACAACTCCTAATCCTAATGCCAATGTGGCCATTGGGGTTAATGCAAGCATTGAAGCTGCCCAATAGTTAAACAATGAGACTCCCGTTTAACAACCGAGCCAGGAAGTCGCTGCAATAGTTGCTCAACCTTTACATGCCTCCACCACTGAAGTTAGTTGATACCTAATGCACTGGGCTTTTTTAATTTTTAATTGTAATCTTAAGGCAATATTTTGGTGTACGTTTGTACTATTTGTGTGATTGTGGTTATTACTATTGCTTTATCATTCATCTTTTGCAACCTCTCATCATCCCTATTTATATGCAGGATTTCAATATTTTGATTGATCATAAGTTTTTGAAACATCTTGACTTTCTGGAATCTACTGATCATTTTTCGGATCACTATGGATTTTCGCCCTCCGATTTTCAATGCCCTGTTAGATTGAATCATGCTACTCAGTCCTTTACTAAAGAATATGAAAAGATTGCTTCTTATGATCACTTCTCTTGTATGGAGTAACTTCCGTTATGCCTTGGGTGGCAGCTTCCTATTTCCAATGCATATTCGTCTGTATCTACACCATGTCCTAGCAGTCAGTTTGTTCCTGATGGTTACAATGTTGAATCTCTTGGCAAAGATATTTTTGATGGGTTACTTGATCTTGAATCCACTGGTGTGTACATGCGAATCTTTATCTCCCTGCTCATTTTCAAAAGTGGGCATTGTCTCTAGGTATTCGTCTGAAATACATGCTCCTGGGCACTAATGATCTTGAAGCAAAGTGGGGAATGACTGTGAAAGACACCTAAAATGATGTGCGTGAGTTAGGTAGGATTTGCAATGAGAAGAACGGTCTTATTCAGTGTCAATAGTTGACTATGGTGAAGATGCTCCGGCAACAGGAAGAGACTAGGAATTATGCTGCGAGCAAGACTCGTGAGGCCCATCAGAAGACATTTATTATTGACAAAAAATGTGTTTGTATTAATGATTTTTTCGACAAGTTGAAGAAAAAGCAGGATGAGTGTGATCACTTTTCATCTTCAGCACTTGGTTGGCAAGGTAAGTTTGACGGGCAGTTTGCTATAAACACCCAGATGCAAAGTGAAAATGAGTAAATTCACACTAAGTACGAGTGGCTTGATTTGTCTTTGCACCAACTCGAGTAATCTTGTGTTGAGTACAATGATAGACTTCAGTCTCTGCCTTCGTCATCTCGCAGAACTGCTAGTCGTGTAGATCTTACTGAGGGAATTGGCGGGCAGGGGATTAACTTGTCTGAGGCTGTCTCATTGCATCTTCACTGCCTGGAGAATGAAGTACATAATTTGAGGACTGAAGGAAGTGGTATGAGGAAATTGTTAACGTTATGAGTATGCAGCTGGACTGCAAGGAGTTTGGCCCTATAACCGACTTCAAGGTGTATTATGCTAGGTATCTTGGTCATATGGAGTGAAGGGGTCTAATGCGTCATTCTGCTTATTTACACATAAAATGGAAATATTACCATATGATTAGCGAGGAGCATGAGGCTGAGGAAAACCGATGTAGGGCTGAGCACCTCCCTCGCGAAGCTGAGCACAATCGTCGCCAAGGTGGTTCATTTTCTTCTGGATCATCACGAGGATCTAGGCATAGATGATATGTAGTGGTTTTTTCTTCAAAACAATGATGTTTATGTTGTAGTTTTCAGATGTTATGGTTTTTCTTTTTCTATCTTCATACTTTTGAATGCTCTTGACTGCGTGGTTCTCTTTCATCCACAAGATCTCTTTCTCATATATCTTTTTTTTCTTTTTGAGTATTGAAACTCTGTTTATCGTGAAGCTGCAAGATCTATCGCTTGCTTTAGTCGTTGTTTTGTAGGCATATCTTTCATGTAGCAAGATCTATTGCTTGCTTTATTGAGATTATGTAATGTTCGAAGCAACAAGATTTATTGCTTGCTTTTGTCGCTGTGTTAGAGCCAGGCTTTCCTAGTAGCAAGATCTATTGCTTGCTTTTGCTTTGATAGTTGTTTAAGATCTATAGCTTATGATCGTATGGTTTTTTGAGTTGTAAGATCTAAAGCTTGCAAGTATCGGTAGTTATGCAAGATCTATGGCTTGTTGTTCGCAAACTTATGCTTAACTTTTGGCACTGATCGCAAAAACCTTCTAATGTACTATCATCTAAAATTTGTAAGTAGAGAACTAAAAATGTAATTGTGGCCTAGAAAGATGGTTTTTTAATGACTACGAAGGTAGCATTAAAGGATGAATAGTTTGTTGATGAACAACATCAGTTTACATTTAAACCACAATTAACGTCATTACTCTGTATCTTTTAGTCTTCATGGCTAGGGGGGTTTATGGTGTATACCTAGCCCAATTGTTAGGTCACATGCCCAAGACCGAAAATGGGCCCAAAGCTAACCTGCGATGCGAGCTAGGATGGAGTCAACCCACAAACGCTTAAAAGTGGAGATCATTATCAGGAAAAGGTTATGATCCATCATTCTCGAGGCCACGATCAATCACATAAGGGCAAACCCGAGAAAGGCTTAGCCACATTCATAACAGACTATAAAAGGAATGGAGAGGACACGAATAACCGTAACTAACTTGAAAATTCAAATTCTTAAAAGAGAAGATTGACTTGATCGTCAGAGTTTTTCCCCCGGAATCACTTCCGGGATTGGTTTTGCAGGTGAAGAAGTTCAAGGAGTGAACAACAAGTGGTTTACTTGAACGGACCACCACATCACATATCTATTTACATTTATTTAATTTTTTTATTAATAATGCAATGTAATGAGTTTAGTTTAATTTTGTTTTGTTCCATTCTTTTTAATTCTATTTAAATTAGCTCAATTCAGTTTAATTCAACCAGATTCAGTTTTCACTAATTTGAAATATTAAGAAAAACTGAATATTTATGCACCAATTTTTGTGTTTGGCTTTCTTTCACATTGCATTATAAACCTGTTGTACACGAGAATCACCCACTAATTACTATGTGTGTGCAGTTGTAGCAAAATTTATGATGTCCATCACCAAAAAAACCCTACATCTCATCGCAAAGAGAAATATCTTTTTATTTTAATTTATTTCTTTATTGCATGATCATGTTATTAAATAAGTGTGAAATCATCTCCATACATTAGTGGTCAATTAGATCATTGTGTTCAAGATAATTTCTCGATTAGTTGCTCACATCAATGTATTGTTCTTGATCAGATTGTGCATATTGTGTCTCTGAAATTCTATCGTGGTTCTGTGCTAGTGGTTCTATTTTTATTTGTATACATTGGATTTTGTTTTAAAATTGTTTCCAGATCGAACAACACATATCTTTCTATTCATGTTATTTATCAAGTGGTGTTACGGTTGTAGTGAATCCATATTTGGCAATAGTGATATTGATGTGTGAGGCATTCCACCACATCAATCAATCATAGTTTTTGCGGGGAAGTAAATTAATATTTACGAGAAAGATATCACCTTTCTTACATGATCTCTAATAGTATGGGGGAAAAGTGGAAAGACTATTCTTCTTTACTACACTCTTGTTACTTGGATTTCAAGATAAATGCACTATCACGTAATAAACAAAAGATGTTTTTAGATGAGAGAGTTCATCTTGCAACTTCCAGTTAAAACTTTGGCATTGATAATGGCCGGAGAAAAAAATCCTCCTATAGCCGAAGGCCATGCTGCTATTCTTCACTTGGTCCAAAAGCTATATCATAACATTCTGTTGGGCCAAAGCCCATCAGTCAAAGGGAAGATCTCCAAATCTGATTCTTGCTTTGAATCACACCTCTTTTTATGGAATACTATAGTTATGGTTACTCTATTATGGTAAAGAACCTATATCTATATGGAAAATGCAAATTCATCCCAGGATGATTGGGATATCTCTCGGGGATCAACTCCAATAAATACTAATGTGAGTTCATTTTATTCATTCCGTTTTCAATACTCATATCAAATATTTTTTGTCCGAATTTGGCATCAAAGCCACTCTGGAGAGTCTGTTTTGCAGGTTCGGTACATTGAAGTAAGGTTTGACTATTAGATTGCAGTATAACAGACACAGACTGACACGTCTAGTGAGACTTGAATGTAAACAACCGAGCACATTTTTCAATGGTGCCAGAGACATCAGAGATGTGAAAACAACACAACTTAGTTCTAAACAAGGTTTCCACACTGGAAGTTCAATAAATTTAGCCAGAGTGGGTTTGTTTATTAAAGGATATTGTGGAGTATCATATTGTGTGATAGCCAGATCTCCATTATAGCTTGGTTCTAGCATTTTAGTTGCCAATGGTTGGGTAAGCTCTTAAGAATAGATGATATAGGATTGTGAGTTGAGTTTTGCGGTTGAGAAGACGATGTTGTTTCTAGCTTGATCTTCAGAAAATTTGTATGTGGGGAAATTATCATGTGAGGATGAGTGGCCAGTTGGATTTTAACAAGTTTCAGATGTGTCAGAAAATGTGTCAAAATGTTAGTGTACACATTTGACACTTGTCAAAATCCAACCTACTCCTAACACTTCACATAACTAATTCTCCCACATACAAAATTTTTGGCTTTTATGTTTACAATGTTTATTTGAATGTTCCATGAATGAACCAGTGTGGTAATGCTTGGCTCAAAATCATCCCCAACATCTCTAATGTGCTATATAAAACCCTGGAGTCAGGGTTAAAGAGAGGGGTCAATAGAAAATATAGATATATTTGGTTTGCTTTCACAATAATATAATGGATGGATTCACTCAATATATAGGGAAGGGATCAATTGACACCCTTCTTTTAACATCTTTTTTACTCTAAATTTTGTCCATTCATCATATCTTATCTCGCTCATTCATTAAATCTAATTTTAGTTAAATAATTAATCAATAAAAAAATTTCTCAAAAAAGAATAAATCCCTTCCATTCTCTTTCACCTTTTTTCTCTGTCCCGACCCTAGTCGATCAGGAAGAACAATTCTAACACACAGAAGATCTCTTCCCAAAATATTTCTCCACCAAACCTTCATACCTTTTTCTGATTAATATTTTTTTTAAAAAAAAACATTTTTCTTATTCATTGGGTCTATAAAGCTTTCCTCGATTTTTTGTCAGATCAGCTCAGTCGGCATCTTCCTCGGTGCTTTCCTGGTGATTTCCCTGTAGGCGTCTGTTTCTCCTCCAATGCATTCTTTGTTCACCCTATTGAAGCTCTCTTCCATGAAGTCTTCTCTGATTTCTCAGACTGGCATTTTCCGATCATCGTGTTTTGGTGTTCACCAATTTGTCAGCCTTAGTCCTCTTTTTGATTGTGGATCTTCTTAGACCAACACTAACACCGTCTCTAATTCGATTCATTTTTCAGGTTTTCTGTGTTGATTTTGAATTATGATTGAAGAAGAACGGGAAATTGTGAACGAGAAAACCTTTGTGTTGTGAACAAGGAAAGGCAATTAAGATTTTTATCCAGGAACTCTTGTACAGTGAGAAAAATGGTTGTAGTCCATCAACTCAACAACTTCTTAGAAAAGGCCAGCACTAGTGTAAGTTTCATTAAACAACCTATTTTACAATTCAATGGCGATGCTAATGGCTGAAGGTGGATAGTTAATTGGTTGATACATTGCTTATTCTTCCAATTAAGATGATATTGGATAAACATCTATAGCTCCTCATCTAATGGTTACACTTTAATTAATCAAATTAGAATAGCTATCATTTTCTGTTGTTCGGAATTCCTTATTAGTGTTAGCTCAAAGAAAAGCTTAATATGATTTTGTAACACTATGCATTGCAGTAAGAACTTATGAGGATTGAGAGAAATATTTCTAAGGTCTTTTTTCCATGTGGGAATTTCAAGAGGAGATTTTGGGGGTTTAGGGGGATTTCTAGAGTTAGAGGGTGTATGAAATCTATGAGGGTTGAGCTGTATATATTGGTTGTAGGGTGTGCATAAGGGAGGTGAATTAGTTTGTTGACTTAATGATTTTTTTGGTACTTCATCTTGAGTGATTCTTTCATTCTAGTAGTATGCAGAAACTCCGTGAAGAGGTTATCCAATAACTACTGTAAAGTGAGCAAAATGGTTGTAGTCCAAAAACTCAACTTCTTGGAAAAGGTTCCAAGTCTTATCCAAAAATGGTTTTATCCAACACAGTAGCAACATTGAGAGAGCTGATCAGCTAATAATAAAATAAAGGTCCCAAAACTGATGCGATTTTCGATGTAGCTTTGTTTGAAGAGCATCATGTATCCTAGTATAAGAATACCAAAGGAAAATGCCTGAACTCGATCTAAATTATGAGTAGCAGTATTGAGTAACACCATCTTTTGCTCAAAAGAGATGCAACTCTGCAACCTTTTAATTGAGTATAGGTTACTGTCAGTTGTAAGTAGCAGCACCGTTGACTCTTTTGTACCTAAAATAGGAAAACATAGAACAAAGTAGGAATTGCAACCTTTTGTACCTGAAATCCATTAACTCTTTCGTTTTCCTAGTTTGATTCCAGTTAGAATTGCAAGTAATTTAGCATGAAATCTAGAGTGAGGGAATGCTCTTTTCATGAAATCTAGAGTGAGGGAATGCTCTTTTCACTCTTGATATAATGAATTTTCTATCTTAATCTCTGCAAGTAAAGGCTATTAGAAATTAGTTGTTTGAACAAACCCATCGACATCTATTAGCATGGGTCTATTGACAATTCTAATACTGTTAATGAGGCCTTATTTGAGTCAAGTGAAATTGGTAAATCTAGCGGTACTGGAAGAAAATTAAGTTACCGGAAAAAGGTTATAAGAAAATAAAGGGAAAATAAACAGGAAATCCTAAATGATCCCGAGGCCATTATGGTACATTTTGCAAACCATTTAAGACCTTTGCTCCTTAACATACCGAAGGAAAGAAAAGGGGAAACATTTACACAAAGTGCATATCAAAGCCTCTACTTCATTTCAACTATATGAGGAGCAACATATATCAACTGAAAAAAGTAGAAAAAAATCAAATCCACCCAGGAAACACTAAGATCATAACATGTTTTCCATGATTTTAAAGAAAACTATTAAACAAAAAATGCCACTAAACTAATGCATCTTATTCATCCTCCATCACTTAGAAAACCATTGCACTTAACTGCTGAAGTTTCAAATAACTTTCTACTATATAACTACTAAACCAATTGCAAATGAACCAACTAATATGGCTCCATATTTGGGGAACACATGCCCATTGAACACATGCCCATTGAGTAGCTTCTCGACAAAGATGGATAAACCTCATGGTATTTGTTTCTCAGAACTTTTTTCACTTTGTCTTCCACTCTGAACCTAAATTTCCCCCTTCAACCATCTTCTATTAGTGAAGTAATCAGGAATTTCATCAACGTCAATTTTAAAGAACACTTCCATAAGATGTACTCATGAAAGTCCCACAAACTCAAAATAATGACATTCACAATCTCCCTTAAAGGTGTTAGAATTTAACTTCACCACCCAATGATTGGAAACTGTTCCACACTTAAATCTCACAATATATTTGTCGGGTTCAGAAACAACAACATCACCCCTACAAATTAACACCACGTTATATAGAACTGAAAACTTAAATAAGTTTCATGTGTAAATGTCACAATCATGCTTCAATATAAAGCTTTTATTGGTAAGAAACGAAACTTTTGTTCGGCTTCGTGATCATTTACTCTCTCCCTACTCCCTATCCTCGTAGCAGCCTGATCAAGTTTCTCAAAAAATTCTCTCGGACTAGTGGTACTATCAACATAATCTTTTTAAAAAAGAATTAACTCATTCATTCCTTCCTATAGTATGCATATCAACAAAGAATGTAGTGTGATTATACACAAGAACTCACAATTCCCGATCTTCACAAAGTCCCATAAGCCAAGAATTTTTCTCTAACTCATATTTGACCATTAGTTCCTTCCACTGTGTCTCAAAATCTTTAGTTATGTGTGTAACTTGAGTCATTGTTTCATCTCCTTCTTCAAAGCTGAATTTTTAAATACATATGCCCTAAATTATCTCCAAACTTCATTTTAATGTACCAATAACATAGTTTGTACTTTGTATTTGAAAATATTTTGGGAATCACTGCTCTCATTGGTGGATCTGAGTCGGTAATCATAGATGATGGAGAAATCTCTCCCATTGCTTCTTTCCAGGTCTCAAACAACCACACAAACTTGCCTCGATCTCATCTTACAATAGTCCCCATCCAAATTGATAGTATGAAAATGACGATTCACACTCGTGAAAGGAGAAAAAGGAAAACTATATTTGTTAGTTTTGTAGGTGGTATCAATTGTCACAACATCTCCAAATCGCTGATACAATAGCTTGAACCTTGCATCAACCTAAAAGAAATTAACCACTCTTCCTTCACCAATTTTATTGATATGCATGGTAAAACTGAGAGTTCTCAGCATGTATTTTTTGAAAGTACATATACATCCATTGAGCATCTCCAACATCTAAGTTCTGACGAACATCACCTAAATGATTCCAACAAGCCCGTTTATTGAATCCCATCGCACCTCCTCTAAGAATAGAGTTTACTGTGTTTACAGGTAGATTCTCTCGACTAAACAACTCAACCATAGCTTTGACTTTTTTAGGGATTTTAGTCTAACTCATTTCCAAAATAATTTTATTTGGAGCTAGCACAAGACCATGATTGTGATCATCCTCAAACTGTCGAACCAACCACTTATTAGTCATACCATGGAGAAGAATCCACATTTTAGCCATTCACCCCCTGCTCTCAATGTTGAAGTGTTTAGACGTCACTTTCCATTGTCACACTCTCATCAACTTTTTTTTTTATCATACAACTCGTGGTGAGAACAAACAAAAATGAGCTAATGTGATTTTATCATATCGATTACAAGTTTTTTTAGAATATCTTTGGACTACTAAAAACCCTTAATTTTCTCCATATTTTTCATAATAATCTCTAGCATTTATTATTAATTCAAAGATTTTTCCCACAAAAGGTTTTTTTCAGTGTCTTCAATAACTTTGGTCGGCGTTCTACATTTTGTATCAATAGTGGGAATTGTTTTAATATCATTCATCCCATTACTCTCATCTAGCGCTTCTAATTCTATTGTGTCAATAATTTCTAAATAAGAATTCTTAATTGATAATTTAATAAAAATAAGCCAAATAAATTTATAAAAACGTAACATTCCTTTTATAGAGGACGTAGGCTATTCCAAAATCCCTTCTTCTATTGTTCTGTCTAGTGATGTGTCTTCCATTGCATTATCATAAAGAGAAATTAGTTTGTAGCCACCGTACAACAAAGCAAATACTCGGAGCCAGACAGTCAAAACATCCATTACCAGGGCCGGCCCCAAGGGGGTGCGGGCCGTATGACCGCACTGGGCCCAATATTTCAAGGGGCCCAAAAATATTATATTTGCCTATTATGCAAGGGTATTTTTTTTAAAAAACTTTTAAATGCATAAATGAAGTTAAGGCCCGAAAAAGTGAATTGGGTCTATTTTAATCCATTATGGCCCATTTTTCAGATTTTAACATTATATTCAATCATTTTTTTATTTAAAAAATCTAATAAGCATTACCCGTTTGGCATTTTCTTTGGGCTATTTTTAAATAAACATGTGGACAATGTTTCACCATAAAATATTACCTTTCTTTTCCCTACTTTTTTGAAGAAACTTAAGCCTTTATTAATCACTTATTTTTATCTTTTTAAAATTAATATTTCCACTTATTTTTGCGGAGGCCTTCTGTTGCATTCTTTCCCCGCTCATGCACTGCTCACTAGTCTGCATCCCTCTCCCTCTATTGCATTTTCTTTCCCTGCCCACTGCTCAAACTTTTCTTCCTTCTCCTCTCCTCTATTCCGTCTTCAATTCAAATCAATATCTCGCGTGTTCTTTGAATTTAGTTTGGTAAGAACAAAGATATTTTTCAACTTCTAAATTTTGATTGTTTAAATTGTTGATATAGTATATTGATAATTTGATGATGAAATTTCATTAAAATTCAATTGTTTTTAATATCTCTTTATTTGTCAATTTTCATTATTATTGATGAATGTGAGAAAGAAATGGAAATTGACTTATTTCTATGCTCTATTTGTGTGTGCAGTGCAGGGATTTAATTGCAGTCCAGAAATCGAATTATTTTTATGATCTTATTTTATGCTCTATTTTATTCTTTACGTGTAGAGAATGAGCAAAGTAAGTGAGAATCGGTGCATAATTTGTCTACTTGGATCTTACAACATGTGATCGATGTTTTTGAACTATTACGTTAGAATACAATTCAAACAATGTAATTTTTTAGGGTATTGGTTTATTTCACATTTTTAACATTTTAATAAAAATAAAACAGGAGTGGGGTGAGCCTTCTAGCATTGCACTTGGCTAGGTTCCAATCTCCAATAAATATATTCGTTTTATTTTTATTATTATTTTATTTATAAAAGGGTCCAAAAACTTTTTCTCGCATGGAACCCTAAAATACATTGGACTGCCCTGTCCATTACAAGCCTTAATATACTAACACACAAGATTTACATACATCTTACCCTCCTCAAACCCATTCTGAGTGGGATATGTATAAATATATATGTATATATATATACACACTCTACTAAGTACTCTATACTTACATTAAAGAAGAAGCTAATCAAACAGTGATTAAACTTGAACAACACCTTCTATACTTAGTCAATGGGGCACTTCCAAAGAATGATAAGAATGCAGTATGAATGTAGAGATTGCACAACCACATCATGGACAAAAACCTGCAAACCCCACTAAGCAAATCAATTTATCACCCTAATATACCAACACACAAGTCAGTGAGCAATTCAATTCAAGAATCATGCACGCTTTCATTTCTTCTTAATTCATTTTCACTCACAAAATCAAAATCAAGCAAATTACAATGCAGTCAAGTTCAAAAACTCCAACACAAAATCAACAAGTTCAAAATTTTAACCATGATAGACATACAAGAACACAAGCGAAAATGAGACTAAAATTAAATGCATATTACTACCACAACAAAACAAAACAAAAGGCACTAGAAAACTTGGATCTTTGAACCTTCATCAACATTCCGACAATGACATTAGTTCAAGAACCGAGTCACACAACTCTCGGCTGCATTATGGAATTCAAATGAAGAGGGCCCCATTTGTTAGGGGTAGAAGTGGACTTGTTTATGGGTAGTGAGTTTGTCCTCACCCCATTTTTGGAGTTCTTTATAGCCTGTATTTTTCCAGGTTGTTTTGTGCTCCCTTTGCTTGTTCATCTTGCTTAGGGTGGGTAGTTATTTTACTTAGTCAAAAGGGGAGGGGGTAGTTCTATTCTCTGGATTTGCATATCCTCATCCCCCCATACTCTCTCGGATTTGCTCCTTAGGTTCACTACATAACCTAAGGTTGGATTCTTTTTGTATTTGGTAGGGCTCTTTTTGGGCTCTACCGTGGGTTCCACCGTCTATACTATTTACCTATTTACTCGAAAAAAAAGGCACTAGAAAACTCAAATTTTCTCTTCAGAATCTAAACTTTTCACTCACAAAATTAAAATCAAGAAAACTCAGACAGAGCCGATCTCAAAAGTCTAGCAGAAAATCAGATAGGTTCATATTTTGAACCTCAACATAATACAAAGTTGTGAAATTCGGGGAAAAATGCTCCAAAACACAAAGCTGCGAAATTCAGGAGCTAGTGAAGGATTTTGACAAAATTGGATTGTTTGCTTTAAGATGACAACCAAAATCATTGCTGGAGTAGCAGATTTCTACTACAAATCTAGAGCTAGTGATATTGATTGCATTAGACCTCTATTACAAAAGTGGTGCTAGCGGTTTTCTATCACGGTTCATGTAGTATGGATTTCAAAGAAATGATATCAAGAATTTTCAAACTTAAAAATCTTATTTACCTTTCCCCTTTCACAACGTTTACGTTTTCCCGTTCACATTTAGAAACATTTTGGAGTTGCTCTTATCTCAGGGTACTATATAAAAGAAATCCTCTCAATCTCATGGTTGACACAAATGGTCGTTAGGGGTAGAAGGATTATTTCGCAGACTCTTGTAGACGCACATGGCTGGCTAACCATGTGCGTCTACATGTGCTGTCAAGTGGCTCCAAAGTCTCAACTTCTATGTGCTTCCACAGGTGCAGACAGGTGGTTGCCCAAAATGACGTCGTTTTGAGAGTTTCAGGGTTCGAGAGGTAAAGGTTCCATTGGACGCTCTGAGAGCTAGTTCAAGAGGTACTGGTTCGAGAGGCAAAGGTTCCATTGGACGGTTCGAGAGGTGAAGGTTCCAGTGGAGGGTTCGAGAGGTGAGAGTTTGAGTGGAGGTTTGAGTGATACTGGTTCAAGAGGTAATGGTTCGAGAGATGAAGGTTTCATTGGAGGTTCGAGAGGTGAAGGTCCATTGGAGGTTCGAGAGGTGAGAGTTCGAGTGGAGGGTTTGAGTGGTACTGGTTCGCGAGGTACGGATTTGAGAGGTGAAAGCTCTATTGGAGGTTCGAGAGGTGAAGGTCCCAGTGGAGGGTCGAGAGGTGAAGGTCCCAGTGGAGGGTCGAGAGGTGAGAGTTCGGCTGGAGATTCGAGTGGTACTGGTTCGAGAGGTACGTATTCGAGAGGTGAAGGTTCCATTGGACAGTTCGAGAGGTGAAGGTTCCATTGGAGGCTTCGAGATGTGAAGGTTCCAGTGGAGGCTTCGAGATGTGAAGGTTCCAGTGGAGGGTTCGAGAGGTAGTGGGTTTGAGTGGAGGATTCGAGTGGTACTGGTTCGAGAGGTACGAGTTCGAGAGGTGAAGGTTCCATTGGAGGTTCGAGAGGTGAAGGTTCCACTGGACGGTTCGAGAGGTGAATGTTCCATTGTTGGTTCGAGAGGTGAGAGTTCGAGTGGAGGGTTCGAGTTGTACTAGTTCTAGAGGTACGAAAGAGATGAAGGCTCCATTGGAGGGTTCGAGAGGTGAAGGTCCCAGTGGAGGGTTCAAGAGGTGAGAATTCGGCTGGAGTGTCGAGTGGTACTGGTTCGAGACGTACAGATTCGAGAGGAGAAGATCTTATTGGAGGCTTCGAGAGGTGAGGGTTCAAGTGGAGGGTTCGAGTGCTACTGGTTCGAGAGGTACAAATTCGAGAGGTGAGAGTTTGAGTGGAGGTTCGAGAGGTACAGATTCGAGAGGTGAAGGTTCCATTGGACGGTTCGAGAGGTGAAGGTTCGAGAGGTGAATGCTCCATTGGAGGTTCAAGAGGTGAAGGTCCCAGTGGAGGTTCGAGAGGTGAGTGTTCAGCTGAAGGTTCGAATAGTACTGGTTTGAGAGGTACAGATTCGAGAGGTGAAGGCTCTAATGGAGGGTTCGAGAGGTGAAGGTCCCAGGGGAGGGTTTGAGAGGTGAGAGTTCGGCTGGAGGTTCGAGTGGTATTGGTTCGAGAGGTACAGATTTGAGAGGTGAAAGTCCCATTGGAGGCTTCGAGAGGTGAGGGTTCGAGTGGAGGGTTCGAGTGGTACTAGTTCAAGAGGTATGGATTCGAGAGGTGAGAGTTCGAGTGGAGGTGAGAGTTCAAGACGTGAGAGTTCGAGACGTGAGAGTTCGAGACGTGAGAGTTAGAGATGGGAGAGTTTGAGTGGAGGGTTCGAGTTGTACTGGTTCGAGATGTGAAGGTTTCATTGGATGGTTCGAGAGGTGAGAGTTCGGCTGGAGGTTCGAGTGGTAGAGGTTCGAGAGGTACGGATTCGAGAGGTTAATGTTCCGTTGGAAGGCTTCGGGAGGTGATGGTTCCATTCGAGGCTTCAAGAGGTGAAGATTCCAGTGGAGGGTTCGAGAGGTAGTGTGTTTGAGTGGAGGTTCGAGTGGTACTGGTTCGAGATGTACGAATTCGAGAGGTGAAGGTTCCATTGGACGGTTCGAGAGGTGAAGGTTCCATTGGAGGTTCGAGAGGCGAGAGTTCGAGTGGAGGGTTTGAGTGGTACTTGTTCGAGATGTACGGATTCGAGAGGTGAAGGTTCCATTGGACGGCTCGAGAGGTGAGAGTTCGAGTGGAGGGTTCGAGTTGTACTGGTTCGGAAGGTACGGATTCAAGAGGTGATGGCTCCATTGGAGGGTTCGAGAGGTGAAGATCCCAGTGGAGGGTTCGAGAGGTGAGAGTTCGGCTGGAGGTTCGAGTGGTACTGGTTTGAGAGGTACGGATTCGAGAGATAAATGTTCCATTGGACGGTTCGAGAGGTGAATGTTCCATTGGAGGCTTCGAGAGGTGAGGGTTCGAGTGCTACTGGTTCGAGAGGTGAAGGTTCCATTGGACAGTTTGAGAGGTGAAAGTTCCATTGGAGGATTCGAGAGGTGAGAGTTTGAGTGGAGAGTTTGAGTGGAGAGTTCGAGTGGTACGGGTTCGAGAGGTACGACATCGAGAGGTGAAGGTTCTGTTGGACGGTTCGAGAGGTGAAGGTTTCATTGGAGGGTTCGAGAGTTGAAGGTCCCAGTGGAGGGTTCGAGAGGTGAGAGTTCGGCTAGAGGTTCGAGTGGTACTGGTTCGAGAGGTACGGATTCGAGAGGTGAAGGTTCCATTGGACAGTTAGAGAGGTGAAGGTTCCATTGGAGGCTTCGAGAGGTGAGGGTTCGAGTGACAACATTCCTACAGTATTTCTATAATTTATTATCAAGCTCACCGTGCATCGCGCAGTGTTACCTAACTAGTTTATTAGATTTGCCTTCCTGATTAGTCAAAGCCAGAACGTAGGCAAAATGTAAAAAGAGAATGGAAGGGATTTGTTCTTCTTTGCGAACGGGAAATGTAAATAAAATTTTTACTGACTAATTATTCAACTAAAACTAGATTTAGTGAACGGGTGAGATTAGATTAGATGAATGGCTAAAATTTGGAGTAAAAATGATGTTAAAATACGGTTGCTAATGAATGGCTAAGATATGGATGTATTTGATTTGCTTTCACAATGGCTTCACTCAGTATTTAGTTCAGTTATAAAAGCTTGAAATCCCTCATTACATTATATACACCCTATCAACTGGTACCAAAAAGAACAATGACTACTCCAATTGCTTTAGTCATATTCGTGTGCCAAATCAGAACACGATATACTTGCTGCACAAAACAGTTTTTGCCACTTTGGTGATTCCACTCGTCTTAGCATTGGGTGAAAGACTGAAACACCAAGACCTACCAATAGGTTCGTACCCACACTATGGACCTCATTTGATTTCGGCTTCAACCACAACAGCGCAGTGCTCACTCAATGGTATATCTCCGCTGCACAATTACAGTTTCAAATTAATCAAAAGTGTAATGAAGTTTTACAGTAAGCCACCGTGCAAAGGCAAACTCACCGGTCTTTTGCTGACATAAGGCTGTAATTGACTTGAATTATCAACTTGGTATGAGGTCTCCTCATGCGTAATTTCTTTTTCAGATTCCTTCCTACTAGCCGAGGGCAAACTCACCATCCTTTTGCTGATAGAAGGCTTTAGTTCAGTAATATTATCCATACGATTATCAACTTTGCCAGAACTCTTGTTCTCCCCCATGAATTCTTTACTGGATTCCTTCCTACTGCCTGACTGCCAAACTCTGCCAAAATTGGGGAGCCAATTAGCATCATAACTCCTATTTACAAGCTCTCCTCTTTTCTCCAACTCCAGCTCAATTTTCCTTTTCTCTGCCCAAGCAGCGCCAACCCGTTTAGGGTTCAGCTTTGAGGGCTTGACTAACTCCACGTGACGACAACTTAGTCCAGGATTTGAGGTGCTATCAAGCTGAACATTTTCCATGGCACAGAGCCAAGGGGGAGGAGCTCCAGTATGAACATTTCCTCCACTATCAGGCTTGGCTGAAGCAGTGACTTGAGAAAGACTGAGCAGACCTGAAGAATAGATTAATCTAGTCAACGGTCATCCAACAATCATATAATAACAATAAACCAATCACAATGAGCAAAAACTGCAGACTAAAGCCAACAGACACACAACAAATATCTGAATTGTAGCAGGGAACAGGAAGAAAACATGTCGAAAGACAAACAAGTACTGTTAAAGATGTTTACTGTGCTCCTGATCTCACCAGTTGAGGTATCTTGAGAATTTGTCGCTATAGAGGCAATTCTTTCATGAGAATACATCTGATACAAGCAGGCCAAAGACATGAGATTTGGTTACTTTGAAACACCTTCAGCATATGAATGATGAAACCCAAAATAATAAAAATGAAACCAACCTTAAGGAACCACTAGAAATCAAGAACAATATATGTCTGGAAGAGAGTTTGTTTTGGAAAGATCAGTCAATTCTGTGCAACAAAAGATGCTACAATAATACAATTAAAGAGATCTTGGTTTATCAGCCCAGCAATTCCAACGCTCACAATTTGAAATAAAGGTGATCACAATCCACAAAATAACCCCTTCAACTGAGAATTACAATCGAACATAAGACAGTGGGTCGGTTGAAGGTCACAACAATTGGCCAAACATTTACTCTGCTCTTTTCTTCCTTTTTAAAAAAAAATTTAAAAAAATTTGGCTATAAATCCATCCTAGGTCATTATCATTCTAGGAAACTCCTTTGAATCCTATCACCTTGTAATTAATAATCACAATGCATCATTTCTATGAGGAGACAAGATGCTCTGGTGGCCTCAAAAGCATACTAGCTATCTGTGTTTCTTTTTTGCCAAAAGAAAAGAGAGGCATAAACATGATTATAAAGCTTATATCATGCAAAATCCACGCAGTTTTAAATTGAGCCAAAAGAAAAATTAATCAAACAAGCAACTACTAAGAAACACACAAACATATTTGAACAAACTTACTAGTCCATTTTCTGGCAAACTGTAAGGTTGATGCTCCTTGGTTGGAAACTGGAAATGTTGATTACCAAAAGAGCCTAACAATGCATGCAACCTTCATTTTAGACAAGATGCAATAATTTCCACAAAGAGAGTGGGAGAAAATCATCATGATACAAACCTGTTGGAGCGCAACCATGTACACCAACATCTGTACCCATGTAAGTATGGTGTATTTGTGGTCCATCGACTGTAACTCTAGACATATCTGAAGGTAATACCTGAGATCTTTGATTTGTATGATTTTGTAAAGGTACAACACCATTCGGAAGTATATTGTCAAAATTATGAGAACATAAATCATTATTATTGTCATGTCTTCCTACATAGTCATATTTCATTTGAGTTTGGATATTATTTGAAGGTCCAACAAGAGATCCACAAGACCTTTCACCCCCAGCTTCAGTCTTCAATACCTTGCACTTTTTCTCCCACTACAAACACAAACAAATAACAAATCAGTAATCTATCTATGAACTTCAAATGTTAAAAAAAATGGCAACTACGAATATAACTCCAACTTCCGGCGTAAATCGAGTCATCTGAAACAGAATATATCTAACAAGCACCTGGCCTTTCCCTATCCAAAATTTTAAAAGCACTCATCGGAATTTTTATTAAAAATTGATTGGTCATGATTCTGAAGCTCAATGCATGCTAATTTATCAAAACAAAGGTGTAAAAAATAAATAAACCTTAGCAAAATCAGAATCCGAAATTCGAAAGCTATCGAGCATGTCCATTCCACCGCCATACTTCCATAAGAAACTCTTCACCTGCTTCAGATGCTCCACACTCGCAAAATGTTCAATAGCATTCCCACTGCACGATTCCATCACTTATCTAGAATCATAATAACAACAATAACAGGAACAAAGAAACAGAAAAATTACCAGGCAAATGGGCTGCGGCATTCGATTACATCGGAGTCGCAGAAGACACACCAGAGGCACTTCCCGTTCCGGTTGTCGGGGTCGAGTAGGGCAGGGTTTTTGAGGTGGGTTACGACATCGTTTTTCACCTTGGTTTGAAAACGAGAGAGGAACAAGGAAAGCGCCTTCTTGTGGTTTGGAAAATAGTTGTGGCGTCGGCCTAGGTTGTGGTTCAATCTGCAGACCTTGCAATAATCGAATTTTGTGCGTTGCTTTTCAGAGCCGTCGCCAGTAGTTCCATTGTTGTGATTCTTCTTCTTGCTCATGTGCTCTTCCTGAATTGTCAGATTAAGGGCTAGGAATTATTGCTCGTGTGATCTGCCTCAGCCACGATTTCAATCCTTTTGTACTGGATCAAACGGCAGAACGGGAGTACTATATTCTGTTTGGTGGGGATTTGGTGCCAAGCTTTTGGTTCAAAAGTCGAAATACAGATGGGGGAATTTGGCGTGGAAAGTATTGGTCTTTTTTCAAAAAAATAAAGAAAAATAAAATAAAGAGGGGTTTTTGGAAGGTATTGGTCTTGTGATAAGTAGAGCTTGTTCCCGCCTACAACCACCACAAGCTCCTTACTGAATTGTTATATCATGTCCTATATTTTATTAGGTTATGTCGTGTATTTATATTATTAAAATATTAAAATGTATTTTGAATTTATTTTAAAGACTAAAAAATTAAATATTTAATATAAAAAACTAGAACCCTTTCTTGGTGGCGGCAGTATCGATTGCTGGCGGTGGAGGCATTACTGTTCGCTGGTTTCTGCCGTGTGGCTCCACTAGTAGTGGTGTTCGTCTGGTCTTTTCTGGCAAGGTCTATGCGTTCGCCGGTAGGGTGGAGAGGAAAGGCCTTGTCGTTGAAGAGGAAAGGACTGGTGCACGTCTTCTCCGGCGATTGGTTCGTTTTTTCCGGCAACTAACCCCTTCTCTTTTCCTTGCCCCAATCTCCTCTCCCCGCACTCCTTCTCTGGTCCCGATATCCTTCTTCTCTCCCTGCTCTCCTTCTCCGGTTCCGCTTCTCCTTCTCCTCTCTGATTCTCGTCGCCCATCGCCCATCGCCCAGTTCTCCTCACCCAGTTCTCCTTCGCCTTACACGCCCCAGTTCTCCTCCGCCCTACCCCACGGTTCTCCCCCGCCCTACCCCACGGTTCTCCCCCGCCCTATCCCACGGTTCTCCCCCGCCCTACCCCACGGTTCTCCCCCGCCCTACCCCATGGTTCTCCTTTGCCCCATCCATTTCTCGTTCTCATTTCATTTCGGGAAGGGGCTGGGACGGGAGGGGCTGGGACGAGAAGAGGCTGAGGGGTGAAGGATGGTGGTTCTGGGAAGAGGCTGGGACGGGAAGGGGCTGAGAAGGAAGGGGCTGAGAAGGAAGGGGCTGAGAAGGGAAGGGGGTTCCAATCGAGGCACCGACGAGGGATGGTGGTTCCGGGAAGGGGCTGGGACGGGAAGGGGCTGGGATGGCAGGGCTGAGAAGGCTGGGACGGCGTTAGATGTTTCTGGCGGTGGCGCCAACGGCGGCGGTGGCTAGGACAGGAAGGGGTATGTTTTTTTCTTTTTTAAAAGTTAAAATTAGTATTATACGTGTATATACGTATTAGAGCGTAATCTAGTAAAATACATGGTGTGATATAGCAACACGCTCTTCTTAAGATGTTGGCTCAGCTCCTTGTAGAGCAGGAAGCAGGAGAACTCGATAGTGTTGGAAAGCTCTCGGATCAGGCGGTAAGACCTTCTCTTATACTTTCTTTGTCAAAATCTAAATTTCAGTTATGAATTGATTCTTGGTTTAGTGGTAATCCACACTCTTTATAACGGAGAGGTTCATGGGTCAAACTACACCCCTATCAAGAACGGTGAATATTAGAGCAATCTCTTGATAGAGATTACCCAACGGTATATGACCACCCCTATTAAAAACCTGTGAATATTAGAGTAAGTTCTTGATAGAGATTATCCAACGTTATAGGACTGTGTCGGTGGCCCCCGTTGTAGTTTCCCAGTCTGCATATGGTTAATGACGGTGAGATCGTGGTGATTCAAGCTCTACTCACTAGTGGAGAAGGCTCTATTAAAGGAAATGTTAGAACCGCCTTTAATTGAGGTCTGAAAGCACTTCCGAGTTCGAAATTCCCTGCCAGGTCACTTTTTCAATTTAAAGGAGGTTCTACCTTTAATGGAAATAGATTAAAGGCTAAACCCGCCTTTAATTGGGGTTCGAAAGCACTTCCCAGTTCGAAAGTGCTATTCCATGTCACTATTTTATTTTAAAGGCGATTTAATTGTAAAACCGCCTTTATTGGGTTGTTTTTTTGGACCCAATATATAAAGAAGTGTTAGGGTTTTCTCCTTTTGTTCCAAGCCCAACTTTCCTTCTCCAACACTTAACAAAAATTCCTTAAGTCACAGTGCTGGAGTTTTGCTCTTTCTCCTACCCTTCACTGCCCACCATCCATTGTCGCCACCCTCTGCCCACCTTCATCCTCTCAACCCTCACCTCCGCTGCTACGTATCCACCGTCGCTGCCCCACCGCTCAAGGTCTTCCGTCGCTTTCCTCCTCTAGGGTTTCTCGCTGCCACTGCTAGGGATTCTCTCCATCGCTACCTTAACTCCGCTGCCCCACCGCCTAAGGTTTTCCGCTGCTCGCCTCCGCTAGGGTTTCTTATCGCTGCTGACCTACTACAGTTTCTTATCACCGCTGCCTTGACTCATCCACCATTACCTCGACCCTGCGTTGAAGCCTAACACTAGTGATGGTTTCTGCCTAGAGTTAAATCAAATTTCATGTTGCTTTTGATGTGTTGCTTCAGATCGATTATGTATTGTTGTCTTTTATGTTTTTGCTGTGTGTTGCAATGTTTTTTCAGATTTGGCCTTTCTTCACTATCAGAAACTGACTATTTTTTTGGGACCTTGGAAATAGATTTCACGTTTGGAACTTAATTTAGACCCCAAACAAAGGCGTTTTTAGATGGTGGAGCCAGAGAAGGTAGTTCTAAAGTGCTTTCTCTGGTTCGACAGAGCCATCTTTAATCACCCCTTCCTCCACCAGTGACTGACGGTGCCTCCTATTTTAGTCCTAGAGTAGGAAATTTATGTGTAGTATGATTCCTTTTATGCAATCTTTCAAAAAAAACCAAATTTCTGTTGACTGACCTATTTAATTCAAGAAGATTGCCAAAATATACCAACCTTTGCCAGTTTGTATGGATGCAAACTTGGGTTTATCATGGACTTTCTTTCAAAGGCCTCACTTGTTGGCCATTATATGGATGCAAACTTGGGTTTATCATGGTCTTTCCTTCAAAGGCCGCACTTGTTGGCCATTATATGTGATGCAAAACTGCAAGAACTCTTCGGATGCCCCAAAATTTCAACTGTAGGAATTCAAGAGATACTAGCAAGACAGTCATGAATGATGACTATCTTCTCTGTAATATGGAGTTACTGCTAACCTATTTGGGTTCTGACATAATCTGAAATACTTAATGCCGGGGGGGGGGGGGTGGGGTTTCAAGATATTGGTTTCTTTACTGTTTGTGTTGGGTAGTATTTATTAAGAATGGAATGAATGAATGTAAACGGTGGGCTAATTAAGAGTTTTGTGTCTCAGCCATTAACCATTTTAGAATATAAATCTGTGTTTGATCTTGGTGTAGTGTCTAACACCTGTAAAGATGAAAAATGTTGGAAGACTGAACATATGTAACAAATGTTAATGGAAAAGAAAGTATGTAGTATAAATTAATTTTGCTTATTTACTTTTTTCATGGCCTTCAATGAGCATATTTGACCATAAATTTCTCTAGTTACCTATAATAATACTGCATAAAAAATTAATATTTAGAAAATAGATGTTAAGATAAATATAACAATATCTCACATGATATTTTTATTATATAAAGATTAATTTATATTTACGGTCAAAGTTTACAAATTTTGACTCTCAAAAAGTAATTAAGCAAAATGAAGTGGGGCGAAGGGAGTATGTGATTTAGAAAGTTTGTCAAAAAAAATATTGGCTTCATGGCTTGGGTTGCCATAATTGTTTCCCTTTAGCAACTCAAAGCCCTTCAGGAATTCTATAGTATTTTATTTGTTATAAAAGTTGTCTTTTTTGTCTAACAATAGCTTAAAAGTGCTGCAATGATTATTGACTGCATATATAAAAATGCGACACATACGTAAACAAACACAGTTCATAATTAAAAATGATCAATCAACAACAGATGAAAATGAAGAGTTATGCACAGAATTAACTAGTACAGATTAAATACCAACAAATGCGACATATGCATAAACAAATGCAGTTCCTAATTCAAAATGAACAATCAACAACAAATGAAAACAAAAGGACATGCACAATATTACTAAAAAAATACAGACTAAAAACTAACAAATGCAACATATTATTAAACAAATGCAGTTCTACTTCAAAATGAACAATCAATAATAAATTAAATAAAAAGCCATACATATTAGAAATAACTAGTACACATTAAATAATAAAAATGCAACATATAAGTAGGCAAATTTAGATCCTTATTAAAAATGAACAATAAACAAATGAATACAAAAAGTCAAACACAATACAACCAACAATTATACAGTGAATACTAACAAATGCAACATATAACTAAACAAATGCATATTGTAACATCAATCTTACACAAATAGACAGCTTTAATTATACATTATTTAAACTAACATTGACATAACTTTACTAAACAAATGCAATCTAATCAAATTGAGGCCTAGTCCTCCAGTTTTGAGGAAGGCACAACACCAATAATTTTAACTTTTCCTTAATAGTAGGCTTCATTCTCTGCAGCAGGCCCGAGATCAATTTAATGGTACCCTCTTTTTCCAATATTCCTCTCAAGCACAAGACCTGAAGGCGAGCTTAGCTAATGAAAACACCTTGAATGAGGGAACTGGCATGCAACTATTTTGCATCAGCAGCGTCGTACGCTTACTTCACGTACAATTCATTTCCGCCAATCAATTAGATTCGTCCACCTTTTTGGCTCAATATTTGTATCATTTCCCGATGGTGTGAACTCAGCACTAGAATCAGACGTGGAGGCACATGCAGCGTTGGTTCTTTCAGATAACACGTTGATATGATCATTGGCACAAACTGAAGAGCCACCCTAGAAGAAGCACCACCACTGGAGATGGCCATGATATTGAAAGGTGAAATTAACACGTTGGAGGAAACGACGAGCCAAAGCTTTCCGTATAGATTGCTGCAGCAAGAATTGCTGCAAAGTAAAGGATGTCGCTGCCCGGGCCAAGGAATTCAGGTGAGACGGCAGTGATGGAGTCATTGAACTTACACTTGACGAAGAGATTCATTTTTTTGGGTGATTCTACATCCTATCGTTTTGTTCTTGAAAATGAATCATATTCACACGTGAATTCTTTGTTAATTATAAAATAAACTCCATTTTGGTATCAATCCTATTACTTAAAAAAGTTCTAAATGGGTTGCTGAAATGTCACCTTTTACTTCAAAAAGGCCACCTTTTACTTCAAAAAAGTCACCTTTACTTTAAAATGTTCACCTTTTAAAACCCCAGTTTACAACTAGGTCACACGTGGCATAGTTGTTGAAATGGATCGTCTATTATTGGGAATAATTGAGTGGGTGATCCCAGAGTTTCCTACACTTGTTCTTGAGCCAAGAAGAGAAGGATGAAAGTTACTATACATAAGAAGAATGATGGTGAAGGCGAGACACATCACAATTCAAGGATACAAGTGAAGACAACAAGATATATTTGATTATGATTAATGATAGAGTAGTATTCTAGATGCTAGTGAAAGGATGGGTTGTCCTATTTTGAATGCTAGGGGGTCAAAGGAATTTGCGACGTCAATAGAAGGTGGTGTGTTGAAGAATGATGTTGTTCGTGAAGCTACATGTGCTGCAGGGGTTAGTGGTGAAGGCAACAAGGCTTTAGATGTTTCGTGTTGCATTTGTTTACTTTAATATAGCACAAGTTAATTTTTAGTGGGTGTTTTTTTACCTAGATGTTTCATTTATTTATCTAAATGTTGTATAGGTTAGAAAGATGTGCTCATCAATTATTTTTGGATTTTTTCCTAGACAGTGATAATGGGTGTATTTGGTGAAGGCAGAAAGACTTTAGGTGCTACAAATGAAGTCTTAGGTGTTACACTTTTTTACTTAGGTGCTGCATTAGGTTACCTTAATGTTAGATATGTTAGTATAATTTGTTCACAATTGCTTTTGGATGCTTTTTAGGTATAGTACTAGCAGATGTTGTGGGTGAAGGCAACAAAACTTTAGGTGCTTTAGGTGAAGTTTCAGGTGCTGCATTTGTTTAATCAAATGTTGCATATTTTAGAATATTGTGTCAATAAATTGCTTTTGGATTTTTTAGGTACATTGTCATTTATATTGCGATTAAAGCTTCAGGTGTTTCAAATGTTGATGGTGATGAGGTTCAGGAGGATAAAGATCTTGACAGGAGTGTTGATGAGCTTTTTGGTGATTTGGGTATCGTGAGAGAGATGAAAATGATGAGGTGAATGAGGAAATTGTTAAGGATGACGTGCACAAAAATAATGGCATGCATGAAGATAAGGTTCATTAACACGTTGCTGTAGATGAGTTTGAAGAGGAAGTTCCTCAAGATGATGTGAATGTTGATAAAGACGAGGTTCATGATGAATTTCACGAAACAAGGGCATGATGATGTTGATGAAAACAAGGTGCAGGATGATGATGCGTCAGAGGTGCACAATGAAGTTGGTGTTTCTTCTGAGAAGAAGAAGAAGCAAGATGTGGAGAATTAGGAGAAAAATTCCTATACGTGACAGAATAAAAGGTTGAAGAAGATGAAAAATTGGTCCTGTGATGGACAAAAGAAGATGAAGAAGGTTTCAGTGGGTAAGTCTTGTGATGGAGAGCAGGAGGAGACAGTGAGTCAGTATGATTCAAAGATGAAGGCTGATGATGTGGATGAGTGAACTTCGTCCTCCTAAAAGGAAAAGGCATTAGTTATGTACACTTTTAAAGGGGAAAATGAAGTTGCTTATGCCAAACAACAACACAAGAAAATGGAAAAACAACTTGTGGAACGTGTTGATGATGAGGGCAACACGGAGGTTTTTTTTTTAAATTTTTTTTAAAAAAAATTGCTATAAAATGTAATGTTTCACTTACAAGTTACATAAGTAAGATTTCACTATGCAATAGTTAGTAATAGTGCATGTGATATGTTGCATAAGTTAGCATCCAATGTGTAGAAGTTAGTAATATCGTGTGTGGCTATTGTTCTTATTTTTTATCAGATCTACGTTTGTTTATTTGTATGTTGCATAAGTTAGCATTCAATGTGTAGTGGCTATTTATACTACGTGTGATTGCTTGCTTCTTTTTGTTGTTGCTTGCTTACCTTTAATTAGAAACTGCATTATTTGTTTACTTTGATCATCTCCAATGAGGATGTTTTTGGACCTACTTTCAAAATTTCATAAATTGTAGTAGGGTCACTCACTGTTGTTGCATGATACACATCACCAGCTTCCAAGCATCAATATATTTGTGGGAGCTACATGCTTGATGTCAGATGCATTTAATGTTTCAATTGAAGAAAATGTATTTGACATGCAATTTGATTGGATCGCACAGTAAAATCTTCATATTATCAAATGTAACGATAACAATAATAAATCTATTCAAAATGTATTGATTATAATGATGATTAATACAATTATTTTTTATAAATATAAATAATATAATAATATTAGTTTATTTTATTTCTCGAGTATGAATAGAATTTTAATCAATCATTAAAATATATTTTAAAATAATCAAATATAGAAAAGTATACAATGAAAATTACTCTATATGAAATTACCTCTTTTTTTTTTATAAACCATCCGGAGACGGGGGAAATATATATTAGGCCTTCCCAAGCCATAAAATATACAGAATTAAAAGATACTGAAGAGTAGCCGTAGCTAAGTCAAAAGATATACAATGTTGAGCGCTAGGCTCATGAAGCAACGCTTGTTGCTTCCAAAAGGATGAGATACAACCAAGCTAAACGTTAGAGGATTCCAAAAGCTCATTAAAATATGTGATAGATGATCAAACTTATTAGTGAGTCAAAAGAAACACAAGGCAGTTCAATCATCTCAACATATAGAATGAGCGTATCCTCTACTAAACCAAAAGAAATTACCTCATTTAAATTCAAAATTATTGTATATTATACATTTTCTATTTTAAATAAATATAAATTAAAGTATAAAAATAAATTTTAAACTATTAATTATTAATGTTTGACATTCAACATTTATATTTAATTGAAAATAAAGATGAATATTGTAAAAACACGTGGGACCTATCAAGCAACACATTAATGTAGCTTACCATTGTGAGAGTGTGTAGCTTACCGTTGTGAGAGTGTGTAGCTTACCACATCATTAGCTTGAAAAGATTATATGGCAGGTCAAGTTACAACCTCTTTTAGCTTACTATTGGAGATGCTCTTAAATGTTGCATGAGTTTGCATTCAATGTGTATTTAGTTGTAATGTGTCTCACTGTTAGGTTCATTTTCAATAATAAAATACATTTCTTTACAAAATTTTGCATATGATAGCATTGTGTGTGAAATAGTTATACTTTATTTGACAGTTAGATATATTTTTTATTAGAAATTGCATATTTTTACATAAATGTTACATTAGCTAACTTTCAGTGCATAGTAGTTACTTATTCTCTGTGTGGCCGTTGGATTCTTTTTGTTGTTGGTTGTTTATTTTTAATTAAAACCGTTTTTAAAATATAAATGCTGCAATGTTAGTGTTTAACCCCTAGATATTCTGATTTGATTCTAGGATTGTGAAGATATTTGATACAAGTTGCTCTCATGCAAAGTTGAATAGTTTAATGAGTTGTTTAACTCCACAGAAGCAGCAGGATGTTAAAGACATAGGTTTTGGCGTGCAACTTAATTTCCAAATATCACGTTTCCCTACAAGGATCATTCCTTAGCTAGTTGACACGTTTGATCATGTTAGTTGTGTGCAAGAAGTGGCTCACCACAAGTACATTATTAGCCTTAACAATGTGTTTTGATATATTATGTATTCCAAGGGCTTGTGGAGATCCTATGGAGTTGGTGAATAATAATGGTTGGGGTGTGTCTAGGGATGGTGAGATCAGACAGAGGTGGATGTCTGAGATGAAAGTTAAAATTTTTGCTAATATATGCTTAGCGACACTGTAATATGAAAATTGACAAATTGACTAAGAGAGGAGTTCTATTTAAAAGGTACTTCGTGATGTTGTATGTGCAATTTTATTGCACCAACTAGTAGAAATATAGTTGATATGAAACTTGTTGGAATGTTAAAAATGTAGGCTTTATTAAGGATCTTGATTGGGGTAGTCATGTCATAGAGCATCTATGTGAAGATGTTGGGAATTTTATGTTTGGAACTAAGAATGTTTGTTCAGTTAGTGGGTGTAACTTTGCGTTATTGTTGTAGTTCATTTATACATTTCCTTTCAGAGGTCACCAAGACCCCATTAAAGCACCTTTGTATATTCACTGGACTAATCAGAGTTTGTTGAGGAGAGCTTAGTTGATTGAGAGAATGTGCTATGAGAGATGAGTGATTAGGGATGACACTGGGGCAGCTTTTAGTGGAGTTTCGCCCCGCATCCTTCAAAATGGAGCGGGTATGGAGGTAATTTTGATAGGGTGGGACGTGTATGCATATAAAAATGATATTCGCTATGGGTAGCGGTTCAGATGTGGATATTAGTTTACATCTGCCCCATCCCCGCCCCGCCCTAGTTAATCCGTTATACCGCTAAAATATAATATATTACTATCCATAGTGCACATATTTTACCCATAATATTTTCATGTATATATTTTTAAATATTAAAACTATTATATTATAGCATATTTTATGTATTTTGGAGATATAACTGGGGTGAGTACAACATGTTTGAAGTGGGTAGGGAGATCCTAGTGAGTGATGGGGCGAGGGTGGATATTGATGCTGTTTCTCCCATGGGTGATGGGGCGGGTATGTGTATGAAAATTTTAGGTGGGCATGGGTATGAAGGTACCACAATCCACACCCGCCCCGCCCTATTGGCATCATATGTTGAGAATGGGCATCATATGTTGAGAATGGGCATCATATGTTGAGAAATTATGATAGGTTGAAAGAAAAATGCACCGTTAAATATGAGAAAGCCGATACTTTTAGGGTCAATACTCCCACTATTTGTGCTAAGGAGTCAGAATTCATCATGTACCCCATTCCAGATGGAAAAAAGTATTGATAAAGTATCTACTGGTGTAAGTTTTTGACAACTTTTGATCTACATTTGTTTACTTAAATATTACATAAGTTAGCATTTGGTGTGTTGCAGTTACTGATTATGTTTGTGGTTGTTTGATTGTTATTTTTAGTTTTTGAAAAAGGTTTTTATCTATTTTTTTTACTTAAATGTTGCATATGTTAGCATTCAATATGTAGTAGTTACTGAAACTGTTTGTGACTATTGGCTATTTTTTGTTGTTAATTGTTTACTTTTATTTACAAACTGCATTTGTTTACTTAAATATTACATGAGTTAGAATTCATTGTGCTTTTGTAAGTTTATGAATTTTCTCGGAGTTTATGATTTAAGAAAGCAATGTTAAGTGTTGTTAAATTGTGTTATGTGAGTTTGCGTATTTATGATTTTAAATATTATTTTATAGGCATGGTGACAGAATCTTTTGTTCATTAATTGATTTTCTCAACCTCTCAACATCTTGTGATAATGCATATGGTAGCTAAACTGTAGTTATGTGAATAGGAATAAATGATCGAGTCTAAAGGTCAAACATGTGATGCAAATGCCCCTAAGCGTAGTTTACATTATCTTTATCATATTATCTAATTTTGCATATTCTTAGTTGTTAGATTAATCTTTCAAGCAAACCCCTCTAATTTCTTTATTCCCAACATATGCATTTGTTGATGCTTATGTGTGAGTTGTGTGAATCTAGCTTTTGAATCCCGTGGTCTCTGTAGACGACACCCAATCTTTCCACTAGTTACTGTTTAGTAGTTAGGAGTAAAGTAGGGAGCAAAATATAAATATTATCTTTGATCCATTTCACTCCAAGTTCTTAACGATTCCCGAGTTGCTGGTCAAACTATGGCGCTATTGCTGTGGACCTAGGGTGTGTTTATTAGATAACTAGTGTAATTAGTTGGTATAGTAGTTTGTTTTTGTTTTTGATTGAACTACTGTTAGTTGTTGTTTGTTTCCATCACATTTTTTTTTGTGTTTGTTGCTTATCTAAGGAAAATTATTGTCTTGGCCCTTGTTTATGGTAAAAACCCATACTATGACCTTAGGACAATTACACAGCTTGACCAAGACCATAGGTAACCGTATAAGACGTAGAGCGACTGCGTAAGATTTGCAGGAAACTTTTGAGATTGAAGATATTATGAAGGCGGAGTATAATCATATACCGAGGGAGTTGATGGCTCCAAACCTTAAGAATCAACCCCTGTGTATCATATTTCCCCTATTGCCCGCCAACGTCACTTGTGAGTTGAATTTCGGTAAGATATAATGCCTCTCCACTTTTCATGGAATACCGGAAGAGGACCCCAACAATCATTTGTCATAGCTTCACCTTCTTTGCATAAATATGAAACCATAGGGAGTCTTGGAGGAAGACTATAATTTTAGGCCATTTCCTTTCTCGTGTGGTAGAGATTATCCAAACTTCAGATAGCGAGGTGATCACAATGGTTGTCATAACTTTGGGAATGGTCAAAACAACAACCGGGGGCCTCCAAAACCTTACACATGAGGCAAATGAACGTCAAATCCTCAAGGTGGTAACTTCAATTCAGAGAGAGAATGACCCACCCCGACCCGGGGTCGTTAATACTGTCGCATCAATGCAATCAATTAACCTGAGCTGAGGCACTAGTCCTGTGGAATGGTCAAAGATAAGATTTATATTCTGCACCCATTCTCGCTGATAATGCTACCAAAGGGTAGTAAGAGGCAAGCCCTAGGTTTGTCCACAGAGATGTTAGGGTTCAAGTAAAAGTTAAAACACAGCCTCGTACGGGTCTTCAATCCGTATGAGTGAAAGGAATAGCTACAAGTGTAAACATACAAACTTGGGGGGGGGGGGGTTGGTATTTTAAACTAACAACTACAAGCATGAAATAAAAAAACTATTCAAACTTGGAACTTGGGACTAATTTAGCAACATGGTAGTTCTAATAGTTCAATCCTCGATTCATTCACATATAGAAATACAAAAGACCTATCAGTGTGTTCACATCACGTGGTGTGGCTGATGGCATACACTTCCCCATCCTTGTCACTGTGGGTGCACTCGCAACCGTTCATCGACACTGCAATTGTAATTAGGGAAGCACAACAAAGTCTGACCGGTGTTGTGGTTTTGTTTCTTCCCTGTGCTATTACGTTCTAGGCTTCCACCACGAATTCTCTAATCCTCAGTGGTCTTCTATACACGAGGCCTTAGGTTCATAGGCACCATATATGTGATGCTAGGGTTTCAACACAACACCTAGCTTGCTACTATCAACTATATCTACCTGTAACCTATCAAAAAATGATTTAGTAATCAACTAAGACTGGTGCGATGGTATGCAGATTATGGTTACCTCGAATCTCCCATGCACACACTAACGCAGACTCATTCCCCTCCACCAATTCAAACATTCGGGTTTCTTTTCTCAAGGAGGCATCAATAAGTACACCATATATGAACATAGCCCAAAGTGTGTGCTCATATGTAGTGTAGTGTTCTTGCATTTGTCACATTTAAGAACAATCACAATAATATCATAAACACAAAGATATGTGGAATTTAAGAATCTTATAAAGCATCAAAAGCTACACATGTGTCAAATATGTCCCAAGCTTAGCTAACTACTCTAAAAAGTAAAGATCCATGGAAAATATGGATTAGATATCATTATCTAAGAAAATAAGAAGAAATGAGAAAGAGAAGAAGAAGGAAGGAGAAGAAGAATTCTTCCCTTCCTTATCTCTAAACTAGAAAGAGAAACTAATCTACATTATGACTAGATCTATTCTAGTTAGGGTTTAGTAGAAGACTAAGGCTCTTTTATATAATATTAGGAGATTGGGCCTAAATATAGGCCCCAAATAGGCCAAACATTGCAAAAACCCTAGTCACATCTTCCCTCTAGCCGCTAAACCTTTCTTGAAAAATCTTCTCAAATAGGTGAATCATCTGGAACTGGATTATAATGCATTGGATAGAGCTTGGAAGGATGAATATTTAAATATATGGTAGAGGGAACTCAGATAAAAATTGAGAGAGTTATGACCAAAATAGTGAGCCACCAAGGTTTCACAGACCAGCACAGATGCCGCTGTTCATGAAGAATGAAAGCACGGGGTGTGGGATATGGCGCTGTTCATGAAGCAGGTCTTGTACCACATTGCGTGAATATTGTCATGGACCGCGAACAGTACACGGTTTTTGCTCAGAGTTTTCCCACGGCCCGTGAAGGTTATCACAGACCACGAGCAACCTTTGGTCTTTGCTCTGAACTTTTGTCACGACCTATGAAGGTTTTCACGGACTGGCTCCATACTTGGCCAAATCTTCAATTCTTCATCTCCAAGCTTCATGGCCAGGTACTTTTGTCATGGCCCAATGCCTTACCTCTTGAAGGGAGGACCGTGGGCACCTTCACGAGCCGCTGATGCTTTGTGTAGCATAGGCTATCATGGGCTGCTGGTCCTTCGTCGGCTAAACTTAGTATGTTTGCTACGGGTGAACCGTTAGTCCTAATTGGGAGATCTAGTAGTCAATTTTGTAGTAGTAGAGGAGATAAATCCAATGGACCCAACCTTGAAGGCTAATTATTACTGTATCATTCTCGGACTAAGGAAACACTCCTCGGACCACGATTCACTGTTTCCACCTTTTGCTGTCTTGAACTTCGAAGCCACCTATCCTTGGCTTCAATCTCCTTCTACCATGCATTGATGCTCATGGCCTTCATCTACTACCATTCAATGCAAATGACCTTTAAATCTTCTACAGTTAAAAGCAAACGACCATTGCAAGAATGTATTGTAACAAATAGCATTGACGGGCGACCTACTAAAGGTACTTATAATGAAAACCTAGGAGCCCATGAACACGATATGTCAATAATCACTAATTAAGTGTACAAAATGTGGGATTTAGAATAGAAAAATAAACATGATTGTCTAAACCCCTTGTCATGTAAACTCAACTAATGTTGCCAAACCGCCAACCAAAAGTAAATAAGAACTATGCCAAATGCATTGGTTAAAGAATGCATAATGGTGCATATCAAAGTCCCCACACTTAAACCTTTACTCATCCTCGAGTAAATAAATTCAAAGAAAAAGGTTCAA
The DNA here is from genome assembly GCA_037428765.1 of Rubia yunnanensis. Classification (NCBI taxonomy): domain Eukaryota; kingdom Viridiplantae; phylum Streptophyta; class Magnoliopsida; order Gentianales; family Rubiaceae; genus Rubia; species Rubia yunnanensis. Next base: position 48,705,803 of record CM075068.1, on the reverse strand, counting down.
GCGACATGAAGAATGCAAAAATAGCCATTAATGCATCCAACTTATTCCCAAGCTACCCTAGTTTCCCCCAGAAGATGAAGATCTCACAACTCTCACACTCCCCAAAGTTCCTAAGGTAACCAAACCACCCAAAGCAAGTAAAATGTGTGTGAAAATAGATAAGTGACAAAAGATCGGAATAAAGAAAAGTTTACTTTCCCCAAAGTAGTCCCAAATGCAATCAAACTACAATCCTCAAGTAAAAACAATCCACCGAGGAAATCCAAAAGCCGTAAACTTGTTTGCAACATAGGGATAAATCTAGATTCTCGACCTAGTTGCAAACAAGGAGTCCAATGTATCATCAATCTAGTTTCTTGTTTCTTTTTTTTCCCTCTCAATTCCTCTCATTTTACCTAAGCACCCTTTCAGATTTTCACCTAGCGGTATCCCACAGAACGTGCTCGCCTCTCACCTTTTTCCACACGATCTCTCATTTTTGCCTAGACTCATAAGTCTAGCTGGGCCAAGCCTCTCAATTTTACCTAGGGCTTTCTAGGTTTTTCCTAATGTTACCCAAGTTGCCCTTTTGGGGTTTTGACTTTTCCAGGTTTTAATAAAGAAAATTTACATTTTTTTTTCAAAATTCTCTTGGAAGAGCTATTAGCTACATAAAAACAACTAAAAATAATAAGTGCTATCCAATCCCCTAGACTCCCCACACTTATGCTTGCATTATCCTCAATGCATATACACAATCAAAGAACACATGTTAAGGGAAAGAAATAGGAAAGGACTTATGATGAAAAATGAACACTAAAAACTACCCTTGATGACACAATCATGGAATGTAAAGAACAAACTACCGTCACCCCAATATACTACCCACAACCTCCAAACATGAAAGATCAATCTAACCACTATCATACTCCACAAATCGAATGAAGAATTGAATACCAATGGAGAGTTACCTTTTAGGTCTCGATGTGTGTGCCTTAAGGGTTTTGAGGATAGGTGGGTTTTGGGTGGTGGTAGGGAAGAAATGGTGATTGGATGGTGTAGGAAAGTATGTGAGCTCCATGGGTCGTGCACGTCTACACGCCCTATGAACTTGGGGTTTGGTTCTCCTTCCTGTCCCCCATTTTTAGCGTCACAAAGCATGTACTTCTACATGGTCCACGAGTTAGACTCTTCGTTTGCTCACCTTCCTCCAAGAACCATATGCTTCCTACAAAACAAATATGCACACCAAGTGTAATAGTGTCCCAAAAATAAAAAGAAAGCTACATATAGGAAAACACACCAAAAGTAGAAAATTAAGCTAATTTTTTCAAAACTCGTGTTGCCTCCTGAGAAGCTCCATATTTTTAAGGTCATCGACATAACTCTAGTGTTATCCATAAGGTACGGGTTTGTACCCCATCACCTTGGACAACCAAAACTCAAAAGGTGGAGTAAGAATCTTCCAAGAGGAATGATATAGTAGAGGTTGAGTCAACCTTAGAGGGAATAGGTGGTTTGGAAGCTTAGCATATTCAATTGGCTTCCCTATGGTTTCCTCTAAGGTTTCCAAAAATGAGGGAGTAGGTTCTATAGGTGGAGGTAGGGGTGCAAATAAGTAATATGAAAAATTAAGTATAATCACCCCTTCCTCGACTTCTTCACTCTCAAAAAACCTTTCCTCATCCTCTTTAGATTCATCCATCCACAATTCACATTAAACTAGGGATGGTTCATTTTTGGAATATTGGGTTTCAAGTTGGCACACCCTATTCATCAAATTAAGCACTTGCCCTTCAACATTCTCAATGCTTGAGAATAGTTTAGTTCCCAAATCGCTAATCTCGCTAAGTCCTTGTGATTGGAGTAAATCACTACTCTTGGTCACATTAGCTATAGCTTGCAAAAATTTACACACAATTCAATTTGGGAACCAATCCTTGAGATTGGTTTTAGGGCATTGGGTAAGTTGGTGAAGTTCAACTATCTAACCCAAAGTGTTAGTTTTCCGATGCATATCCATACCACGAATTCGAGTTACCACTAAAACTCTAATTTAAAGAGTCGTGGTATGGGTAAAATTTTTGATACCATTGGCCTTGGGAACCAACGACTCCTACTTTCTCTCATTTTCGCTCACCAAGAGAAAATCGTGGTAGGGTGGTCACAATGACATATCCTACAAAATCTTGCTCTTTGAGCCATTCTTCTCCCATACTCACTAAATTTTGGGCAACACTCTATAGGATGATCACAATGACACACTCTACAAGGTGCCCTCCGTTGAGTGCTTTCCCACAATTGTTTTCTTTTCTATTAAGCACAAACAAAGAAAACACAAAAAAATTAAAAGTGTAGTGCAAGAGTCCTTAGTTTTCACATGAACTCAAGTAATACCTACTCCGGAAAACCAAACAAGAAAAAGATAAAACAATACTAACTACTCACTAACATGCCATGCTTAACTAATACTTGAATTGAAAAGCATCCTTGGCAGCGGCGCCAAAATTTTGACCCGCTTCAACCTGGGGTCGTTAACACAGTCGAAGCAAGCATAATTTAATTAACTCGGGCTGAGGCACAAGTCCCATGGGATGGTCAAAGCTAAGATGTATATTCTGCACCTATTCTCACGGCTAATGATACCTAAGGGTAGTAAGCGGTAAGCCCTGGGTTTGTCCACAGAGATGTTATAGTTCAAGTAGAAGTAAAAAATACAGCCTTGTGCGGGTCGTCAATACGAGTGAACGGAATAACTACTAGTGTAAACATGCAAACTGGGGGGTTGGTATTTTCAACTAACAACTACACACATGACATAATCAAACAAGTAAACTATTCAAACTAGGCACTTGGGACTCATTTAGAAACATGGTAGTTCTAAATCTTCAATCTTTGATTCATTCACATATATAAATAAAAAAGACCTATTAGTGTATTCACAACACGTGGTGTGGCTGATGGCATACACTTCTCCATCCTTGTCACGGTGGGCGCGCTCGCAACCCTCCATCGACACCGCCATCGTAATTAGGGGAGCACAACAAGGTCCGACCATTATTGTGGTTTTGTTACTCCCCCATGCTATTACGTCCCAGGATTCAACCACAAATGCACTAATCCCCAGTGGTCCTCTATACGCGAGGCCTTAGGTTCATAGGCACCTTAGCTGTGATACTAGAGTTTCAGCACAACACCTAGCTTTCTACAATTAACTATCTCTACCTGTAACCTATTAGAAAATGATTAAGTAATCAGCTAAGACTGGTGCGATGATATGCAGATTAGGGTTACCCCGAATCTCTCATGTACACACTCACGCAGACTCGTTCCCCTCCATCCATTCAAACATCTAGGTTTCTCTTCCCGAAGGGGGCATCAATAAGTGCACCATACATGAACATAGCCCAAAGTGTGTGCTCATATGTGGTGTAGTGTTCATGCATTTGTCACATTCAGGAATAATCACAATAATATCATAAACACAAACATAGGTGTAATTTTAAAGAATCTCTTAAAGCAACAAAAGCTACACATGTGCCAAATATGTCCCAAGCTTAGCTAACTACCTAAAAAGTATAGATCCATGGAAAACATGGAATTAGATACCGTCTATGAAAATAAGAAGAATAGAAAAAGATAACAGAAAGAGAAGAAGGAAAGAGAAGAATAACACTCATCTTCCTTCTCCCTAAACTAGAAAGAGAAACTAATCTTCATTATGACTAGGTCTATTCTACTTAGGTTTTAGTAGAAGACTAAGGCTCTTATATATAGTATTAGGAGATTAGGCCTAAAGATAGGCCCAAATTAGGCCAAACATAGCAAAACCCCAGTCACCTTTTCCCTCTAGCTATTGAACCTTTCTCGAATAAACTGATCAAATTCGTGAATAATCAGAGTTGAATTATAGTGCATTTGATAAAGCTCGGAAAGATAAAGATTTCAATATATGGTAGAGGGAAATTAAATGAAAATTGAGAGAGTTATGGCCAATACGGTGAGCCGCCAAGGTTTCACAGACCAGCATAGATGGCACAGTTTGTGAAGCATGCAAACACGGGGCATAGGATCTGGCACAATTCATGAACATTCATAGCTGTGGGCCGTGGGATCTGGTGTGGTCAATGAAACAAGTCTCATGCTATGGTCCGTGAAGACTATCACGAACCACGAATAGCACACGACTTTTGCTCAGAGTTTTCCCACGGTCTGTGAAGGTTTTCACGGACCGCAAGCAGCCTTTGGTCTTCGCTCCGAACTTTTTTCACGGCCCGTGAAGGTTTTCATGGACCGGCTTCATGCTTAGTCAAATCTTCAATTCTTCATCTTCAAGCTTCACGACCCGATGCTTTTGTCATGGCACGACGCTTTGCCTCATGAAGGGCAGACCATGGGCATCTTCATGGGCTGCTGATGCTTTGTGCATCGCGGGCTGTCACGGGCCGCTGGTCCTTCATCGACTGAATTTTGTTTGCTTGCAATGGGTGAATCGTTAGTCTGAATTGGGAGTTCTAGTAGTTTATTTTGTAGTACCCGAGAAGAAAAATCCAACAGAATCAACCTTGAAGGCTAATTCTTCCTGGATCATTCTTGGATTAAGGCACCACTCCTCGGACCACGATTCACCATTTCCACCTTTTGCCATCTTGAACTTCAAAGCCACCTATCCTTGGCTTCAATCTCCTTCTACCACACATTAATGCTCGTGGCCTTCATCTACTACCATTAAATGCAAATGGCCTTCAAATCTTTTACCGTTAAAAGAAAATGACTTGCACAAGAATGTAATGTAACAAATAGCATTCACTGGCGACCTACTAAAGGTACTTATAATGAACACCAAGGAGCCTATGAATACAATATATCAATAATCACTAATTAAGTGTACAAAGCATGGGATTTAGAATAGAAAACCGAACATGGTTGTCTAAACCCTTTGTCATTTAAACCCAACTAATGTTGCTAAACTGCAAACCAAAAGTAAATAAAAACTACGTCAAATGCATTGGTTAAAGCATGCATAATGGTGCAGATCAGAGAAGAACTCATGATTCCATTTCTCAAGTCACAAAGAGTAATGAGATTTTTGTGGCTCAAACTAGAATAGATATCAAGGAGTTAGGAACAAGGGCCTTTTTGAGCATAAAAAACTTGGAATTTCAAGTTGGCCAACTTCCCACCACCATGAGCCGACTGGATGCAAGAGATTCTAGAAAACTTCCCTCGCAACCGGAGGTTAATCCAAGGTAACATATGAGTGTTATCACATTGCGAAGCGGGAAGGAAGTGAAGGAGTTCGAGAAAGAGATTAAGCAAGAGGAGGATTCTTTGTTGGAAGGCCATGAGGTAGGATGCGAAGAAGAGGTCCAAGTAGGGCGTATCATTAAGAGTATGGAGATTTTGCACAAAGAGGCCAAATGCACTTATTCTCTAAGGGTACCTGCCATGAAGAAGGTAGAAAAAGTTACCCTCCCTGTCATTACTGGCATCCTTGAGGGCAAAGAAGAAAATGGACGTGGACAACAAGAACATTCACGAAGTCCTCAAGAAGCGCAAGGTAAGTATCCCCTTGTTTTTATGCCATAGAACAAATTCCTAGTTATGCCAAGTTCTTGAAAATTGCATGTAATAAGAAGAAAAACAAACCCCTTTAAAAAAAGTAGAAAATTGTTAAAATAGGGGGAATAACCACTTTGTGCCATAAGCGTTTGCCTAAAAAAAAGTGGTGATCCTAATATGTTCTTAATTCCTATTAACCTGGGTGGTACTTTGGTAAAATAGGCTATGATGGATTTAGGTGCGTCCATAAATGTTATACCTTTTTCCCCCTATAAAAGTATAAACCTAGGTGAAGTTCAAGAAACTAGGGTCATTATTCAACTAGCTGATCATTCACATACTATCCCTAAGGGGGGTAATTACACTACAAGAAACATGACCTATTACTTTGTCCCTTTTACCTTGGTTTTTTCGTTAACACCAAATAACCGAGGTAAAAATTTCTTTTACCTTGGTTTTTTTCAAAGTAAAAGATATTATTTACCTCGGTTATAAAAAAACCAAGGCAAATAATTGTTTTTTTACCTCGATGATTATTTGAATCGAAGTAAAAGGTTAAAAAATGAAGTAAATAATGTTACTGAATATCGTTCGATGTCGCATATGTTCTTTGAAAAGGTTGTCCGATTTCGCCTGACACATTATTTTTACCGAGACGTATTGCGAACGACTAGCGAAGTCGCATATATGTAAAAGATAAGTTAAAGTAAAGAGTTTGACGGTGATATAAAAATATTTCAAAAATAAAATGGAGGTCGTGCGCTTTTCCCCGTTGTCTTTGGCGTCTCTTTCCTCCTAATATCTGATGTGTCCATTTTATGTGCATAATTTAGTACTTTTTGGGATCACTTTTGTGCTCTTTTATTATCAAAAGCTTGTGTTTTACCTTAAAATTCTCTTAGGAGGGGTAAGAGCAACTTTACGCTCTTTTACCTCTTCTATGTGAATTTTGCGTGACAAAGGAAGAAAATGGAGGCTTGAAGACCGGAGGCCATTGAAGATCACCTTTCGAAGACTTTGAAGACTTGCTTCAAAGATTTGAAGACTTGAAGACCGGAGGCCGTTGAAGATAATCTTTTGAAGACTTGCTTCAAAGATTTAAAGACTTGAAAAATGACAGGAATTATTGTGAAGATGGGTGCTTGCCACAAGAAGAAGAAAAGAAGACAAGGTTAAGTTCTGGCGCCCGTCGCGAGTCGCGACGCACGGGTGGCCAGAACATAATCTTATCCTTTTTGTACTAAAAATAGCATTCTCTTTCTTCTCAATCAGAACTTCTTCCTCCTACGATTTTGTTACTATTATAACCCTAGTTTTCCACCATTTTCATCTTTGATTTTTCTTGTATTATGTTTCATTTGTTAGCATAAATTAGTATGAACTCTAGTAGCTAAATCTAGTTCATGGGAGCAATTGATTGAAGCTTCCAAACTTATGTAGTAAGATTCTATATTTTCTCATATATGAACATTTATTGGAGAGCATTTATTATGCCATTAATGTTGTGTTTAACTCATTTATACCATGAGTTGTTTGAGTATATGAAATGTTTGTATGATTGAAGTATTAGGGTGTTAGGAAAGTTGCAAATTTCTTAGCTCATTTGACATGAAATCCAAAAGCATGGATTTAGAACTTCTTGTGTATAATGTGTGCTAATTCTTGCTAGATGAGTATGTTAATGTAGATTGTTCTCATATTTATCCCATAGATGCAAAGAAAGTTTGAACCTTGAATGTGGTTTGTTCTAGGTTTAACCTAATAAATGCTTTGTTTGGTTAAAGGACTAGGACTTTGGTAGAAGGCTTGTTGTTATCAAACCTATGGCCCTTTGGGTGAAATTCCATTGATGAAATACCTCTATGGTGTTGTTTTCCTAGGGTGATCATCAATGAGGTTTCCAAATGGTCGTTGCTTGTCTTTGAAAACTACTATTAAGAACGAATGAATGTTGATCTTTAATAAGAAGTGATAGCATTCACCATAGACAATAAATGTAATTGAATGAGTAAATGAATCAATGAGCTATAGGAAGTTTGGAAGTGGAAGTCGATTGCCCCCCAGGCTCCATTAATTGTTGTTTTAATAATCTATTTAGTTGTTGTTGCATGATTAGCATAGTTCTCTTGCTTTGCTAATTGTTGTCTTTGAATTTGATAATTTAGGACCAAAAACAAACCAAATCCCCCCCCATTTTACATGCTTTTATATGTATCTATATATGCTTATATCTAGTGTGTTTTCTCTTATATATGTTGAAACACATGAAAAGATCCCTCTACTAGTGGATGACCCCGACTTGCCATTATCTACTTAATTGTAGATAGAAATCATTAGGGATTAAAAATATAACTTTAAGAGGTACGACGATGACTTCCAAAATTTTGGCACTGTTGTCAGGGAAAAGGCATTTATTTTTAAGTGTTTAGGCATATTATGTGTGATTATGTGCTAGTTGTAAATATTTGTAAGTTTTCTTTCATTTTTATTTCTTAGTTGACTTGCCATTTTCTCTTGGCTTGGAGACGTATTGTTTGAGTTCTTGGTGTATGGTTCGTACGCAATCCTCTTAACAAGAACCCCTACACTACGACCCCGAGTTAGAGTTGAATTTGAGACGAGCTAGGAGGCTTTCTCTGGAAAATGTGAATAACACCCCTCCTAGTGACCATTTTGTGGATAATTCCAATTCTATGGAGCATCAACATAAGCATGAAGATGAGCATCCAGGAGGAGGACATCAACATCTTCCTCTTTAAGGGAGAGCTCCTCTACTCCACGGAAGGGAGATTCCTTTGGGGCAAGCATTGTTGAGAGACATTATGGCCCCCAACCTCGATCAACAACCAATGTGCATTGAGTATCCCTTGGTTGAAGCGAATGGGCACTTTGAGCTAATGACCGAGTTCATAAACATGCTTCCTATCTTCCTTGGTAGGCAGGGGGTGAACGCCAACAAGCATCTCACCGAATTCCATTTTTTGTGTGGTGGTACGGTCCCCCATGGAGTAGATGAAGACTTTTATAAGTTAAAGGCATTCCCGTTCACACTAAGGGATGGTGCAAGAGATTGACTCCACTACCTACCACCCAAGAGCATCAAGAGTTGGCTTAACATGAAGACAAAGTTTCTAGCCAAATACTTCCTGGCCTCGAAATCCACCGTATTGAAGAAAGACATAAGTAACATCCTCCAATGGCATCAAGAATCTCTCTTCGACTGAGGTTCAAGAAGCTTCTCGCAAGTTTTCCTTACCATGGTTATTCAGAGGGAGATTTGGTCTATTACTTCTACAATGGTCTTCTTGTTGAGGACCAAAGATTAGTGAGGAATTCTTGAGGTGGTACCCTTGGAAATAAGATTTCATCGGATGCTATGCAATTGTATGAAGAGCTAGCGGAGGAGTTAAGAAACTTTAGCTCAAGGGCCGATTTGAGAAGGAGAAATCCAATGCCCGCAAGTGACCCCTCTAATAGGGGGAAGCTTGAGGACCAAGTCTCGGCCCTTGCCTCTATGGTGAAGTCGTTGATGACGAAGCCCAAAAATGTGCTTCATGTTAAATCGTGCGAAATTTGTTACTTGACGCATCCTACGGACACTTGCCTTACTTTGCAATAGGACAATGTCATCTTGAGGACCTCTTTGGAGTGGGAAATTTAGCGGGGAAAATGAAGTAAGCTATGAAATTCTTGATCGTTAATATACTTCATTTTTAGGATGATATATTGGTATAAAGTGGAGCATGTGTTGGAACTTTATATATGCTTTTAGCTTCACCTTGTACCATTGGATTTGGGATCATCAATTCAAGATTTGGAAATGTTTTAGAGTTATCAATGAATTAATATGTTGATATGGTTTGGGTAAATTGGAAATGGGGGTTGTGGGAAACTTCTCATTTGACCTTAACATTGGGATGTGTGATATTAAGATTTTTATGAGGTATTGACTTGGGGGAATAATAGTTAGGTTGTGGATAAGTCATTTCCTTCGTATGCTTGGATCTTTTCTTACTCGAGGGAAAGTAAGGTTTAAGTGTGGGGAGGTTTGATGTGTTCATTTTATGTGCATAATTTAGTACTTTTTGGGATCATTTTTGTGCTCTTTTATTTTCAAGAGCTTGTGTTTTACCTTAAAATTCTCTTAGGAGGGGTAAGAGCGACTTTACGCTCTTTTATCTCTTCTAAGGGAATTTTGCGTGACAAAGGGAGAACATGGAGGCTTGAAGACCGGAGGCCATTAAAGATCACCTTTCGAAGACTTGCTTCAAGGATTTGAAGACTTGAAGGCCGGAGGCCGTTGAAGATAATCTTTTGAAGACTTACTTTAAAGATTTGAAGACTTGAAAAATGAGAGGAATTATTGTGAAAATGAGTGCTTGCCACAAGAAGAAGAAAAGAAGACAAGGTTAAGTTCTGGCGCTCGTCGCGAGTCGCGATGCATGGGTGGCCAGAACCTAACCTTATCCTTTTTGTACTATAAATAACATTCTCTTTCCTCTCATTCAGAACTTCTTCTTCCTGCAATTTTGGTACTATTCTAACCCTAGTTTTCCACCATTTTCACCTTTGATTTCTCTTGTGTTATGTTTGGTTTTTTAGCATTAATACATATGAACTCTAGTAGCTAAATCTAGTTCTTGGGAGCAATTGATTGAAGCTTCCAAACTTATGTAGCAAGATTCTATAACTTTTCATTTATGAACATTTATTGGAGAGCATTTATTATGCCACTAATGTTGTGTTTTACCTCATTTATACCATAGGTTGTTTGAGTATCTGAAATGTTTTTATGATTGAAGTGTTAGGGTTTTAGGAAAGTTGCAAATTTCTTAGCTCATTGGACATGAAATCCAAAAGCATGAATTTAGAAATTCTTGTGTATAATGTGTGATAATTCTTTCTAGATGATTATGTTAATGTGGATTATTCTCATATGTATCCCATAGATGCAAAGAAAGGTTGAACCTTGAATGTGGTTTATTCTAGGTTTAACCTAATATTTTTTTTTAAATTTTAAACACCCGTAGGTGGGGGTATTATATTAAGGTTCCCCAGGCCTATGTAGTAACCATATAGCAATGTAACCTATAATATATTACATAGTGGAAAGATTATTGCCTCAAAATGAGAAAGAGAGCTATTCATCTAGTTTTGACATCTTAAGGTTGAGAGACCTAAACTAAAAATGGGAGGAAGTTACGATTCCAAGAGGAAGAATCTCCACCCCATGTGTTAATTCTTCCCCTTGGCTAGGTAACTCCCGTCCTAATCGTGGCCAAAATTACTAATAGTTAAGCCAGAATGAAACATATATAAGGTGAGATAACGAAACGCCCAACAAATCCATGGAATGATTTGTGAAGATCAATTTGGGATGCTGAGTGAGAATAGTAGAAACGGGATTGATGGTGGGAGAATTGCATAGATATCAGAGGCAAATCAGCAATACTAAGCCACCAGTTCTTGTCTTGCAAGAATTGCCACCATAGCCTTGCCGCCATGACCTTGTCACCTTGTCCTTGCCACCATTGCCATGCCAACTTGCATCCAGTGCCTTGCCATCATGTCCTTAAATTCTTATCCTTGCCGAACTTACCAACGAGGTACCTGAGAATCCAGAAAAAGGAAACAGCAGTATCTGTACTAATTGACAGGTGATGATGATTGAAAATACAGCATCTATGAAAAGGTAAATCTCACTATCAATTCCCAAGAATGACCGTAGAGGCTTCTAACCTAATCACTGGAAAGCCAATGTTGTCTAGAGACAGTAAACCCTTAAGAAAACTAGGAGTTGACAAAATATCTAGATCTCCCTGAAGATGATTTTCCATAGCGAATTTAGCCAAGAAATCTGCAGCTAGATTAGCTTCCCTAGGGGTATGTTGGATTGGGAAAGTGAACTGTTCAAAATGAAGTGCACTACAAATGGAGAAGACTTTCCAAGGGCAGCAAGAGGGGTTGAGAATACCCTTAACAGCAGTTAAACAGTCAGATTCTATGACACAGATATCTAAAGAAAGTTCTGAACAAATGTCATACGCACTCTGAATAGCTATAAGTTCGGCCGGTAATGGAGAAGGACAGTAGAAAGTTTAAACTCTCATTTTAACTACTGTCCCCCTCCAGTCCCTGACTATCACAGCATATGAGGAAAGACCACTAGAAATCCAAGATGCATCAGTATTAATTTTATATCCAGTTAGTGGTTTATTCCAATTCACAGCAGAGAATAATTTTTTTCTTTTTAAAGATCTGTGGAATGATTTTTTCCTGAATCCATTTCTTGTTCTTTTCTCTGTTACCAAACACCTGATGGACAGTAAAAATTTGGTAGATCATATCTTTGATATCATGAAAGCAAGCTTCTATAGAAAAGGATCTGTTTTCAAAAATGATTTTGTTCCTATAAATCCATAGAAACCAGATTGTAACTATTAAAGAAACAGAAATAAAATTTGCATGTATCTTGGATTCGGTCTTGAATGACAAGAAGAATTCCACTCTATTTTTTAGACTACCAAAACCTGTTTGTTGTATCTGTAAGAGTGAATGAACTCTTTGCCATACAACTTTTGAAGATATGCATGAACTGAAATAATGGTCAAGATTATCAGAGTGATTCATGCAGACAGGGCATCTAGAAGCCAAGGAGAAACCAATCCTATTTAGGATGTTATCAAATGGTAAAATGCCGTTTAGAGCTCTCCAAAGCAGTACAAACATTTTTCTAGGAATAGATAGGGACCAAACCTTGTTTAAATCCCAGATTTCTGGTTTTTTTGTCTGAATAAAGAGTAAGCCGACCTGATTGAGAAGTTGCCATCAATGGTAGGGGTCCAGACAAGCCTGTCTTTGTGGGAATAGTCTAGAGTAACTTCCTGCAAAATATTAAGGATGTTGGTAGCCAAGTGAGGCTCCAGAATTGGAAGGATAGAAACTTTATCATTAATAAATGAACTTAGAGATATGTCCTCAAAAGGAATATTCATCTCTTCAGGCCATTTATAGCATAAAACTCCATCTCCAATCCAATTAGCATTCCAGAATGAACAGTCACCAACTCCATAAATAACTCTAGAAAAACTATTTGCCTTAGCAGTGATTCTACTGATCCTAGACCATGTGTGGGATTTTTTGTAAGAGGCAGGTAAAGGCCATAAAAGAGAAGCCCATTGAGTATTATTTTGTTGCAGCTTCCACCATAATTTACATGAGAAAGCTTCCACTGTGGCATTTATGTCCCTAAAACCTAAACCATTTTCTTCCACAGGGTAGCACATTTTTTTCCATGATCTCCACCTTTTTCTTTCAATATTACCACACTTCCCCCAGAATAGGCTAGATGCAATTCTTTCCATTTTGTTTAAGACTATCCTAGGAGGTCTTAACACTGCAAAAATATGACTGGGAACTGAAAGAAAACAGTGATTTATCAGAATGATCTTACCTGCTGAAGTTAACCATTTATTCTTCCAGTTATTAATCAGTTTTTCCATTCTTTGTATTACTGGAAGGTAATGAACCTGTAAATTACGACCAGAGAATATAGGGACTCCAAGATATTTGAAAAGGAAGGAGCCTATCTCCATTCCCAATAACCTCCTAACTGAAAGAACAGTTTGAGAAGAAGTGTTATGAGCTACAAAAAATTCTGATTTGGCAAAGTTAACCTTTTGACCAGATGTATGCTCATATGCTATGAGGAACTGTTTAAACTGCTTCAAATTATTGGGCTTAGTGTTCAAAAAAACAGCAGTATCATCCGCATACATGAGATGTGTCAGGGGGGAGCATGAATTGGGGAGACTGAAATATTGCAAATATCCTATACTAAACAATTTCTTTAAACCTCTAGAGAATGCTTCAGATAGTAGATTATACAGGAAAGGGGATAGAGGATCCCCTTGTTTAATACCTCTTGAGGAAGAAAAAAAACCAGATGTTACTTCATTAACTAAGACAGAGAAATGAGCAGTAGCAATGTTATGCATTATGAGTCTAACAAATTTACCATGAAAACCAAAATGTAGGAGTATGGAATTTAGGAATGACCAAGAAACCCTATCAAAAGCCTTTTGCATATCCAGTTTGACTATCGGATTTGAAACCTTAGATTTCCTAGACAATAATCTGGTCATCTCCTTCATTTGAATCACATTATCTGAAATATCCCGTCCTTTGATAAAGGCACTTTGCTCAGGGGAGGTCAATATTTGCATAAGAGGTTTAATCCTTTCCATCAACAACTTTGAAAAAACTTTATTGACAAAGTTAGATAGACTAATAGGTCTGAAATCTGTAAATGTAATTGGGATTGGCTTTTTGGGGATTAATGTGAGCCAGGTACTTGAAATGGCTTTAGGAATGTTACCATTATTTAAAAAATCATTTGTAGCATCTAAAAGATCCTGTTTAATGGTCTCCCAAAAAAAGGTGTAAAATTCCCCCGAGAAACCATCAGAACCCGGAGCACTAGATTTGTTTAGATCAAAAACTGCAAATTTAAGTTCCTGGATATTAATGGGATTAAGCAATAGAAGGTTCTGTTGATCAGTGATAACATTAGGAATTTCTTTTAGAAAATGGTTAAGATAGGTTCCCTTATTTTGTGAGACATCCTCATTGAGTAATTTCTGAAAAAACCTAACTCCTTCCTTCATCGATTGCGGATCAGATATCCAATTCCCACTGCCATCTTTAATTTTACTTATTCTGGATCTTACTCTCTTTTCCCTAATTGAGTGGTGAAAGTAGCTAGTGTTTGCATCTCCATGTTTAATCCAATTAAGCCTAGCCTTTTGTTTAAGGAAAATATTGTATTCTTTCTGCGCTCACAGAAGCACTGCTTTTGACTTCGTGAGTTCAATTAGTGTTGCATCATCTTGAGATTGCTGGAAAAGTATCTCGAGATCATCTACTTTTTTCTCTGATTGTAAAAGATTATGATTGACATTGCCAAAATTGGTTTTGTTCCAGTATTTAATTACAATCTTAAGCCTCTTTAGTTTGTACACCAGCCTATGCATCCCACAAAATGGAGATAATAAATTCCAATTAGAGATTACTAAAGCTTGAAATTCTTCTCTATTGGACCACATTTCTTGGTATCTGAAAGGCCTTGGAACCTGTTCTATAGCAGATTGAACTGAAAGTAATAGGGGAGAATGGTCAGAGGTGAGTCTATTTAAAACATGTATGGAACTGTTGGGATAATGTTCAAGCCATTCTAAATTACTCATTCCCCTATCAAGTCTCTGAAACTGTAAATCCTTACATTTATCCCGAAATCTATTATTGCTCCATGTGAAAGAGTTTCCAACTGTGGGGATTTCATGCAAGTCCATGTTAGATATGAAGTCATTAAATTGTTTCATACTTTTTCTGGGGGTGGACTTCCTACCTTTATATTTTGAAACAGCAGCTACAATATTAAAATCTCCTATGTATATAGATGGGTCAGAATCAGCGGGTTGTAAATCAGACCATAAAACTTCCCTCAAATGCCTATAGACACTAGCATAGATGAAGAAACAGTTCCAGGATGTAGAAGTGGCATTATCAGATATTCTAGCTTGTATAAATTGATCAGACTCCTGTAAACTAACTACATTGAAATCATGATTCCATAGGATCCAAATTTTTGCATTCTGGGCATGGAGGGCATTTGCATAACCAAGATCATGCTTCAAAGTATTTAAATTATGTTTATCATGCCATGGTTCAATTAAACAGAATATATATATCTTATGTTTCATTTTAAGAGCCTTTAATCTATCCAGTGAAGTACCATAACCTCTAACATTCCAGACTAAAATATTCCCTATTTTGGTGTATTTTATCATTTAAAACTAGCAGGGGTTGCTTTTTGTGATGATCTTAGATTCCTTAGTTTCATTACTGAGGCCTTACTATTTTTTATCAACTTACCTTCACTTTTATCCTCAGTACCTAATAAATGCTAATAAATGCTTTGTTTGGTTAAATGACTATGTCTTTGGTAGAAGGCTTGTTGTTATCAAACCTATGGTCCTTTGGGTGAAATTCCATTGATGAAATACCTCTATGGTGTTCATTTCCTAGGGTGATCATCAATGAGGTTTCCAAATGGTCTTTGCTTGTCTTTGCAAACTACTATTAAGAAGGAATAAATGTTGATCTTCGAAACCATTCCCCATAGATAATAAATGTAATTGAATGAGTGAATAAATCAATGAGCTATAGGAAGTTTGGAAGTGGAAGTCGATTGCACACAAGGCTCCGCTAATTGTTGTTTTAATCATCTATTTAGTTGTTGTTGCATGATTAGCATAGTTCTCTTGATTTGCTAATTGTTATCTTTCAAATTGATAATTTAGGACAAAAAACCAACCCCCCCCCATTTTACATGCTTTTTATATGTATTTATATATGCTTATATTTAGTATGTTTTCTCCTATAGATGTTTGAACACTTTAAAAGACCCCTCTTCTCATGGAAGACCCTGACTTTCCATTATCTACTTAATTGTAGATAGGAAGCATTAGGGATTAAAAATATAACTTTGAGAGGTACGGCGATGACCTCCCAATATCCCGTCATCACGATTAATTTGAGGAAATGTAAAATTAAGGACAATTAGGCACCACAATTGTTAGGAATCATTGTGCTACAAACACCCTAGAAGTTTTCCCCAAATTCGTACACGACCAGTACCCCATTTGTTCAATGTTCAAACAAGATAGTTAAATAATTTAAAAAATAGTAGTCATGAATATATCCGTACAAATAGTACATAAACTTGGATAAGAATTGATTCAGTTCCCACATAACAGAAATTACGATACACTGAATCAGCTCGAATAATGATGACCTTGAAGACGATTGGCCCCCTAGCTTGTATTACCTTGAAGAAAATGGTGTCCCCAACACGTAGGTTGACTTCCTAGAGGAACTCGCCAAAACCCTTTGGTAAAAGGGCCTTGACCTTCCCACTTCCCAAGTAGTTCATATGCCACTCTGTCCTGTAGTACCTCAGCACTACGAGGGTCTTCTCAGTTGGCAGGAGTGGTACAATCTCCCACGGGATGTACTAAGTCACAGTAAAACATATTGATTAGAAAGATATATATATATATATATATATATATACACCTATACATATATGAAATTGTCAAGAAATTAATTTTTTTTTAAAATCTTTACCAAAGTTGGTATTTTCCCAAAGTTCAGTTGCTTCAAAGTGCAGTTGAAATGTGGGCTATCAATAGCCATCGAATGATGTTCAATGTCAAAGAAAAAAGGCTCTGGGTGGCTCTGTTGCGTGGTAAACTGTTAAAAAAACCAAAATGTATTAATTGTTATGAAGTGTACAGTTGTGTTAGCAAATATATATGTAAATCGGTGAAATACCTGAAAAAAGGGCCGATTAGACGATCCTTTGCTAGCCATTAGTCCTGCATGATAAGTGAAAATGTTAAGTGCGAAACAATACTAGATGCGACGTCGGCAAAGCCGTCGCAAGTGCAAGTTTATCCAAACCAGTGGGTCGGTCTACTTGTATCTGCAACTTCACTTACATATCGGTTAAATTGAACAATAGATCGACACAAAACCGAGGTCAGAGATGCGAATCCAAAGTCAACTTAGAAGCCATAATGCGACTTTGGTAACATTTTAGGCATACAGAAGGTCAGACCGAGATACATGCAATGTTGGTAACATTTCAGGCATACAGAAGGTCAGACCGAGATATATGCAATGTCAAAAATTGAAAATTAAGCTACTGGAAATAAAAATATGCAACATTGCACTATTATTGCATGAACCTATATGTTCCAGAGAGAATACCGATGTTGAGATATCAGAGGGAGAAATGGGAAGAAGCACATAAAACCAGAAGCATGAGATTTTATCAACATCAAATTAAACAAAAAACCTTTAGAGACATACCAAAACATTGTACCACCATTCAAAGTCAAGGAAAGTTCACACTCTCAAAAATTAGAAACAAAAAGATAGATAACCAAAAAAATAAAACACATTCATAGACCACCGATCTAACATTGTAAAGTAAGAATTACAAAACTTAGGTGTTGGCAGATTAGGAAAACCATACCTTTTTTCCAAGGTAGAAGAGAAGGGAGGAAGCTAGAGACCGTTAGAATTCGCAGGAAACTTGTGAAGAGAATCTTGAATTCTCGGTTAGGGTTACCATATATATCTGTTTCGGAACGAGGTTGTTATAGCCAGATTGCAAAGTCAGCCTCGTATTGTGCAATGTTACATGTATGTCAGTTTCACAGACCGCCACAGATGACATTGTTTGTGAACATTCATAACCGCGAGACATGGGATCTGGCACAAGCCATGAAGCTGGATTCATGCCACTATCCATGAAGGTTTTCACGGGCCGCAAGTAGTATACGGTTTTTGCTCAGAGTTTTCCCATGGTCTGTGAAGGTTTTCACAGACAACGAGCAGCTCATTGTCTCTACTCAGAACTTTTGTAATGGCCCATAAAGGTTCTCATGGACTGCGAGTAGCTTGTGGTCTTGCTCAATACTATTCTCACAGTCCATGAAGGTTTTCAAAAATGAAGGTTTTCAAAAATGAAGGTTTATACAAAAATGTGTCGATCCATGACCGACGTCCCATGTTTATATATATGGGCCTAAAAATTTCAGCCCACCACCCAGCCGGTTGATCTGCAAGCCCGGTATTTTTTTATCGGTATGCCGCTACCGGGACCCGGAATGGATTGCCTATGTCCGGGATCACCTGCGGTATGCCATTACTCTCAGCTGTTCACTCTTGATCAAATGGTAAGCAACCGCAGTAGAAATATAAACTATGAGGGGATATTAACGAATGTGGGAGAGCTTTCATCTGAGCTACTTTCTTTACTAGTAGTCTCTGAAGGATGAGAACCAACTATGTAGCATCTACATCGAGAATTCAACCCATCCCGAACTTGGTGGTTAAACTCTAAGCCTTCCGCCCTTTATATAACATATAACTTTGAATGAATTGGCCAAGATAAAAAGCATATATGATAAAAGCTATTTTCATCATCAGAAAGAATCCAATTTCCGGTGGAAGGAGAAACCATTCCCGTATGGAGCCAGCCTCCCTTAAAGGAATGTATGCTTTAACCAATGCATTTGACATAGTTTTTAGTTACTTTTGTTTGGCGGTTTGACGATACTAGTTGAGTTCACATAACAAGGGGTTTAGACAACCATGTTTGGTTTTCTATTCTAAATATTGCATTTTTTATACTTAATTAGTTATTGTTGATATATCGTGTTCATGGGCTCCTTGGTCTTCATTTTGATTACCTTTAGTAGGTCGCCCGTGAATGCTATTTGTTACATTACATTCTTGTAAAGGCTGATTGTCTTTAATGATGGAAGATTTGAAGGTCATTCAAATTTGAATGGTAGTAGATAAAGGCCACAAACATCAATGCATGCTAGAAGGAGATTGAAGCCAAAGATAGGTGGCTTCAGAGTACAAGACGGCCAGAGGAGAAAATGGTGAAACCTGGCCCGAGGAGTGTTGCCTTAGTCTAGGAATGATCCATGAAGAATTAGCCTTCAAAGATAGTTCCATTGGATTAGTCTTCTTGAGTACTACAAAATCTACTAAAAGAACTCCCTATTTAGACTAACGGTTCACCCATAGCAAGAAAACAGAGTTCACCCAACAAAGCACCGGCGACCGGTCATGAACCACCCTTGGTCAAGCACCAGCAGCAAATGACAAAGCACATGGCCGACACTACACAAGAGTTCCAGGGGTTCTATGAAGACCTACACGAGCCAAAGGTGCCGGACTGAGACAAAGACTGCGGACCGTGGAGTTTGGAGATGGAGAGTTGAAGAATTTTGCTAAGTATGGAGGCTGTCTGTGAAAACCTTCACGGACTGTGAAGAATAGTGTTGAGCAAGACCACAAGTTACTCTCAGTCCATGAGAACCTTCATGGGCCATTACAAAAGTTCTGAGCAGAGACCATGAGCTGCTCGTTGTCTGTGAAAGCCTTCACGGACCATGGGAAAACACTGAGCAAAAACCGTATACTACTTGCGACCCGTGGAAACCTTCATGGATTGTGGCATGAATCCAGCTTCATGGCTTGTACCAGATCCTATGTCTCGCAGTTATGAATGTTCACAAACAATTTCATCTGTGGCGGTCCGTGAAACCTTGGCGGCTGACCTAGGATTTTGCTACTTTTGGCCTATTTTCAACCTATTTTTATTCTCAATCTTCTACTACTATGTATAGAATCCTAGTCTACTCATTCAAGGAGGTTGGAACATATTTTTTTATCATAGTTGGAGAGAAGAAAGGAGTTTCCTTTGTAGGTTTTGTAATCTTTTCTTTTCTTTTCTTTTTGCTTTGTCCCAAATATGTGAAATTCAAATCCATGTTTGAATTCCATGTCTAGGGAATAGTTATATTATCTTGGGATTCATTTTGGCACTTGGTATGTTCTAAATTCTTATTGAGATTATTTATATTCATCATCTCTTTGTGTTTATGATATTATTATGATTGTTCTTAAATGTTGTAAATGCATGAATACTAAACCACATATAAGCACACACTTTGGGCTATATTCATGTATGGTGCAATTATTAATGCCCCATTGGGAAGAGAAACCTGGATGTTAGAATAGGTAAGCGAGAATGTGTCCGCATGGGTGTGTGCACAAGGGATTTGAGAATGCTCTGATCTATTTTCCATCGCACCAGTCTTAGCTGACTTCATAAATGTTTTCCAAGAGGTTGTAAGTAGAGATAGCTAATAGTAGCAAGCTAGGTGTTGTGTTGAGACCCTAGTATCACAGATAAGGTGTCTACAATTCTCGGGCCTAGCGCGTATAGGACCCAAGAGGAGTACTAGGCATACTTTTCAGTTCAAGTATTAGTTGATCATAACATGTTAGTAGAGTAGTTAGTAGTGTCTTTTATTGCTTTTCTTTTGTTTGTTTTGTTTGCTTCCAGTTGAGTTTTGGTTATAGTTTTCTTGTTTCTTTAATTATGTTTTCTATTGTGACATTGGAAGGATAGTGTGACCCTAGTTTATGGTACATACCCGTACCATGAATCTAGGTGTTTTGCATTCTCTAATTAATTCCACAGGTAGTCGGATGACAAGGAGAAAGAGAACTAGATCAGAGGCTAAACCTAGGGATTTGAATTTTGAGGAAGCATCGCACAAGATGGTAGAAGATAACCACACTTTGAGAGAGCTTATAGCCCTGTACTTAAAGAACCAACCCTTATGTATCACATTCCCACCTTTGCCTCCGAATGTGACTTGTGAGCTGAAAAGTGGGATGATACATTGCCTTCCTACTTTCCAAGGTATGGTGGGAGAGGATCTAAACAAACATTTATCGGAATTCCATTTGGTATGCATGAATATGAAGTCGTCGGGAGTATCAGAAGATGATTACAATTTGAGAGCATTCCTCTTTTCACTGTAAGATAGAGCAAATGATTGGTTGTATTATTTGTCACCGGGGTGCATTGGTTCGTGGATGGATATGAAGCAGATATTCCTAGAAAAATATTTTCTAGCATCTAAGTTGGTTGGGTTGAAGAAGAAATTGTCTAACATTACGCAAGGAGCGACCGAGAGTCTATATAATTGTTGGGAGTGATTTAAGAGACTCCTAGCTAGTTTCCCCTACCACCCCTTCAAGGCAATTCGGTACAAGGTGTAGGGTTATGGTCTTGGATGAACCTGCACACACACCAAAGTTAGAGGAGCAAGTCCAAGCTCTAGCATCTATGATGAAAGAGCTTTTGCGAGGAAAGGTGGACCACGTCAAGATGTGTGGGGTTTGCAACCTCGACCACCATTCCGAAAAATGCCCCGAGGTCGTTAGTGATGTACAAGATGTGAACGTCGTGGACTACAACAATTGGGAGAGACCTCAATTTGCTAGGGGTCAACAACAAGGGTTCTAGGGGAACCAAGGTAAAGAAAGATCGGACCCCTATGCAAATACACTCAATCCAAGGTATAAAGATCACCCTAATTTCCGATGGAGGGATGACAATCAACCTTAAGGATATAGGGGTGGACAAGCACTAGCTTAACCCTATCCTAGGGGTGAAGGTCCATCCAACAATTATACCACACTTTATAAGTCGGATAGAGAGGAGATCTTGGATGCCATCGGGCAATTGGGGAAGAAACATGAGATCTTCGTGGAAATGACTAGGAGGGAAATTGAAGAACTTGGTACTAGAGCCTTATCAAGTATCGAGAACCTTGATATTCAAGTTGGACAACTCGCCACCTCAGTGAGCCAGCTTGAGATGAAAGAGTCCGGCAAGCTACCTTCCCAAGTGGAGGTGATTCCAAGGAATGTGAGTGTACTCAAGCTAAGGAGTAGGAAGGAAGTTCGCAAAACTGAGAAGAAGGTGACACAAGAGGATGACAAGTTAGTGGAGGCCACCAAAACATGTTTTGTACAAGAAGAGATAGTTGTCAAGGAAGAACCCTCTAAGAAGCTTCCACCACCTGAGGCACAATTTTCTATTCCAGCTCCATTTCCAAGCACTTTGAAGGGAAAGCTGAAGGTGGAGACAAATGAGGCCAACATTCAGAAAGTCTTAAAAAAAGTGGAGTTATCTATCCCTATCTTGGAATTGCTTGACAATGTGCATTCTAAAAATTCCTAGGACTAAAATTGATGTCCACTCGAGAATTTTGACTCTAGAGGATGACATAGACAAAGTGGAATTCAACATTTATAAATCTAGGCATGATTCAATGAAACTTTCTCTTATGTACAAATGTGACTTTTTTGATGAGCATGATTTTCTTGAACCTTTTTGTGTTACCAATGAGCATGAATCTCTTGTTGATAAGTTTGTGAAGGACCTCGATGAATTTCATGATTTGGTCAATGATATGTCCGTACTAGATTATTTTTCTATGCTAACCAAGTTTCAGCGGGAAAAGGAAAGTGTCAAGGATTTGATACCTCCTTGACCTCCTCCCAACCCCAAAGTGACAATCAAGGAGTCAATGTTAGCAAATCAGGGAGAGACATTTATAGGTAGCGACAAGTGCTACAAAGGTAAGGATAGCTCATTGTGGAGACCTCTCCACAATAACGTCATCATGGGCGGAGTCTCTGATGGCAATTCCAGGGACCCACCTATAAGTGCTTCAAATTAGAATGCGTGAAGAGTAAATAAGTTGTGATGACGACAGTAAATATACGTGGTTCTTTTATTTTCTTGTTTTGAGTAGTGACTTGGTAGATTTTGCATATCTTGCTTGAAATAAAGAATCCCTTGAATGGAATTTCTTTCTTGATTTGAAAATCTAGATGTGAAAATGTGTGATTATGGTAGATGTAATGGATTTTGATGGGCGACATAGTTTTCTTTCAAAAGTTGAGAAAAACTAAGGGATAGTGAAAGATCCGGGGTTTCCTTCGTTACAATTCTTGTCACAAAGTCATGTCTTGTGCCACGATGATGGTCACAAGACTCTGTCTTATGAAGATGGAAAACTGGGCAAAAAATTCTTTTTGTCAAATTTCAATTTTCCATTCCCCAACTTGTTTCAAAAATGCAATTTTTCAAAAAGGATGTTTGGATTTTAGATTTAAAATGCATTTTTTATTCAAGAAGTGATTTCCTATTCTCTTAGGATTTTTTTATGCAAATAGTACTTCCCACATTAATTGATTGTACTACTTGTCCCATAATTTGAAATTCCATCTTTATGTAAATTGTATCTCTCTCTCTCTCTTTTTCACCTAAGATGAAATTTTATTCTCATGGCACAATTCTCCACCTAATTTTATCATCTACACATTGTTTCTTCTCAAGAAACACTCACTCACTCTTTGGTGAGCTAAAAAGAAGTGAAGTTTTTCTTCCAAAAATTAGCAATTTTCGCTTCTTCTTGTGTGGATCTTACACTTCTTGGTTTTACATTTTGGGTAACCCTTTGATCTCTTTGTATATATGCTTGATTGACATTGTGATGTTGTTGTGAAAAACATGATTTTTGAATGAACGTGTGTTGTTGTGATGTTTTTTTGGGTTTGTGTGTCCAATCTTGTGATGATGAAATTATGGGAGTCTTGAATGTGCTATTGATCTTGAAATATGTGTTCTTCATTTCTTGGGTGATTAGGGAGAGTATCAATCTTGTTTGCATAAATCTATTGATGTGTTGGCGAAAATCATACATGATGTTGTTGGTTGATGAGGAATATTCTTGTTTTAAATGGTCTTTATGCTCATACCATCATGCTTTGAATGTTTGGTCTTTTTGGGAGAATGTTCTTTATTGGATGACATCATGGGCCATGCATTGTTTATTATCATATTACTATTCTTCTCTTTCATTGTGTTACGATGACTCTGAAAAAGGGTACTTCGGAGAAAGAGAAGTCTTCGCGGGGTGAGAAACGGAAGAAGCCAGTAAAAGGTTCAAACCTTAAACCAGAAACTCCCATCCCTCGCAACCCCAAGTCTATGACCGATGATTTTATAGGTTTGGCCAATATTACAGGGACAGCAACCCGGAGATGGAGAAACTTGAGGGAACCAAAGAGGAGCATTTTGGAAATTTGTTTTGCTTGCAAGAGAATCTTGATGACTCTAGGCTTACTTGAATCCGTGACCTATCTTTTGGGCTGGGTAGGCCTAGAAGGTTTTATCGATGTGCACTTGAGGGTAAATATGGTAAATAGAAAATGTAGAACATCCGAGGGGGGGCATGAAAGTACAGGTGACCCTGCCAAATACAAAGAGTAAAACTGAGATGCAGGGGGGGGGCAGAAGTGCTAACCTTAAGCTAGATGGTGCTAAGCCTAGGGGAATAAATGCAAGTCCAGATACAAGTGTGAATCTAGACCTATACATAGCAACCAAAATTGTGTACTGGCTCTTCATATGATCTCCTAATCGCAGACAAGACTCGGGTCTCGGGACTTGAAGAAAAGGTGATGAAGAAGCTGCTGGTGGTAGACATAAATCGTAGTCGAGTGTAGTGTACTTAGGTCTTGAATGGTCACCATTGTGTGCTGGTAGTGCTGAATTCGAGTAAAGCCAAAAGCGCCAATGTGCACTCGAAAACCTACATAAGGTGTACCTTAGAGTTTCTAGCCATTATTTGGAAGGTCACAGATGAGGAGGGTTGCAAGGAAATTAAGTTCAACTTGGATGACAAGCAGTATCAAATGACCTATAGAGAGGTAGCACTAGCTTTTGGGTGGAAGACCAGCCGGGACATTACAGACTCACTGCCAAGGAATGCCATTATCTCTTGGGAAATTTTGGAGACAACTAACCAGGACAAACATGATTAATCTGAGCAAGATCATGACCATAGTCCACCTGGAAATACGTTATGTTCATCGACTCCTTTCTATGGGCATTCTATGCCACAGTGAATTGACGCATTGTTCAGGCTTTGATGTAAACCTTTTTTGGGCGATGACACCGGAGGGGAATATCTACCCGGACTTGGTTAGTGTTTTTGTTCAAGAATGTATAGCTATGGGAGAGCAGGAGAGTGGGAAGATTCCTATGTGAGGCATAGTTAGCCTCTTGGCATGACATTTGGGACATCCTATCTCATATCGGACGTTGGCCAATATGAGTAGGTCAGGACCAACCTATATAGTTGAGAAGTTATCTAGAGCATTCATGGTGGGAACCACAACTTTGGAGGATAGATTTGTTTGACTTTACGATGGAGCATCTACTTGCAAATTCACAGTTCTTCCGTAACCGGAGCGCACATCTATCAACCTTGATACAAGCCTAGATGACTTGCTCATTGAACCTGATCTATGATTCGAGAAGGACTTCTATATATTATTGGCCAACTCGGAGATAGACCTAAAAGAGGCCGGAGGGGAGACATCTTCAAGAGCACTTCCGAGCTGATCTCATCTTTCCACGGGCATTATGGATCAACTACACCTACTTGGGGAGAACTCTCAAGTTCTTCCCAGGTTCTTCAAGGGATAGTTAAAGCAATTGGAGGAGTGAAGGTACAAGTTGATGAGCTAAACATGAGGGTGGATTACCTTGAGGCCACGATCCAAGCAACGGGATTCATTGAGAGGTGTTTCACAAGCCACGAGGAGGCCAGCCCTTCGGGCCCGAAAGCATAAGTATCACTAATCCCCCTACTTCACCTATGATTTGACATGAGAATTCATAAGGTACTATGCATTGTTTAAGTGTGGGGAAAGGATTAGTGAACACTTAGGAATTCCCATACATGGATTTCTTCGGGCATGCTTGCTTTGTTTATTTTTCGTGGTAGATTTTTGGTTACTTGTGACTGGGATTCTCTTGGAAGATTTTGGTGGTTTGCATGCTATGCTAGGATTCTAGTTTGCATGTGGAATATGGCTTTAGTATTTGAAGGTGTATTATTATGTTGCTTATCTTTTGTAGTATGAAGCTCACTTCTGGGGAAATTTTGTACTACATAAAAAAAATTGGAAAAATAAAATAAAATTAAAACATGGACAAGTCAAGAACCCAAAAGGGCAACTTGGGTAACATTAGGAAAACCCGGATAGGTCGAAAGGCCTAGTTAAAAGTGAGAGGCTGACCTGCCCTCGACTCGAGCATCTTTAAAACACAAGCCGAGGGACTTATTGGTCAAAAGATAAGAGATTTATATTCTGCACTCATTCTTACTGCTAAGCTACCCAGGAGTAGTAAGTTGTAAGCCCATGGTTTATCCACAGAGATGCTAGGGCTCAAGTTCTAGTTAGAACAAAACCTCGTGTGGGTCATCAATCTGCACGAGTGAAAGGAATAACTAGTAAAGCAAACATGCAAAGAGGGAGAGGGTTGGTTCTCTTCAACTTATAACTACAAAGTATGAAAGTGAAATAAAACAAACAACTATATAAACAGGCACTTGGGGGTATTTGCATAACATTCTTTATAAATGACTTCTATCCTTGATTCATTCACTTATGGACTTATAAATCTATCTTATGCTCTGTCACACAGTGTAGAGATAGCTAGGTATTTCCCTCATTCTGTCACACTTGGTACTTACCAAAATGCCCATATCTCACCACCTCCATAATTTTAAGTAATGTGCTCTAGTCCTACGATGCTGCCCATTCCCTAATCACTCACTCCCAAGGCCAACGTGCCCTCGCTTAGAGGAACAATGCCTGCCTCAAGGGGCATTGCCTAACGTAGGTCTCAACCGTTGGATATGTTGTAAGATGCATTGCATTCCCGGACACTCCACTGTGGATCTCAATCCTTAGGCCTCGAGACGAAAAGGAAAAGACAACTTGTGATAACTCTAGTACTATTTTGGGTCACTTTTGTGCTCTTTTATTATCGAGAGCTTGTGTTTTACCTTGAAATTCTCTTAGGAGGGGTAAGAGAAACTTTACGCTCTTTTACCTCTTCTAAGTGTATTTTGCATGACAAGGGAAGAACACAGAGGCAATGAAGACCGGAGGCCATTGAAGATCACACTTTCGAAGACTTTTGAAGACTTTCTTCGAAGACATGAAGACCGGAGGCCATTGAAGACCATTTTTGTAGTCGTTGAAGACTTGAAAATTGAGAGGAATTGCTATGAAGATGATTATATACCACAAGAAGAAGAAAAGGACACAATACAAAATTCTGCCACCCGTCGCGAGTCACGATGGCCTCGTCGCAAGACCATCGTGAGTTGCGACCAACGGGTGGCCATCAATGGGATACCTTGAGTCAGTTTAGACTACGGGAGTCTTTGGTGAGGTTTGACAAGAGATTTCGAATTCACTCTTGCAAACTACTATCTAAGAAGGACAGAAGTTTAGCCTTCACAACAAGTAGTGAAAGTAGTAAATAGGTTGCATGTTCAATGATGGATAAGAGGTTTGGAAGTGGAAGTCAATTGCGCCCAAGGTTCCGTCAATTGTTATTTTCATCTTATCTTTAGTTGTATTGCATGATTATCATCGTTCTCTTGCTTTGCTAGTTGTTGTACTTTAATTTGATAACTTAGGGTCAAACCAACCAAAACCCCCCTTGTTTACATGCTTTTATATTAATCTATGTAAGTAAATGTTTAGTATGTTTTCTCCTATATATGTTTAAAACACTTGAAAAGATCCCTCTTCTCGTGGATGACCCGGACTTGCCATTATCTACTTAATTGTAGATAGGAAGCATTTAGGGCTTAAAAGTATTAACTTTGAGAGGTACGGCAATGACCTCCCAAATTTTGGCGCCGCTGCCGGGGAAGAGGTGTTTATTTTTAAGTGTTTGGGTATATTATGTGTGATTATATGCTATTTGTAAATATTTGTTAGTTTGGTTTTTATTTTGATTTCTTAGTTGATTTTCCATTTTCACTTGGCTTGGAGATGTATTGTTTGAGTTCTTGGTGTATGGTTCGCATGCGATCCTCTTCACAAGAACCCCTACACTACGACCCCGAGTTGGAGTTGAATTTGAGATGGGCTAAGAGGCTTTCTTTGGAATGTGTGAATAACACCCCTCCTAGTGACCATTTTGGGGATACATCTTCATCAATAGAACATCAAATCGAGCACGAAGATGAGCATCCGAGAGGGGAACCTCACCATCCTCCTCTGCAACAAAGAGAGATCCCTTTGGGGCAACCCTTGTTGAGAGACATCATGGCTCCCAAACTCGATCAGCAACCGATGTGTATTGAGTATCCCATGGTTGGACCAAACAGGCATTTTGAGCTAAAGACCGAGTTCATCAACATGCTACCTGTCTTCCTTGGTAGGCAAGGGGAGAATGCCAACAAACACCTCATGGAGTTTCACTTCTTGTGTGGTGGTACGGTCCCTCATGGAGTGGATGAAGATTTTTATAAGTTGAAGGCATTCCCGTTCACACTAAATGATGGTCCAAGAGATTGGCTCCACTACCTACCGCCCAAGAGCATCAAGAGTTGGCTTGATATGAAAACAAAGTTTCTAGCCAAGTACTTCCCGGCCTTGAGGTCCGCCGCCTTGAAGAAGGACATAAGAAACATCCTTCAGTGGCATGAAGAATCTCTCTTCGACTACTGGGAGAGGTTCAAGAAGCTTCTTGCAAGTTGCCCTTACCATGGTTATTCGGAGGGGGATTTGGTGTATTACTTCTACAATGGTCTTCTTGATGAGGACCAAAGGTTGGTTAGAAGTTCTTGTGGTGGCACCCTCGGTAACAAAACATCCTTCGAGGCCATGCAATTGTACGAGGAGCTAGCGGAAGAATCACGAAACTTTAGCTCGAGGGCCGATTTGAGAAGGAGAAATCCAATACCCGCGAGTAACTCTTCCAATAGTGAGAAGCTAGAGGATCAAGTCTCGGTCCTTGCATCCATGGTCAAATCTTTGATGACAACGCCCGGAAATGTGCCACATGTTAAATCATGTGAAATTTGTTACTCGGCGCATCCTACGGACACTTGCCCCACTTTGCAAGAAGACTACGTAAAAAGGTGAGTGCCATGGGGTATTACGGGAATTAAGGATACCAAAGCAACAAAGGGTATCAAGGTGGTAAAGGCTACCAAGGTCACCAAGGCTACCAAGGGTATCAAGGGTACCAAAACCGGCCATACACTTCGGGAAATCGTGATAACCCAAACCTCTAGTATGGAAACCTTCAAGGAAACCAAAACTCTCAACCATACCGGTCTCCTCAACAACAATATAGGCCACCTCAACAACAATTCCAAAGGCTCCAAGACAAACCCCAAGACCAAGGGGAGAGCTAGGGGCAATCAAAGGATGAGGTGATGCAAGCCATTCACCGGTTAGGCATGTGCGTGGACAAAAGCGAGAAATTCCAAGATGAAGCCAAAACAAGCATCAAGAACTTGCAAACCCAAGTGAGCCAAATAGCTCAAATGGTGAACTGGATGGAAGCCCGAGAAAAAGGCAAACTTCCCTCCCAACCGAAAATCAATCCTAGACAAAATGTGAGTGCAATCTCGTTGAGAAGTGGAAGGGAAGTGAAGGAGCCACAAACGATGGTTGTTGTTGAGCAGAAGGTTGAGAAAGAAGAAGATCATAAGGAGAATGCCGAGGAGTTGGCCAAGGGGAGCAAAGGAGAAGAAACAGAGGTGGAAACATTTGTGCCAAGACCGAGGTCAAATCTCGAAACCTCATCCCCACTTCACAAGAAATCAAGAGGGGTTGAGATCCCTATCTATGTGCCGAAACCACTGTTTCCAGAGGCACTAAAGGATAAAAGGACTAAGACACCAGGGACATCTACGAAGTCTTTTGTAGATGTGAGGTAAATATTCCACTCTTAACTGCTCTGAATCAAGTTCCTAGATATGCTAAATTTCTTAAAGAATTGTGCACCGTCAAAAGGAAACAAAAATTGAAGAGTAAGAAAAAGAGTGTGAAGAGTGAATATGTCTCCGACGTGTTTGACGATGAGATGCCCCCTAAATGTGATGATCCGGGAATGTTTACAATCCCTTGTGAGATAGGAGGCAAATGTTTTAACAAAGCCATGTTAGACTTAGGTGCCTCAATCAATGTGATCCCATATTCCTTGTATGAAAGTCTAAATCTAGGCACTTTGCACAAAACCGAGGTTGTTATCCAACTAGCTGATCACTCTAGTACATGCCCGAAAGGTATTGTGAAGGATGTGTTGGTGAAAGCAGGTTCTTTAACATTCCTCGCGGACTTTTATGTTCTTGAGATAGGAGGTGACCATAGCTCCAAACCTATTCTTTTAGGAAGGAAATTTTTAAAGACTTCAAGGACTATAATTGACGTGCATAAAGGAACATTGACCATGAAATTTAATGGGCGAAAGATAGAATTTGACACTAATAATTCTATTGATCACCCTAGTAGATACCATTCTTGCCAAGCTATCCATGTTATCGATGATAAAGAGCAAGATATGATTGAGCCTAAAAATGGTAGTTTCTTAAATGCTGCTCTAAATGATGTGTTGAGTGATGATTTGATTTCAAATGTTGCTAGTACTAACTTGAAGGAAAGCAAAAATGGTGAATACACTCTTGGGAATGCAATAACCAACACTTTGTGTGTGTCCGCGGGTAAGCCAGTAAGGATGTTTCCCCATCTTTCTCATGGGAAGACTTCAGTGGAAGAGTGCAAACCACCACTGAAAGCTCTTGAATGTTCACCTCTTAGAGAAGGAGAGAAACACCTAAGTGCTCACGTGCTTGAGATCACCATGGATAAAAAAGATAAGTTGTTGGAGATGATAAGGGAACATGAAGCAACCCTATGCTACTTGAAGAAGGTCTTATTAGGGGATGATGATGCAAATCCCAATTCTTTTGACCCGGATCGAGGAGAAGAAACCGATTATCTCTGTTCATTTTGTGAGTAAGCTCCAAGGAGGGGAGTAAGTCGTGCCGACGACGTTAAATAAACTTGGTTTTGATCATCCGGATCGTCATTCGTGACTTTCTCTTGATATTGTTTGGTTTTGAATTTTTATCATTAAGCTTCATTATTTTGCTTTATGCTTTTCCAGGTTGCTTTCTTCATGATTTTGCAGCAATTTTGAAGCCAAGGCATTGGACTTTTGAAGGGGAAATACTTGGAGTCAAGAAGGAAAGACTTGGACAAAAGAAGGAATCAGAAAATTTATTCTAAGTGCCAAGTTAGTACCCGTCGTGAGTCGCGTCCACATCGTCGCAAGTTGTGACGGACTCAGAAATTTTGGGCAAAAATTCAGCCCTCGGACCCCACTTTCCGTGAGTCGCGATGACCTCGCAAGGCCTCGTCGCGAGTTGCGACCCCATTGTCGCAACTCGCGACGGGCTCAGAAATTTTGAAAACAATTTGGCCATCGGATCCCACTTTTTGCGAGTCGCAATGACCTCGCGAGGAAACTTCGCGAGTCACGATGGTCGTACGAATCAGTTTTAAAAGATGGGCTAACCCCATTTTGCCACACATATCCACTGCTCTCTCATTTTTCCCCCACTACTCTTTCATCTTCTCCACAAGCGCCGCCGCTCGTTGCTGCTGCTCGCCGCCGCCACCACTGCTGCTGCTCGCCACCACCGTCTCCACCACTCCATACCACTTTCCTTTCTTCCCAACTTGTTCCCACAAGTCAAAAAATCTTTAAAGAACACAAACCCTAGAATTTGGGGATTTTTGTCACTTCGAGCAATTCAATTCCGAATTGATTATGGGCTTCATCTTTTCTTCTTTCTAAGCATCTTAGTGGTACACTTCTTCACTCTATTAAGCTCCAATTGTGATTATGAATGTATACTCCATTTATTGGGTATTGTGTAGATTGTGTGTTATGCTTTCGAAAATTAAATTGTTGGACCTTGGTTGATTGTGGTAAATATGTTGTGCTTGCAATTTAATTTGATGGGTATTGTGTGCATATTTTGTGGCTGCGGTGTGGACTGTATATTGTCTAGTTGTGGTTTGGACTGTATTATACCTGCTTGATTTGGATTGTATGCATTTGTGTTCCTTTGGCCGAGAGCAGATGGTGGCTTATGCTATATGTGAGGCATGTTAGCCCTTGATTAACATGATTGTAATTGGGATAAATTGTTATTGTACTTTGCAATGTTATTTTGCTTAGAGTAGTTTGGCCATGGAACGTGGATATTGACGTTGTGAATGTACTAATGATGGCTAAACTAGTTGAGCACTACTGTGGTTTTGAGATTTAGCATATTGATTTCAACTATGTGAGAACTTCATGGACTTGAGAATATGGGCTTGTTGGACATAGTATGGATTGTATATGCAATTGTGTTTATAACTTAAACTAGTTGACTTGATTTTGATTCAGCTTGTGATGATGAACTAATTTAAAATTGAGTACGAATTTGCAATATTGCATATACACATATTCCTGTGCGTTTGACTTGTTTGCTGTGATTGTTAGATATGGCTCCCACGAAGAGACCTAGGGCTCTCCCACGAGGCGGGCGCACCGCCGCTCCACCTCCACCTCCTCCACCGGCTCTGGAATTGAGCCCTATACCTCTCCCTACGGATAGGTACATGGTTTTGATCTAGATCAATGGGTCATATGCGGAGAGGTGGGAGGCCCTGGAGAAGCGCCAACTCAAGGAGACTAGCTTTGTCGATGTGCCCACATTAGATGCCCTCGGCCTCACTCAGCCTGTGAGATGCCTCCTCACAAAAGGGGAAATGGAAGTGTTTATGAGTAGGAGCACGCCCTCTTACCGGAGGTACATATTGGAGTTCTTGTCCACAATTCGTATGAGCAGTATGAGGGGGGATCAACCATGCGAGAGGTACATTACTTTTCACTTAGATGATATATCTAGGCAGTTGACCATCTCACAGATTGAGGATGCCTTTGGATTTGACATTACCGAGATACAGACTAGGCTGGACCCACAGGCCCAGGAGCGATCAATAGAGGATGACATGCATTTTTGGAATGTCATCAATATGAGGCCGAAGAACTCCCACGATAAGAGTAGAGCCATTATCCACCCTTCACTCCGCTATGTGCACCGACTCTTGGCTGGCACGGTACTTTTCTCCGCGGAGCCGATTAATGTGCCAGACAATGATATTCACTTTCTATGGCACTTAATGAGTGAGGGTCCAGGATATGGGCTGTGGGCAGAATTGTGGATGAAGAGAATCGTGGAGGTGGCAGGAAAATCTAAGGGGAAGATCATGGTTGGAGGCATGATAGGCTTTTTAGCAGAGTACTTGAGATTGGTTCCGCCAGCTGACTTTTCACACTTAGGGAGGCGGACATCCTATCTTATCACCATTGAGAGGCTAGTTAGATTTGAGATGCTCAGTGTCACACAGACCATGGGGCTCTTCCATTGGTTGTACGGTGCGAGGAAGGTCACATTCATGGCACTTCCTCAGCAGAGCAAGACGAAGTTGGAATTCGACACACCTCTGGGAGATTTGGCGATTTCACCAGACTCCTCATGTACAGATGATTTCCAGTGCAAACTCCACGACCTCGGCCCAACTCTTGTCCAGCGTGGCGATAGAACTCTACCTCCCTCTGAGCGACAGCAGCAGCACCACTCCACCCAGCCTCCACCAGAGACAGTGCCCATACAGGAGGACGATGCTCCACCTCACTATTCCCAGCCTCCGGCAGATTTCTACGAGCAGATGATGCAGACTATACATGATGGGTTCCATCGACAGGACAACATGATATGGAGCACAATGTATTTGTCACCCAAACTTTAATTGACATGGACGAGGAGATTGACCACTTGTCAGCTCGCATCCATGAGTTGCAGTCCCAGTCAGGTGGTGCTTCAGGCCCCAATCCAGGAGTGGAGAGGCAGAGAGCGAGGAGGCAGAGGAGCACAGAGTGGCTGGCATAGTATCAGCAACGCTACTTTGGCGATGACCCTTCTTCATCACAACATTGATTTTGTGAGCACCACATCTTTACCCTTTCCATACTTTGCTTTGTACGGTTTTGCCCTATTGTCTACATTGAGGGCAATGTAGTGTTCTAAGTATGGGGAGGGGTATCTACTATTCTGAGGTGATTGGGGTTGGAGACACTTTTGCATAAACTCTTTTGTTTTGTTTTAGATATTTTCTCCCTTTTCTTTTGGGATGTTTTCCTTTTGATGTACTTGGATAATGTTGGTTTTGATACATTTCTTAGCCTTAACATTTGGAAAGCAGTTTGCTACTTTTTGGATTGTAGACACGTGAAAAAAAATAATGAAAATAAAAAAAATAGAAAGAAGAAAATAAAAAAGAAAATAAAAAAACAAAAATGAAAGAAAAAAGAATCCCACTAAGTTGAAAACCCGAGAGGGCAACTTAGGCAACATTGGGGGCCCGGATAGGTCGAAAAACCGAAAGGGCGACCTAGGCAAAAATGAGAGGCTAAACGTGCGGAAAAAGGTGAGATGTGAGTCAAAGAAACATGATGTGTGGCTAGGATGAAAACCCGAAAGGGCTCCTAGGAAAAATAAGAGAAAACGAGAGAAATTGAAAAATGTCAAGTGTTTACTCATTTGTCGGCGTTGGAGTCATAAGGTTGCGGTGACCACATGGATGGATCGGGTAGCTCGGCATTTTGAGGACCTTTTAGGAATGGAAAATTTAGCGGGAGAATACGGAGTAAGTTATGAAATTCTTGATCATTAATATGCTTCGTTTTTAGGTTGATATATTGATATAAAGTGGAGCATGTGTTTTGAACCTTATACGTGCCTTTAGCTTCACCTTTTATCATTGGATTTGGGATTATCAATTCGGGATTTGAAGATATTTTTGGGATATCAATGGATTGATGGGTTAACATGGTTTGGGTAGATTTAGAAATAGGGGTTGTGGGAAACTTCTCATTTGACTTTAACATTGAGATGTGTGATATTGAGAGTTTTGTGAGGTATTGACTTGGGGGATTAGTAGTTAGGATAAGGATATGTCATTTCCTTCGTATACTTGGATCTTTTCTTACTAGAGGGCGAGTAAGGTTCAAGTGTGGGGAGGTTTGATGTGTCCATTTTATATGCATAATTTAGTACTATTTTGGGTCACTTTTGTGCTCTTTTATTATCGAGAGCTTGTGTCTTACCTTGAAATTCTCTTAGTAGGGGTAAGAGAAACTTTACGCTCTTTTACCTCTTCTAAGTGGATTTTGCATGACAAGGGAAGAACACGGAGGCAATGAAAACCGGAGGCCATTGAAGATCACACTTTCAAAGACTTTTGAAGACTTTCTTCGAAGACATGAAGACCGGAGGCCATTGAAGACCATTTTTGTAGTCGTTGAAGACTTGAAATTTGAGAGGAATTGCTATGAAGATGATTATATACCACAAGAAGAAGAAAAGAACACAATGTGAAATTCTGGCACTCGTCGCAAGTCGTGATGGCCTTGTCCTGAGACTGTCGCTAGTCGCGACCAACGGGTGGCCCGAATTTCACCTTATCTTCTTTATACTATAAATAGCACTCTTTTTCCTCTCATTCTCATTCTTCTGCATCTGCGGTTCACAGTACTGTTCAAAACCCTTTTTCTTTCTATTTTCATCTTTGAACTCCTGTTTTATGATTAGTTGTTTAGCATTGATTAGCTTGATTAGCATGAACGCTTGTAGCTAATCTATCTCTTGGGAGCAATTGACTAAGGCTTCCAAGCCCATGTCTTAAGAACAATTTGTAGCCTATTTATTACTCTTACTATTATGCATTTATGGGGCATTGAATGTGTTTGTTGGTGTCATTAATGTTATTGAAAGCTTGAGTATATGAAATACTTGTATGATATGCTTGTTAGGGTTTGGGGGAAATGGGTTGATTTCCCCCCTTTCTTGATAGGAATCCAAGAGTAAGATTTAGAGCTTTTGATTGTGTTGATGGATTGATAATTGCTAGGTGAATATGATAATGTTGAACTCTTTGTCATGTTTGTTGCTTGTAGCAAATGAGAGAAGTCTATGAATGTTGATCATTCTTGACTAATCTTGTGTAAATGCATAAATCGGTTAAATGCTTAGACACGGTGTAGTGTTTATAAGTGTTGCCGAGCTTATTGATTCTTCGTGCTAAATGCCATCAATGGGATACCTTGAGTCGTGTTTCGACTATGGGAGTCTTTGGTGAGGTTTGACAAGAAAAGGAAAAGAAAAGGAAAAGAAGTAGGAAAGAGAAGGGAAACTCTCCTCTTCCTTCTCTCTAAACAAGAGAGAGAATCTACTCTACATTATGCCTACTTAGGGTTTACAAGAAAACTAAGGCTCATATATATAGTAGTAGGAGATTGGGCCTGAAAATAGGCCCAAAATAGGCCAAAAGTAGAAAAACCCTAGGTCAGCCACCAAAGGTTCACAGACCGGCATGGATGTTACAGTCTGTGAAGCATTCAAGCACAGGGCGTGAGATATTGCACGGTCCGTGAACATTCAGAGCCACGAGCCATGTGATCTGGTGCGGTCCGTGAAGCAGGTATCGTGCCACGGTTAATGTAACTAAAAACTCAACTAATACGGGAAATCCACCAACTAAAAGTAACTAAAAACTATGTCAAATGCATTGGTTAAAGCATGCGTAATGTTGTAGATCAGACTTCCCACACTTAAACCTTTAGTCGTCCTTGAGTAAATAAAAACAAAGAAAAATTTTCAAATGGAATGAAGCATGAAAAAATAGCCAATGCATTCAACTTATTCCCTAGTTACCCTAGTTCCTCCAAGAAGGTGAAAATCTACCCAACTCTCACACTCCCCAAAGTTCTTAATGCAACCAAACCACCCAAAATAAAGTGTGGAAAAAGGTATCCAAAAAAATAAGTGTTAAGATAGCTTACTCTTCCCAAAATGATCCCAAAGAAATCAAAGAGTCGTCTCCAAAAACAAAACCACTGCAAAGATGCATTCAACCTAGTTTTTTGTTTTCTCTCAATTTCTCTCATTTTTCCTAGGAGCCCTTTCAGGTTTTCATCCCAACTTTATCGAAAAAAAAATGCTCACCTCTCACCTTTTTCCACACGACCTCTCAGTTTTTCCTTGACTGTAAGTCTAGCCGGGCCAAGCCTCTCGCTTTTTCCTAGGCCTTTCGACCTATCCGGGCTTTTCCTAATGTTACCCAAGTAGCCCTTTTGGGGTTTTTAGTTGTCTCGGTTTTTGTCATTTTTTTCTTCAATTTTTTCAAAAGGCTCTTATGAGATCTATTAGCTATATAAAAACAACTAAAAATCATAAGTTCTATCCAATCCCGTAGACTCCCCACACTTAAAGATTGCATTATCCTCAATACATATACAAAATCAAAGAACACATGTCAAGGGAATGAAATAGGAAAGCACTTATAATGAAAAACGAACACTAAAATCTACCCTTGATGGCACAATCATAGAATGTAAAGAACAAACTACCATCACCCTCAATATACTACCCATAACCTCTAATCATGAAAAATGAATCTAACCACTGTCATGCACCACAAATCGAATAAGGAATTGTATCATAATGGAGAGTTACCTCTTAGGTCTCGATGTGTTTGTCTCAAGGATTTTGAGGGTAGGTGGGTTTTTGGTGGTATTTTGGTTGTGGTAGGGTGATGGTAGGGAAGAAATGATGATTGGGTGGTGTAGGAAAGTATATATGTGAGCTTCATGGGTCGTTCACG
This sequence comes from Rubia yunnanensis, assembly GCA_037428765.1. Lineage (NCBI taxonomy): Eukaryota > Viridiplantae > Streptophyta > Magnoliopsida > Gentianales > Rubiaceae > Rubia > Rubia yunnanensis. The sequence continues at coordinate 48,668,138 of CM075068.1, read as the reverse complement.
TCTACACACCCCATAAATTTGATGTTTGGTTCTCCTTCTTGTCCACCTTTTTTAGCATCACAAACCATGTACGTTTACATGGTTCATGAGTTGGACTCCCCATTTTCAAACCTTCCTCCAAGAACCATAAGCTTCCTACAAAACAAATATGCACACCAAGTAATAGTGTCCCAAAAGCAAAAAGAAAGCTACAAATAGAAAAACACACCAAAAAATGCTAAAATAATCTAATTTTTCAAAGCTCGGGTTACCTCTTGAGAAGCTTCGTATATTTAAGGTCATCAGCATGACTCTAATATTATCCATAAGGTGCAGGTTTGTACCCCATCACCTTAGACAACCAAAAATGAAGAGCAGGGGGTAAGAATCTTCCAAGAGGGAGGAAGATAGAGTAGAGGAGGAGTCAAACTTAAAGGGAATAAGTTGTTTGGAAGCTTAGCATATTCAAATGGCTTCCCTATGGTTTCCTATAAGGCTTCCAAAAAATTGGGAATAGGTTCTATAGGTGGAAGTAAGGGTGAAAATATGTAATATGGAAAATTAAGTATAATTACCCCTTCCTCGAATTCTTCACTCTCAACAAACCTTTCCTCATACCCTTTAGATTCATCTACCAAAATTTCACATTCAACTAGGGATGGCTCATTTTCGGAATATTGGGTTTCAAGTTGGCTCACCCTATTCATCAAATGAAGCACTTGCCTTTCACCTTTCTCAATGCTTGAGAATAGTTAAGTTCCCAAATCGCTAATCTCGCTACGTACTTGTGATTGGAGTAAATCACTGCTCTTGGTCACATTAGTTATAGCTTGCAAAATCTATACACAATCCGATTTGGGAACCTATCCTAGGGATTGGTTTTGTGGTATTGGGTAAGTTGGTGAAGTACAACTATCTAACCCAAAGTGTTGGTTTCCCGATGCATTTCTATACCACAAATTTGAGTTACCACTAAACCTCAAATTTAGAGAGTCGTGGTATGTGTAACAATCTTGATCCTATCGGCCTTGAGAACCAACAACTCCTACCTCTCTCTCTATTTTGCTTATCAATAAGCAAGAATTCATAGGGTGGTCGCAATGACATATCTTACAAAATATCACTCGTTGAGCCTCTCTTCTCCCATACTCACTCAACCTTGGACAGCACTCTATAGGATGATCACAATGACACACCCTGCAAAGTGCCATCTGTTGAGTACTTTCCCACAATATTTTCTTTTCTATTGAACCCCGATAAAGAAAACACACAAAATTTGGAATCGTAGTGCAAGGGTCCTCGGTTTGCACCCAGAACTCAAGCAATACCTACTCCGGAAAAAAACAACAAAAAAAACAACAAAAAAAACAATACTAGCTACTCTACTGACACGGTGCTTAACTAATACTCGAACTAAAGAGCACCACAGCAACGACACCAAAGTTTTGACCTACTCTCGATCTGGGCATCGTTTAAGCATGAGCCGAGGGATTTATTGGTCCAAAGATAAGATATTTATATTCTACACCCGTTCTTACTGCTAAGCTACCAACGGGTAGTAAGTGGTAAGCCCTTGGTTTCTCCACAGATATGCTAGGGCTCAAGTACTAAGCTTCTCTATAAAGGTTAGATCCATGTAAAATATTAGGTTAGATGCCACGGATCTACAAAATTAGATGAAAGGGCAAAGAAAAAGAAAACAAGAAGGAAGGAGAGGAAGAACTCTCCTCTTTCTTCTCTATAAACAAGAGAGAGAATTTACTCTACATTATGCCTACTTAGGGTTTACAAGAAGACTAATGCTCCTATATGTAGTAATAGGAGATTGGGCCTAAAAATAAGCCCAAAATAGGCCAAAAGTAGCAAAACCCTAGGTCAGCTGCCAAGGCTTCACGGACTGGCATGGATATCACGGTCTGTGAAGCATTCAAGCACGGGGTGTGGGATCTGGCATGGTCTGTGAACATTCAGAGCTGCGAGCTGTGGGATCTGGTGTGGTCTGTGAAACAGGTATCGTGCCACGGTCAGTGAAGATTATCACGGGCCGTGAACAATTGACGATTTTTTCTCAAAAGTTCTCACAGTTCGTGATGTTTTTCACATACTGCAAGTAGCCTGTGGTATTTTCTCAAAACCTTTGTCATGGCTCGTGAAGGTTTTCACGGACCGACATCATATTTAGCTAAATCTTCAATTCTTCTTCTCCAAGCTCTATGGTCCAGGGCTTCATCACGGCCCGACACCTTTGTCTCGTGAATGTCTTATGCATGTCTTCACAAAACCCCTGGAACTCTTGTGTAGTGCGGGCCGTGTGCTTTGTCACGGGCCGCTTGCTATGGGTGAACTGTGAGTCTGAATTGGGAATTCTAATAGTTGATTTTGTAGTACTCGAGAAGACAAATCCAATGGAACCAACTTTGAAGGCTAATTCTTCCAGGATCGATCTCGGACTAATGAAACACTCCTCGGACCATGATTCACCATTTTTTCCTTTGGCCATCTTGAACTTCAAAGAAAACTATGTTTGGCTTCAATCTCCTTCTACCACGCATTGATGGTTGTGGCCTTCATCTTCTACCATTCTAATGTGATGGCCTTCGTCTCTTCTACCATTAAATACAAATGGCCTTCAATCTTTTACCGCCCTTGCGAATGGCATTCACATAAAATGTAACCAAAAAGTACCCACAGGCGACCTACTAAAGATTATCAAAATGGAGACCATGGAACCTGTGGATACAAGATGTTTATTAGTATAAATTAAGTCTACAAAATGCGGGATTTAGACAAGAAAACCAAAAATGGACGTCTAAAACCCTTGTCACGTAAATTCAACTAATACGGGAAATCCACCAACTAAAAGTAACTAAAAACCATGCCAAATGCATTGGTTAAAGCATGCGTAATTGTGCAGATCAGATTTGCCACACTTAAACCTTTACTCGTCCTTGAGTAAATCGAAACAAAGAAAAAGGTTCAAGCAGAATGAAGCATGCAAAAATAGCCAATGCATGCAACTTATTCCCAAGCTACCATATTTCCCCCAACGAGGTGAAAATCCACCCAACTCTCACACTCCCCAAGGTTCCTAAAGAAACCAAACCACCCAAAATAAAATGTGGAAAAAGGTAATCCAAAAAGATAAGTGTCATTCTAGCTTACTTTTCCCAAAACCAAAGCAATCAAAGAGTCGTCTCCAAAAACAAAACCACCGTGAAAGCATGCATTCAACCTAGTTTTTTGTTTTCTCTCAATTTCTCTCATTTTTCTTAGGATCCCTTTCGGGTTTTCATCCCAGCTATCCCACAAAATGTGCTCACCTCTCACCTTTTTCCACACGGTCTCTAACGTTTACCTAGACTCGTAAATATAGTCAGGCCAAGCCTCTCACTTTTACCTAGGCCTTTCGACCTATCCAGATGTTTCCTAATGTTGCCTAAGTTGCCCTTTTGGGTTTTCGACTTCTCCCAGTTTTTGTCCTTTTTTTCTTCAATTGTTTCAAAATGCTCTTAAAAGTGCTATTAGCTACATAAAAACAACTAAAAATCATAAGTGCTATCCAATCCCCTAGACTCCCCACACTTAAAACTTGCATCATCCTGAATGAATATACAAAATCAAAGAACACATGACAAAAGAAAGAAACAGGAAAGCACTTATGATGAAAAAAGAACACTAAAATCTACCCTTGGTGGCACAATCATAGAATGTAAAGAAAAAACTACCATCACCCTTAATATCTAATCATGAAAGATAAATCTAACCAATATCATGCACCACAATTAGAATAAGGAATTGAATCACAATGGAGAGTTACCTCTTAGGTCTCGATGTGTGTGTCTTAAGGGTTTTGAGGGTAGGTGGGTTTTGGGTGGTATTTTGGTGGTGGTAGGGAAGAAATGGTGATTGGGTGGTGTATGAAAGTATATATGTGAGCTTCATGGGTGTGCACGTCTACACACCCCATGAATTTGGGGTTTGGTTCTCCTTCTTGTCCACCTTTTTGAGCATCACAAACCATATACGTCTACATGGTTTATGAGTTAGACTCCCCGTTTGCTCACCTTCCTCCAAGAAACATAAGCTTCCTACAAAACAAACATGCACACCAAGTGTAATAATGTCCTAAAAGAAAAAAGAAAGCTACAAATAAAACAACACACCAAAAAATGCTAAACTAATATAGTTTTTCAAAGCTCAGGTTACCTCATGAGAAACTCCATATATTTAAGGTCTTTGGAACGACCCTAATGTTATCCATAAGGTGCATGTTTGTACCCCATCATCTTAGACAACCAATAATGAAGAGCAGGGGGTAAGAATCTTCCAAGAGGAAGATATAGTAGAGAAGGAGTCAACCTTAGAGGGAATAAGTTGTTTGGAAGCTTAGCATATTCAATTGGCTTCCCTTTGGTTTCCTCTAAGGTTTTTGAAAAAGTGGGAGTAGGTTCTCTAGGTGGAGGTAGGGGTGAAAATATGTAATATGGAAAATTAAGTATAATTACCCCTTCCTCGACTTATTCACTCTCAAAAAACCTTTCCCTATCCCCTTTAGATTCATCTACCAAAATTTCACATTCAACTAGGGATGGTTCATTTTTGAAATATTGGGTTTCAAATTGGTTCACCTTATTCATCAAATGAAGTACTTGCCCTTCAGCTTTCTCAATTCTTGAGAATAGTTGAGTTCCAAATTGCTAATCTTGCTAAGCACTTGTGATTGGAGTAAATCACTACTCTTGGTCACATTAGCTATAGCTTGAAAAATATCTACACAATCCGATTTGGAAACCTATCCTAGGGATTGGTTTTGGGGCATTGGGCAAGTTGGTGAAGTCCAACTATCTAACCCAAAGTCTTGGTTTCCCAATGCATTACATACCATGAATTCGAGTTACCACTAAACCTCAAATTTAGAGAGTCGTGGTATGGGTAACAATTTTGATCCCATCGGCCTTGGGAGCCAACAACTCCTACCTCTCTCTCAATTTTTCTCATCAAAGAGCAAGACTCCGTAGGGTGGTCGCAAAGACAAATCCTACAAAATCACACTCGTCAAGCCTCTCTTCTCCCATACTCAATCAACCTTGGACAACACTCTACAGGATGATCACAATGATACACCCTATAAAGTACCCTCCGTCGAGTGTTTTCCCACATTTTGTTTTCTTTTCTATTAAACCCCGATAAAGAAAATACGCAAAATTTGGAATTGTAGTGCAAGGGTTCTCAATTTTCACCAAGAACTCAAGCAATACCTACTTTGGAAAAAAACAGCAAACAAAAAAAGAACAATACTAGCTACTCAACTAACACATTATGCTTAACTAATACTCGAATTGAAGAGCATCCCCGGCAACGGCTCCAAAATGTTTACCTACTCTCGACCTGGGCATTGTTAAAATGGGAGCCAAGGGACTTATTGGTCCAAAGATAAGAGATTTTATATTCTGCACCCGTTCTTACTGCTAAGCTACCAAGGGGTAGTAAGCAGAAAGCCTTAGGTTTGACCATAGAGATGCTAGGACTCTAGTACTAGTTAGAACACAACCTCGTGCGGGTCGTCAATCCGCACGAGTGAAAGGAATATCTAGTAAATGAAACATGCAAGGGGGGGGGGGTTATGTTTTCTTCAACTAATAACTACAAGGCATGAAAGTGAAATAAAACAAATAACTATATAAACAAGTCCTTGGGGGTATTTGCGTAACATGCTTGATAAATGACTTCTATCCTCTATTCATTCACATATGGACTTGTAAACCTATCTTATGCTCATGTCACACAGTGTGGAAATAGCTAGGTATTTCCCTCCATCTGTCACACGTGGTAATTACCACAATGCCCATATCTCACCGTCTCCATAATTTTAGGCAATGCACTCTATTCCTACGATGCCATGGACCATTCCCTAATCACTCACTCCCAAGGCTAACGCATCCCCGTTTACAGGAACAATGGTCGCCTAAAAGGGCGTTGCCTCGGGCAGGTCACAATCATTGGATTTATTTTAAGATGCATTACATTCCTGGACATTCCACTGTGGATCTCAATCCCTAGGCCTAGAGAGGAAAAGGAAAGGACACCTTGTGATGAATCTAGAGTCAGCACGAGGTGGTTTTTCCTCTAGCTGCAAGGATAACGAGGACTACCAGCGTTGTTGGATGAAAGGTCAATGGATGCTACATGGATCGATGATGAAGGTACATAAATGGTCCCCTGATTTCTCTCCGACTGCTGAATCCTCAATAATTCCAGCATGGGTAATGATTCATCAACTTCTAATTCATTTTTATAACACTTCGGCTATTATAGGAATCAGTAGTCAGATAGGTAGATTCCTGAAAATGGATGCTGCAACTAAGGCTCTGACTAGACCCTCTGCTATTAAGGTCTGTGTAGAAATTGATCTTTTAACTCAGCTTCCTTCTACTATTGTGGTTGGAATAGGAAATAAGGTGGCAGACTATCCTATTGAATATGATCAATTGCCCTCTTACTGTACTCACTGTAGGATAATAGGTCACAGTCAACTAAACTATAATTTCTTGCACCCTGAACTGAGAAACAACAAAAAAAAAGTTGAAATCAAAGAGACTCAGGTTAGGAAACCCCCAGCTCAGAATGAAATAAAGACTAATTTAGGCAATCCCACTAAGGCTATAGTGGCATTAGAAGGATCTTCAACCTTATCAGTGTCTCAAAAGGAAACTGATTTTCAAACTCAGGAAAAAAACTCAGCCTTAATGATGGAGAATAAGCTTAATCCTCTCAGAGCCAATCAGTTGAGAAGGAATGCTCCTTTCTACTCACTAGATGACATTTCCAAACCAATCACAAATTTCTTTTGGAGAAAAAAAATTCAACCTGAACTATCTCCAATTGAAGAAGCTTTAGGTCATAACAAAATGGTTTCAATATCAAATTCTTTTCAATCCTTGAATGATCTAAATGAAGAGAACAATTTGGTTAAAGAGGATGATATTGTTGACATTTTCCACGAGTCTCTAGAATCACAGGAAATGGTTGAACTACCCACAAGTGTAGAAAATCCTGTTCTGGCCAAAGAAGAATTGGTTGTGATCTCCTCTGTTGCTGAGCAAGTGGATCCCTCTGACCAAATGCCTGATCCAGTACCAGTATCTACTATTCACTCCCCTGTTCCAGGTATTAATTTAGATCACAACACTCATCAGGAGGTAAGTATCTCAAATTCTGCAACTACGGAGAAAGCTGAGGATATTTTGATACAAAATAGTAAGGCTACTGTAACTAAACAAAGGAACCTAAGATCATCACAAAAAGATACCCCATCTAGTTTTAAATGATAAAATACACCAAATTTGGGAACATTTTAGTCTGGAATGTTAGGGGTTATGGCACTTCAATTGATAGATTAAAGGCTCTCAAAATGAAACATAAGATTGATATTTTATGTTTAATTGAACCGTGGCATGATAATTATGATTTGATTAATTTGAAGCATGTTCTAGGTTTTGAAAATGCTATCTATGCTCAGAATGCTAAAATATGGCTCCTATGGAATCATAATTTCAACATAGATAGTTTACAGGAGTCTGATCAATTCATAAAAACTAAGATTTCAGAAAAAGCAACCTCTTCTTCCTGGTACTGCTTCTTCATCTATGCTAGTGTCCACAGACATTTAAGAGGAGTATTATGGTCTGATTTACAATCTACTGATTCTGACCCAGCAATTTACATAGGAGATTTTAACACTGTAGCCTCTGTAACAGAATATAAAGGTAGGAAGACCACTCCCAGGAAAAGTATGAAACAATTTAATGACTTTATATCTAACATGGACTTGCATGAAATACCTACAGTAGGAAACTCATACACAAGGAGTAACAATAGATATCTAGATAAGTGTAAGGATCTACAGTTTTATAGACTAGATAGGGGACTGAGTAATTTAGAATGGATTGAACATTTTCCCAATAGCTCCATTCATGTCCTAAATAGACTAACCTCTGACCATTCTCCCCTATTACTTTCAGTCAAATCTGCTATAGAGCAGGTTCCAAGGCCCTTCAGATATCAGGTAATGTGGGCCAACAGAGTATAATTTCAGGATCTGGTAGTCTCTAATTGGAATTTAATTTCTCCTTTTCATGGAATGCATAATCTGGTTCACAAACTAAAGAGGCTAAAGATTGTAATAAAAGATTGGAATAGAACTATTTTTGGCAATGTGAATCAGAATCTTTTATATTCTGAGAATAGAGTTAATGATCTTGAGATACTTTTCCAGCATTCTCATGATGATGCAACTCTAATGGAACTCACAGAGTCCAAAGCTGATCTTCTGAGAGCTCAGAAAGAACACAACATTTTCCTTAAACAAAAGGCAAGGCTTAATTGGTTAAAACATGGAGATGCTAACACTAGCTTCTTTTACCATTCCATTAGGGAAAAAAAGCAAGATCTCGAATTAGCAAAATTAAAGATGGCAATGGTAATTGGATCACGGATCCAAAACTGATCAAGGAGGAAGGTGTCAGGTTTTTCCAGGAATGACTCAATCACGATGTTTCACAAAAAGAGGGAACCTATCATAACCATTTCCTCAAAGAGATACCTAAAATTATCACAGAACAACAAAATCTTCTACTGCTGAACCCCATTAATTTACAGGAACTTCAATTTGCAGTTTTTAATCTTAACAAATCTAGTGCTCCGGGCGCTGATGGTTTTCCAGGAGAATTTTACACTCATTTCTGGGAAACCATCAAACATGATCTCTTAGGGGCTGCAAATGATTTCTTAACTAATGGTAACATTCCAAAAGCTATTTCAATTAATTGGCTCACATTAATCCCAAAAAAGCCAACCCCAATCTCTTTTGCAGATTTTAGACCTATCAGTTTATCCAACTTTGTTAATAAAGTGTTTTCTAAACTGCTGATGGAAAGGATTAAACCTCTTATGCAAATTCTGATCTCTCCTGAGCAAAGTGCTTTTATGAAAGGTAGGGATATCTTGGATAATGTAATTCTAATGAAAGAGATGACCAGATTATTGTCTCGGAAATCTAAAGTCAATAACCTGATAGTCAAACTAGATATGCAAAAGGCTTTCGACAGGGTCTCTTGGTCATTTCTAAATTCAATACTCCTAAAAATTGGTTTCCATGGTAAATTTGTAGGACTTATAATGCATAACATCGCTGCTGCTCATTTCTCTGTCCTAGTTAATGGAGTAACATCTGGTTTTTTATCTTCTTCCAGAGGTATCAAACAAGGGGATCCTTTATCCCCTTTCCTGTATAATATTTTATCTGAAGCATTTTCCAGAGGTATAAAGAAAATGTTTAGTGAAGGTTATCTGTAATATTTCAGTCTCCCCAATACATGCTCCCCCCTCACACATCTCATGTATGCGGATGATACTGCTGTTTTCTTGAGCACCAGGCCAAGTAATCTGAAACATTTTAAACAGTTTCTATTAGGATATGAGAATACATCTGGTCAAAAAGTCAATTTCTCCAAATCTGAATTTTTATAGCTCATAACATCTCATCTCAAACTGTTCTCACAGTTAAGAGGATACTGGGAATGGAGAAAGGATCTCTCTCTTTCAAATACCTGGGAGTACCTATATTTGCTGGTCGTAATTTATAGGTTTATTATCTTCCAGTACTGGAAAGAATGGAAAAATGATTAATAATTGGAAGAATAGATGGTTAACTACAGCTGGTAGGATCATTTTGATAAATCACTGTCTCCTTTCGATTCCTATTCATATTTTTGCAGTTTTAAGACCTCCTAGGATAATCTTAAAAAATATGGAGAGATCTGCATCTATTCTATTCTGGGGGAAGTGTGAAAATAGTGAAAGGAAAATCAGGAGATCCTGGAAAAAAATGTGTCTCCCAGTAAAGGAAAATGGCTTAGGCTTTAGGGACCTAAATGCTACAGTGGAAGCCTTTTCATGTAAACTATGGTGGAAGTTGCAGCAAAACAATACCCAATGGGCTTCTCTTCTGTGGTCTTTACCTGAATCATATAAAAAATCCCACACATGGTCCAGGATTAGTAAAATTACTGCTAGAGCTAACTGTGTTTCTAGAGTCATGTATGGAGTTGGGGACTGTTCTTTTGGAATGCTAACTGGATTGGTAATGGAGCTTTATGCTACAAATGGCCAGAAGACATTGATATTCCTTTTGAGGATATATCTCTAAGGTCTTTCATTAATGATAAAGCTTCTTTTATTCCAATCCTGGAGCCACATTTGGCTACCAATACTATCTATACCTTGCAGGTTGTTACTTTGGATCACTCACACAAAGACAAGCTTGTCTGGACCCCCACCATGGATGGAAACTTCTCAATCAGGTCAACATACTCTATGTTCAGACTTAGAAGACCAGAAATCAGAGATTTTTCAAAGGTTTGGTCTCTTTTTCTTCCTGGTAAAATGTCTGTTTTGCTATGGAGAACCCTAAATGGTATATTACCATTTAATAATATCCTTAATAGGTTTGGTTCTCTCTTGCTTCAAGATGCCCTATTTGTATGAATCACTCAGACAATCTTGAACATTTTTTCAACTCATGCATATCTTCGAATGCTGTTTGGCTAAGGGTCCATTCTATGCTACAGTTACAATTACCTGGATTCAGTAGTCTAAAAAATAGAGTAGAATTTTATTTAGCATACAATGTTGACTCCAAGATACATGATAAATTGATTTCAGTCTCCCTAGTAGCTACAATCTGGTTCTTATGGATTTATGGGAACAAAATCATTTATGAAAACAGAGTTTTTTCTTCAGAAGCATGTTTTCATGACATCAAAGGGATGATTTCCCAAATTTTTACAGCTCATCAATTTTTTGGAAATAGAGAAAAGAACAAGAGATGGGTTCAGGCTAAAATCATCCCTCCAATTTCTAACAAGAAGAAAAAATTAATTTCGATTGTCAATTGGCAAAAACCACAAACTGGCTACAAAATTAATACGGATGCATCTTGGAAAATGGGTGGTTTCTCCTCTATTGCAGTGATTGTAAGGGACTGGAGGGGGGTTTTGATCAAAATGAGAGTGAAATCATTTCAAAGTCCTGATCCTTTGCATGCTAAACTAATAGCTATTCATAGTGCTTATGAAATCTGTTCTGAACTCTCTTTACATACCTGCATTATTGAATCAGACTGTTTAACCGCTGTTAGGGGTATTATTAACCCCTCATGCTGTCCTTGGATAGTTTTCTCTATCTGTAGTACATTACACAAGGATCTTCTCACAATCCCAATCCATTATATCCCCAGGGAAGCTAACCATCATGCAGATTTTTTGGCTAAACTTGCTATGGATAATCATCTTCAGGGGGATGTGGACATCATGTCAACACCAATTTTTCTTAAAGGTCTCCTTTCACTGGATAATTTGGGACTCCCAGGGATTAGAGTAGGATCCTCTTAGAGCACTCTTTATTTCTCATAGACTAATCCATTGATTCACGAATAATTGTTTTAATTGGCAGCTACATCTATCACTTTTCTTATCCTTTGGGCTGTTGTTTTTCTCTTTTCCTTTCACTTTAAGTATAGATACTGTTGTTTTCCTTCTTGTTGTTTCTCAGGTACAAATGGTCTAGTTCGGTCTGGGCTAAATGGACTGATGCTGAATTTTTGATGAAGTTGATTCTGAAAGTTTGATGAAGATGATGCTGCAAGGAAGCCTATCTAGGGGAAGCTGAGAAGATCACTCTGCTCACTTTTACCTAAGGCCAAGTTCTGATACATACTTACCTCACTAACGGATTGTTTATCTTATTTCCTCTTGTCTGAATATCATTGACAAACTGGGTTTCGATTACCGACTCCCCGACTCGTTCGTGATATCTCAGTACTTAGGAATAATAAGATAGACCTATTCTGCTATATAGAATCCTTTATCACATTTTGATCCTTCTGTATAGGTGTACACACCGCTTTTGCAAGCAATTCTTAATTGCTTCAAGAGTTCTTTGGGCTCTTGGATCATCAATCGGATGATCTGTTGTAAGGAACAAACTCATAATGATCTTTCTTGGTTTTAACAGGTTGGGGAGCCTAATTTATTTCCCCCCATCTTCGGATGGTTTAACTCAAAAAAAAAGAATCTAGAGTCAGCACAACTCTAGTCGCTACATACAACACGCTAATATATCGAGGTAAGCTAGGGGTTATTCCCCCATCGGCAATTTCCGAATCGACCAGCTTATAATTTACATCAAGCAAAGATATACAATCAGAATCATGGTATAAAACATATAATGGTATTCTCTCAAAGGACATGAATGCACTAATCTCCCTGGTGTTCTATACCTACTCCATAATTCCAACACTTCCCATGATCGCAATGAAGCCTAGCATAATTTTATACTACCATATATGCATGAGTGCATTATCATAATGACATGACATAAATCATAATTCTTAGAAAACACAAGTTTAAGCACAATTATTAATAAGAATTAAGATAGGGAAATATAAATCTCAAGAAAAAAAATCACCAAAGCATGAATACAAACATCCCCAAACTACTAAGCTACTCTACAAAGGTTAGATCCTTGGAAAATATTAGGTTAGATGCCATGGATCTAAAAAATAAGATGAAAGGGTAAAGAAAAAGAAAACAAGAAGTAAGGAGAGGAAGAAATCTCCTCTTCTTTCTCTCTAACAAGAGAGTGAATCTACTCTACATTATGCCTACTTAGGGTTTACAAGAAGACTAATGCTCCTATATATAGTAGTAGGAGATTGAATTTAAAATAATCCCAAAATAGGCCAAAAGTAGCAAAATCCTAGGTCAGCCGCCAAGGCTTCACGGACCGGCATAGAAATTACGGTCTGTGAAGCATTCAAGCATGAGGAGTGGGATCTGGCACGGTCCGTGAACATTTAGAGCTGTAGGTCATGGGATCTGATGCGGTCCATGAAGCAGGCATCGTGCCACAGTCCGTGAAGATTGTCACGTACCGCGAATAGTTCACGGTTTTTGCTTAGAAGTTCTTACAGTCTTTGAAGGTTTTTACAGACCGTGAGCAGCCTGTGGTCGATTTTCATAGACCGGATCCATACTTAACCAAATTATTTATTCTTCTTCTCCAAGCCCCACGGTTCAAGGTCTTTGTCATGGCCTAACACCTTTGTCTCATGAAGGTTTCATGCATGTCTTCACGGAACCCTAGAACTCCTGTGTAGCCCGTGTGCTTTCTCATGGGCCGCTGGTGCTTTACCATGTGCGGTATGTGAATTGTCGCTAGTACTTTATCAGCTGATCATCGTTTGCTTGCTATGGGTGAACCGTTAGTATGAATCGGGGGTTCTAATAGTTTATTTAGTAGTACTTGAGAAGATAAATCCAATGGAACTAACATTAAAGGCTAATTGTTCCTGGATCATTCTCAGACGAAGGAACCACTCCTTGGACCATTATTCATCATTTTTTTCCTTTGGCTGTCTTGAACTTTGAAGCCACCTATCTTTGCTTAGAAGTTCTCACGGTCTATGAAGGTTTTCACGGACCGCGAAATGCCTGTGGTCTTTGCTCAGAACTTTTGTCACGTCCCGTGAAGGTTTTCACGGACCGACTTCATACTTAGCTAATTCTTCTTCTCCAAGCTCTACAGTCCAGGGTCTTCATCACAGCCTGACGCCTTTGTCTCATGAATGTCTTGTGCATGTCTTTACAAAATTCCTCGAACTCTTGTGTAGTGCCGGTTGTGTTCTTTGTCAAAGGCCACTGGTGCTATACCATGTGCGGTCTGTGGTGCCAGTGCTTTGTCGGCTAATCATTATTTGCTTGCTATGGGTGAACTATTAGTCTGAATTGGAAGTTCTAATAGTCAATTTTATAGTACTCAAGAAGACAAATCCAATGGAACAATCTTGAAGGCTAATTTTTCCTGGATTATTCTTGGACTAATGAAACACTCCTTGGACGACGATTCACCATTTTTTCCTTTGGCCGTCTTAACTTCAAAGCAAACTATCTTTAGCTTCAATCTCCTTCATTGCCTTCATCTTCTACCTCTCTAATGTGAATGGCCTTCGCCTCTTCTACCATTAAAAACAAAGGGACTTTAATCTTCTACCGCCCTTGTGAACAACCTTCACATAGAATGTAACCAAAAAGTACCCACGGGAAACCTACTTAAGATGATCAAAATGGAGACTAACGAGCCTGTGGATACAAGATATCCTTTATTACCAATTAAGTCTACAAAATGCGGGATTTAGACAAGAAAACCAAACATGGCCGTCTAAACCCCTTGTCACGTAAACTCAACTAGTACTAGCAATCTACCAACTAAAAGTAACTAAAAACTGAGTCAAATGTATTGGCTAAAGCATGCGTAACGGTGCAGATCAGAGGCTTGGCCTGGCTAGACTTATGAGTCTAGGCAAGAGTGAGAGGCCGTGTGAAAAAAGGTGAGAGGTGAGCACTTTTTGTGGAATTAAGTTAGGATGAAAACCCAAAAGAGATCCTGAAAACCCAAAAGAGATCCAAGGAAAAATGAGAGAAATTGAGAGAAAAGAAGAAAGAAAAAAGAAACTAGGTTTACGATACATTAGACTCCTTGGTTGTAACTAGGTCAAGAATCTTGAATTATCCCTATGTTGCAACCAAGTCGACGGCTTTTGGATTTTCTTGGTGGATTGTTTTGCTTGATGATTACTCTTTATTTGCTTTTGGGACTACTTTAGGGAAAGTAACCTTGGTTTTATTTCGACCTTTTGTCACTTATCTTTTTCCATACACATTTACTTTCTTTGGGTGGTTTGGTTGCTTTGGGAACTTTGGGGAGTGTGAGAGTTGTGAGGATTTTTACCTTCTTAGGGGGAACTAGGGTAGCTTGGGAATAAGTTGAATTCATTGGCTATTTTTGCAAGCTTTATTCCACTTGAACCTTTTCCTTTGATTTTATTTACTAGATGATGAGTAAAGGTTTAAGTGTGAGGAGTTTGATCTGAACCATTTTGCATGCTTTAATCAATGCATTTGACATAATTTTTAGATACCTTTGGTTGGCGGTTTGGCGATATTATTTGTGTTTACATAAAAAGGGGTTTAGATAACCATGTTTGGTTTTGTATTCTAAATCCCGCATTCTGTATACTTAATTAGTGATTCTTTACATATTGTGTTCACGGGCTCCTTGGTCTGCATTTTGAGTACCTTTAGTAGGTCACCCATGAATGCTATTTGTTACATTACATTCTTACGAAGGCCGTTTGTCTTTAATGCTAGAAGATTGGAAGGCCATTCGCATTTGAATAGTAGATGATGAAGGCCACAAACATCAGTGCATGGTAGAAGGAGATTGAAGCTAAAGATAGGCAGCTTTGGAGTTCAGGACGACCAAAGGAGGCAATAGTGAATTATGGTCCGAGGAGTGTTGCCTTAGTCTAGGAACAATCCAGGAAGAATTGGACTTCAAGGTTGGTTCTATTGTATTCATATTCTTGAATACTATAAAATTGACAAAAAGATCTCCCTATTCAGACTAACGGTTCACCTGTAGCAAGCAAGCGAAGTTCAGCCAACGAAGCACCGGCGGCCGGTCGCGGACCGCTGATGGTCTGGCACCAGCTTCCCGTGACAAAGCACACAACCTGCACTACACAAGAGTTCTTGAGGTTTCGTGAAAACTTGCACAAGACCTTCACTAGGCAAAGGCGCCGGGCCGTGATGAAGATCACGAACCATGAAGCTTGGAGATGGAGAGTTGAAGAATTTGGGGAGTGTGAAGAATTTGGGGAAAACCTTCATAGACTGTGGGGAAACTCTTAGCAAAACCCGTATGCTGCTTGCGGCCCGTGAAAACCTTCACGGACCGTGGCAAAAACCCAGCTTCACAGCTCACGCCAGATCCCACGTCCCGTGGCTATGAATGTTTACAGACCATGGCATCCGTGCTGGTCTGTGAAACCTTGGTGGTTGACCTAGGGTTTCGCTACTTTTAGCCTATTTGGGCCTATTTTTAGGCCCAATCTCTTAATACTATATATAGGACCCTAGTCTACTCATTCAAGAAGGTTGGAACATATTTTGGATTATATTTGGAGAGAAAGAAGGAGTTCCCTTTGTAGATTTTTGTAATATTTTATTTTATTTTCTTTTTGCTTTGTCCAAAAGATGTGGAATTCAAATCCATATTTTAATTCCATGTCTAGGGAGTAGTTAGATTAGCTTGGGATTCATTTTGGCACTTGGTATGTTTTAAATGATTATTGAGATTCATTAGATTCATCATCTCTTTGTGTTTATGATATTATTGTGATTTTTCTTGAATGTTATAAATGCACGAATACTACACCACATGTAAGCACACACTTTGGGCTATATTCATGTATGGTGCAATTATTGATGCTCTCTTGGGGAGAGAAACATGGATGTTAGAATGGGTAAGGGAGAACGCATCCGCGTGGGTGTGTGCACGGGGAATTAGATAATGCTCTGGCCTATTTTCCATCGCACCAGTCTTAGCTAACTTCGTAACTATTGTCTGAGAGGTTGCGGGTAGAGATAGCTAATAGTAGCAATCTAGGTGTTGTATTGAAACTTCACAGATGAGGTGCCTATAACCTCGGGCCTAGCGTATATAATACCCGGGTGGAGTAGTTGCATTCGTGGTGGAAATCTGGGACATAATAACATGGAGGAGAAACAGACCTATAACGATGGTCGGACTTCGTTGTACTCCCCTAATTACGATGGCGGTGCCGATAGAGGGTTGCGAGCGCACCCACCGTGACAGGGATGGGGAAGTCTATGCCATTGGCCACACCACGTGTTGTGAACACACTGATAGGTCTTTTGTAAGTCTTTATGTGAATGAATCGAGGATTGAAGCATTAGTACTACCGTGTTGCTAAATGATTCTCAAGTGCCTAGTATAAATAGTTTACTTGTTTGCTAATTTCATGCTTTGTAGTTGTTAGTTGAAAATAACAACACCCCCCAATTGCATGTTTACATTACTAGTTATTCCTTTCACTCGTGTGGATTGACGATCCACATGAGGTTGTGTTTCTAACTAGTACTTGAGCCCTAGCATCCTCGTGGACAAACCCAGGGCTTGCCGCTTGCTACCCCTTGGTAGCTTAGCAGTGAGAACGGGTGCAGAATTATAAATCTCTATCTTTGACCCATAATCCATCCTCCTGGGTTAATTAGCTGCAATTAAAAAAATTGGAAGCAACAAATATTTTCTAGTTTTAGAATAATTGGAAGAAATTATTTAGTACACACAAGTCTTTTATAGTATCCTAAATGATCATTAAATTAAAATTGTGTTTATATGTTAGGTTAAATATTAAACTTTCAATAACATTAAAATAACAATAAACAACTAGATTTAAAATTTAAATATTTCAGATATAAAATATGTCAAATATTCTTCCAAATACCAATCAGTTAGTTTAAAATATATGGTCCTGTGAAGCCTAAGCTAAACATCTAATGTTTGCGGGGAAGGATGATAACATGAAAAACTACGAGCCCAACACCATTAGCAGCTCAAAGTAAAGGGTGTTTACAACCTCGAGTTCCTCTGCGGTAAGAAACTAGCCAAGGGGTCAGGGTATTGAGCCTCTTGCTCCCCGAGTTGTGCATGTGATACTCCTTCCCTTTGCATGTGATCACAACATCCAACTTGTACGGCTGTAGGAGCTCAACAATTTGGCCAGGGACGTACTGGATTATAAAGAGAAAACTTTGTTAGTACATGTGAAAGTAATCTATAGAAAAAGTTGAAAATAAAATGCATGTGTAACAGGAAGGACTTACCATAATTGAAATTGACTTGAAGTTTGTCTGGCTCAGAGTATGTACAAAATGTCAATATATGTCGTCAAATGCACCCCGCAGACTGTCCTCATCCGAATCAGTAAGGATATTTATTGCTTAATGAAATTATTAAAAATTTAATTAGAATATAAGTAATGGAATAGAAGGAATATTTAAAATAGAACAAAAATTTTCTCACCTCAATCGGGTCACTACTGGAACCCGTATTGTTAGCCATGATTGCTGTAATTCATATTGTCACGGATGTTAAATGTCATGATAGACAGAAAATGGTTAATAAATACATATAATTTGTTTAGTTGACTAATTCAAAGTGACGTTGCTACACCTTTGGTATAATCGATACGGGTACAATGTCGCACTGACTTGGCTAACTACGGAAAACATAACATGCGACGTTGCCTAAGGATCGGTGAAACAGAAGGAAGATCGACGTGCCAGCGACATTGCATTTAAACAGAAAATGTACTATAACACCACCAGAAAAATCACCCTTAAATCATATTCTAGCACCCCAATCCATATTATAACACCCTAAAACCATAATCTAACACCCTAAAACCATATTCTAGAATCCCAATCCATAGAAACATCAAAACATAAAACAATTAACACATTCACACCCTAATCCCTATACATAACAATTTCAAGGATAAATACAAATAAAAAACTAATGTAACAACATGTGGAAATCATACCTTTAAGAAGATAGGCAAGGGGCAGTAGGAGGTCATCCTCGTACCTCTCAAAGTTAATACGTTTAAGCCCTAATATTTCCTATCTATAATTAAGTAGATAATGGTTAGTCGGGGTCGTCCACAAGAATAGAGATCTTTTCAAGTGTTTAAATATATATAGGATAAAACATACTAGGCATATACATATATAGATACATATAAAAGCATGTAGAAAATGGGGCTTTGGTTGGTTTTTGATCCTAAGTTATCGAATTGAAAGACAACAATTAGCAAAGCAAGAGAACTATGCTAATCATGCAAGACAATTAAAGAAGAGATTAAAACAACAATTAAAGGAACCTTGGGCGCAATTAACTTCCACTTCCAAGCCTCTTATCCTTCATTGAACATGCAACCTATTTGCTACTTTCACTATTTGTTGTGAAGACTAAACTTATATCCTTTTTAGATAGTAGTTTGCAAGAGTGAATTTGACATCTCTTGTCAAACCTTAGCAATGACCCCCTTAGTCGAAACATGACTAAAAGTATCCCATTGATGGCATTTAGCATGAAGAATCAATAAGTTTGGCAACATTTATAAACACTACACCATGTCTAAGCATTTAACCAACACATGCATTTACACAAGATTAGTCAAGAACGATCGACGTTCATAGACTTCTCTCATTTGCTACAAGCAAAAAACATGACAAAGAGTTCAACATTATCATACTCATCTAGAAATAATCAATCCATTAACACAATAAAAGGTTCTAAATCATACTCTTGGATTCCTATCAAGAAAAGGGGAAATTAACCCATTTCCCCAAACCCTAACAAGCATATTATACAAGTACTTCATATACTCAAGCTTTCAAGAACATTAATGACATTAACAAACACATTCAATGCTCTATAAATGCATAATAGTAAGAGTATCAAATAGGCTACAAATTATTCTTAAGACATAGGCTTGGAAGCCTTGGTCAATATCTCCCAAGAACTACATTTAGCTATAAGAGTTCATGCTAATAATTAATGCTAACAAACCAAACATAGTACAACAGAATTCAAAGATGAAACATTCTAGAAAGTAGGGTTAGAAAATAGTACTAAATGCAAAAAAGAAGAAGATATGAATGAGAGGAAAGAGAGTGCTATTTATAGTACAAAAATGATAAGGTTAGGTTCTAGCCACCCGTTGGTCGCGACTCGCAACGGGCGCCAGAGCTTAACCTTTTCTTCTTTGTTTTTTCTTGTGGTAAGCACTTATTTTCACAACGATTCCTCTCATTTTCCAAATCTTCAACTCTTTGAAGAAAGTCTTCAAAAATGGTCTTGGACGGTCAAATATTACACATCCTAATGTTAAGGTCAAATGAGAAGTTTCCCACAACCCCCATTCCTAAATCTGCCCAAATCATATCAACCCATCAATTCATTGATATCCCTAAAACATCTCCAAATCCCAAATGGACAATCCCAAATCCAATGGGACAAGGTGAAGCTAAAGAAATGTATAAAGTTCAAAACACATGCTCCACTCTATACCAATATATCAACCTAAAAGCAAAGTTAGTTAATGATCAAGAATTTCATAACTTACTTCGTCTAATTCCGCTAAATTTCCCACTCCCAAGAGGTCCACAAGATGTCAAGCTACCCGATTCATCCATATGGCAACCCCAAACTTATGACTCTAACACTGAAATATAAGTGAACACATAACATTTTTTTTTCAATATCTCTCATTTTCTCTAATTTTTCCTGGGAGACCTTTCGGGTTTTCATCCTAGCCACAGGTCATGTTTCTTCGGCTTACATCTCACCTTTTTCAACACATTTAACCTCTCAGTTTTTCCTAGGTCGCCCTCTTGGGTTTTCAACCTATCTGGGACCCCAATGTTGCCTAAGATTCCCTCTCGGGTTTTCAACTTAGCGGGATTCTTTTTATTTAATTTTTTTCATTTTCAATTTTTTTCCCAAAATTTTCAATTTTTTCATGATTCTCCAATCCAAAAGAAAAGAAAAGCATCCAAAACACTACATTTAAAAGCATCCCAAAACAAAAGGGGAAAATATCCAAAATAAAACAAAAGAATTATCCAAAAGTAGCAAGTCTAACAAAGTATCTCCAACCCCAATCGTTCAATTAGTAGATACCTCTCCCCACACTTAGAACATTATATTGCCCTAAATGTAGACAGCATGACCAAAGCGTACAAAGTGAAGTATGGAAAGGGTAAGGATATGATGCTCACAAATCACTGATGTAAGGAATAAGGGCTACCGCCTAAGTAGCGCTGCTGATAACGAGCTAGCCAATCCGTGCTCCTTTTCCTCCTCACTCTTTGCCTCTCTGCTCTCGGATCAAAGCCTGAGATACCGCCTACTTGGGACTGCATCTCATGGATGCAAGCTGATAGGTGATATATCTCCTCATCCATGTTGATTAATCTCTAGGAGACAAACACTTTGTGCTCTAGCATCATGCTGTCCTAGCGGAAAAATCCATCCTGTATGGTTTGCATCATCCACTCATAAAAATTTGGTGGAGGCTACAGGGACTAGTGAGGCGGTACATCATCCTCTTGCATCGGCTCGGTCTCTGGTAGAGGCTGCGGGGACTGCTGCTGCTGTGGCTCAGAGAAGGGTAGGATGTCATCATCGCGCTGAACAGGGGCTGGACCAAGGTCGTGGAGCTCGTGGTGGAAGTCCTTTCTGCATGAGGAGTCGGGTGAAATTGCCAAATCTACTAGAGGTGTATCAAACTCCAAGTTCGACTTGCTGGGCTGAGAAAGTGCCATGAATGTGACTTTCCTAGCGCCATATAACCAATAGAATACCCCTGTGATCCTTGTGGCACTGAACATCTCAAATCTGACCAACCTCTCTGTAGTGATGAGGTAGGAAGTGTTCCTCCCTAAGCTCAAAAATTTAGCCCGTAGAACCAATCCTAGGTACTCAGCCAAGAGACCTATCATACCTCCAACCATAATCTTCCCCTTCGGCTTCCCTGCCACCTCTACAACCCTCTTCATCCATAGCTCAGCCCATAACCTGTATCACAGGCCCTCACTTGTCAAGTGCCATAGAAAGTGAATGTCGTTGTCTGGAACATTTGTCGGCTTCACCGAGCAAAGTATCGTGCCAACCAATAGTTGGTGCACATAATAGAGTGCAAGGTGGATGATGACACTGCTCTTGTCGTGGGAGTTCTTTGGCCAGATGTTGACGGCACTCCAAAGTTGCATGTCCTCCTCGATCGATCGTTCCTGGGCATGTGGGTCCAACCTCGCCCGTATCTCTGCAGTGTCCCGTATGAAAGCTTCCTCAACCTGCGAGGCGGTCATCTCCTAAGATATATCATCTGGGTGAAAGGTGATGTACCTCTAGCACGGTTGGTCATTCCTCATTTTGCATACCTTGACCGTGGATAGAAACTCCAGTGTGTATCGTCGGTAAGAGGGGGCACTCTTGCTCATGAAACCCTCCATCTCCCCTTTGGCGAGGAGGCATCGGAATGGCTGGGTGAGCCCTAGAGTGTCCAATGTGTGCAGGTCCACGAAACTCATCTCCTTGAGCTGATGGTTGGCCAGGGCATCCCATCTCTCTGCATAGGACCCGGTGATCCGGGTCAAACCCATGTACCTATCAGGAAAAAAGGTACAGGGGTTGATTCTGGAGCCGGTGGTGGAGCCGGAGGTGGAGCGGCGATGCGCCCTCCTCGTGGAGGAGCCCTAGGTTTCTTGGTAGGGGCCATATCTAACAACCACATCAAACAAGTCAAATGCACATTAATATGTATATGTGCAATATTGCAAAATCACACTCAACCTTAAACTAATTTTTATCAATCATCACAAGCCAAATCAAGTCCAAGCCAACTAGTTCAAGTCCTAATCACAATTTCACATACAGTCCATATTATGTTCAACATGCCCATATTCTCAAATCCATAAAGTTCTCACATAGTTAAAATTTAGTATGCTATATCTCAAAATCACAGTAATGCGTAAGTATTTTAGCCACCATTAGTACATTTATAATGTCAACATTCAAGTCCCATGGCTAAACTACCTTAAGAAAAATAACATTGCAAAACACAATAACATTTTATCTAAATAACAACTATGTTTAATCAAGGGCCAACATGCCTCATATCTAGTATAATCCGCACTCCATTTCAACCAAAGAAACACAAATAGCGCAATGCAAGCACAATACAAGTATGACCAACTCAACACACTCAAAGTGATTATGATGTTATCCTATATCCAACCAAGCTGTAAACACACTATATTCACACAATCCCCATCAAATCAAATTGCAAGCACAATATATTCAAAATCATATACAATGTTCTAATCAATCAAAATTCCTAAGGGATCACACAAAATTCACACAACATCCCACAAATTATCCCAAAAAATAATTGATTCAATCATAACCACAAGTGAAGCTTAAGAGAGTAAAGAATTGTACCACTTAGATGCCTAGGATGAGAAAGGAACTAAACCCACAAGCAATTAGAAGTTGAATTGCCAAAAATCACAAAACCCCCAAATTCTAGGGTTTGTGTTCTTCAACAATTTAGGTTGATTTGTGGGTAGAGCTTGAGAAGATTGAATGGGGGTATTGAGTGGTAGCAGTCAGCGGCGGTGAGGTGGTGGCTGGAAAGAGGTGGCTTGGTTGGGGTGGTGGAGAAGATGAAAGGAATGGAGGAGAAGAAATGGGGGGAGATTCTAGTATTTCCCATCTTTTAAAATAGGTCTGCACGTCCATCGCGACTCCCGATGGATAGGTCAATGGGCGCCAGAAGTCAATGTTTACATCGCAACTTGCGACCAATCCATCGCGACTCGCAATGGTACGTTGCGACTCGTGACCACTTCTTCACGACTTGTGAAAAGTGGAGGCCGGGAGCTCTTTTTTCACCCAAAATTCCTAATCTGGTCACGAGTCATGACCACTTCATTGCAACTTGCAACCACTTCATCGCAAGTTGCGATGGTTCGTCGTGACTCGCGAGTTGCGATGGTTCATCGCGACTCGCGAGGAGGCAAGCGCAACTCACGACCACTTCATTGCAACTCCTGATGGTTCTTTGCGACTCACGATGAGGCCAGTACGACTCGCGAAAAGTGGAGGCTAAAAACCCAAAATTAGCACAAAACTTTCTAAGCCCATCGTGAGTCCCACCTGGTACTTAGAAATATTTTCTAATTTCACCTCTTGTCCAAGTCTTTCCTTATTGACTCCAAGCATTTCTCCATTCAAAAGTTCAATGCCTTGGTTTCAAATTGCTGCAAAATCATAGAAAAACAACCCGTGAAAAGCACAAAGTAAAAACAATGAAACTAATGACAAAATCCAAAACCAAGCAACATCAACGAAAAGTCAGGAATGATGATCCGGACGATCAAAACCAAGTTTATTTAACAACTTTGACATGACTCACTCCTCTCTTTGGAGCTTACTCATAAAATGAACCGAGATGATCGATTTCCTTTCCTCGATCCAGGTCAAAACAATCTGGATTAGCATCATCCCCCAACAAAACCTTCTTCAAGTAGCTTAGGGTGTCTTCATGTTCCCTTAACATCTCCAACAACTCACCTTTTTATTCCATGGTGATCTCAAGCACGTGAGTATTTGGGGGTTTCTCTCCTTTTCTAAGAGATGAACATTTAAGAGCTTTCTCTGGCCTCCATCCGATTCACCACTTGAGTTATTTAGCTCACTTGAGTTTTCAAGTTCTTGATGCTCGCCTTGGCTTCATCTTGGAATTTTTCACTTTTCTCCACAAACATGCCTACCGGTGAATGGCTTGTATCACCTCATCCTTTGTTAGCCCCGAGCTCTCCCCTTAGTCTCAATGTTTGTCTTGGAACCTTTGAAATTGTAGTTGAAGTGGCCTATATTGTTGTCGAGGAGGTTGATACGGTTGAGGTTTTTAGCTTCCCTGAGGGTTTCAATACTAGAGGTTTGGGTTATCATGATTTAATGAATAGTACGGCCAGTTTTAGTAGCCTTGGCCACCTTGGTACCTTTCATTCCTTTGATATCCTTGCACGTCTTGGTAGTTTTGGTTTCCTTGATAGCCTTGGTTGCCTTGGTATCCCATGGCACTCACCTTCTCAGTATAGTCCTCTTTCAAAGTAGGGAAAGTGCATGTAGGATGCGCCAAGTAACAAATTTCACATAATTTAACATGTGGCGCATTCCTAGGCTTCATCATTAGCGATTTCACCATAGATACAAGGGCTGAGACTTGGTCCTCAAGCTTCCCACTATTGGAAGAGTCACTTGCAGGCATTGGATTTCTCCTTCTCAAATTGGCCCTTGAGCTAAAATTCCTTGATTCTTTCGCTATCTTCTCATACAATTGCATAGCCTCAGATGATATTTTGTTCCCAAGGGTGCCACCACAAGAACTCCTCACCAACCATTGATCCTCATCAAGAAGACCATTGTAGAAGTAATAGACCAAATCCCTCTCCAAATAACCGTGGTAAAGACAACTTACGAGAAGCTTCTTGAACCTTTCCCAATAGTTAAGAGAGATTCTTCATGCCATTGGAGGATTTTTCTTATGTCCTTCTTCAATGCGGACGATTTCAAGGCCAGGAAGTATTCGGCTAGAAACTTCATTTTCAAGTCAAGCAAACTCTTGATGCTCTTGGGTGGTGAGTAGTGGAACAAATCCCTTGCACCATCCCTTAGGGTAAACGGGAATGCCTTCAACTTAAAAAAAATTTCATCCACACCATGAGGAACCGTACCACCACATAAAAAGTGGAACTCGGTGAGGTTCGTGTTGGCATTCTCCCCTTGCCTACCAAGGAAGATGGGTAGCATGTTGATGAACCTGGTCTTTAGCTCAAAGTGCCCGTTCAGTCCAACTAAGGGATACTCAATGCACATTGGTTGTTGATCGAGGTTGGGGGCCATGATGTCTCTTAACAATGTTTGCCCCAAAGGAATCTCCCTTTCGTGGAGTGGAGGAACTCGCCCTTGGAAAGAAGGGTGTTGAGGTCCTCCTCCCAGATGCTCATCTTCATCTTGATGATACTCGATAGAGAAAGAGGTATCCACAAAATGGTCACTAGGAGGGGTGTTTTTCACACTTTCCAGAGAAAGCCTCCTAGTCTGTCTTAAATTCAACTCTAACTCGGGGTCGTAGTGTAGGGGTTCTTGTGAAGAGGATCGCGTATGAACCATACACCAAGAACTCGAACAATATGTCTCCAATCCAAGTGAAAATGGCTAATAAAATAAGAAATCAAAATAAAAGAAAATTAACAAATATTTACAATTAGCATATAATCACACATAAGATGGCCAAACACTTAAAAATGAACACCGCTTTCCCGGCAGTGGCGCTAAAATTTGGGAGGTCATTTTCGTACCTCTAAAAGTTAATAATTTTAAGCTCTAATGCTTCCTATCAACAATTAAGTATATAATGGCAAGTAGGGGTCCTCCACGAGAAGAGAGATCTTTTCAAGTGTTTAAACATGTATAGGAGAAAACATACTAGGCATATACATATATAGATACATATAAAAACAAGTAGAAAATGGGGGCTTTGCTGGTTTTTGATCCTAAGTTATCAAATTGAAAGACAAAAATTAGAAAAGCAAGAGAACTATGCTAATCATGCAAGACAATTAAAGACGAGATTAAAACAACAATTAACAGAACCTTGGGCACAATTGACTTCCACTTCTAAGCCTCTTATTCATCATTGAACATGCAACCTATTTGCTACTTTCACTACTTGTTGTGAAGACTAAACTTCTATCCTTCTTAGATAGTAGTTTGGAAGAGTGAATTCGATATCTCTTGTCAAACCTCACCAATGACTCCCTTAGTCGAAACACAACTAGAAGTATCTCATTGATGGTATTTAGCATGAAGAATCAACAAGCTTGGCAACACTTATAAACACTACACTGTGTCTAAGCATTTAACCAATTCATGCATTTACACAAGATTAGTCAAGAACGATAGACGTTTATAGACTTCTATCATTTGCTACAAGCAACAAACAGGACAAAGAGTTCAACATTATCATACTCATCTAGCAATTATAAATCCATCAACACAATCAAAAGCTCTAAATCATACACTTGGATTCCTATCAAGAAAAGGAAATCAACCCATTTCCCCAAACCGTAACAAGCATTTCATACAAGTACTTCATATACTCAAGCTTTCAAGAACATTAATGACATTAAAAAACACATTCAATGCTCCATAAATGCATAATAGTGAGAGTATCAAATAAGCTACAAAGTTTTCTTAAGACATGGGCTTGGAAGCCTTGGTCAATTGCTCCCAAGAACTAGATTTAGCTACAAGAGTTCATGCTAATTAATGCTAACAAACCAAACATAATACTAGAGAATTCAAAGATGAAAATGGTAGAAACTAGGGTTAGAAAACAGTACCAATTACAGAAAAGAAGAAGATATGAATGAGAGGAAAGAGAGTGCTATTTATAGTACAAAAAGGATAAGGTTAGGTTCAGGACACCCGTTCGTTGCGACTCGCGACGGGCACCAGGACTTAATCTTGTCTTCTTTTCTTTCTCTTGTGGTAAGCACTTATCTGCACAATGATTCCTCTCATTTTCTAAGTCTTCAAAACTGGTCTTCGGCGACCTTTGGTCTTCAAGTATTCATGTCTTCGAAGTCTTTGAAAAGCGATCTTCAATGGAATCCGGTCTTCAGGACTTCATGTTCTTCCTATGTCACGCAGAATCCACTTAGAAGAGGTAAAAGAGCGTAAAATTGCTCTTACCCCTCCTAAGAGAATTTCAAGGCAAAACACAAGCTATTGATAATAAAAGAGCACAAAAAAACCCCCCAAAAGTACTAAATTATGCACATAAAATGAACACATCAGGGAGTGTTGAAATTTGAGGGAATGATGAAAGTTTGAAGTGATGTATGAGAGGTGGGCTCCATTTATATGTTCATTAGGAAGCATTGTAGCTTCCACCTAAGGTTGTGTAACATTGCATATCCATCAAAGTCACCGACATATGACCAATCTTAGTGCAACGTCGACCTCATGATGAAAGCCTAACACGAATGATGGATCAAACAATACATTGAATGATGATGGAATTAAATTGATTGATTCAAATTCCTCATTTAACAGATGGGGCGATAACGAAAGTCATGAAAAATTGGAACAATACTGAAGTATATGTAGCTAGCAATCAAGAGGCTGATGGTCGCTAGGCTCTGCCCAATTTCATCTTGTAACAAGGTGAAGCCTCTTCAACCCAAGGTATTAATTAGCTACGTGTGAGGCTTCCAGTCATCATAGAGAACGAGGGTCGGGAAATGAGGAAGGAACGGAAAACACGAAAATCATGAACGCAGAATGTGGTGATCGTGATGTGACCCACAATCTCTATTTCTAAAAATAAGGAACCATAACTATTCCAACCTATAAATACAACAAGCTCAGGAGAAGTTAAGGTAAGCGTAACTGACTTCAGAAATTCCAATTCTTAGAAGAGAAAGCTGACTTGATCGTCATAGAGTTTCTCCCAGAATCACTTCTGGGACTGGTTTTGCAGGTGTAGAAGTGAAAGGAGTGAACAATAAGTGGTTTACCTGAAAGGACCCCAACATTAAATACAGCAGAGAATAAGGATAAAATCTCGGTTCATTGAAACAAAATATAAATGATTTGACCTATCACAAAAATGACATTGACGGTGAAGATTCAAAATTCAAAATTCAAAATCAGAAACGTCAGCAGAGTTACCAGTATAGCCAAGAAGCAAACGACACTTCGCGATGACGAGATGAGTAATATTAACGACAAACAGGTTGTTAGAGTTTAATGAACTCATACAATAGAAATTCGCATTTATTTCACAGATAATGCCATCGCCTCATGTCTCTTAGTCTTCATGGCTATGGGGGCTTATGGTGTATACCTATTCGATGAACTGCATATGATTAGACTTCAGGCCCAGCCCATAACTTAGCCTTATACTAATCATTAGACGCAAACTGGGAAAAATGGAATCAGGTCAAAATGGGCTTAGCCATGAACCAAGAAAGAGGAGACCACGATCAAGCTTTAGCCAAGAGGATAGGCAAGAATCAGCTTTATCGGAACCACACCATAACCTACGATAGTGAATCCTCATAAAGCGGAGCCACGATTGTAACATGCTATAAATACAAGAAGAAGAATGCCGGTCAAAGTAAGTGCAACTATACTGATAAATCCAAATTCTCAAGAGAAAAACTACTGACTTGAGCGTTGGAGTATTTCCCCCGGAATCACTTCTGGAATCTCTTTTCCAGGAGGATTAATGGTGAACGGAGATCACTTGGGCAAATCCGGAATACCACAACAGGTTCCAAATATATACACTAAATTATTTTTTTGGTCCCCACCATATGTTGCAATACCAACTTTTGGTCCCCGAAGCCAATGTCGCGTATGTTCAGCAACCAATAAATACAAAATAATTATTTTGGTCTCCAAAGGTGATTTTCAAGGGTATTTTTGTATATTCACTAATTTAAAATAGGCTTTAGATTCTTTTTAATCAGTGAAATTACAAAAATACCTCTGAAAATCACCTTTGGGGACCAAACAAATCATTTATATTTGTTGGTTGTTGAACATACACAGTATTGGCCCTGGGGACCAAAAGATGGTATGTTGGAGACCAAAACAATAATTTAGTCAAATATAAATAAAGAAAGTTTGGGAGAGTAAAGAAGGATATGTGCAATTCTCACTTTTTGAGGGTGCTAGGAATAAACAATCGGGGCATTAATAATTCAAGGTCATAAGAATCTCGCGGGTCAAGAATCTGAGTTAGAGAAATTTCTGGATCAATTTTTTCCTCATTTTTATGCAATGGGTAAGTTCTTACAATCAGACCAGATGTTCCATTTTCAATACTTGATGTTTCAACCAAACAGTGTGAGATTTTTTTAGAATTTTCCCCCCACTAAAATTATGTGTTTTTAAGTCAAATTATGATCTTTCAATGTAAATCTTGTGTTTCTTTTGACACTAATTTGGGATATTTTACTATCTTAATTTTAAAGTTTTAACTTATATTTTTTTATTGATGTGTTAGTTTTTCAACATGTCAATTTAAAAAATAATATTGATGTATCTTATTTTTTAATAGTATATTTTTATTTACTGTACACTTGATGTTTCAATGATGCAAATTAGTTTTTAAAATATTAATACTGATATTTTTTTTATTTCAGTGTCGCATGTTGGTCCACACTTTGATATTTCAGTGTCACATATTGAATAAATGTAAAAATTGAGACTATTGAGAGGAGAGAGAGTGCAAAAGTCTCGAATTTCCCTTCTTTATATGGTAGATCCTGTTATCAATAGGACTTGTTCCATAAATAAACTGCTTAACCAATTCCTAACTATTACAGGAATATTCGTTTACCAGAATTAGATGACCACGAAATCAATCATTTATCTTCACAATATTCTGATCAGATCGCACAATTATATCCCATAATACACTCCATAAATCGTGGACATCAACCATACTGCTGCTGGAATACTGCTGGATAGCAGTGGTGTTAAAACACCATATCACCAGAAGTCACTCAGTGGTGTTAAAACACCAGATTACTATTATTCACAATATGCCATACATAAGTCCAACTCCGGAGGACTTTACAATCTCCCCCTTGGCATATTGGTGAATTCATAGCTCATCAGCACAAGCGTCATAGAATACCAGAAAACCAACTAGCATAAACAATATAGAACACCAGATTACCAGCTAGCACAAATATCCAATTATCCAGACCAAACATACATCATTCAAATCATTCAAAACACAAAATCTCTAATATCTCCCCCTGAATTCAGTAATATGACAAGAAGAACCAAGAAAACCAAGAAAACCAAGAATCCCAATCATTTCAAAATTCACTCGAACTCCTCTGATGCAGCATTGTCTGAATCACCAGCTCCCAGCAATGCTTCTCGCGCAGCCGCCAAAGCTGCCAGCTCCCTCTGAATCTTTGCAATAGTGGCCTGATGACGTTCAAGTAGTTCTTGACACACAGCTGCCCTCGCCTCAATGGCTCTCAGCCGAGCTGCTCCTTCATCTGAGCCAGTCGTCGCTGGAGGCGTCCAGGGTAGGTCCTTCACTATACGACCACTCAGGGTTCTGAGAGTTGGCCGTAATGCTTGGGTTGCCAATACTTCATCGGTCTCGCTTGCAACTGCTCCCCCTTTTTGCCGTACCATCGATATCACACATGGATGGACTAAAGCTTCCTTCCTCGTCTCGCGAGCACAATCCAAAATATCATTAAAAATCAACCTGCCCAGATTGACCTTATGCCTCGTTCCCAGGCTGTAAAGAAGAGTCGCCATTTCTTTGGTGACAATCGTGTTGTTTACCGATGGAATCCAGTTATGAACCGCCACCATATACAAACAGTAATACCTGGAGGTCAGGTTTGATGCTGGTATTTGTTGTCTCCCAGTCAGTGGCCACGAACTTTCCACACCACCAGTCAACTCTACTGCCACTGCATCGAAATTCTCAGGCATTTGGTGTTGGAACACCGCCTGAACATTCCTCGATGTTCCATGCTGCAGACAAGCATTTACTGCCTCCGGGGAAAATACCACCACTGTTCCTCTCACATAAACTCTGTGAAACCACGGAGAGTCTTCGTCTTCACACTCCTCCTTCAAATTAGAGTAAAATTCCATCACAAGTTGCTTGTTATAGTCACAGAAACATGTAGCTGCCTTAAACACCTTGAGATAATGCAAATAGTCTGTGAATCCGCATTCCTTATATTTTACAGCATCAGCTGGCCTTTCCGCCAAAATCTTCCTGTCACAAACAAACTTCCACTTTTCTTGACTTGCATCATCAAAGAATTCAGTGCTAATGGCTTCACTCACTTCAGGTACAGGTTGTGCACTAGACTCAACTGTCTCAGCTTGTCTTTGCTGTCTGGCAGCACGTAACTTCTTCAGTTTTAGCCCGATTGGCTCATCACTGTCCTCACTAGTGGCTGTACTTTTGACTCTGCATCTTTTAGATCTTCTAACTCTCTTGGAAGTAGAGGCCAACCTTTCTTCACCTGTCTCAGATCTGTCTCCAAATTCTAATGGTGTTTCAACACCAGTCTCCTTCCTTTTCCTCTTAAATCCCTGGGCTGGACTTGTCTCCAGTGGTGTTTCAACATCAATACCCAGATCAGCTGGACTCTGCTCCTCCTCAGCATGGCTTTCATCTGGTGTTTGATCATCAGAAATAACCAAACCAGCACTTGGCATATCAGCCCCACCTGCTCTCTCCGCAACAGTTCTTTCACCATCTTCCTTCTCAGAATCAGACCTCACAAACTCTTATAGGGCAGACTCCGACCTAAACAACTCGGATATGGCTTCATTCAATGCAGATTCACTCAGTACAGAGGCACTCTCTGGTTCATTCATCCTCGAAATCCTCTCAGCCTCATCAGTGCCACCTGCACACCCAGCCTCCTCTTCACTATCACTAATGTTCACAACAGGAATAGGTAACCTTCTCAGTGATTCTTGAGTCTGAAACAGAGACTCATCAAAACACACTATCTCTGTGTCACCAGCCACAGTAAAATCAGTGGATTTAACCACTTTTATCTAGGGCTGCACAACTACATTATCCCCTAAATTCCTGATAATCGGCCTGTGCAGGGAAGTTATCCGTGTATAAATTGTGAAGAACTGACCCTCTTCATCTCCTACTCTATAATGTTCTCCGAAACCAACCCCAACCAATTTGGCATTATACTCACTAATCTCCCTAATCTCTCCTATTCCACCAGTTAATAACTCCTCAAGTTTAAATCCATTAACTTTGCCATGCAGACTTTTATATTTCCTAAGGTCTACATAATCTCTGTTCTGCACCATCCATTCTATAAATTCAAGAACAGAGCAAAAGTACATTCCATCATAGACGAAAGAATGATCAAACCTAGCTTTCCGTCTCTGAACTTTTCCACCCCACTTGGCTAGCGTCTGCACTCGATCTTCACACAGCTCGTCCACATCTGCATCCGACTCGAGCTCTTCAATTCGCGGATTCTCCGGCACCCGCACCTTGACGAAATCTCGGACCATCTTCTGGAACTTGGAGCTCACCATTGTTACAGGGTTTTGAGTGGGCTACAAAAATCGAGGGTTTTGGCAAATTTTTCTGATGAACAGGGAGCTGTGAGCTACGTAGAAGATGAACAGTCGAGAGTTTGAGTTTGTGTGGGAATCAATTTGTCACTTTCTCCTTTTTCCCCCCTTTTTCCGAAACCCAAAAGACTTTCTCTTTTTTCTTCCTTCTGAGTACAAACCTAGGCCCAATAAGTTTTCGGCCCAGCTGATTTTTCTCCCTCTGAAGTCCTCGGTGTTTAAACACCACTTCACATATTTTTGATACTTTTGATTTTTCTATTTTTTTTCCACCATATTGTAAAAAAAACAACACAACAGTAAATAGTACAATAGAAAGTACAGATCAGAGTACCTTACATTCGACAGACACCCAAGTGCTGTCTGAGGCCTTCAAACGTCTCACCATTCAGTGGTTTTGTAAATATATCAGCCAGTTGTTCTGCTGTTGGTACATACCGGACTGCGACTTCTCCTTTTTCAACCAAGTCTCTGATAAAATGATGTCGGATATCGATATGCTTTGTTCTAGAGTGTTGCACAGGATTCCTGGAAATATCAATAGCGCTTTTATTATCACACAGGACTATCAAACCCACATCATTGAACCCATAATCTCTCATCATCTGCTTCATCCACAATAACTGCGCACAACTCCCGGCAGCTAAATACTCTGCTTCAGCTGTGGACAAAGATATAGAATTCTGCTTTTTACTGTACCAGCTGACCAGATTAGATCCAGCAAAGAAGCACCCTCCAGTGGTACTTTTACGATCATCAGCATTCCCAGCCCAGTCCGAATCACTGAAACCTACTAATTGTGAATCCTTGTTCCGAGAGAACCATACTCCATACTCCGCTGTTCCACTTATATACCGAATAATCCTTTTCACTGCTGACATATGTGATTCCTTTGGATCAGCTTGGTAGCGAGCACAAATACCAACACTTAAACAGATGTCTGGTCTGCTTGCAGTCAAGTACAACAGGCTGCCAATCATACTCCTGTACAATTTCTGATCCACACTTTGCCCCTGTTCATCCTTTGTAAGCTTATCGGTGGTTGCCATTGGGGTGCGTACTGCTTTTGCACTTGTAAGACCGAATCTCTTGATCAAATTTTCAGCATATTTCTGTTGATTGATAAACAGACCATTCTTCTCCTGAGTAACCTGCAATCCCAAAAAATATGACAATTTTCCTACCATGCTCATTTCGAACTCTTGAGTCATTAAGTCAACGAACTCTTTCACCAAGGCTGAATCGGCAGATCCAAACACAATGTCATCCACATAGATCTGTGCAATTAGAATCTTTGGCCCCTTGTGCAGCACGAACAGTGTACGGTCTACTCCCCCTCGACGATAGCCCTTTTTAATCAGAATGGTTGTCAGTCGCTCATACCAAGCACGAGGTGCCTGCTTGAGGCCATACAACGCCTTATTCAACCTATAAACATGATCAGGGAACTGAGGGTCTTCAAACCCCTTAGGTTGCTCCACGTAAACTTCCTCTTTTACTATGCCATTCAGGAATGCACTCTTGACATCCATTTGATAAAGAGTAAAGTCTAGTATGCAGGACACGGCCAACATTAGTCTGATGGACTCCAATCTGGCTACAGGGGCAAAAGTTTCATCGAAGTCAACCCCTTCTACTTGTGTGTACCCTTGAGCAACAAGGCGTGCTTTATTTCTGGTGACATTACCATCTGCATCAGATTTGTTTTTGAAAATCCACTTGGTACCAATCACATTTACATTAACAGGTCGTGGGGTAAGAAACCAAACATTGTTTCTCTCGAATTGCTGCAATTCTTCTTGCATCGCCGAGATCCAATATTCATCTAGCAGAGCCTCTTTGTAATTTCTTGGTTCAGTGAGTGAGATGAAACACGATAATCCTGCTAGTTCTCTGTAATTTACACGGGGTTTATCCCTTAACTGCATATGTCTCGTTGGATTCTGGTCAGAATCAAGATTTCCAGATTCTGGAGTTTCAACACCGGTTGATGGTGCTGGTGTTCCAACACCAGTAGGAACGACTGAATCAAGCGCATCACCTTCTCCAGCATTGTCGTCCTCTGAATCATCTATCACCACATTAATGGACTCCATGACTACCCCAGAACGTTGATTCAGTACTCGGTATGCTCGGCTGGTAGGAGAATAGCCCAAGAATATTCCAATGTCGCTCCTGGATTCAAATTTAGCTAAGGGTTCTCGATCCTTCAGAATGTAACACTCACTGCCAAAGATATGGAAATACGACACATCTGGTTTCTTTCCTTTCCAGATCTCATACGGTGTCTTCTCGGTAAACGGACGCAGATATACTCGGTTGATGATGTAGCATGCAGTGTGAACTGCCTCAGCCCAATATCTAGAAAGAATTTTTTTCTCAGCCAACATTGCTCGTGCCATTTCCTGCAGTATCCGATTCTTTCTTTCTACTATACCATTCTGCTGAGGGGTTATGGGAGCAGAGAACTCATGATGTATACCAAGCGTTTCACAGATGTCCCGAAATTTAGAGTTTTCGAATTCCTTTCCATGATCACTCCTGATGCGAGCAATTCGAACAGTTCCTTTTTCTACATGAAGCTTGTGCGCCAAGGTTTTGAATACATCAGCGGCCTCTGATTTTTCTTTGAGGAATGATATCCACGTATATCTCGAGAAGTTATCCACGCAGACAAAAATATACTTCTTCCCTGCCACACTTGGTGTACTCACTGGCCCCATTAGATCCATATGTAGAAGCTTCAAAAGTCTTGATGTTGAAACATCATGTACAGCATGGTGAGGAATACGAATTTGCTTTCCTTCCTTACACGATCCACAGACAGTCTCCTTGATTTCACTGATTTCGGGAATACCTCTGACTGCATTTAGTCTGGAAATACGAGCCAAGGATTTATAATTTATGTGCCCCAATTTTCTGTGCCACAGTATACTAACTTCCTTTTTCGAGCTCAAGCAGGTGACATCTTGATCGAGTAGATAACACTTATCCATTGATCTGGATCCAGTGAATACTCCAGACCCATGATTTACAATGCACTTATCTTTGTCAAAGTACACTGTCATATCATTATCACATAAATGACTGATGCTCAATAGGTTAGCCTTCAGACCTTCCACCAGCAACACATCTTGGAACACTGGAAGCCCTTTGATTTCTAACTCCCCTTTGCCAATTATTCTACTTCGTTTTCCATCACCGAATTTAACATGTCCACCAAATCCAGGTTTGAATTTTCGCAGAAATTCAGGAACTCCTGTCATGTGCCTTGAGCACGCACTGTCGAAGTGCCACGAGGTTCCTGTATGTGCTCCAAAACATACAAAACTTGAAAGACAAATATCTTGAGACTTTCGAACCCATACCTGGCTTACTGGTCGAGTGATGCGATGTGATCTTTGAGTTGCATGTGTATTCAAGGATCCGTTCCTGTATCCTCCAGTGTTGAATTGGTGCATGGTGTTGTATCCTGGAATGGTGTTGAAATACCGATATGCTGGGTTGACAGACAGTGTCTTAAGTAATTTGAAGCACCTGTTTCTCACATGACCTTGAACTCCACAGTATCTGCATCTCCTGATTCTCTTGATGGGGCAATTCTCCTCAATTATTCTTGGAGCAGGTGCACCTTGATCTGCCTTATTTTTCAATGCATCAACTGATCTTTCATACCCAATTCCAAATTTGGTAGTTTGTCCCATTTTCAAACAATCTTCAAGCTTAGCTTTCCCTGTATTGAGACGTCTAATAGCCTGTTCTGCTGCCTCTGCTCGTTGAACTACTTCAGCAAATTCCTTTTTAAGTTTTTCAAGTTCTTCAATTGCATCTTTCTTCCCAAGTTCATTCACTCTAACTTTTTCACATAACCTCTTGTTCTCAACCTTGAGCTCTTTGTTTTCATCCGCCACTTTTAACCACATTTTATACATCTCCATACTTTCTTTGCGAATGTCATCATCACTAATGCTTCTAGTCTCTTCATCTGAGCTGTCACTTTCTTCTTCATTCAACACACTGCGATTTATCTCAACAGACTCTTCCAATGACACGCCGAAAGCAACATGATTCGTATACTCTTCTCCATCCTTAATATCGTCTCCTCCGTCATCATCACTCCAGGTTATGGCATATGATTTCCCTTGCTTTTTAAGTGTATTGGCGCACTCAGCTTGTATGTGTCCAAAACCTTCACATTCTCTGCATTGGATTTTTCTGTCCAGATTTGGATTTACCGATTTGATCTTCGGTGTTTCAACACCAGTTGCCT
Source organism: Rubia yunnanensis (assembly GCA_037428765.1). Taxonomy (NCBI): domain Eukaryota; kingdom Viridiplantae; phylum Streptophyta; class Magnoliopsida; order Gentianales; family Rubiaceae; genus Rubia; species Rubia yunnanensis. Next base: position 48,631,153 of record CM075068.1, on the reverse strand, counting down.
GACCGAACCTGGGAGTGAAGTTGGCATTCGGATTTTTGCTCCCACTTAACTTGTCCTGTGGCTTCCTGCCCATCTTCTTCATGAATCTGGAGAAGTTTCTGGTTATGTTAGCAATTTCATCGGAATCTTCATTATCTGTATTTTCATCTGCCTTCTCAGAGGTAGTGCTTGTAAAAGCCATCTCCTTCTTTCCCATTTTATTTTGCAGCATCTCCATCTCATAAGATTCCAGAGACCCCATGAGCTCATCGAGTGTCATCATCCCAATCCTTCCATTTTCATTGATTGTTGTGACCTTCATATTGAACCGTGGAGGTAATGCCCTCAACACCTTCCTTACAAGTTTTTGGTCTTTGTACTTTTTACCAAACTGAAAAGCCTTGTTTGCAATATCTCGGACTCGTCCATTAAACTCGGAGATAGTCTCATCTTCCCGCATCTTCAATTCCTCAAATTTCGATGTATAGTATTGCAACTTTGAATCTCTGACTGAGCTTGTTCCCTCATGATACGTTTGTAACACATCCCATGCTTCCTTTGCAGTCTCACAATTTGAAATCATCTTAAATTGATCTTCATCTACTGCTGTGAAGATAGCATTCAATGCCTTTGAGTTGGACATGTACGCTCTATGCTCCTCAGTAGAATATTCAGAATATGGTTTGATCGTTGATGAGCTCGATTCTTTAGTTTTGTCACTTGGAGGTGGAGTGTACTGATTTACTACATAGTTCCATGCTTGATCATCTAATGCTCCAATGAATACTTTCATACGTGCCTTCCAGTAGGCGTAATTGCCTTGTTCCAACAACGGTGGTCGCGTGACAGAGGCCCCCTCCTTTGGTGCCATGGTGAAACCTGATCTCACTCTCCCTGTATAGGGGTTAGCAAGTGCCTTGCTCTGATACCAATTGAAATTCCGTTTCACCTGAATTTTAAACCTTTATACCAAGTTGTTTAACAGTTTGGTGTTGGAACACCAAGATTAGCTTGGAGTGAAAAGCAAAACGAAATACACAGTGCACACACAACTTGGTTACGCAGTTCGGTGCAAATACACCTACGTCTGCGGGGCCTTGCCCAGATCAGAAACCATTCACTAGAAAGCAGTCTTTAGTACAAGAAGCTCAACTTAAATACTAATCCATTGCTAACCTACAGAGTGAATGTTGTGAGCTCCCCTCACTGTCGATCCTACGTCGTTGAACCCTCACGATCAACACGTCTCCCTGGATCTCCTCCTCCCGAGGAATTACGACTTCCTTGTTTCTGATCTTTACGAACTTGGTCGGTTGTTTGCGAACATCCAAAAACACCACGGCAGATCGTTCCAAAGCTCTCACGTAGAGATTGAATCTTGGTCGCGTCAATTGATTGCGTTGTAATCGTCTTCTCTTTATCCCATCGCAATCCTGCCTTGAATCAACTTCTTTCCTTGTCTAACTCTACCACAAATAGACTTCTAGACTAAGGAAAGATCTAATGCTAATCTGGTATTTAATTGAACAATCCTGTTATCAATAGGACTTGTTCCATAAATAAACTGCTTAACCAATTCCTAACTATTACAGGAATATTCGTTTACCAGAATTAGATGACCACGAAATCAATCATTTATCTTCACAATATTCTGATCAGATCGCACAATTATATCCCATAATACACTCCATAAATCGTGGACATCAACCATACTGCTGCTGGAATACTGCTGGATAGCAGTGGTGTTAAAACACCATATCACCAGAAGTCACTCAGTGGTGTTAAAACACCAGATTACTATTATTCACAATATACCTTTCCATTGATTAGAAGCCATAGAAAAAAAAACCTATGTTTTGGTTGTATTTTCTTGTGCCATATCAAACTTTCCTTCATTATTCTTTCATCTCTACCTTTGAGTTTGTTGTAGACCTCCAATTTTTTCAGTTTCCCTTTCTAGTTAGCACAGTCGTCCAAGTCTGAGTAAATTGTGTCCCTTAACTTTAGAAATGACTTCCAAGTCCAAATGTGAGCATTGATCATTTTCATTTTTACATTCGGTTATATTCTTTTTTTAAAGAAATTATGATTGCACCGATATTATCCAAAGTTCATTTTTCTTCTTGTTCAAGTCTCATAGATGCTAACTCAGAGCTGCAGCATTACTGATGGTCAAATATCTGATCCCTATACCTCCATTTTTCCTGCCCAAACTCAGTGAACTCCATGCTGCATCACTAAACCTTCTCTGCCTTTCCTCTCTTCCCCACAAATATCTTGTACAAATTTTGACTATCTTGCCATGAACTCCTTCAGGTAATTTCATGACGCTACTCCAGAATCCTGTGAAACTCAGTATAATATAATTTATAAGCTGAAGTTTTCCTGCATGTGACAATGCCCTAGAACTCCAGTTCTTGGTCCTTCTTCTCGCATTTTCTATCATATTTTCACAGCCACCCTTGTCCCACTATAGTGTTGACAGTGTTAGGCCTGGGTATTTCATGAGAAATTCTCCTCCGACAACCTGTAAAATGGTAGCTAACACCGTATGTTCCACTATATCCATCTTCGAAAGCTAAATCTTGGACTTGGTTTCATTTATCCCCAAACCAACCACAACCTGAAACTCCTTTAAGTCCTACTTTATACATTTTCTTATTTTCTAGACAAAATAACAATAAATCATCTGCTAAAAGAAGTTAGCGAACCCCTTATTTCCCACATCTTTGATGATAATCAGCCTCTTTCTTCCAAAAATCCTACTCAACAATCTGGTCAATTACTCCAGGAATACTAAAGTAACAAGGGTGACATAGGATCACCTTGTTTAACTCTTTTTTTTTTGCTTTAAATGATAATGAGTGTTTACCATTAATATAAAGACCAAAGGAAGAGCTAATAATGCATCTCCTAATCCATTCTATCATTATATCAAGAAACATTAATTCTCTGATCCAACTCCACAACAAATCCCAGCTTATGTTATCAAAATCTTTTTTTTCGATGAACAAATGGATTTCATTTCATCGCAAAACAAAAGAACTAGTTACAGCTTTCTGCTCCAGCCCTATGAAGCATCTAAATTAAAATACAAGTAACCACCTGTCTAGCAGCAAAGAGCAGGGGTTCTATAGCAAAATACACAGCTTGCACAACAAATATCAGGACCACAAGCTAAAATCAGAGTCTATACAAAAACTAAGCTGTTGAGCTGGCAGGAGTTTGTTTTCAAATATCCTCTTGTTCCTCTCGTTCCATAGGTGGTAAAGGCATGAGACCAAGAGGGGGAAAATACGTTTGTTCCTCCTAGCTTGCCAGATGAAGAGCAGCTGTTTCAGATGTCTCAAGTCGCTGGGGGCAGGAAGATGCAAAGCTTGGTAAACTTGCTGAGAATAGGGGCATGCAATGAACAAGTGGTGCACTGTCTCTTGTTGCTGATGGCAGAAACAACAAGATGAGGAGGAGATGGAGATGCCAAGATGGTGCAGCCTGTCAGCTGAAGATAACCTGCCCAGTGCTAGTCTCCAAAGGAAGAAAGAGTGCTTGGGAAGGATCTTCTTGCTCCAAATGGTCTTTGCAAATGCTGTTGTTGTCCTCTGGCCTAACAGAAAATTGTAGGCCCTAGAAACCTGGAATTTCCCTTTTGGATTGAGGCAGAGGGGGAGGAAGTCTATGACTGTAGTCTTCAAGTTCATGAGCACTGTCCATGCATTGCTGCAGTGAGAAGGAGAGATGGCTGACTTGAGGGTTTTGCCTTTTAAATAAAACTCTTGCACCCATTTGACCCACAGGTTCTCCTGATCACTCTGAATATTCCAAAGCTGCCTACACAACAAAGCCTGGCCCCATAAGGATGGATCTCTTAACCCTGCACCACCATAGTCCCTAGTGAGGCACAATGTTTCCCAAGCCACAGGATAAAGGCCTTTTCCATCTGTGATCCCCCAGAGATAATCCCTACAGATAGATTTGATGTCATCATAGATGGAAACTGGTAGTTTAAAAGCACTGATCCAGTAACACGTGATGCTGAACAAGACTGTATTTATAAGCTCCAACTTGCCAGCGTAGGATAGAGTTTTCCCTCTCCATTTGATCAATTTGGTTCTGAGCTTAGCAAGCAGTTGTTGACAGTCTGCTGAGTTCCATTTCAGGCCAGATAAAGGGAGGCCTAAATAAGAAACAGGAAGATATCCCCTCTGAATTTCCATTGAGGAGAGAAGAGAGTCAACCTCAGGAGCATCCATCCTAGAGAGAAATACCTGGGATTTTGCTGTATTGATAGATAGTCCTGAAACAGCTTTGAATTCAGTCAGAACAGTTAAAATCCCCTGGATAGATTTATGGTTTGCCTTGGAGAAGATGAGAAGATCATCAGCAAAAAGTAAGCATTGCAGTTTCAGTGGCCTACACTTAGTGTGATAGTCGATCAGTTTCTTCTTGAAAGCCAGAGACAACAATCTAGAAAAATACTCCATGGAAAGGACAAATAAGAGGGGAGAGAGTGGATCACCTTGCTTCACCCCCCTCCTTGCTGGAAAATGATCGGTGTAGCCTCCATTTAGTGACAAACTGAATGAGGCACTCTCTAGGCATGTCCTGATCCAATTGATGAATGTTGTAGGGAATTTGAAAGCCGCTAAGAGGTCAAGCAAAAAGGACCACTCCAAGTTGTCAAAGGCCTTTTGGATATCTACTTTGAAGAAGCAGCTCTTCATGCTGGCATACTTCCAATTGTAAGAGAGGAGGAGTTCCTGAGTAAGCTGGATGTTATGTGAGATGAGTCTACCTTTGATGAATGCCCCCTGGTTTAAACCGATTACAGAAGGAAGAACTCTGGCCAGTCTAGAACAAAGGACCTTGGCTATGATTTTGTATAGTACTGAGCAGCAGGATATTGGCCTGAAATCGGATGCAGTTTGAGGATTCTCCTTCTTAGGCAGCAGTGTGATTACAGTTTTATTAAACTGTTGTGGAAGCTTGCCCCCCACAAAGAAATCTTGAATGGCCTGAACCACACCAGGGCCAATGATATGCCATGTTTGTTTGAAGAAATGGCTGGAGTAGCCATCATAACCAGGACTTTTACTATCAGGTATGGCATTTAATGCAGCTTGGATTTCATCTGCAGTGATAGGTTTGATCAAGATCAACTGGTGATGGTGAGTGAGCACAGGGCCTTGGGAGATAACTTCTGGAGTGATCTGACTGGGGGGTGGTATGCTTCTGCCTAGTTGACTAGAGAAGAATTCAACTAGGTGGCTCTCTATCAGTGCTGGGGATTCCAGGAGGATGTTGTCCTTGTATAAACACAGAATATGGTTTTTGAATTGTCTGGCTTTAAGATAGTCATAAAAGACTTGTGTAGGTCTGTCTCCCTTCAATAACCAGGTGGCTTTTGTTCTCTGCCTGAGGAATTGTGCTTCAGCCTCAAAGATACCAGCAGCCTGTGATCTTATTCTCTTTTCATGTTGTTGCAGTGGCTCATTCAGGGGGTCAGAATGAAGTGCTGTCTGTGCCTGTAGAAGTTCCTCAGAAATGAGAAGTGACCTCTTTTGGATGTCACTGAACTCCTTTTTGTTTAGTGCCAGCAAGGGTGTTTGAAGACAGGAGAGGTTATAGTAGAGGTCCATGAGAGAGGATACTGGATTGGCCTTCCACAGTGTCTCTATAATGGGCAAGAATTTAGGGGATAGGCTCCACATATTGTAGAACTTAAAGGGCTTTCTCACTTGTTGCCTTTGAGTGGAAAGCTGTAGTAGGAGAGGGGTATGATCAGACTGCCCTTCCATTAGTATCTTGCACTTAGAATCATGTAGCTGTTCCAGCCATTTTTGGTTCACAAGAGCTCTATCTATCTTACTGAATATCCTCTTGGATGCATTCTGCCTGTTGCTCCAAGTGAATGAGGGGCCAAAAGTTTTCATTTCAGTCAAATCCAGTGACTCCACACAGTCCTTAAAATCTTCAATCTCATCTGGCTTTACAGGAGTACCACCAATTCTATTAGTGAAGGAGAGGGGGGAGTTGAAATCACCAACTATAAGCCAAGGACTGTCCTGGATTGATAGCCTTTTTAGTTCACTCCACATAGGCAACCTCAATTTTGTCTCATTTTCCCCATAGGTGAAAGTAATGTAGCTTAGAATGTTCAAGGATTTGTGAAGGCAGGAGATATGGATCCACTGCTCCCCCATTGATAATACTTTGACATCCAAAAGATCGTGTCTCCAACCTAGCATGATTCTACCACAATCATTGCAAGAGTTATTTGTGCGGAACTGCCATCCCAGGCCAATTCCATCCCAAACTTTATTTTCATTCTTCCCTCTGACTTTAGTCTCTACCATACATAGAAGTCCTACTTTATTTACAAAACACAGCTGCTGCACTTGTTTCTGTCTAATGCTACCATTTACACCTCTAACATTCCAGACAAGGATGTTTGTATCTAACATATAGGATCAGGGGGGTTGTCCATAGAGCCAAATTGCAAGGCTCTGAAAGAACTAGAGGTAGCAGTAGAGCTTGGAGAATGTACCTGGTGAGGAGATAGGACCAGATGTGGAGGATCTGTCTCAGATTCAGGTGGTTGCATTGGTGACTTTGCTTTGTGTACTGAAACCGAGGTGAGGACTGGTGACAATGCCCTTGGAGTAGTGTTCTGAGGAAGGTGTTCTGGAGCTGGATCAACTGGTTTAGCTGGTTTAGGTCTATACACCTTCTCAGGGGGCCTATAATATTGGTTAGGTCTCTGAGCATTGTTCCTTGATGGAGCAGGTTCAGGATGTAGTTTTTTACAGGTTTTGACTTCATGCCCCAACATCTTACAGTGTGTGCATTGAATTGGCTTCCATTCAAACTCAACTGCCTGTTTCTGAACTACATCACATTCATCAATGAATTCAACCTGTGTAGGCAGTTCTTTCATAATTTCCACTTCAATTTTCACCCTAGCATAAGACAACCTATCCCTGTTGTGAGTGGCAGTGTCAACCATTAAAGGCCTTCCCATGGGGCTCAATATTCTACTCAAGATTTCTGGGGTCCAATACACAGGATTCAACCCTGGTAGCTGTATCCATACAGGGACTTTTGAGGGGGTTATATTCTGAAAGTTCTTTGTCCAAGGGAGTACTAGGACAGGCTTGTTCTCAAACATTAGTACACCTCTAGCAAGAATAAGGTCTCTAGCAGAAATGTCTCTGAATTTAACCATGAAAACACCTGGGGAGATAGACCATACCTTTAGTATAGGAAATTGCCGCCATACCTTCCTAAAGAAACCATCCATGACATGTAGAGGAGGGTGATTGCCAAGCACACTGCAAATCAGAGTGGTATTCCACTGTTGGGAGCTTTCCTCAACACAGCTCTTTGGAATCTTGCCCATCTTCACACCATCAACCTCATCTGGGGTATAAAACTGCATCCCATGTGTTCTCTCCTTGAACAAATCAGACCATGAGGGCCTTGTTGGGTTTTCTCCATCTGTAGGTGGGGCTTGCTCTTCAGCTAAATGGGGGTTCTGTAGGTGGTGGGTCGAAGGAGGAGTAGTAACGATCTGTTTGGTGGGTTTTGGAGGGGGGGTTGAGCATTCCCCTTCCTCCTCTTGCTGCATCTGACCAAGATCCGGAGTTTCAGTAACCAACTTGTCCGATTTCTTCTCGCTTTCATTGTTCCCTATTGCCAAGAGTTCTTCTCTTTTCTCCAAAGAGAGCTTCTGGAAAGCATCTCGGATGGACTGAACCCTCTTCTTCCTAGCTGAGCTTCCCATAGCAAAGAACTAAAAGCTAGCTGAGTCGAGAAGGTTGCAGAGCATTTCGAGAAGGTTATCAAAATCTTTACTGACATCTAATTGCAAAATACAGAAAGGCCATATACTTTCATTCTTGTATCTGTGAAGCAATTCTTGTGCCAGCAGGAGGTTATGTGCAATATACCTTCCTCGAATAAATGCACTTTGATTCACACTTATTATGGATGGTAAAATTTCCCTTAACAGAGCACATATGATTTTATTTATCATTTTGTAAATATCAGAGCAAGAAGCAATATGTCTAAAATCATATGCTACTTGTGGTTGTGGCCCTTTGGGCAGAAGAGTTTCACAACATTGCTCAATGTTTTAGGAATTTCATCTCCCTTGAAAAATCCTTTCACTGCTTCAGTAAGATCTCCCACAGTTGTGGAATCCATCTTTTCGATCACTCTTTGTAGCATGAATTCTTTTCGGAGCCCTCAAAATATCTGAATTTGTAATAGGCTTGATGAGTTTGGCCTTTTGTTGGATAGTCAAGGTGCTCCCATACTGTAAAATTCCCTCGTCTGATTTCTCAGTTTTAACTGTACATCCCAGTTGTTTTGTGAAATGCTCAACCAATTGCACTTCTATATCATCTGTGCAGTCATCATTTTTTCCCCAACCTTCAAAGATGGAATTTGATTCCTGCACTGTCTAGTTTTCATGACATCATAAAATAGCTTAGGGGGCATATCTTCTACATCTATCCATTGTATATTTTAAAAAATTTTGTTGTAAAAATATGTATATTCAGCTTCTTGTAATAATTCTATTTCTTTTTAGATTCTGCTTTCATTCTCCTGCAGTTTTTACATTTAGCTGATCATCATTCAACCTTGATTCTGCTTCTATCCATACTTCTTTACATTTATCAACCCTTTATCATATTTCTCCAAACTCCCTTCTATTCAACCTGGTTAAAAGCTTTTCCAAGTTTCTAAGTATTATGCATGTGTCAGACAGTGTTCTATTGTTCCCGATCTTCCATATTTGTGATACAGTACTCTTAAATACTTGTGAAATTGCAAATAAACTATAATATCTGAATGGCTTTATCATTTCCTAATCTCTCATTTAAATCTATAATCAATGGCATGTGGCCAGAGATTGGATCATCCTTCACTTCACAGTAAACTCCCTTAATACTCTCTAACTAGTCTTGGTTTACCACTACTCTGTCAATCTTACTTAAGATTCTCTTAGCTCCTGTTCTCCTATTGCACCATGTATACGACAATCCTATGGTCTTAATTTCCACTGTTTCTAGTTCGTGGATCACATTTCTATAATTCTTTTCTCTCTCTCTTTTATTGGTAGCCTTCCAGCCTATCGTTCAATTCTGAAGGTGAATTGAAATCACCTATGAACATCCATGGTCTGTTTCTCTTTCCTTTTTTTTTCTAGATAATCCCACGACGATTCTCTTTTAAGAGCAGTATTAAGCCATATACAAATGTGCAATAACATTTCTGACTGTTTTTTTAATCAGACAATCCAAGTCCATCTATTGTTCTCCTTATTCCATCACACTAACTTCCATTACACTTTCATCTCGGGGCTACCCATATTCTTCCTCCAACTATTATATCACCATTTGTTACAATGATTCTAGTCTAAACTCGCCTTTTTCTATACTTCTTCTTGTTTTTCTATTTTGATTTTTGTTTCTAGAAGTCCCATCATACTAATTCCATCCCGCAAGAAGAACTTCATCACCAAGCTATGCTTACTACCTTTATTTTATCCCTTAATGTTCCAGCTCAGCAAATTGCTAACCATCAGGAGGATCTGTTACCTTTTAGGTGCTCTTTTTCCGCAACGTTTACCTTATGCAAGTCTAGATTCTCCTAATTTATCCTCCATCTCTGACTTCTGGCATTTGAAATTTATCCCCTTTCCTGATTTCAAGCTGTATTTTTAATAATTTCTTCTCTGTCCTTTCCAAGGCGATCATCCGCTCGCGCTCAGCGGCCCATACCAGCCCACACCCAGGCCATCGTATGAGAGGTAAATCACAGTAGCCCAACACCAGGACCCATGGGCTTGGCATTGCCTCGGTGCGCACAAGGGAGCCTTGCAAAGCAAGAACTCCCCACACTGCCGCTGCCGAGGATCGAACCTGGGTTTATTGGCTTTCCCACCCATGTCCCAACCACTGGGGTACACCCGTGGGTGTCTTCTCTGTCCTTTCCATTCTTTCCCATTACTGCTTCTTCCTTTTTCTCATGTGTAGCATGTACCCTCACTTGTATATAAAATTTTAAGCCCTCTCTTATACTTTATGCATTTCCAACTGATGTGTTCAACTCATATCTTATTTTTAGTGCATTGGACGTCTAAATTTTGTAATAGATTAGGGATTTAATTTGAAGGAAATTGACATTTTATCAATTAAAGGGTTATGATGATATCACATGTTTTATGTTATGATTTTTTATAAAGTGTTTTGAAACTCATATTGAAGATTTCTATTGAAGAGTTCGGGTTTGAAGAGTTCGGGATTGAAGAGGCGAGATGATTTTGAAGTAAAGGCCAATTATTCTGGAAATCGGTAGAAGCAGGGAAGTGCATGCTTCTCGGACTGTGACATATATCGCGGTTTACGAAGATGGGCCATCAACCCTCTCGTTTTCCTTTTCTTATTATTTTTTGGGAACATACTCTCTCTCTCTTCCATTTACTCACCCATGAACTACTCTCTTAAAAAACCCTAGCTTTCATTTACTCATTGTCATTAGTACTATGTTTACAATGGATTTTTGCTCATTTGTTATGGGTTTCATTTATCTAGGGTAATTATACTCTAGGGAGAAATTGGTAAGCATTTCTAGTATGAATTTGTGAGATATGATTTATTCTATTTTCTGCCATGATTATTAATCAAGTTTTATGCTTTGTTTGTGATTAATGCATGATTTAGACTAGGATGTACAACTAGTTGATGATTGTGAGTTGATTATTTGCTTGATTTTTGGTCACACTAGTTTATCTCTTTGTCGATGTGATTATCGTTGGTTAATGTTAGATTTATAATTGGGTGTGACAGGTAATTATGATTATTGATTGATGAAATTTCTAAGGTTTATGATGAATTTGGATGGGTTTTGTCTTATTAATATAGAAGTAGCACACTAATGACACCTAGAATGAAGACCGATTCTGGTAGTCGTTATTTGGAAACATGATTGTTCTATCCTGATGTTTCTCGATTGTAGGACATTGTGTTAGTTGTATTGGGTCTCCATGTTTATTGCTATTCTTGGGGTATTTTATGACACAGATCGCCTAGAGTAACTTGAGGGTATTGTGTTGTGCTTCATTTTGTGTGCATTAACCGTTGCATCCGACATAGTTTTTGGTATGTTTTGTATGGAGGATTGCAAGTATTAGTTGAGTTTACGCGACAAGGAGTTTAGACAGCAATGTTTAGTTTTATCGTGTAAAACCTGCATTTTGTAGACTAAATTAGTACTAATAGACATTGACCCACCTCGACCCGGGGTCGTTAATATAATCACAGCAGCGCAATCAATTAACCCGAACCAAGGTACTGGCCCCGTGGGATGGTCAAAGATAAGATTTATATTCTGCACCCATTCTTGCTTCTAATGCTGCCAAAGGGTAGTAAGTGGCAAGCCATGGGTTTGTCCACAGAGATGCTAGGGTTCAAGTAAAAGTCAAAACACAGTCTCGTGCGGGTCGTCAATCGGCACGAGTGAAAGGTATAACTACTAATGTAAACATAAAAACTAGGGAGGTTGGTATTTTCAATAATCAACTAAAAGTATGAAATAAACAAACAAGTAAACTATTTATACTAGGCACTTGAGACTAATTTAGCAACATGGTAGTTCTAATGCTTTAATCCTCAATTCATTTACATATAGACATACAAAGACCTATCAATATGTTCACAACACGTGGTATGGCCGATTGCATACACTTCCCCATCCCTATCACGGTGGGTGCGCTTTTAACCCTCTATCGACACCACCATCGTAATTGGGGGAGTACAACAAGGTACGACCGTTCCTGTGGTTCTGTATTTTCCCCGTGTTATTACGTCTCGAGCTTCCACCACAAATGCACTAATTCCCGGTGGCTATCTATACACGAAGCCTTAGGTTCATAGGCACCTTATCTGTGATACTAGGGTTTCAACACAACACCTAGCTTGATACTATCAATTATTTCTACCTTTTAACCTATTAGAAAATGGTTAAGTAATCAGCTAAGAATGGTGCGATGATATGCATATTAGGGTTAAATCGAATCTCCCTTGCACACACTCATGTAGAATTGTTCCTCTCCACCTATTCAAACATCCAGGTTTCTCTTCCCAAGGATGCATCAATAAGTGCACCATACATGAACATAGCCCAAAGTGTGTGCTCATATATGGTGTAGTGTTCATGCATTTATCACATTCAAGAAAAATCACAATAATATCATAAACACAAAGATAGGTGGAATTTAAGGAGTCTCATAAAGCATCAAAAGCTACATATGTGCCAAATATGTCCCAAGCTTAAAATCTACTCTAGAAAGGTTAGATCCATGCAAAATATTGGGTTGGATGCCATGTATATAAGAATAAGATCAAAAGAAAAAGAAATTACAAAGATAAAAGAGAAGGAGAAGGAAGGAGAAGAAGAGCTCTCATATTTCTTCTCTCTAACTAGAGAGAGAAAACTAATCTACATTATGACTAGATCTATTCTACTTAGGGTTTAGTAGAATACTAAGTCTCCTATATATAGTAGCGGGATATTGGGCCTAAAGATAGGACCAAAATAGGCCAAACATAGCAAATCCCTAGTCACCCTTTCCCTCTAGCCGATAAACCTTTCTAGAATAAACTTCTCAAATCCGTGAACCTTATGGAGAAAAATTATAGTGTGTTGGATAGAGCTCAGAAACAAAAATATTTTGATATATGGTAGAGGGATATTAGATGAAACTTGAGAGAGTTATGGAAAAAATGGTCAGCCACCAAGGTTTCACGGACCGACATGGATACCATGGTCCGTGAACATTCAGTCACAGGGTGCTAGATCTAGCATGGTCTGTGAACATTCATTTGCGGACCGTGGAATCTGGCGCGGTCCATGAAGCTTGCCTTATGCCACGGCCCATTGTGGTTTTCATGGCCCGCAACCAGCATGTGGGTCTTTGCTCAGAAATTCTCACGGTCTGTGAAGGTTTTCACGGATCGGCTTCATACTTAGCCAAAATCTTCACATCTTCATCTCCATGCTTCATGACCCGACTCTTTTGTCACAGCCCGATGCTGATTCCTCTTGAATGCTCGTTCCAGCCTTCACAGATTCTCTTGTGTCCCTCATGCAGTGCGGACCGTAGGCATTCTCATGGGCCGCTGGTGCTTCGTGTAGTGTGGCCTGTCATGGGCCGCTGGTCCTTCATCGGCTAAACTTTGTTTGCTTGCCACATGTTAACCTTTAGTCCAAATTGAGTCTTCTGGTAGTTGATTTTATAGTAATCGAGAAGACAAATCCAATGGAACTATTCTTGAAGGCTAATTCTTCCTGGATCATTCTTGGACTAAGGAAACACTCCTCGGACCACAATTTATCATTTTCACCTTTGGCTGTCCTGAACTTCAAAGCCCCCTATCTTTGGCTGCAATCTACTTCTACCACACATTGATGTTCGTGGCCTTCATTTCTACCATTCTAATATGAATGGAATTTTCCTCTTCTACCTCTTTGCGAATGACCTTCAATCTTCTACCACCCTTGCGAATGGCCTTCACATAGAATGTAACCAAAAAGTACCCACAGGCGACCTAATAAAGATGATCACAAGGAAGATCAAGGAGCTCGTGGATACAAGATATCCATTAGTACCAATTAAGTCTACAAAATGTAGGATTTGGACAAGAAAACCAAACATGGCCATCGAAATCCCTTGTCACGTAAACTCAACTATTATTAAAAATCCACAAACTAAAACTAACAAAATACTATGCCAAATGCAACGGTTAACACATGCAAAATGAAGCAGAACAGAAAACTTGTATCCACGGCTCTTAGATCTTCCATTTGATCATCTTTAGTGGGTCACCTGTGGGTACTTTTTGGTTACATTCTATGTGAATGCCGTTCGTAAGGGAGGTAGAAGATATTGAAGGCCATTCGCAAGGATCGTAGAAGAGATCGATGGTCATTGACCTTTAGAATGGTAGTAGACGAAGGCCACAAACATCAATGCATAGTATAAGGAGATTGGAGTCAAAGATAGGCGGCGACGAAGATCAAAGTGGCCAATAAAGAAACAGGGAATCGTGGTCCAATGAGTTGTGCCAATGTCTGAGAACAATCCAAGAAGTATTATCCCTTAAGGCTAATTCCATTGGATTTTTCTTCTTGAGCACTACAGAATCGACTACTAGAATTCAAAAAACAAGTTCAGCCAGCCAAGGTACCACGGGTTAATGCAGGCCATTCATTTCCAGGAACCAATAGCCTACGTAAGAGGAGACGCCCCATGCCAACAGTTTGAGCGCATGTAAATGGGGTTACCCGCACTATACCCTACGGTCCATGCAACTCAAGTTTAAGAAATTTTTCATACCGACTAAGTCTGGGTGAAGACTGTCCCATTTATGATGGCCCGCGCCATTCCAAGTTAAAGATGCCTGTAACAATTGTCGGCATGTGCCACAGTCTATGTCCCACACCAAACTTTTGAGCAAGCCGTGCTTTCTGACCAATGCTCGCACCATAGCCCACGGTCTGTGCCAAACTTCTGAGCAAACTATTCTTCCTGACCATGGCCTATGCCATATCCCACAGTCCGTGCCAAAGCCTCGCGCCATATCAAGTGCCCTGAACCTATGAAGAACCACAGACCTCACATGATTATGCATCCCATGACAAGTAATTGGCATGGACCATGCCATCTGCTACGCGCCAGGTGGCGGCTAAATTACGGTTTTAGCATTTTTGGCCTATTTTGGGCCTCATTTTAGGCCCAATCCCCTTCTCTTATGTATATATGATGTTAGTCTACTAGTTTAAGCATATAGAAAGTAGCTTAGTTCATTAGGAGAGCATTTTTAAAGAGAAAATTACTCTCTCCTTTTCGTTTCTTTTCTTTTCTTTTTGTGTTCATCATGGATGTGGAATTCAAATCTATATTTAAATTCAATGTCTGTGGAGTAGTTTCCATAGCTTGGGGATAATTGTAGTGCATGATTTAATCTGTATGTGTTTGTGAGATTCATTAGATTCATCCTATTATATGTGTTTATGATATTATTATGATTCTTCTTGAATGTTCTAAATGCATGAATATTACACCACAAACCAGCACACACTTTGGACTGTATTCATGTATGGTGCATTTATTAATGCCACATTGAGAAAGAAACATGGATGTTAGAATGGGTAAGGGAGTACGTTGCGTCTGCGTAGGTGTGTGCACGGGAGACCCGAGTAATACCCTGACATTTTTGCCATGCCACTAGTCTTAGTTGATTACGTAAATTTTTTCGAT
This sequence comes from Rubia yunnanensis, assembly GCA_037428765.1. Lineage (NCBI taxonomy): Eukaryota > Viridiplantae > Streptophyta > Magnoliopsida > Gentianales > Rubiaceae > Rubia > Rubia yunnanensis. The sequence continues at coordinate 48,615,849 of CM075068.1, read as the reverse complement.
AGGTTGCGGGTAGAGATAGTGAAAAAGTAGTAAACTAGGGTGTGAGAGATCCTAGATCGTAGATTAGGTGCCAATGACCCTTGGGCCTAGTTGATAGGACTTGGGAGAAGTTGTGAATTTGTGGTGGAAGCTCGGGATGTAATCGCACGTGGGAGAAACAAACATACAACAATGGTTGGACCTTGGTTTACTCCCCTAATTATGATGGCAGCACCGATGGAGGGTTACAAGTGCACTCGACTTGATAGGAATGAGGAAGTGTATTCCACAGCCACACCACGTTTTGTTAACACAATATTAGGTTTCTTAGTAAATCTTGCATGTGAATGAATCGAGGATTGAAACATTAGATTAATCATGTTGCGCAATGACTCCCCAAGTGCTTAGCTTTATTAGATTACTTACCTTTTACTTTATGCTTTGTAGTTAATCTGAAAATCCAAAATGCCCCCCTTTTGTTTGCATTTACTAGCTATTCCTTTCCCTTGTATGGATTGATGACCCATACGAGGTTGTGTTTTTAGTTAATACTTGAGCCTTAGCATCTATGTGGACAAACCCGGGTCTGGCCGCTAATTACCCGCTGGGTAGCATAGAAGTGAGAACGGGTGTAGAATATAAATTTTTTCTTTGACCTTATGAGCCTCTACTCGGGTTAATTAGCTACAATTAATTACCCCAAGTAGAGGCAGGTCAAATTTTGGCACCATTGTCGGGGATGCTATCCAGCTCAAGTACTGATTAGCACAACTTGTTAGTTTAATTAGTTAGTAATTGCTTTTGTTTTTTTTAGTTTATTCATTTGTGGAGCTATTTTGTAGCTGGAAATTACTGATGTGGCAGGATACCACTCAGTAGATGAAACTATGTAGGGTGTGTCATTTTGACCACCCTATAGAGTGTTGCCCGTGGTTAAGCAACTATGGGAGAGATATGGAGCTTCCAGCTCATAAAGATCAATGGGAGTGAGAGTGGTGCACATACCACTGCTCACCTAAATTGATCTCTAACCCAAGTCTCTAGGTAAGGAAATACTTGAGGCTCTAACTAATTTTGTAAAAACTAGTGAAACTCTGCAAAATCAAGTATTTTCTTGTATAAAAAATTGTGGGGTTCCAATATCTTCTGGTGTTGATAGGATAGGTGGAAAGGTGAATGAACTAATAGGTATGGTGAACCAGTTGATGGTAAGGCTTAAGCTCACAGAAGAGGGAACACCTCCACCAATATGTTCGGGACAATAAAAAAAGAGAGCCATGTGTGACGTTTGATCACAATGAGTTAGTCATATCTCATTTAACACCATAGAGGTATTGCATGAATTTAGAGCATTATTAAAGAAAATGGGTGACTCTGAATATGAATTTGAACATGAATCGATTGGTCAAAATGTGAAGTGTCATTCCCCTTTGTTTGATATATATGATGATATTATGCAAGACATTTTCGATATAAACAAAGGGTTAGATCTAGAGGATAAATCCTTAAGGGATGTAATTGTTAATAACGTAGAAGCTAACCTAGTAGGGAGTGTGAAGGAGGTTGATCCTCAAGGTGAGAATAGTGTGAAACCCTAACCCAAAAACTTAGATGAGCTAGTTCTACTAGAAACCAAGCCTTCAATAGAGGAACCACCGGAAATTGAACTTAAGCCTTTACCTGAACACTTGAAGTATGCCTTCCTAGGTGAAAATGAAACCTTTCATGTTATTATCTTGAATAGGTTGGCAATTGACCAAGAAGGTAAATTGCTCGACGCCCTTAAAAAATTCAAAGGAGCAATAAAATGGACTTTGGCCAACACTAAAGGGATTAGTCCTTCAACTTGCATGCATCGTACTCTATTAGAGGAGGGTGCAGGACCCGTACACTAACCTCAAAGGCGACAAAACCCACCTATGATGGAAGTAGTAAAAGGTGAAGTACTTAAACTACTTAAGGCTGGGCTAATATTTCCTATCTCTGATAGTACTTGGGTGAGTCCAACCTAAGTGGTTCCAAAGAAAAGTGGGGTTACCGTAGTGAAGAATAAGGATGGGGACTTGGTGCCCACCCGTATTCAAAATGGACGGTGAGTGTGCATTAATTACCGCCGCCTAAACGTGGTGAATCGGAAAGACCATTTCCCCTTACCCTTTATCAACTAAATGCTTGAAAGGGTGGCTGGTTATGCATACTATTGTTTCCTTGATGGCTCTTGTAGATACTTCCAGATAGCCATCGATCCAGAGGACCAGGAGAAGACCATATTCACTTGCCCCTTTGACACCTTTGCTTATAGGTGTATGCCTTTTGGTCTCTGTAATGCTCCAGGCACTTTTTAGAGGTGAATGGTTAGTATATTCTCATAATTTATTGAGAAATTCATCGAGGTCTTTAAGGATGATTTTACCATCCACGTGGATTCTTTTGATTCATGTCTACATCATTTAGCACAGGTGCTAGAGCAATGTATAGACACGAACCTCATGCTAATTTATGAGAAATGCCATTTCATAGTGGAAAAAGGTAGAGTGATAGGACATGTTGTGTTAGCTCAAGGGTTAGAAGTTGATAAAGCCAAAGTAGATGCAATCAAATCCCTAACTTACCCCACCAATGTCAAGGATGTTAGATCATTCTTAGGTCACGCCGGTTTTTACCATCGCTTCATTAAGGATTTCTCCAAAGTATCCTCACCTTCTTGCAAACTGCTGCAGAAAGATGTCGATTTTATCGTCACTAAAGAGTGTAAAAAGGCTTTTGACACTCTGAAAAACATGCTAGTGACTGCCCCAATCATCCAACCTCCATACTGGTCTCTTCTCTTCGAGATCATGTGCGATGCAAGTGATCATGCTACAGTGGTTGTTCTAGGAAAAAGGATTGGTAGAGCTCCACACGTCGTATACTATGTATCAACAACTCTTAACGATGCTCAGATAAACTACTCTATTACTCAGAAGGAGTTGCTAGCTATAGTCTTTGCCCAAGAGAAGTTTCTTCAATACCTCTTAGGAACCAAGGTTATAGTATACACTGACCATGCAGTACTTCATTATCTAATGATGAAAAAGGAAGCTAAGCCGAGGCTCATTAGGTGGATACTTCTCTTAAGTGAGTTTGACCTGGAGGTAAGGGATAAGAAGGGCACTGAAAATGCAGTAGTAGACCACCTGAGTAGACTTCCAGTTCTCAAGAACCCAGAACCAGCCGAGGAAAAAGCAAGGTTGGAACCTATTCAGGAAGAATTCCCCGATGAGCAATTATTTGGGATAACAACTAGCCAGCCATGGTATGCTAACATAGTGAACTTCCTCACCACTGGAGAGTTCCCTCCATCTTTTGACAAGTCATGAAAGGAGAGATTGATGAATTCAGAAAAGGAATATGTCTGGGATGACCTCTACCTGTGGAAGCATTATTCTGATCAAGAAATTAGAAGATGTGTTCCTAATGATGAAATAGGTCGTGCCCTTAAGATGTGTCATTCGTCCCAAGTCTGGGGATATTTTAGGTATAAAAGAACCATAAAGAAGGTAATAGATTGTGGTTTGTATTGCCCCACTATACTGTTTGATGTAAAAAAAATTGTGTCATCATGTGATCAATGCCAAAGGATCGGGAACATCTCTTCAAAAAATGATACGCCCAAGCCTTTTCGATGCCCGTCGAGATATTTGACATATGAGGCATAGATTTCATGGGTCCATTTCCAAGGTCCGATGTGAAGTATTACATATTAGTGCTATTGGACTACATGTCCAAGTGGGTAGAAACTAAAGCCACGAAGAAGAAGGATGCAACAACCGTGGTTAGCTTCCTCAAGTCCAATATTTTCTCACGGTTTGGTGTACCCCGAATCCTAGTCAGTGATAGAGGAACCCACTTCTGCAACAAGGTTATGGAGTTATTTCTTGAAAAATATGGAGTAACCCATAAGACTTCCACTACTTACCACCCACAAACCAATAGCCAAGCAAAAATATCCAATCGAGAAATCAAAACTATCCTTGAAAAGATAGTGAATACCTCTAGGAAGGATTGGATCCATCAACTAGATGATGCCCATTTGGCCTACCGCATTGCTTACAAGAATCCAATTGGCATGTCACCTTTTCGCATCCTCTACTGTAAAAGAGGCCACCTCTCGGTTGAACTTGAGTTCAAGACACATTGGGCCGTTAAATGCCTTGACTTAGACTTGAGTAAAGCCGGGAAGCATAGGAAGTTGCAATTGTTAGAAATTGAAGAACTTAGGAAAAAATCCTATGATACCACATTGATCTATAAGGAGAGAACAAAGGCCGTACATGATGAGAGTATCGTAAATAAGGATTTCTTTGTGGGACAAAGAGTTCTCCTTTACCAATCTAGGCTACGTATCCTTCCTTGTAAGTTAAGATCAAAGTGGGAAGGGCCGTATGAGGTGACTAATGTGTATGATCACGGTGCAATAGAGGTCAAGAATGAGAAAGATAACACAAAGTTGGTGGTTAATGGGCAAAGATTGAAACCTTTCTTTGATTGGGGAACTATGGGAGCTGGCAAGGAGGGTGACCCCCTCCTTGGTGAAAAAAGTATGTGACCAACTTGATTTCAATAAGTTGTGAGGATGAAAATAAATATACGTTGTTTCTTTTTTTTTTTTGCTTTTATGTTTTTGAGTAGAGAGTAGATAGATTTGCATGTTTTTCAATGAGAATTTCTGAGATGAAACTCTTGATCAATTTGTAAATTTGATGCTTGTAAGTCGTGATTGTATTTGAATGGATTTAAATTTGATGGGTGACATAGTCTTTTGAAAAAGAGGGGAAAACTAAGGATTATGTCAAAATTTTGGCAATCTCGAGGCAAGACCTGAAACAGTCTATGCCAAGGGTTTAGGTTTATACCAGGAGCTTGGTGTGAGGGGATGCCTCGTGCCATCATGTTTGGCAAGAGGGATGTTTCGTGCCAGGAGGTTTGGCACAATGCTTTGGTCCACGCCAAACATCTTCTGCGCCGATTTCCAGTTTTCCATTGCCAAATTATTCCAAAAAGGCACATTTTCAAAAAATCACAATTTCTAAATCAAAAATGCATTTTTGGTTCAATTATTTTTTGAAACTCCCTAACTCCATAGGGTTTTTGATGCAAATAGTACTTCCTATATTCCTAAGAATTAATTTATTTGTACTATTGTCCCCTAATATGCAAATTTGATAATTCCTGCCTTAGCCTAATTGCACCTCTCTCACTTGTCACCTAGGCTGAAATTTCTAATCCCCTAGTACAATTCTTCACCTAATTCTATCACTTGACACATTCTTCTATCTCAAGAAACTCTCACTCTCACACACTCTTGGTGAAACTAAAAAAAAATGAAGCTTTTTTCCAAAGATTAGTAATTTTTGCTTCTTCTTGTGTGGGTCTTACAAATCCCAGACTCAAATTTTGGGTAACCTATTGAACTTTTTGTTCATGTGCTTTATTAACACAGTAGCGGTGTTGTGAAAAGCATGATTTTTTTAATGAGTGTGTGTTTTTGGGAAATGTGTTTGGATTTGTATGCATGATCTTGTGTTGAATAAAGTGTTGGGTGGATTGGTGTGCTATTATGCTTAAAAGATGTGATCTTCATGTGTTGTGTGATTTGGGAGAAAGTGAATATGGATTGCATAGTCCTATTAATGGGATGGAAACAACCTACATAGAATTATTTCTCCACCCAGAATTTCCCAAATTCCATCTTCTCCCTACAGTAAACGTGAAAATTCTGAGTTTGAGACCCATGATTTTGGTTGGAATGGAATTACGCTTGGGTTTTATGTTCTTGAATGAAGAGTTTTCAAGATAGCTATGGGTGGCATGGTTTGTTTGTTGGTGAAATACATAGGTCATACAGTCACACAAATGGCTTTAGCTAACTTAGGAAGATCAGGCATTGTTGAGGGGCATGAGATTGTTGTCTAAATGCTTGAGTGGTGGAGGCTTGTCGAGGAAGCACCCTCCAAGAAGCCTCCACCACTCATGCCCCTCAACCCAGGTGCTTCCTCGACAACAATCTCATGCCCCTTAAAATTGGTCTTGTTGTCTCCTGAGATCCTATCATCTACTTGCAAAATCTTCTTCTTTGGCTCACAAACCTCCTCCTTCTTCTAAACATTAGTGCACTCACATTCCTCGGATTGACCTCCAGTTGGGAAGGAAGTTTTCCAGACTCTTTGGCCTCAAGTCAGCTTAGTGAGGTGGCGAGTTGCCCAACTTGGATCTTGATATTTTTTATGCTCGAGAAGACCCTAGAGTCAAGATCTTTAATTCCATGCCTTGTTCTTTCCGCGACCACCTCATTCTTCTTTCCCAATCTTCCGATAGCTTCCAAAATTTCTTCTCCGTTCAATCTACTACCATTCTCCCGAATGACCTTCAATATCTTCAACCATTCTTGTGAATGATCTTTCTAAACAAAGATGATGAAAAGTACCCACGAGCGAACAACTGATGAGATCACAAAAGGAAGATCTAGGTCCATGTGGATACAAAGTGTCTATTAGTATCAATGAAGTCTACAAAACTCAGAATTTAGACAAGAAAACCAAACATGGGTGTCCAAACCTTTTATCGTGTAAAGCTAACTAAAACTAGTAATCCAATAAGTAAAACATGCCAATTATTATACCGAATGCATTGGTTAACATATGCAATGCGGTGCACATCAAGTAGGTACAATTAAGATAAGGATGACATTTTTGAAATTGCAAAATTTAGGGGACAAAAGTACCAATCTATTTAATCACAAGAGATGTTTGAAGTACTATTTACATTTTAAAAAATCCTAAGGAATAAGGAAATTTCAAAATTTATGAACCAAAAATGGATTTTTAGCTTAAATTTTGAAGTTTTCAAATATTTGCATTTTGGTTCAATAGACTGCTCAAATGAGGTGCCGACACGTGTACCCTCGTGCTGAGAGCACCCGCACGGACCCCCCCCCAACTCATGCTGAGGGTGTTTGGAATGAACCCACCTTGTTCTGAGGCATCCGGCTCGAGACCCCCCCTCATGCTGAGAGGCTGTGACACATTCCGTATTGCTTGGCATGGACTGTGCTGAGCTCTAGCACAAGGCCATCATTTTGATCCCCTGTTCCATTTTTTCCATTAAAAAAAATACATTTCTCACCCAACAACCCTTATTTCCACCCAAACTAAATTCCGAGACTCGAACTCAAATTTACAAATCAACAAGATTTTAATCTCAAAATCCTCATCACACACAAAAACATGAAATATCTATCCACTAAAAATCATGAAACCAAAGCAAGAAGAAAGAATATAATTTTTATTTTCGTCCTCTCGGATTATTTATTTTTCATGCATTTCAATTGAAACAACCTACCACTGGGTCTCCGGAATCACCATCGCCAACTCCAACCATGATTACATCATTGTGGAGAGGTTTCCACAACGTGTCACCTTTACCTTTAAGCGCCTTCTTTGTCGCAGAAGATGAATTATCACGCCTTGCTCATATTGAATCCTCATCCATTACATTGGTTTTAGGAGGAGGCCCATGGGGTTTTATGCCCTTGCCACTCTTCCCTAATCACTGTGTGTTAGCGACCATAGAAAAGCATTCTGACAAAGATATATCATCACTAGAATCGTTCAATGTAAAGGACTCATCATCAATACCATTATTGCAAAGGAAATAATCTAAGCATTCGTTCACATTTGTCATACAAGAAGTATCAAATTGATCATGCTCGTCAAACAAGATTACACCTTTGCATACAAAAGATGAGTTGGGTGAATCATGCTTAGATTTATAGATTTCAAACCCCACCTTATTAATGTCATCCTCTAGGTTTATTGTTCTCAAGTGGACATCAATCTTTGTCGTTGACGTTTTAAGGAATGGTCTCCCCAGTAGTATTGGTGGGGCATGTCCATTGTGCACCACGTCAAGGATGTAGAAGTCCGTTGGAAACACTAACTTGCCAACCCGAACCATCACGTCCTTCATTAACCCTCGAGAGCTAGCTGGGGAATGATCACCGAGTTGGATAATCACCATAGTGTCCCTAAGTTCATCTATATCTAGGAATTTATAAAGACTATATGGAATCACATTAATAGATAATCGTAAGTCAATCATGGAATTTTAAACTAACTTCCTACCTAAGGAGATATGAATAGAAAACAACCCGGGGTTATCGCATTTTTAGGCAAATTCTTATGGTTCAAAATGGAGAATCCCCCCACATTCAAGTGTCTTACCTTCCTAGTTGGTTTATTTTTATTTTTAGTGCATGAAACTTTCAGAAATTTAGCATATGATGGCTCATGTTCAATCAACTCTAGGATAGAAATGGTTACCTCAACCTTTTCAAAAACTCTCTGGATGTTTCCATTGTTTGTTGCCACCTTCATCTTCCCCCGTAGTTCACTTGGAAATGTTTATGGAAGGGTCACTCTCACCTCAGGTGGTGGAGGCATCTAGGAGGGTGCTTCCTCGACAACAATCTCATGCCCCTGAAAATTGGTCTTGTTGTCTTCCAAGATCCTATCAGCTCTTTGTAAAATCTCCTTCTTCAGCTCACAAACCTCCTTCCTGCTTCTCAACTTCAGTGCACTCGCATTCCTCAGATTGACCTCCAATTGGGAAGAAAGTTTGCCGGAGTGTTTGGCCTCAAGTCGGCTCACTGAGGTGGCGAGTTGCCCGACTTGGATCTTGAGATTTTTTATGGTCGAGAAGGCCCTAGAGTCAAAATCTTCAATTTCATTCCTTGTTCTTTCCACGAACACCTCATTCTTCTTTCCCAATCAGATGATAGCTTCCAAAATTTCTTCCAGGTTCAATCTATTATCATTCTTGCGAATGGCCTTCGATATCTTTAACCTTTCTTGCGAACAAGCTTCTAAACAAAGATGATGAAAAGTACCCACAAGCAAACTACTTATGAGATCACAAAGGAAGATCTAGGTGCACGTGGATATAAGGTGTCCATTAGTATTAACGAAGTCTACAAAACTCGTAATTTAGACAAGAAATCCAAACATGGCTGTCTAAACCCTTTGTCGTGTATACCTAACCAAAACTAGCAATCGAAAAAGAAAAACATGCCAATTATTATACCGAATGCATTGGTTAACGCATGCAATACGGTGTACATCAATAAGGTACCATTAAGATAAGGAGGACATTTTTGAAAAATTTAGGGAAAAGTACCAATCTATTTAAATCACAAGAGATGTTTAAAAAACTATTTACATAAAATAAATCTTGAGGAATAAGGGAATTTCAAAATTTATGAACCAAAAATGCATTTTTAGCTTAAAATTTGAATTTTTCAAAAATCTACATTTTGGTTCAATAAACCGCTCAAATAAGGTGCCGACACGTGTACCCTTGTGCTGAGGGTGTCTACAACGAACCCACCTTGTGCTGAGGCATCCGGCTCAAGATCACTCTCGTGCTGAGGGGCTGTGACACATTCCGTATCGCTTGGCACAGACCGTGTTGAGCTCTGGCACGAGGCTGTCATTTTGACCCCCTTTTCAATTTTATCCCTTTAAAAAAACATTTATCACCCAACAACCCTTATTTCCATCCAAACTAAATCCCAAGACTCGAACTCAAATTTACAAATCAACAAGATTTTCATCTGAAAATCCCCATCACACACAAAAACATGCAAAATCTATCCACTAAAAATCATGAAACCAAAGAAAGAAGAAACAACATATTTTTATTGTCGTCCTCAAGGCTTATTTATTTTTCATGCATTTCAATTGAAACAACCTACCACTAGGTCTCCGGAGTCGCCATCGGCAAATCTAACCACGATGAAATCATTGTGGAGAGGTCTCCACAATGTGTCACCCTTACCTTCCGCACGTTTGCATCATTTTTTGCCACCTTCGGCTTTGCCCTTAGTGCACTTGGAAATGGTGGTGGAAGGGTCACTCTTACATCAGGTGGTGGAGGCTTCTTTGAGGGTGCTTCTTCGGCAATAATCTCATACCTCTCAAAATTGGTCTTGTTGTCTTCCAAGATCCTATCATCTCCTCGTAAAATCTTCTTCTTTGGCTCACAAAACCTCATTCTTGCTTCTCAACTTTAGTGCACTCACATTACTCGAATTGACCTCCAGTTCGGAAGGAAGTTTACCGGGCTCTTTGGCCTCAAGTCGGCTCGCTGAGGATGACATTTTTTATAATGAAAATTTTAGGGGACAAAAGTACCAATCTATTTAATCACAAGAGATGTTTGAATTACTATTTACATTAAAGATAATCCTAAGGAATAAGGGAATTTTAAAATTTATGAACCGAAAAATCATTTTTAGCATAAAATTTTAAATTTTCAAAGATATGAATTTGGTTCAATAGACGGCTCAAATAGGGTGCCGACATGTGTACCCTCATGTTGAGAGCACCTGCATTGACCCCCCCTCGTGTTAAGGGTGTCTTGAATGAACCCACCTAGTGCTAAGGTATCCGACTCAAGACCCCCTCGTGGAGAGAGGTTGTGACACAATCAGTATCGCTTGTCATAGGCTGTATTGAGTTATGGCATAAGGCTGTCATTTTGACCCCCTTTTCTTTAGTTTTTTCCTTTTTTTCTCAAAAGTATTTGTCACCCAACAACCCTTATTTCCATCCAAACTAAATCACGAGACTCAAACTCAAATTTACAAATCAACAAGATTTTCATCTCAAAATCCTCATCACACACGAAAACATGCAAAATCTGTCCACTAAAAATATGAAACCAAAGCAAGAAGAAATAGCATATTTTTTATCATCGTTCTGATGGCTTATTTATTTTTCATGCATTCTAATTGAAACAACCTACCACTGGGTCTCCTGAGTTGCCATCGGCAACTTCAGCCACGATCACATCATTGTGGAGAGGTCTCCACAATGTGTCACCCTTACCTTTAAGCGCCTTGTTTGTCGTAGAAGATGAATTCTCGTGCCTTGCTCATGTTGAGTCCTCATCCATTACATTAGATTTAGGAGGAGGTCCATGGGGTTTTATACCCTCGCCACTCTTCCCTAATCGCTGCATATTAGTGAGCATAGAAAAGAATTCCAACAAAGATATATCATCACTGAAATTGTGCAATTTAAAGGACTCGTCATCAATACCATCATTACAAAGGAATTCATCTAAGCAATCATTCTCATTGGTCATGCAAGAAGTATCAAATTGATCATGCTTATCAAACAAGGTTACACCTTTGCACACAAAATATGACTTGGGTGTATCACACTTAGATTTATAGATATCAAACCCCACCTTATCAATGTCTTCCTCTAGGGTTATTTTTCCCAAGTAGACATTAATATTCATCCTTGAAGTTTTAAGGAATGGTCTCCCCAATAGTATTAGGGGTGCCTGTGTGCCTCGTCAATGACGTAGAAGTCCATTGGAAACACTAACTTGCAACCCGAACCATCACGCCTTTCACTAACCCTCGAGGGCTAGCTTGGGAGTGATCACGGAGTTGGATAATCACCCCAGTATCCCTAAGTTCATATATATCTAGGCGTTTATAAAGACTATATGGAATCACATTAATAGATACTCGTAAGTCAATCACGGAATTTTTCAACTAACTTCCTACCTATGGAGATAGGAATAGAAAACATCCCGGGGTAGTCACAATTTTAGGAAAATTCTTATGGTTCAAAATGGAAAATCCCCGCACATTCAAGTGTCCTACCTTCCTAGTTGGTTTATTTCTCTTTTTAGTGCCTGTAACTTTAAAAAATTTATCATATGATGGCTCATGTTCAATCAACTCTAGGATAGGAATGGCTACCTCAACCTTTTAGAAGACTCTCCGAATGTTTACATCGGTTTTCGCCACCTTCGGCTTCCCCCTTAGTGCACTTGGAAATGGTGGAGGAAGGGTCACTCTCGCCTTGAGTGGCAGAGGCTTCTTGGAGGGTGCTTCCTCGGCAACAATCTCATACCCCTCAAAATTGGTCTTGTTATCTTCCAAGATCGTATCATCTCCTCAGAAAATCTCCTTCTTGGTCTCACAAAAACTCATTCTTTCTTCTCAACTTTAGTGCACTCACTCGAATTGACCTCCAGTTGGGAAGGAAGTTTTCCGGACTCTTTGGCCTCAAGTCGGCTCACTGAGGATGACATTTTTGAAAATGCAAAATTTAGGGGACAAAAGTACCAATCTATTTAATCACAAGAGATGTTTGAATTACTATTTTCATTAAAAATATCCTGAGGAATAAGGGAATTTCAAATTTTATGAACCGAAAAGGCATTTTTAGCTTAAAATTATTTTTTTTCAAAAAACTGCATTTTGGTTCAATAAATGGCTCAAATAGGGTGCCGACACGTGTACCCTCGTGCTGAGAGCACCCGCATGGACCCCCCCTCCCCCTCATGCTGAGGGTATCTGGAATGAACCCACCTTTTGCTAAGGCATCCGACTCAAGACCCTCCTCATGCAGAGAGTCTGTGACACAGTCCGTATCGCTTGGCACGGACTGTGCTAAGCTCTGGCACGAGGCTATCATTTTGACCCCCCTTTTCCTTAGTTTTTCCCTTTTTTTCAAAAAGATTTGTCACCCAACAACCCTTATTTCCATCCAAACTAAATCACGAGGCTCGAACTCAAATTTACAAATCAACAAGATTTTCATGTCAAAATCCTCATCACACAAAAACATGCAAAACTATCCACTAAAAATCATGAAACCAAAGCAAGAAAAAATGGCATATTTTTTATTATTGTCCTCACGACTTATTTGTATTTCATACATTTTAATTGAAGCAACCTACCATTGGGTCTCTCGAGTCGCCATCAGCAACTCCAGCCACATATCATTGTGAAGAGGTCTCTACAATGTGTCACTCTTACCTTTAAGCGCCTTGTTTGTCGTAGAAGATGAATTCTCGTGCCTTGCCCATGTTGAGTCCTCATCCATTACATTGGGTTTAGGAAGAGGTCCATGGGGTTTTATGCCCTCGTTACTCTTCCCTAATCACTGCATGTTAGTGAGCATAGAAAAGCATTCCGAAAAAGATATATCATCACTATAATCGTGCAATGTTAATAACTCATCATCAATACCATCATTACAAAGGAATTCATCTAAGCATTCATTCTCATTGGTCATGCAAGAAGTATCAAATTGATCATGCTCATCAAACAAGGTTACACCTTTGCACAAAAAATATGAGTTTGGTGAATCACACTTAGATTTATAGATATCAAACCCCACCTTAGCAATGTCATCCTCTAGGGTTATTGTTACCAAGTAGAAATCAATCTTCGTCCATGACGTTTTAAGGAATGGTCTCCCAAATAGTATTGGAGGTGCTTGTGCGCCATGTCAAGGACGTAGAAGTCCATTTGAAACACTAATTTGCCAAACCGAACCATCACATCCATCACTAATCCTCGAGGGCTAGCTTGGGAGTGATCACCAAGTTGGATAATCACCCTAGTGTCCCTAAGTTCATCTATATCTAGGCATTCATAAAGACTATATAGAATCACATTAATAGATACTTGTAAGTCAATCAAGGGAGACAGGAATAGAAAACATCCCGGGGTTGTCACATTTTTAGGCAAATTCTTATGGTTCAAAATGGCGAATCCCTGCACATTCAAGTGTCCTACCTTCCTAGTTGGTTTATTTCTCTTTTTAGTGCATGCAACTTTCAAAAATTTATCATATAATGGTTCATGTTCAATCAACTCTAGGATAGGAATGGTTACCTCAACCTTTTCAAAGACTCTCCGGATGTTTGCATCGTTTGTCACCACATTCGGCTTCCCCCTTAGTGCAGTTTTAAATGGTGGTGGAAAGGTTACTCTCACTTCAGGTGGTGATGGCTTCTTTGTGGGTTCTTCCTCGACAACAATATCATGCCCCTCAAAATATGTCTTGTTGTCTTCCAAGATCCTATCATCTCCTAGAAAAATCACCTTCTTCAGCTCACAAACCTCCTTCCTGCTTCTCAACTTTAGTGCACTCACATTCCTCAGATTGACCTCTAGTTGGGAAGGAAGTTTGTCGGACTCTTTGGCCTCAAGTCGGCTCACCGAGGTGGCGAGTTGCCAGACTTAGATCTCAAGATGTTTTATGCTTGGGAAAGCCTTAGAGTCAAGATCTTCAATTTCACGCCTTGTTCTTTCCGCCATCACCTCATCTTCTTTCCCAATCGGCCGATAGCTTCCAAAATTTCTTCCCGATTCAATCTACTACCATTCTTGCAAATGGCCTTCGATATCTTCTACCGTTCTTGCAAATGAGCTTCTATACAAAGATGATGAAAAGTACTCACAAAAAACTTACTAATTAGATCACAAAGGAAGATCTAGGTGCACGTGGATACAAGGTGTCTATTAGTATCAATAAAGTCAACAAAATTGGGATTTAGACAAGAAAACCAAACATGCCAGTCCAAACCCTTTGATCTGTAAACCTAACTAAAACTAGAAATCCAACAAATAAAACATACCAATTATTATACCGAATGCATTGGTTAACGCATGTTACGGTGCACATCAAGGAGGTACATTTAAGATAAGGATGACATTTTTGAAATTGCAAAATTTAGGTGACAAAAGTACCAATCTATTTGATCACAAGGGATGTTTGAAGTATTATTTACCTAAAAAATCCTAAGGTATAAGGGAATTTCAAAATTTATTAATCAAAAGTGCATTTTTTGCTTAAATTTTGAATTTTTCAAAAATCTGCAATTTTGGTTTAATACACGGCTCAAATAAGGTACCGACACGTGTAACCTCTCATGGTGAGAATACCCACATGGACCCCCCTTCCCCCTCGTGCTGAGGATGTCTGGCACGAACCCACCTTGTATTGAGGCATCCAGCTTGAGATCCCCTTGTGCTGAGGGGCTGTAACACAGTTCCCTTCCTTTATTTGGGTGGTACAGACAGCTAGCCAACTATCTTTTGAATCTCTCCCAGTACTCGTACAAGGATTTATTTGCATTCTCAGTGATGTTGGACAACTGCTTTTTTAATCTTGCGGACTTCGAGGCTGGGAAATACTTCTCTAGGAATCACCTTTTCATGTCAATCCATGATGTGATACATCTAAGCGGGAGGTAGTACAACCAATCTTTTGCGGTATCTTGAAGTGAAAAGGGGAAGGCCTTCAAGTTACAGTCGTCCTCAAAGATCCCATGAGGCTTCATATTCATGCAAACAAGATGGAAATCCAAGAAATGTTAGTTAGGATCCTCCTCGACCATCCTGTGGAAAGTGGGGAGAGAATGTATCATCCTGCTCATCAATTCACAGTTTGCATTGGGAGAAAGCGGGGGGGGGGGGGGGAAGGTGATACACAAAGGCTGATTCTACATATCTGAAGGTATAAGATCCCTAAATGTCTGATTGTCTTCAGCCATCTCGAGTAGCTCTTGTACAACTAAAACTGATTCAGGTGGAACCCCCACTCTAGTTCTCCTTCTACTCCTTCTCCTACTAGGAATCAAACAACACCCAACTAAAATTAGTACTAGCAAACAATATTAGAAGTAACAAGATCACTATTACAAAGGCTCAACAACAAAAACCAACAAAACAAAAACAAAAACAACATTAACTACTCAACTAACGTGTTATGCTAATTGGCAATTAAACTTTTAAACTAGTATTCTCGGCAACAATGCTAAACTTTATCCCACCTACACTCGGGGTTGTCAAGTCGTAGCCAAATTAACCTGAACAAAGGCAGTTATAAGTCAAATGAGAAAGAATTATGGTTAAATTAAAATTAATATTTGGCTTCTGAACTTATTACTAGGCTACCTATGGGGTAGTTAGTGGCAAGATCGGGTTTGTCCATAGAAATGCTAGGGTCTAATAGGAAACTACACACAACCACGTACGAGTTGTTAATCCGTCTGTGTGCTAGAAATAGTTAGATATTGCAAAATTAGAGGGGTGGGTTTTTCAATTAACGACTACGAAAGTAAGAAATAACACAAGAGTAAACCATATATGCAAGCACTTGGGGAATATTTACGTAACATGATTGACTAAATGTTTTGATCCTCGATTCCATCACATACAAGATATCAAAGCCTATTCTAGTATTCATAGCATGTGGTGTGGTAGATGGTCAGCACTTCCCCATACCTTTCACGTAGGGTGTTTACTCATCCTTGAAGTGTTCCCCACACTTGAACCTTACTCGTCCTCGAGTAAGAAAACATTTAAGCACACAAATGAATTCATATGTCCACATTCTAAACTAATATTCCCTCAAATCAAAGCCTCACAAAAACTCTCAATATTATAAATCCCAAAATTCGAGCTCAAATGAGAATTTTCTAACAAACAACCCCAATTCCTAAAAATTAACTAAAGATGCCACTTATTAATTCACTACCCATAAAAAAGTTTCAAAGTTCCAAATTGATAATCCCAAAGTCATGGCACAAAATGAAGTTAAAACCATATCAAAGGTTTGATCACATGCTTCACTTGATACCAATATATTAACCAAAATCCAATGGCAAAAAAGGGAATTCAAAACCATAAAGGAGGTTCAATCACATACTTCATTCTATACCAATATATCAACCAAAAAATGAAGCATACCAAGAATCAAGAATTTCATAACCCCACTTCGTTCCCCCCCCCCCTCCTAAGTTACCCAATCCCAAGAAGTATTATGATGTTAGGCTACTGGATCCATCCACATGTCAACCGCAACCTTATGACTCCAACGCCGAAACATGAGTAGGAAAGTCACAATTTTTTTCTTTTTCTTTTATTTTCTCTCATTTTGCCTATGACCCCCTTCGGGTTTTCACTCTAACCCCACATCATATTTCTATTAGCTCACATCTCGCCCACATTTAGCCTCTCATTTTTACCTAGGCCGCCCTTTCAGGTTTTCGACCTATTTGAGCCTCCAATGTTGCCTAAGTTGCCCTCTCGGGTTTTCAACTTAGCAGATTTTCTTTTATAAAATTTTTATCATTTTCTTTTTTTTTTCAAAATTTCAATTTTTTTCTTCCTTTTTCTCATTCTTTTCCAATCAAAAGTAGCAAAAAGCATTCGAAATCAAGCTGCATGTGAGTCATCTAACCCCTCCCCACACCTAAAACATGACATTGCCCTCAATGTAAACATATAAGTCAAGAATAATAAAAATCAAGTTAAAAGGTAAAGTGACTCCCATTTCTCTGCACATTCGCCAGTGATACGGTGCAATCCCATGTATTTGTGTGGAATTAGTTCTGAAATTGGTTTTGGGGCCACATGGGGGAAGCAAAGGTGCCATAGAAGAACTCACCCCTCGAGAACACGTTGTCTCTTTGACGTCTTTTGATCAAGGCTAACATCACAGAGAATAACATCATACTCACAATTACATTGGGATTTGTAATACTAGGTTTAGCATCAGAAATTAATAACCGTAGTATTCTGAAAGAACAACCAATTCATCATGCAATCACCACTATAAATTATCCAATAAAAATATCTAACATTTATCGATAAATATCCAAGCATAATTATAGAATATAACAAACATAGTCTCAATGATGAAGTTGGCATACTATATTGAACAAAGGTACTATGAAGATGCAAGACTATTCATATGTCTATATATCTATGATCGTGGAGGAATGAGTGGAGGTGTGGTGGTTCTTGGGAGTATTTGGTGGAGAAGAACGAAGGATTGTGTAGTGTTTTGGCTCAGTTGAAAAGTCACCATCTCCATCACGACTCACGGCAGGCTTTTTGCAACTCACAACAAAGTCTTCGCGACTAGCAAAAGGTTTGAATTGTGAGCTCCATTTTCCCATTTAACCCCTTGATTTCATGGCAGCTATCGATGGAACCTTCGCAAATCGTGATAGGTTCATTGCGACTCGCGATGGACCCTTTGTGACTCGCGAAATCTTGGGTCTATGAACTCACATTTTCTCAAAATTTTCTGATTTGGTCATGACTCGTAATGCAACGATCGAAACCCTCAAAAAGATGGTACAGGGATTTCATTTTTTGCTCCCGTGTTCGTCGCAACTCGCGACATTTCTGTCGCAACTTGCGATAAATAGGGTTTCCCAACACTTAGAAAATATTTTCTAACCAACATTGCAAATTTTCTTCCCTTTCTCATGAATCTCATTCCTTCATCTCCTCCAATGCAATGCACTTCACTTTGCTACAAAATTCATGGACAAACACACCGTGAAAAGAACAAGATAAAATAACAAGAAATAACAACAACAAAAAATATAAAATCTAAATTTATTACGTTGTCGGTATAACTTAGCTCCATATGTTTCATGTTGGTAAAAGCTTGAACCCCTTCACCATGAGAAACCAAAAGTAGAGAGGTGGGGGTACAAAACTTTCAAGAGAAAATTTTTCTGGAGGTGGAATTTGTCTTAAAGTAGTAGGGTGGTTAGGAGGCTTGGGATAGTCTTTTGGCTCCTCTCTTATCTCCCTCAAAACTTCCAAAAATGGTGGAGTTGGTTCACTAGGTGGGAGTAGGGGTGATGATGGTAAAAATAATGAATGTAGGACAATCACCTCTTCATCCACTTCTTTGTCTTCTATAACCAACTCCTCATCCCCTTCAAATTCAAACTCATTTCTCAAGGTGACCTCACTCATCGAGTTCGACTTGGAATGGTGTCTTTTTGGAATAATGAGCTTCCATCCAGGCCACCCCTTCTAATATATTTCTCACAATCCCCTCAATAACCTCAAGACTAGAGGAGATTCGAGTGTCCAATTCCTCACTAGGCTTGGCCAAGTTGCTCTAGTTTTGTATTGCATTCATGATCTCCTCATGTGTCAAACTTGAACTTTCTTATTGGACTTGGGTTTGGGGTAAGGTGTAGATGGTGAAGGATAGCCATATTGCTCATAGGGTTGGTTTTTCAGCTCATTCTCATACCACAAATCTGGATTACCACTCCATTATGGACTATGAGAGTCATGGTATGGATACAATTCTTGAGCTTCTTGCCCTTCAAAACCAACAACTCCATCCCCATGGTAGCACTCCTCATAATACCCTTGGTTTTAGAAACTAGTGATTCTTTCTTCCTCATAGTGCTCCTCTCTCAACATATAGCAAGATTCGGTAGGATGGTCAGAATGACACATCCTATAATTCCTTGCTTGCTAACCCTCTCTTATCATCATGAGTTCCCTCAAGGTGAGATGTTCCATTTTTTTTCATTTTTTCATAAGTTTTGAATCATATTACAGGGATTTTTGATAAAATTAAGAATTCACCAATAACTCGTGCAATACCTACTCCAAACAAAAACAACCAAAAAGAAGTGGAAAATAAAACTACTAACTAATATGCAACCAAATATGCCCAAATGCTTAAAAATAAATGCCTATTCCCCGACAGCAGGGCCAAAATTTGGGAGGTCATCACCGTACCTCTCAAAGTTAATATTTATAACCCCTAAATGCTTCATATCCACAACTAAGTAGATAATGGCAAGTCGGAGTCATCCACAAAGAAGAGGGATCTTTCTAAACATATAAGGTTGATATTAGGCTAGAAGTGGATATATAAAAGCAAGTAAATTGGGGGGTGGGGTGGTTTGTTTTGTCCTAAATTATGAATTTAAAAACAAGATAAATAGCAAAGTTAAGTAACTATGATAGTCATGCAACTATCCTATCACTGACCAACAAGCGACTTCACTCAAGCCTATAATTTTGACCTACTGCTTTCTCGCACGTTACCTATGCTGATCGGTTCTCCACATAACTACTCTAATTGTTCTTTTATGGGATTTTTTTCTATATTCATTTCGGCTGGCTTTCTACGGACATACAGGGGTTTCGATATTTCGATTCGCCGACCTGTTCATGGAAAACAGCGACATGGTATATAAAGAAAGTACCCTTTCTTCGATCTCTGATGACCATTAGCTTAGTTCAGGCACTTATTCGGTTTCCATCTCTTTTGGAAGCAAGTGCTCTATTGCTTCAAGAGCTTTTTTCAGCTCTTGGACCATCAAATGGATGAACTTTTGTAATCATATATGAATCTTCAGGCCTAATTGCCACTTCTTTAGGTTAGGGGAGCCTAATACATATTCCCCCCCATCCTCGGATGGTTTAATTAAAAAAAGTCATGCAACAACTAAGAAGAAGAGATAAAAACTACAAAAGGCAAAGCCCGGGGGGCAATTGATATCCATTTCCAAAACTCGTGTAGATCATTTAACCATTCACTCATTTAATCACATTCATTACCTATGGGGGATGCTATAACTTCCATTTTGAAGATAAATATTCATTTCTTCTTAAGAGTAATTCACAAAGACGTTCAACGACCATTTACAAACCTCATTGATAATCACTTTATATGCTCAACGACCATAAAGATATTTCATCAATGGCATTATACACAAAGAACCATAGATTTTATAACAGCAAGCATTCGACCAAACGCATAGCCATTTAACCAAACAAAGCATTCATTAGATTAAACCTAGAACAAACTATATTCAAGATTCAACCTTTCATTGCTTCTATAGGATAAATATGAGAAAAATACACATTAACATGCTTATCTAGCAAGAATCACAACACATTATACACAAGAAGTTGTAATTCCATGTTATCAAATTTTCATGTCAAATGAGCTAAGAAATTTGTAACATTCCTAACACCCTAACACATCAATCATACAAACACTTCCTATTCTCAAACAACCCATGGTATAAATGAAATGTAATATAAGCATAAAAGTTGCTCTTAACTCTCCTTAGATATTTTCAAGGAAATATGCCACATCTAGAGCACAAAAGTGTACAAAAGTGAACCCTAAAAGTCCTAAAATAACCATACAAAATGGATACATCATTTGTCCACGTAAATGCTAGGGTCTAATAGCTAACTACACACAACCACGTACAGGTTGTCAATCCGTCTGTGTGCTAGGAATAGTTAGATACAAAATGGGGAGTTTTTGGGTTTTTCAATTAACAACTACAAACATAAGAAATAACACAAGAGAAAATTGTACATGCAAGCACTTGGGGGAATATTTGCTTAACATGATAGACTAAATGTTTCAATCCTCAATTCCATCACATACAAAATATCAAAGTCTATTCTAGTGTTCATAACACATGGTGTGGTCGATAGTCAGCACTTCTCCATACCTTTCACATAGGGGGCTCTTGTAATCTTCCATCAGCACCGCCTCCTTCATTAGGGAAATGCAACAACGGCCCTTCTATTTTGCAAATCTATTTCTCCCTCATACGATATGTCACGGGCACTACACCACGAATACTCTATCCCTAGGCCTAAAGAGGCAAAGGGGAATAGGCACCTTATTGATGGAACTAGGGTCACTAAATCTTAGTTTTGATATTAAATTCTATCTCAACCCTTAACCCTTCAGACCCACTTTCCAGTTAAGACTGGTGTGCTGTCATCGTAATGGCAAAATTAGAAAACCTTTGTGCACACACCCACATGGATCTAACCAGCTACCCATATCACATCCCAGTTTCTCTTTCCTGAGGGGCATCAATATGTGCCCCAACATGAATATAGACTAGAGTTTTTGCTGGTGTAGTATATCATTCATGCAATTCAAAACAATTCAATAACAACCAACATAATATCAAAAACACATAGAAATATGTAGATCTAAGGAATCTCACCAAAAAAAATCAAAACATGAATACAAATATTATCCCAAAGCTATTAAACTAATCCTTAGCATTAAACCCAAATATTTAATTGGATTCAATGCCTTTGGCCAAAGCAAATATAAATAGATGAAAATAAGAAATTCTACAGAGAAGGATGAGCTCCTTTCTCTCTCTACCCTAATTTATAAATCTAAAATCTAATGTCAAACATAAACCTCATCCATATATAGTAGTTTGTAATTGGGCCTATAAATAGGCCAAAATCCCTAGCAACTGCAAGTGGCACAGGGGTGGCATCTGGCACGAGCCGTGCTGACTGAGTTACCCTCGTGCTGGCTTGGGACGTTGGTCCTAGAACTGCATGTGGCCTCGTGCTAGTGCAAGCTATCAGTCATGGAACGGGTAGTAAGCCTCATGCTGGTGTGGTCTGTGTCAACCGGCATGAGCCGTCGATTGGAGCTCCATTTTTTATCTTTTGATTCGCACCCCGTATCTTTTGGCATGGGCCATCAATCGGATCCTTATTCACTCAGTATCTAAGTACGGGTCGCATCATTCTTCATACTCGATGAGCTGGTTTTGGCATTTGAGACTTGAAACGATGTGGATCATGTGAAATGGAATGGTCTACGCCATACTTAGCCTAATTTATAGTGAAAGAAGACATATGGAATACGGCTAGCCGCAATTGGCACGGTCCGTACTGGGGCTTGGCACGAGTGTTGGTTGGAATGGACCGTGCCAAAGACCCCTGACATGGGCCATGTTGCTTGGCACATGTTGTGCTAGGTCTATATTTCGTGCTAGCGTTCTATGGTCTGTGTTAGTCGTGGCCGGTTAAGCTGGTTGACTTTTTTGCTCCGCTACGGAAGAACTGTTTGTCCAATTTGAGAGTTCTTGCAGTAAATTTTATAGCGCTTGAGAATACAACCCCTGACTTACTGCTAGCTACTCTCTAGTAGTTGATAGTGAGCATACATGAGCAACATATAAATTCTATCTTTAATCTCCTAGTGCTCTACAGGTTAGTATTGCTCTCCCGTAAAAAGTTTAGTTTTATTAACAACCTCATAGAGTGCGGATCAAGTTCCTTGCCACTATTCTGAGGGAGGAATAGAAGGATGGTTCTTACATCACTTTTGGCCTCAATGATATGGGATATGAGACCTTGGGATGGGTGTTGGTGATTTTTCCAATGCTCATAGTTTTTGTGAGATGATGTTTTGGTCAGCGATCACTGGGAGGGCGAGAGATAGCTATGATAATGGCTTTCTTATAGTTCACCCAGCTCTACATTTTTCCCATCACCTCTTTTCTATGACTATGTTGGGCCATGGCGAGGAAACTAATTGCCCTACCTTCTAGGTGAATATCTTATGGGCAATGACATCTCCAGGTCAGGGCCACCCGAGTTGGGTAGACTTTTGGGTCAGATGCTACATCGAGAGCTCGCACACAGACAAGGGTCATATTAGTGTGGAAGGCTTGGTAACATTAATTGCTCTGGATTTTCATATACAACAACCCCATACTATTGAGTCTGTTTTAGGCAGGCATGGCTTCTTTTTCACCAGGCTAAGATATTGCAAGACACCGATAAGGTATATGTTTGGATGTATGAGGGGAATCAACTTTTTCAAATTTATGACGCTCTCTCAGGAAGATTGATTGGCCATTTACAAGGACACGCTGGTTACCAGTCTATTCATAGAGCCTGATTATGAGTTTCAAAAGGGGTTCTCAGATTCCCTCAATGTAATGAACCACGGACTACAGCAATCGCTGTCCATGACTAACTCACCCCTTCAAGAGCAACCTTATTCATCGGAATTCACTCAGCGGGTCCTACACCTTGATCAGCACAATACTGAGTATGGAGAGCAGTTGACAAGCCTGGATGAGCATCTCACTTCTATGCACCAGGAAATGCAGCAGCAAATGCATTAGCACCATCAGGAGTATATGTATAAGTGGGGGATCATTGAGAAACACTTTTATGTAATTTATGATGGCATAAAGTCATCATCTCCATGGTCTATTCATCCTAGATGGATGGGAGGTCATTTTCGTACCTCTCAAAGTTAATATTTTTATACTCTAAATGTTTCATATCTACAACTAAGTAGATGATGGCAAGTCGGGGTCGTCCACGGGAAGAGGGATCTTTCTAATGGTTTAAGCATATAAATTGGATAACATACTCTATATAGATATACATATACATATAAAAGAAAGTAAATGGTGAGGGGTTGTTTGATTTTTGCTAAGCTACGAATTTAAAAGACATTAACTAGCAGAGCAAGATAACGATTATAATCATGCAAAAACAACTAAAAAGATGATAAAATTAACAATTACGAAGCCTTAGGGGTAATTAATCCTCATTTCCAAACCTCTTATTGATATAGATTCATTCACTCATTCATTCACGTTTAATGCCTATGGGAAATGCTATCACTTCCATATTGAAGATCAACATTCATTTCTTCTTAATAGTAATTTGCAAATGCAAAAAACAACGTTTTTCAAACCTCGTTGACAATCACTAAAAACAAACAATGCCTAAAGGTATTTCATCAACGGCATTTCACAAGAAGAACCATAGATTTGATAACAAGTATTCTACCAAATGCATAGTCATTGAACCAAACAAAGCATTTATTAGGCTAACCCTAGAATAAACCACATTCAAGGTTCAACCTTTCTTTGCTTCTATAGGAAAAATATGAGAACTCCACATTAACATACTCATCTAGCAAGATTCACATCACATTATACACAAGAAGTTCTAATTCCATGTTCTTGGATTTTTATGTCAAATGAGCTAATAAATTGGCCATTTTCCTAACACCCTAGCACTTCAATCATACAAAAATTTCATATTCTAAAAAAACCATGTTATAAATGAAGTAAAACACAACATTAATGGCACAATAAATTCTTCCCAATAAATGTTCATAAATGAGAAAAATAGAGAATCTCACTACATGGGTTAGAAAGCTTCAATCAATTGCTCTCAAGAGATTAACTTAGCTACAAGAATCCATACTAATTAACAACAACAAATTATCTTCACCATTTTGCATGCTTTAACCAATGTATTTGACACAGTTTTTAGTTACTTTTGGTTGGCGGTTCGGCGACATTAGTTGAGTTTACATGACAAGGGGTTTAGACAACCATGTTTGGTTTTTTATTCTAAATTCTGCATTTTTTATACATAATTAGTGGTTCTTGACATCTCGTGTTCACGGGCTCCTTGGTCTTCATTATGGGTACCTTTAGTAGGTTGCCCATGAATGTTATTTGTTACATTACATACTTGCGAAGGCCATTTGCTTTTAACAGTAGAATATTTGAAGACCATACACATTTTAATGGTAGTAGATAAAGGCCATGAACATTAATTCATGGTAGAAGGAGATTGAAGCCAAAGATAGGCAGCTTCGGAGTTCAAGACGGTCAAAGAAGAAAATGATAAATCGTGGTCCGAGGAGTGTTACCTTAGTCCAAGAATTATACAGGAATAATTAGCCTCCACTACTGGTTTCATTGGATTTTTCTTCTCGAATACTATAAAATTGACTACTAGAACTCCTGATTTGGACTACCGGTTCACCAGTGACAAGAAAATGAAGTCCAGCCAATGAAGCACAAGCGGCCGGTCACGGACCGTGCATGGTCAAGCACCAGTGGCCCGTGACAATCTTCGTGACCTTCAGTACAAAAGATTCCAGGGGTTCCATGAAGACCTACATGAGACCTTCACGAGACAAGGCATCGGCCCGTGACAAAAGCACTGGGACGTGAAGCAAGGGGATGAAGAGTTGAAGAATTTGGCTAAGTAAGGAGTCGGTCTATGAAAACCTTCACAGACCATGACAAGACTTCTGGCAAGACCACAAACTTCTTGTAGTCTGTGAAAAACTTTACAAACTATGAAATGTTTTTTGAACATAAGCCACAAGTTGTTCGCAGTCTGTGAAAACCTTCACCGACCATGGAAAAACTCTGAGCAAAAACCACATGCTGCTTGCGGTCCGTGAAAACCTTCATGGACCATGGCACAATCTCAACTTCATAGATCATGCAAAATCCTATGAGCCGGAGCTATGAATATTCATGGACCATGGCAGGTCTGGCATCCCGTGGCTATGCATGCTTCATGGACCGTGGCATCCGTGCCAGCCCATGAAACCTTGGCGGTTGACCTAGGGTTTTGCTACTTTTGGCCTATTTTGAGCCTATATTTAGGACCAATCTCCTACTACTATATATAGGACCCTAGTCTACTCATTTGAGGAGGTTAGATAATTTTTTAGAAACACATTTGGAGAGGGGAGAGCTTAGAGAGAAGGAAGAAGTTCTTTTTAAAGGTTTTGTAATCTTTTCTTCTCTTCTTGCTTTGTCCCAACGATATGGAATTCAAATCTATATTTAAATTCCATGTCTAGGGAGTAGTTAGATTAGCTTGGGATTCATTTTAGCACTTGGTATTTTCTAAATGCTTTATGAGATTCATTAGATTCATCATATCTTTGTGTTTATGATATTATTATGATTGTCCTTGAATGTTGTAAATGCAAGAGTGGTACACCACATATAAGCACACACTTTGGCATAAACTCATGTATGGTGCAATTACTGATACCCCCTTGGGGGAAAAAACCTGGATGTTAGAGTGGGTAGGGGAGAATGCATCCGTGTGAGTGTTTGCATTGGGGATTTGAGAATGCTCTGACCTTTTTGTCATCACACCAGTCTTAGCTAACTTCATAACTATTTTCCGAGAGTTTACGGGTAGAAATAGTGAATAGTAGCAAGCTAAGTGTTGTGTTAAAACCATAGCATCACAGAAAAGGTGCCTATGAACCTTAAGCCTAGCGTATATAGGACCTAGGGGGAGTAGTTGCATTCGTGGTGGAAGCCCGGGACATAAATAGCATAGGGGAGAATTAGACCTACAACGATGTTCAAACCTCATTGTACTCCCCTAATTACGATTGCAGTTCCGATGGAGGGTTGCGAGTGCACCCACCTTGAAAGGGTTAGGGAAGTGTATACCATCAGCCACACCACGTGTTGTGAACACACTGGTAGGTCTTTTGTATGTCTATATCTGAATGAATCAAGGATTGAAGTATTAGAACTACCATGTTGCTAAATGATTCCCAAGTTCCTAGTATAATTAGTTTACTTGTTTGTCAATGGCATGCTTGTAGTTGTTAGTTGAAAACACCAACCCCCCCCCCCCCCTTGTTGCATGTCTATACTACTAGTTATTCCTTTCACTCATTCGGATTAACGCACGAGGTTGTGTTTTAATTAGTATTTGAGCCCTAGCATTCTTGTGGACAACCCCAGGGCTTACCGCTTACTACTCCTTGGTAGCTTAGTATTAAGAACGAGTACAGAATATAAATCTCAATATTTTACCTGTAAGCCCCTCGGCTCATGTTTTAACGACACCGAGTCGAGGTAGGTCAAATTTTGGTGTTGCTGCCGAGGATGCTTTTCAGTTCAGGTATTAGTTGAGCATGACATGTTAGTAAAGTTGTTAGTAGTGTCTTTTATTTTTTTTTCCTTTTGTTTGTTTTATTTGCTGCGAGTGGATTTTTTGTCATAATTTCCTTATTACTTTTATTTTGTTTGCTATTGTGACATCGAAAGGATAGTGTGACACTAGTTTAAGGTACATACCCGTATAAAAAATCTAGGTGTTTTACATTCTCTAACTAATTCCATTGGTAATCGGAGGAGAATGAGAAAGAGAACTAGATCGGAAGCTCAACCCAGGGGTTTGAATTTTGAGGAAGCATTGCACAAGATGGCAGAAAATAACTGCACTTTAAGAGAGCTTATGGCCCTGAACTTAGAGAACCAACCCTTATGCATCACATTCCCACCTTTGCCTTCAAATGTGACTTGTGAGCTGAAAAGTTTGATGATACAGTGCCTTCTTACATTCCACAGTACGGTGGGAGAGGATTTGAACAAACATTTGTTGGAATTCCATTTGGTGTGCACAAATATAAAGTTTCCGGGAGTGTCAAAGATAATTACAACTTGAGAGCATGCCCCCTTTTCACTGCAAGATGGAGCAAATGATTGGTTGTATTATCTGCCCCCAGGTTACATTGGGTCATGGATGGATATGAAGTAGAAATTCTTGGAAAAATACTTTCCAGCATCTAAGTCGGCCAAGTTGAAGAAGCAATTGTCCAACATTACTCGAGGAGCGATCGAGAGCTTATATGATTATTGGGAGAGGTTTAAGAGACTCCTAGCTAGTTTCCCCTACCACCCATTCAATGAAGGATATTTGGTCTATTACCTCTTTGAATGCCTTTGTGACAAAGACGTGATGATGGTAAATGCAGCATGCAATGGTTATATAGCCAACCAGAGCCCGAAGGATGTGATGGTGCTTTTTTAATAGATTGAGGCAATTTGGTACAAGGTCTAAGGTTAAGGTCTTGGATGAACCTGCACATGCACCAAAGTTGGAGGAGCAAGTCCAAGCTCTTGTATCTATGATGAAAGAGCTTTTGTGAGGAAAGGTGCACCAAGTTAAGATGTGTGGGGTTTGCAACCTCAACCACCACTCCAAAAAATGCCCGAGATTGTTGGTGATGTGCAAGAAGTAAATGCCATGGACTACAACGATCGAGAGAGACCTCAATTTGCTAGGGGTCAAACCAAGGCAAAGCAAGACCAGAACCCTATGCAAATACATTTAATTCGAGGTATAGAGATCACCCTAATTTCCAATGGAAGGATGGAAATAAACCTCAAGGATATAGGGGTGGAAAAGTACCGCCTCAACCTTATCCTAGGGGTGAAGGTCCATCCAACAATCATACCACACTTTACAAGTGTGATGGGGAGGAGATCTTGGATTCGATTGGTCAATTGGGGAAGAAATATGAGATCTTTGTGGAAAGGACTAGGAGGGAAATTGAAGACCTTGGTACTAGAGCCTTCTCAAGTATCAAGAACCTTGAGATTCAAGTTGGACAACTCTCCACCTCGGTGAGCCGACTTGAAGCAAAAAAGTCTGGTAAACTACCTTCCCAATCGGAGGTGAATCCAAGAAATGTGAGTGCACTCAAACTAAGGAGTGGGAAGGAAGTTCGTGAAATCGAGAAGATGGTGAGACAAGAGTATGACAAGTTAGTGGAGGCCACCAAAGCACATTTTGAAGAAGAATAGATAGTTGTCAAGGAAGCACCCTCCAAGGAGCTCCCACCACCCGAGGCACAATTTTCTATTCCACCTCCATTTGCAAGTGTTGTGAGGGGAAAGCCGAAGATGGAGACAATTGAGGCCAACATTTGGAAAGTCTTTGAAAAAGTGGAGGTATTTTTCCCTATCTTGGAATTGATTGACAATGTGCCTCCATATGATAAATTTCTTAAGGTTGCATTTACTAAGAAAAGGCGTAAACCACCTAAGAAGTTAGGGAAGCTAAAAATTGAGGAAGTAACCATTTTGAATCATAAGAATTTGCTTAAGAAATGTGATGACCCCGGAATGTTTTCTATCCCGATTTCTTTAGATAGAACACTTGTTGAACATGCCATGATAGATTTAGGAGCCTCAATCACTGTGATTCCATTTAGTCTATTTGAATGTCTTGAAATTAGTGAACTTAAAGAGACTAAAGTGATTGTTCAACTTGCCGATCACTCTCAAGCTAGCCCTTATGGGCTAGTGAAGGATGTGATGGTGTGAGTGGGCAAGTTGGTTTTTCCGGCGGACTTTTATGTCCTAGACGTAGCACACGAATGAGGTGCACCCCCAATACTTTTGGGGAGACCTTTTCTAAAAATGTCTAGTACTAAAATTGATGTCCACTCAGGAATCTTGACTCTAGAGGGTGACATAGATAGTGGAATTCAGCATTTATAAATCTAGACATGATTCAACAAAACCTTCTCTTATGTGCAAATGTGTAAAACGTTTTGATGATCATGATATTCTTGAACCTTCTTGTGTTACCAATGAGCATGAATCTCTTGTTGATAAGTTTGTGGAGAACCCCGATAAATTTCATGATTTGGTTGATGATATGTCCATACTAGATTATTTTTCTATGCTAAGCAAATTTCAGCGGGAAAAGAGAAGCATCAAGGATTTGATACCTCCTCGACCTCCTCTTAACTCCAAAGTGACATTCATAGAGTCAAGGTTGGCAAAGCAAGGAGAGACATTTCTAGGTACCGACAAGGGCTACAAAAGATCTCTCCACAACGACGCCATTGTGGAGATCTCTCCACAACGACGCCATTGTGGAGATCTCTCCACAACGACGCCATTGTGGGCGGAGCCGCCGATGGAAATTCCGGAGACCCACCGGTAAGTGCTTCAAATTAGAATGCGTGAAGAGGAAATAAGTTGTGATGACAAACAATAAATATACGTGGTTCTTTTGTTTTCTTGTTTGAAGTAGTGACTTGGTAGAATTTGCATGTCTTGCTTGAAATAAAGAATCTATTGAATGAAATTATTGCTTAATTTGGATATCTAGATGTGAAAACGTGTGCTTATGTGTAGATGGAATAGATTTTGATGGGTGACATAGTTTTATTTCAAAAGTTGATAAAAACTTAGGAATAATGAAAAATCTGGGGTTTGCTTCGTGACAATGCTTGTCACGAAGGGTAGGTCTTGTGCCATGATGATGGCCACGAGACTCTGTCTCGTGAAGGTGGGAAAACTGGGCAGAAAATTATTTTTGTCAATTTTTTATTTTCCACCCCACCCCCACCCCCCCAACTTGACTCAAAAATGAAATTTTTCAAAAAGGAAGTTTGGATTTCAAAATGAAAAATGCATTTTTTATTCAAGAATTGAGATTTCCTATTTCCTTAGGATTTTTTATGCAATTAGTACCTCCAATATTAATTGATTGTACTACATGTCCCCTAATTTGAAATTCCATCTTTATCTACATTGTACCTCTCTCTCTCTTTCTCTCACCAATGCTGAAATTTCATTTTCATGGTACAATTCTCCACCTAATTTCATCATCTACACACTCTTTCTTCTCAAGAAACACTCAATCACACACACTCTTTGGTGAGTTCAAAAAAAGTGAAGCTTTTCTCCCAAAAATTAGCAATTTTTGCTTCTTCTTGTGTGGATCTTACACTTTTTGGCTTCAAATTTCGGGTAAATTTTTAATCTCTTCATATATATGCTTGTTTGGAATTGTGTTGTTGTTATGAAAAGCATGATTTTTGAATGAGCATGTGTTGTTGTGATATTGTTTGAGCTTGTGTGTCCAATCTTGTGATGATGAATTTATGGAAGTCTTGAATGTGCTATTGATCTTGAATGATGTGTTCTTCATTTGTGGGTGATTATAGAGAACATGAATCTTGTTTTCATGATTTTTTTGATGGGTTGGTGAAAAGCATACATGATGTTGTTTGTTGATGAGGAATATTATTGTTTTAAATGGTATGTATGCTTATACCATCATGCTTTAAATGTTTCATCTTTTTGGGAATGTTCTTTATTGGATGACATCATAGGCCATGCATTATTTATTATCACATTACCATTCTTCTCCTTCTTTGTGTTAGGATGCTTCCGAAAAAGGGTACTTCAGAGAAAGAGAAGTCTTTGCGGGGCAAGAAATGAAACAAGTTGGTAAAGGGTGCAAACCCTAAACCAGCAACTCCCATTCCTCGCAACCCCAAGTCTATGGTTGATGAGTTCATGGGCTTGACCAACATTACCGGGACTGCAGCCTAGAGATGGAGGAATTTGAGGGAACTAAAGAGGAGCATTTTGAGACTAGTTTTGCTTGGAAAAGCACCTTTATGACTCTAGGCTTACTTGAACTAGTGACCTTATTTTGGGTCGAGTAGGCCTAGAAGGTTTTCTTGACGTGCACTTGAAAACCAACATAAGGTGCACTTTAGAGTTTCTAGCTACTATTTGGTAGGTCACGAACGAGAAGGGTCACAAGGCAATTAATTTCAACTTGGATAACAAGGAGTATCAAAGGACCTATAGAGAAATGGCATTAGCTTTTGGGTGAAAGACTAGCTAGGACATTCCACGAACTCATCACCGAGGAAAGCCATTCTCCCTTGGAAATTTTTTGAGACTACTAGCCAGGACCGATAGGAAGAATCTAAGCAAGAGACTATAGTTCCCCTGAAAATATGTTTAGTTCATCGACTCCTTTCTATGAGTGTTCTATGCCATGGTGAATTGACGCATTGTCAGGGCTCCGATGTACACCTATTTTGGGCAATAACACCGGAGGGGAACATCTACCTAAACTTAGTTTGTTTTTTTGTTCAAGAATGCATTGATATGGGAGTTCAGAAGAGTGGGAAGATTCCTATGGGAGGCATGGTAGGCCTTTTGGCATGACATTTGGGACATCCTATCTTGCATAGGTTGTTGGCCAATATAGGTAGGTTTGGATCAACCTATAAAATTGAGAAGTTATCTAGGGAATTCATGGTGGGAACAACTTCGGAGGACAGATTTGTGTTGCTTTACGGTGGAGCGCCTACTTACAAATTCATGGTTTTTCTCCAACCAGAGCACACTTCTATAAACCTTGATACGATCTCAGATAACTTGTTCATTGAACCCGATCCACGATTCGAGAAGGACTTTGATAGAGTTTTGGCCAACCCGGAGATAGACCCAGAAGAGGCCAAAGGAGAGACATCTTTGAGAGCACTTCCGAGATGATCTCATCTTCCCACGAGCATTATGGATGAACTACACTTACTTGGGGAGCAACTCCCAAGTTCTTCCCAAGTACTTCAGGAGATAGTTCAAGCTATTGGAAGAGTGAAGGTACAAGTTGAAGAGCTAAACACGAGGGTCGATTGCCTTAAGGCCATAATCTAAGCAATGGAATTCATTTAAAGGTGTTTCACTAGCCACGAGGAGGACGTCCCTTTGAGACCAGAAGCATAAGTATCACTAGTTTCCCTACAGACCGCGCATGGTCAAGCACCAGCAGCCCGTGACAATCTTAAAGACCCGCACTACACAAGATTTGAGGGGTTCCATGAACACCTTCATGAGACCTTCACGAGGCAAGGTGCAGGGCCATGACAAAAGCAATGGGCTGTGAAGCAAGAGGATGAAGATTTAAAGAATTTGGCTAGGTAT
This sequence comes from Rubia yunnanensis, assembly GCA_037428765.1. Classification (NCBI taxonomy): domain Eukaryota; kingdom Viridiplantae; phylum Streptophyta; class Magnoliopsida; order Gentianales; family Rubiaceae; genus Rubia; species Rubia yunnanensis. The sequence goes on along the minus strand of CM075068.1, from coordinate 48,583,053 downwards.
GGAGCCGGTCCGTGATAACCTTCACAGACCGTGGAAAAAATCTGAGCAAAAACTGCATGCTGCTTGAAAACCTTCACAATCCCAGCTTCACGGATCGCACCAGATCCCATGGGCCGTGGCTATGAACATTCATGGACTGTGGCAGATCTAGCATTTCGTGGCAATTCATACTTCATGGACCGTGGCATTCATGCCTGCCCATGAAACCTTGGCGGCTGACCTAGGGTTTTGCTACTTTTGGCCTATTTTAGGCCTATTTTTAGGCCCAATTTCCTACTACTATATATAGGACCCTAGTCGAAGGTAATGGTAAATAAAAGAAACCGTGATACAGGAGTGGGAACATTGTCCCACTCCCGTGATACAATGAAACCTACTAAACTATCCCTGATCTGGATGATACAATCAAGTGGCCCAGAAGGAACCGGAAAAGTCTACGGGAATGGAAACCTTATCCCACTCTGTGAATACATGATACCTACTAAGCTACCCCTGGACTAGATGATACAGCCAGGTGGCCCAAAAAAAATGCTACCCCTTCATGATGACAGGGGCCTGTGGAAATCATCTGTCAAAATACCGAGGGGCATGAGAATAGCCTCACTAGCCCCTCACTCCATGCTACTTCCATACAACCGATTGTGTGAACCAGCTCTTCAGCAGTGGTTTGTTCCTCGCGGTGTATTCCAAACCAAAAATGGTCTCGGCCTTCAAGTGAAGTAGTATAACGTCTTCTCTAGGAAGAGCTGGCACACCGCTTCTACCATGTACACCTCTAAGATGAAGATAAAGAGGTGTTATTGGCCTTCAATAACGATCTCTGGATGATTGCCGAGGTTATCTCGGTGGGTTTGGGAGCAGATTGACCGTAGTTTGTGTTGCTCCCTAGTGTTCCCCACCAATAGACCTCCTAATGATAAAGAGACCGGGCATGACTTCTACCGTGCATGCCCCACGTAATGGTTTTGTAACCGTTCTCTCCATTTTAGGAAAATGGACAGCTTCCCGCAATTTTGCACTTTACAGTGCATCGCAGGAAAATAGCGCAAACCAACAGTACAGCTACCATATAACTGTGTGTGTGAACCGGTTGTCGATCTGTGGTATGTTCCCTATGGTTATCAAGCCAACCATCACTGAAGTGTGGCGATGGCCTTCCGAACTGAGCTTGTTGTCAGCCTTTGTAGATGAGTGACCATGCAAAGTAACAGTAGAAGAACTACGCATCCTGATGAAAGTTTTTTTTTCGCGGAGGCCTTCGAGGACTCGAACGCCTCCAGGACTCGGATGCCTCATCGAGGGCTCGAAAGCCTCATCGAGGACTCGAACACCTGCAGGACTCGAACGCCTTCAGGACTTGAATGCCTCCAGGACTCGAACGCCTCTAGGACTCGAACGCCTCCAGGACTCGAACGCCTCCTCAAGCACTCGAAGACCTACAGCACTCAAAAGCTTCCCTCAAACCACCAAACCCTTCGAACCAGGACTCGAATGCCTCCTCGAGCACTCGAAGACCTCCAGCACTCGAAAGCTCCCCTCGAACCACCAAACCCCTCAAACCTCCATACCCCTCGAACCACCACCCGACCCCTCGAACCACCGTGGCCCTCGAACTACCACAGCCCTCGAGTCATTTTACCCCTGTAACCACAACCCTACCCCTCAAACACTTGAACCACCACACCCCCTTGAGCACTCAAAATCCTCCAGGAGTCGAGTGCCTCCTCGGACCACCATACCCCTCGAATGCCTCCAGGACTCGAACGCCTCTAATACTCGAATGCCTCCTTGAGCACTCGAAAGCCTTCATCCCTTGAATACTCCCCTCAAAACACCGTACCCATCAAACCATCATACCCCTCGAACCACCACCCGAGCCCTCAAGCCATCCTGTTCCTCGAACAACTACTACCCCTCGAACCTCCATGGCCCTCGAACCACCAGTCCCCTCAAACCAGCATACCCCTTGAACCTCCATGCCCCCCAAACCTCCTTTCTCCTCAAACCAGCATATCCGTCGAACCCCCATGCCCCTCGAACCCCCTGACCCTCAAACCACCTGAACCCTCGATCTCTTACCATGCCCCTCGAACCACTACCATGCCCCTCGAGCTACCATACCCCTCGAGGCACCATACCCCTCGAGTGTCTTGGGTTAAGGGTTGGGGCTCGAGGGTCGAGGGTCGAGGTTCGAGGGTCGAGGGTCAAGGGTCGGGGGTTGAGGGTTGGGGCAGTAGTGAAGTATTGACTCCTTGAACCACCCGAAGCCTTGACCCTACTCTTAGACTAGCTACCCTTCGAGTCTAGAGGGTCGGGGTGTAAAACATATATATATAATAATAGTATTTTTTTTTGTTTTTTTCTGCCAGTTCTGCAAAAAGATTGGATGGGATGGCGCCTTCATGCCACTTCTGCAAAAAGATGAAGTGGTGTAGACCGGTTCTACCATATACACCTAAATTGGTTGTGGTGTTGTTGGCCTTCCAAAAACAGTCTCCGGGCAATTAGGAGGTCCAAACCGTAAGAAATATTTACCGCCCTTTTACTTACCTGTACAAAATATTTACCACCTAGATAGGCCTCTGAAGTTCGCCAATGAGTTTACCTACAAGAAAACTTTTGAGAAATTCTTCGACCAAGGTTGGCCGCATTTGTGCCATTTGTTAGAACAACAACTCATGGGGAAATAATCTGTTGAGGATGAGGTAGCAATCTTTTTGAATAAGCTTGAATTCCCTTATTGAATCCGGTCGAAGACCTTTTTTGAGAACTTTATTCCTTTCACTCCATATGCAGTATACAGTAGTTGCTAATGCCAGCGGTCCCATTTTCCTTTTTAGCTTCGATCCTCGAACCTGTCTTCTGATCCATTTTTTAGAGGCTGCAATGGACTCTATGGCTCTTCTCAAACCCATCCAGATTCGCTCCCTATCCCATACAGTTTGGGAGAAATCACACTGGAAGAACAAGTGTTCGTGCATCTCGACCTCCAAACGACATAGGGAGCACATATGATCTGTGTGTCATCTTCGCCTCCGTGGAACCTGTCCTTGGTTTGAAGTTGACCAAGAGAAGTAAGCCAGGTAATGAATGAGAACGGGGGGGGGGGAATGGATCCACGCCAAAGGGAATTGGAAAATCTGGTCCTTGGAAGGGTGGGTATATCATATAAGTGAGGGTAGGTAGACCTATGTATGTGATCATGGGCCATCGCCGTGAATTTTCCAAAGCTCACCCAAACCGCCAGTATATCCTTGACCGAGTCAACTGAGCCACCGAATATAATGATCAGTTTGTCCCGGAGTTCGCACAGATTCGTGAAGTAGTGTGAAATTTTTTCCGAGATTCTGCCACATGGAGCCCTTGGATGTGCAAGCCAAATACTGCTGGTGGCCAGGAATTGTGAATAAACCCATCGGATCCAGAGCGAATCCTTCTTTGAGTGCATATCCCATAACTGCTGTGCGATGACGGCTATATTCCATATATTGAAGTCCCGAATTCTCAGACCCCCATTACTTTTTGAAGTACATCGCCTCTTCCAGGATACCTTATTCAATTTCTTTTCTCCCCATAGGAAATGTTTACATTTTTTTTCAAGTGATTCCATGACATTACCCTGTATGATGAAGTGCTGAATCCGAAAACCAATGATGCCCTAGACCACGGATTTGATGAGTTCCAGTTTTCCCACATATGATAACATGTGCCCTATGAATTTTTCAATTTTGTTGTCGACACTGTCGAGGAGCTTATGAAATTGAGAGACCTTAGTCTACTCATTTGTGGAGGTTGGATCATTTTTAAGAAACACATTTGGAGAGGAGAGAGCTTGGACAGAAGGAAGAAGTTCCTTTTGTAGGTTTTGTATTCTTTTCTTTTCTTTTCTTCTTGCTTTGTCCCAAAGATATGGAATTAAAATCTATATTTGAATTCCATGTCTAGGGAGTAGTTAGATTAGCTGGGGATTCATTTTAGCACTTGGTATTTTCTAAATATGAGATTCATTAGATTCATCATATCTTTGTATTTATGATATTATTGTGATTGTTCTTGAATGTTATAAATGCATGAGTAGTAAACCACATATAAGCACACACATTGGGGTATACTCATTTATAGTGCATTTATTGATGCCCCCTTGGGAAGAGAAACCTGGATGTTAGAATGGGTAAGGGAGAACGCGTCTGTGTGGGTGTGTGCACGGGGGATTCGAGAATGCTCTGGCCTATTTTTCATCACACCAGTATTAGCTAACTTTGTAACTATTGTCCGAGAGGTTGCGGGTAGAGATAGTGAATAGTAGCAAGTTATGTGTTGTGTTGAAACCCTAGTATCACTAATAAGGTGCCTACAAACCTTGGGCCTAGCGTATATAGGACCCAGGGGGAGTAGTTGCATTCATGGTGGAAGCCCAGGAGGTAATAGCATGGGGGAGAAACATACCCACAACGATGGTCGTACCTCATTGTACTCCCTAATTACGATGGTAGTGCCAATGGAGGGTTGTGAGCGCACCCACCGTGACAAGGTTGGGGAAGTGTATACCATCGGCCACATCCTGTGTTGTGAACATACTAATAGGTTTTTTGTATGTCTATATGTGAATGAATCGAGGATTGAAGCATTATAACTAACATGTTGCTAAATGATTTCCAAGTGCCTGGTATAAATATTTTACTTGTTTTTCAATTGCATGCGTGTATTTATTTGTTGAAAACACCAAACACCCCCCCAGTTGCAAGTCTACTTTACTTGTTGTTACTTTCACTTGTGTGGATTGACGACCTGTATGAGGTTGTGTTAATTATTATTTGAGCCCTAGCATCCTTGTGGACAAACCCAGGGCTTTCCGCTTACTACCCCTTGGAAGCTTAGCAGTAAGAAAAGGTGCAGAATATAAATCTCTATCTTTGACCTGTAAGCCCCTCGGCTCATGTTTTAATGAGAACCGGGTCGGGAAAAGTCAACAAACCAAACATTATCAAACATAAAACAAGATGAAAAAGGTAGAAAAACTAAGGATCTTGCTGTTTTTGAATCTGGGAAGAAAAGAGGTTGAAAGAGTAAATAATAAGTTCTATTTATAGAATAAGAAAAAGGAGAATTAATCATGGCCACCCATCCTTCATGACTCATGACCATGTTATTCGTGCGATGGATGCTCAGAACAATATTTTTGGTTTCCTTCTTCTTTTTGTCTCAAGTCATCTTCTTTACTTCAATTTTCTTCCATTCTTCAAGTCTTTAAAAGCTTAATTGCAAGTCTTCAAATGCTAGTCTTCAAAGTCATCGAAGTCTTAAAAATATGGTCTTCAATGGCCTCCAGTCTTCAAGTCTAGATGTTATTGCCTCGTCGCACAAAATCCACTTAGAAAAGGAAAAAGAGCGTAAAAGTCTCTCTTACCTCTCCTAAGAGAAGTTCAAGGTATAACACAAGCTCTAGATGACAAAAGAACACAAAAATGATCCCCAAAAGTCCTAAAATATGCACATAAAATGGACACATCAAACCTCCCCGCACTTGAACCTTACTTGTCCTCGAGTAAGAAAAGATTCAAGCACACAAAGGAATTCATGTATCCACATCCTAAACTAATATTCTCCCAAATTGATACCTCCTAAAACTCTCAATATCACACATCCCAAAGGTAAGCTCAAATGGGAATTCACACACAACCCTCATTCCTAAATCTACCCAACCATACCAACCCATAAATTCACCAATATCCATAAAAACATCCCCAAGTCCTGAATTGATAATCCCTAATCCAATGGCATCAAGTCAAGTAAAAACTATTTTAAATGTTCAAGCATATACTTCACTTAATACCAATATATCAACCCAAAAATGAAGCATATCAACAATCAAGAATTTCATACCTTACTTCATTTTTCCCTACTAAATTTCCCAATCCCAAGAGATCTCATGATGTTAGGCTACCCGATCCACCCATATAGCAACCACAACCTTATGACTCCAACGCCAGCAAATGAGTAAAATTGTAGCACACATTTTTTTTCTTTTATCTTTCTCTCATTTTGCCTAGGAGCCCTCTTAGGTTTTCATCCTAGCCACACATCAGGTTTCTTTGGCTCATATCTCACCTTTTTCACACTTTTAGCCTCTCATTTTTTTACCTAGACCGCCCTTTTGGGTTTTCAGCCTATCCAGGCCCCCAATGTTGCCTAAATTGTGCCACTGTCATCTCTCGGGAGATATCATTCAGGCAGAATTGGATGTACCTCTCGTACGGTTCATCATTCCTCATGCTACACAGCTATACCATGGACAGGAACTCTAATGTATAGCACTTGAAGGTGGGGGCACTCTTGCCCATGAACCCTGCCAAACATCCTTTAGCAAGGAAGCAATGAACTGGATCCCTCAGCTCAAGGGCATCCAGTGTCGGCTCATCGATGAAGTTGGTTTCCTAAATCTTGCGGGCAGCTAGGATATCCCACCTCTCTGTATAGGTTCCAGTGATTCGGTTCAAACCCATGTAAAGGTCCGAAGGAGGTACCGGGTTTGGCTCCGCAACCGGTGGAGGTGGAGCAGAAGTGCTTGCAGCTCGAGTGGATATCCTAGGTCTCTTGGGAGCCATGTCTATCATCACAGCAAACCATGTCATATGGACAAAAATGTAATGCATAAAACCATGCAATCTTCACTAGAACATATCACACAAAAATATGCAACATATAGTGACAGACACCCAAGCATCATTATAGAATCTAGCAATTACGGTCAAAATAATGTAGGCGACACACTACAATCATTAAAAAGGTACTATAAAGATGCACAAGAATGGATATGTACTCATACATGTAAAATTCAGCCCAATTGCATTTCCTTAGAGTTTATGCTACAATCATGTCCTATTTCACCAATTGAGATCATTCTATATCCCAACAACACATAAGCAATATTTTAGAATCACAATCATCCCTAAACTAGTTTGGTTAACATCAACAATTTCAAAATGCTAACGTCCATGTCCCAAAGCTAAACTAGCATAAGTATAACCACAATTGCATATAAATATCAAGCTATGTTCATCATACCAACAATCCAAATCCATATCACAAGCCGCAAATCATTCACAACCAATTCTAAAAATCCACCACTTTGTAAGTTCATACAAATCATCGCCCTCATAAGTAACACAATTCAAGAGCATAAAGGCAAAGAACTAGTTAGAACTACACATATATCATCAATCCGCAAATTTCACACTCTCATCAAAAGTAAAACTACACAAACACAATTCTAGCAAGTAAAAGTGAGAAATTGTACCAATTAGAAGCGTAGGAAGATGGAAGAAGATAGCCCATGACATATCCTATTCGATTGAAGAGCAAATACAAAAAATCCCAGAACCTAGGGTTTGTTCTTAGGAAGATTCAAACAGATTTTTGGTAACATTTATGGATTTGAGGGATTGGGAATAGAAGGGAAGACCAATTTTGGTTAGAAGAGAGTGATTCCGGTGAGAATTGGTGGAGAAATGGTGGTATGGTGGTGGTTTTGGGGCTGAGACAGTGGTTTGGGAGGGAATAGATTGAGTAAGATGACAGGCTAGGCCTCATTAAATGTACCCATGTACAGGCTTTGCAAGTCATGAAGCACTGGTCACAACTCACGGTGGGCTAATCAAATCCAGCCAAAATTCAACCTATACTTCGCGAGTCGTGAGGGTCATGGCCGCGAATTGCAAAAATTTGGATCTGTGATATGAAATTCTCACAAACATTTTTAGATTTTGTCACACTGTGTGATAGAAGCTTTGCAACTTGCAAGGACTCGTTGCGATGTGCGACAAATTCTTTACGAGCCACGAAAAGTTTGGATAGGAAGCTCATATTTTCCCTGAAAGTTTCCTGATCCTAACGCGAGGTGCGATAAATCCATCACAAATTGCGATGACTCGCTGCGACGTGAGAAACCTCTATCATGAGTCATGAAATGTTGAGCCTAAAAGCTCAAATTTCACAAGTTTTTTCTGATCTCATTGCACAGTGCAACGAGACCTTTGCAACTCGTAATAACTGATCATTCCTAGTACATAGAAATATTTTTGAATGTACCACATATCCAAGCTTTTCTTCCTTTCTCCAAAGACTTTCTCCCTTCATCAATCCAATGCAATGCATCTCAATTTGATACAAAACCATGGAAAGATACACCCGTGAAAAGAACAAAACAAAATAATGAAACTAACGAAAAAAACTCGAATTGAAACAACATCGACGGAAAGTCACGAATGACGATATGGATGATCAAAATCAAGTTTATTTAACATCATCAGTATGACTTACTCCCCTTTTTGGATCTTACTCACAAAAGGAGGTGACGTGCTCGATCCCCTTTCCTCGACCTGGGTCAAAACACTTAGGATCCACATTATCACCAAACAAGACTTGGCACACAATGGCCAGGGTTTTCTCATGCTCCTCCAACATGCTCCTCCAATATGATCAACAACTCCCCTCTTTCCTCCATGGTGATCTCAAATGAATGAGCTATCGGGTGTTTCGCTCCTTCTCCAAAAGATGAGACTTTAAGAACTTTCGGTGGTGGTTTGCACTCTTCCACCAAAGTCTTCACATGAGAGGGGGAAACCCGCTTTTGTCATTTTTCCCACGGGTACATGAGGGGTGTTGGAAGTTGCCTCCCCAAGAGAGTCTTAATCATCATTTCTTTCCTTCAAGTTAGTACTAGAAACATTTTCATAGAAGTACAACTCATTTAATCATATAAGGCAACATATAGGGAACTACTATCTTTGGGCTCAAACACATCTTGCTCTTAATTATCAGCAACATCAATAGCTTGACAAGAATCGTATTTTCTATGATGATCAATAGAATTGTTAGTGTCAAATTCTACTTTCCCCCGATTAAACTCCATGGTTAAGGTTCCGTCATACACATCGATTATTGTGCTTGAAGTCTTTAAAAATGGCCTACCTAAAAGAATAGGTTTAACTTGACTATCACCTTCCATTTCAAAAACATAAAAATTGGCAGGGAATGTTAAAGAGCCCACCTTCACCAACACATCATTCACAATACCTTTTGGGTTTGTGCTAGAGTGATTGCCTAGTTTGATAACAACCCCGATTTTTTGCAAGGTGCCTAGATCTTGACTCTCATACAAAGAATATGGAACACATTAATGGAGGCACCTAAGTATAGCATGGCCTTGTTAACACATTTTCCTCCTATCACACAAGGGATTTTAAAGATTCCCGGATTATCACATTTAGGAGGCATTCCATCATCAAACATGGCGGAGACATATTCACTCTTTCCACTATTTTTTACTCTTTAATTGTAGTTTCCTATGAACAGTACACATTTCCTTAAGAAATTTAGCATACCAAGGAATTTGATTTATAGCATTCAAGAGTGAAATGTTTACCTCGCATCTACGAAAGACTTCATAGATGTCCTTGTTGTTCTCCTTGGTCCTCCTATCCTTTAATGCCTCTGGAAATGGTGGTTCCATCATATAGATAGGGATCTTTGCCCCTTTTGACTTCTTGTGAGGTGGGGATGAGGTTTCAGGATTTGATCTGGGTCTTGGCACAAAGGTCTCCACCTCAATCTCCTTCCCCTTGTTCATCTTCTCTTTGGCCAACTCCCTAGTTTCCTTCTCAAGGTCTTCCTCCCTTTCAATCACCCGCTCAACAAAAATCTTGCTTTGGGGCTTCTTCACTTCCTTTCCACTCCTAAATAAGATTGCACTCACATTTGTTTGAGGGTTGATCTCTAGTTGGGAAGGAAGTTTGCCCTTTTACCGTGCCTCCATCTAATTCACAACTTGAGCCATTTGGCTCAATTGAGCTTCCAATTTTTCGATGCTCAACTCAAACTTCTCTTGGAATTTGTTGGTCTTCTATGCACATATACTCAATCTCCCAATGGCTTGCATCACTTCATCTTTTAACAAGCATGAGCTCTGGCCTTGGTTTTGAGGCTTATCTTGAAGCCTTTGGAATTGCAGTTTAGGGAGTCGATATTTTTGTTGAGGGAAATAAGGTTGAGTATTTTGACCTTCTTGAGGGTTTCCTTACCATATATTTGGGTGATCTCAATTACCCGTTTTGGTAGCCTTGGCCACTTTGGTACCCTTAGTTTTCTTGGTAGCCTTTCCCACCTTGGTATCCTTAGCCTCCTTGATATCCTATGGCACTCACCTCATCAACATAGTCATCTTTCAAACTAGGGCAAGCGTTCATAGGATGCATCGATGAACAAATTTCATAAGACGTTACTTGTGGCACATTTCTGGACTTGGTCATCAAAGACTTCACCATAGAAGTAAGTGCCGAGATTTGTTCCTCAAGATTTCCATTGTTAGAAGGAGCACTTGTGGTGTTAGGATTTTGTCTCCTCAAATCGGCCTTTGCACTAAAATTCCTTGACTGCTTGGCTAACTCCTCATAGAGCTCCATAGTCTCCATCAATGTTTTGTTCCCAATGGAACCACCACAAGATCCCTTCACTAATATTTTCTCTTCCTCAAGAAGACCATTGTAAAGAAATAGTAGAGTAAGTCTCCCTCCGAATAGCCATGGTAAGGGAAACTCAAGAGAAGCTTCTTAAACCTCTCCCAATAGTCATAGAACGACTCTTCATACCATTGGAGGATATTGCTAATATCCTTCTTCAGAGCGGCGGACTTTGATACCGGGAAGTACTCGGAGAGAAACTTTTTCTTCATCTAAAGCCAAGTTTTGATGCTTCGGGGTGGTAGGTAGTGGAGCCAATCCCTTGCGCCATTTCTCAATGAGAATGGAAACACCTTCAATTTGTAGAGATCTTCATCTACTTCTTCGGGAATCATACCACCACACACCATATGGAATTCAAAGAAATATTTGTTGGAATTTTCCCCTTGCCTAACAAGAAATAAAGGTATCAAGTGTATCAACCCAGACTTAAGCTCGAAATGCCTATTTGGTACAACCAACGAATATTCTATACACATCGGTTATTGATCAAGGTTGGGGGCCATAGTCTCCCTCAATAGAGATTACCTCAAAGGAATATCTCCTCCTTGGATGTGAGGATGTTGAGGTCCTTCCGGATTTTCATCTTGGTGCTCCATGGAAGTAGAAGCATCTACAAATTGGTCACTAGGAGGGGTGTTATTCACACTTTCCAAAGAAAGCCTCCTAGCCCGTTTGAAGTTCAACTCTAGCTCGGAGTTATAGTGTAGGGGTTCTTGTGAAGATGAAGACATACGAACCATACACCAAGAACTCGAACAATACGTCTCCAAGCCAACTGAAAATGACAAATCAACTAAAAACTAAAATTATATAAAGCCAACACATATTCACAACTAGCACACACTCACACATAATACGGCCAAACACTTAAAAATAAACGTCTCTTCCCCGGCAGCGGTGCCAAAATTTGAGAGGTCATCGTTGTACCTCTCAAAGGTAATATTTTTATGCCCTATATGCTTCCAATCTACAACTAAGTAGATAATTTCAAGCCGGGGTCATCCACAAGAAGAGGGTTCTTTCTAAGGGGTTAAACATACAAAGCGGATAACATAATAGATATACATATACATATAAAATAAAAAAATGGTAGGGGTGGATGGTTTTTCCCATGTTACAAATTTAAAAGACAAAAACTAGCAAAGCAATATAACGATGCTAATCATGCGACAAAAACTTAAAATATGATAAAATCAACAATTACGAAGCCTTGGGGGCAATTGATCCTCACTTCCAAACCTGTTATAGATCTTAGATTCATTCACTCATTCATTCACATTTAATGCCTATGGGGAATGCTATCACTTCCATATTGAATATCAACATTCATTTCTTCCTAATAGTAATTTGCAAGCAAAGCAAACAATGACATTTTGCAAACCTTGTTGACAATCACTTTAGACAAACAATGCCTAAAGGTATTTCACCAATGGTATTTCATGCGAAGAACCATATATTTGATAACAAGAAGTAATCTATTGATTTTCTTCATTTTTCATGCATTAACCGTTCCATTTGACATAGCTTTTAGTTACTTTTAGTAGGTGGATTGCTAATATTAGTTGAGTTTACATGACAATGGGTTTAGACGACCATGTTTGGTTTTCTTATCTAAATCCCGCATTTTCTTGACTTAATTGGTACTAATAGATATCATGTATCCACGGGCTCCTTGGCCTTCATTTTGATCATCTTTAGTAGGTCACTTGTGGGTACTGTTTGGTTACATTCTATGTGAAGGTCGTTTGCAAGGGCGGTAGAAGATTGAAGGTCGTTCGCAAGGACGGTAGAAGTGGTAAAGGCCATTCACATTTGAATGGTAAAAGATGATGGCCATGAACATCAATGCATGGTAGAAGGAGATTGAAGCCAAATATATGTGGCTTTGGAGTTCAAGATAGCCAAAGGAGAAAATGGTGAATCTTGGTCCGAGGAGTGTTGCCTTAGTCCGAAAATGACCCATGAAGAATTAGCCTTCAAGGTTGGTTCCATTGGATTCTTCTTCTCGAGTACTACAAAATTGACTTTTAGAACTCCCAATTTGGACTAACAGTTACCAGTAGCAAGCAAACAAAGTTTAGCCGACGAAGCACCGGCGGAATATGGATGCAAATTACATGGCGGTAATTTAATTAATGTCGTATAGTATGTCGCAAAGATACATGTGTCAATGTATGTAAATGTTGCATAATGTGTTGTGAATGTCAATGCTTCACTAAATGTAAATGTTGCATAATGTGTCATAAAAACACGTGCAACACTAAGTGCAAATGATGCATAATGTGTCACAAAAACACGTGCAACACTAATTGCAAATGATTCATAATGTGTCACAAATACACGTGCAACACTAAGTGCAAATGATGCATAATGTGTCATAAGAACACATGCAACACTAAGTACAAATGATGCATAACATATCGCAAACATCGATGCAACATTAAAATTAAGTGTAGCAAAAAAGTTGCAAATTATATGACATTTATACTAGCGATACAAAAAGTGTCATCTAATTTGCGTCACAATAAAAATATTGTGTAGTGAAAATACTACATGGGAAATCACAACACATTAAAAAGTGATACAAAAAGTGTCGCGAATGTCCTTTTGCGACACTATATTAGTGACAATGACACATTTTATATGTCGCAAAAGGTGGTGTTTGTTGTAGTGAGTAGTTTTATTATTGTATAATTAGGACTATTATTCTTGTCATAGTTGTGCGAGACAAGGTGTTTGTATACATTAATGTGGAAATAAATTATTAATTTTGTGAAGTTGATTTTATCATTAAATTAATGTGGAATAAAATTGTTAATTTTGAGTTTTTTTCCCTTTCTCTGAAAGCGGCAGTGCGCTGCAGCTTTCAGAGGAAGGGATTTTTTTTCATCGTCATAAATAAATTAGCACCGGTGGAAAAACCAGTGCTAACAAAAAAACTGGTGCTAAATTGGCACCGGTTGAAAAACCGGTGCTAACAAAAAAAACCGGTGCAATTAGCACCGGTTGAAAAACCGGTGCAATTAGCACCGGTTGAAAAACCGGTGCTAACAAAAAAACCGATGCTAAATTAGCACCGGTTGAAAACCCAGTGCTAACAAAAAAAATCGGTGCTAAATTAGCACCGGTTGAAAAACTGGTGCTAACAAAAAAAAACGGTGCTAATTTAGCACCGGTTGAAAAAAAAATGGGTGCTAATTTAGCACCGGTTACTTAGGCACCGGTTTTTTCATAAGAAAAAACCGGTGCTAGAACAAAAAAACCGGTGCTAGAACAAAAAACCGGTGCTAGAACAAAAAAACCGGTGCTAGAACAAAAAAACCGGTGCTAGAGGTGGGTCTCTGTGGTAGTGCATATTAATTTATTCTTATTTTCTTAGATCCATATTTTTCATGGATCTATACTTTTTAGAGTAGTTAGCTAAGCTTGGGACATACTTGGCACTCGTGTAATTTCTATTGCTTTATGAGATTCAAGTAGATTCATCCTATCTTTGTGTTATTGATATTATTGTGATTGTTCTTGAATGTTTTGAAATTCATGAACACACCACATATAAGCACACACTTTGAGCTATGTTCCTGTATGGTGCATTTATTGATACCCCCTTAGGAAGCGAAACTTGGATGTTTGAATGGGTAGGGAAGAATGCGTATGCGTGGGTGTGTGCAGGGGGGATTCGAGAATGCTCTCACCTATTTTCCGTCGGGTAGAGATAGTTGATAGTTGCAAGCTAGGAGTTGTGCTGAAACCCTAGTAACATAAATATAGTGCCCTTGAACCTAAGGCCTTGCATATAAAGGACCACTGGGAATTAGTTCATTCATGGTGAAAGCCCGAGACGTAATAGCACCGGGTATAAATCAAACCATAACAACGGTCGGACCTTGTTTTGCTCCCATAATTACAATAACGGTATCGATGGAGGGTTGCGAGCACACCCATCATGATGGGGATGGGGACGTGTAGGCCATCGACCACACCACGTGTTATGAACACACTGATAGGTCTTTTGTATGTCTATATGTGAATTAATCGAGGATTGAAGCATTAGAACTACCATGTTGCTAAATATGTCCCAAGTGCCTATTATAAATATTTTACTTGTTTGTTGATTTCATGCTTAGTAATTGTTAGTTGAAAATACCAAACCTCCCCCCCCCCTCTCCCCACAACTTGCATGTTTACATTACTAGTTGTTCCTTTCACTCGTGCGGATTAAGGACCCACACGAGTGTGTGTTTTGACTTTTACATGAACTTTAGCATCTTTGTGGACAAACCTAGGGCTTGCCGCTTACTACCCTTTGGTATCATTAGCAGCGAGAAATGGGTGCATAACTATAAATCTTATCTTTAACCATCCCACGAGACTAATGCCTCGGCCCAGGTTAATTAAATTGTGCTACTACGACTCTGTTAACGTCCCCCAGTCGAGGCTTCAAGGTTGCTTCCATTGGAGTCTCCTTCTCGAATACTACAAAATTGACTACTAGAACTCCCAATTCTGACTAACGGTTCACCCGTAGCAAGCAAACAAAGTTCAGCCGACGAACCACCGGCGGTACTTCATAGACCGCACATGGTCAAGCACCACCAGCCCATGAAAATATTCATGGCCTGCAGTACACAAGAATCTAGGGGTTCCGTAAAGACCTGCACGAGACCTTCACGAGGCAAGGCGTCGTGTCGTTGCAAAAGCACCAGGTCAAGAAGCTTGGAGATGAAGAACTGAAGATTTGGCTAAGTATGGAGCCGGTCCATGAAAACCTTCACGGGCAGTGACAAAAGTTCAGAGCAAAGACCAAAGGCTGCTCGTGGTCCGTGAAAACCTTCACGGACCGTGGGAAAACTCTAAGCAAAAACTGTGTACTGTTCGCGGTCCGTGAAAATCTTTACAGACCGTGGCATGAGACATGTTTCACAGACAGTTCCAGATCACCCAGCCCATGGCTAAGAATGTTCACAAACTACACCGGATACCACGTACCGTGCTTGCATGCTTCACGGCTCGTGGCATCCGTTATGGTCTATGAAACCTTGGCGGCTCACCGTTTCGGTCATAACTCTCTCAATTTGCATCCAATTTGCCTCTACCATATATCTAAATCTTCGTCTTTCCAAGATCTATCTAACGAACTATAATTAAGATCCAGATGATTCATGGATTTGAGCAGTTTATTCGAGAAAGATTCAGTTGCTAGAGGAAAAGGTGTCTAGGATTTTGCTATGTTTGGCCTATTTTGGGCCTATCTTTAGGCCTAATCTCCTACTACTATATGTAGAATTCTTAGTCTACTACTAAACCCTAAGTCGAATAGATCTAGTCATAATGTAGATTAGTTTCTCTTTCTAGTTTAGAGAGAAGGAAGAGTAGAGTTCTTCTTCTCCTTCCTTCTTCTCTTTCTCTTATCTTTTTCTATTCTTCTTATTCTCTTAGATCCATGTCATCTAATTCCATTTGAAAACCTCATTGATGATCATCCTACGAAAATAACACCATAGAGGTATTTCAACCAAAAGACTATAGGTTTGATAACAACAAGCCTTCTACCAAAGACATAGTCATTTAACCAATCAAAGCATTTATTAGGCTAACCCTAGAACAAACCACATTCAAGGTTCAACCTTTCTTTGCTTCTATATGACAAATATGAGAACAATCCACATTAACATACTTATCTAGCAAGATTCGCATCACATTATACACAAGAAGTTCTAATTTCGTGTTATTGGATTTTCATGTCAAATGAGCTAAGAAATTGGCCACTTTCCTAACACCCTAACACTTAAATCATACAAACATTTTATATTCTCAAACAACCCAAGGTATAAATAAAGTATAACGCAGCATTAATGGCACAATAAATGTTTCCCAATAAATGTTCATAAATGAGCAAAATAGAGAATCTCACTACATGGGTTTGGAAGCTTCAATCAACTGCTCCGAAGAGATTAACTTAGCTATTAGAATCCATACTAATTTACAAAAAAAAAAACAAACATAACTAAAGATAAAACAAGATAAAAATTGTAGAAAAACTTGGGTTCTTACTGTTTGGAATTGGGGAAGAAGAGAGGTTGAAAGCGGAAAGGATAAGTTCTATTTATAGTATAAGAAAAAAGAGAATCAATCCTAGCCACCCGTCATTCATGACTCGCGACCATGTTCTTTGCGAGTCACGATGAAAGCCCAGAACATGATTTTTGGTTTCCTTCTTCTTTTTGTCTCAAGTCCTATTCTTTACTTCAATTTTCTTCAATTCTTCAAGTCTTCAAAAGCTCAATTGCAAAGTCTTCAAAAGATGGTCTACAATGGCCTCCGGCCTTCAAGTCTTGATGTTATTGCCTCGTCACACAAAATCCACTTAGAAAAGGCAAAAGAGCATAAAATTTGCTCTTACCTCTCCTCTGAGAATTTCAAGTTAAAACACAAGCTCTAGATTATAAAAGATCATAAAAGTGATCCCAAAAGTCAAAATATGCACATAAAATTTACACATCAATGGATGATGACCCTTCCTTGGACCCGGAGTCTAGATGTCAACGCAGGCAAGATGAGATAGCGAGGAAGCACGCTACCTGCCATGAAGGAGGTGGACCCTCGTGGCCCTAGTTGTGAGTACTTTTATGTTTCATTTTTTCTACATTCATTTATATGCATTAATTTTCTTCATTATGTGTGCGTTAACCATTGCATTTGGCATACGTTTTAGCTAGTTTTACTTGGTTGATTGCTAGTATTAGTTGAGTTTACGTGACAAGGGGTTTAGACGGCCATGTTTGGTTTTCTTGTCTAAATCCCTCATTTTGTAGACTTAATTGTTTCGAATTAATTTCTTGTATCCATGGCCTCCTTGATCTTCCTTGTGATCATCTTTAGTAGGTCGCATGTGGTTACTTTTTGTTTACATTCAATGTGAATGTCGTTCGTATGGGCGGTAGAAGATATTAAAGGTCGATTTCATGAAAGATAGAAGAGACGAAGGCCATTCACACTAGAATAGAAGTAGACAAAGGTCACAAGCATCAATGTGTGGTTGAAGGAAATTGAAGCCAAAGATAGGCGGCAACAAAGTTCAAAGTGACCAACGACGAAATAAGGAATCGTGGTCCGATGAGTTATGCTTAATTATGAGAATGATCCCAGTATAATTAGCCTTCAAGGCTGGTTCCATTGGTTTTTTCTTCTCGAGCACTATAAAATTGACTACTAAAACCCTTAAATTGGACTAACGGTTCACCCGTAGCATAGGAAACTAGTTCAGTCGACTGAGGCACAAACAGGTCGGTGCATGTCGTTCATGATTGGCACCAATGGCTTACGCCGAAGGAAATGCTCCATGCCAACAAGACCACCATGGGTCATAAGCACAAAGCTATGTCCCACTCCACACAGCTAAGTATAGGCGTGGGACATCCCATTTTCGACATTCCACTTTGTTCTATGTCCAATATGCCAAGACCAGCCGACGGGGTGTGGGAAATCACACAGCTCGTACCAAGATATCTGAGCGGAGCACCTTTCCTAATCATGGCCCGTACCACCGGCTACGAGCGTAGGTCAAAAGCACCAATTTCATGAACTTTGATGGCGCTCTGCACTAAACGACCAGAGGATCATCACGACACGCACCAAGCTCCGCGCCTCGCACCCTTTGAAGATTTGGGCCATGCACCAGAATGAGCGCCCTGTGCCATATAAAGAGGCATGACCCATGCTCGGTCTCATGCCCCACTCCAAGGATAAGCCACAGGTCACACCATTCGTGCTAGCCCACGCCGTGCGGAATCTAACCTAGGGTTTAACCTAATTTGGCCTATTTTTGGCCTATTTTTAGGCCCAATCTCCTACTACCATAAATATAGCCTTAGTCTACTAGGGCTACATATCATATCATACCTTATAATTAGTAGTTCATCTTGGTAGTTAGGAGAGAACTCTTTCTTCTTATTTTCTTTCTTTTGCTTTGATCCTAAGATGTGGAATTCAAATGTTTATTTGAATTCCATGTCTAGGTAGTAGTTTCTATAGCTTGGGGATAAATTGTAGGAGCATGGTCCAATCTATTTAATTTTTGAGATTCTTTAGTTCTTCCTAATTTTGTATTCGTGATATTATTATATTTGTGCTTCATTATTTGAAATGCATGAATAGTACACCACATATAAGCACACACTTTGGGCTATATTCTATATGGTGAAAATATCGATGCTTCATTGGGAAGAGAAACATGGATGTTATAATGGGTAAGAGAGAATGCATCTTCATGGGTGTGTGCACGAGGGATTCAAGAATGCTCTAACTTATTTACCATCACACCAGTCTTACCTAACTTCACAAAGTTGTCCAAAAGGTTCCGGCTAAAGATAGAAAATAGTAGCAAGCTAGGGTTGTAAGATGTCTTAGATCCTAGATAAAGTGTCAACGACCCTTTGGCATAATTGATAGGACCACTGGGAAGTAGTGCATTCATGGTAGAAGTCTGGGATGTAATTGCACGGGGGAGAAACAGACCTACAACAACAGTCAAACTTTGTTGTACTCCCCTAATGACAATGGCGGTGTCAATTGAGGGTTGTAAGAGCACCCGTTGTTACAGAGATGGGGAAGTGTATGCTATCGTCCACACCACGGGCTATGAAAACTCTATTAGGTTTGCCTAAATGTCTATGTGAATGAATCGAGGATAGAAGCATTAGATTGATTATGTTGCTCAATGATTCCCCAAGTGCTTAGTTAAATAGTGTACCTTGCTTTTTATGTTTATGTTTAGTAGTTGTTAGATTGAAAACCAAACCCCCTTTGAATATTTTCTTTACTAGCTATTCCTTTCACGTGTACGGGTTGACGACCTATACGAGGTTGTGTTTTGGTTGGTACTTATACGTAGCATCTATGTGGAGAAACCCAGGGCTTATCGCTAACTACCCTATTGGTAGTGTAGCAGTGAGAACAGAGTGCCGAATAAAAATTTTCTATCTTTTGACCTCTGAACCTCCGCCTGGGTTAATTAGCTACGATTAACGACCCCGAGGGCAGGCAGGTCAAAATTTTCAGTCGCTGCCAGGGATGCTTTCAGTCTAAGTGTCAATTAGGGCATAATGTGTCAATAGAGTAGTTAGTATTAGCTTTTGTTTTTGTTTGATTATGTTGTTGATTCTTGGTTGGAGCTGTTGTTATAGTTATTTTCGTTACCTTTTGATATGTTTGCTAGCGTTGTATTCGAAAGGGTATTGTTGGCCCTTGTTTATAGTACACACCTGTACCACTGATCTACGCATCTTACACTACCTGACTGAGAACATGGGCAGTCAGAGAAGAAGGAGGCAAAGAACTAAGGCACAAGTTCAACCGAGGCAAGCAGTGTTAGTTGAAGAACTGCTAGCAATGGCGGAAGACAACTGTACCCTATGGGAGCTCATGGCACCCAACTTAGAGAATTAGCCACTATGCATTACCTTCTAGCCATTACCCGTCAATGTGAGCTGTGAGCTAAAGAGTGGCATGATCAATTGCATGCCTACATTCCATGAATTGGCGGGGAAGAACCCAAACAAGCATCTATCAGAGTTCCATTTGGTGTGCACAAACATGGAGCCCCCGGGAGTGTCCGAGGATGACTACAACCTAAGAGTCTTCCTGATTTCCCTTAAAAGTAGTGCCAAGGATTGGCTCTACTAATTTCCACCGGGATGCATTGGTTCTTGGATGAACATGAAGTGGAGGTTCTTAGAGAAGTAATTTTTAGCATCCAAGTCAGCTGGGTTGAAGAAGCAATTGTCGAACATCACCCAAGGTGCTACCAAGAGTGTGTATGATTATTGGGAACGCTTCAAGAGATTGCTAGCTAGTTGCCCCTACCATCCCTTCACGGAGGGGGATTTGGTGTATTATTTCTTGGAGGGACTATGTGATGAAGATATATTAATGTTGAACGCCGCTTGTAGTGGTTCGATAGCAAACAAGAGCCCCAAGGATGCAAGGGCCCTCTTCAAGGAAATGGAAAATGGTATGCGGCAATTTGGCACTAGTTCTAGGGTTAAGGTCTTGGGTGAACCCACACACTCACCTTAGTTAGAGGAGCAAGTCCAAGCTCTTACTTACATGATGAAGGAGCTTTTGCAAGGAAAAGTGCATCAAGTCAAAGTGTGTGGAGTTTGCAACCTTAACCACAACTCTGAAGCGTGTCCCGAAGTCATAGATGATTTACAAGAGGTCAAGGAAATTGACTACAACAACCATGAGAAACCATAATTTTCTAGGGTTCAACCACAAGGGTTCCAGGGGAACCAAGGAGATGCAAGGCTAGATCCCTATGAAAACTTATTCAACTCGAGGTATCAAGATCATCCCAACTTTTGATAGAGGGAGAATAACCAATCTCAAGGATATCAGGGTGGACAAGCTCCACCTCAACCATATCCTAGAGGTGAAGGCCCTTCCAACAATTATTTTATACTTTAAAGTCAGAATGGGATGAGATCTTAGAGGCCATTGGTTAATTGGGGAAGAAATATGAATTCTTCGCGGAGATGACAAGGCGTGAGATTGAAGACCTTGGTAATAGAGCTTTCTCAAGTATCAATAAGCTTGAATTTTAAGTTGGGCAACTTGCCACCTCGGTAAGCTGACTTGAAGCCAAGGAGTCGGGAAAATTACCTTCCCAACCGGATATCAATCCAATGAATGTGAGTGCTCTTAAGTTGAGAAGTGGGAAAGAAGTTGTGATACAAAAAGGAAGATGTTGCAAGAGGATGACCAGATAGTGGAGACTACCAAAGAACACCTTGAGGAGGAGGAGATTGTGGTCAAGGAAGCACCTTCTAAGGAACTTCCACCACCTGAGGCACAAGTCACTATTCCACCTCTATTTCCAAATTCTTGGAGAGGACAGCCAAAGGTGGTGACCGATGATGCAAACATTCAAAAAGTCTTCAAAAAGGTCGAGGTAACCATCAATATCTTGGAATTAACTGAGAATGTGCCATCATATGCTAAATTTCTTAAAGTTGCATGCACAAAGAAAAGATGTAGGCCAAATAAGAGGTTAGGATATTTGAAAATGGGAGGAGTTACAATTTTGATTCATAAAAACTTACCTAAGAAATGCGATGATCCTGGAATGTTTTCTATCCCTATCTCTTTAGGTGGTAAACTTATAGAACATGCCATGATAGATTTAGGCGCATCTATTAATGTTATCCCGTTTAGTCTATATGAACGCCTAGAAATAGGTGACCTTAGGGATACTAGAGTAATTTTCCAACTTACTGATCATTCTCAAGCTAGTCTTCGTGGACTAATAAAGGATGTGATGGTGCGAGTTGGCAAATTGGTTTTTTCGGCGGACTTTTATGTCCTAGACGTGGTGAACAATGAAAGTGCACCCCCAATACTTTTGGGGAGACCTTTTCTTAAGACGTCTAGGACTAAAATTGATGTCCACTTAGGAACCTTAACTCTAGAAGATGACATGGATAAAGTGTAATTTGATATCTATAAATCTAGGCATGATTTGACAAAGTCTTCTTTGATGTGCAAAGGTGTAACTCTATGTGATGAGCATGATGAATCTTCTTGTGTGACCAATGAGCATGAATGTTTGAATGAATCCCATGTTAATGATAATGATGATTCCGATGAATTTCATGATGCGATAGATAATATGTCTATGCTAGATTGTTTTTCTATGCTAACTAACTAGCAGCGAGAGAGGGAGATGGTCGAGAGTTAAAAACCTCCTCAACCTCCCCCTAACCCCAAAGTGATATTCACGGGCTTAATGTTAGCGAGACATGGGGATTCATTTCTTATGATGGACAAGAGGTCTGAAGGTAAGGATGGCACATTGTGGAGACCTCTCCACAATGATGTCATCATGGGTGGAGTCACCAATGGCGATTCCAGAGACCCGCAGGTAGGTGGTTCTAACTAGAATGCTTGAAAAAGGAAAATAAGCCATGAGGACGATAATAAATATACAGTGCTTCTTTTTTCTTTCGTATTTTAATTGGTGATTAGTTTTTGCATAATCATCTTTTGATATGAGGATTTTTGAAATGAAACTCTTATTTGGATTCAAATTTTGAGTTTGAGACTCGTGATTGTGTTTGAATGGAATTAGATTTAATGGGTGACGTAGTTTATTTTTGGAAAATGAGGGAAAAACTAAGGATTAGGAAAATTTTGGGTTGATGCCTCATGCTGAGATGCCCGACGTGAGGCTATGCTTCGTGCCGAGATGCTTGGCGCAATGCTATGCTTTGTGCCAAAAGTTTCGCACGAGGCTCTACTTTGTGCTAGGATGTTTGGCCCAAGCCTATGGTTCGTGCTAAGCACGGTTTGTGCATGAAACCAATTTTCCAATTTTTATTTGTTCCAACAATGCAAAATTGCATTTTTGGTTCAAGAATTTTGAAATTTCCTAATTCCTTAGAAATTTTGAAAATACTTCCATTATCCCTTGGAATTAATTTATTTGTACTATTGTCCCCTAAATTGAGCATTCTAAAATTCCATTCTTATCCTAATTGTACCTCCCTCCCTAGTCACCTAGGATGAAACCCTAATCTCATGGTACATTTCTCCACATAATTCTATCATTTGATGCATTCTTCCTTCTCAACAAACACCCTCTCTCACACACTCTTGGTGAAACTCGAAAAAATTGAACCTTTCTTCCAAATAAAATAGCAATTTTTGCTTCTTATTTTGTGGGTTTTACATATCCTAGCTTCAAATTTTGGGTAACCCATTGAACTTTTTGTTTATATGCTTTATTGACATTGTGGTGGTATTATGAAAAGCTTGATTCTTAAATGGGTGTGTGTTTTTTTCAGAGATGTGTTTGGTTTTTGTATGCATAAACTTGTGTTGAAGAAAGTGTTGGGTGGATTGATGTGCTATTATGCTTGAATGATTTGATTTTCATGTGTTGGGTGATTTGGAAGAGAGTGAGTCCTGATTGCATGATCTTATTGATAGGTTGGTGAGAACTTACATGGGTTTTTTGTTTGATGAGGAATGTTATTGTTTAAATAGCATTCATGCTTAGATCATCATGTTTTCAATGGTTAGGCCATTTGGGAGAATGTTATCCTGTTAGATGATAATATAAATCGTGTCTTGTTTATGATCAAATCATAACTCTTGCCTTCATTTTTTTGTATGCCTCCTAAGAAGAATGCTTCGGAGAAGGGCAAGTCCACTTGGGGTGAGAAGAGGAAGAAGCCGGAAAAGGGTGAAAACACCGAGCCGATGACTTCCATTCTTGGAAACCCCACGTTTATGACCGAAGATTTTATGGGGTCATCCAACATCTACAGAACTGCAGTCCGGAGATGGAGTAACTTGAGAGAGCCAAAGAGGAGCATTTTGGAGACTGGATTTGCATGCAAGGACACCTTGGCGGCTCTAGGCTTACTCGAGCCTGTCACTTATCTATTGGGACAAGTAGGTCAAGAGTAGTTTCTCGAGAAACACTCCAAGATGTATGCCAGGTGGACCCTAGAGTTCCTAGCTACTCTATGGCCGGTCAGGAACGATGATGGACACAAGGCAATCAAATTTGACCTGGATGATAATGAGTACCAGATGACCCACTAGGAGGTAATGCGTGCCTTTGGGTAGAAGTATGGCAAGGAAGTCCAGAAAACACATCGTCAGGGGTCACATTTCACTCTTGGACGCTTTTGGGTGCAACTGACAGGCACTGGTCAGAAGAACTTCTGCAAAGGGTGTTGGCTAACTTGGGATGATCGGGCACAAGGTATAATGAGAAGTTATTTGAAGCATCTATGGTGGGACCTACGACATTGAAGGGTAGATATGTATGGCTTTATGGAAGAGTGGGCACTTTTAGTTTCATGGTACTTCCACATTCGGATGCACCGCCATTGACCATGACACATGCTTGGATAACCTATTTATTTTTCCAGACCAGAGATTTGAGAGAGATTTCTACAGAGTTTTAGCCAACCCGGAGATAGATGTGGAGGAGGCTGAGGGTGGAAGCTCTCCGAGAGCACCTCCTAGTTGTTCTTGCATATCCACGGGCATTGTGGACCAATTGCAATCTCTTGGGGAATAGTTTTTGAACTCTACCCAAGTTTTGCAAGAGTTTGTCCAAGAAATGGGAGGAATGCGATCACAATTGAAGGAGATGAGTGTGAGAATGGACTCCATGGAGGCAACACTTAAAGCAACAAGATACATAGAGAGGAGCTTTACAAGTCACGAGAATGAAGGTTCTTCGGGGCCACGAGAGTGAGTATCGCCATTTCTCTCTACCTCCCTTATGTTTTGATATGATTTTTATGCATTGGAGACTATGCATTGGTTAAGTGTGGGGAGGGAGTAGTGAGCACTTAGGGAGTCTTCATTCTTAGATTTCCTCGGTGTATTTCATGATTTGCATTGGTAGTTGTTTCTTCTTTGGAGAAGATTTTAGTTTTTGATTTTTGGGGGATGATTTTGAATGACATGGCATGACATGCTATGCTAGGGTTCCTAGTTTGCATGGGGTAGGATGTTTTAGAATATTGGTGGTGTATTTTTTTGTGTTTGATATTATCTTTTGTAGCATGAAGCCCACTTTTGGGGAAATTTTGTGTTACAGCAAAAAAATTGGAAAACTTAAAAAATGATAAAATATATATATATATATATATATATAAACCTGGACAAGTAGAAAACCCGAAAGGGCGACTTGGGTAACATTAGGAAAAGCTGAGATAGGTCAAAAGGCCTAGGTAAAAATGAGAGGCTAGACTTGGCTAGATTTACGAGCCTAGGCAAAAATGAGAGGTCGTGTGGAAAAAGGTGAGAAGTGAGTACCCTTTATATGTTAAAGCTGGGATGAAAACTCGAAAGGGCTCCTAGGAAAAATGGGAGAAATTGAGAGAAAACAAAAAACTATGATGAATGCATTCTTCAGTAGTGGATTGTTTTTTAAGACGACTCTTTGATTGCTTTGGGGTCATTTTGGGAAAAGTAAGCTAGCGTGACACTTATCTTTTTGGCTTACCTTTTTCCACATTTTATTTTTGGGTGGTTAGATTGCTTAGGTTTTTTTAGAAGTGTGAGAGTTATGAGATTCTTACTCTTTTGGGGGAAACAGGGTAATCTAGGAATAAGTTGAATGCCTTGGTTAACTTATGCATACACGCTACATTTCGCTTGATTCTTTCACTAGTGGAGGAAGAGGTTATTAAAGGCAGTTTTATCACACCAAAGAAGGCACTTGCAAAGTGCCTTCTCTAGTTGTGCCTTTGATCGTCGCCAATTAAAGGCGGTTCTGAGAGCCACCTTAAAAATCCCACTTAAAGGCGGTTATGAACCGCCTTTAATGAGTTCCGAACTCGGAAAAAGGCTAAGTTACTTTTGCCCTTGAGATGTTCCAAACTTGGAATTCCTTTCAAAGGGGGTTATTAACCGCCTTTAAATCCATGGTTGAACCAAATTTATCAGGTATTATTCAGCCCCATAAGGTTGGTAGTTCCTTGATTGGCCCTCCATTCCGGTCCCAATCTATAATTTTTTGGAAGGGCATTATTTTTGTTGAAATGAACTTCGGAATTCGGAAGCTCATTTGGGTAAAAAAATGCTAAGAGGGCCGAATGACATTACAAATTCAGAACTGACAAAATTACATTTTGGAAATTATAATTTCATTGAAATCCCCGGATCAAAATAGGCCTCATTTGATGACAGAATCCTAACATAATACTCGAATATATTGTACTTGGTCACAAAAACCTATAGAAAATACTAACTAAGCAATATTCTATAGATAGGAATTGAAATGAACACAACATTCTATTATGAAATATCACTACATTCTATCGTATCTAAATTTTGTTACTATACCAAGTTGGGGTTTCCAAGAGAGTGAGAGCGGTTGATAGTGAGATGCCTCGCAAACAATTCCTAGCGTTGTTGATTTCTTCTTTTGAATAGGGCCTCATTGCCTTTGAAAGAACCTAAGAGATTCAAGATATTAGTAAATACGAATTGGAAATTGAGAAACTATTAATGTTTAGGAGAAAGGAATGTACAATTACCTTGTCAATTTCAAGTAAATCATCATTCACACCTTCTATGCACTCTATTACGTGCAACATTGCATAATAGCCGCATTCCCATGTTTGGGCTTATTTCTTGTACTGAGTAAAAACAACAATAAACTTGTAATGTATAAAAATACCTAAATAGATCACTTTGGAAAAAGAAAAGAAATTGTACTAATTTATACCTTGATTTCCACCACCTCAAATTTCATTCCATCCACTTCATAAGAGTCCTTCATAGCAAACTCCAAAATCTTGACAAATTCTTCCGATGGTTGGAAGGGTCCATCCAATACATCCATTTTTTTCGAAACAATCATGATCAATCTCCAATGATCTCTAATAAAAAAATTATAAAAAAATACTACTAAAATAGCTTAACTTAAGTTTCTAAACGTAATTTTGATTGTTAATATGACCTTTCAATGTATGGCGCAATGACCAATTTCTTATCCCTCCTCCCAAATATTTTGCGAATATAGTTTATTCTCTCTTACTTTCTACATCTAATTTCTTGAGTCATCACGGGCCATATGTACCAGACCCATGCCTTCTTTTGATTATACATAAAATACAAGTACCTTGCAAATAAGAAATTTTTTGCATTAGTTGTAAACAATGTGACATTTATGTATAGTGAACAAGAAATAAATGTATGTATAAATAAATGTTACTTACAAGATGTATATGGATATTAGCATATGATTAACTTGCTCACATTTCCATAAGTCTTTGAAATCACTCAATAGCACGATGATATCTCGTTTCGCACCAATTACGAAATCGTTACCCGAAAAAGAGTAAGTCGAGTTCCGTTCATGCGGTTGAAGCAATGTTTTAGCACTTGTACCCAGTGAGGTGAGTCTTTCGGGACTTGTCCTTTTGGATCCGGTTGTCTAATTTTGTCCGGTGTTTTATGCTTCTGTTTGGGTGTTTTGTGGACCGGTTTTGGTGTAGCTTGGACCGCCGTAGGTGTTGTTGGATGTGTGACTTTCAAATGCCGATCCTTTATATGATCAGTATAAATAAGTCGATGCGGCCACAAAATAAACATTCCTAGTGCTCCCCCGACATTTTTGTATTCGTCGGCCGGAAAAGGTAAAGAAATGCCCTTAACCAACACCTTGTCCATATAAACTCTTGACAAACCTTCTACAATTGGTACTGTGTGATGATATTTCATTAATTCATGCAATGTCCATTGGCTACGTGGAGTGGTCTACCCTCTATGTCTCGATCAATGTATAATTCACACACATGAGAACCCTACATCGGACAAATTACCATTGTCAACAATTTCAACAAAATTAGGGTTTACGATATCAAAAGGTTAATTTTTCACCTTTTTATCACTTACGAGGATGGACTTGTTGAGGTTGCCGGCCTTATCATTAGGAGTTTGAATGATAGCCTTTTGATTTACCTCAACATCCTTGGGAGAATGGTGTGATCCTCTTGATGGCAGTGTCCAATCAGGTGTCAAATCATATATGCTCTCGGGATAGCAAGGCCTGTGTGTTGGATCAACTTTCGAATGAGAATGTCTTATTGTACAATCTGTTTCTCTTCTCTTGTTGAAGGGCTTGTTTTTGCAAAGTGTGTATCCTAGATGGTTGTGCACCCTTATAGTACCGAGTAATCCCAAATGTTTATCTTTGGGTCATGAACCCTCTCACTCCCCTAATACGCCCCGCATGGTTGGGTTTTTGTGTGGCCCCAATAAGTATGTCTTTCTTAAATGCGGGTATGAATTTTCCCTCCAATTCGTTATTCTTCAATTTTTCCTAACAATTACAATTATTGGATTTCATTAGCTAATATAAAAGGGAAATAGGGTAGAGTAGAAAAATTAAAGGACGTGAAAAATTACCACTCTTTCCGTAATTTATTTCTCCTCCTCCTTCTCGTATATACCCTCCTTATTTTGTCGACCTTTGAGAAACAAATCACACCGATCAATGTCATCCCCATCCAATGGTCTTACACTAGCCCTTGCCTCTTCTTCGGTCATCCGGCCTCGATTGCAATTTGTACATCTTTTTCAAGACATTTTTCCACTAATTTCATTGTCGCCATTTGATACCCCCCATGGCTTAAATGATGAGTCACTGAATTCATACTGGCTAAGCGTTGTTTTTCTTTCCGCGTACCCCATGTTAGAGACAAGTCAACACTAAAGACATCTTCATCTAAATATTTTGTACATTAAATTTTAGATTACTAACATGAGAATCATTCTCCAACAATCTTCTCTTGTATGTGTGTGTACATTATCCACGGGCGATCACCCTTCTCCGAAGAAAATATGTAGTCTCTAGACAAAGTATATTTGTGTTCCCACCAACTTACACATCATGGTCATTTCCTTCTTCCTAAGAAAGGTCATCTTCGGGAAATCAATTTCAAAAGGTCCTTAAGATGGTTTAGAATGATGGGAGTTAAATTAATGGGGAAATTCATATGTTCAATAAGAGATGCTAATAACACTATGGCCATTAAGGTACCTTGCATTCCATCCATAAGGTCTCCTTATAGTCTTTTGGCACCTCATGCCAACTATCATACTTGATTTCGACCCTTGTTCTTCCTATATTCACCACCTAACTAGACCACTTTGCTCGTTCTTTGGACAAACACTTTGCCGACTTGTTGAAAACCAATGATGTTGTCAACTCTTTCCTAGACATCCTACATTTTAGTGCTCTACATTGAGTTTTGGTTACTCCTCTCTCCCCAGACACATCATCGCCATCGCCACTAAATCCCACTTGAGATTATTGGGAGTTCTGTGAACGTGATGGATCCTCATGAGCCTATTTCTTAGACATTGTTAACCCCCTACATTTACATATTCATCATCATTTTATGAAACTAACTTCATAAATCATAGTTAGTGAATTTCAAATCTCAACTTTTCTTACTAGTTCTACAAATAACCATCACTATATAAAACACAAAATGTCATAACTACTGGTGCTACCAACATCACATTCATTAGGTATTTACTTTATATAGAAGCTTAAACCAAAATCATAAACATTACCCCTAAAGGAACACAATAATGGAAAAACTAGGGTTCCATTGAAGAAATCTAGGGTTTAGAAACACCTACCACTACATCATCCAAATGAGAGCTTCATGTTGCTCAAAGTTTTCCAACCTACAAGTAGAGAATGTATATAAGCTCAAACCCTAAAAAAAGGGGGGAAATGTAGTGAAAATTCACAAAATATGAAGACGACAGAAGATGAATTAATGATGAAAACATACCTTTAATTTGAAGATGAAGAGAAGGAAGAAAACCCGATCCACTGTCATCCCAAGAAGTATGAGCGATTTTTCAACAAGATGGCCGAGGCTAGGTATGTTGAATTTCTCAAGCGTAAAGTCATTAATTCCAAGGTTATTAGACCATCTTCTATTCAAGGATTTAGTTTGCAATATTTGTTAGATAGATTCAAAATTCAACACCTAGAAAATTTGTTGTGCTTGGAAGGTAATGTCTACCATGACGAGGTGTTTCAATTTTATGCCAAATTAGGCAAAAGTTTTGGTAATAGGGATTGTACAAAGGTTAATGTCAAAATCATAACAGTTAACAAGTTTACAATCAACGAAGCCCTAGGATCGAGCCATACCTCCCCCGAGAAATTGACAACCGAAACCAAACCCCAAAGCCCCCAAGAGATCTATCACCAATAAAGTTGGCCATCAGTGACCGAATACACTCCATTAAACCCTTTACAAGTGGCTCTAAAATATTTTGGATGAAGGGGACAAACCCCGAGCCCTGTGGATAGTTATGACATTCAAGTTCTAACAGTGGAGCAACACCTAATTTATGAGTGGGTTTGCTTGAATGTGCTGCCCACGGGTGGGCACACTTTTGAGCGGACCATCGGTAATGGGATGCTCTTCTACTTCATGATGGAGGGTGTGAAGATAAACCCCAGGTACACCATACTTATGCACATGCTCAAGGCGGCAAATGCAAAAAAAGAAGGAACTAACGTATGGTGGGTTGATCACGGCCATAATTAAGAAGGCCGGAGGCATAACTCAAGATTGCCCTCTAATACTTGAGTACTATGATGTGGCATGGTTCCAACATAAGAACTTGCAGGTTGGCTTTGACGGTAGATGGGAGCATCGCATAATTTTGGGTCAAGCTGCGAAGAATGCAAAAAGGGCTAGGGATGAGGATGTCCATAGAGCCGAGGGTTCTTCTTCTCATAAGTAATTAATTTTTAATCTCAAATGATATAGTTTCCATAAATTATATGTTATGATTATGTAATTATGTGTTTGTAATTTTCTTATGTTAATAGGTTCACAAAATACTTGGAAGAGCCGACTTGGTAAGTACTTGAACTGCATTCAAGGTGATATGGAGAAAACATGTGACATGTTGGTCAGAGTAGAAGCACAACAACAAAAATCATCGAATCACAAGGTTTAACTCTTGTGCTAACCGAGGATGAGGAGTCACCTATGTTCGAGCTAGTTTTTGTGGAAAGCGAGGAAAAGGAGGAAGCTGAACCAAACCAAGAGGATAGCGATGATCATTGAAGCCATTCAAATCAAGATCTTAACTGTTAGCCAGTGGGAGAGGACAAAACATTTTGCATCAAATTTTTTTTCACATGTTGGATCAAATTGTGGTTGGTTTTTTTCGTATCATGAGTTGGAGGATTTATAACTTATCTTTTCATGAAGTCAATGAATGCCTACTGATTTACGACATTTAGATTAATATTTTTGATGATTAATTGTTGGAACCCATTTTAGGCCCTTTTGAAATGAATAGTTTTTAAAAAAATTTATTGTGTCTTAGTCATTTCAGAGTTCAGAAATTGCTTGTAGGTATTAAGAAAATGGATGCATCTAGGTTACAATTCCGGAACATGTTTGTGTCCAAACAGGAATGTGGAGATGAATTGTGTTGCAAGTGAACGAGATTCCGAAATAGTCCAAAACTTTTGGTCCAAATCTAGAAAAAAATTTTGCATGTCTTTTTTCCTTGAAAAATCAAGTTCCGATTCCGGAACTCGTTCAGCCCATGTTTTCAAAGGGCCAAATTAGAATTTCTATTCAGCCTTATGAAAACATGGGCAAACGAGTTCCGAACATGGATCCTGCCCTGTATTTAAAACAAATCCCCAAATCGAGCTTAAAACCTCATTTTGTCTATTCAGAAAAACCCTCCATCGATTTCGGCCCTCAGAGACACAATTCCCTTCAACCACTCAAACCCTAAGGTGATTTTGATTGTATAATGTCAAGGGGAGGCTCTTCACGCAATGCTCGCACTAGATCGACCGACAACAATCTCGGGTACAACAATGTCAAGTTTGTTTCATTGGTGGTAAAAAGAGGTCTAAAATATTACATTCAAGTGGGAAATTGGTTGATTTTTATGCCGTTGATTTCAACGAGGTTTTTAGAATTGGTTTAGTGGAACCTCTAGAAAAATTTACTGACCAATGTATTGAGAAATTGTTTACTTGCACCGAATCATCGCATTTTAATTATGTTTGTCAATTCTATAGTAATCACCACGAGCTCCCAAATAAAGCTTACTCCAGTAGGGTAGGGGTATTTGATATAGCCCTAGATAAATGGAATTTTGATGAAATCCTTGAGTGCCCGTATAGGAACCCGGAGAGCGTTCACCCCAAAGACCTTGACGGTCCATTGGATGATTGTTATCATAGGGGAAAATGGCCACTAAGTGTTCAACCCCCTTACATAGACCATATCCAACTTAGTGTTAGGAATTTTCAATGAGAAACAGTGGGTTTGGGGAAACCTGAGACCTTTTATCTTTCCCATTTGTCAAACGATTGTTGTACTGTTTTTAAAATCATTGCAAGATCTCTAACTCCATCCTCCAGACACGTTATCGAGCCCAACTACACTTTCTTTTACATGTTTTACTTGTTAATGGAGGGTAGGAAGATCAACCCCGAGGCTTTGATATTTAAACACATGCACTATGTTGCCATAGTGCCAAGGGTCATGAAAAGCCTCCCATATGGGAGTTTGATCACTCTCATCTTGAAGAATGTTGAAGGGTTGAAAGTTTCGAGTGAAGAGTAGAAACCGAAGTTTTTTGACAAAAATTACTTTAAAAATAGGGGTGGATCTTGGTTAATGGTAAGTGGTGCGATATGCCTAAGAACGGAGGGAAGCCTATCAAGAGGCTGAGAGTAGAACAAGGTGCATGAAATTAAATTTTAATATTTGACCTACGTACACTGTTTCAATGCATATATATTAATATTTTTATGTTTAACTTTTGTAGATTCTAAGAAGGCATACCTCAAAGGTATAAGAGATTTCTATAAATGGGTTCGGAAGGATTTTGCCGCAATGAGGGGGAGGATTTTGAAGATGGAGAAGAGACAAAGAGCCTATGAATACCATCTCACGGCAACCCACAATCCTCGTCTAGATCAATCCACATCAACAGCCAATGTAGATGATGACTTTGAAGGGAAAATTCCATAGATCTAGCTTCATTTGTTGCTGTTAAATTTGACTTTGAAGGATTATTGACTATTTCTAACTTGTTGATATAAGTTCAACTTTAAAACCACTAGTAATGTTTAAGTCTTGGTTACATTAGTTCATTATTATGTTAGGTGACATACAAGCAACTTCTTTTTAAGGGCATCAAATTTTTGGAATACATATCTTTTGAACACAAACACAATTACAATGACTAAAGCTACTTCTTATGTTTTCTTTTCTTCAAAACCTTCTTGGACATCCTGCTTCTACATGTGACCTTTCCGCGGACATCAACCCAAATTCCCTCATCATGATCGCTATGTCCAACGAACGTGCTCAAAATCATATCATCCTCTTCAGGCAATCTAGCATTATTGATAGCAATAAAGGTCAAACTTTGACCAAAACCAACAATTTCTTCACCTTCATAATCTTCTACAAATGCTCGTTTCCCTTCCACCACAATCTTCCACCTAGAATCGAAAGGGTTCCTCACATAGAAAACATGGTGCGCTTGGGAGGTAAAGATGAAAGGATCTTCCCGCCAAACGATCCTACTCCTGTCAACAAGTGTGAAACTGAAATCCTCAGTGCATTGTTCTTTGTTGAAATCCACCAACTGACATTTAAAAATAGCAACTTGCATGGTGACATTGTCTAGCTCCCAGATATCTTAAATTGTACTAAAATAACACTAATGAGCATACATTGGATTATTATTACTTCCACTACCAAGATGCAAAGCTTCAGAAACTAGGGAGACTCCACTATTCTGTGACACAACCTTATCATCCGAGGATTTTGTGGAAAATGTAAAACCATTGACATCATATCTCCATAAGACAGAACTGTACCAAGTGGTGTACGAGCCAACCATTTCACTATCATAGGATGGTCTCCCATAGCTACGTGATCACACAACCATGACGAAAAGGTACCACTATGTAATTCCAACACCTAGGCCTCATTAAAATTAGGGTTTGTGACTCTAATGGCTCCATGTGAATCTGTATGTAGGGGACAAAATCTTCATGATTACGAAGAGATGGGCAGCACTCAAATCTTCTGCACTAGGGCTTAACAGTTTCCCCTTCCTAACTCCATGTTCTTCCCACCATCCCGCATGTCTATAAGTTGGGACCCCAACTAAATCGACCTCCATCAAATAATTGGTACAAAAATTGATCACCTCCTCTGCCACATACCTCTGTACAATACTTGCATCGGGCCTGTACCGATTCTTCACAAAATGTTTGAATATTTTCATGTACCTTTCAAACGGGTACATCCACCTAAGAAATACAGAACCACAAAGCTTTATCTCCCGTACTAGATGAACAAATAAGTGGACCATAATTTCAAAGAATGAAGGTGGAAAATGCATCTCCATGCGGCCCAAAACTTCAACAACCATTGACTGCAAACGGTCCAAATTTGACAAACTAATGTTTTTTCTACAAATTAACTTGAAACAACAAACAAATCTTTGTAATGCATATTCTTACATGGGATGGCAATGACGATCAAATCACAATAACGTTTAATTCCTACATTAGATTGTAACAATCACGAGACTTCAATCCCACAAGCTTCAACTCCTCAACTAACGCACAAGTACTGATGTTTGAAGAATAGGCGGTCAGGATCGTAACACCTTTCAAGGCCTCATGAAAAGATTTTGTTTCTCCATTTGAGACATAGAATAGCAAGCAGGGGGCAAGAAACAATTTTCACTGGAACTCACAGGGCCAAGGTTCTTCTCAATTCAGATCTCGACCAAATCTAACCTATCCTTAAGTTTATCCTTCGTTTTCCCTGGGTACTCAACAAGGTCCAGACCAAAGAATCACATACATTTTTCTCAATATGCATAACATCTAGGCAATGTCTAACATCCAAATGCTCCCAATAAGGCAATCTTAAGAAAATGGAGCATTTTTTCCAAATCTCATCCACGGGGACTTTATGCTTCATCTTTTTTATGTCACTGGGAAAACCTTTCACTGTCTTATATATCGGCATGCCTGTTCATACAACTAGAGCTTCTCTAGCCTCCACTTCCCCATTGAACCATTTTTTCTCCAAACACCATGGATAATCCGCCGGAAGAAACCTACGATGATTGGTATGGGTTTTGATTATCTAGCTTAGTTTTGTACTTGGGAGCAAAGGATTGAAGCTTCCATTTATATGTAGTAAGAACCATTTTTATCTATCTATTTGGTGCTTTTGCTATTATGCATTTATGGGTATTGAATGTGTTTGTTGATATCATTAATATTGTTGAAAGCTTGAGCATATGAAATACTTGTATGAATTGCTTGCTAGGGTTTGGGGGATTTGGGTTAATTTCCCCCCTTTTCTTGTTAGGAATCTATGAGTATGATTTAGAGCTTTTGATTGTGTTGATGGATTGATGATTGCTAGATGAATGTGATGATGTCAAACTCTTCGTCATGTTTGTTTTAGGTAGCAAACAAGAGAGGTCTATGAGCGTCGATCGTTCTTGACTAATCTTGTGTAAATGCATGAATTGGTTAAATGCTTAGGCACGGTGTAGTGTTCATAAGTGTTGCTAAGCTTGTTGATTCTTCATGCTAAATGCCATCAATGGGATACTCTTAGCAATAAGGGAGTCATTGGTGAGGTTTGACAAGAGATGTCGAATTCACTCTTGCAAACTACTACCTAAGAAGGATAGAAGATTTATCTTCACAACAAGTAGTTGAAGTAGTGAATAGATGGTTTTACTCATCCTTGAAGCATTTGTTATTTAGCATTTGTGTATTCTTGATGGTGTGTTTCACTTCATTTATGCCATGAGTTGTTTGAGAATAGGAAGTGTTTGTATGATTGAATTGGTTAGGTGTTAGGAACGTGATGAATTCCGTAGCTCCTTCGCATGAAAATCTATGAGCATGAATTTAGAACTTCTTGTGCATAACGTGTTGTGATTCTTGCTAGATGGGTATGTTAATGTTAAGTCATGTAATGAATGTGATAGAATGAGTTAATGGTTCAATGATCTACATTAGGTTTGGAAGTGGATATCCCTTGCCCCAAGGCTTTTTTATCTTTATAGTTTTAAACCCTTTTTTCTTAGTTTTGTTTGATGATTAGCATAGTCATTTGAATTTTCCAGTTATCTTGTCTTTTTACTTTCGTAACTTAGGAAAACCACAACCAACCAACCCACCCCCATTTACTCACTTTTATGTGTGTGTGTGTGTGTATATATTTACTCCTAGCATAATATCAACCATTTGTGCTTAAACGCTAGAGAAAATCCCTCTTCCCGTGGACGACCCCAATTTGTCGCTATCTACCTAGTTGTAGAAAGTAAGCAAAAAGGGCTTATAAATATTAACTTTGAGAGGTGCGACGACCGCCTCCCAAATTTTTTTTTCAAAAGTTCAAAATCATATTGCAAGGATTCTCGATAAAAGCTCACCAAGAACTCAAGCAATACCTACTCCGAACAAAAACAACCACCAAGTAGTGGAAAATAAAAACAACTAGCTAATACACAACCAAATACACCTAAATACTTAAGAATAAACGCCTCTTCCCTGGCAGCGGTGCCAAAATTTGGGAGGCCGTCGCCGTACCTCTCAAATTTAATATTTATAAGCCCTAAATGCTTACTATCTACAACTAAGTAGATAGCGGCAAGTCGGGATCGTCCACGAAGAAGAGGGATCTTCCTAAGCGTTTAGGCACAAAAGGTTGATATTAGGCTAGGAGTAGACATATATACATACATATAAAAACATGTAAAAAGGGGGGTTTGGTTGGTTGGTTGTCCTAAGTTATGAAAATTAAAAGACAAGATAACTAGCAAAGTCAAGTGACTATGCTAATCATCAAACAAAACTAAGAAAAAGGGGTTTAAAACTATAAAGATAAAAAAAACCTTGGGGGCAAGGGATATCCACTTCCAAACCTAATGTAGATCATTGAACCATTCACTCATTCTATCACATTCATTACATGACTTAACATTAACATACCCATCTAGCAAGAATCACAACACGTTATGCACAAAAAGTTCTAAGTTCATGCTCATAGATTTTCATGCAAAGGAGCTACGGAATTCGTCACGTTCCTAACACCTAACCAATTCAATCATACAAACACTTCCTATTCTCAAACAACTCATGGCATAAATGAAATGAAACACACCATCAAGAATACACAAATGCTAAATAACAAATGCTTCAAGGATGAGTAAAACCATCTATTCACTACTTCAACTACTTGTTGTGAAGATAAATCTTCTATCCTTCTTAGGTAGTAGTTTGCAAGAGTGAATTCGACATCTCTTGTCAAACCTCACCAATGACTCCCTTATTGCTAAGAGTATCCCATTTATGGCATTTAGCACGAAGAATCAACAAGCTTAGCAACACTTATGAACACTACACCGTGCCTAAGCATTTAACCAATTCATGCATTTACACAAGATTAGTCAAGAACGATCGACGCTCATAGACCTCTCTCGTTTGCTACCTAAAACAAACATGACGAAGAGTTCGACATCATCACATTCATCTAGCAATCATCAATCCATCAACACAATCAAAAGCTCTAAATCATACTCATAGATTCCTAACAAGAAAAGGGGGGAAATTAACCCAAATCCCCCAAACCCTAGCAAGAAATTCATACAAGTATTTCATATGCTCAAGCTTTCAGCAACATTAATGATATCAACAAACACATTCAATACCCATAAATGCATAATAGCAAAAGCACCAAATAGATAGATAAAAATGGTTCTTACTACATAGAAATGGAAGCTTCAATCCTTTGCTCCCAAGTACAAAACTAAGCTAGATAATCAAAACCCACTAATAGAACAAAAATCTACAAAGGAAGAAGAAGAAATGGAAGAAAATGGTGAAAAACTAGGGTTTTGGAGCCCCCAAGTTGGGCTTAGAGCTATGGAGAAGAAGGGGTGAAGAGGTATTTATAGTGGAAGAAAAAGGGGAGAAAAAACGCTACTGCAGGGCTGAATTCGCGCTGACGTCGCGACTCACGACTAACCATCGCGACTCGCGACCAAATCAGTAAAATCCAGCCCTGTTTTGTTTTGCTTCCTCCGGGTGAACCGTTGATCCATTTTGGGAGTTCTTGTAGTCGATTTCATAGTGCTTGAGAAGAGGAATCCAATGGTATAACTCTTGAAGGCTGATTCTTCTCGGAAAATCCTGAAAACCCTGGACCATCCTTCACCCGTTGCTTTGCTCTCCTTTCTTCACTTTATCTTCTACCACTTTGTGAGTGGCCTTCAATCTTCTACCATCCTTTCGAATGGCCTTCACTAAACCACTTCTAAATGCTCATGGGTAATCTACAAATTAAGCTCACAAAAAGGAATCTAGATGCTCATGAGGACCAAAAAACCCTTAGATTCAACATAGGTTACAAAAATGAAGGATTTAGATATAAAAACCAAAAATGGTCATCTAAACCCCTTATTATGTAAACCTACGTAAATCTAGCAATCTCACACCAAAAATATAAAAAAAAGTGATCCTAAATACTACTAAATAATGCATATAAAATGGACACATCAATGACCTTGATATACAGTTTTACAACCAAGCTTCAACTGATGGTGATCAGTGTCCTTCTTACACACGAGGCATGTAAAGTGACCTTTCACAGAGTAACTGAACAAGTTCCCGTAGGCGGGAAAATCATTGATAGTACAAAATAACATTACTTTTAATGTAAAATAAACTTTAACACTCACATCATACACCCACACCCCCTTGTCAAATAACATCAACAAATCCTCAACAAGAGGAGCAAGATACACATCTATGTCATTACCTGGTTGCTTAGGACCAAAAATCATCACAGATAACAACACGTACTTACATTTCATTGTCAACCATGATGAAAGATTGTAGATAACCTTCATGGCAGGCCAAGAACTGTGTGTACTACTCATATTACCAAATGGATTCATTTCATCGATTCATAGGTCGAATCTCAAATGTTAGGGTTCTATCCAAAATCGGGGTAACGAGCATCAACTTTTTCTACTGCTCACCATCAGATGTATGTATAATCACATCATCCGCCGATCGATCCCTCTCCACGTGCCATCGCAATAATTTTACATCTTCCTTACATGCAAAAAAATTCTACAATCTAGGAATGATTGGGAGATACCACATCACTTTTGCCGGTGATTTTTTCTTTATTTCAGTTACCACTTCCTCACCCACATCAATTTCTACCCTCTTCAATATATAGTGAGACTCACCATATACCCTACATGTTTCTAGATCTTCATCGTCTATCCCCTGATACAATATACAATCATTAGGGAAAGCTTGTATTTTTTTCAATTCCAATCCCATTGGGAAAAGAACTTTTTTGCAGTGTACAACCTATCTGGCATCATGTTACCCCTTCCAGGAGCAATTCCCTAAGCAATTCTAGAGTTTCTGTCATCGAATTATCGGTCCACCCAAATTTAGCCTTCAAATTCATAATCCTCATAGTCACACTAAGTACCAAAAGTTTTGAACCAAGATACAATGGCGTATCTTTGTCATCAACTAAAGCTTGTAATGCCTCGGGTAAACCATGGAACTCTCTAGCAATATCTTCAACCATTTCATCAAATTCCTCATTCCCATCTAATTCATCTTCCACATATGTGTTACTCAAATCAATCGTCCATGCAGATTCCCCAACTTTCCCATGCCATACCCAACAAGTGTACGGAGTTTAAAACCCCCTCATTATTAAATGTCCCCGCAACTTCTTCCTCACTGAATACATATCCTTTCTACAATATTTACAGGGGCATCGGTCTTGCACAACACTATTTTTAGAGGCATGAACAAATGCTACCATAAGAAATGTTTCAATCAATGACAAGTAATCGGTTGATTTCATAAGATCATTACTAATGAGTTTATCCGGTTCCATTATCCTATAAGTTAATTAAATGGCAACACATCAAATCCCTTTAAAAACTGAACCTAACTACAAACCCTAATTCAAGATTAAATATACATATATATATATATATCTATATATATACATATATATATATATGTCAAACCAATAATAATTATGTAAGATAAAATTTTAGGCAACTAACCTTCTCCAATTAATGCAATCCTTTTCAATGGAATATGATGGGGAGAAAACCCTTTAAATTTATTGTTTGTGTTGAAATGAAGAAATGGGCTCTCTTTTTTAATCACACGGAGTGGATTACGAGTTCAGAACCGACATCAAAAATAATATTATTCCAAGAAATTGTTTCGAACTCAGAACGTGTATCATAATTAACATTACGAACTCAGAACAACTATGATCTCTTCAATGTTAATACTGACATGGAGTTCCAGACTCGAAACCGATTCATCCCACAGTTCCAAACTCGGAACAGGCCTACATCAAAGGCAATTAGACACAATCACCTTTAATTAGGGTTAATTAAAAGCGGTCATACAATAACTTCCATTAATTGAACAAAAACCCCCTTTAATTGATCAAAAATTTCCTTTAAATCTAATTTCCTAGGGTGGATCATAGGTTCTGAGTTTGGAACCTCTAGAATTAGGCGGTTCTCAGGTTTTTTTAAAAAACCACTTCTATCGCCGCCTTTAATAGGCCGGTCTCTACTAGTGTTTGTCTTATCTTTTATTTACTCGAGGACGAGTAAAAGGTTAAGTGTGGAGAGTCTGATCTACTTCATTATGCATGCGTTAATCATTGCATTTGACATAATTATCTAGTTTTATTTGGTGGGTTGAGTTTACGTGACAAGGGGTTTAGACGGCCATGTTTGGTTTTCTTGTCTAAATCCGCATTTTATATACTTAATTGGTACTAATGGACATCTTGTATCCATAAGCTCCTTGATTTTCCTTTTGATCATCTTTAGTAGGCCGACTGTGGTTACTTTTTGTTTACATTCTATGTGAAGGTCGTTCGTAAGGGTGGTAGAAGATATTGAAGGCCGTTCGCAAGGACGATAGAAGAGACGAAAGCCATTCACACTAAAATGGTAGTAGACGAAGGCCACGAGTATCAATTCATGATGGAAGAAGATTGAAGCCAAAGATAGGTGGCAACGGAGTTCAAAGCGAGCAACCAAGAAATGGAGAATCGTGGTCCAATGAGTTGTGCTTAAGTCTAAGAACAATTCGAGAGGAATTAGCCATCAAGGCTAGTTCCAATGGACTTTTCATCTTGCGCACTACAAAATTTACTACTATTACTCCCAAATAAGACTAATGGTTCACCCGTAGTGAAGGAAACTAGTTCAGCCGGCTGAGGCACAAATGGGTCAGCGCGGGACGTTCATGGTTGCCCCCAATGGCGCGTGCTAAAGGAGCTGCCCCATGCTAACAAAACCAGCACAAGGTTGTGGTGTAACCCAAGCTAGACATCATAGGCCGTAAGCACAAAGCTAAGTCGTACTCCACACGGCTAAGTATAGGCACAGGACATCCCATTTTTTATGTCCCACGTTGTTCAATGTCAAAGATACTAAGACCAACTGGTAGGGTGTGGGAAATCACACAGCCTATGCTAATATTTATAAGCGGAGCACCCTTCCTAACCACTGCCTGCACCACCAGCCACAGGTACAGATCAGAGCACCAATTTTATGCACTCTGATGGCAGCCCGCGCCGAATGATGCAGCCTACACCAAATGATGCAGTCCATACCGAATGATGCAGCCCGCGCTAGAGGATTGTCACGACCCGTGCTAGGGTCCACGTCTTGATCCCTTTGAAGGTCTATGCCATGCACCATAATTGGCACCCCGTGCCACATGAAGAAGCACGACCCGTGCCAATTTTTGTGCCCTATGGTAAGGACACTCTACGGGCTGCATCATTCGTGATGGCTTGGGCCGGGTGGCAGCTGAGCTAGGTTTTACCCTAATTTGGCTTAATTTGGGCCCAGTATTCTACTACAATAAATATAGCCTTAGTCTACTAGGGTTTCATATCATATCATACCTTATCATTAGTAGTGCATCTTGGTAGTTAGGAGAGAACTCTCTCTTTTTTCTTTAATTTCTTTTTCTTTGATCCTAAGATGTGGAAATCAAATATTTATTTGAGTTCCATTTCTAGGGAGTAGTTTCTATAGCTTAGGGATAAATTGTAGGAGCATGGTCTAATCTATCTGCTTTTGGAGATTCTTTGGTTCTTCATAATTTTGTGTTCATGATATTATTATAATTGTGCTTGATTATTTGAAATGCATTAATAGTACACCACATATAAGCACACACTTTGGGCTATATTCATGTATGGTGCAAATATCGATACCCCCTTGGGAAGAGAAACCTGGATGTTAGAATAGGTAAGGGAGAACGCGTCTGCGTGGGTGTGTGAACGTGTTACTCAAGAATGCTCTGACTTATTTTCCACTGCATTAGTCTTAGCTAACTTTGAAAAGTATTTAGAGAGGTTCCGGGAAAAGATAACAAATAGTAGCAAGCTACGGTCGTAAGATGCCTTAGATCATAGATAATGTGCCAACGACCCTTCGGCCTAATTGACATGACCATTAGGAAGTAGTGCATTCGTGGTGAAAGCCTGAGACATAATCACACGGGGGAGAAATAGACCTACAACAATGGTTGGACCTTGTTGTACTCCACTAGTTACAATGGCGGTGTCGATGGAGGGTTGCGAGAGTACCCACCGTGACAGGGTCGAGGAAGTGTATGCCATCAACTACACCACGTATTATGAAAACTCTATTAGGTTTTTGTAAATGTCTATGTGAATGAATCGAGGATAGAAGCATTAGATTGACCATGTTGCTCAATGATTCCCCAAGTACTTAGTTAATAGTGTACTTGCTTTTTTACTTATATGTTTAGTAGTTGTTAGATTGAAAGCCAACTCCCCCCCCTGCATGTTTTCTTTACTAGTTATTCCTTTCACTCATACTGGTTAACGATTCGTACAAGGTTGTGTTTTGGTTGGTACTTAGACCTAGAACCTTTGTGGATAAACCTAGGACTTACTGCTAACTACCCCATAGGTAGCGTAGCAGTGAGAACAGGGTGCAAAATACAAATTTTCTATCTTTTGACCTCTCAGCCTCCACCTGGGTTAATTAACTATAATTAACAACCCCGAGGGGAGGTCGGTCATGCATTGGGGAAAATACTTTATTTTAAGTGTGGGGTGGGGGAATTAGTTTTGTGCTTATTACTAGCATGTGCTAAGTATGATATTTTTTTATTTTTCATTGTAATTAATAACTTCTTAGTAATTATTTTAATTGAAAAAATAAATTGGAAAAAAATACATGATAGAAAGAATGAATAATAATCTGCCTAAGTTGAAAACCCGCTCGCATGCAACGTTGACAAAAATAGGGGCACGGATAAATTGAAAACACCTGAAAGGGAGATCTAGGAAAAAAATGAGAGGACTAAATTGTGTGGAAAGAGATGAAGTGAGAACTAGAAATAAGATAATT
The DNA here is from genome assembly GCA_037428765.1 of Rubia yunnanensis. Lineage (NCBI taxonomy): Eukaryota > Viridiplantae > Streptophyta > Magnoliopsida > Gentianales > Rubiaceae > Rubia > Rubia yunnanensis. Next base: position 48,539,461 of record CM075068.1, on the reverse strand, counting down.
ATTCAATGATCAAAGGATAACTAGAAATGTAAACCAATTGCGCCCAAGACTCGTTATAATTTTTGTTACATATTTCGTGCTAGTCGTGATCGTATTTTACATCTTTCATCTAATTTTTTGTTAATTTAGTTTCTTAAAGTAGTCATGGTTTTTTCTAAACTCACCCCCCCCCCCCCCCCCGCCAACTTTGTTACTGCACACTTAGAGTGACTTCTTCGAGTTTTTTTAACTACGTTCAACATTTGATAAAACCCCAATTTTCCTTGTGGACGATTTTGATTTAACACTAGCTACTATCTAGTATTTAGCCATAATTTGGGCCTATAAATATTATGTTTGAGAGGTACGACGATGTTCTCCCAAATTTTGTTGTCGTAGCCGAAAAAAGCGTATTTTATTAAACTGTTAGAGCAGTTCTTTGTGTCTTTTTTTGTTTTTACTAGTGTTTTGTTGACATTTTTCTTGCTTTTGTGATTGTTACATTGGATTAGGTTTTATTTCTTTAGTTTTTGGTTTATGGTCGATAATAGTACCAGTAGACAAGAACCCTTGCACTATGATCCTGATCTTTTAGATACACTCTGAAGAGTAAAGAGACTAGCACATTTTGCTAACCAAGGTACTCAACCACCACACTTTATAGTTACACCAACTATGGTTAATGATACTAAAACCTTGAGGGAGCTCATGGCTCATAACCTAGGGAATCAACCACTTTGCATCATCTTTTCTCCACTTCTGGAAAATGTCACATGTGAGCTCAAGTCCAAAATGATTCATCATCTACCAACTTTCCAGGGGAAGAATGGGGAGGGTACAAACAAGCACTTGTCCGAGTTCCACCTCTTGAACACAATCATAAAACCACCTAGAGTTTCGGAGGTTGATTTTAATCTAAGGGTGTTTCCATTCCCTTTGAAGAATGTGTCCAAAGACTAGTTATTCTACCTTTTTTTGGGGAATTATAACATCATCGATAGACATGAATTGGAAGTTTTTAGAGAAATTCTTTCCAGCATCCAAGTCAGCAGGTTTAAAGAAAGAGTTAAGAAATATCTCCCAATGGTCAGGTGAGTCTTTACATGAATATTGGGAGATGTTCAAGAGGTTGTTAGTGAGTTTCCCTACCACCCATACAAGGAAGGAGGCCATGTATACTATTTCTTCGATGGATTTCCCATTGAAGACATGAGGATGGTTAACGTTGCTTGTAATGGGTCGGTTACCAATAAGATCCCTAAAGATTCCATTACCTTTTTTGAAGACATGGTGGATGGAACTAGAAACTTTGATGCAAGAGAAAGGGTAAGGGTACATGAAGCTTCAAATCCAGAACTCCCGATCTTGAGGAAAAAGTCCAAGTTTTAGCTTCTATGAGGAAGGAGCTAATGAAAGGAGGAATGAATCAAGTCCAAACTTGTGAGATTTGTTCATCGGATCAACCCACTAATGCATGTCCTCCACTTTAAGATGAATAGCTTGAGGAGGTGAAAGCAGTGAACTACCAAGGTGGTTAAGGACAGGGTTTCCAAGGATATCCCGGATACCAAGGTGGGACAGGTTTTCAAAGAGGTCAACCTAATGAAAAGAAGGATGATCCATACTCCTATACATATAACCTTGGGTGGAAAGATCATCCAAACTTCTGGTGGAGGGATTATCAATCCGGACAATCGAATCCTGAAGGTGGCCAAGACGGGTATCAACTGAATGATCAAGGTGTGCAAGCCCATTACCAAGGAAATCAAGGGTACAATTGGGTTCCACAACAAGTTTATCCAAAATATGGGATTCATCTAACCCCCGAGAAGGGAAACCAAGGTCAAAGCATGAGGATCTTATGCATGTTATATCCAACATGGTCAAAAATGTGGAAGACCAAACCATCTCTAGAATCACAAATATGGAATACCACACTTCCATAAGATTCAAGAATTTGGAAATCCAAGTTAGTCAAATTGCATCCTCTGTGGCCCGATTGGAGGCTAGGGATTCCAGGAGAATTCCATCACAATCGGAGTTGAACCCCCTACCTCTTAATGCTAGTTCCATAATCTTGAGGAGTGGGAAAGAGACCAAGGAGCCCAAGAAGATTGTTAAGATCGGGAAGGAAGTCGAAGAGGAGTTTGTGGTGAAGGACTAATAGATTGAGGAGATGGACACTCAACCCCCAAGAAAGAGAAAAAATTGAAAATATCCTTCCAACACCACCCTTTCTGGTGGCCTTGTGGGACAAGAATCACAAGGATGAGAACAAAACCCTTTTTGAAGTCTTCCGCAAGAGGTAAACATTCCCCTTTTTATGCCATTTATCAATTGCCTAGGTTTGCTAAATTCCTCAAAGAATTATGTACCCCTAGGAGAAATAAAACATTGAAAAGTGGTGACAAGATAAAAATTGGTGGACAAGTGTCGGCCCTTTTTCAAAAGAAACTTCCCCCTAAATGTGATGATCTAGGCATGTTTACCATTGGTTGTGTCATCAGAAGTAAAAACTTTCTAAATGTCCTGCTATATCTAGGAGCATCAATTATTGTGATTCCACATTCCTTATATGAATCCTTAGATCTTGAAAATTTGCATGAAATCGGGGTAGTGATACAATTGGACGACTGTTCTAATTCCTAACCTAGAGGAATTGTAGAAGATTTATTGGTCAAAGTCGATAGATTTATTTTCTCGGCCAATTTCTATATTCTAGATATGGATAATGACAAATGTGGCACCCATACTTTGTTAAGAAGTCATTTTAATCTAGAAATAAAATTGATGTGCATAGTTGATACTTGACCATAGAATTTAATGGGGAAATTGTAAAGTTTAACATTTATTGTGCCATGAAATTCCCTAATGAGGGTCATTCTTTCCATGTGATTAATATTGTTAATATTGTTGATGATTATGTGCAAGATGTGTTTATGGTTGATGGCATGGATTGTTTGAAAATTATTTGGAAAATAGTCTTGATGTAGATGAATTGCATGGTTATTCTTTGAGGGTGAATTTACTTAAGACTAAAGTGGTGTATATCTAGCCCAACAAATGAGAAGCTGTTGGCCTCCAGGCCCAGCCCAACTTTGCTTTGTAATAAATGAACCCATTTAGCCCAAGACACAAATCAATTTTGAACCAATAAAGGCAGAACCTTGTAGTCGTGGGTTAGATTGTGAACTGAGAAACGCGGAATGAAGACAGATACTTAGCCATAAACCAGAAATATAGAGATCGTAGCATGACCCACAATCTTAATCCCTAATAACACACAACTATGACTACATCAGGCTATAAATATAAGAAGAATGGTATAAGCTAAGGTAAGCATTACTAAACTAAAAAATTTCAGTTCTTGTAGAGAAGGAATGGCTTGATCACCGGAGCCTTTCTCCCGGAATTACTTCCAGGATTTGTTTTGCAGGAAAGAGGGTTTTCAGGGTGAACAACGATTGACCTACTCGAACGGATTACCATATCATTTGGCGGTGTCTGTGGAGAATCGTAATGTTTTTTTCTTTCAATGTCATTCGGGTAAACAATGGTGTTTACCAGAAGCGAGAAGAGCCATAATCACCAGAGACGAAAACACACATCTGGACACAACAGAAGAATTATTCCTAGCTAGGACTAGGAATACGTCCCTAGTAGAGAAAGAGAGCATAATAAAGAAGAAATAGAGGATGACGATGAGGAAGAAGAATCACCTAACATGAACCAATAAAAAGAAAGGACGGTGTTCGCAACATTTTTGGAAACGAACGGGAAGAGCTTATACAATCCATTTTTAACCATCCTCAAGCCAAAACCTCTGAGAATGGATAAAATAATAAGTCAAGGGCATGAGAACCTTAAGTATGAAGAAAAGTTAAGGGACATAGTAGCAAACAATGATGCAGACAAATCACCCTTAGTGCCACACGTACGAGATTTCAAAATGCCAGAGGGCTTTAAACTTCCTTTACATGTTAAAATCTACGATGGGACCATAGACCCAAAAGAGTTCCTACACTCATATGCATAAGGTTTCGTGATGCGAACATTGAATGGGTATGCAAGGCTTTTCCCATTTTCTTATTGGGAATAGTGATCACGTGGTATGAGGATCTCACAAATAGAAGTATTAAATATTGGGCATAATTGTCAAATTTGTTTATGGGTCGCTTATATCAGAAGCAAAAGTTCACAAAAACGATCACAGACTTGAACAACATAGCTCAGCAAAGTGACAAAAGTCTTGCAGAGTATATTAATAGGTTCGTCACAGAGAGTTTACAGGTTCGTGACTTGTCATTCCAATATTCCTTGGGGGCATTCACATGAGGCATGCAATCAAGAGAGTTCTACAATGAATTAACAAAAACCATGTCTGAAAACCCAAGAGAGCCACAAAGGATGATTGAGCAACATGTACAAATGGAATAAGAGAACAATCATAAGATAGAGCGGGAACGAGGCAAAAAGTGAGCAATGGAGGACTTGCAAAAAGGGTTCATAAAGAAAGGTAAGGGAAACATCCCTTTCAAGGGAAGAGAGCTAGGGATGCAAGGTGTACCTTTCAGAGAAACACCTCTGGCAAAGTTAAGAAAAGAAATAAGGCAAGCGAATAGAGAGCTATTTTGCAATCCGGTACCGATGATGGCACCTCCATACAAAAGGTCTGGAGTATATTACTGCACTTTCCACAAGGACCATGCTATGACATAGAGTATTGCAGAGACTTGAGGAGATTGATTGAGCAGAACCTGAAAATGGCTATTTAAGCCAATACAAAAAAGAAGGAGGAATCCATCATGGCGAAGCCAACAAAGAAAGCAACTCCATGGCAAGAAATTAAGGTCTGGCAAACTCACTTTCCATGAATAAAAAAATAACAGAGCAGTGGAGTACAATGATGATATAGTGGCCAAAGTTCCAGAGAAAGTGATCATGTCCATATATGGATCAAGTGAATCACTATCGAACAATTCTTGGAAGGCTAAAGGCATGTATTCTCAGCCACAAGAGCCTATTGATAAGAGGCTTATTTCAAGCGAAGCAATCACAATTAGCGAAGAGGATGTTGTTCCAAATGCCTTGCCTCATAACGACCCGATCAGTATCATTTCTAAAATTGGGAATGCGATAATTTATAGAATGTTTGTGGATGATGAAAGTGTGGTTGAGATATAATTTGTTGATTGCTTTGATAGGCTAGGATTCAAGCAATCTGACCTAAAGAAGTCCACATTCTCTCTTGTAGGAATCACAGGGCGAGCAAAAACACATTTGGGCAATATACAGCTGCCTGTTACTATTGGTGAGAGTGATAGAAATTGTACCATCATGTGTGATTTTATGGTCATAGATGAGCCAATTCCATTTAATGCTATAATCGAAAGGCCCTGGATGAATGCAAAAAAAGTGAGATAGTCCCCATACCACTTATTAATGAAGTTTCCAACCCCAGATGGAATCGCAAGAATAAGAGGAAACCAACAAACAGCAAGGCATTGCATTGTTATTGCAATGAAAGTAGGGAAAATTTGGGAAAATACTAAGATGGTCAGCACTGTCATAGATGGTGGCTTCCTCGAGAAATTGAAATCATCAATAGACCTGGGAGAAGAAATTGAGCTAGTCAATCTGGATGATGAAGACGAGGCTAAATGTGCTAAGATTGAGAAACACCTTCCACATATGGGAAAGGAAAGGGTCATACAAATCCGACAAAGCCACAAAGATACATTTGCCTGGAGTGTACAGAACATAGGAGGAGTGGACCCAGGAAGCGCTACCCATTCCTTGAATATTAGTGACTCGGTCAAACCAATCAAACAAAACCAACGTAGCTTCGCTAGAAACAGGCAAAAAGCTATTGAGGAGGAGGTTACAGTCCTACTTCAGGATGTTATATTGAACGAGGTTATCTATCCAAAATGGTTAGCGAACCCAGTGAAGGTAAAGAAATCAGACGCAGGGTGGAGAATGTGCATAGATTCCACCAATCTAAATAAGGCATGTCCAAAGGATTGTTATCCTGTACTTAAAATTGATCAACTAGTCAAGGTGATTTCAGAGTATAAAGTTCTAGGCTTTTAGACGCATACAAAGGATAACACCAAATACTGATGAATCCAGAAGATTCAAAGAAGACATTATTCATAACAAGTTTCAGTGCATTTTGTTATGTGAGAATGTCGTTCAGATTAGTAAATACAGGAGCAATATCATAGAGTGGTTGATGATGCTTTTCGCAATCAAATAGGACGAAATGTAGAAGCATATGTTGACGACATGGTCATCAAAAGCAAGAAGGTGGACGACTTCACTGTAGATTTAAAGGAAACTTTGGATACACTAAGTACCATTGGGATGAAGCTTAATCCCAAAAAATGCATAGTTAGAGTAGGCATAGAAAAGTTTTGGGGATATAAGGTATCCTACAAAAGGATCGAGGTCAACCCAGAGAAAATCCGGGCTATAGTGGATCTTCCCTAGCCAAGAACAGTCAAAGCAGTACAAATATTGATGGGATCATTGGCAGCACTTAGTAGGTTCATTTCAAAGGTAGCGTAGAAACATTTCCCACTCTTCGAAGTCCTGAAGAAGGCAAAAAAGTTTACCTGGAGCAAACAATGTCAAAAGGCATACGAGAGGCTTTAAAAATTGTCAACATTGAAATCACCTGTTTCTCGGGAAACCCTATATTTGTACTTAGCAGTTTCACAGAATGTAGTAAGTTTAGTTTTGGTGCATCAGGAAGGGCAAAAACAAGTGCCAATATATTACACTAGCAGAATATTACAAAGTGTAGAGTAGGCATACATGCCAGTTGAGAAGCTAACCCTGGATTTAACATACTCAGCGAGGAGATTGCGAACATATTTCCAAAGTCATCGGATTTTTATCTACACTGATTTCTTAATCAAGAATATCCTGAGTAAGCCTAAAGCATCTCGTAGAATGATGAAATGGGCTCTTGAATTGGGCAAATATGAGATCCAATTTCAGCCAAGAACTGCAATCAAGGCTCAAGCCTTAGCATATTTCATTGCGGAGATGACAAGTGAAGACGCACAAAATACGAACACATGCCAGAATCTGGGGATCAACAAGGGAAAATCGAAGTGGATAGATGTCGCATGGAAATTTTTCGTGGATGGAACATCTAGCAAAGAAGGTTGTGGTGTAGGATTATTGTTAGTCAACCCGAAAAGAGGGGAACATAGATATTCACTTCGCTTTGACTTCCCACTTACGAACAATGAAGTAGAATATGAGGAGTTAATATGTAGCCTAGACCTTACCATCAAAATGAAAGTCAAAAGTGTTCGGGAATTTAGCGATTCACAGATTGTAGTTCAGCAAGTGTAGGGTGACTGCAAAGTACAAGAGAAACAATTGGTGAAGTATTTAAGAAGGGTCCGTCAGCTCATTTCCCAACTCGAATACTTCGACATCCAGCATGTACCAAGAAGTGACAATACAAAATCAAATGCGCTAAGCAAGCTGGCAACCGCTGGGTTTGATTCTTTAATCGGGCATAAAGATGTGATAGTGGAGTTCATTCCAGTAGAAGTAAAATAATAACAACTATGTCAATAATCCAGACATAGAGGATAAACTAGATAACACCGCTAATAGAGTACTTTACGAAGGGAATTGATAAAGGATAAGCCCAAGAAGGACATTGGGCAGAAGATGTGACAGCCCCATTAGGAGAATATTTAATAACCTAACATAATTATCGCATTCGTGGGTAATTATGGGTGATAATTAAGGAGAACGTTATTTAGGACATGGAGTATAAATACAAGGTACGCATTTACTTATCATTCATTTTGTCTTAATCGTATCAAAAACTTGGATTAACTTAGACATCGGAGTGCTGACCACTGGAACCCCTGGGGACAGTTTTATTGCATGCTAATCTGAGAGGAACTCAAGCCCACAAATCGGTCGGTTGTCAGAGACACATCAAGTGGCACTGACTGTGGGGACGACTAAGCCGGATCAAAAGGTTTTGAGAGTTTATGTCCATGGGTGTTCAAAGGAGTGAAAGGTTAAGGTTAATAGGTATAGGGGCTAGATCTCCGCCATGGTTAACAACGGAGAATACGGGAGTAGGAAATGATGCCTGTGTCAAGGACATTGAAATGTCTAACTTTCAAATGTCAGGAACGGAAATGCGTGCGGAGCCTGTTACAGGCGTAAGCCACAAAGGGGGGTAAACCTCAGTGGCATATGGTGCAAATACCCTGGCATCAATCCAAAACGATGTGTCGGGGCCCTCAAAAATGCTAGAAATGATCAAAGAGCAAGAAAACGTAAACCCTGATTCCCTGCTCGAAAGGGTAGCCGATCCAAGAGACGAAATGTTTACGGAGGTTTTAGGAGATTCATACATGGAAGCTTACGGTTAGCACAGGCAAGGAAATCAGAATGCTGGGAGGGTGACTCTGAATAAAGATGTAGAATGAGCAGCTTAGGTCCTGGCTGCGGCTGGCTATTGAATCAGCCCTTCTCCGAGAGATTACAGGGTCACGCACGGGGTATTACCGCCCTCACATTTAGGAATGACTATGGGGTGGGCCTCTCAACCTTCATTAGCTTATCCTTATCACGCATATGTTGGAGAACCATTACAGGATAGGCTTCAGCCTTCTATTCCTGGTTACTCCCAGGGTCCAGTATATTCGTTACCTCTACTAGCTCCATCTGCTCCTACCCTCTACTTGGCCGGTCCTGGAGAAACATATGGAGTAATGGCATATTCTTCCATGCAAGGATACGGATGTATGGGAATTAGTCAGGGGCTTTACAATCCCTATGTAAGTGAATCATTAAGAAAGGAATTGGATAGGTTGATTGAACCCTTGGGCCAGGCTACGGGGTCTCCTTTTAGCTCGGTGATCACCGGGGTTCGATGGCCAATAGAAGTGAAGCCTCCAGAAAGACTTCCTACATACAGTGGTGAGACTGACCCCCGAGATTTCATCCAGACGTTCCTGGGCTTGATGAGTTCGAGGGATTTTGATGAGAAATCGACATGCAAGCTAGTAGGTAGCTACCTGTGAGGAAAAACACAGGAGTGGTTCAATAAGTTTCCTAGGGGATTACTTCGATCGTATTGAGACTTCAAGAGAGCATTTTTGAACCAATACTCACATAAGAAGAAGTTTACCAAAACTCTGTTAGAACTCTACCACACGAAGTAAAAGACATGGGAAAGCATGAAAGCCTTCTATCATCGGTCTATGGATGAGAGCTTAGAAGTGATAGAAACAATGGGAAATAAGGTAATCCAGGGGTACCTGCTGGGGATGCATGACTTAGAGTTGTACAAGAAGCTAAGTACTAATACCCCCCATGACTTTGCAAAAACTTCAGGAGGTTGTAGAGCAGTACCCGAGGGTAGAGGATGCAACTAGAAGGAAAAGAGATAGCCTTACAGAGAACATGAGAAGAAATGTAGAGTATAGAAGAAAAAGGCTGGTCAAACCCATAAGAACAACATTCAAGAGGTACACTCAATTTACCACCAATGCTCGGAGGAAGAACCCCTGCACAGATCTTAAGTATACATAGAGGATTGTTCCGAGCACTCCCACCCTTCCAGAGATCACACAACTCAATTGCAGCCCGTAGGGCAACAAATTGGTATTGTGATCATCACAGGGATTACAGCCATGACATAAACGATTACATGCAGTTAAGGATGGAGATTGATAGGTGTGAGCGGGAAGGACGGTTTTGAGGGCAAGGACAAAGGAACCAGGATTCTCCCTCAAGGCCCCGAATGAACTAATGGCATCCTTATAGAAGGAACAATCAAAACAATGGGGGTAGAGGAGATAGAAGGCCCGAGAACAGGCAGTTCGAGACAGGGGGCAGGATAGACCCTAGGAGCAAGAAGGGGAAAATAAAGATAACCAAAACAAAGAAAACTCACCCATGTGAAGGGTAATTAATGTCATTGATAGCATGGTGGGGGAGAAATCTTTAAACATTGTGATAAGAGCATAGGCACGCAGGGTTCCTGTGGAAGAGCCCACTCACAAGAGGTTTGGACAGGACGAGACGGTCACTTTCTCAAAAGCGTATGCCGTACCAGACCAAACACCCCATGTTGATCCTATGGTAATTTCATCCATTATTGGAATGTCTTTGATAAGAAATGTATTCTTTGATGATGGAAGCGAGGTAGAAGTGATGTTTGTTGAGTATTTCGACCAGTTGGACATTGGGCGCGACAACTTGAAAAAGTCTACCTCCCCATTATCTAAATTCATAGGAAACCCAATATTCCCCATATGAGAGATAAAATTTCTTATTCAGGTAGCAGATGGTGACAAAGGGGTGACCATCAGGTGTAATTTTGCTATCGTGGATGTTCCTTCCCCTTATAATATGCTTTTAGGAAGGTCATGGATGTGCCAGGCTTGGGCGGTATGGTCACCCTATCACCTGATGATAAAGTTCCCAACTAGTAAGGGGGGTGGCATCAATTTTAGGAGATAAAACTGTGGCTCAGAAATGTAACCTTACGGAGGTACGAGAAGGGAGAAGGCAAAGGGATGTCGCGACGGTACATGCAGATGTGGGATTGGCTAATACAATACAGATGTCTATTCGGGATACAGGGTCAATAGTTATTTTGAAGCTAATTCCTGAAGATGTCAAGGGGAGACTAAGAGACTTTTTGGGAGAATATGGATACGTGTTCTCGTGGGATACCTCTAACCTAACAGGAGTACCTTCAAGTCTCACACCGCATAGGTTGAATATTGACCCCTTGATTAAACCAGTGAAGCTGAAGAGAATGGTATTTGCTCCCAAAAGAGCTGAAGCAATTAAAGAAGAGGTGGAGAAGTTATTGAGGGCAGACATTATTGAGGAGTTGTTCTACCCCGACTGGATTGCTAACCCAGTCATAGTTCCAAAGCATGATGGAGCATGGGGAATGTGTATAGACTTTACTGATTTAAATAAATAATGCCCTAAAGATAGTTATCCATTGCCACTAATCGACAAGCTGGTGGAAGCCATCACTGGATATCAGATTTTGGCATTCTTCGACGCACATAAGGGGTATCACCAAATCCTCATGGCAAAGGAAGACACGGAACAAAACATCGTTTATTACCAATATAGGCACGTACTGCTATAAGAAGATGTCGTTTGGCTTAAAAATGTTGGGGCTAGTAACTAGAGGCTGGTTGATAGACTGTTCAGGGGGCAGATAAGGAAGAACATGGAAACATATGTGGATGAAATGGTTGTCAAAATCAAAAGTTATGAAGAATTCTTAAGAGACCTGGAGGAAACATTCAGTAGGTTTCGAGGGGCTAATTTGAAATTGAACCTGTCTAAGTGTGTTATTGGTGTGGGGGTAGGGAAATTTCTCAGTTTCATGGTCTCAGAGAGGGGGATTGATATCAACCCATAAAAGGTCAAAGCTTTGAGAACAATGAAAATCTCATAATCAATAAAGGATTTACAGAAGCTTACATGGTCCCTAGCATCATTGAAAAGGTTCCTATCAAAGGGGCGGAGAAGCGCTTGCCCTTCTTCGATGTCCTTCGAAGGGAAAATAAATTTGAGTGGAATGGCAAGTGTGACAAGGCATTCAAGCAATTGAAGGAACATTTGGGGACATTACCTACTTTGATGAAACCAGATAAGAATGAGATGTTGTACTTGTATATTTCTACGTCACCGTTGGAAATTAGCGCGGCCCTGGTAAAAGAAAAAGAAAAGGATCCGCATCCAATTTACTTTCTCATTCATGGAAACTTTGAGTAGACAAAGTTTTGAAGAGCCTGTGGTTATGGCTATGGAAGTGGAAGACTCCTGGATGACACCTGGAAGGCCGTCGACGTACCTCTGAAAGTTAATATTTATAAGCCCTTTTATGCTTACTATCTACAACTAGGTAGATAGCGGCAAGTCGGGGTTGTCCACGGAGAAGGGGGATCTTCCTAAGCGTGTAGGCACAAAAGGTTGATATTAGGCTAGTAGTAGAAATATGTACATACATATAAAAGCATGTAAATGGGGGGGTTTGGTTGGTTGGTTGTCCTAAGTTATGAAATTAAAAAGACAAGATAACTAGCAAGGTTAAGTAACTATGCTAATCATCAAACAAAACTAAGGAAAAAAGGGTTTTAAAACTACAAAGATAAAGCCTTGGGGGCAATGGATATCTACTTCCAAACCAAATGTAGATCATTTAACCATTCACTCATTCTATCACATTCATTACTTGACTTAACATTAACATACCTATCTAGCAAGAATCACAACACATTATGCACAAGAAGTTCTAAGTTCATGTTCATAGATTTTCATGCAAAGGGGCTAAGGAATTCGTCACTTTCCAAACACCCGAACACTTCAATCATAAAAACACTTCCTATTCTCAAACAACATATGGCATAAGTGAAGTGAAACATAGCATCAAGAATACATAAATGCTAAATAACAAAGGCTTCAAGAACGGGTGAAACAATCTATTCACTACTTCAACTACTTGTTGTGAAGATAAATCTTCTATCCTTCTTAGATAGTAGTTTGCAAGAGTGAATTCGACATCTCTTGTCAAACCTCACCAATGACTCCCTTATTACTAAGAGTATCCCATTGATGGCATTTAGAACGAAGAATCAACAAGCTTAACAACACTTATAAACACTACACCTTGTCTAAGCATTTGACCAATTCATGAATTTACACAAGATTAGTCAAGAACGATCAACATTCATAGACTTCTCTTATTTGCTACCTAAAACAAACATGAGAACGAGTTCGACATCATCACATTCATCTAGCAATTATCAACACACCAACATCATTTAAGAAGCTCTAACGCATGCTCTTGGATTCCACATTAAAAGAGGGGAGAATTAGCTACTTTCTCCCAACCCTAACAAGCAATCATACAAGTAATTCATATACTCAAGCTTCCAACAACATCAATGCCATTAACAATTGACATTCAAAGCTCAACAAATGCACAATAGCAAAAGCACCAAATAGATAGATATAATGGTTCTTACTACATAGAAATGGAAGCTTCAATCCTTTGCTCCCAAGATAAAACTAAGCTAGAGAACAAAAGGACATAATTAAACTACAAAAACTAAGAAAAGAAAGAGGAGAAAACCTAGGGTTTCTAAGCCCAAAAATGCAGAAGAAGGAGCTGGGCAAAAGCTGCTGAAGAGGAGAAGATAAGGGGAGTATTTATAGCACAAAAATCAAGAAGAAATTCAGACCACCTGTCCATCGCGAGTCGCGACATGCTCACGACGAGCTCGCGATGAACCATCGCGAGTCGCGACGGTGTCGCGATAGACGCAAATTTCAGCATTGTTTCTTCTTTCTCTTTTATATCTCATATCTTTCTCTTCTCTTCACTTCTCCACTTCTTCATGTCTTCAAAAAGCTCAAATCCAAGTCTTCAAATCTTCAAAGATATTCTTCAAAGTCTACAAAATTTTCAAAGTCTTCAAACAAATTACCTTGTCACACAAAATTCTCTAAGAGGTGGTAAAAACGTAAAAGTCATTTTAACCCTACTTAGATAATTTCAAGGTAAAATATCACATTTAGAGCACAAAAGTGTACAAAAGTTAATCCCAAAAACCCTAATATAACCGTATAAAATGGCACATCAACACCATTCATGGCGTATCTTCGAGAGGGTGTCATGCTTGAAAATGAAGTGGATGCCAGAAAGATAAGGTTAAAAGCTCCAATGTATGTGTTACAGGAAGAAGTGATGTATAGAAGGGGTTATTTGCAGCCATTGCTTTGATGCGTTAACACCCATGAGGCTAATTATCACATAAGGGAGGTCCACAGAAGGGTATGTAGCAGCCACCAGGGAGCCAGGTCCGCGGCGAGGACGCTTATTCGAGCGGGATTTTACTGGCCGACAATGTTCGAGGATGCGAATTGATATATTCAGGCTTGCCACCAGTGTCAGAGACATGCCTCTATAACACATGTTCCACAGGAAGAAATGAGAAGTATCTATAGTTTGTGGTCATTTGACAATTGGGGGATCGATATGGTGGGCCATTTTCCTGAAGCGCTAGGAAAATTTAGATATTTAATAGTGGCTATTGATTATTTCACAAAGTGGGTAGAGGCTGAGCCCCTGACAAACATAAAAGGAAAAACAATCATCTCCTTTTGCTGGAAGAACATTGTGTGCCATTTTGGAATCCTAAGGAAGATAATTACGGACAACGTAACACAGTTTGCTCTAGATCCCTTCTAGAAGTGGTGCAAGGAATATCATATTAAGCAAAAAATGACATCAGTTTACCACCCAAAGCCAATGGACAAGTGGAAGTGATCAACAGAACGATAGTAAATGGAATAAAAGCACGTCTCGAGGGGGCGAAAGGTAACTGGATATAGGAATTACCTAATGTGTTGTGGGTATATTGGACAGTAGAGTCTTCCACTACTGGGGAAACACCTTATAGTCCAGTATATGGCTCGGAGGCAGTAATCCCTTCGAAAATAGGTGTTCCTAGCCCAAGGATAATGGCTGTTGCAGATGAGACAATCAATTAGCAGAACCGATGTCTGGATTTGGATATGGTGGAGGAGAAGAGAGAGTTAGCTTCTCTACATGAGGCTAAAGTTAAAGAATGGGTTAGAAGATACCATAACAGAAGGGTAAAGAATGTGTTGTTTAATCCAGGGGATTTGGTAATGAGGAAAAATGAGAAAAGCATAAAGGAACCTGAAGGGAAGTTAGCTACAAATTGGGAAGGACCTTATAAGGTGATCAAATTGCACCCAGGAGGAAGTTATGTTCTCGAAGAGATGAATGGTGTTTGAGTGCCAAAGAGGTGGAATATTACCAACCTAAGAAAATACTACCAGCTATGATGAGTGGGTTGCTTTTAAGCAGCACTCCAGTTGATGTTGGAGCGGGTTGCTTTAAAGCGGTGCTCTAGATGATATTTTCAGCCATAGCTGATGTTTGAGTGGTTTTCTTTAAAGCGGCACTCTAGATGATGTATGAGTGGTTTGCTCTAAAGCAGCACTCTAGATAATGTTCGAGTGGGTTGCTCTAAAGCGGCACTCAAGATGATGTTCGAGTGGTTTGCTCTAAAGCGGCACTCTAGATGATGTACAAGTGGTTTTCTCTAAAGTGGCACTCTAGATGATATTCGAGTGGTTTTCTCTGAAGCGGCACTCCAGTTGATGTTCGAGCGGTTTGCTCTTAAACGGCGCTCTAGATGATATTTCAAGCTATGGATGAGGTTTGGGTGGTATACTTTTAAGCAGCACTCACGGGCTACTTTTGTAATCTTAGAATGATGAACTAGTGGACAAGATTGGTAGGATGTAGGTGGAAACACCAAACCTAGGTAAAATGTTTGTGTCTTTGAATTTTTTTAATTTCTACTTACTAAAGATATTCATACTATGCTATGCTTAAGGAAGTTGTGTGTGGCGATCATATTCGAGGGGTAAAATATTTAAGATAGAGTGAAATAGGCTATTTATTCAAACATCGTCAATTATTAGAAGTTCAATTTTGATACTAAAAAGTACATAAACTTATTCATCTAAATGTATTCATCTAATTAAGGAAACCCCGCCCAAAACAAATCTTCGGTGGAGATAGTTTTCCTAGCCCCTTCACTTTTGATTCTATCTCTTCGAGCTCTTCAGGCTTTATACTAGCAGTTCTTCGGATGTCCTTCATTTATTCTTCCACAGGATATTTGGAAGGATCAAGGGAAGCAATGGTATTACACTGCTTCTTTGTGGAAGGTTTGAATGGGCCCTTCGAGAAGGACCCAACGCTTTTGCGACGTTTTGAGGTGTACCCTTCGGTAACTTTGCTTGAGGGAACAAGATGCTTGTCAGCTTCTTTAATTGCATATTTTTGTGATTGAGAGCAAAATGATAACTCGAAGGGGTGAATCATTTTACCTTCAGTTGCGCCAACCAATTAAGAATAAGGTCAACGGCCTTTTTCTGCCGCAGAGTTCCATTCTCATTGACGTTAAATTCATCCATCCAGTATTGAGCAGCTTTGAGTAGAAATTTTGGAAGCTGATCATTCCTGATTATATAAGAGGAAGGAATTCTATGAGAAAGCATGTGGGCACGAAGGCTTACTTCATGTACACCAATTTTTTCTTCAAAATCAGGGCTACGCTGCTCCACTTCTTTGGCCTGTACCTTCTAGGCCTCAATCTCCCCAGCGAGTCGTGTGTTCTCGAACAAGAGGGATTCTACAAAAGAACTATCTTCAACTAGGGGGCTCCTTCGAGGGGCTGGATGAGGTTCGCTTGAAGAATGTGGATCCTTGTTATCTATCTTCCAAGCGAGCAATTCCTCTTCAAGGCTGGCTACTTTGCACTAAGCTAGTAGATGTTGCTTGGCAAGTAACTCCCTTTGGGCTACTAGCCTATGATTTTTTTCCCATGCAACCAATTAGACGTCCTTCCACTACTAGAAGCCTAGTCGCAATAGCAAAATGCAGGACTTCAGAGAACCAAACTTTAGATAGATTTAACGCATCAGCTCTTCGAGATCTTTATCTGCAGAATCACGACCCTCAACCACCTATAAAGGATATGCACCATTAAATTCTTTGCTCAGGAAATCCTTAACAAACCCCTTAAAGATTATATTGTCTTCAGAGCGCCACAGCCTCATCTCAGCTTCGAGTTGGTGGAGCTTGTTCTTCAAGGACTCCTTCTCTTGATTGCAATTAGATAGATCCCAGGTTGCCTTCAAAGGATATTTTTGTGTCTCACTCAACTCTTTTTGGGCACTCAAAAGCTCCTCACAAGCGCCTTCTAACACTCTCTTCAACGAATTATACTACGAAAAGAAAACAAAGGCAAAATTAATAAGTCATGACAAAAGACATATTCTTATATTGATACTCAAAAGAAAAAGGTTACAATTGGGGGCCCTAATTGGAAATGTTACAATCAGGGAAAAACCCTAGAATCATCTTCTTTTGAGATGGAAGCAATCATTTCTTCCACTAGGACAACGGTTAAATTCTGCTCGAGGGAGGCATCTGTAGCCTCTGGAAGGGGTATCGCTTAAATCCCCTCAGCAGTGAAAAGCTTCCCTTTGGACTTAATGAATCCATCAAGGGTTTGACTAGATCGTCCACCTGCTTAGCAAGATCTTCAGACAAGGAGGCGGACACTTATGGCTTCAAGAATTCCTTAGCTAATTCGCTATAAACGAGATGTTTGGCCACCCCCAAAAGATGCACAAACATTTGAAGCAGCTCAGGGTTATTCAAAAGTTTATGTTTGAAGGCTTCGAGTAGTTGAACATGTGGGGCCGGATCCTCAACCGCCTGAACCCTTTTCTTGAAGGTATCATTCTCCTGCGTCCATTAACGCCTCTTGGATTCAACATTTTGCCTCTCCCCTTCCATAATTCTTTGTTTTTCCTCGAGGAAAATTTTTTGTTTTTCCTCGAGCACCCTATCTTTCTCCTCGAGGGCTTTCTTTAACTCCAAAATCTTAGCATCCTATTTGCTGAGCTTTTCCTGGAGGGAACCACGGCCAAAGATACAAGCAAAGGCAAAAGCATCAATCTTCTCAGTGGCCTCGTGGAAAAATTGGGAGGCCTAGCAAAATAGTTCAACTTAGATAGATGCTAGGGAAAATGATGCTAAATAAATTTTAAAAAGGAACGGAGGAAAACCTCAAGGTCAAAGGCCATCCTCGAGATATGATGTTCAATCCTTGATATGGATGCCGCATTATTCGAAGGGGGTGGAGACTATTGATAGACGTTCTCACTGCCATATGCTCATATTAATGGTGTTGGGGAGGTGTTACCAACATTGTTGCCACTCACCCTTATCTTTTGGCGAACATTACTAATGCGAGGAGGCTCTCCATCACCAAGGGTCAGAGTAGGACTTTCGCAACCTACTATAAGGGGGGAGGCCTAGTTTGAGAGAAGGGAGGCATATTTGAGGGAGTGGAGGCCTGATTCAAGAAAGCAACGGTCCATTTGGGAGGAGCCGGACCCTGCTTCGTAGGCTTCTATTTCCTTAAGTTGCTAGCAAGATAGAGAGAGAGAGAGAGAGCAACAGTAACGGTATACTCAATAATACAACAAACAGGAGAAATAGAATTCTATTAAGGCACCTTCGGAGGCTTCCGAGTGCCTAAAATCACTAACGAGGGTCTCGAGGGGAGGGCCTTCTTTGGGGCCCTCAAGTTCTCTTCTCCTCTTCCTAATATTCTTTCAGAGTATTTTATACACATACTCCTCATAGATTGCAGGAAGGAATGCAAAGCCACCAATCTGGGAAATAGGATTATTGAAGAAAATATAGTCAAGGAAGCTAGACAGCAGTTTTTGTTTGTCCCTCTCGAGGGTATTCAGACAGATTTACTCCCCAGGTTTAGGAGACTCGACTCGAACATCCCAATTCCACGGGGGAACTCGATACCTCCTGCTGTTAAACAAAACCCCTTTTTTCCAGCTTCTCCAGTCACCTGAATTACCGGGAACTTCAAAAACCTTGTGATGTTCCTCTCGGCTGGTAAAAGTGACAATCAAGTCACTCGACCACCCACTATAAGACACGAAGTATAGCGAGCAAAACAGCTTATATCTGGGCTTGATATCGAACTTATCACATTGAGTCAAGAACATCATGATAATCACCAAGACATTGGGATGGACTTGTGTGGGGCTTACATGGAATTGTTTAAGAAGTTTGGAAAAAAGGAGCGCAAAGGGAAAGGTGAGCCCATAGTGGAGATGTCTGAGGGAAAATGATGATCATTCTTCGGGGAGGTTATGGGGGGGTATCTTCCTCTCAAAAGTGTTGAAAATTGGCATCTAGGGCTATTCGTTGGCCAAGAGGGATCGAGTACAAAATCTTTGAGATAGCAGTCCCCACTACTAAAACTGAGGGCTCCCTCCCTAAGTTTCTTAGCCTTAACCTTCCAGAAGTCCTATTTTTCTTCTTTTGAGAGGGTTTAGCCAAAGAAGATACTTGAGGGGCTCTCGAGGGTGCTTCCTCCCCCTCGAGGGACATTCTCTTTCTCAAAAGAGACGTGTTATCCTCCTCATCTATAGCCTCTAGAGACGTTCCCTTGCAGACCCGAAAGGTATTTGACCCCTCCCCCCTCTCTCCCAATTTGAGCTCTGGATTCGGAAGAGGGTAGAAACAAATTTTCCATTCATAAGGGATCTCCTTATATAGGGCTTGCCCATGCCTGGTGGCTAGTTCTCAACGGGCTCTCGTGGAGGTATATCAGTCACTGGGAAAACCATCTCTTCCCTAGAACTGTTAGCAATCTGATCAGACATACCTTCTCCAGCATCTGAATCATATCAAAGTTCTTTGGAATGGGTGCATTCTGAGTCGCTAGTAGCTCTCGTTATACTAACCCCCATCCCGCATACCCTAATCTCACAGGGATAATTCTCAGAAGCAGAACCCTCATCAGAGCAGGGCATGATTATAAGGTGAGGAAACGAAAAGATTAGAATAAGAATAGAGATAAAGGCACTTACTGATTTTCTGGGAAAGGTGATGAAAGTTAGATCACTCAAGAGAGAAGTAGAGAAACAATACTTGTAAGAAAGTTCCAGCAAATGAGAAAAGTGAAAGAAGGAAGAGCAGTTAAGAGGTACTAATAGAGGCTAAAATGGTGGATATTTAATAATTGCCTTGGAAGTTATGAAAAAACACAACTGCTTTTCTGTCTTCTGACAACGCGCTGTTTGGGGAGCAGTGACACGTGCGTTTGTACAGCACACGTGTGCCCTTTGGAATCATAACACCAGAGTTGATTAGAAAACCATGTTCCCTCTCTCAAAGGCAAGAGAAATGAAGTGCAAGGTTCATTTTGAGTCTTCAAAGTCCTCAAACTGTCACATGCACTCGAGACCTTGAAGAACCTTTGTGAATTTCCAGCCTTCTGAGGTCGAGAACCTACTTTTCTGGGGGCTCTTAATAGAGGATAAGCCTAAGAAGGCCATTGGGGTTAAGATGTAGCATCCCAGTCAGGAGAATATTCAATACCCTAACATAATTACCGCATTCATGGGTAATTAAGGGCGATAATTAAGGAGAACGTCATTTAGGACATGGAGTATAAATAAAAGGTACGGATTTACTTATCATTCATTATGTCTTAATCATATCAAACATTTGGACTAACTTAGGCATCGGAGTACTGACCCCCATAACCCCCAAGGACAATTTTATTGTAGGTTAATCCGAGAGGAACTCAAGCCCACGAACCAGTCGGTTGTCAAAGACGCATCAGGAATATTGCCAACAGATAAGATACAAGCCCAGAATTTGGAATTGTGATATCACAAATACATCTATGGAGGGGGAATCTTATACAAGAAAGGCTTTTTATCTCCACGGATTAAATGTGTAGGACCATCGCAAGCAGGTGAAATTTTTGGGGAAGTACACGAAGGTTTGTGTGGAACGCACCAAGGAGCTAGAACAATGGCAAAAAAGATCATTCGAGCGGGATACTATTGGCCAACCATGTTTGATGATGCACATAACTTGGTGCTCGAGTGTAAAAGCTGCAAGATTAATACTCCGTTATCACATAAACCACGGGCTGCTTTAAGAGGAACATATAGGTTTTGGTTATTTGATAAATAGGGAATTGGCTTGGTTGGACTCTTCCCAAAGGGCACTGGTAACGCCAAATTTCTAATTGTAGCAATTGATTACTTCAGGAAGTGGGTGGAAGCAAAGCCATTAGGACGAGTCATAGCTGAAATAATAAGAAAATTTATTTGGCAGAATATAATTTGTCATATCGGGGTGTCACACACTATCATCACAGACAATGGTATGCAATTCACAAGTGGTACCTTTAATTAATGGTGTTCAAAGCTAGGGATTTTTCAAAAGTTTACATCTGTAGCTCACCCTCAAGCTAACGGCCAGGAAAAGTAACAAACAAGACCATAGTCTAGGTTATTCAAAAGCGATTGAAGGGAAAATGAACTGGCTGGGTGGACAAGATACCTAATACCTTATTATCATATAGAACAACTATTCGAGAACCAACTGGAGAGACACTATACAATCTGGTCTATGGTCATGAGGCAGTAATACCAGTGGAAATCGTTAATTCAAGTCTTCGAGTAGATGATTACAAGGAGAATGATAACACGGATCTGATAAGGCTGGATTTATAAAAACTGGGAAAAATGGAAATGATCACATAGGCTAAGTACAAGGAAAGAATGGCTAAAGCTTACAATCAGAAAGTTAAAGAGATGTGATTTCATATTGGCGATCTTAAGTTGAGAAAAAATGAAGCAAGCTTAGCAGAAGAAAGAGGAAAGCTAAGCCCAAAGTGGGAAGAACCCTACAAGGTTACGAAGGAACACAGATCCAATTACTACGAGCTAGAAAGGTTGGACGGTAACATTGTTCCCAATACTTGGCACGTGATCAACTTGAGAAAGTTCTATGTCTAGATCCAAGGAAAAATATAGGAAATATATTGTTGTACAGAAAACGTGAGATAATCATTGGTTACGTTCATTTCTCTGTTTCCAAGGTGGTATTATCGCAGTCGAACATAATAAATATCAAACACCGTCTTTCCGGGCCAAGGTAAATTTTTTAGTTCTTTACTTTCACATTGTAGTTGTTAGCAAATCTATAGTACATTACAATCAATGCAATAAGTCTTACAATCCTTAGAAACCAAATACAATCATGCATATCATAGCAAACATTGAGGTTGTCTGAAGTGAACGAACAAGAGATCACATTCGATCTTATAAATCAAACAACACAATTACCTTATTTTCCAAGCTATAGATCTTGTAACTTCTCAAATCTTAATTTCACAAGCTATAGATCTTGCACAGTGGCATATGTGCTAATAAAAATGACACCAGCAAGTGATAGATCTTGTAGTTCGCAAAAATTGAACTCTTAAATTTGCAAGCAATCGATCTTGCAGCTTCGCTATATTTACTATACAAGCTATAAATCTTGCAAAAAGGCAGATATTCCTGCAAAAATAAAATCAAAGCAACATGAACAAGCAATAAATCTTGCAGCTTCGCTATATTCACTATGCAAGCTATAGATCTTGCAAATATGGCTACTTAAAAAATAAAAGTAATACAAGCAAGCTATAGATTTTGCAACTTCGTAAACTTAGTCATGCGACCCATACAACTTGAAAAAAAGGCATAATATTTGGCATAAATGATAGAGGAATACAGCTTATTATTTTTCATATCAATTGATAGCGAACAAGCAAGTTTCCAAAATTATAACAAGATTATTTAGAACATTATAAAAAAGAAAAGGCATTATAAAAATAGGAGAACTATGTACGCCTAGATGCTCGTGATGATCTACAAGATAACGAACCACCACAATGATGAGTGTACTCAGTCTCTCGGTGGGAGTGCTCAGCCCTACGCCGGGCTTCCTTAGCCACACGCTCCTCACTTACTACATGTTCGTATTTCCATTTCATGTTCAAGTAAGAAAGATAATGTGTTAGACCCCTTCGCTCTATATGACAAAGAGATCTAGCATAAAATGCCTTAAAGTCAGTTATAGGGCCAAACTCCTTGCAATCCAGTTGTACACTCATAACATCAATAGTTTCTTAATACTTCTTATTCTCATCCATCAAATTTTGCACTTTGTCCTCTAGACACCGAATGTGTGACCGAACAGCCTCAAATAAGTTAATCCTCTGTCCACCAATTTCCATAGTAAGATCTCCACGACCAGTAGAGCTACAAGATAATAATGGAAGGGCCCGAAGCATATCTTTATAGTCAACGCAACCTTGCTCAAGTTGGTGCACAGATGAATCAAGGCAATTGCACTCAGCACGAAGCTGATCATTTCACTTCACAGCTGCGTATTTATAGCAAGCTGATTGATGTATGTGTGGCCTAATAATCAAGGGACTGATGCCCGCTAGGCCCAGCCCGTTTGCATCAAGTAACGAATGGAAGTTGTTTCGGCCTAAGGCGTCAATTATCTAGGAAGGAGATTTTCACCCACTGCAGGGAACGTGGGCCAAACAAGCTTGGGGATCGTGATGTGACCCACAATGTTTGTTCCTAAAAATAGAGAGCTACAACTATGCCAGTCTATAAATAAAACAAGCTTGAGAGAAGCTAAGGTAAGCGTAGCTATTCCTAGAATTCTAATTCTCAATAAGAAGTACTAACTTAATCATAGAAGTCTTTTCCCTGGAAGAGGTGAAAAACCACAAAATAGAGCAGGAACGAGGTGAGAAGGGAACAATGGAAGATTCACAGAAAGGAGTTATAAAAAAGGGAAAGGGAAGTTCCCTTTTCAGAGGAAGTGAGTCAGGTTCGCAGAATGTGACACTTCAGGATACACCATTGACCAAATCGAGGAAAGAAATATGGAAAGCACATAAGGATCTATTTAGAGAACTGGCACCTATCCTAGCACCACCAGAAAAAAAATATCCAGGGAATACTATTGTGCCTTCCACAGGGACCATGGATATGACATCGAATACTGTAGAGACCTAAGAAGACAAATGTAGAAGAATTTGAGAAATGGCCTCCTAGGTCAATACAGAAAAGATGGGGGAAAGCAATATGGGGAAAACAACAAGACTGTGAACACTCAACCAAGAAACCATAGGACGGCGTCTACACTGCCAAAGAATCAAAAGATGACTACAGTAAATAATTACAAGGAAAATGAAAGCGATGAATTGCACAAAGTAGTAATCTTGTCTATACATGGATTAACAGAGTCATTTTCCAACAATGCTTGTAAAGCTAGAGCACAATATTCTCCTCTGCAAGAACCTGGGAGGTCGTCGCCGTACCTCTAAAAGTTATAGTTTATAAGCCCTTTATCCTTACTAAATACGATTAAGTAGATAGTGGCAAATCGGGGTCGTCCACGAAGAAGAGGGATTTTCTTAAGTGTTTAGACATGTAAGGTTCATATTAGGATAGAAGTAGATATATATATAGATATAGAAAAGCAAGTAAAAGTGGGGGGTTTTGGTTGGTTGTGGTCCTAAGTCGTGAAATTAAAAGACAAACTAACTAGCAAAGTTAAGTAACAATGCTAATTATCAAACAAACTAAGAAAAGGGGTAAAAACTACAAAAGATAAAGCCTTGGGAGAAATTAATGTCCACTTCCAAACCTAATGTAGATCATTGGACCATTCACTTATTCTATGACATTTGTTACCTATGGGGAATGCTAAAACTTCTTATTCGAAGATCAACATTCATTCCTTCTTAATAGTAATTTGCAAAGACAAACAACAACCATTTGCAAACCACATTGATAATCACTCTAGGCAAACCACACCATAAATTTATTTCATCAACGGCATTATACATGAAGGACCATAAATTTGATAACAACAAGCCTTCTACCAAAGACATAGCCATTTAACCAAACATAGCATTCATTAGGCTAAACCTAGAAAAAACCACATTCAAGATTCAACCTTGCATTGCATGTATAGGATAAATTACCTTGTCACACAAAATTCTCTAAAAGGTGGTAAAAACGTAGAAGTCATTTTTAACACTCTTTAGATAATTTCAAGGTAAAATGTCACATTTAGAGCACAAAAGTGTACAAAAGTTAATCCCAAAAGCCCTAATATAACCGTATAAAATGGGCACATCAAACCTCCGCACACTTAAACCTTACTCGCCCTCGACTAAGAAAAGATTCAAGCACACGGAGGAATTCATATGTCCATATCTTAAACTAATATTCCCCCAATCAAAGCCTCACAAAAACTCTCAATATTATGAATCCCAAAATCAAAGCTCACATGAGAAATTTTCACACACACAACCCCAATCCTAAATCTAACCAAACCTACCACTTTCAAAGTCCCGAATTGATATTCCCAAAGTCCAATGACACAAAATGAAGTTAAAACCATTTAAGAGGTTTAAGCACATACTTCACTTAATGCCAATATATCAACCAAAATCCAATGACATAAAATGAAGCTAAAACCATATAGGAGGTTCAAACACATACTTCACCTAATGCCAATATATCAACCAAAAATGAAGTATAAATGGATCAAGAATTTCATAACCATACTCCATTTCCTAACCCGCTAAGTTACCCAATCCCAAGAGGTCTCTAGATGTTGAGCTACCCGATCCATCCGTATAACAACCGCAACCTTATGACTCCAACGCCGGCAAATGAGTGAAATCATAGCATTTTTCAATTTCTCTCGCTTTCTCTCATTTTACCTAGGAGCTATTTCGAGTTTTCATCCTAGCCACACATCATGTTTTTTCGGCTCACATCTCACCTTTTTCCGCACATTGTAGCTGCTCATTTTTGCCTAGGCCGCCCTTTTGGGTTTTTGACCTATCCGGGCCCCCAATGTTGCCTAAGTTGCCCTCTCGGGTTTTCAACTTAGCGGTTTTCTTTTCTTTTTTTTCTTTTTTTAAAATATATTTTTTCCTTTTTTTTCTCATATTTTTCTAATCAAAAGTAGCAAAAAGCATTCCAAATCAAGCTAACATGCATTGAGTCCTCTAACCCCTCCCCACACTTAAAACATTACATTTCCCTCAATGTAAACATGTAAGGCAAGAACAATAAAAATCCAAGGCAAGAGGTAGAGTGACACCCGTTTATCCGCGTAGTCGCTGGTGATATAGCGCAATCCCATGCACTTGTATAGACTCGGTCCTTCCATTGGTGTCGGAGCCGTAGATGAACTCACCCTTCGAGCAAAACATTGCCTCCTTGGCGCCGTTTGATCAAGACTACACCTCAGAGAACAACATCAAACTCACAAGTACATAAGAATTTGTAATACTAGGTTTAGCATAGAGAATTAATAACCATAGTATTCTCGAAGAACAACCAATCCACCCTGCAACCACCACTACAAGATTATCCATTAAAAATATCCAACATATATCGGCACATATACAAGCATCATTATAGGATATGCAATTATAGTCACAATGATGTAGTCGGCATACTACAATCAACAAAGGTACTATAAAGATGCAAGAATGTTCATATGTTGATATATGTAGGATGGTGGAGGAATGAGCGGAGGTGAAATGGTGAGAGGCGGCGAAATGGAGAAGATTGAAGGTTTTAAAAAAATTAGCAGCACTCCATCGGGACTCGCGATGGGTATGGAAGGCTTGGTCGCGACTCGCGACGGTCTCGTTGCGACTAGAGATGGTTCGTCGCGAGGCCGTCGCGGCTCGCGGAATGTTGAGGCCGGGAGTGGAATTTCAGCACAAAATTTTTGATCACGTCGCGACTCGTGACCTCCCCATTGCGACTCGCGATGGGCCATCACGATGTTGTCGCGGCTCGCAGAAAGGTGGTGCTGGGAATGGATTTTGCTCCCCAGTTTGTCGCGACTCATGACAAGGCCATCGCGACTCGCGACGACAGGGTTTCCCAGTACTTGGAAAACATTTTCTTACGAAACCCTTTTCCCTCTCTTACGGATATTATTCCTTCATATCCTCCAATGCAATACACTACACTTTGCTACAAAATTATAGAGAAATGCACAATAAAAAGAACAAGACTAAATAACAAAAACTAAACAACAAAAACTACAACAAAGGACGAATTTATTACGTCGTCGGCACGACAAAGCTCCGTATTTTAAGGTCATCGGCACGACCCTAATGCTATCCATATGGTGAAGGCTTGAACCCCTTCACCATGAGCTTCCAAAAGTAGAGAGGTGGGGGTACACAACTTTCAAGAGGAAAGTTTTGTTGAGGTGGAGAAGATTTGAAGGGAGTTGAGTGGTTAGGAGGCTTGGGATAATCTTTTGGCTCCTCTCTCGTCTCCCTCAAAACTTCCAAAAATGGTAGAGTTGGTTCACTAGGTAGGAGAAGGGGTGACGGTGCTAATGAATGTAGCACGATCACCTCTTCCTCCATTTTTCTATCCTCAACAACCAACTCCTCATCCCCTTCGAACTCAAAATCATTTCCCATGGTGACCTCACTCACCGAATCCTCGAGTTCAATTTGGGATGGTGTATTTTCGGAATCACGAGCTTCTATTCAGGCCAACGCTTCTAATATACTCCTCACATGCCCCTCAATAGCCTCAACATTAGAGGAGAGCTGAGTGTTTGTCTCCTCACTAGTAAAGGAGTTCTAGTTTGCTATTGTATTCATGACGTCCTCACGTGTCAAACTTGAACTTCCTTGTTGGGCTTGGTTTTGGGGCACGGTATAATGTGGTGATGGCCAACTATTTTGCTCGTATTGTTGGTTTTCTGGCTCATTCTCATACCACCAATCCGGACTACCACTCCATTCCAGATTGTAAGGATTGTGGTATGGATACCATTCTTGAGAATCTTGCCCCTGAAAACCAACATCTCCTACCTCTTGGTAGCACTCTTCATAATATCCTTGGTTTTGGAAACCAAGAGTTCTTTCTCCCTCATAGTACTCCTCCCACAACAAATGGCAAGATTCGGTAGGATGGTCGAAGTGACACATCCTACAAAACCTTGCTTATTGAGCCTCTCTTCTCATATTGCAAGTGTTCTCGATAAAAACTCACCAAGAACTCAAGCAATACCTACTCCAAACAAAAACAACCACCAAGGAGTGGAAAATAAAAATGACTACCTAATATGAAACCAAATACACCTAAACACTTAAAAATAAACGCCTCTTCCCCAACAGCGGCGCCAAAATTTGGGAGGTCGTCGCCGTACCTCTCAAAGTTAATATTTATAAGCCATTTTATGCTTACTATCTACAACTAGGTAGATAGCGGCAAGTTGGGGTCGTCCACGGAGAAGGGGGGTCTTCCTAAGCGTTTAGGCACAAAAGGTTGATATTAGGCTAGTAGTAGACATGTGTACATACATATAAAAACATGTAAATGGGGGGGTTGGTTGGTTGTCCTAAGTTATGAAATTAAAAAGACAAGATAACTAGCAAGGTTAAGTAACTATGCTAATCATCAAACAAAACTAAGGGAAAAAAAGGTTTTAAAACTACAAAGACAAAGCCTTGGGGGCAATGGATATCCACTTCCAAACCTAATGTAGATCATTGAACCATTCACTCATTCTATCACATTTGTTACTTGGCTTAACATTAACATACCCATCTAGCAAGAATCGCAACACATTATGCACAAGAAGTTCTAAGTTCATGTTCATAGATTTTCATGCAAAGGAGCTAAGGAATTCGTCACTTTCCTAACACCTGAACACTTCAATCATAAAAACACTTCCTATTCTCAAACAACCCATGGCATAAATGAAGTGAAACATAGCATCCAGAATACATAAATGCTAAATAATAAAGGCTTCAAGAATGAGTGAAACAATCTATTCACTACTTCAACTACTTGTTGTGAAGATAAATCTTCTATCCTTCTTAGATAGTAGTTTGCAAGAGTGAATTCGACATCTCTTGTCAAACCTCACCAATGACTCCCTTATTACTAAGAGTATCCCATTGATGGCATTTAGCATGAAGAATCAACAAGCTTAGCAACACTTATAAACACTACACCATGTATAAGCATTTAACCAATTCATGCATTTACACAAGATTAGTCAAGAACGATCGACATTCATAGACCTCTCTTATTTGCTACCTAAAACAAATATGACAATGAGTTCGACATCATCACATTCATCTAGCAATTATCAACACACCAACATCATTTAAGAAGCTCTAACTCATGCTCTTGGATTCCACATTAAAAGAGGGGAGAATTAGCTACCTTCTCCCAACCCTAACAAGCAATCATGCAAGCAATTTATATACTCAAGCTCCCAATAACATCAATGCAATTAACAATTAATATTCAAAGCTCAATAAATGCACAATAGCAAAAGCACCAAATAGATAGATATAATGGTTCTTACTACATAGAAATGGAAGCTTCAATCCTTTGCTCACAAGATAAAATTAAGCTAGAAAACTAAAAGACATAATTAATCTACAAAAACTAAGAAATAAAAGAAGAGAAAAACCTAGGGTTTTAGCCCAAAAAAATGTAGGAAGGAGAAGGGGTCAAAAGCTGCTGAAGAGGAGAAGATAAGGGGAGTATTTATAGCACAAAAATCAAGAAGAAATTCAGACCACCCGTCTGTCGCGATGTGCTCGCGACGAGCTCGAGACAAACCATCGCGAGTCGCGACGGTGTCGCGACAGATGCAAATTTCAGCATTGTTTCTTCTTTCTCTTTTATATCTCACATCTTTCTCTTCTCTTCACTTCTCCACTTCTTCATGTCTTCAAAAAGCTCAAATCCAAGTCTTCAACTCTTCAAATCTTCAAAGATACTCTTCAAAGTCTTCAAAGTTTTCAAAGTCTTCAAACAAATTACCTTGTCACAAAAAATTCTCTAAAAGGTGGTAAAAATGTAAAATTCATTTTTAACACTCCTTAGATAATTTCAAGGTAAAATGTCACATTTAGAGCACAAAAGTGTACAAAAGCTAATCCCAAAAGCCCTAATATAACCGTATAAAATGGGCACATCAATTCTCATGTCAAAGAGCTAAGAAATTTGCAACTTTCCTAACACCCTAACACTTCAATCATACAAACACTTCATATGCTTAAAAAATCCATAGCAGAAATGAAGTAAAACATTACATTTAAAAACATGAATGCTAAATAACAAATGTTTCAAGAAAGAGTGAAATAGGGGTTCTTACTACATAGGTGTGGAAGCTTCAATCAATTGCTCCCAAGTACAAAACTAAGCTAGATAATCAAAAACCATAACACAGAACAAATATCTACAAAGAAAGAAGAAAGAATGGAAGAAAATGGTAAAAACAAGGGTTTTGGAGCCCCCAAGTTGGGCTTAGAGAGTTGGGGAAGAAGGGGGTGAAAAGCTATTTGTACAAGAAAAAAGGGAGTAAAAAGCAAGTTGCAGGACAATTATCATGAGTCACGATGCTTCCGCAGTGAGTTGCGACCAGATCAGTAAAATTTTGAGCTTTCGGGTCAACAATTTGCGAGTCGCGACACACTCGTCGCGAGTCGCAACGGAAAAAAGTCCCGTTTTGTTTTGCTTCCTCCGGGTGAACCGTTGATCCATTTTGAGAGTTCTTATAGCTGATTTTATAGTAGTTGAGAAGAGGAATCTAATGGTACCACTCTTGAAGGCTGATTCTTCTTGGAAAATTCTCAAAAATTTGCTTCAAAACATAGATCAATCTTGACCCTTTGCTTTGCTCCCCTTTCTCCACTTTATCTTCTACCACTTTGTGAGTGGTCTTCCATCTTCTACCATCCTTTTGAATGGCCTTTAATAAACCACTCCTAAGTGCTCATGAGAAATCTACAAATTAATCTTACAGAAAGGAATCTAGATGCTCATAAGGACCAAAAGTCCATTAGACTAAACATAGGGTACAAAATGAAGGATTTAGACATAAAAACCAAAAATGACTATCTAAACCCCTTATCATGTAAACCTACCTAAATCTAGCAATCTTACAACAAAAATATGACAAAAAATGTGTTAAATGCTTTGGAAAATACATGCATTTGAAGCCTTATCAGAACCTGTTGACAAAAGATTCCGCTCAGATGAGGCAATCACTTTCAGCGAAGACGATGTAGTACCAAATGCTTCGCATCATAATAATCCCATGGTGATCATAGCCAAGATCATAAATGTTACTATACATAGAGTGTTTGTGGATAATGGAAGTACATTAGAATTACTATTTTTCAACTGCTTTGACAGGCTAGGATTCAAGCGAACGGATCTCAAGAAACCCACATCTTCACTGGTTTGGTTCACAGGGCAGTCAGAAACATACTAGAAAGTGATGGATAACACCTTTTGTGGTCAGATTGGGAGAAATGTCGAAGTGTAAGTTAATGACATGGTTATCAAAATTAGGATGGTTGATAGCTTCGTAGCGAACCTGCAGGAGACTCTAAATGCATTAACATAGGGATGAAGCACAACCCCAAGAAATGTGTGTTTGGGGTAGATGTAGTAAAACTTTTAGGATACAAAGAGTCTTCTAAGTGGATGGAGTCCAACCCAGAGAAAGTCCAAGCTATAGTCAATCTTCTTCAACCTCGAACTGTTAAACAAGTGCAAGTCCTAATGGGATCACTGGCAGCACTCAGCAGATTTGTTTTGAAAGCGGTGGATAAACATTTTCCCCTATTTGAAGCTGCGGAAAAGGCAAAGAAGTTTAGTTAGGGCCAAGACTTCCAGACAGCATATGATGGCTTAAAAGAACAGCTTCTGATACTGCCAACACTGAAATCACCTGCACCTAGAGAAAGGTTATATTTGACTTGGAAATCTCGCAGAATGCAGTTAGTTCTGTCTTAGTTTGCCTTGAGGATCAAAAACAAGTGCAAGCCTATTACATCAGCTGAATGCTGTAAAATGCTATAAAGATGTATATGTCATTGGAGAAACTAACCCTAGTTGTGGTTTACTCAGCACAAAGATTGCGAATGTATTTCCATGCTCATCGCATCGTGGTTTATACTGGTTTCCCAATTAAAAATGTTCTCACTAAGCTTGAGTCATCAGGAAGACTAACGAAGTGGGATTTGGAGTTAGGCCAGTTTGATATACAGTTCCAACCCAGAACAACGATCAAAGCCCAGGTATTAGCAGACTTTATTGTAGTAATGATGAGGGAGAAAGCACAAGCGACCATGTATCAGAGCTTGAGAATTGATAAAGGCAAGTCAAAGTTGGAAGAAGTTGCGTGGACTTTGTTCGTTGATGGAGCGTCTAGCAAAGAAGGTTGCGGAGCAAGATTGCTATTTATAGACCCGAATGGGGGTGAACACAGATACTCATTGCGATTTGACTTCCTTCTCGCCAACAACGAAGCAGAGTATGAAGACTTAATCTGCGGATTGGATCTTACAGTCAGGATGAAGGTCATAAGTGTTTGAGTGTCAAGTGATTTGCTATCGTTGTTCAACAAGTGCAAGGGGACTTTGAAGTATGAGAGGAACAGCTAGTGAAGTATTTAAAGAAGGTGCAAAAACTCATAACCCAACTCAAATATTTTGATATACAGCACGTACCACAAAGAAAAAAATACAAAGGCGAACACACGTAGCAAACTAGCGACAGTGGGATTCGATTCTCTCACTGAGCAAGGAGATGTTACTGTGGAAGTCATCCCAATCAGAAGCATGGCATCAACTATTATCTCAGCAGTCCAAACAGATGCAGTAAGCTGGATGTCTCCACTGATGGATTTCTTCACCAGGGGGGCGTTACCAGAAGACAAGACGCAGGGCAGGAAGTTGGAGTTACATTCTAAAAATTATGACTACAAAGATGGGATACTTTACAAGAAAGGTTTCCTTGTCTTCGTGGATAAAATGCGTAGGGTCAGTGCAAGCAGTGGACATCTTAAAAGAAGTCCACAAAGGTTTGTTTGGAATGCACCAAGGAGCTAGAAT
Source organism: Rubia yunnanensis (assembly GCA_037428765.1). Lineage (NCBI taxonomy): Eukaryota > Viridiplantae > Streptophyta > Magnoliopsida > Gentianales > Rubiaceae > Rubia > Rubia yunnanensis. Next base: position 48,507,014 of record CM075068.1, on the reverse strand, counting down.
GATAGCAAAGAAGATCATCCACCCTGGATATTATTGGCCAACTACGTTCAACAATACACACAGCCTTGTACTTAAGTGTAGAAATTTTCAAATCAATGCTTCACTATCACATAAACCACAAGCAGCCCTGAGAGGGATCTATGGTGCATGGTCATTCGATAAGTGAGGGATAGACCAATTTGGACCATTCCCAAGGGGTGAAAACAACTCCAGACTGCTGATTATAGCAATCGACTACTTCACTAAGTGGGTAGAAGCAAAATCGCTGGGAAGGGTCACAACTGAAATCACTAAGAAATTCGTATGGCAAAACATAGTATGTCACTTCAGGGTGCCACACACCATTTTCACGGATAATGGAACACAATTCACAAGTGGTGTGTTCGCAGCCTGGTGCTTGAAACTTGGAATTCTTCAGAAGTTTGTCTGTTGCACACCCCTAAGCAAACGGTCAAGTGGAAGTAACAAATAGGACCATCGTCCAAGGAATTAAGAAACGTTTGGAAGGAAGGCAAACTAGATGGGTAGATGAGTTACCAAACACACTATGGTCATACTAAACATCTGTTCGAGAACCAACAGGAGGGACCCCGTACAATTTGTTCTATGGTCATGAAGTGGTCATACCAATAGAAATTGGTAAGTCAAGTCTTCAGGTGAGCAATAACAATGAAAAGGATATCATCGACTCTGACTTTGAATCATGGCTACCCTTCATCTCTTTGACCAGAAAACACTGAAATCTTTGACAGCAAACAGTGAAATCTCTGACGGCGAACCGTCAAATCTATAATTGAACCATGAATCGAATAAATTAATTATCCTAAGCTAAAAAGTAATTAACTATCTTTTCACCCACGGATTTAAAAGTTACCCAAAGAATAAATTAATTATCCTGAGAATAAATTAATTATCTTTTCACCCACGGATTTTTAAAAAAATTATTTTATATATGTATTATTAGTGGTTTGCCCTTTAACTCACAATGAGACGGTTTTGCGGGAGACATACTCTACACAAAAGAACTTCTTAACTTATAATTAAAACACTTATAAACCTTGTTAAACATACTCATTGTGGGACGAAGGAAGTATGTATTTTTTAGAGATATATACCAATGTAACCCTAGATATTTGAGTAAGTGCCAATATAACCTCAGATAATTTTTAGTGCAAAAACAACCCTAACTAGTTAATAAAAGTGCCAATATAACCCTCAGACCCCAATTCTGGCATTGATTTTGAATATTTGGCACTGACTCTATGTAAATTGACCAAAATACCCTTTGGGGAAAATTTTGAAATTGAGTGGACAATTTTACCCTTATAGTTCATCTGACCACCGTGGACCGCCATCGGACCGTTGCCGTAACAGGTAGGGTTATAGCAGCACATTCCTAAAACTGATAGGGTTATATCAGTACAATCCTAAAACTTATAGGGTTATATCAGCACATTTGTAAAAAGGGTAAGGCTATATTAGCACATATTATAAAATTTAAGTGTGTGGTAATCGAGTGGCCTTAACGGGCGACCTCATTATCATATGCACATTTATCACATCAAAATAATATCTTATTATACCATAAAATTTTACATCATAACACTATCATTTATATTAAACACCATTATCACATATCGTAGCCCCATTTCAAAACTCATAAACATCCTACGTCGAAAAACACAACAAAATAACAACCACACACAACTCCAAAGGTCATCCAATCATCAATTCGGACTAAACACAAAAAAATAAATAAAATATCATCAAAATCCATATACTCTATAGTATGTGCTTATATACCATACACTTTTTATGAATGTGTTGATATAACTCTATAAGTTTTAGGAATGTGCTAATTTACCCTATCAGTTTTCATAATATGATGATATAACCCTACATGTTGTGTTGGGGGTCTGGCGATGGCCCACCAACAATATTTGGGGTATTAATGACTCTAAGAGTAACAAAATCATATCCTATATTTTAGTTTTTTTTTCATAAGGGCAAAAATGTATTTTTACAAAATTCTAGCTAAAAGTTGCCGGAAAGGGTTATATTAGCACTTTCATTGATAATTAAGAGTTATATTGGCACTTTTGAACACTGGAAGGCTATATTGGCACATATATCAAATAGGTAAGTTTATAAAAGCAATTTTCTTTATTTTTTAATATAATAAATTAACATATCTTTTTGACAACATATGGTGATAAAATATATTTCCTCCGTCAATTTTTTATGACACATCACTTTATTACGCAAGGATTAAGAATATATTAGTTGTGTGGTTCAAATTAATTTTTTTAAAAGAAGTAAAATGAATGGTTCACAATACCTTAAACCATGCAATAATTGGAATGTGTCAAAATAAAAATAAAAACATTCTAAAATGGAAAGTCTCCAAATATTAACTGAATGTAGGGAGTATTATTAACTTTCATTTTCTATTTTCTCAAAAATAAAGTGATGAATAAAGTGATGAATAATGCGACGTTTCATCTCCTGCTTTGCATCGGTGATTTTCTTGCTTTGCACGTTTGTTTCCCACCATCTTTGCATCACTGGGAAAGGATTTTCTTTCTGTTTTCACTATAGAAAACACTCTGTGATTACTCTTATTCATTTTCGTATGACTTCTATTTCGGATCTTGAAAAGTTATGGGGTAACCTAACCCTAACTGTGGATGAATTGAATACTCATTCAATGAGTGGTTTTGCATGTTGATGCTACAAATTTCGCTACTTCGATCGTAAAGAAAATATTGTCCCCTCGGAAAATTCCATTTGTGCCAGTTATGAAACTTTTCTGACAACCGTGGCATCCTCGAGGATCTTTAACCAATATATCCCTAGGTGATAATATATTCTTATTTTAGTTTGACTTTCGCTGACAAAGCCAAAGTCCTGGATACATAACCTTGGCTTTTCGACAAGTAAATCATTGTACTGCGTGAACCTCTTATCGGGACGGTTGCTTCTCGCCTTTTCTTTAATTCAGTCTTTTGTTGGATTCATGCTATGGATGTTCCTACCACGCTCATGAATGAGGAAGCTCCTGTTGGGATTGACAATCGTGTTGGTAGGTTTTTGGGTGTTGATAAGGATGCTAATGACATTCTTAAAGGGCAGTTTCTCTGCATCTGTTGTGTCATTGCTATCTCCAAACCTTTGAAGAGGGTTCAGGTCATAGCAAATGTTACATTATCAGTTCCAGTGTAGTTGCGCTATGAAAAACTTTCAGAATTTTTTTTCTATTTGTGGAAGATGTCTCCAAAGATTGTGTTTTTGTTTTGCAGTGCCTCCAAAATTCAGGAATCGTGAGCATTGTGGTCTTCGTCTTTATGCTCGGGCGGGTACTTTGCCTTTCTCATTTTCTACTTGTAGTACTGAAGCAAATCCTTCTGGGAATTCAACGGCTTATGAACCTCAAACCAATGTTTTCAATGGGGATTTGCATGTTTCTCGTTTTGATAGTTCTCATGTTAATGTGCCTGGTTTTAAGATAACTTTGGAGGCATCCATTCCTCCATCATATGTTCCTATTAAGAAAACTTTTCATACTATATTTACCTCATTTTCACAGCATCATTCTCACCCGATCTCTAGTGGCGGCGTTGTTTTGGAAGATTTTCCTTCACCTGAGCCTACTGTCTTTGAACAGAAGTATGATACTGCCTTGCCACTTGTTCGTTTGCCGACCGTCATGGAGAAGAATGTTCAACATGTTCAAAATATAGATGTTTCATCTTCCATTGGTTCTGATGCTGCTCTGGTGGACTCTATAGATCCTTTCCTAGTCTCAATTCCGATTGATGTTGCTCCTGAAGCTAGCGGTTTATGAAGAAGTTTAGGCAGCATTTGCATGGGCGTTCTTCCATCAAGATGTACGGTTATGCTAATATGATAAATACTTCTAAACGAAAGCCTTCTATTTCTGATATTGAATTTGATAATCAAGACCATAACAAGAAAGCTCGGGGGGATGGAGATTTCTGGCCTTGGCATGATTTCTGATATAGATACATCCTCTTCGACAGTAACTGGAGTCAAATGCAAGTCTTGCCCATTGTTAATATTAGTTGGAACTGTTGTAGGCTTGGCCTGGCTCAGGTAATTCATGAATTACGCACTTTGGTGCGTGTAAAGAAACCCCCTCTTCTTTTCTTATGTGAAAAACAAAGTCTTCTATAGCTTTTATTGATACTTTGAAATTACAGTTTAATTATTATGGGGTGGCAGTAGGCTCTCAAGGCCAATCTAGAGGTCTTGCTTGTTAAATGCAACAAGATCTCAAGAGAATGCAAATAACAGTTTTGGGAATGACTTGTTTATTCCTTATGAAAGTGCAGCAAATAAATAGAGAAAATGGACTCACCGTAACAGACTACGGCCAACGTTCTAGCTAGAAATAAGGAAACAAACTTGACTACGTAACTTGACTAAATCAGCTAACAAAACAAAGCTGAAAACCAGCACACTTATTTGACTAATTAAAACCTTATCATTCCCTCCCTTGAACTAGACTGCATGCATTTGCAGCTAGTTAACTCCTGGAAAAACACAAACTCCAAGCTTCCTTCTCAGCTCCCGAAATGACTCCAATTTCAGCAGTTTGGTGAGGATGTCTGCTAGCTGATGCCTTGTACCACAAAACTGAAGCTGCACAACTCCATCATTCACAAGTTCTCTCAAGAAATGATAGCGTACATCAATGTGTTTGCTCCTACCATGCATCACTGGATTCCTCAACAACTTGATTGTTGAGCTATTGTCACAAAAGATGATAGTGGTCTCATCGCCCCTGTAGCCTATCTTTCTCAGCACCCTTTGCATCCATATTGCTTGACAACTACTGCCCGCAGCTGCTACAAATTCGGCTTCCGTCGTGCTCAACGTTACTATCGGTTGCTTTCGAGAGGACCAAGCTACTGCACCTCCACTTAGCATAAAAACATAACCTGAAGTACTTCTTCTATCCTCCACTGATCCAGCATAATCACTATCAGTAAAGCCAATCAACTCCCTATTTCCTTTCTCTTTGTAAAGAATGCCAAACTTTGTTGTACCTTGCAAGTAACGTAGGATTCTCTTCGCCGCCGAAAAATGAACTTCTGTAGGTCTTGACATATACCTGCTCAGTAAGCTAACCGCATACATTATGTCTGGCCTCGTAGCGGTCAAGTACATCAAACTCCCAATCAGCTTCTTGAAAAATGAACCATCCATCTCAACGCCATTTTCATCTTTGGAGATTTTAAATCCTGGAACCATTGGATTTTCAACAGAATTGCAATGCTCCATTCCAAATCTTCTCAACACTTCCATCACATACTTTGTTTGACTAATGAATATACCACTATCAAACTGAACCACCTCAATACCAAGGAAATACTTCATCTTACCTAGGTCTGACATATCAAATTCCTTCATCATTGACTCTTTGAATTCAGACATCATATCTTCATCATTTCCAGTATAAATTAAATCATCAACGTACAAGCTAATGATCAAATATTTACCTTCTCTGACTTTGGTGAACAGAGTTTGCTCACTATCCTCCTTCTCAAAGCCTTCTTTACGGAAGTATGATTCAATTCGGCTGAACCATGCTCGTGGTGCCTGCTTGAGTCCGTACAAAGCTTTGTTAAGCTTATATACCTTATCTTCCTCATTTTTATTTCATAACCTCTTGGCTGCTCCACATACACATTCTCAGCTAGCTTCCCGTGAAGAAATACCGACTTCACGTCCAGTTGAAACACACACCAACCCTTTTGTGCAGCAAGTGCCAAGATCATTCGAACCGTATCCATGCGAGCTACAGGAGCATATACTTCTTCATAATCAACTCCGTATTCCTGAGCATACCCTTTTGGCGACCAAACGAGCTTTGTACTTTTCAACTTCTCCAAGCTCATTCAACTTTGTTTTGTACACCCATTTGACTCCTATCTTTTTCGCTCCTTTCGGCAGCTCCGTAAAATTCCACGTTCCATTCTTCTCAATTGATCTCATTTCTGCATCCATGGCTACCCTCCATTTCTCCTCCTTTACTGCTTCGTCAAATGAAGTAGGATCAGAATGAACTGCATGAGCAAACAAGACTAAGTGGGTTTGTACCTCTTCCTCTTCACTGGAAAGACCTTCACCGGTGACATAGTCATTCATCCATCCTGGTTCATTTCTATTTCGAGGTTCCATCACTGGAGAGGCTGCATTCTCTTTATCTTCATTCCCAACTGTATTCTCTTCATCTCCAATAGCACCATCTTCATTTTCTTCTTCATTGCCATCACCCGATTCCTCCATCTCTTCACTTTTCTCTTCTTCCCATTCCAAATCAAACGTGACATCTTTTTTAGAAATTTTCTCCCAATTCCACTGCTTATCTTCTTCAAAGACGACATCCCGACTGATAATGATCCTCTTGGAGGTAGGATCATATAGTCGGTATGCCTTCGATTCTTCACTTACACCAAAAAGAACACAGCAACGGCTCTTATCTTCAAGCTTCGTTCGCCGAGCATCAGGTACATGAGCATGTGCTTTACAACCAAAGACTCTCAAGTGCCCCACTGAAGGCTTCACCCCACACCAAGCTTCCTCTGGCGTCATTTCCTTCACCAATGATGTTGGACATCTATTAAGAATATAGAATGCCCAGTTCACTGCCTCTGCCCATAATTTTCTTGGAACATTTTTCTCAACCAATAAGCTCCTCACCATATTCATCACGGTTCTATTCTTCCGCTCGGCAACTCCGTTTTGCTGCGGTGTATCTGCAGCAGTTAATTGCCTCTTGATCCCATTCTCTTCACAATACTCCTTGAACTCATCTGAAGTGAACTCTCCTCCGCGGTCCATTCTTAAACACTTAATAGACAAGCCCATTTCTTTTTCCACAAGAGCTTTAAATTGTTTAAAGATACGGAATGCATCTGACTTAGAAAAAAGAAATACACCCACGCCTTCCTCCTAAAGTCATCAATGAAGCAGATGAAATACCTCTTGTTGCCCTCTGAAAATGGAGAAATCGGACCGCAAATATCCGCATGAACCAGCTCCAATTTCGTCGATGCCCTCCATGTACTTTTCTTTGGGATTACATCTCGATGCTGCTTCCCTTTCAAGCAACTAGTGCACATGATTTCACCCTCTGAGAAACTTGGCAACCCCTTCACCATGTCTTTTATTTGCAAAGTCTTCAACCCTTTGTAGCTGAGATGGCCGAATCTCCGGTGCCAAAGGTAATCCACGTCTTCAATGGTTGCTTGGAAACACTCTTCCTTGCTCTCCTGCTTGTTCGATTGAGTGCTCGACAACAACAAAAACATTCGATTGGCCTTCATGTTGGTTTGGAAGATCAAACCCTTTGTGCGGTGATAAATTCTACACTCGTTTGACTGCATCAGTGACAAGCGCGGGCGGTCATCGCGCCCGCGCGCCAAAAGATAATTTATAAGCCCTCAATGCTTACTTTCTACAACTAGGTAGATAGTGGCAAATCGGGGTCGTCCAAAGAGAAGAGGGATCTTCCTAAGCGTCTAAGCACACAATGGTTGATACTAGGCTAGGAGTAAATATATATACACACACTTAAAAGCAAGTAAAGGGGGGGTTGGTTGGTTGGTTTCCTAAGTTAACAAAGATAACTAGCAACGTCAAGTGACTATGCTAATCATCAAACGAAACTAAGAAAAGGGGTTGTAAACTACAAAGCTAAAATGCCTTGGGGGCAACGGATATCCACTTCCACATCTAATGTAGTTCATCGAATCATTCACACATTCCATCATATAGCATTCATGACCCAACGCTCACACACCCCATCTAGCAAGTACCACAACACACACACCACAAGGAGTTCTAAGTTCATGCTCACGGTTCTTCATGCAAAGGTGCTACGGAATTTGTCACGTTCCTACACCTAAGCAATTCAACCACACAAGCACTCCCTATGCTCAAACCACTCATGGCACACATGCAGTGAAACACACCGTCAAGAATGCATAAACGCCAAATAACAAATGCTTCAAGAATGAATTTAAATCACCTATTCAATACTTCAACTACTTGTCGTGGAGACTAAACTCATATCCTTCTTAGTTCGTAGTTTGCGAGAGTGAGTTCGACATCTCTCGTCAAACCTCACCAATGACTCCCGAGTCGCGACCACGACTCAAGGTGTCATTGGTGGCATTTAGCACGAAGGACCAACAAGCTTGGCAATGCCTATAACCACTACACCGTGACTAAGCATTAAACCAATTCATGCAATTACACGAGATTGGATGAACGTACAACGCACATTCATCCGCGAGCATATGACTCTCTCGTTTGCTACACAAACGAACATGACGAAGAGTTCGACATCAATCACATTCGCCTAGCACATTGTCAACACGCTAACACAATCAAAAGCTCTAATTCACACTCATACATTTCTAACAAGAACAGGGGGGAAATTAACCCAAATCCCCCAAACCCTAGCTAGCAATTCATATAACCATTCATATCATCAAGCTCTCAACAACATCAATGCAATCAACAATTAACATTCAAAGCACAATAAATGCACAATAGCAAAAACATCAAATAGATAGATAGAAATGAATCTCAATACATAGAAGTGGAAGCTTCAATCCATAGCTCCCAAGTACAAGAACTACTCTAGAACAACAACAAAAGACATAATTAAACTAAGAGAAAGCTAAGAAAAGAAAGAAGAGAAAAACCTAGAATTTTCGCCCAAAACCAGAGAGAAAAGCGGGCTGGAAAAGCTGGAGAAGAAGAGGGAAAGAGATGGTATTTATAGTGCAAAGAAAATAAGAATGATTTCTGGCCGCCCGTTGGTCGCGACTCGCGACGGAGTTCGTCGCGACTCGCGACGGTGTTGGTCGCGAGGTCGCGACTCGCGATGGTGTCGCGACGGTAGCCACAATTTTGCATTGTTTCTTTGTCTTCTTCATAGCCATCCCTCTCAATCTTCAAGTCTTCAACAGCTCCAAAATGGTCTTCAACGGCCTCCGGTCTTCATGTCTTCGAAGTGAGTATCCAAAAGTCTTTGAAATTATAATCTTCAATGTCTTCCGGTCTTCGTTGCTTCCGTGTTCTTCCCTTGTCACACAAAATCCACTTAAAAGAGGTAAAATAGTACAAAGTTGCTTTTACCTCTCCTAAGTGAATTTCAAGGTAAAACACAAGCTCTCGATAATAAAAGAGCACAAAAGTGATCCTAAATACTACTAAATAATGCGCCTAAAATGGACACATCAAACCTCCCCACACTTAAACCTTACTCGCCCTCGAGTAAGAAAAGATTTAAGCATACGGAGGAAATGGCATTTCCACATCCTAAAACCCCCAAAATAACCACACAAAATGGACATATCAAACCTCCCCACACTTAAACCTTACTCGCCCTCGAGTAAGAAAAGATCTAAGCACACGGAGTAAATGATATATCCCAAAACCTAAACTAATCCCCCAATCAAAGCCTCACAAAAACTCTCAATATCAAAAATCCCAAAAGAAAAGCACACATGAGAATTTTTTCACACACACATCCCCAATCCGAAATCTAACCAAACCTACCACTAATCAATTCACTACCCATAAAAATATTTCACAGCCCAGAATTGATATTCCCAGAATCCAATGACACAAAATGAAGCTAAAACCATAGAGGAAGTGTTAAACACATGCTCCACCTAATGCCAATATATCAACCAAAAACGAAGTAGAAAGAGATAAGGAATTTCATAACCACACTTCGTTTCCTAACTCACTAAGCTACCCAATCCCAAGAGGTCTAAAGATATTGAGCTACCCGATCCATCCATGTGACAACCGCAACCTTATGACTCCAACGCCGGCAAGTGAGTGAAATCATAGCATTTTTCAATTTCTCTCAATTTCTCTCATTTTGCCTAGGAGCTCTTTCGAGTTTTCATCCTAGCCACACATCATGTTTCTTTAGCTCACATCTCACCTTTTTCCGCACATGTTAGCCTCTCATTTTTGCCTAGGCCGCCCTTTAAGGGTTTTCGACCTATCCGGGCCCCCAATGTTGCCTAAGTTGCCCTCTCGGGTTTTCAACTTAGCGGGTTTTCTTTTTCTTCTTTTTTTTTCCAATTTTTTTTTCTTTTTGTTTTTCTATATTTTTTTTCTCATGTATTTCCAATGAAAAGTAGCAAAAAGCATTCCAAAACAATCTAGCATGCATTGAATCCTCTAACCCCTCCCCACACTTAAAACATTACATTGCCCTCAATGTAAACACGTAAGGCAAGAAGAATAAAAATCAAGGTAAGGGAGTTAGAGTGACACCCATTTCTCCGCAATTTCGCCGGTGATATGGCGATATCCAAATACTTGGATGGTCCCGAGATAGGTTTCAGAACCGGAAGGGTGAGCAAAAATGCCGTAGAAGAACTCACCCCTCGAGAAAAGCATTGTCTCCATGGCGCCGTTTGATCAGGACTACACCACGAAGAACACATTAAACTCACAAGTACATAAGGATATGTAATACTAGGTTTAGCATCAAGAGTTAATAACCATAGTATTGTCAAAGAACAACCAATCAACCCTCAATCACCACTATAAGATTATGCATGAAAAATATCCAACATATATTGACATGTATACAAGCATCATTATAGGATAAGAACTTACGGTCACAATGACGTAGTCGGCATACTACAATCAACAAATGTACTATAAAGATGCAAGAATGTTCATATGCCAATATATGTAGGATGGTGGAAGAAATGAGAGGTATGTGATGTTCTTGGGAGTGTTGGGTGGAGAAGAAGGAAGGATCATGCAATGTTTAAAATCATTTGGAAACTTGGAAGCTTGGAAACTTGAAATCCGGGCTCAAAAAATTTTCAAAAGTTACTGAGCACGTCGCGACTCGCGACGAGGTTCGTCGCGACGAGCCTCGCGACGTCAGCGCGACTCGCGGAAAGCAGAGTCCGGGAGCTCAAAATGTTCTGAGCTCGTCGCGACTCGCGACGAAGGGTGTCGCGACTCGCGACGAGCCTCGCAAAGTCATCGCGACTCGCGGAAAGTGGAGTCCGGAAGCTCAAATTTTTCTGAGCTCGTCGCGACTCGCGACGGTGCTCGTCGCGACTCGCGACGGTGTTCGTCGCGACTCGCGACGAGCCTCGCGAAGGCATCGCGCCTCGCGGAAAGCAGAGTCCGGGAGCTCAAATTTTTCTGAGCTCGTCGCGACTCGCGACGAAGTAGGTCGCAACTCGCGACGAGCCTCGCGAAGTCATCGCGACTCGCGGAAAGTTGGCGCTGGGAGTGGTTTTTGCTCCCCTGTTCGTCGCGAGTCGCGACGAAGCCCATCGCGACTCGCGACGGCAGGGTATCCCAGTCTTAAAATTTTTTCGTTTTCTTACCAACTGTCCAAGCTTGCTTCCCTCGTTCATTGACCTCGTTCCTTCATCTCCTTCATTGCAATGCACTTCATGTTGCTACAAAATCATAGAAAAACATGCCATAAAAAGAACAAAACAAAACAACAAAAACTAAGAAACAAAAACTAAAAGAAACAAAAACTAAAAGAAATGCCGAATTTATTTAACGTCGTCGGCACGGCGAAGCTCCGTATTTTTAAGGTCGTCGGCACGACCCTAATGTTATCCGTATGGTGAAGGCTTGAAGCTCTTCACCATGAGCATCCAAAATAAGAGAGGTGGGGGCACAAAACTTCCAAGAGGAAAGTCTTGTGGAGGTGGAGATGGTTCAAAGGGAATTAAGTGGTTAGGGAGCTTGGGATAGTCTTTTGGCTCCTCTCTCGTTTCCCTCAAAACTTCCGAAAATATTAGAGTTGGTTCACTAGGTGGAAGAAGGGGTGACAATGCTAATGGATGACGTAGCACTATCACCTCTTCCTCCATTTTTCTATCCTCTACCACCAACTCATCATCCCTTTCAAACTCAAAATCATTTTTATTGGTGACTTCGCTCACCGAATCATCGAGTTCAAGTTGGGATGGTGTGTTTTCGGAATCACGAGCTTCCATTCGGGCCAATACCTCTAATATGTTCCTCACATGCCACTCAATGGCCTCAACACTAGAGGAGAGCTGGGTATCCGGCTCTTCACTAGTAAAGGAGTTCAAGTTTGCTATGGTATTTAAGACATCCTCACGTGTCAAACTTGAACTTCCTTGTTGGGCTTGGTTTTGGGGTATGGTATAGGGTGGTGATGGCCAACTAGGTTGCTCGTAATATTGGTTTTCCGGCTGATTCTCATACCACAAATCCGGACTACCACTCCATTCCGGATTGTAAGAGTTGTGGTATGGATAGCATTCATGAGCTTCTTTCCCTTGAAAACCCATATCTCCTACCTCTTGATAGCACTCTTCATAGGACCCATGGTTTTGGAAACCAAGGGTTCTTTCTCGGTCATAGTGCTCTTCCCACAACAAAGGGCAAGATTCGGTAGGATGATCAGAATGACACATCCTACAAAATCGTGCTTGTTGAGCCTCTCTTCTCATCATGAGTTCCCTCAAGGTGAGACGCTCCATTAAGAATTATTATTTTTTTATTTTTTTTATTTTTCAAAAGTTCGGAATCATAGTGCAAGGATTCCCGATAAAATAAATTACCAAGAACTCAAGCAATACCTACTCCGAACAAAAACAACCACCAAGTAGTGGAAAATAAAAACAACTAGCTAATACACAACCAAATACACCTAAATACTTAAGAATAAACGCCTCATCCCCGGCAACGGCGCCATTTTGACAAGCGCGGGCGGTCGTCGCGCCCGCACGCCAAAAGATAATTTATAAGCCCTCAATGCTTACTTTCTACAACTAGGTAGATAGTGGCAAATCGGGGTCGTCCAAAGAGAAGAGGGATCTTCCTAAGCGTCTAAGCACACAATGGTTGATACTAGGCTAGGAGTAAATATATATACACACACTTAAAAGCAAGTAAAGGGGGGGGGGGGTTGGTTGGTTGGTTTCCTAAGTTAACAAAGATAACTAGCAACGTCAAGTGACTATGCTAATCATCAAACGAAACTAAGAAAAGGGGTTTTAAACTACAAAGCTAAAATGCCTTGGGGGCAACGGATATCCACTTCCACATCTAATGTAGTTCATCGAATCATTCACACATTCCATCATATAGCATTCATGACCCAACGCTCACACACCCCATCTAGCAAGTACCACAACACACACACCACAAGGAGTTCTAAGTTCATGCTCACGGATCTTCATGCAAAGGTGCTACGAAATTCGTCACGTTCCTACACCTAAGCAATTCAACCACACAAGCACTCCCTATGCTCAAACCACTCATGGCACACATGCAGTGAAACACACCGTCAAGAATGCATAAACGCCAAATAACAAATGCTTCAAGAATGAATTTAAATCACCTATTCAATACTTCAACTACTTGTCGTGGAGACTAAATTCCTATCCTTCTTAGTTCGTAGTTTGCGAGAGTGAGTTCGACATCTCTCGTCAAACCTCACCAATGACTCCCGAGTCGCGACCACGACTCAAGGTGTCATTGGTGGCATTTAGCACGAAGGACCAACAAGCTTGGCAATGCCTATGACCACTACACCGTGACTAAGCATTAAACCAATTCATGCAATTACACGAGATTGGATGAACGTACAACGCACATTCATCCGCGAGCATATGACTCTCTCGTTTGCTACACAAACGAACATGACGAAGAGTTCGACATCAATCACATTCGCCTAGCACATTGTCAACACGCTAACACAATCAAAAGCTCTAATTCACACTCATACATTTCTAACAAGAACAAGGGGGAAATTAACCCAAATCCCCCAAACCCTAGCTAGCAATTCATATAAGCATTCATATCATCAAGCTCTCAACAACATCAATGCAATCAACAATTAACATTCAAAGCACAATAAATGCACAATAGCAAAAACATCAAATAGATAGATAGAAATGAATCTCAATACATAGAAGTGGAAGCTTCAATCCATAGCTCCCAAGTACAAGAACTACTCTAGAACAACAACAAAAGACATAATTAAACTAAGAGAAAGCTAAGAAAAGAAAGAAGAGAAAAACCTAGAATTTTCGCCCAAAACCAGAGAGAAAAGCGGGCTGGAAAAGCTGGAGAAGAAGAGGGAAAGAGATGGTATTTATAGTGCAAAGAAAATAAGAATGATTTCTGGCCGCCCGTTGGTCGCGACTCGCGACGGAGTTCGTCGCGACTCGCGACGGTGTTGGTCGCGAGGTCGCAACTCGCGATGGTGTCGCGACGGCAGCCACAGTTTTGCATTGTTTCTTTGTCTTCTTCATAGCCATCCCTCTCAATCTTCAAGTCTTCAACAGCTCCAAAATGGTCTTCAACGGCCTCCGGTCTTCATGTCTTCGAAGTGAGTATCCAAAAGTCTTTGAAATTATAATCTTCAATGTCTTCCGGTCTTCGTTGCTTCCGTGTTCTTCCCTTGTCACACAAAATCCACTTAAAAGAGGTAAAATAGTACAAAGTTGCTTTTACCTCTCCTAAGTGAATTTCAAGGTAAAACACAAGCTCTCGATAATAAAAGAGCACAAAAGTGATCCTAAATACTACTAAATAATGCGCCTAAAATGGACACATCAATCAGTATAGCCAAACCCCTTTCTTGCAGCTGCCCAGCACTGAGAAGATTATTCTTCAGACCAGGCACATAAAACACATCCCTTACAAGGTTAATCACTCCATTAACATTCAACCGAACACTTCCTTTTCCAACAACATTCATCCTTGCATAATTCCCCAATCTTACCACCTTGTTGAACCCTTCTTCTAACTCACAAAACAGTGATGAATCACCACACATGTGATTGCTGCACCCTGAGTCAATATACCACACAACGTCTTGATTGCCTCCAAGCGAGTCGACATACGCCATTAGCACCATCTCTTCTGATTCCTCCATATCTGCATAATTTGCTTGGCACTCGTATTGAAAGTGTCCAAGCTTATGACACTTGTAACACTCAACCATCTCCTTACTCCATGGTTGGCGACCCCTGCCTATGCCTTGTCCTCGGCCTCCTCGAAAAACCGCTCTTCCTCGTCCTCCTCGAAAAACCGCACTTCCTCGTCCTCTTCCACCATACCTCTCTTCATGAGTCACCTTCAAAGCATGTTCATCTTCTCCACCTGCTTTAAACTTTTTCTCATGAACGAGCAGAGAACTTTGCAAGGCATCCACAGAGAGCTGATCTATGTCTTTGGCTTCCTCAATGGAACAAACAATGTAGTTCCACCTGTCAGTGAGGGTTCTCAGTATCTTCTCAACGATCTTGACATTATCTATATCTTCTCCATAATTCCTCATGTCATTTGCAATCGTCATTACTCGACCAAAGTAATCAGTGATTGATTCACCCTGTTTCATCGCTAAGATCTCAAAGTCTCGGCGAAGACAATTGAGCTGAGCTCTCTTCACTCGAGCATTTCCTTGACACTTCAACTTCATAGAATCCCAGAGCTGCTTAGATGTCTCCTTCTGCATGATCGTCTTCAGAATTGACTTGTCAAGTGACTGAAACAAGTAATTCTTAGCCTTCAAATCCTTCAGTTTCATCTCTTCCAAGCTCTTTCTTTGTGCTGCCGTCATCCCATCCATGCTCCCCGGCTCCGTGTAGCCTGATTCGACAGCAACCTAGTACTCCTTGGATCGAAGGAGATTCTCCATGAGCATGCTCCAATGATCGTAGTCACCATCGAACATCGGGATGGATGCTGCTGCAAAGTTCATTTCCGAACCCATCTCTCTTCACTCACTCGAGTGTTTTCTTACTACTTTCAATCTCTCAAGTCACTGCTCTGATACCAGATTGTTAAATGCAACAAGATCTCAAGAGAATGCAAATAACAGTTCTGGGAATGACTTGTTTATTCCTTATGAAAGTGCAGCAAATAAATAGAGAGAATGGACTCACCGTAACAAACTACGGCCAACGTTCTAGCTAGAAATAAGGAAACAAACTTGACTACATAACTTGACTAAATCAGCTAACAAAACAAAGCTGAAAACCAGCACACTTATTTGACTAATTAAAACCTTATCATTGCTTTGTTATGGAACAAACAAATTTTGGCTGATTTAAAGTCTTATTCATCTCGGTACATTGATGTGCATGCTTACTTACATGGTCAAGAGATTCGTGTTACTGGCTTTTATGGTGAACCACGGGTCGTTGTTCTAGTTGGGAACGATTTAAAATGTTAGCTTCCAATGCTAATATCCTGTGGTTATGTGATTTTAATGAATTTCTATCTCAAGATGAGTTTAAAGGCAGTAATTTACGTGTGGAATGGCAAATCTACAGCTTTAGAGAGGCTCTTGATCATTGTGGTCTTATTGATATGGGTTGTTTGGGCCGTACTTTCACATGTCACAGATTGATACGTGATCCTCACACTCAGGGGGGGAGGAGAAGATTAGAGTGAACCACTTGCAACCAAATGTTGTTGGATTGTTTTCCTTTGTCTTCGATTCCTATGATTTTCTCTGACCATATGAGCATTTTGGTACAGCTTAAATCCCGTGATTTCCATGTTTCTTATTCCAAAAGTTGGCCAAGATTCCGTTTCGAAGCTCATTGGATTGAGTCTTCAAATTGCTCAAAGATGGTTGAACAATGTTGGTCAAATTTGACCAAGGGATTTACTGGGAAATTGCATGATTGCTCAGTAAGATTGATGCAGTAGATTAAATCGATATTCCCTATAATTCCTAAGAGATTAGAGAAATTGAAGCAACATTTATCATATCTGCGACATGGCACTTTTACAGCAGACGTACAAGCCAAATTCTTTGCTTACAAAAGGAATCTGAAAGCACTAAGTGGCATTAGCATGCTAAACAACATTTGTATAAGGAAGGTGATCGTAATACCATTTTTTTCATCGCTATGCTTCTCATCGGCAATGTGCTAACCATATTTTCTGGCCTTTGAGATCATGGTGGTATCTTGATAATGGATGTTCGGCACATTCTTACCGATTATTTTGGTGATCTATTTTTCTTCTTCCAATCCTCCATGTGATATTCAGTCAAAATTCTGAGTCACTTACAACACCGGCTCTCTTTGGAGAATATTGACACTCTCACTCGGCCTTATACAGAACATGAAGTTGCTCATGTGGTCAAACAAAAATGCATCCCTTTAAGTCACCTGGTCTAGACGGTGTGAGTCATGTTTTATCAAAAAAATTGGAAAATTGTCAGGCATGATGTTACTACTTTCACCCTCAATTTCCTTAATTTGGGTATTTCTGAGCCTTCTATGAATTATACTCATACAGTTCTTCTCCCAAAAGTTACATAGCCTGAATTGATCACACAATTTCGGCTGATCAGCCTTTGCAGTGTTGCTTATAGAATTGTATCCAAAGTGGTTGCTAACAGATTGCGGTTGATTATTCCCACGGTTATTTTGGATTCTAAATCTGCTTTTTTTCCGGGCCGTTTGATTACTGATAATGTTTTGATAGCCCATGAATTTCATCATATCATGAAAGGGAGGAAACATGGTTTAAAGGGCCATATTAGTGTAAAACTCGATATGAGTAAGGCTTTTGATTGTGTTGAATAAAGTTTTGTCTTGAATTTTCTTTCTCATGTAGGATTCCATTTCCTTTTATCACACTTATTGATTGTTGCATCTCTGGGATATCATTTTTTTCATTTTGAATGGTGGGAAATTGGGTCATTTACAACCACAACAAGGACTTCAATAAGGCGATCCTTTATCGCCATATCTTTTCATTATTTGTTCAGAGATATTATCTAGTATCCTTACAGCTTTGTTGATGGTTGGCAAGATCAAGGGCTTGAGTGCATCCAAAAATGGTCCCAAGATTTCTCACTTATTTTTTGCCGATGATATCTTACTTTTTGGTGGAGCAACGTTAGATGAAGCATAAAACTTAGAGTGGATCGTTTCTTTGTTTGAGAGTATTTCTGGTCAATGGGTGAACTATGATAAGTCTGGAATATTGTATAGTCTGAATACATCTTTGGATTTGCGATATCCTTAAATTTCCAGAAGCTTTCTCCCATGGAAAGTATTTGGGGCTACCATCCTAAGTTGGTTGAAGCAAAATGGAAGTTTTCCAGGGTATTAAAGATCGTTTTCAACAAAGGATTCATGGTTGGAATGGAAAAAAAAGTCTAAAGTTGGCAAAGACATTTTGATTAAATCGGTACTTCAGGTTATCCCACCTTATACCATGAGTCTTCTTATCTCGGATTCTATTCTTCAGCAATTATGTTCCACGATTATATCTTTTTGGTGGGGTGGCGATTCTGAGAAGAAAAAAATTCTTTAGGTTTCTTGGTGAAAATGACGAGGTCAAAGCAAAATGGAGGCATGGGATTTTGTGATTTGGAAGCCTTTAACATTTCTCCACGCAGAAAATAGGTTTGGCGCATACTTACCAATCTCTCTCTGTTGTTATCCCGTGTTTATGAAGCTAAATATTTTTCCTCTTCATCCATTTTGCACTCTTCTTTGGGTTCTCGGCCTTCTTGGGCATTGCGAAGTATTTCACATGGTACTGCAGCTCTAAAGTTAGAATGCCGTAAATAAATGTCCACGAGACATCACACCAACATTTGTTCTAATTTGTGGCTGCCCCGAGATTCTGATTTCTTTGTACGAACACCTAACCGGATTCCACATACTATTACTTTGGTGTCAGACTTAATTGATCACAGACTTAACTGCTGAAATGAAGATTACTTACAAAAAAATTTTGATGCGAAAGATGCTTCCGTTATTCGCACTATTTCCCTTGATTCACATTGCATTAGAGATTGTTGGCGGTGGCATTTTACAGCTTCAGGCAGGTTTACGGTTAAATCTATGTATCATGTTTTAATGGAGCAACCTTAGCATCTTCAATATTTAAAGCTTTCGTCGCCAATAAGAACTGATATAATTTTCTGGAAAAAATTATGGCATCTTCGTCTTCCAAAATGGTTTCAACCTTTTGCATTGCGTTTTTCTTTGGACTCTTTGCTGACTTATGATAATTTCCGTGCTTGTTCAGTGGCTGCTCATTTTTTAGATTATTGTCTTCTTTGTCTTGCAACAGATCACTCCACAACCCATTTGATTTTCTACTGCAGTTTTGCGACAAGTGTTTATCACTTTGCTGGCCTACACAACTCAGTACGACGAAGTTTATGTAGGAGTCCGGAGTCTTTCATTTTGCAAGTTTATTTGAGACAATGATACAACTAGTGCTGAGGTCTTTGTAATATTTTTTATGTGACACTATTTAGAGGCAACGAAATTTGCAATGTTTCTAGGGAACTCATTATGGAGTATACTTAGTAGCGGCACAAGCACTACATACTCTCCACAGCTTTCATGATACAAATCTAGGGCCCGAGCGTTTGCCAATTGATCTTCATTCCGCTATCCTATTACGCCCTCCTTATCATGGTGCTCAGATTTATTTTGATGCATCTTATTCATCTACATCCCATTCAGCGGGATTTGGTGTTCTTATTTTGGATAATCAAGGTGACTTGTCCGTGCTCATGCTTTTCGTCGAGTAAACATTCATTCTTCCCTTGAGGTTGAAGGTTTAGCTTTGCATGAGGCCCTACTGATTGCTCTAAACCTTCACTATCATGATGCAAGTTTGATCGGTGATGCGCTAACTCTTGTCCGCATGATTCGCGGTAATGATGAAGTCGACATCCCTTTCGAGTTGCATGATGTGATACAAGATCTCTGTCTCTTCATTCATCATCTTCGCTTCCCTTGTTGGGTTCCTGAACAAGAGAACTATTCATCTCATTATTTAGCAGCTATTGCCAAGTTCATTTCTACGGATACATTTGTGTGGCACTCTCCACCTCACTTATTGTACTCAAGCGGTTCTGGATGATTTTCAGTAACCTGATATAATAGTACGATCTTTATTTTTATTTTTTTTTAAAAGTGATGGACAGTGGTTGTCTCTTAAAATTAAAATATCACTCTAGAGACCAAAAACCACCACGGTGGTGGTTTCTAGAGTGGTCTCATAACAAGAAACCACTCAAGAGTCTCTTGCTAAGAGACCAATTAAGAGACCGAATGCGGGGTCAAAAAACTAACCGAGCCACATGGGAGGGGCCGCTTTTCAGCGGCCAATTTTTTTGTCCATTCAGGACACGTGTCGCCTTCTGAGTGGGCCACATGTCCCACTCATTTACTGCATTTTTTTGAATTTTGAATGGGACATGTGTCCCATTCTGGTGGCGACATGTGTCCCACTCATTTACTGCTCTTTTTTTTAATTGGACACGTGTTCTATTCTGGTGGCAACACATGTCCCCACAGTAATTTTGGAAAAAATTTCCAATTTTTTTTTCAAAATTTCAAATTTAATTTTTTATTGCATCTTCTTCCCTTTTTTGCCTATAAATATAGATAATTTCAAATCATTTTATCACACTACTTCCAATTCCAGTACTTTTACCTCACTAATTCATCTTCTACATTGTAATCCATTTTTTGTGATGGATCCATGAAAAACGTCGAAGGGCAAAGATAAGGTAATTCCAAATTCTTTCAATTTGAAAAATTCTTTGCAAAATCCGAATTATCGTCAATTTTCAAATTCAAAATTTAGTATTTTCTGTAATTTTTATAGTTGTTATAATTGGTTTTTGGAATTTTAATGTTTTTATATAATTTTTAAAAAATTAAATTCTCTTATTATTTATTTATTTTTAATTTCGTTTTAATAATTTCTTTTAAAAAATTGAAATTAATTATTTTTTTTACACCGAAACATGATATTGACAAGAACGAGGAAAAAATTATTTAACATATTTTGAAAACAATAAAATTATATTTTAAATATTAAAATATATTATTAAATTTCACATTCAACTTATTTTGGGTGGACAAATTTATTTAAAATAAAATTTAATGGTCAAATTAATGATATGATAGAGAAAATTAAGTAGGTTTATAAATAGTAAAGAGTGATATCTTGGCATTTGTGAAAAAAAAAATTATCTCTCAAATAATCTCTTAAAATAAAGTTAAAAAAATATAAATAATATATTTAATTAATAAAATATCACTAACCATCGTTACCACTGCCCGTAACCTTACCTTACTCCCAAAGCGGAAACCTAACAAAGAGGGAGAGACCCAACATTTGTTGGAGAGGGGAGTGGGACCGACAAAATGTGTGGCTAGTTTTATTTCGGAAAAAGAGGTGGCTAGTTGAATATCTCCCACAAGCGCCATTTATTTTGTGGCTAACACGGGGCCCGCCCGTGTCTGGATGGAACGCATAGGAAGTGAAAGAAATTGATTTCACTGTGATGCAAAAAATCAAACGAATAATTTATTATCCTTTTCCCGAATCCGGACCCCACGGGGCCCACCCCTCCCACCGCAGGCTAATCAGCAAGTGAGAGAAAGATCGGAGGCCCTGTTTGCGGGTGACACGTAATCGGCCGTGTCCTCAATTTTGAGCCACAAGTTCCTCCCCTCCCCAACTCCACTCTCCATCTCACTCCTCCTTCTCGAAATTTCCATGCTTATTTTTTTTATACTTTCTCCATCTTCTTTTCCATTTTTTTCTTCTTCTCGAAATTGTGCTGAAAAGAAAGAATATGGGAAATTGCACAAATATCCGACTTGGCAATTGGCACGCCACAAAAGCCCACAAACCCTTCTCTCTTATTCACATTCCGAGATCTCTTTCTCTCTCGCTCCCCCTCTGCTCCGAGCCCACTTCGGATAAATCGGGTACTGTTTTAGCTTCAGCGGCTCTTCTTCTTCTCCGACTCCCTGTACAGATGGTTGCTGAAGCTCCTGTGAGTACTTTTTTTGGGGGGAATTTGTTGAATTTATTTTACGAGCTTTTTTGTGATGAAAATGGTTATTTTTTAGATTTTGTAGTTACTTAATAGCTTGGTTTATTATAGTGGAGTAGGAGCTTATTATGTTTGGATTAGCTTGAATGTTATGCTCAGCTCGACACTAGGAAAGATATGGAAGTGTTCTCTAAGTAAGGCAACTGGGACTGGGGGATGGGAATAGAAATTGGATTCTTCTGATATTCAGATGAAGGTTTGAAATTAGGATGTGCACGGAATCTTCTTTGCGGTATGAAAATTAATATCTTTGACGGTTATTATTTTTAACTATTTACTAGGAATCTGTTCTGAAAGTTGATATTTAGAAATACACCTTACAATAAATTAATAAGATCCCACTTAATAATGATGTTAGATTTATGGTAAAATGTTACCAATTTAATTTATGTTCACTAGTTTGCCTTGTATAACCTCATGAGTAGGTCTTCTGGCGTCGAATTTTGTTACACCTAAATTATTTGTTGCCTTCTATAAGAGACAGGGTTTTTATAGAACCATTAGTTGCCATGGTCCTAGCATGTTGTATGGTTGAGTTATGAAGATTGAATAGTTTCTTCAAATTCTCGCAGGGTTCACATCAAGTAGTAAAGGGTTAGAATGGATCTCGGTCCCTGTGTATTATTTGTTGGAACCAATGATTGCAACGGTTCTAGGAGGTTATGTGATTGAGTTCTGAAAATTGAATAGTTTCTTTAATCTCTACTAGTTGGGATCAGATGGAAGTAATGAAGGTTTAGAATGGATAGTGGTTCTTAGAATCTCATTGTGGAGTTGAAATTGCCCTTTGTACTATTTGTAGGAACTGGTTGAAGGCAATAGCCATGATGTATCTTCAGCCATTGCGGTCCATTTTGAAAGTGCGGCAGCTCAGAATCAGGACTTGACTGGACTGGGAAATGGCTTCCCACCAAAGGTCTCTTTCCCTTTTCATGTCCCTGTTTAATATGCATCACTTACTTTGGGTTTCAAAGATTATACACTTTTGCATAGCTATATAAACAGCTGCCCTGCCCACCTACTTTAGGTGAGGAAGCCCTATACCATTAAGAAGCAAAGAGAAAAATGGACTGTGGAAGAACACCAGAGGTTTCTTGAAGCATTAAAGCTATATGGCCGTGGTTGGCGCCAAATAGAAGGTAATACATTCACATCCTACTTTGCATATCTTTTTCAGTATGAAGAAAATTCCAATGAACATTTTAAATTAGGTTTGCAGTTATCAATCTTGTTTAACTTACTTTCATACTCTTCTGGCGAGCAGAGCATGTAGGTACCAAAACTGCCATTCAGATTCGCAGTCATGCTCAGAAGTTCTTTGCTAAGGTTTATAGGCTTTTCTCTTTTCGCGTCCTAGTGATATGAAGTCATGCCTACTTGATATCCAATAAGAATTATTTGACTTATTATTAGCCACTCGTTCGCAAGACGTGGCAGAGGTTGACTGAGATTTCTCTCTATTCCAGGTTACACGGGATCCTAGTGACGGCGAGGGATGCCGTGATCCGATTGATATACCTCCTCCTCGTCCCAAGAAGAAACCTGTTCATCCTTACCCTCGCAAAGTAGTGGACTCGCCTAAAACATCCTTAGTTGATCCACCACAACCTGAACAGTCAGCTACTCCTGTATCCGATGAGCGAATTAACATGTCGCCAACTTCAGTTCTTTCCGCACTGGAATCAGATACATGTGGCTCTCCATTTTCTGAGAAGCAGAGATCTCGTGTTTCGCCTGTATCATTTACTACTGATGATGTGCACTCTGCTGATGTACGTGTCACTGATAATCAAAGTGAAAATGAAAATGAGAACGAATGCATAGCATCTAACTCTGCAGTTGAAGATGCAAAAGACCGTCTTCACACAACTCAGTCAGCTCCTTCAGCAGATATCAATGATAAATCTGTGATGGTACAATATCTCCTTCCCTCCTCACAACGTGGTTGATTAGCTAATATGCGTCTGCCTTTGTTCTCATATTTTTTTGCTGGCTTTTCATTCAGTTTGATATCTTATAAATGCCTGCGCAGGAACCTGATTTGCTAAATTTAGATGCATGTTCTGTGGAAGATACTGCTACTGAAGCACCCTCTATGACCATCAAACTATTTGGAAAGACCGTTGAGGTTAAAGATAACCTAATGCTGTCTTCGTCTGTGCGTGAAACCTCTGGAAAGACACCTTCTGAGTCTCAGAAAGGTGGAATTGACATTAGAAATGACCATTACACCCTGGATATTACAACCAACAATGTAGCCTCACAAGCTACTGTTGCATTGGTTCCCGGTGGCATTGCCCCCATGGCATGCTTGGTGCCACTGCCACAATATCCATTGAGTGAAGTTTGTGGCCAAGTGGCTATACCCTTATGGACTTGGTTTCAAGCTCCAGTCTTACCGACTCCTCCTTTATGCCGTCAAACCGCTGCAGATTCTCCATACATAGGAGATGTTGAGTTTAAGGACCCTCAAAGGGAAGGTTCTTCATCTGGTTCAGACAGTCACCAGAACATTGATGTTGATTCCAAGAATTTATCTGGAATTGGGAAACAAAGGTCAACTAGAGGGTTTGTGCCCTACAAGAGATGTTTAGCCCAGAGAGACACTACATCATCCATGGTTGCAGCAGAGGAACGCGAGGGACAAAGATCCCGCATGTGCTCATGACACCCTCCGCAACCTTACCTTTCCTTGTGTAAGTTTCATCTGAGCTGCTGACCCAATTTCCCTGGCTTCTTTATATCCTGGGGATGAGCTAATTGAATGTGATGCACAGAGATTTAACATTTATGACTTGAGTCGATAGGGAACCTATTACTCAACTCTTCTGATTTGAAGGCTACGGTCTGCTGATGGACATATCATTTGCAAGGGTATTTAGAAATGCTGTCCTAGAAAGTCATGGCTGCGTCCTAAATTGGTTTGCCAGGGCCAACTTGATTGAATTTCATGAAGAAAATGCACTCTTTGGCCTATGTAAAATCTTTGTAACTTGGTTGGTTAGTTTTTCCCCTCAGTTCTGATTTGTAATGAAACGTACAGAGAATCATTTCCAGTTCTTAATCTATCAGCAGCCTTTCTTTCTGAGGAATCAAAGAGTTTTCCATTCTTCGCCTATAAGTACAAACTAGAGATTCAAAATCTTCTGGTTATGGCTTTTTAAACTGATAAAATGATGCAGAGAATAGATTTTCTTTCTAAATTTAAAACCAATAATATGCAACTTCGGTTGATTTGAACCCTGATTGCATTTGCGCCGCCACATTGCTTTGGACTGGTTGCAGGGAATAGATAAATTCAGTGTATATCCTGCTTTGGACTGGTTGCAGAGAATAGATAAATTCAGTGTATATCCTGCTTTGGACTGGTTGCAGAGAATAGATAAATTCAGTGTATATCCTGCTTTGGACTGGTTGCAGAGAATAGATAAATTCAGTGTATATCCTGGATAGATAAAAAACCATACTTTTCTGGGTCAGGGAAATCTGAATGAATAAAAAAATACAAGCAGGCACACATCCGACTGGCACCCACTAAGATGGCAGATTTTCCTACTGTCATGTATTCTGTCGCCAAAACTGATCAACTTTTTATGTTCTATGTCATACCACCAGGCAGCTTTAGCTACAGCTTCATTGCAACTCATTGAATGTCCTGAATAATCATTCCTTGAAGAAACAGACTCCGAAAGCTGACCTAAGATCTCTGTCAGTGCATTACAAGAAACCTACTCTCGAGAGAGTGTGTGTAGAGTCAAAAAACTCCCATAAACAATAATATGGTAAAGTAGTGTACAAGGAAGCCACTATGGACCGAGACTTTCCTTAATTCCATAGCATTTTGGACCATCTCAATGATTCTTTGTTCTCGGCCAAGCCACAATGAAACAATTCATATTGTGAAATTGAATGGATTCCAACAAACGACAGGATATATGAGTTTAGTCACATTCTCATCACGGGTGAAATTCTCCATCATTCAGCTAGCACGCATCAACTTGTGAGTGAACCAGGCTTCTGCATGTTCTTATTGCAAAATACTTCACTCTTATAGAACCCCACAACACAGGAAGTGATGAAATCTTATATCACAGAATCATTGTGGATTTTGCTTGAGGCCATAACGAACCTGTGATCTAGGTTTTGCAACCTCAACAAATATCACCCTGCCATCAAGAAACTGGAGATGTATCAGGTATATCCATTTCTAGACGCCTTTCACTTCTACTCCAACCTTGCAACTTACATATCACATAAGAGTTGAAAAATCATCCGAAACCGACAAGGACAGGAAATTTACAGTATGCTAGCAGAAAAAAACATGTGTTTGCATCCAAAAAGAGTACACCGAACGTGAAAACTATTTTAGTTTAAATTCTTAAGTAAATACCAAAAGGCACGCAAGAGCTATTTGTAAGGAATGACATTGACAAAGATTGAAATTAGTTCGTCCCTAACAGTAGCAACATCAACAGTAAATTCCAAGAGATTCCAGATTGAGAAGCTATATCCAAGAGAATAATTTAATCGCTGCTTCATTATAAAGAAAGATACCACTTGATAACTAGTAACCTATGCAGCTACAAGTGAATAAGGTTGTGGCTTCATTCTAATTACTAGTCTGTGTGGTATGAGTACATTGACTATATGAATTTCCTTGAAAAATCGGTCCCAGAGCTTCTAACATGATATCTATAGCTTAAACAGAGCAGGTTGACCTTGTCTTTAAAAGAATTCTAAAGACCCAAATTCTAGAGTAAATTTGCAGGGAAAAAGCCCTTTTTTTTGCATCTGGAAAGAGCACACAGATGGAACAAGAAACTGTCAGTTTAATATCTAGAATATATATGAAGAGGATTTAATTGTCTGCAAGAAGCCATTCTTCACGTAAAAAGTGTTCTGAGATTATTCCAGGCATTAGCAGTAGCAACATAAATAGCAGGGTGAATGCCATAACTTTCAGAAATAAAAGCCAAACCAAATCCCAGAAAATACTTAAATTGCTGTTGATATTACAAGTTGATAATTCATAAACCCATAAGCAGCTACAAGTGTACAAGGTTGCAGCTGCATTCAGACTACGAGTCTGCATGATATGAATGCATTATTTACAACATAAGATAACCAAGGATTACCTAGAAAACTATTGCTTGAACAAACCAAGTTGCGCACCTTATTCAAAATGCTTCAGATACTACAAGTGCACGGATTAGTCAAGATAGCTCGTACATTCATTAACATACTCAGTAATAGTCAGTGATCAGTGATAAGAGTTTTGTGTTAATGTAGAATACTTGATTGTACATAATCCAAGTTACAAATATCTAGTCAATTTTAATTCATACATAAAACTCAGGAAATGGTTCCAGCGTATTCCTAAGTTATCTCTATTACTCGTTGTAGGGCAATGCCAAAAGAATACCAAAACAGAATACAAAAAGTGTGTTAACAGAAAAAAATGAGGAAAGATGATCTCTGCTAAACAAAAGCCTCAACTGACAATAGAATTAACCAAGTGAAGCAAAAATGCATAGTTCCTGGAATTGGAAAAAATACAAATGCAGTTTAGTGAGTTGAAATACAAATACCTTTCCATGCATACCCTCAATGGCCCTTTGAGACTCTTCTACAGTGGCATACCGAATGAAAGCATATCCTTTTGGTCGTTTAGCAATTTTATCCATCACAAGATTCACTGTAGTATAGTTAAAAAAGACATTTCATCGGAAAAAACCAGCAATCAGAACAAAGAAAGAAGATGGAAAGATTGAAGAACTGGCAAACCCCTTTAAACCCACCTTCTAAGGGCTGTCCAAAGGTAGTGAAGGCATTTGTCAAGCTCTCTTCTGTTGTACGGAATGATAACCCTGCAATACATATATAACTAAGTAGGTCGCAATTGTGGCATCGATGCACAAATGGCACTCGTTTTTTTAATGAAAGACGTGAATGCATTTAATAACATCGAAAACAACGCAATCATCTTCATAACTTCACATGACACACTAACTTTGTTCCAGACTTAGTAGCAACTTGAGTAGTAATATTAAAACGATATATGATGAGAATATTATCATATGATAATTCATTAGATTTGATGTATCTTCAAATTTTCAACTTTCATAAATTTTAATTGACGGATAATGAAAAATATCAATTGTGCAAAATCAGAGTGTGCATCATAGTGTAGTCCGGGTAACCAAAAAATATGTATAGTAATAGTAGTACCCAAATTTTGTTCAACACGAACGAATAATGCTCCTCAATTTTTTCATTTGGCTGATAAATGCAAACGTTATACGCCAAAGTAAAAATAGTAATAATCAAACAAGCAAACCATAGCGTACAAATATCAGCATTTCTGGTCAAAATGCATATATTTAACATTTTTAGAGTAAGTGTTCAAGAGAGAGAAAAAAAGAAGACAAGGAGAGCGAACCGCTGACGAAGAGCTTGGCGGAGGAACTGAAACTGGTAGCGGACGACGGGTGGGAAGAAGGAAGGCATGATACGGTGTGCTGCAGATTACATTTCCGGGACACGGGGAGGCGGAGCGGCGGACAACATGGAGTGCTGTTGATACGATGACGGGTTTGTAGAAGAGGGTGAATTGGTCTCTCAGTAGCAGTGGCCGATTTCAACTTGATGATTGCGTTGGTTGTGATTGCCGCCATTGCAGAATGTCTGCTTGGATAATGATTTCCGCCACCAGGATGCCTATTTTCAAGCGGGATAATCCAACTCATTCCCCCTTTTTTCACTCTTTCTCTAGTGCTAATCCAACTTATATTACCCTTCAATCATTATGTACGAGGGCAAATAAAAAATTGATATTTAGAATATATTTTATTATCACGGATTCAACCATGTCAGATACTACAATATTTTTGTTCATATATTTATTTAAATATGTGGCTTTTGTTAGATAATAGTTCAGAAAATATAACTGTGTAATTTAAAGTGCGAAAGATTGTGTTATAACACTAGTTGTGAATTGTAGGCCTCCCTCCCCGATCAAAATACCAACTTTACATTTTAGGTTTTCTCACCTTAAATTATGCAAGATGAAACCTTATCTCCCGGCACTATATAAAAGAAATCATCCCATACTGTTGGTTGACACAAATGGTCGTTTAGGGTAGATTGGTCATTTCACAGAATCATTTTATCAATTCTGTGTTTCTTTGCTTCTCATCTTCCCAGTGTCCTGTTTCGTTGGCATCATCTTTACGCTTCATATCGACATGTATCTCCATCTTCGCAGCTACGGTGGCAATGTGAAACGACGAAGTTCTGCTTGTGCTCTCACACTTCTTGTTTCAGTTCTCTTCTATGCCTCTTCCTCTTATGTGAGTTCGAAAATCATGGTCGTTCTTTGCCACGCGAGGGCTTGATGTTTGATGAATTTCAGGACGTTCTTGGGGACCCAATTAGAGCGTCGATTGCTGTTTTGTAGGAAATAAGGGTAATAGTCTGTATTCTATTCATGAATTCAGGATACATTATATAGTAGTACAGGATACCTATCCTAGCTAGGAGAAGGTAACAGAATACAATTATATCTACAATTATGGTAGGAATACAAATCCAATTCCAATACCAATACTAATTAACACTAATTCCATAACAACTATAATACTAATTCCGTAACACTCCTCCTCAAGTTGGAGCATGCAGATCAGAAATGCCCAACTTGCCAAGTAAGGAATGAAACTGGTTACGTCCGAGAGCTTTAGTGAAAAAATCTGCGGGTTGGTCAACCGTACGAATATGTTGAGTAACAATAGCGCCAGATTGGACAAAATCTCGAACAAAATGATAATCAACTTCAATGTGCTTAGTACGTTCATGGAAAACCGGGTTGGCCGCTATGTGAATAGCTGATTGACTGTCACAAAACAATTTCATAGGAAAAGAGTGCGAAACCCCTAAGTCTTTCAGCAAGGACCGAAGCCATAATAACTCACAGCAGGCAACTGCCATAGCACGATACTCTGCTTCAGCAGAAGACCGAGAAACAGTAGGTTGCTTCTTAGTCTTCCAGGAAACTGGAGAATCACCAATCATAACAAAATAACCAGATAAGGAACGCCTAGTAATTGGACAGGCGGCCCAATCCGAATCACAATAAGCAGTCAATTGTAGAGTACTACGGGAAGAAAGAAATAAACCTTGACCAGGATGACTCTTCAGATAGTGCAAAATACGAACCGCAGCTTGCCAGTGAGGAACACAAGGAGACTTCATGAATTGCGCAAGAGTATGAACTGAATAACTAAGTTCAGGACGAGTGATCGTCAAATAAATCAGGCACCCAACTAAGCGACGATACTGCTCCGGGTCATGGTAGGCTGGACCTTCAACACGTGCCAAATCATGTTGTTGCTCTATTGGAAAATCAACTGGTTTAGAAGCTAGTAAGCCTGCATCGGATAAGATGTCCAAAGCATATTTCCTTTGCGAGAGAAACATCCCCTCCGGTCTTCTAGCAATCTCTATGCCCAAAAAATACTTAAGCAAACCAAGATCCTTCATGTGAAAACAAGAACTCAAGTATTTCTTGAACTCAGAGATGAGCGAAGAAGAGCTACCCGCAAGGACCAAATCATCCACATGAACCAGAACATGTAAAGATTGTGAACCATGGGAAAAGACAAATAAAGAGTAATCTGCCTTACTTTGAACAAAACCAAATGTCCGTAAAGCCTGAGCCAGTTTAGCAAACCAATTCCGAGGAGCTTGACGAAGACCATGAAGGAATTTCTGAAGGCGACAAACCTGACCATGCGGAACTGCATAGCCAGGCGGGGGACGCATGAACACTTCTTCATGCAAATCACCATGCAGGAAGGCATTATGGACATCCATCTGATGCAATTCCCAGCCACGTATAACAGTAACTGACAGGAACAATTGAACGGAACTCATCTTCACGATTGGAGCAAAAGTCTCTGTGTAATTAATTCCTTCAACCGGCGGTTTCCAAGAACCACGAGACGAGCCTTGTAACGTTCAATGGTACCATCAGAGCGAAACTTCGTTCAGTAAACCCATTTACATCTAATGGCCTTTTATGCGCAGGCAAATGAGACAAAGTCCAAGTCTGATTGCGCTCTAGGGCAGTAAGTTCCTCAACCATAGCATCTCGCCAATGAGAATGACGGGAAGCCTCAGAGTAAGTAGTGGGATCTGCACTAGAAGTTACAACACCCAAAAATCTAGAATGCATACTAGAAAAATTATCACAATTTACAAAATCAGTAAGAGGGTAGAGAACACCTGAGGACAGTGATGACGCATGGGGGAACATAGTCGAAGGGGGGGGGGTCTGCAGTAAGAAGAGCACAAGCAGAATCATCACAATCATAATCAGCCAAATACGATGGTGGTCGTCGAGCACGAACACTCTGTCTGGTGGATGGTGGATCGACGGCAACTGGCGAAGAAGGACCGGCATCGGGCGGCGTAGTCGACGGTATTCCACCGAAGACCACCAACGGGAGTTTATCGATCAGAGGTGGCACGCCGGCGGTGACCAGAGTTGGTCGAAAGTCGTTGATCGGCATAGGCGTTGACCCGCATTGACCGACCGGCATGGCCCGCGGTGACCGGCGTTGACTCACCGGCGTTGACCGGTATTGACCGGAGTTGACCGACCGGCGGTGATTGGTTGGGACTGGTCAGCATTGACCGGCGGAAAGGCTGCCGGTGGTTGTGGGCCTCCATCGGATGGCGGAAGGGCAGCCGGCGGTTGATCGGAAAAACCGTATGGTTCTGGCGAGTAGGAGGAGGAACCCGACGGTGTAGTGGTGGAGCCGCTAGGTTCATCAGAAGAAGCGGATTGCTGAGATGCAGAATACGGGAACTGGTCTTCGAAGAAATCAGCATCTCGAGTATTAAAGATAACTCGAGAGTCCAAGTCGAGAAGATGATAGCCTTTCTTTCTGGCAGGATAACCAAGGAACAAACACCGACGACTTCTTGGTGCAAACTTGTCATGATATCTTGGAACACGAGCAGCAAAACACAAGCATCCAAATACTCGTAAGGAAGAGTAATTTGGCGCCTGTCCATAGAGTAACTCAAAGGGAGTACGACCGTTGAGAAGCTGAGTCGGTGTTCGGTTGATCAGGTAGGCAGCAGTAAGAACACATTCTCCCCATAAGTCAATAGGAAGATTGGCTTGAAACCGTAAATCTCGCGCCACATTGAGTAAATGATTATGCTTTCTTTCAACTCGACCATTTTGTTGCGGAGTATCAACCATAGACGTCTCAAAAATGATCCCTGATGCAGTAAAGTGAGATCGGAGAGGCAAAAATTCAGTGCCGTTATCAGCTTGAACTCGTTGAATTGTTTTTCCCCACTAGTTCTTGACTAAAGCACTAAATTCTAAAAATCTAGAAGCTACTTCAGATTTAGCTGCTAACAAATAAACCCAAACAACTCGGGAAAAATCATCTACTATTGTCAAGAAATAAAAAGCACCACTAGAAGATGGTGTATTATAAGGTCCTCAAACATCACAATGAATTAATTGAAATAATGCAGTAGCATTAGTATTACTTAAAGGAAAACTATGTCTAGGCTGTTTTGCTCTATAACATATAGAACAAGGCACATAATGTTTATTATTGCTAGGAGAAATAGAAGACAACACCGTGGAAGATGGATGACCAAAACGCTGATGCCATAAATCAGAAGAGGAAAGTGGAGCAACTGTAGGAAGAGGCTGCAGGACAAGACTTTGAACACTAGCATCCAGCAGACGAAGCCAAAACACCCCCCCTTTCTGTTCACCCATGCCAATCACTCTCCTCGTACTGATTGTTTGTAAAATGCAATAATTTTCAGTAAACAAAGCTAGACAGTTTAGGGTAGATAAAAATCTAGAGCATGACGGTAAGTTGCAGCGCAATGTAGGGATATATAAAACGTGCGGCAGTATAAAACCATCAAAACAAATAGATCCAAATTGTGTAGCAGAGAACATCGAACCATCGGGCAGAAAAATATTCACAGCATCAATAGTAGTAGTAAGATCAGAAAGAGAACCTTTGTCACCGGTCATATGATAAGAAGCTCCCGAATCAAGGATCCATGGTAAAGTATGCTTACCAGACTCATCACCAGGAAGAGAGTGAAGCTGATTAAACAAGTTCATGGTCGTGCTCCATTGTTCATCAGATAGAGCAGGGCCAAAATCTGAGCGGGCAGGTACAACAGAGGAGGCTGCCGCTGCCAAACTGGGTGGCGACAAGGCGGCTCCGGTGAATGGCAGCGAGAGCGAGAGATCGGTGGCGCCACTTGTTTGACCGGCGTTGACTAATGGCCGGTCAGGTGGTGCCGATTTCTTGCCCTTCTTGAACCACTCTGGGACACCATGTATCTTGAAACAGGTATCTTTATCATGACCCTTGCGACGACAATGGGTACAAACAAGATTCTTGCGGTCAGCTGCAGAAAGAACAACTGGCAAAGAACTTACAGGTGGTGTACGTCGTGCAGCATACGCCATGGAGTTAGAAAAAGACTCACGAGCTTGAATGATAGCTCTATGATTCTCCTCCTGAGTAACAAGGGCATATACCTTCATGACAGATGGCAGTGGCTCAATGCTCAAGATGTGGGATCGCAAGGTGTGAAAACCTTCGTCGAGACCAGGGATGAATTGGTAGATCAAATCCTTCTCTCTCTCTTGAAGGATTTTTGCCTGAAAATTGCACTGGCATAATGCCTTGAAATCTTCACAGATACAAACCAGAGGAGGTCGCATGCAGTGATAATCTGCAAACAACTTCTTCAGTGTGGCAAAATAGATGTCGATGGGCTGGCCGTTCTGCCTGCAACCTTGAATGGCTTTTTGTGTCTGCAAAAGCTTCATTCCATCAGCGAAAATAAATCATGCCTTAAGATCATCCCACAAATCCTTGACTGTGGAAAAAGAACTTGTAGAAGATCTTATCACCGGATCCAGGGTTTGCAATATCCAGCAGACAAGAGTAGCATTAACCCCAGGCCAAACAGCAGCATCAGGATGATCATCCTGGGGTTTGGTGATGGATCCAGTAATGAACCCAATCTTGTGTTTGGCCAAGAATGCGCAACAAATCGCATCGGACCATTCATTGTAATTTTCTTGACCTTTCAGCATGATTGGTGCAATTTGTAACCCAGGACCATCCCCAGGACCAATGAAGTAAGGATCAGTCGACACACGACCAGTCGGTAAAGCAGGACGAGGACCAGATGGCAATTGCAGCTGCTGAAGTAAAGCTGTAATCACGTCATAACCACTCATATCCTGAAGTTTCGAACCTTCAGGAATATCCAAATGAGGTTGTTCTTCAAAAACTGACATATTGTAAAAATCAGGTACACACCGACAGGGGAGGCGGCGGCGCGTGGAGAACATTGATCGGCGGACGGCGGACGGTGAGATGGCGTGGCGGCGGACGGCGCGTGGCGTCGGACGGCAGCGGATCGGAAGGTTTTAATGCAGCGAAAATTTTTCTATTTTAGGTTTCAGAATTTTAGGCTCTGATACCATGTAGGAAATAAGGGTAATAGTCTGTATTCTATTCATGAATTCAGGATTATATAGTAGTACATGATACCTATCCCAGATATGAGAAGGTAACAGAATACAATTATATCTACAATTATGGTAGGAATACAAATCCAATTCCAATACCAATACTAATTAACACTAATTTCATAACAACTATAATACTAATTCCGTAACATGTTTGATCGAATTGAATGGAGGGGCCAACAAAATTGGTCGACTTGCCTTGCGAAAGGTTCAATTATCATATCCTCTGCGTGTTAAAGTCATAGATTTTGGCTATTACACTTGTGTTATTTAATATTTTAGTTATGCAATTGACTTTGTGTTTACGTTGGTTCTTTTGGAAGCCATATTGTATGCAAAAGTATTCCTCGCACATCTAAAATATATTGCTAGATTAAAATTTTTATGGATCGCCTCTTTGGGTGATGACTTTCCTTTCTTATCATGCTGGTTGTAGGGTGGTGATGATTTGTCTTTGTGTTTTAGCAAATTTGGTTCTTTGATGATGTAGAGCTCACTGTGAAGTAGTTATATGTGCCCAGGGATGTCAATTGATAGCAATAGCTGCAGATTAGTGTTTTAGCACCATGAAAACTAACAATGTTCATTCCTGTTGAAAATAGTTGTATGAGCTCTGTGTAAATATAGCAGTAGTGCTATTTTAATGTGGCATTAAAATATACCAGATCAATGTAGGCAAATGTTTTTAAAATATAGCAATAGATATGAACCTGAATTGGAAAATATGTGCTTTTGATTGCTAAGCTTTTGTTCTTCTCGGTAATCACGTCGGTTTTGAACGCTACTATAGGATACATGATATTGAACACAAATGATGCGTACTGCTCATGGGATATTTAATCACTCGCTTCCTTGTCTTCACTTAGATTACATGCTGCTCCTGGTTCATAGTCTTGAAAGTCACCTGGATACAGGATTACGGTTGATGCAGAAACAACTTTTGTCTGCTTTATCTCAGCTGATACCACTGTTAAGTTGTGCTCAACAGGATGAAGATGATGAGATGGATGATGGGGAAAAGAAAATTTTAATCCTTTCAGATAATGTGGGTGAGCACACTACATGTCTTTTTCTTGGGGAGATCGAATAAGGATGGGTGGTAAATTTAACTCACCAGGGGCTGTTTTTTCTTCTTCGTTCATTATGTCCACAAGATGTTTCAGAGGTTAGAGTAGTGAATCTTTTGCCTTATGGAATTGAAGCACTTACTTATCCATCAAGAATGTTACGATTTTTAATTTAAAATGAGATCAAGTTGGGAAGGATTTCATCGATGCTATCACTTTTCCACAGTTTTCATCTGCTGCTTTCCGAAGGTAAAATGATAGAGGCTTTTATCTCGTGGTTTAATGTTGGTTGAAATAGTTGTATCACTTGATTTAACGAGGTTGTTTCATGCACAAGCAAAAGTAGCTTCAGAATTGAGGTAATTGTACTATGTGGTTTGGTTTAACATTTCATCCTTACACTATCTTATAATTCTGCTTACATACATTCGATATTAGTTACTCCAGATTATTGTTTTATTCTTGGTGTCAAAGGGTTTTGCAAGTGATACTAGTGATTTTTACAATATGTTTTATTCTGCTGCCTTGTGTTGCCTTATGCTGACAATGAATCATACTATCATGACAATATTGCATTTATTTATGGCGATAGCAGGTTGCTGGACTTAGATGCCTCATGTAGCATTGTGGGAAGCACACCAAAATCTCTGGATTATGATTTACAAATTGTATTGATGTTTACAATTTTTTCATTTACAAGTTATATTCATGTTCACAAAATTGCTTAAACATCATTTGCTACATTCTGTTTAATCAAAATGAGAGTCCAATGTGTAATGTCATCATAAGTGATACTGATTGAATAATATCTTCATAACAGTCTATCATTGCAGAACTGTTTTATAACAAATGTTTGATTGATTGATTGAACAGGTTACTGAAACAACGCATTAGTGCATCCCGGGCTTACGAGTACTTTGTATTGAAAGCGCAGCAAATAGCCACAGATATGAAATCATAGACTGGTACGAGAAATTCAGTTGAGAAATTTTTCAATCTTTTCTGTATCAAGGCAAAGTTAATCTAAACTAAATGTTAAACCTTACAGGGAGGAGACTTTCAACAATTTTGGTAACAAGCTGAGCCCAAAAATAATGGTTCACAACTGGTATGCATTATTGGAAGGTCGTCGCCGTACCTCTCAAAGTTAATACTTTTAAGGCCTAATGCTACCTATCAACAATTAAGTAGATAATGGCATGTCAGGGTCGCCCATGAGAAGAGGGATCTTTTTGAGTGTTTAAACATATATAGGAGAAAACATACTAGACATATACATACATAGATACATATAAAAGCATGTAAACAAATTGAAAGACCACAATTAGCAAAGTAAGAGAACTATGCTAATCATGCAATACAACTAAAGATACAATGTAAATGATAATTAACGGTGCCTTGAGGGCAATCGACTTCCATTTCCAAAATTCCTATAGCTCATTGGTTCATTCACTCATTCAATTACATTTATTGTCTATGAGGAATGTTATCACTTCTCCTTAAAAGATCAACATTCATTCCTCCTTAAGAGTAGTTTGCAAAGACAAACAACGACCATTTGCAAACCTAATCGATGATCACCAAAGTCAAACAACATTATAGGGGTATTTCATCAATAGGATTTCACCCAAAGGATCATAGGTTTGATAACAATAAACCTTCTACCAAAGACACAGTCATTTAACCAAACAAAGCATTTTTCAAGTTAAACTTAGAACAAACAACATTCAAGATTCAACCTTTCTTTGCATCTATATGAGAAATATGAAAACAATCTACATTAACATACTCATCTAGCAAAAATGACCACACTTTATACACAAGAAGTTATAATTCCATGCTTTTGGATTTCATATCAAATGAGTTAAGAAATTTGTAACTTTCCTAACACTCTAACATTTCAATCATACAAACATTTCATATACTGAAACAACCCATGGTATGAATGAGGTAAAACAAAACATTAATGCCATAATAAATGTTCTCCAATAAATGTTCATAAATGAGAAAATATAGAATCTTACTACATAAGTTTGGAAGTTTCAATCAATTGCTCCTAAGAACTGGATTTAGCTACAAGAGCTCATACTAATTAATGCTAACAAACCAAACATAATACAAAAGAATTTAAAGATGAAAATGGTAGAAACTAGGGTTAGAAATAGTACCAGAAACGCAGGAAAGAAGAGAGGTTAATGAGAGGAAAGAGAGTGCTATTTATAGTACAAAAGGATAAAGTTAGGTTCTGGCCACCCGTTCGTCGCGACTCGCGACGGGCGCCGAAACTTAACCTTGTTTTCTTTTCTTCTTCTTGTGGTAAACACTTATCTTCACAATGATTTCTC
Organism: Rubia yunnanensis; assembly: GCA_037428765.1. Classification (NCBI taxonomy): domain Eukaryota; kingdom Viridiplantae; phylum Streptophyta; class Magnoliopsida; order Gentianales; family Rubiaceae; genus Rubia; species Rubia yunnanensis. The sequence continues at coordinate 48,469,076 of CM075068.1, read as the reverse complement.
TCATTTTCCAAGTCTTCAACTCTTTCAAGAAAGTCTTCAAAAATGGTCTTCGACGACCTCTGTTCTTCAAGTCTTCATGTCTTCGAAGCAAGTCTTCAAAGTCTTCGAAAAGTGATATTTTAATGGCCTCCGGTCTTCAAGCCTCCATGTTCTCCCTTTGTCATGCAAAATCCACTTAGAAGATCTAAAAGAGCGTAAAATTGCTCTTGCCTCTCCTAAGAGAATTTCAAGGTAAAACACAAGCCCTTGATAATAAAAGAGCACAAAAGTGACCCCAAAAAGTACTAAATTATGCACATAAACTAGAGATATCAAACCTTCCCACACTTAAACCTTACCCGCCCTCGTGCAAGAAAAGATCCAAGCATACAAAGGAAATGACGCATCCACATCCTAACTACAATTCCCTCAAATCAATACCTCACAAAACTCTCAATATCACACATCCCAATGTTAAGGTCAAATGAGAAGTTTTCCACAACCCACATTCCTAAATCTACCCAAACCATATCAACCTATTAATTCATTGCTATCTCTAAAACATTTCCAAATCTCAAATTGACAATCCCAAATCCAATGGTACAAGGTGAAGCTAAAGACACGTATAAAGTTCAAAACACATACTCCACTTTATATCAATATATCAACCTAAAAATGAAGTATATTAACGATCAAGAGTTTCATAACTTACTTTGTCTTCTCTCCCTAAATTTTCCACTCCCAAAAGGTCCTCATGATGTCATCCGTATGGCTACCGTAACCTTATGACTCCAACACCGACAATTGAGTGAACACTTAACATGTTTTAATTTCTCTCATTTTCTCTCATTTTGCCTAGGAGCCCTTTCGAGTTTTCATCCTAGCCACACGTCATGTTTCTTCGTCTTACATCTAACCTTTTCCCACACATTTAGCCTCTCATTTTTTCCTAGGTTTTCCTCTCGGGTTTTTGACCTATTCGAGCCCCAATGTCGCCTAAGATGCCCTCTCGAGTTTTCAACTTAGCGGGATTCTTTTTATTTATAATTTATTTTTCATTTTCTTTTTTTTTCAAATTTTTTCGTGTTTCTCCAATCCAAAAAGTAGCAAAGTGCTTTCCAAATGTTAAGACTAAGAAAAGTGTCAAAGCCAACATTATCCAAGTACATCAAAAGAAAAACATCCTAAAACAAAAGGGGAAAATATCCAAAACAAAACAAAAGAGTTACCCAAAAGTAGCAATGTCTTCAAAGTATCTCCAACCCCAACTGTGCAATCAGTAGATACGCCTGCCCACACTTAGAATACTACATTGCCCTCAATGTAGATAATAGGTCCAAAGCATACAAAGCAAAGTATGGAAAGGGTAAGGATATGTTGCTCACAAATCAGCAATGTGAGGAAGAAGGGCCACCGCCAAAATAGCGCTACTGATAACGAGCCAGCCAATCCGTGCTCCTTTGACGCCTAGCTCTTTGCCTCTCTGCTCCTGGATCGAGGCTTGAGACACCGCCTGCCTGGGACTGCATCTCATGGATACGAGCTGATAGGTGATCAATCTCCTTATCCATGTCGATCAAGCTCTGGGAGACAAACATGTTGTGCTCCAGTATCATACTGTCCTGGTGGTGGAATCCATCCTGCATGGTCTACATCATCCACTCATAGAAATCCAGTGGAGGCTGGGAGTAGTGAGGTGGCACATCGTCCTCCTGCATCGGCTCGGTCTCTGGTGGAAGCTGAGGAGAGTACTGCTGCTGTCGCTCAGAGAAAGAAAGGCTACTATTATTACGCTGGACAGGGGCTGGACCAAGGTCGTGGAGCTCATGCTGGAAGTCCTCTCTGCATGAGAAGTCAGGTGAAATTGCCAAGTCTCCTAGAGGTGTATCAAATTCAAGCTTTGTCTTATTGGGCTGAAGAAGTGCCATAAATGTGACCTTCTTGGCGCCATACAACCAGTGGAATACCTCCAAAGTATGACACTCCAAAATTGCATGTCATCCTCGATCGATCGCTCCTAGGCCTATGGGTCTAACCTTGCTCGTATCTCCGCAGTGTCCCATCTAAATGCCTCCTCAATCTGTGAGCCAATCATCTGTCGAGATATATCATCCAAGTGGGAAGTGATGTACCTCTCGTATGGTTAATCATCTCTCATGCTGCATATCCTGACCATGGACAGGAACTCTAGTGTGTATCTCCAGTAAGAGGGTGCGTTCTTGCTCATGAATCCTTCTATCTCCCCTTTAGCGAGGAGGAATCGGACAGGCTGGGTGAGCTCATGAGCGTCCAGTGTGTGTACGTCCAAAAAACTCGTCTCCTTGAGCTGACGACTCGCCAGGGCCACCCACCTCTTAGCATAGGACCCGGTGTTTGGGGTCAAACCCATGTACCTATCCGGAGGGGGAGGTACAGGGCTCGATTATGAAACCGGTGGTGGAGGCGGAGATGGAGCAGCAGTGCGCCCGCCTCAGGGAGGAGCCCTGGGTCTCTTTGTAGGGGTCATATCTAACAACCCCAACAAACAAGTCAAACGCACATCAATATGTATATATGCAATATTATAATTCATACTCAACCTTAAACTAGTTTTTGTCAATCCTTACAAGCCAAATCAAGTCCATGCCAACTAGTTCAAGTCCTAATCACAATCGCACATACAATCCATATTATGTCCAACATGCCCGTATTCTCAAGTCCATGAAGTTCTCACGTAGTTGAATATCGAAATACTATATCTTAAAAATCACAGTCATGCCTAACTAGTTTAGCCACCATAAGTACATCCATAATGTCAACATTCAAGTCCCATGGCTAGACTACCCTAAGCAAAACAACATTGCAAAGCACAATAACATTTTATCAAAATAACAACTATGTTTAATCAAGGGCCAACATGCCTCATATCTAGCATAAACCACAATCCATTCTCAACCAAAGCAACACAAATGGCGCAATGCAAGCACAAGACCATATGAGTAACTCATAACACTCAAAGTGGTTATTGATGTTATCCTACATCCAACTGAGCCGTACACACAAAATATTCACACAATCCCCATAAAATCAAATTGCAAGCACAATATATTCACAAAAATAAACCAAGTTCCAACAATCTAATTTCCTAAGGTATCACACATAATCTACACAATATCCAATAAATAGAGTATACAATCATAATCACAACTGAAGTTCAATAAAGTTAACAAATGTACCACTTAGATGCCTAGGATGAGAAAGAAATGAAGCCCACAAGCAATTTGAAGTTTAATTGCCAAAAATTCCAAATTCTAGGGTTTTATGCTCTTAAACAATTGTAAGGTGATTTATGGGTAGAGCTTTGGAAGAAATAATGGGGAATGGAGCGATGGAGGTGAGTGGAGGTGAGGTGGAGGTGAGCGGTGGTGAGGTGGAGGTGGATCGGTTGGAGGTGACAGAGAAGATGAAAGGAGATTGGGAAGTTTGTGGCCAAAGAATTTGATTCTGCCAGTTTTTTAAAACAAGTCTAGACACCCGTCGTGACTCATGACGTGTTCATCGTTACTCGCGATGAGTAGGTCAATGGGTACCTAAAGTCAATGCTTACATCGCGACTCACTACCACTTCATTGTGACTCGCGATTGTCCGTCGCGACTCGCGTGAGGCCATTGCAACTCGCGATGAGGCCATTGCGACTCGCGAAAAGTGTAAGCCGGGAGCTCTTTTTTCATCCTAAGTTTCTAATTTGATTGTGACTCACGACCACATCGTTACGACTCACGATGGTCAATCGCGACTCGTGAAAATTAGAGCCTGAGAGCTCCATTTTTCAGCCAAAATGTATGATCTGGTCGCAACTCGCGATGGTCCATCGCGACTCGCGTCGAGGCCACCGCGACTCGCGTCGAGGCCACCGCGACTCGCGTCGAGGCCACCGCGACTCGGAAAGTGGAGGCTGAAACCCAAAATGAGCACAAAATTTTCTGTGCCCATCACGACTCGCGACGAGGTGGTCGTGACTCGCGATAGGCTACCCATCTGGTACTTAAATTTTTTTTATGATTTCACCTCTTGTCCAAGTCTTCCCTTCTTGACTCCAAGAATTTCTCCCTTCAAAAGTCCAATGCCTTGGTTTCAAATCGCTGAAAAATCATGGAAAAACAACCTGTGAAAAACACAAAGGAAAAATAATGAAACTAATGACAAAATCCAAAACCAAGCAACATCAACGGAAAGTCAGAATGACGATCCGGATGATCAAAGCCAAGTTTATTTAATGTCTTCAGCATGAATCACTCCCTTTTCTTGGAGTTTACTCACAAACTGGATCGAGGAGATCAACATCCTCTCCCGTTTTCGGCCAAAATTCTCATGGTAAGGTTTCAAACATTGGCCATTGACCTTGAATGTATTTGACTTAGCTTGATCTAGAATCTCCATCGCGCCATGTGGGAATACCTTCACCACCTCAAAAGAACTGATCCATCGGAACCTCAATTTACCTCGGAATAGGCGAAGGCGGGATTGGAATAGGAGGACTTTTTGACCAATGTCAAAGGCCTAATGATCATCTTGTCGTGCCACACCTTTGTCTTCTCTTCATAGATTTCGGCATTCTCATAGGACTCCCTCTGGATCTCATCTAGTTCATCCAATTGTAACTTCCTATGCAAGCCAGCCTCATCTATATCAAGATTAAATTCTTTGACCGCCCAGTAAACCTTGTGTTGAATTTTCACCGGTAGGTGACAAGGCTTACCAAACACTAACCGGTATGGTGACATACCGATTGGTGTCTGCTGTCATATACGCCCACAAGGCATCATCCAACCGAGAACTCCAATCCTTCCAGTTAGGGTTAACCATTTTTTGAGGGATGGACTTAATTTCCCGATTGGAAACTTTGGCTTGCCCATTGGTTTGCGCGTGATAGACGGTGGATGTCTTGTGAGTAAAGCTATACTTTTTCAAGAGTGCCTCTATGGTCCGATTGCAAAAATGGGTGCCACAGTCACTAATTAAGGCTCGGGGTACCCCAAACCTAGAGAAGAACTTATCTTTCAGGAATTCTGCAGCCACTTTAGAATCGTCAGTCCCAGTGGGTTTTGCTTCAACCCACTTCGACACATAATCAACGACAAGAAGAATATATGTAAAGTCATAAGAACTAGGGAAAGGTCCCATGAAGTCAATACCTCAAACATTAAATATTTCACAATATAACATAGCTTTTTGGGGCATCTCATTTCTAGATGAGATATTTCCTACTCTTTGGCACTTGTCACAAGCCTTACAAAATATGTATACATGCTTATTCAAAGTAGGCCAACAAAAGCCAATTTTCGAGACTTTCCTAGCGGTCCTTTTAGTTCCAAAATGACCACTGCATGCATGCGAATGAGAAAAAGTGAGAATTGAATGCACTTCATTATCGGGGATGCATCTCCTAACAATTTAGTCTACACAATGTTTCCACAAAAAGGGATCATCCCACACATAATATTTAGCATCGCTTTTTAGCTTATATTTCTGTGCTTTAGAAAAGTGAGGAGGAAATTTACCAGAGAAAAGAAAGTTCACAATGTCGACATTCCACAGTTGGAGATCCTTGATAGCGAATAATTTTTCATCGTGGAACTCCTCTCGTAATTGCTCCTTCATTAATAGATTTATCCCCACTATCTTGGCAGGGTACAAACAGGCTCAGGTGATTAGCCCCGAGGTTCTCCGTGCCCTTTTTGTATGCACCTCTAACTCAAATTCACTCAGGAGCAGGATCCACCTAATAAATCTTGTCTTGCCCTCTTTTTTTTTCATTAAATGATGAAGCGATGCATGGTCAGCATACACAATAAATTTTGTACCAAGAAAGTAAGATTGAAATTTTTCTAAAGAAAATACCACTGCTAGCAGCTCTTTTTCCTGTGGTGGAATAGTTTCTTTGAGCCTCATTGAGAGACATAAATGCGTAGTAGATGTCGTGAGACACTCTCCCCACCCTTTGACCAATCACCGCTCCAACGGCATAATCACAAGGATTGCACATAATCCCAAAAGGCAAAGACCAACCGTCCTTTCAATGTATCGAAGGCCCCTTTACATCCCTTATCTATCACAAATTCCACCTCTTTTTGCAACAATTTGCATAAAGGAGATGCTATCTTGGAGAAATCCTTGATGAATCGGCAATATAATCCTGCATGGCTAAGAAAAGAGCGCACTTCATGCACATTAGTAGGATAAGACAAAGTTTGAATTGTGTCTATCTTTGCCTTGTCAATCTCAATACCCTTACATGAGACAACATGGCCTAAGACAATGCCTTGTTTGCATCCTTTTCCAACAAAATTCTATGCATGCAAGTGGATGGACTTATACCTTTGATGTTGGCAATAGTCCATCCAATTGCTCCCTTGTTCTCCCGTAACACCACCTCAACGTTTCTTCTTACTCCTTGGTGAGCTTGCTTGAAATGATAACCGGAAGCATCTCCCCTTCCCTAAGAAATGCATACTTGAGGTCACTTGGCAAAGGTTTAAGCTCAATCACCGGAGCTTTCACAAGTGATGGGAGGAATTCCGATACTTCGGGTTCCTCTAATACTAGAGGGTAGGGACTTTGCACCACTTCCTCAAGAATGCTTAACTCATCAATGCTTTCCTTCAAGTTAGTACTCATGGAATATATAAGATGTACATTTTCAACATCATTTTCCAAAGCAACTAACAAGTAATCATCACCACTCAATTCAAAAACATCTTGCACAACATTGTCAACAAAATCAATAGCATGGCAAGACTACTCTTCAAGAGGATACTCTATAGAGTCGTTTATGTTAAACTCTACTTTAATCCCATCAAATTCCATGGTGAGGGTACCGTTATGCACATAAATGATGGTCCTAGAGGTCTTCAAAAATGGCCTCCCCAACAATATTGGGGCGGCATGTTTATCATGCTTCATGTATAGGACATAAAAATCCACAGAGAATATTAAGGAATCCACCCTAACCAACACATCCTCGACGATACCCTTAGGGTACACACTAGAACGGTCGGCTAGTTAGATCACCACCCCAGTTTTGTGCAAAGTACCAAGATTGAGGCTTTCATACAAAGAGTAAGGAATCACATTTATTGATGCACCTAAGTCAAGCATTGCTATTTCAAAATGTGTATTTCTTATCATGCAAGGGATTGTGAACATGCCAGGATCACTACATTTAGGGGGTAGCTCCCTTTGGCACAAAGTGGAGACATGTTAAGTTCTCCCATTTTAAAGCTTGTTCTTCGTTCTTTGTTTCCTATTTACTACACATAATTCCCTCAAAAATTTTGCATAGCTAGGAATTTGTTCAATAGCATTCAAAAGAGGGATATTTACCTCACACCTACGAAAGACTTCGTAGATGTCTTTGTTGGACTCCTTCCTCCATTTGTCCTTTAGAGCTTTCGGGAACGGTGGTTCCGGCACACATGGAGGAGTTTCCGCTACTCTTTCCTTCTTGTGAGGGGGGATGAAGGTTCAGGAATGGAGGTTGATTTCTCAATGGTGATCTCCTCTTCCTTCTCATTTTCCTTCCTTGCTTGCCCCTTGGCCGCCTCCTTGTTCTCTTCTTTCACTTCTTTCTCAAGAATTCCAAGCTTTCTAGGTTTGTCCTCAACAACTTCACCAACCGGGGGAGAGCCAACCTCTTTACCACTTCTCAAAGTGATAGCACTTGCACTTTATCGAGGGTTGATCTCCGGTTGGGAGAGTAGCTTACCCTTTTCCCGGCTTCCATCCAATTCACCACTTGAGCTATTTGGATCACTTGAGTTTCTAAGTTCTTGATACTCGCCTTGGCTTCATCTTGGAATTTCTCACTTTTCTCCGCACACATGCCCAACCGGTGAATGGGTTGCATCACCTCATCCTTTGTTAGCCCCGAGCTCTCCCCTTGGTCACGGGGTTTGTCTTGGAGCCTTTGAAATTGTTGTTGAGGTGGCCAATATTGTTATTGAAGAGGCCGATACGGTTGGGGGTTTTGGCTTCCTTGAAGGTTTCTATACAGGAGGTTCGGGTTATCACGATTTCCCGAATTGTACGGCCGGTTTTGGTACCCTTTATATCCTTGGTAGCCTTGCCCACCTTGAGATCCTTGGTTTCCTTGGTAGCCTTAATTCCCTTAATATCCCATGACACTCACTTTCTTGCCCTAGTCCTATTGCAAAGTAGGGTAAGTGTCAGTAGGAAGCGCCAAGTAACAAATTCCACATGATTTAACATGTGGCGCATTCCCGGGCTTCGTCATCAATAATTTCACCATAGATGCAAGGGTCAAGACTTGGTCCTCGAGCTTACCACTATTAGAAGAGTCACTTGCAGGCATTGGATTTCTCCTTCTTAAATCAGCCCTTGAGCTAAAGTTTCTTGATTCTTCCGCTAGCTCCTCATACAATTGCATCACTTCGGATGAAGTTTTTTTCCCAAGAGTGCCACCACAAGAACTTCTTACCAACCTTTGATCCTTATCAAGAAGGCCATTGTAGAAGTAAAAAACCAAATCCCCCTCCCAATAACCATGGTAAGGGCAACTTGTGAGAAGCTTCTTGAACCTCTCTCAATAGTCGAAGAGAGATTCTTCATGCCATTAGAGGATGTTGCGTATATCCTTCTTTAAGGCGGCAGACCTCAATGCCAGGAAGTATTTGGCTAGAAACTTCATTTTCATATCGAGCCAAATCTTGATGCTCTTGGGTGGTAGGTAGTGGAGTCAATCTCTTACACCATCCCTTAGTGTGAACGGGAATGCCTTCAACTTATAGAAATCTTCATCCGCTCAATGGGGGACTATACCACCACATAAGAAGTGAAGTTTTGGTGAGGTGTTTGTTGGCATTCTCCCCTTGCCTACCAAGGAATATGGGTAGCATATTGATGAACCCGGTCTTTAGCTCAAATTGCCCATTCAGTCCAACCACGGGATACTCAATGTATGTTGGTTGTTGATCGAGGTTGGGGGCCATGATGTCTCTTAACAATGCTTGCCCCAAAGGAATCTCCCTTTCTTGGAGAGGATGGGCTCGCCCTTGGAGAGGAGGATGTTGAGATCCCCCACCCAGATGCTCATCTTCATGCTCAATTTGATGTTCCACAGAGGAAGGGGTATCCACAAAAGGGTCACTAGGAGGGGAGTTATTCACACTTTCCAAAGAAAGCCTCCTAGCCCGTCTCAAATTCAACTCTAACTCGGGGTCGTAGTGTAGGGGTTCTTGTGAAGAGAATCACGTGCGAACCATACACCAAGAACTAGAATAATACGTCTCCAAGCCAAGTGAAAATGGCAAATCAACTGAGAAAGAAAAATAAAATCAAACTAACAAATATTTTCAATTATCATATAATCACACATAATATGCCTAAACACTTAAAAATAAATGCCTCTTCCCCAACAGCGGCGCCAAAATTTGGTAGGTCGTCGCTGTACCTCTCAAAGTTATTACTTTTAAGCCCTAATTCTTCCTATCTACAATTAAGTAGATAATGGCAAGTCGGGGTCGTCCATGGGAAGAGGGATTTTTTGAGTGTTTAAACATAAATAGGAGAAAATATACTAGGCATATACATACATATATACATATAAAAGCATGTAAACAGGGGGGTTGGTTGGCTGGTTGGTTTTTTAGCCTAAGTTATCAAATTGAAAGACAACAATTAGCAAACTAAGAGAGCTATGCTAATCATGCAATACAACTAAAGATACAATGTAAAGGATAATAAACAGAGCCTTGGGGGCAATCAACTTCCACTCCAAACTTCCTATAGCTCATTGATTCATTCACTCATTCAATTACATTTATTGTACACGGGGAATGCTATCACTTATCCTTAATAGATCAACATTCATTTCTCCTTAAGAGTAGTTTACAAAGACAAACAATGACCATTTGCAAACCTCATTAATGATCACAAAAAACAAACAACATCATAGAGGTATTTCATCAATAGCATTTCACCAAAAGGACCATAGGTTTGATAACAACAAACCTTCTACCAAAGACATAGTCCTTTAACCAAACAAAGCATTTATTAGGTTAAACTTAGAACAAACAACATTCAAGGTTCAACCTTTCTTTCCATATATATGACAAATATGAACAAAATCCACATTAACATACTCATCTAGCAAGAATGACCACACATTATACACAAGAAGTTATAAATCCATGCTTTTGGATTTCATATCAAATGAGTTAAGAAATTTGTAACTTTCCTAACACTCTAACATTTCAATCATACAAACATTTCATATACTCAAACAACCCATGGTATAAATGAGGTAAAACACAACATTAATGTCATAATAAATGCTCTCCAATAAATGTTCATAAATGAGCAAATATAGAATCTTACTACATTAGTTTGGAAGCTTCAATCAATTCCTCCCAAGAACTAGATTTAGGTTCAAGAGTTCATACTAATTAGTGCTAACAAACCAAACATAATACAAGAGAATTTAAAGATGAAAAATGGTAGAACCTAGGGTTAGAAATAGTACCAAAAATGCAGGAAAGAAGAGATGTGAATGAAAGGAAAACGAGTGCTATTTATAGTACAAAAAAGATAAGGTTAGGTTTGGTCACCCGTTGGTCACGACGGGTTCGTCGCTACTCGCGATGGGCGCCAGAACTTAACCTTGTTTTCTTTTCTTCTTCTTGTGGTAAACACTTATCTTCACAATGATTTCTCTCATTTTCCAAGTCTTCAACTCTTTCAAGAAAGTCTTCAAAAATGGTCTTCGACGGTCTCTGATCTTCAAGTCTTCGTGTCTTCGAAGCAAGTATTCAAATTCTTCAAAAAGTGATCTTTTAATGGACTCCAGTCTTTATGCCTCCATGTTCTTCCTTTGTCATTCAAAATCCACTTAGAAGAGGTAAAAGATCGTAAAGTTGCTCTTGCCTCTCCTAAGAGAATTTCAAGGTAAAACACAAGCCCTTGATAATAAAAGAGCACAAAAGTGACCCCAAAAAGTACTAAATTATGCACATAAAATGGACATATCAAACCTCCCCACACTTAAACCTTACCCGCCTTCGTGTAAGAAAAGATCCAAGCATACGAAGGAAATGACGTATCCACATCCTAACTACTATTCCCTCAAATCAATACCTCACAAAACTCTCAATATCACACATCCCAATGTTAAGGTCAAATGAGAAGTTTCCCACAACCCACATTCCTAAATCTACCCAAACCATATCAACCTGTCAATTCATTTCTATCTCTAAAACATTTCCAAATCTTGAATTGACAATCTCAAACCCAATGGTACAAGGTGAAGCTAAAGACATGTATAAAGTTCAAAACACATGCTCCACTTTATATCAATATATCAACCTAAAAATGAAGTATATCTACGATTAAGAGTTTAATAACTTACTTTGTCTTCTCCCGCTAAATTTTCCACTCCCAAAAGGTCCTCAAGATGTCAAGCTACCCGATCTATCCGTATGACCACCGCAACCTTATGACTCCAACGCCGGAAATTGAGTGAACACTTAAACTATTTCAATTTCTCTTATTTTCTCTCATTTTGCCTAGGAGCCCTTTTGGGTTTTCATCTTAGCCACACGTCATGTTTCTTCGGCTTACATCTAACCTTTTTCCACACATTTAGCCTCTCATTTTTTGCTAGGTTTCCCTCTCAAGTTTTTGACCTATCCAGGCCCACAATATTGCCTAAGATGCCCTCTCGAGTTTTCAACTTAGCGGGATTCTTTTTATTTATAATTATTTTTCTTTTTTTTTTTCAAATTTTCAAATTTTTTCATGTTTCTCCAATCCAAAAAGTAGCAAAGTGCTTTCCAAATGTTAAGGCTAAGAAAAGTGTCAAAGCCAACATTATCCAAGTACATCAAAAGAAAAACATCCCAAAACAAAAGGAAACAATATCCAAAACAAAACAAAATAGTTACCCAAAAGTAGCAATGTCTTCAAAGTATCTCCAACCCCAACTGTGCAATCAGTAGATACCTCTCTCCACACTTAGAACACTACATTGCCCTCAATGTAGACAATAGGTCCAAAGCATACAAAGAAAAGTATGGAAAGGGTAAGGATATGGTGCTCACAAATCACTGATGTAAGGAAGAAGGGCCACCGCCAAAATTGCGCTGCTGATAACGAGCCAGCAAATCCGTGCTCCTTTGACTCCTAGCTCTCTGTCTCTCTGCTCCCAGATCGGGACCTGAGACACTGCCTGCCTGGGACTGTATCTCATGGATGCGAGCTGATGGGTGATCAATCTCCTTATCCATGTCGATCAAGCTCTAGGAGACAAACACGTTGTGCTCCAGTATCATGTTGTCCTGGCAGTGGAATCCATCCTGCATGGTGTGCATCATCCACTCATAGAAATCTGGTGGAGTCTGGGAGTAGTGAGGTGGCACATTGTCCTCCTGCAACAGCTTGGTCTCTGGTGGAGGCTGCGGGAAGTGCTGATCCTGTCGCTCGGAGAAAGGAAGGCTGTTATTATCGTGATGGACAGGGGCTGGACCAAGGTCATGGAGCTTGTGCTGGAAGTCCTATCTGCACGAGAAGTTAGGTGAAATCACCAAGTCTCCTAGAGGTGTATCAAATTCAAGCTTTGTCTTGTTGGGCTGAGGAAGTTCCATGAATGTGACCTTCCTGACGCTATACAATCAGTGGAATACCTCCAAAGTATGACACTCCAAAATTGCATGTCATTCTCGATCGATTGCTCCTGGGCCTGTGGGTTCAACCTTGCTTATATCTCCACAGTGTCCCATCCAAATGCCTCCTCAATCTACGAGCCGGTCATCTGTCGAGATATATCATCCAAGTGGGAAGCGATATACCTCTTGCATGGTTAATCATCTCTCATGCTGCATATCCTGACCGTGGACAGGAACTCTAGCGTGTATCTCCGGTAAGAAGGTGCGCTCCTACTCATGAATCCTTCCATCCCCCCTTTAGCGTGGAGGCATCCGACAGGCTGGGTGAGCCCAAGAGCGTCCAGTGTGGGTACGTTCACAAAACTCATCTCCTTGAGCTGACGACTCGCCAGGGCCCCCTACCTGTTAGCATAGGTCCTAGTGATCCAGGTCAAACCCATGTACCTATCCGGAGGGGGAGGTACAAGGCTCGATTCTGCAGCTGGTGGTGGAGGCGGAGGTGGAGCAGCGGTGCGCCCGCCTCAGGGAGGAGCCCTGGGTCTCTTTGTAGGGGCCATATCTAACAACCACAACAAAAAACGTCAAACGCACAGGAATATGTATATATGTAATATTATAATTCACTCAACCTTAAACTAGTTTTTGTCAATCCTTACAAGCCAAATCAAGTCCAAGCCAACTACTTCAAGTCCTAATCACAATTGCACATACAATCCGTATTATGTCCAACATGCCCGTATTCTCAAGTCCATGAAGTTCTCATGTAATTGCATATCGAAATACTATATCTCAAAAATTATAGTCATGCCAAACTAGTTTAGCCACCATGAGTACATCCATAATGTCAACATTCAAGTCCCATGGCTAAACTACCCTAAGAAAAATAACATTGCAAAGCACAATAACATTTTATCCAAATAACAACTATGTTTAATCAAGGGCCAAAATGCCTCATATCTAGCATAAATCACAATCCATTCTCAACCAAAGCAACATAAATGGCACAATATGAGAAACTCAATACACTCAAAATGGTTATTGATGTTATCCTCCATCCAACCAAGCCGTACACACAAAATATTCACATAATCCCCATCAAATCTTATTGCAAGCACAATATATTCACAAAAATCAACCAAGTTCCAACAATCTAATTTCCTAAGGTATCACACATAATCTACACAATATCTAATAAATAGAGTATACAATCATTCACAATTGAAGTTCAATAAAGTGAAGAAATGTACCACTTAGATGCCTAGGATTAGAAAGGAATGAAGCCCACAAGCAATTTGAAGTTTAATCGCCAAAAATCACAAAAATCCCAAATTCTAAGGTTTTATGCTCCTCAACAATTGTAAGTTTATTTGTGGGTAGAGCTTGGGAAGAAATAATAGGGTATGAAGTGACGACGGTGAGTGGTGGTGAGGTGGAGGTGAGCGGCAGCGTGGTGGAGGTGGATCAGTTGGAGGAGACAGAGAAGATGCATGTAGATTGGGAAGTTTGTGGCCAAAGATTTTGATTCTGCCAATTTTTTAAAACAAGTCTACACGCCCATCGTGACTTGTGACATGTTCGTTGTAACTTGCAACGAGTAGGTCAACGGGTACCTGAAGTCAATGCTTACATCGTGACTCACGAACACTTCGTCGTGACTCGCGATGGTCCGCCTCGATTCACGATGAGGTCATTGCGACTCATGAAAAGTGTAGGTCGGGAGCTCATTTTTCATCCTAAATTTCTTATTTGGTCGCGACTCGCGATGAGGCCATTGCGACTCGTGAAATGTAGAGCCTGAGAGCTCTATTTTTCAGCCAAAATTTCTGATCTGGTCGCGACTGCGATGGTCCATCGCGACTCGCGTTGAGGCCATCACAACTTATGAAAAGTGGTGGCTGAAACCCAAAATGAGTTCAAAAATTTTTGAGCCTGTCACTACTCGCGATGAGGTGGTCGCGACTCGCGATAGGCTACCCACCTGGTACTTAGAAATTTTTTTTTCTTATTTCACCTCTTGTCCAAGGCTTCCCCTCTTGACTCCATGCATTTCTCCCTTCAAAAGTCCAATGCCTTGGTTTCAAATCTCTACAAAATCATGGAAAAACAGCCCGTGAAAAACACAAAGCAAAAACAATGAAACTAATGACAAAATTCAAAACCAAGCAACATCAATGAAAAGTCACGAATGATGATCCAGACGATCAAAACCAAGTTTATTTAATGTCTTCAGCATGAATCACTCCCTTTTCTTGGAGTTTACTCACAAACTGGATTGAGGAGATCAACATCCTCTCCCTTTTTCGGCACAAACTTCTCGTGGTAAGGTTTCAAACATTGTCCATTGCCCTTGAATGTATTGGACTTAGCTTGATCTAGAATCTCCCCCGCGCCATGTGGGAATACCTTCACCACCTAAAAAGAACCAATCCATCGGGACCTCAACTTACCTCGGAATAGGCAAAGGCGAGATTGGAATAGGAGAACTTTTTGACCAACTTCAAATTCCTTCCTAATGATCATCTTGTCGTACCACACCTTTGTCTTCTTTTCATAGATTTAGATGTTTTCATAGGGCTCTCTCTGGATCTCATCTAGTTCATCAAATTTTAGCTTCCTATGCAAGCCAGCCTCATCTATATCAAGATTAAATTCTTTGACCGCCCATTAAGCCTTATGTTAAATTCTCACCGGTAGGTGACAGGGCTTACCAAACACTAACCGGTATGGTGACATACCGATTGGTGTCTTGTAAGCCATCCTATATGCCCACAAGGCATCATCCAACCGAGAACTCCAATCCTTCCGGTTAGGGTTAACCATTTTTTGAGGGATGGACTTGATTTCCAGATTGGAAACTTTGGCTTGCCCATTGGTTTGCGGGTGATATGCGGTGGATGTCTTGTGAGTAACGCCATACTTCTTCAAGAGTGCCTCTATTGTTCGATTGCAAAAATGGTTGCCACGGTCACTAATTAAGGCTCGAGGTACCCCAAACCTAGAGAAGATGTTATCTTTCAGGAATTCTGCAACCATTTTAGAATCGTCAGTCCTAGTGGGTTTTGCTTCAACCCACTTTGACACATAATCAATGGAAGGAAGAATATATGTAAAGCCATAAGAACTAGGGAAAGGTCCCATGAAGTCAATACCCCAAACATCAAAGATTTCATAATATAGCATAGCTTTTTGGGGCATCTCACTTCTAGATGAGATATTTCCTACTCTTTGGCACTTGTCACAAGCCTTACAAAATATGTATGCATGCTTATTCAAAGTAAGCCAAGAAAAGCCACTTTCCAAGACATTCCTAGTGGTCCTTTTAGCTCCAAAATGACCGCCGTATGCATGAGAAAAACAAAAGGTGAGAATTGAATGCACTTCATTATCGGGGATGCAGCTCCTGACAACTTGGTCTACACAATGTTTCCACAAAAAGGGACCATCCCACACATAATATTTAGAATCGATTTTTATCTTATCTTCCTGTGCTTTAGAAAAGTGAGGAGGAAATTTACCAGAGACAAGAAAGTTCACAATGTCGACATACCACGATTGGAGGTTCCTGATAGCGAACAATGTTTCATCGTGGAACTCATCTCGGAATTGCTCCTTTATTAATAGATTTACCTCACTATCTTGACAGGGTGCCAACCGGCTCAGGTGATCAGCCACGAGGTTCTCCGTGCCCTTCTTGGCTCGCACCTGTAACTCAAATTCATTCAGGAGCACGATCCATCTAATCAATCTAGGCTTGGCCTATTTCTTCGTCATTAAATGACGAAGCGTTGCATGGTAAGTTTACACAACAAATTTTGTACCAAGAAAGTAAGATTGAAGTTTTCAAAAAGAAAATACCACTGCTAGTAGCTCCTTTTCTGTGGTGGAATAGTTTCTTTGAGCCTCATTGAGAGACATGAATGCATATTAGATGTCGTGAGGCACTCTCCCCACTCTTTGACCAAGCACTGCTCCAACGGTGTAATCACTAGGATCACACATAATCTCAAAAGGTAAAGACCAATCCGGGGGTTGTATGATAGGGGCCGAGACTAACCTTACTTTCAATAAATTGAAGGCCCCTTTACAGCCCTTATCTATCACAAATTCCACCTCTTTTTGCAACAATTTGCATAAATAAGATGCTATCTTGGAGAAATCCTTGATGAACCGGCAATAGAATCCTGCATGGCCAAGAAAAGAGCGCACTTCACACATATTAGTAGGATAAGGGAAAGTTTGAATTGGGTCTATCTTTGCCTTGTCAACCTCAATATCCTTAGAGGAGACAACATGGCCTAAGACAATGCCTTGTTCGCATTTTTTTCTAACAAAATTCTATGCATGCAAGTGAATGGACTTATGCCTTTGATGTCGGCAATAGTCCATCCAATTGCTTCCTTGTTCTCCCGTAACACCACCATCAACTTTTCTTCTTGCTCCTTGGTGAGCTTGCTTGAAATGATAACCCGAAGCATCTCCCCTTCCCCAAGAAATGCATACTTGAGGTCACTTGGAAAAGGTTTAAGCTTAATCATCGGAGCTTTCACAAGTGATGGGAGGAATTCCGGTTCTTTGGTTTACTCTAAGACTAGATGGTAGGGGCTTTGCACCACTTCCTCAAGAATGCTTAACTCCTCAATGCTTTCCTTCAAGTTAGTACTCATGGAATATATAAGATGTGCATTTTCAACATCATTTTCCAAAGCAACTAACAAGGAATCATCACCATTCAATTCAAAAACATCTTGCACAACATTGTCAACAAAAGAAATAGCATGGAAAGACTACTCTTCAAGAGGATACTCTATAGAGTCGTTTATGTTAAACTCTACTTTAAGCCCATCAAATTCCATGGTGAGGGTGCCATTATGCACATCAATAATGGTCCTAGAGGTCTTAAAAAATGGCCTCCCCAACAATATTGGGGCGGCATGTTTATCATGCTCCATGTATAGGACATAAAAATCTGCGGGGAATATTAAGGAATCCACCTTAACCAACACATCCTCGATGATACCCTTAGGGTACACACTAGAATGGTTGGCTAGTTGGATCACCACCCCGGTTTTGTGCAAAGTACCAAGATTGAGGCTTTCATACAAAGAATAAGGAATCACATTTATTGATGCACCTAAGTCAAGCATTTCTTTTTCAAAATGTATATTTCTTATCATGCAAGGGATATTGAACATGCCAGGATCGCTACATTTAGGGGGTAACTCCCTTTCGCACAAAGCGGAGACATATTCACTTCTCCCATTTTTAAGTTTGTTTTTCGTTCTTTGATTCCTATTTACTACACATAATTCCTTCAAAAATTTTGCGTAGCTAGGAATTTGTTCAATAGCATTCAAAAGAGGGATATTTACCTCACACCTACGAAAGACTTCGTAGATGTCTTTGTTGGTCTCCTTCCTCCATTTGTCCTTTAGAGCTTCCGGGAACGGTGGTTTCGGCACATATGGAGGAATTTCCACTACTCTTTCCTTCTTGTGAGGGGGAATAAATGTTGGGGAATAATGGTTAATTTCTCAATGGTGATCTCCTCTTGCTTCTCATTTTCCTTCCTTGCTTGCTCCTTGGCCGCCTTCTCGTTCTCTTCTTTCACTTCTTTCTCAAGAATTTCAAGCTTTCTAGGTTCGTCCTCAACAACGTCACCAACCGGGGGAGAGCCAACCTCTTTACCACTTCTCAAAGTGATAGCACTTTGTCGAGGGTTGATCTCCGTTTGGGAGGGTAGCTTACCCTTTTCCCGGGCTTCCATCTGATTCACCACTTGAGCTATTTGACTCGCTTGAGTTTCTAAGTTCTTGATACTCGCCTTGGCTTCATCTTGGAATTTCTCACTATTCTCCGCACACATGTCCAACCGGTGAATGGTTTGCATCACCTCATCCTTTGTTAGCCCTGAACTCTCCCCTTGGTCTTGGGGTTTGTCTTGGAGCCTTTGAAATTCTTGTTGAGGTGGCCTATATTGTTGTTGAGGTGGCTAATATAGTTGGGGATTTTGGCTTCCTTGAGGGTTTCCATACCGGAGGTTCGGGTTATCACGATTTCCCAAATTGTACGGCCGGTTTTGTTACCCTTGATAACCTTGGTAGCCTTGGTGACCTTGGTAGCCTTTCCCACCTTGATATACTTGGTTTCCTTAGTAGCCTTAATTCCCATGATATCCCATGGCACTCACTTCCTCGACATAGTCCTCTTGTAAAGTAGGGTAAGTGTCCGTAGGATGCGCCAAGTAACAGATTCCACATGATTTAACATGTGGTGCATTCCCGGGCTTCGTCATCAACAATGTCACCATAGAGGCAAGGGTTAAGAATTGGTTCTCGAGCTTACCACTATTAGAAGAGTCACTTGCGGGCATTGGATTTCTCCTTCTTAAATCGGCCCTTGAGCTAACGTTTCTTGATTCTTCCACTAGCTCCTCATACAATTGCATCACTTCGGATGAAGTTTTTTCCCAAGAGTGCCACCATAAGAACTTCTTACCAACCTTTGATCCTTATCAATAAAGCCATTGTAGAAGTAAAAAACCAAATCCCCCTCCGAATAACCATGGTAAGGGCAACTTGTGAGAAGCTTCTTGAACCTCTCCCAATAGTCGAAGAGAGATTCTTCATGCCATTAGAGGATGTTGCTTATATCCTTGTTTAAGGAGGCGGACCTCAAGGCCAAGAAGTATTTGGCTGGAAACTTCATTTTCATATCGAGCCAACTCTTGATGCTCTTGGGTGGTAGGTAGTAGAACCAAACCATCCCTTAGTATGAACGGGAATGCCTTCAACTTATAGAAATCTTCATCCACTCCATGGGGGACTATACCACCACATAAGAAGTGAAGTTTTGGTGAGGTGTTTGTTGGCATTCTCCCCTTGCCTACCAAGGAATATGGGTAGCATATTGAGGAACCCGGTCTTTAGCTCAAGATGCCCATTCAATCCAACCACGGGATACTCAATACACATTGGTTGTTGATTGAGGTTGGGGGCCATGATGTCTCTTAACAGTGCTTGCCCCAAAAGAATCTCCCTTTCTTAGAGATGATGAGCTCGCCCTTGGAGAGGAGGATGTTAAGATCCCTCACCCGGATGCTCATCTTCGTGCTCAATTTAATGTTCCACAGAGGAAGAGGTATCCACAAAATGGTCACTAGGAGGGCTGTTATTCACACTTTCCAAAGAAAGCCTCTTAGCCCGTCTCAAATTCAACTCTAACTCAGGGCTGTAGTGTAGGGGTTGTTGTGAAGAGGATCATGTGCGAACCATACACCAAGAACTCAAATAATACATCGCCAAACCAAGTGAAAATGGCAAATCAACTGAGAAAGCAAAATAAAATAAAACTAACAAATATTTACAATTATTATATAATCACACATAATATGCCTAAACACTTAAAAATAAATGCCTCTTCCCCGGCATCGGCGCCAAAATTTGGGAGGTCGCCGTCGTACCTCTCAAAGTTATTACTTTTAAGCCCTAATCTTTCCTATCTATAATTAAGTAGATAATGGCAAGTCGGGTCGTCCATGAGAAGAGGGATCTTTTTGAGTGTTTAAACATATATAGGAGAAAATATACTAGGCATATACATACATAGATACATATAAAAGCATGTAAACAGGGGGGTTGGTTGGCTGGTTGGTTTTTTAGCCTAAGTTATCAAATTGAAAGACAACAATTAGCAAAGTAAGAGAGCTATGCTAATCATGCAATACAACTAAAGATACAATGTAAAGGATAATAAACAGAGCCTTGGGGGCAATCGACTTCCACTTCCAAACTTCTTATAGCTCATTGATTCATTCACTCATTCAATTACATTTATTGTCTATGGGAAATGCTATCACTTATCCTTAATAGATCAACATTCATTTCTCCTTAAGAGTAGTTTGCAAAGACAAACAATGATCATTTGCAAACCTCATTGATGATCACTAAAGACAAACAACATCATAGGGTATTTCATCAATAGCATTTCACCCAAAGGACCATAGGTTTGATAACAACAAATCTTCTACCAAAGACATAGTCATTTAACCAAACAAAACATTTATTAGGTTAAACTTAGAACAAACAACATTCAAGGTTTAACCTTTCTTTGTATCTATATGACAAATATGAAAACAATCTACATTAACATACTCATCTAGCAAGAATGACCACACATTATACACAAGAAGTTTTAAATTCATGTTTTTGGATTTCATATCAATTGAGTTAAGAAATTTGTAACCTTCCTAACACTCTAACATTTCAATCATACAAACATTTCATATACTCGAACAACCCATGGTATAGATGAGGTTAAACACAACATTAATGCCATAATAAACGCTCTCCAATAAATGTTCATAAATGAGCAAATATAGAATCTTACTACATTAGTTTGGAAGCTTCAATAAATTTCTCCAAAGAACTAGATTTAACTACAAGAGTTCATACTAATTAATGCTAACAAACCAAACATAATACAAGGGAATTTAAAGATGAAAAATGGTAGAAACTAGGGTTAGAAATAGTACCAAAAAGGTAGGAAAGAAGAGATGTGAATGAGAGGAAAGAGAGTGCTATTTATAGTACAAAAAGGATAAGGTTAGGTTCTGGCCACCCGTTGGTCGCTACGGGTTCGTTGCGACTCGCGATGGGTGCCAGAACTTAACCTTGTTTTCTTTTCTTCTTCTTGTGTTAAAAACTTATCTTCACAATGATTTCTCTCATTTTCCAAGTCTTCAACTCTTTGAAGAAAGTCTTCAAAAATGGTCTTCGACGGCCTCCGGTCTTCAAGTCTTCGTGTCTTCGAAGCAAGTCTTCAAATTCTTCAAAAAGTGATCTTTCAATAGCCTCTGGTCTTTAAGCCTCCATGTTCTTTCTTTGTCATGTAAAATCCACTTAGAAGAGGTAAAAGATCGTAAAGTTGCTCTTGCCTCTCCTAAGAGAATTTCAAGGTAAAACACAAGCCCTTGATAATAAAAGAGCACAAATGTGATCCCAAAAATTACTA
This sequence comes from Rubia yunnanensis, assembly GCA_037428765.1. Lineage (NCBI taxonomy): Eukaryota > Viridiplantae > Streptophyta > Magnoliopsida > Gentianales > Rubiaceae > Rubia > Rubia yunnanensis. The sequence goes on along the minus strand of CM075068.1, from coordinate 48,447,431 downwards.
AATTATGCACATAAAATGGACATATCAAACCTCCCCACACTTAAACCTTACCCGCCCTCGTGTAAGAAAAGATCCAAGTATACGAAGGAAATGACGTATCCACATCCTAACTACTATTCCCTCAAATTAGTACCTCACAAAACTCTCAATATCACACATCCCAATGTTAAGGTCAAATGAGAAGTTTCCCACAACCCACATTCCTAAATCTACCCGAACCATATCAACCTATCAATTCATTTCTATCTCTAAAACATTTCCAAATCTCGAATAGACAATCCCAAATCAAATGGTACAAGTGGAAGCTAAAGACATGGATAAAGTTCAAAACACATGCTTCACTTTATATCAATATATCAACCTAAAAATGAAGTATATCAACGGTCAAGAGTTTCATAACTTACTTCATCTTCTCCCGCTAAATTTTCCACTCCCAAAAGGTCCTCAAGATGTCAAGCTACCCGATCCATCCGTATGACCACTACAACCTTATGACTCCAACACCGGTAATTAAGTGAACACTTAACATGTTTCAAATTCTCTCATTTTCTCTCATTTTGCCTAGGAGCCCTTTTGGGTTTTCATCCTATCCACACGTCATGTTTCTTTGGCTTACATCTAACCTTTTTTCACACATTTAGCCTCTCATTTTGGCCTAGGTGGTCCTCTCAGGTTTTTGACCTATCCGGTCCCCCAATGTTGCCTAAGATGCCCTCTCGTGTTTTCAACTTAGCGGGATTCTTTTTATTTATAATGTTTTTTTTCCTTTTTTTTTCTTCAAATTTTCAAATTTTTTCATGTTTCTCCAATCCAAAAAGTAGCAAAGTGCTTTCCAAATGTTAAGGCTGAGAAAAGTGTCAAAGCCAACATTATCCAAGTACATCAAAAGAAAAACATCCCAAAACAAAAGGGAAAAATATCCAAAACAAAACAAAAGAGTTACCCAAAAGTAGAAATGTCTTCAAAGTATCTCCAACCCCATCAGTGCAATTAGTAGATACGCCTCCCCGCACTTAGAACACTACATTGCCCTCAATGTAGACAATAGGTCTAAAGCGTACAAAATAAAGAAAAGTATGGAAAGGGTAAGGATATGGTGCTCACAAATCACTAATGTGAAGAAGAAGGGCCACCGCCAAAATAGCACTGATGATAACGAGCCAGCCAATCCGTGCTCCTTTGACTCCTAGCTCTCTGCCTCTCCGCTCTCAGATAGGGGCCTGAGACACTGCCTGCCTGGGACTGCATCTCATGGATGCGAGCTGATAGGTGATCAATCTCCTTATCCATGTCGATCAAGCTCTGGGAGACAAATGCGTTGTGCTCCGGTATCATGCTGTCCTAGCGGCGGAATCCATCCCACATGGTCTGAATCATCTTATCATAGAAATCCGGTGGTGGCTGGGAGTAGTGAGGTGGCACATCATCCTCCTGCATCGGCTCTGTCTCTGGTGAAGGCTACAGGGAGTGCTGCTGCTGTCGCTCGGAGAAATGAAGGCTGCTATTATTGTGCTGGATAGGGGATAGACGAAGGTCATGGAGCTCGTGCTGGAAGCCCTCTCTGCACGAGAATTCAGGTGAAATCGCCAAGTCTCCTAGAGGTGTATCAAATTCCAGTTTTGTCTAGTTGGGCTGAGGAAGTGCAATGAATGTGACCTTCCTGGCGCCATATAACCAGTGGAATACCTCCAAAGTATGACACTCCAAAATTGCATGTCATCCTCGATCGATCGCTCCTAGGCCTGTGGTTCTAACCTTGCTCGTATCTCCGCAGTGTCCCATCAAAATGCCTCCTCAATCAGTGAGCCGATCATCTGTCGAGATATATCATCCAAGTGGGAAGTGATGTACCTCTCGCATGGTTAATCATCTTCATGCTGCATATCCTGACCATGGACAGGAACTCTAGTGTGTATCTCCAGTAAGAGGGTGCGTTCCTGCTCATTAATCCTTCTATCCCCCCTTTAGCGAGGAGGAATCAGACAGGCTGGGTGAGCCCATGAGCGTCCAGTGTGTGTACGTCCACAAAACTCGTCTCCTTGAGCTGACGACTCGCCAAGGCCTCCCACCTCTCAGCATAGGACCCGGTGATCTGGTCAAACCCATGTACCTTTCCGGAGGGGGAGGTACAGGGCTCGATTCTGCAGCCGGTGGTGGAGGCGGAGATGGAGCACCGGTGCACCCGCCTCAGGGAGGAGCCCTGGGTCTCTTTGTAGGGGTCATATCTAACAACCACAACAAACAAGTCAAACGCACATCAATATGTATATATGCAATATAATAATTCATACTCAACCTTAAACTAGTTTTTGTCAATCCTTACAAGCCATATCAAGTCCAAGCCAACTAGTTCAAATCCTAATCACAATTGCACATACAATCCATATTATGTTCAACATGCCCGTATTATCAAGTTAATGAAATTATCACGTAGTTGAATATCGAAATACTATATCTCAAAAATCACAGTCATGCCTAGCTAGTTTAGCCACCATGAGTACATCCATAATGTCAACATTCAAGTCCCATGGCTAAACTACCCTAAGCAAAATAAATTGCAAAGCACAATAACATTTTATCCAAATAACAACTATGTTTAATCAAGGGCCAACATGCCTCATATCTAGCATAAACCACAATCCATTCTCAACCAAAGTAACAAAAATGGTGCAATGCAAGCATAAGACCATACGAGCAACTCAATACACTCAAAGTGGTTATTGATGTTATCCTACATCCAACCAAGCTGTACACACAAAATATTCACACAATCCCCATCAATTCAAATTGCAAGCACAATATATTCACAAAAATCAACCAAGTTCAAACAATCTAATTTCCTAAGGTATCACACATAATCTATACAATATCCAATAAATAGAGTATACAATCATAATCAGAATTGAAGTTCAATGAAGTGAAGAAATGTACCACTTAGATGGCTAGGATGAGAAAGGAATAAAGCCCACAAGCAATTTGAATTTTAATCGCCAAAAATCACAAAAATTCCAAATTCTAAGGTTTTATGCTCTTCAACAATTGTAAGGTGATTTGTGGGTAGAGCTTGGGAAGAAATAATGGGGTATGGAGCGACGACGGTGAGTGGCGGTGAGGTGGATGTGAGCCGCAGCGAGGTGGAGGTTGATCGGTTGGAGGAGACAGAGAAAATGAAAGGAGATTGGGAAGTTTGTGGCCAAAGAATTTGATTCTGCCAGTTTTTTTAAAAAAAGTCTACATGCCCATCGTGATTCGCGACGTGTTCGTCGTGACTCGCGACGAGTAGGTCAACGGGTACCTGAAGTCAATGCTTACATTGCGACTCATGACCACTTCATCGTGACTCGCGATGGTCCATCGCGACTCTCGACGATTTCCATCATAAATTTCTGATTTGGTCACGACTTGCGAACGCTTCATTGCGACTCGTGATGGTCAGTCGCGACTCACGATGAGGCCATCGTGACTTGCGAAAAGTAGAGCCTGAGAGCTCCATTTTTCAGCCAAAATTTATGATCTGGTCGCGACTCGCGATGGTCCGTCGTGACTCGGGTCGAGGCCACCGCGACTCACGGAAAGTGGAGACTGAAACCCAAAATGAGCACAAAATATTCTGAGCCCATCATGACTCGCGATAGGGCTACCCACTCAATTATTTACTGTCCCAAGAACACTGCATTATCTGATCATGCTGCTGCATTTTGTGGTCTAGAAGTCTTATTTCAATGCAATCATGCATTGAGGTCTTATCAAACACCAAGATGGGTGTTACAGTGCTTTGTAGTTTATACTGCCAATTGCCAAACAACGGGCTAAATACCGTGAAAAATGTTTAAGAAAGAAACATAAACAAGGTGTGGTGACTTCCTGAACTAAAGTCTAATGAAATCATTTTGCATTATTTATTGACAGGCTTAGAGCTGGTGTAGCACAAAAAGTAGTCGCAGCTGGATTGCGATGTATAGTGAGTAACCAGGCTAAGTGGTATTTGGACCATTTGGATGCAACATGGGAAGGTTTCTACAATAATGAGCCCCTTACAAATATATCAAAGCCTGATGAACAAGCATTAGTTTAAAGTGGTTTTAATTACATATTACATATTAATATAATTACATATTATATAATTACATATTAATAACATTTTAAACTACAATTCGTTATAAAAGGATATCATATAATATAATTACATACTAATAACATTTGTAACTACAATTCATTATCTAACACTCATAGTAAAATGGATTGATATCAACTAATTATAACACTCATAGTAAAATGGATTGATATCAACTAATTATATAACACCGCGCGCGGTGTTATATAATTAGTTGATATCAATCCATTTTACTATGAGTAGAAAGACAAAAATATCTCCAGAGCTGTGAATGCTCTACAAGAAACGGAAATTTTTACCTCGGTTCTACAATACTTTTTATCGCAGTTTTTAGTCCAAAAAAATTGATGTTAGAAAGGGCCCAAAATTTAAAATGTTTACACATAAAAGACTGGTAAGGGTCAAATTATCTTCTTCTCTTTGAGTCATGTACCGAGAGTTTGTATTATTCTTCTTCTTAACCTATGCTTGTGCAAGTATGATTTCCTTTTGTGAGCATAGAAAAGTTAAACTCACTTGCTTAAACTTATGTTTTCATTATTCTTCTATATCTATTTAATACCGACTCCCTCTTTTTCTCTATTAGTGTCACCATAGGTTTAGGTGCTTGGATTTAGGTGAAGAAAATGAATGGATGAAATTGGATATAGAAAGTAAAAAGTATAATGAGTGGATGAAATTGAAAGAATCTTACCCAAAATGAAAAGTGTGCCAATGTAAAAGAAACAACCCAAAAAGGAAAGTGTGCCAATGTAAAAGAAACAACCCAAAAAGGAAAGTGTGCTAATAATAGAGAAATATAACATGTAAATTAGAGTAAAGTGCCAAAATAACCCTAACTTTAGCCTGAAAGTGCCAATATAACCTGTAAAACCAGAAAATGCAAAAATAACCCAAACTTTATGATACATGTGTGGTGTATACCTAGCTCATGAATCACATAAGGTTGGACATCAGGTCCATCCCAAAACTTAATTGTAGACTAATCTTGGATGCGAACCGGGAAAAGTGAGATTATGTTGGAAACGACTAAGCCACAAACCGAGAAAAGCGGAGCCACGATCAAGTCTCAGCCGTGAAGCAAGACACGAACTGGATTTATAGGGACCACGATGTAACCCACGATCGTGAATCCTAACAACACAGAGCCACGACTATAATCTACTAGAACAATAACGGCGATTAAGGTAAGTGAAACAAAACTTAGGAATTCCAATTCTCTGAAGGTAAACACTGAATTGATCGTCAGAGTATTTTCCCCAGAATCACTTCTGGGATTTGTCTAATAGAAAAGGACGATATACAGTGAACAATAGTTGTCTTACCTGGTCAGGGACACCACATCATTAGTGCCAACTGTGGGGATGAATTATTTTTTTCTGGTCCTTCATCCTTTCAAGGTAAACAATAGTGTTCACCAAAAGTGATAAAAGCCAGAAACACCATACACAAGAACAAACAGTTGGATGCAATAAAATCATGCATCACAACCAAAATCAAGCATTTGCTCCTAGTAAAGAGCATGAGTACAGTAAGGAAGATATGGAAGATAACGATGATGAAGCAAAATCTCCTAACGCAAATCAAGAAAAAGAGAGGAGAGCGTTCGCAGGCAAACAAAGAACATATATACAATCAATTCTTAGCCACTATCAAGCTAAAATCCTAAAAATAAGTAAAACAAAATCCAAAATCATGAGAGCCTTAATTACAAAGATGATATAATGGAAGATGATGATGTAGATAAATCACCATTGGCACCGCATCTTCACGATTTTAAGATGGAAAATGACTTCTAGCTACCTTTGCATGTTAAAATCTATAATGGGACAACAGACCCCAAGGAATTTCTGCATTCCTATCGCAACATCATGAGATTTTGTGACGTGGAAATCGAGTTAGTGTGCAAGTCTTTTCCTATCTTCTTATTGGGAACATCAATTGCATGGTATGAAGACTTACCATGCAGAAGTATTAAGTCTTGGGCACAATTTTCGGATTTATTTATGGGGCGCTTCTATCCAAAGAAAAGGTTTACCAAAACAATAGCACACCTAAACAACATAGCTCAATGAAGTGACAAAAGTCTCGCAGAATACCAAAATAGGTTCGTCACTGAAAGTTTGCAGGTTCGCAATCTGTCGTTCCAATCTTTGATAGGTGCATTTACAGGAGGCATGCGAGCTCACAAAGAAAATGCCTGAAATCCCAAGGGAATCACAAAAAATGACAGTATATGCGAACTGATGAAGCAAACAACCGCAAGATAGAGCGGGAGTGAGGAGAAAAATAGAATAATGGAATATCCATAGAGAGGCTTTGTGAAAAAAAGGGAAAGTGAACATCTCTTTCAAGGAAAGATAATCAAGAATGCAGGGCACAACATTCCAAGAAACTCCTTTGATAAAGCTGCGAAAATAAATTCGGAAAGCGAAGAAAGAGTTATTTCGTGAACCTAGACCAATGATAGCACCTCCATACAAGAGATCCAGAGAATACTATTGTGCTTTCCACAAGGACCATGGGCATGACATCAAATATTGTAGAGACTTGACAAGGAAAATAGAAGAGAATTTGAGGAAAGACTATCTAAGCCATTACAAGAAAGAAGATGGAGGAAGCCGGTACAATGAAGCCAGCAAAGAAGGGAGCTCTATGACAAAGAGCCAAGCCATAGCAAACACATGGAGAGAAAAAAACTCAGAAGATGACAACGGTGGTGGATTACGAAGAAGGCATAGCGAGTGAGGCCCCAGAAAAAGTAATCATATTGATACATGAATTCACTGAGTCTCTATCTAAATACCTGGAAAGCCAAGGCTAGATATTCTCTACCACAAGAGCCCACTGACAAGAAATTTTGTACAAATGACATAATCACATTTAGCGAAAAGGATGCAGTTCCCAGTGCTTCACCTCATAATGACCCGATGGTCATTATCGCTAAGATTGGAAATGTAACGGTTCACAGAGTGTTTGTGGATGATGGGAGTGCTGTCAAAATGCTATTTTTTGATTGCTTTGATAAGTTGGGGTTCAAGGAAATTGATCTAAAGAAGTCCACATCCTCTCTTGTAGTATTTACAAGACGAGCGGAGACACCTTTGGGTAAAATACAACTGCATGTTATCATAGATGAAAATGATAGAAATTGTACTATCATGTGCAATTCCGTTGTCATGGACGCACCAAGTCCATTTAATGCCATCATCGGTAGTTCCTAGACAAATACAACAAATACGATATGGTCCCCATACCACTTAGTGATCAAGTTCCCGACTCCGGTAGGAATCTCAACAATAAGAGGAAACTAGCAAACAGCCAGACAATGCATCCATGAAAACAGGGAAAAATGTGGAGCATACAAAAATGTTTAGCACTATCTCAGATAGTGGCTTGCTCAAGAAATTGGAACCTCCAATAGATCTGAGAGAAGAAATAGAGGTTATTACTTTGGATGACGAAGAGTGTCAAAATAGGAAAGCATCTTCCAAACCCAAAGAAAGAAAAGATTATAGAAATATTGCAAAGTCACAAAGAAATATTTGCATGAAATGTACAGAACATGGGAGTAGTCGACCCAAGAATTGCTACCCATTCACTGAATATTAGCGATTCGATCAAACCAGTCAAGAAAATGCAACGAAGCTTTGCTAGTGACAAAAATGATAGCAGAGGAGGTGACATCATTGCTTAAGGCTGGCATTTCAAGGGAGGTAATCTACCCAAAGTGATTAGCAAACCCAGTGATGGTAAGGAAGGCAGATGAGGGATGGAGAATGTGTATAGACTTCACTGATCTAAATAAGGCATGCCCAAAAAACTATTATCCTTTTCCTAAAAGTGATCAGCTAGTAAAACCGATATCAGGTTACGAAGCCTTAGCTTTCTTGGATGCGTATAAGGGATATCACTAAATACTGATGAACCCAAAAGATGCAAAAAAAGGCCTTCATAACAAGCTTTAGAACATTTTGCTATGTGAAGATGTTGTTTGGCCTAAAGAATGCAGGAGCAACATATAAGAGAGTAGTCGACAATGCATTTCGCAATCAAATATGATGAAATGTGGAAGCATATGTTGACAACATGGTCATCAAAAGAAAAATGATATGCAACTTCACGCAAGACTTGAAAGAAACTTTAGATACACTAAGTAAGGTTGGTATGAAGCTTAATTCCAAGAAATGCATAGTTAGTGTAGGAGCAGGAAAATTCTTAGGATACAAGGTATTCTCCAAGAGGATTGAGGCTAACCTAGAAAAAATACAAGCGAAAGTTGACCTTCCTCAACCACGAATAGTTAAGAAGTGCATATATTAATGGGGTCATTGGCATCGCTTAGTAGATTTGTTTCAAAGGCTAATGAGAAGCATTCCCAGCCTTTTGAAGTCCTTAAGAAGGTCAAAAAGTTCAACTTTTTTTTTCAAAATTAAACACCCTGAGGTGAGAGATTATATAAGGTTCCCCAAGCCTGTGTAAAAAAATATAGTTAGTACATGATCGATCATTGAGGCAACATAGTTGCCTCCAAAAGAGTACCTAGCATCTAATGAGGATGTTTGATCAAGTAATTTGAACAACAATTTTGATACGGTAGTTGCGATTCCAAAAGAAAGAATCTCCACCCCATGTGTTAATTCTTTCCCTTGGCCAGGCAACTACATACTATCACTTCAAGATTAAGAAGGATCTAAACAGAACAAAAATTGCTGCAGTTTTGCAGTGAAGCCTTGAGTTTTGAAAGCTTCCTTCCGAGGTCGACGGCAATCAAAAGGTTATGAAAAGTAGCTGGTTTTCTGATGGTTGATCAATCTTCACCAGCCGAAGGTTTAGAGTTGTGGAGTAAAACACGAGAACCTGTAGTAAACCATAATATAAACACATCAGCAATATCTATCCAATTTAAAGGTCATGCCTATCAGTCCATTATGAAGAGTCCTCAACAGTGTATATGAATATATCAACATATGCAGCATGCTGTCAAGAATCATCTCTAATCCAAGAGATTCCACATCTATCTAGATATAGGAGTCCCTTCAGAAAAGATGGTGCTGAATGCAAGTCTAAGTCACCATGAAAGTTATTAGCTAAAGCGAATTTGGCAAGGAAATCCGCTGCATTAATAGCCTCTCTAGGGGTGTGTTGAATTGGGTATATATGATGTTTCAAATTTAAAGATTGGAAAATAGAGAAGGTCCTCCATGGTGAGGTATTTGGGTTTTGAATACCCTGTACTGCAATTAAACAGTCAGATTCCACCTCACATCTATTTAAATCCAACTCTAAACAAAGCTCATATCCACATTGGATGGCTATCATTTCTACCTGTAAAGGGGATGGGGACTGAAAGATTTTACCCTCATTTTAACCACATTCCCCTCACAATTCCTAACTATCACAGCCAAAGTAGAATGACCCCCTCTAATCCATGTTGCATCTGTATTTATCTTGTATCCTGAAAGGGGTTTCTGCCATTTCACTGCAGTAAATGATTTCCTTTTCTTTTGTTGAATATGCGGAATAATGTTAGCCTGTGTCCAGTATCTATGCTTGTCTGGACTGCCTATCAAATGATTCACTGAGAAAATTTGATAAATCATGCCTTTTATGTCATGGATACAAGCAGCTTGGGAGAAGGAGTCATTATCATACAAAATTTTGTTCCTTCTAATCCATAGAGTCCAGATTGTTACCAGAAGAGCAGCAGTCATAATATTGGACTGAATATTGGATTCTGCCTTAAAAGAAAGATAATATTCAACTCTGCTCTTCAAGGTTGGAAAATATTTTTTTTGGACCTTTAAAAAATCAGTTACACAGTTCCAGATAGCAATAGATGAGGGGCAAGAGTTGAAAAATTGTTCTAAAGAGTCACTATGATTCTGACTTAGAGGACATTTAGATGCTAAAAAGAATCCTAACCTTCGTAAAATGTTGTCAAAAGTACGTAAGCCATTCATAGCTCTCCACAAGAGAACAAACATTTTTTTGGGGATAAAATAGGACCATACCTTTTGAAAATGAAGGATCTTCGGCTTTCTCTGCCTGAGAATTTTGTATGCTGACTTGATGGAAACAATTCCATTTGTAGCTGGCATCCAGATGAGCCTATCCTCATGAGTATATTCCAATTTAGCTTCCTGCAAAAGGGAACACAAATTGGTCGCCAAAAATGGCTCTAGTTGAGGGAGAAGAGATGCTTTGTTGTTAATAAATGACCTAAGTGAGATGTCCACAAAAGGAATGTCTCTTTCTTGAGGTCATTTATAAAACAAAGCTCCTTCTCCCGTCTAGTTAGCGTTCCAAAATGAGCAGTCACCTTTTCCATGTCTTACTTTGGAGTTGCTATTTGCTTTATCTGTAATAGAAAAGATTTTGGACCATGTATGAGAAGTTTTGTAAGACTTAGGGAGTGACCATAAGAGTGAGGTCCATTGAGTGGAATTGAGTTGAAGTTTCCACCACAATTTGCATGAAAAAGCATCAACAATGACCTTTAAATCCCTAAAACCTATTCCATTTTCTTCTACAGGTACACTCATAGTTTTCCAAGACCTCCATTTTTTCTTATCTACATTATCAGAATACCCCCAAAACAAGCTAGAGGCCATTTTCTCCATTTTTTAAGACTATTTTTTGTGGACTCAAAAAAGCAAAAATATTGGTTGGAATTGAGAGAAGGCAGTGATTTATCAGAATAATTTTACCAGCAGTAGATAGCCATCTGTTCTTCCAGTTATGGATTGATTTATCCATGCTTTCCAATAATGGTTGGTAGTGTACCTGCAAATTTCTACCAGAAAATATAGGAACTCCCAGATATTTAAATGGAAATGATCCTTTTTCCATTCCCAGAATCCTTTTTACAGTGTTAACTGTAGAAAAAGTGGTCCTGTGTGATACAAAAAAATCCAATTTTGAGAAATTGACCTGTTGTCCTGAGGTTTGTTCATAAGCCAGCAGAAACTTTTTGAACCTCTTCATGTTTCGAGGGTTAGTATTCAAGAAAACTGCTGTGTCATCAGCGTACATTAAATGGGAAACCGGGGCACAGGGCTTAGGAAGACAAAAATTTTGAAGGTACCCTGTGCTAAAAAGTTTCTTTAATCCTCTAGAAAAAGCTTCTGAAAGCAAATTATAAAGAAATGGTGAAAGAGGGTCACCTTGTTTAATGGCCCTAGAAGATGCCAAAAAACCAGAAGTAGCTCCATTGATTAAAACAGAAAAATTTGCAGCAGATATGTTATGCATTATAAGTTTGACAAATTTCCCGTGAAAGCCAAATTGAAGAAGAATAGAATTCAGGAATGACCATGAGACTCTATCAAAAGCCTTTTGCATATCTAGTTTAACTATTAAATTAGGGACTTTTGATTTTCTAGACAGCATCCTGGTCATCTCTTGCATTTGAAGGATATTATCAGTGATTTCCCTGCCTTTAATGAAAGCACTCTGCTCAGGGGAGATTAGTGTGTGCATTAGTGGTTTAATCCTTTCCATAAGCATTTTTTAGAAGACTTTATTGACAAAATTGGATAAACTAATAGTTCTGAAATCTGAGAAGGAAATTGGAATTGGTTTTTTGGGGATTAAAGTGAGCCAGGTGCTTGTGATAGCCTTTGGAAGCATGTCACCGCTTATAAAATCATTTGCTGCCTCCAGAAGGTCTTCTTTAATAGTTTCCCAAAAAGATGTGAAGAAATTACCAGAGAAACCATCAGATCCCGGAGCACCTGATTTATTTAAATCAAAGACAGCAAATTCCAGTTCCTGGATATTGAAAGATCCAAGCAGGTGTTGGTTTTGCTGATCTGTAATCAAAGAAGGAATTTCCCCTAAATTTTTTTTTCAAATAAGTTCCTGTTTTTTGAGGAGCATCCTCGTTAAAGAGTTTCTTAAAAAATCAAACTCCTTCATCTTTAATTAGCTGTGGGTCAGTAATCCAGTTCCCATTTCCATCTTTGATTTTACTGATTCTAAATCTAGCTCTCCTTTCCCTGATGGTGTGGTGAAAATAACTGGTGTTTGCATCCCCTTGTTTAAGCCAATTTAACCTTGCCTTCTGTTTTAAGAAAATGTTTTTTTCTTTTTGGGATCTAAGAAGTAAAGCTTTGGACTTATTGAGTTCAGCTAAGTCATTCTCTGCTTGGGACTGTTGAAATTTTATTTCTTGTTCACTGACTTTTGCCTCAGCTTCAACCAGGTTTTGATTGAAATTTCCAAAAGTGCTTATGTTCCAAACTTTAATGTCAATATTAAGTCTCTTAAGCTTATGCACTAATCTGTACATTCCTCTAGAGGGGGATGGTAAATTCCAGTTTTTTTCCACTAAATTTTAGAAGTCTTGTCTATTTGACCACATTTCTTGATATCTAAAAGGCCCAGGGACCATTTCTCCAGAAGATAGAATGGAAAGCAATAATGGAGAGTTGTCAGAGGTCAATCTATTTAGCACCTAAATTGAGCTGTTTGAAAAGAGTTCCAACCAGTTCAAATTGCTTATGCCCCTGTCTAATCTCTGAAGCAAAAGGTCCTTGCATTTGTTCCGGAATCTATTATTACACCATGTAAATGAATTCCCTACAGTGGGGATGTCATGCAAATCCAGGTTATTAATGAAGGCATTAAAATCTTTCATGCTTCTTGTGGGGGGAGCTTTCCTTCCTTTATACTCAAATACTGAGACAACTGTGTTAAAGTCTCTGATGTATATTGAAGGTTCTGGAGTGGGGTTTTTTAAATCATTCCAAAGAGCTTCCCTCGATTGTCTATTTACACTAGCATATATAAAAAAGTAGTTCCAACTGATAGATGAGTAAATATCTGTAATTCTAGCCTGCAGAAATTAATCTGACTCTTTTAAACTGATTACATTAAAAGCGTGGTTCCATAAGATTCAAATTTTAGCATTTTCAGCAGGGAGAGCATTTTTAAAGCCTAGATCATGCATCAGAGTGTTTTTTTTCATGCCAAGGCTCTATCAAACAGAGAATAGCAATCTTATGAGACAGCATAAGAGATTTTATTCTATCCATAGATCATCCGTAGCCTCTAACATTCCAAACTAACATGTTTCCTATTATGTTGTATTTAATCATTTAAAATAGGTGGTGGTTGCTTTCTGTGATGATCTAAGGCTTCTTGGTTTAACAGCAGTGGCTTTACTATTATTTGATTGTTTTTCCTGATTCTTATCAAGTTTATCTAAACATGCGATAGGTACTGGTTTGTGTGTGCTAACCTTTGACTGTGAGCTTTGATCTACCTTTGTGTTCTAATCAGTTGAGGATTGAGCTCTATTCTTCAACACTGTATGAACTGGCTGAGGTTGCTGATTTGACCCCTGAGTCAGCCCAGCATCTGTGATGAACTTTGGAAGATGGTTGATGCTAGCATCTGGGGTGACAGGAGTATTTGTTACTGAGGTAATGGGGAGCTCTGTGGGTTGAGCATGGGGGTTTATTTCTTCGGTGAGGTGAAAATCTGTTGTGTCTGTAGTCTTGTCATGTGTTTTATGGGGTTCCACTCCTTCTTGATATTCCAGTGTTTCATGGAATATTTCTGCTGCTTTCTCCTTATCATCTTCCTCATTTAAAGCTTCCAAGGTCTGAAAGGCATTTGAAATCTTGATAGTATTTTCTATTGTTTGAATTTCCTGGATGGGTACTAACTCAAGCTGGTATTTTTTTCTTTCTCCAAACAGTGGCGGTGATTGGCTTTGAGATGTCATCCAGTGAATAAAAAGAGCCGATTCTTTTCTTATGAATACCAGGGAAAGCTTGTACAATACATGCAGTATTTTTCAGATGAGGACCTGTCTTACATTTTTGTAATTGACACCCTACTTCCTTCCGAGAGGCTGATAGGCCCGAGGATTCTGCAACATCTAAGTCCAGTGTAGGATGGGAATCTAAGGCATGAAAGGGTTCTACCTGATCTGGGGCTTTGTTTTCAACTGGAGTGATGAAAGTCAGAAAGCGTATAAGTCATTGAAAGAGGAACTTCAAGCATTGCTAACACTGAAGTCAGCAATCCCTGGAGAAACCCTATAGCAGTACCTAGTGGTTTCAAAATATGCAGTATATTTTGGTGCGTTAAGAAGGCCAAAAAAAAAGTACCAGTGTGCTACATCAGCAGAATATTGCAAAGTGCAGAGAGGGCATACTTGCCAGCTGAAAGGTTAGCACTGGCTTTGGTATATTCAGCAAGGAGATTACGAACTTCTTTCCAGAGTCATAGCATCATCATCTTTACTGACTACCCAGTCAAGAATATTATAAGAAATCCCGAATCATCCAGTAGAATTATCAAGAGGGCTCTTGAATTGGGACAACATGAAATCCAGTTCCAACCATGAACTGCAATAAAGGCACAAGCCTTAGCAGATTTCATTGTGGAGAAGACAAGTGCAGATGAACAGGAGGAAAATATGCAACAAAATCCTGGTAGCAACAAAGGGAAATCTAGGTGGGTGAACATCGCATTGAAATTGTTAGTTGATAGAGCATCTAGCAAAGAAGGTTATGGCACAGGACTACTACTGGTCAATCCAGAAGGTTGCAGTGCAGGATTGCACATATATTCACTTTACTTCAACTTTCCACTCACTAACAATGAAGCTGAATATGAGGCACTAATATGTGTCTTAGACCTTACAATCAAAATGAAGGTCAAAAGTGTTAAGTGCTTTAGCGATTAACATATAGTAGTCCAGCAAGTACGGGGAGACTACGAAGTGCGAGAAGAGCAGTTGGTAAATTATTTAAGAAGCATTTGTCAGCTTGTTGCCCAACTCAAATACTTCAATGTTCAACATGTACTAAGAAGTGAAAACGCAAAGGCAGACTGCGACAACTAGCTTTGATTCATTGATAGGACACAAGGATGTGAAAGTGGAGGTCATTCCAGTCAGAAGTACGGTTATAACAACTGTGTCAATGGTCTACATAGAAGAAGAAAACTGGATGACATCATTAAAACATTACTTTGCAACATAAAAATTGCCAATGGACAAGATACAATCCAGAAAGTTGGAATTGCAATCTCACAACTACGTTTATGAAGGGGAATCTTATAAAAAAAGGTTTCTTATCTCCATGGATAAAGTGTGTAGGACCATCGCAAGAATGTGAATTTGTGAAAGAAGTGCATGAAGGATTATGTGGAACGCATCAAGGGTCCCAAACAATCGCAAAATAAACAACTTGGGCAGGTTATTATTGTCAAACTATGTTTAATGATGCGCAAGACTTCATGCTAAACTGTGAAGGCTGGCAGATTGATGCCACGATATTGCATAAACCACATGGTGCTTTAAGAAGAATATATGGAGCTTGGCCATTTGATAATTGGGGAGTCGACCTAGTCGGCCATTTTATCCAAAGGGAGCTGGCAATGCAAAGTTTCTCATTGTAGTAATTGACTACTTCCAGAAATGGGTAGAAGCGAAGCCATTAGGAATAGTCATGACAAATGTAACAAGAAAGTTTGTTTGGTAGACTATAGTTTATCGTTTCGGGGTGCCACTGATGCTACATGAAACCCGATTACGCAGTGCCGCCAATCCCTTCACTGTGACCTGCAAAACAAAGCCCCTAGGGGTTACCCGAGTGGGAGAGTCTCCAATGGTAAAATCATCCCTAATATGTGTAATAAGGAATAACAGAGTATAATCAAAATATGAGACATACCTGAGTATATATACTCTCTCAACCCTAGGGTTTTTATAGGATTACCCTTCAACTCTATTGGACCAAGTAGGCCCAATTGTTAAGATTATATGACTACTCATTCTCTTAGCTTGTAGCACAATATTATTGCGCTAATAAGGATTTATGCACTACCAAAAAGCTCTCGGAAAACCAAAGGTCCTTTCGAGGTCCAAGAGGCTCTCGAAATAGGTTGATACCTTAGGAGCCTTTAGGGGGAACCCGCTTGAGGGATTTGAGACTCCAGTCCTCGATATGACGTTTGATTTCTGAATAGGTATTAAATATATGATTTTTTCATATAATATTCTCTCATTCGAGCATTTTTTGAGATAGGAGGACTACTGGCCTGAAACTCTAGAGTGAAATGCTGATCAAAGCCAATTTCGAGATGTGCCAAATCTTGAGATAGAAGGACCAGCGGGCCAAATTTTGAGAATGAAAGGCTGATCAAAGCCAGTTTCAAACAGAAAATCAAGAATGGAAGGCTGGCCAAAGCCAATTTCGAGCTGAAGCTTAAGAATGAAAGGTCGATCGAAGCCAATTTTGAACTGTGCTAAATCTCGAGATAGAAGGACCTTGGGCCGAGTCTCGAGAGTGAAAAGCTAATTGCAGCCTATTTTGAGTTGAGACTAGAAAATGAAAGGCTGATCGAAGCTAATTTTACATGTGTCGAATCTCAAGATAGAAGGACCAGCGGGCCAAAATTCGAGAATGAAAGGATGATTAAAGCCAGTTTCGAGCAGAAACTCAAGAATTAAAGGCTGGCCGAAGCCAATTTCGAGTTGAAGCTCGAGAATGAAAGGCCGATCGAAGCCAATTTTGGACTGTGCCGAATCTCGAGATAGAAGAACCACTGGGCCAAGACTCGAGAGTGAAAAATTATCGAATCCCATTTCGAGTTGAGACTAAAAAATGAAAGGTTGATCAAATCCAATTTCGAGCAGAAGCTAAAAAATGAAAGGCTAATCGAAGCCAATTTTGAGCCAAAGCTTGAGGGTGAAAGACTGATCGAAGCTCATTTTGAGCCGAGACTCGAAAATGAAAGGCTGATCAAAAGCCAATTTTGAGCAAAAGCACAAAAATGAAAGGCTAATCAAAGACAATTTCAATTTGAGACTCGAAGATGAAAGGTTGATCAAAGCCAATTTTGATTAATTTGAGGGGTTTAATCCCTCAGAGCTTATATATGTAGGGGATCTCCGAGCGCTTGATAGGCCGCAGAGGCCTTTCAAGAGTTTTTAATTATTCAATTCCTAAGCACTCATATATGTATGGTATTTTGTCTCCGAGCGCTAGACGGGTCCTGGAGGCCCTTCGACCATTTGCCAGGCTTTTATCCCTAGTAATTATACATGTAAAATGGGTTTTCATCCCCAAGCACTTATTTATATAGAAGGGGATTTTGACCCCAAGCACTTAATGCGTTAAGGGTTCATTCGAGGTTATCTTTGAATTGTTGTTTGAGAGGATTAATGTGTCGGGGGTCCGACTCTCGGCTTTCTACTATGTGTTTGAGCCCAAGGGCTTGGATCTCGCCTCATTTATTTCCCCGGGGACTTTCCGGTCCCAGAATTTCTAAGTAAGGGGTTTGACCCTCGGCCTTCTAATATTTGTTAGAATCCGAGGGAATTTGAATCCTAGTATTTAGAAAAAAAAGGGGATTCAAACTTTGGGCTTCTAATCTGTGTTAGAGTTAGAGGATGTTCGAATCCTAATTATTAGAAATAAGGGATTCGAACTTTGGGCTTCTAATCTGTGTTAGTATTCGAGGATGTTTGAATCCTAGTATTTAGGAGTAGGGGATTCGATCTTTGGTCTTTTAATCTGTGTTAGCATCCAAGGATGTTTGAATCCTAGTATTTAGGAATAGGGAATTCAATCTTCGAGCATCTAGTTTGTGTTAGAGCCCAAGGAGGTTCGAATCCTAATATTTAGGAATAAGGGATTCAAACTCCGGGCTTCTAATTTGTGTTAAAATCCAAGGATGATCGAATCCTAGTATTTAGGAATAAGGGATTCGTTCTTCGGGTTTCTAATATATGTTAAAATCCAAGGGTGTTCGAATCCTAGTGTTTAGGGATAGAGGATTCGACCTTCGGGCTCTAATCTATGTTAGAATCCGAGGGTGTTTGAATCAAAATATTTAGGAATATAAGATTTGACCTTCGGCCTTCTAATATATGTTAGAATCTGGGGTGTTTGAATCCCTTTACTTAGAAATGGGGAATTCAGCCTTTAGTCTTCTAATTTATGTTAGAATTTGAGGGTGTTCGAATCCATATAATTAGGAATAGGGGATTCGACCTTCGAGCTTCTAATCTATGTTAGAATCTGAAGAGTTCCAATCCCTGTACTCAGGGATAGGGGATTCGACCCTTTTGTTTATAAGCCATTGAGACATTTTTCAAAGGTAGCTTCGAGCCCCTTAAAGCATCATGGCGTTTGACAAAGGTGACTCTAGCTTCCTTAAAAGTAGGGGGCACCCTACGTCCTATAGTAGCATTTGTATTGGGTGCGCTACACCCTGGTTGAGGATTTGCACATCAAGTGTGCATAAGGATTTTGATCCTTTAGCGCTTAAGTATGCGAAGGGGGGGGGGAGTTGACTTAGAGCGCTTATGTATAAGCAAGGATATGATCCTTAAGCACTTATGCATATGTGGGGTTTGACCCAAAGTGCTTGACAAGCCATTAGGACCCTTCAAGTGTATGCAAGGATATGATCCTTAAGTGTTTATGTGTGTGGGGGGTTTGACCTCACGCAATCATGTATTGGCGCTTTTACACATGTAAGCATTCGATGGGCCATGGAGGCCCTTTGATTACAAGGTTTTCATCTTTAACGCTCATATCATGAAAGGGGGATTTGTCCCTGAGCGCTATATATGTCATGAATGCCTTGGTGCTCATATCTTGAAAAGGGATTTTGGCCCCTTGAACGTTCAATGGGCTGTGTTGGCCCTTCGAACATTTGCAAGGTTCATACCTTGGGTGCCTGATGCGCGTTGAGGGATTTTGACCTCAAAGTGTTCGGTGGGCTTTATTGGCCTTTTGAATGTTTACAAGGTCCGTGTCTTGGTCACTTGATGCACGTAAAGGGGATCTTGGCCCTAAGTAGTTCGACTTTCTGTGTTGGCCCTTCGAATATGTACTACTCTGATTTGAAGAGAGTGGCTCTTGATGCACGTTCGATGGGCTGTGTTGGCCCTTCAAATATGTACTGCTCCAATTTGAGGAGGGTGGCACTTGATGCGCGTTCAATTGGCTGTGTTGGGCATTCGAATATGTACTGCTCCGATTTGAGGAGAGTGGCGCTTGATGCACATTTGATGGGCTGTGTTGGCTCTTCAAATATGTATTAATCCAATTTGAGGAAAAGTGCGCGTGATGTGCATTTAATGGGCTTTATTGGGCCTTCGAATATGTATTACTCCGATTTGAAAAGAATGGCGCTTGACGTGCGTTTGATGGGCTTTGTTGGCCCTTCGAATACGTATTCCGATTTGAGAAGAATGGCGCTTGATGCGTGTTAGATGGGCTTTGTTGGCTTTTCGAATATTTTACAAGGTCTGTGCTTTGGGCGCTTGTTGCCCGTTTGAGGGGCTTTGTTAGCCCTTCGAATATTTTACAAGGTTTGTGCCTTGCACACTTGTTGCGCTTTCGGGGGAGGCTTTGTTGGCCCTTTGAATATTTTACAAGGTATGTGCCTTGGGCACTTGTTGCGCATTCAAGGGGCTTTGTTGTCCCTTCGAATGTGAACTAATGAGGGTGTTCTTGGATTTAAAATGGTGCTTTCCCTCACCGAGGTGTGCTACCCCCAATCCAAGAGTACTAGTCATTTGTAGATTTTTAATTACTTTGCAAAAATTACAATACTAGCAGACATATTGTACATTTCGAGGTTTAGGTGTGACTTGAGGCCTTTCCTGAAGAAAGTGTTGAGCGTAAATAATCCAAGGCACACTTAACATCCATCGTGGCATGGCTAGGCAAAACGATCATCTTCAAATATATTGGAAGGAAAGTGAACTGGTTGGGTGGAGGAGATACCCAACACTCTGTGGGCGTACAAAACAATAGTTTGACAACCAACTGGAGAAATGACATAGAATCTAGTCTATGGTCACGAGGAAGTAATACCAGTGGAAATTGGGAACTCAAGCTTTCGAGTGGAAAAATACAAGGAGGATGATAATCCCAAAATGATGAGGTTGGATTTAGGTGAGCTCGAAGAGAAAAGGCAGCGTGCAGCGATCACAGAGGCAAAGTGCAAAGAAAAGAAGGTCATAACCTATAATCAGAAAGTCAAGGAGACACAATTTTGAATTGGTGATCTCGTGCTGCGGAATAACAAAGCAAGCTTGGCTAAAGAAAAAGGAAAACTAAGCCAAAGTGGGAAGACCCGTACAAGATAACGAGAGCGCACCAATCCAACTGCTACGAGTTAGAAAGGATAGATGGTAGCAGCATCCCCAGCACTTGGCATGTCATCAACCTAAGAAGATTGTATCTGTAAATCTAAAGTGGAGGATAGGGAAAAATTCAGTTGTATAGGAGCCATGAGATGATTATTGGTCATGCTTTCACCTTTGTTTAGTTTGAAGGCGATATTATCACAGCCGTACATTATAAATTTCAAAAAATGTCTTTTGAGGCAATTCATTTTTTATGTTCTTTGCTTACATCTTATGAATAATAGCCAACGGTGGCACATCACAAACTAAATATCAAGTCTTGTAGATAGTGAACAATTGATTCTAACAAATCACGATGCAACAAGCTACGAGGTTGTAAAAAGGAAATTAGCAAAGTTGAGAAAATCAACAAAAGCAAGCAATAGATCTTGTGGTTTGCACAGTACAATCTTTTAAGTTTGCAAGCTATAGATCTTGCAATTTTGCAACCTTAGTTTTGAAGCCATAGATCTTTCAAAAAGGTAGATATACCTACAAAAACAGCGATGTAAGCAAGTAATAGACCTTGCAACCTCGCAAACTTAGTTTTGCAAGCCATAGATGTTTCAAAAGGGCACATATGCTAACTCAAACATCGATGTAAGCAAACAGTAGATCTTGCAGTTCACACAACACAAGCTATCAATTTTGCAAGCTATAGATCTTGTGACCCACCTCCACTCAGGGTCGTTAAGTTGTAGCTAAATCAATCCATGCGAAAGCATTGAGAAGTTAAAGATAAAATTTATATTCTGCTCCCAAACTCACTACAAAGCTACCTATCGGGTAGTTCGTGGCAAGACCAAGTTTTTCCACAGAGATGATAGAGTCTAATAGCCAACTAAACACAACCACGTATGGGTTGTCAATCCGTTTGTGTGCTAGGAATAGCTTATATTGTTTTGGGTTTTTCAATTCACAACTACGAACATAAGAAATAACACAAGAGAAAATTATATATGCAAGCACTTGGGGAATATTTGCGTAACATGATTGACGAAATGTTTCCATCCTCAATTCCATCACATATAAGATATCAAAACCTATTCTAGTATTCATAACACGTAGTGTGGTCGATGGCCAGCACTTCCCCATACCTGTCACATAGGGTGCTCTTGCAATCTTCCACCGGCACCACCTCCGTAATTAGGGAGTGCAACAATGACTCTTCCATTGCACATATTTGTTTCTCCCCCGTATGATTATGTCTCGGGCACTACACCACGAATGCTCTACCCCTAGGCCTAAAAAGGCAAGGGGGAGAGGCACCGTATCAATGACACTATGGTTGCTAAAACCTAGTTTTTCTACTAAATGCTATCTTCACCCGTAACCCTTCAGACCAACTCGCTAGCTAAGACTGGTGTGTTGTTATCATAGCGATCAACTCGAAACACCTACGAGCAAACACCTACATGGGCAGGCCCGCTAC
The DNA here is from genome assembly GCA_037428765.1 of Rubia yunnanensis. Lineage (NCBI taxonomy): Eukaryota > Viridiplantae > Streptophyta > Magnoliopsida > Gentianales > Rubiaceae > Rubia > Rubia yunnanensis. Next base: position 48,425,717 of record CM075068.1, on the reverse strand, counting down.
CCATATTACATTCAAGTTTCTCTTCCCTCGGGGGGCATCAATATGTGAACCAACATGAATGTAAACTAAAGTGTGTGTTAATGGAGTGTATCATTCATGCAAATCATACCAACTCAAGAACAAGCCAACATAATATCACTAACAATAAAAATAAGTAGATCTAGGGAATCTCACAAAACACAAGTTAAAACATAAATACAAATATTATCCTCAAGCTATTAAACATGGAATCCAAGTATTAAACATGGAATCCCTAAACATGGAATCCAAGTATTGCATTGGATTCCACATTTTTGGGCAAACGCAAAATAAAGATAAGAAAGAAAAATAACCTAGAGAGAAGGAAAAGTATTTTTTCTCTCTCTAGACTACTCTTGAATTCCAAAATCTGATCTAGAACTAAAACCCTAGTAGACTAAAATCTATAAATATAGTAGTAGGGAATTAGACAAAAACTTAGGCCCAAACCATGGCAAAAACCCTAGAAGCCACAAATGGCACAAAGGGTAGCCTCTGGCACGACCCGTGGTGACCAACGTGGCCCCGCGTTGGTATGAGTTGTCGGTCTAGGCACATGTCATGATGTAAATGCTAGCGTGGGCTATCAATCTTGGCACGCGTGTGCTTGCACGGTCTGTGTCAACTGGCACGGCTAACCCACCTCCACTCAAGATCGTTAATAGAAGCTAATTAACCCGAGCAAATGCTAGAAGCTTAATGAAAAGGAGGTTAAAGATACAAATTTATATTTTGCACCCAACTCACTACTATGCTACCGATAGGGTAGTTAGCGGTAAGCCCTGGGCATGTCCACGGAGATACTAAGGCCTAAAAATTAATTAAACACAACCTTGTCCGGGTTGTCAATCTGCACGAGTTTCCAGGAATAGCTAGTACAATAAACACAGGGGAAGGGGTTTGGTTTTTCGATTAACAACTATAAAACATGAGAGTAAATAGCAAGTAATCTGTATAGCTAAACACTTGGGGAATGCTTGCATAGCATAGTTGATTTAATGCTTCGATCCTCGATTCATTCACATGTGAGATTTAGACAAACCTTACAAAGTGCTCATAACACATGGTGGGGTCGATGGCATACACTTCCCCGTGCCTATCACGTTGGGTGCACTTACAATCGACACCGCCTTCGTAATTAGGGGAGTAAAAAAAGGTCCGAATATTTTTTTAGGTATGTTTCTCCCCCGTGTGATTACGTCCTGGGCATTCCACCATGAATGCTCTACTCCCTAGGCCTATGAATGAGGCAAAGGGTCATAGGCACCTCATCTATAACACTAGGGCCTCTCGAAAACCTAACTCTCTACTTTTCACTATCTCTACCCGTAGCCCATTGGATTACTTTATGTAATTAGCTAAGACTAGTTTGGTGACACATAGCAGAGTAATACTCGGAAAAGACCTCCGTGCACACCCACGCGACCCCCGTACCCTACTACCCATTAACACATATGAAATTTCTCTTCCCCGGGGGCATTAATATTTGTACTAACATGAATATAGACTAGGGTGTGTGATAATGGAGTGTACTATTCATAAATTCAAGAATAAGTCACAATAATTAGGATGAACTAAGAATCTCACAAAAGCATAAATCAATACATGAATACAATTATCCCCAAACTATAAATCTACTCTCTAGTAATTAGATCCATGGAAAATATGAAATTAGATGCCATAGATCTAAGAAAATAAGATGAAGAAAGGAAAAGAAAATAAAAAGAGGAGGAGAGAAGAAGAACTATAGAGAGAGAGAGCTCTCATCTTCTTTCTACCTAGAGAGAGAAAGAAAATATACATTATGCCTACTTAGGTTTTCCTAGAATATTAAATAATCTTATATATAGTAGTAGGGGACTGGGCCTAAAGATGGGCCTAAAATAGGCCAAAATTAGGTAAAAACCCTAGTCACATTTCCCGATGAAAACCCACCTACTACCAAATCTTTCTTGAACAAACTGATCAAATTATTGAAATTTCAAGGGCTGAGACTTATTGGTTCAGATAGAGCTCAGAAATATGAAGATTTTGATATATGGTATTGGGAAATCAGATGAAAATTGAGAGAGTTATGACCAACATAGTGAGAGAAGGGGTAACTATGAATAGTGAATGTGGACCATGAATAGTGCTCTGCACCAAGTCATTTGGCATGGACCTATGAATAGTACCTATGTACCAAGCCTTTGTGCACAGACTTGTGAATAGTGCACGAGGGCGCCTGGCGCGGTCCACGTCGTTTGGCGCAACCCATCTTCTAGAAGGTTGTTTTGCTCAATAATTTGGTGTGGCCCACTTAATTCTTGATGTCCTGCCTCCTGGTCTTGACATTTTGCACTTGAAATGGCACCGGCCATAAAAAAAGGGACATTCTGCGCCCATACTTAGCCATTTTTCCGTGAAACTTAGAGCTTGCATGTGACTCGTTGAGTTTGGCGCGGTTTGCATTGGCCCTTGGCACGGTCCATGCCAAAGACCCTTGGCACGGACCATGTCATCTGGTTCGAGCCGTTGTTGCCTCCTTTGATGCCAACCATGAACGGTCCACGCCGACCCGTTTTTGCTTCGCCAGCTGAGAGCATTTTGAAAATTTTGAAAAAAAAAAAGGAATTTTTTTTGAAAATTCTAAGATCATTTTGAAAAAAAAGGAATTTTGTTTTGAAAATTCTAAGTACATTTTGAAAATTTTGAAAAAAATTGATTTTTATTAACACCTGGACAAGTCAAAAACCCGTTGGGTAACATTAGGAAAAGCCCAGATAGGTCAAAAGGCCTAGGTAAAAGCAAGAGGTTTGGCCCAACTAGACTTACAAGTCTAGATAAAAATGAGAAGCCGTGTGAAAAAAGGTGAGAGGTGAGCACGTTTTGTGGGATAACGCTAGGTGAAACCCGAAAGGGCGCCTAGGCAAAGTGAGACAAATTGAGAGAAAAAAGAAAAAAAACAAGAAATTAGGTTGAAGATACATTGGACTCCTTGTTTGCAACTATGTCGAGAATCTAGATTTATCCCCATGTTGCAAACAAGTCGACGGCTTTTGAATTTCCTTAGTGGATTGTTTTTACTTAAGGATTTCTCTTTGATTGCTTTTGGGACTACTTTGGGGAAACTAAGCTTGGCTTTATTTTGATCTTTTGTCACTTATCTTTTTCCATACACATTTTACTTGCTTTGGGCGGTTTGGTTGCCTTAGGAACTTTGGGGAGTGTGAGAGTTTTGAGATTTTCATCTTCTTGGTGGAACTAGGGTAGCTTGGGAATAAGTTGGATGCATTGGCTATTTTTGCATGCTTCATGTCGCTTGAACCTTTTTCTTTGATTTTATTTACTCGAGTACGAGTAAAGGTTTTAGTGTGGGGATTATGATCTTCACCATTATGCATGATTTAACCAATGCATTTGACGTAGTTTTTATTTACTTTTGGTTGCCAATTTTGCAACATTAGTTGAGTTTACATGACAAGGGGTTTAGATAACCATGTTCGATTTTCTATTCTAAATCCCATATTTTGTATACTTAATTAGTGATTATTGATATATCGTGTTAACGGGCTCCTTGGTTTTCATTATAAGTACCTCTAGTAGGCGGCCCATGAATGCTATTTGTTACAGTACATTCTTGCGAATGCCGTTTGCTTTTAACGGTAGAATATTTGAAGGCCATTTGCATTGAATGGTAGTAGATAAAGGCCACGAGCATCAATGCATGGCAGAAGGAGATTGAAGCCAAGGATAGGCAGTTTCGAAGTTCAAAACGACAAAAGGTGAAAATGGTGAATCGTGGTCCGAGGAGTGTTACCTTAGTCCAAGAATGATCCAGGGGGAATTAGCCTTCAAGGATGATTCCATTGGATTTTTCATATTGAGTAATATAAAATCGACTACTAGAACTCCTAATTCGGACTAACGGTTCACCCGTGACAAGCAAGCAAAGTTCAGCCGACAAAGGACCAGCGGCCCATGACACAGTCCATGAAGGTTAGAGGGAAAGGGTGACTAGGGTCTTGCTAGTTTGGCCTATTTTGGGCCTATCTTTGTGCCCAATCTCCTACTACTATATATAGGAGTCTTATTCTTCCACTAAACCCTAAGTACAATAGATCTAGTCATAATGTAGATTAGTTTCTCTTTCTAGTTTATAGAGAAGGAAGAGGAGAGTTCTTCTTCTCCTTCCTTCTTCTTCTCTTTCTATTATCTTCTTCTTTTCTTCTTATTTTCTTTGATCCATGGCATCTAATTCCATATTTTCCAGGGATCTATGCTTTTTAGGGTAGTTAGATTAAGCTTGGGACATATTTGGCACATGTGTAGCTTTTGATGCTTTATGAGATTCCTTAAATTTCATCTATTTTTGTGTTTATGATATTATTGTGATTGTTCTTGAACGTGAAAAATGCATGAACACTACACCACATATGAGCACACACTTTGGGCTATGTTCATGTATAGTGCACTTATTGATGCCTCCTTAGGAAGAGAAACCTGGATGTTTGAATGGGTGGAGGGGAATGATTTTGCGTGAGTGTGTGCACGGGAGATTCGAGGTAACCCTAATCTGCTGGGAGGTCATCGCCGTACCTCTCAAAGTTAATACTTTTAAGCCCTAAATGCTTCCTATCTACAATTAAGTAGATAATGGCAAGTCGGGGTCGTCCACGAGAAGAGGGATCTTTTTAAGTGTTTTAAACATATATAGGAGAAAACATACTAAGCACATACATACATATAAAAGCATGTAAACAAGGGGGGAGGTTTGGTTGGTTTGATCCTAAGTTAACAAATTAAAGTACAACAACTAGCAAAGCAATAGAACGATGCTAATCATGAAATACAACTAAAGGTAAGATGAAAATAACAATTTACGGAACCTTGGGTGCAATTGACTTCCACTTCCAAACCTCTTATCCATCATTGAACATGCAACTTATTTACTACTTTCACTACTTGTTGTGAAGGTTAAACTTCTATCCTTCTTAGATAGTAGTTTGCAAGAGTGAATTCGACATCTCTTGTCAAACCTCGCCAATGACTCCCATAGTCAAAACACGACTCAAGGTATCCCATTGATGGCATCTAGCACGAAGAATCAACAAGCTCTGCAACACTTATAAACACTACACCGCGTCTAAGCATTTAACTGATTTATGCATTTACACAAGATTGGTCAAGAACGATCGACATTCATAGACTTCTCTCGTTTGCTACAAACAACAAACATAACAAAGAGTTCAACATTATCATATCCACCTAGCAATCATCAATCCATCAACACAGTTAAAAGCTCTAAATCATACTCATAGATTCCTAACAAGAAAAGGGGGGAAATCAACCCACTTCCCCCAAACCCTAGCAAGCAATTCTTACAAGTATTTCATATACTCAAGCTTTCAACAACATTAATGATATCAACAAACACATTCAATGCTCCATAACTGCATAATAGTAAGAGCAATAAATAAGCTACAAATTGTTCTTAAGACATGGGTTTGGAAGCCTTAGTCAATTGCTCCCAAGAGTTAGATTAGCTACAAGAGTTCATGCTAATCAATGCTAAACAACTAATCATAAAAACAAGAGAATTCAAGGATGAAAAATGGAAGAAAAAGGGTTTGAAACAGTACTGAAATCGCAGCAGAAGAAAAGTGTGAATGAGAGGAAAGAAAGTGGTATTTATAGTACAAAGAAGATAAGGTGAAATTCTGGCCACCCGTCGGTCGTGACTCGCGACGGTCTCGAGATGAGGCCATCGCGACTCGCGATAGGTGCCAGAATTTTGCATTGTGTCTTTTTCTTCTTCTGGTGGCATGCAGTCATCTTCATAGTCATTCCTCTCAATCTCCAAGTCTTCAATGGCTCCAAAAATGGTCTTCAATGGCCTCCGGTCTTCATGTCTTCGAAGCAAGCCTTCAAAAGTCTTCGAAAGTGTAGTCTTCAATGGCCTCCAGTCTTCATTGCCTCCGTGTTCTTCCCTTGTCACACAAAATCCACTTAGAAGAGGTAAAAGAGCGTAAAGTTGCTCTTACCCCTCTTAAGAGAATTTCAAGGTAAAACACAAGCTCTTGATAATAAAAGAGCACAAAAGTGACCCTAAATAGTACTAAATTATGCATATAAAATGGACACATCAAGCCTCCCCACACTTGAACCTTACTCGCCCTCGAGTAAGAAAAGATCCAACCATACGAAGGAAATGATATATCCACATCCTAACTACTAATCCCCCAAATTAATACCTCACAAAACTCTCAATATCACACATCCCAATGTTAAAGTCAAATGAGAAGTTTCCCACAACCCCTTTTCCTAAATCTACCCAAACCATATCATCCCATCAATTCATTGATTTCCCTAAGACATCTCCAAATCCCGAATTGATAATCCCAAATCCAATGATAAAAGATGAAGCCAAAAGTATGTATAAAGTTCAAAACACATGCTCCACTTTACATCAATACATCAACCTAAAAACGAAGCATATTAATGATCAAGAATTTCATAACTTACTCCGTCTTTTCCCGCTAAATTTTCCATTCCCAAAAGGTCCTCAAGATGTGAACCTACTCGATCCATCCGTGTGTTCACCACAACCTTATGACTCCATCGCCGGTAAATGAGTAAACACTTAATGTTTTTTTTTCAATTTCTCTCGCTTTCTCTCATTTTTCCTAGGAGCCCTTTCGGGTTTTCATCCTAGCCACACATCATGTTTCTCTGGCTCACATCTCACCTTTTTCTGCACATTTAGCCTCTCATTTTTTCCTAGGCCGCCCTTTTGGATTTTTGACTTATCCGAGCCCCTAATGTTGCCTAAGTTGCCCTCTCGGGTTTTCAAATTAGCGAGATTCTTTTTTTTTCAATTATTTTTCACGTGTCTCCAATCCAAAAAGTAGCAAATTTCTTTCCAAATGCGAAGGTTTAGAAAAGTATCAAAACCAACATTATCCAAGTGCATCAAAAGCAAAACATCCCAAAAAAAAAGGGAGAAAAATATCCAAAATAAAACAAAAGAGTTGTGCAAAAGTGTCTCCAACCCTAATCACCTAACAATAGTAGATACCCCTCCCCATACTTAGAACACTACATTGCCCTCAATGTAGACTAGGCCAAAACCGTACGAAGCAAATTATGGAAAGGGTAAAAATGTGGTGCTCACACAATCAATGATGTGATGAGGACAGGCCACCACCGAAGTAACGCTACTGGTACAGTGCTAGCCACTCTGTGCTCCTCTGCCTCCTCGCTCTCCGCCTCTCTGCTCTCAGATCGGGGCCTGATGCATCGCCCGAATGGGACTGCAACTCATGGATGCGAGCTGACAAGTGGTCAGTCTCCTCATCCATATCAATCAAAGCCTAGGAGACAAAGACATTGTGCTCCAGAATCATGCTGTCCTGTCGGTGGAAACCATCGTGCATGGTCTACATCATCTGCTCATAGAAGTCTGGTGGAGGCTGGGAGTAGCGCGGTGGAGCATCATCCTCCTGCATGGGATCCATCTGGGGTGGAGGCTGTGTAGTGTAGTGCTACTGCTGCTGCTCCGAGAAAGGTAGGGTGTCATCGTCGCGCTGGACAGGGGCTAGCCCGAGGTCGCGGAGCTCGCGCTGGAACTCAACTGTACATGAGAGGTCTGGGGAGATCACTTAATCTCCCAGAGGTGTGTCGAACTTCAGCTTCGTCTAACTCTGCTGAGGAAGTGCCATGAATGTGACCTTCCTCGCACCGTATAACCAATGAAAGAGCCCCGTGGTCCTTGTGACACTGAGCATCTCAAATCAAACTAGCCGCTCAATGGTGATCAGATAAGACGTCCACCTCCCTAAACGTCGAAAGTTGGCTGGAGGGACTAGTCCCAAGTACTCTGCTAGAAGGCCTATCATCCCTCCGACCATGATCTTCCCCTTGGCCTTTCCTGCCACTTCCACAATCCTCTTCATCCATAGCTCTGCCCACAGCCCATATCATAGCCCCTCACTCGTCAAGTGCCATAGGAAGTGAATGTCATTGTCTGGCACATTCGTGGCTCCATGGAGCAAAGGACTGTGCCAGCTAAGAGTCGGTGCACATAGCAGAGTGTAGGGTGGATGATGGCGCTACTCTTGTCATGGGAGTTCTTCGGCCTCATATTGATGACATTCTAAAACTGCATGTCATCCTCAATTGGCCGCTCTTTGGCCTGTGGGTCCAGTCTGTTTCGTATCTCGGCGGTGTCAAAACCAAAGGCCTCCTCAATCTGTGAAAGGGTCAGTTGCCAAGATAGGTCATCTAAGTGAAATGAAATGTACCTCTCACAGGGTTGATCACCCCTCATGCTGCTTATACGGACTGTGGACAAGAACTCTAACGTGTACCTCCGGTTAGAGGGCGCGCTCTTACACATAAATATCTCCATTCCACCTTTGGCGAGGAGGCATCTCATAGGCTGCATGAGGCCGAGGACATCCAGTGTAGGCACATCAACAAAACTGGTCTCTTTGAGCTGGCGCTTCTCTAGGGCTTCCCATCTCTCCGCATAGGACCCGGTGATCCGGGTCAAACCCATGTACCTATCCGTAGGGGAAGGTATAGGGCCCATTTTCGGAGCCGGTGAAGGAGGTGGAGGTGGAGCGGCGGTGTGCTCATCTTGTGGGGAAACCCTAGATCTCTTCTTGGGGGCCGTATCTATCAATCACAACAAACAAGTCAAACGCAAAGGAATATATGTATATGCAATGTGGAAAATTTATGACCAATCTTAAACTAGTTCATCATCACAGGCCAAATCAAAATCAACTCAACTAGTTCAAGTCTAACTTGCAATTGCATATACAATCTACATTATGTCCAACAAGCCCATATCATAAAATCCATGAAGTTCTCACATAGTTGAAATGAATATGCTATATTTCAAAATCACAGTTATGCTCAACTAGTTTAGCCATCATTAGTACATTCACAATGTCAACATCTACGTCCATGGCCAAACTACTCTAAACAATATAACATTGTAAAGCACAATAACACTTTATCCCAATAACAACTATGTTTAATCAAGGGCTAACATGCCTCAACTTCAGTATAAGTCACCATCTACTATCAGCTAAAGTAACACGAATGCACACATTCCAAAACCAAGCAGGCACACTACAGTCAAAACCGCACTAGAAAATATATAGTATACACTGCAATTGGAAAATATGCACACAGTACCCATCAAATAAAATTGCAAGCATAACATATTCACCACAATCAACCAAGATCCAATGATTCCCATTCCAAACAAAATAACACACAATCTACACAATGTCCAATAAGTAGAATATATGTTCATAATCACAATTAAGACTCAATAGAGTGCAGAAGTGTACCACTAAGACACTTAGGACGAAGAAAAATGGAAGCCCACTATCAATTCGGATTCGAATTTCCCAAAGCTACAAAACCCCCCAAATTCTAGGGTTTGTATTTTTCAAAATGGAAAGGGCGATTTCGTGGGTGGAGATTGGGAAGGAATGAAGTGGGTACTGGCGGCGGCACGGTGGTGCGGCGGCTGCGTGGCGATGGCTGCACGGCGGTGGCGGCAAGGGTAGAGGGAAGGGCAGATGGGAAGAGGAAAGAAACGAAACGAAGGGGCAGAAATGGGGAGAAAAATTGTTCAGCCCGCCTTTTAAATCTGATTTACACGACCGTCGTGACTCGCGACGTGTTTGTCGCAACTCACAATGGGTCCCCTAAGTCATCGCGACTCGCGACGTGTTAGTCGTGACTCGCGACGTGTTAGTCGTGACTCGCGACTAAGCGTCGCGAGGTCATCGCGACTCGCGAAAAGTGGGATCTGAGGGCTGATTTTTTGTTCAAAACTTCCGAGCCTGTCGCGACTCACGACGTGTTTGTCGCGACTCGTGACGTGTTTGTCGCAACTCACGACGAGGCCTTGCAATGTCGCCGTGACTTGCGGAAAGTTGGATCCGAGGGTTGATTTTTTTGTTCAAAAATTCTGTACCCGTTGCAACTCGTGCGTGTTCGTCATGACTCATGACAAGGCCTCGTGATGTCATCGTGACTCACAAAAAGTTGGATCCGAGGGCTGATTTTTGACAAAAAAATTCTGAGCCCGTCGCGACTCGCGACGGTATGGTCGCGATTCGCGATGGGCTATTTACCTAGTACTTAGAAAATTTACCTTAGTAGTTATTCCTTTCACTCGTGTGGATTGACGACCCACACGAGGCTGTGTTTTAACTTTTACTTTAACCCTAGCATGTCTGTGGACAAACCCAAGGATTGCCGCTTACTACCCTTTGGTAGAATTAGCAGCGAGAATGGGTGCTGAATATAAATCTTATCTTTGACCATCCCATGGACCATGAGTTGGACTCCCCGTTCACTCACCTTCCTCTAAGAACCATATGCTTCCTACAAAACAAACATGCACACTAAGTGTAATAGTGTTCCAAAAACGAAAAGCTACAAATAGAAAAACACACCAAAAATAATAAATTATTCAATATTTTTTTCAAAACTCGTGTTGCCTCCCGAGAAGCTCTGTATATTTAAGGTCATCGGCACGATCCTAATGTTATCCATATGGTGCAGGTATTTACCCCATCACCTTAGATAACCAAATATGGAAAGGTGGTGGTAAGAATCTTCCAAGAGAAAGATATAGTAGAGGAGGAGTCAACATTAGAGGGAAAAGTGGTTTGGAATTTTAGCATAATCAATTGGCTTCCTTGTGGTTTCCTATAAGGGTTCCGAAAATGTGGGAGTTGGTTCTATAGGTGGAGGTATGGGTGAAAATAGGCAATATGGAAAACTAAGTATAATCACCCCTTCCTCGACTTCTTCACTGTCAACAAACCATCCCTCATCCTCCTTAGATTCATCTATTTATTTCACATTCAAATAGGCATGGTTCAATTTCAGAATATTGGGTTTCTAGTTAGCCCACCATTTCCATTAAATCAAGCACTTGCCCTTCAACTTTCTCAATGCTTGAAAATAGTTGAGTTCTCAAATCACTAATGTTGTTGAGCATTTGTGATTGGAGTAAATCACTACTCTTGGTCACATTAGCTATAGCTTGCAAACTTTCTCCATAATCTGATTTGGGAACCAATCCTAGAGATTGGTTTGGGCCATTAGGTAGGTTGGTGAGGTCCTACTATCTACCCCAAGGTGTTGGTCTCCTGATGCATTTCCATACCATGAATTCTAGTTACCACTAAACCTCAAATTTGGAAAAACGTGGTATAGGTACCAATTTTGATCCCATCAGCCTTGGGAACCTACAACTCCTACCTCTCTCTCATTTTTTTCTCATCAATGAGCAAGACTCTGTAGGGTGTTCGCAATGACATATCCTACAAAATCTCACTTGTTGATCCTCTCTTCTCCCAAAGTCACTCAACCTTGGGTAACACTCCATATAGGGATCATAATGAAACTCCCTAAAATGTTTCATCCGTTGAGTACTTTCCCACATTTTTTTTATTTTCAATTAAAAACAAAGAGAACACACAAATGCAAGGATCCTCGGTTTTCACCAAGAACTCAAGTAATACCTACTCCGGAAAACAACAAACAAAAGAACAATACTAGTTACTCAACTAACGCGTTATGCTTATTGACAATTAGATTGATTACCATCCCCAACAACGACGCCAAAATTTGACCCGCCTCTACTCGGGGTCATTAATTGTAGCTAATTAACCCGAGTGAAGGTTAGGACTTAATGAAAAATGGGTCAAAGATAAAATTTATATTTTCCATCCAACTCACTATTATGCTACCGATAGGATAGTTAGCGCTAAGCCCTGGGTATGTCCACAGAGATGCTAGGGCCTAAAAATAAATTATACACAACCTCGTCCAGGTTGTCAATCCACACGAGTTGCTAGAAATAGCTAGTACAATAAACAATAGGGGGTTTGGTTTTTCGATTAACAACTACAAAACATGAAAGAAAAAAACAAGTCATATATAGCTAAACACTTGGGGAATGCTTGCATAACATGGTTAATTTAATGCTTCGATCCTCAACTCACTCACATGTGAGATTTAGACAAACCTAATATAGTGCTCATAGCACGTGGTTTGGTCGATGGCATACACTTTCTCGTACTTGTCACGTCGGGTGTGCTCGCAACCCTCCATTGGCACCGCTTTTGTAATTAGGGGATTACAACAAGGTTTGGCCATTGTTGTAGGTCTGTTTCTTCCTTGTGCAATGTCCCAAGAATTCCACCATAGATGCTCTATTCCCTAGGTCTATGAATAGGACAAAGGGTCGTAGTTACCTTATCTATGATGCTAGGGCCTCTTAAAAACCTAGCTTGCTACTTTTCACTATCTCTACCTAAAACCCATTGGATTACTTTATGTAATCATCTAATAATGGTGTGGTGGCACATAGCAGAGTAATACTTGGAAAAGACCCACATGCACACATCCACGCAACCCTGTACCCTACTACCTATTAACACATCTGCGGTTTCTCTTCCTCGAGAGGCATCAATATTTACACCAACATGAATATAGACTAGGGTGTGTGCTAATGGAGTGTAATATTAATGCAATTCTAACATTCAAGAATAAGTCACAATAATATCACAAGCACAATAATTAGGATGACCTAAGAATCTCACAAAAGTATAAATCAATACATGAATACAATTATCCCCAAGCTATAAATCTACTCTCTAAAAGTTAGATACATGGAAAATATGGAATTAAATGCCATAGATCTAAGAAAATAAGATGAAGAAAAAAAAAGAAAAAAAAATAAAGAGGAGAGAAGAAGAATTCTAGAGAGAGTTCTCCTCTTCCTTCTACCTAGAGAGAGACAAAAAAAACTACATTATGTCTACTTAAGTTTTTCAAACACCAAAAAAGTAATGATTCAACTTATATAGAAGGAGGAATACTAAAGGTTGCTTGTTGAGAATACAAAAAATTGAATTAAAACAACTTTTTAGGGAAATTGAACAAATGATTTATGATTATGGAAACTGTAAAAATCCATTAAAGTTTTCAAATTGAAAAAGTCAAAAACCTAAAAAGCAATAAGTGGACATTAAATACATGAAACGTCAATCACATTTAACCGCACCTCATTACCTTCGTCATAAACTTCAATTATTCAAAAAAAATGAAAAAAATAATACAAAATTTTAGCAACAAAAAAATAACCCCCTATTTTTTAGCATCACTAATGCACCTCCTTCACTACTAAATAATATGGATTATCTCATGATTTCCATTACCACATTTTACACTCCTCCACTACTTTCACAACTTCAAAAATAAATATGGGAAGTTGGTTCCTTTTTATTACATTTTGCATTTATTTATTTTTAGAAACATCAATAGCATTTGACAAACCACTTTAAAAAATAATGCTGATATTTCAATACTACAGTTTGAGGTTACCGTTTTTGAAATGGATGTTTCCAATTTGTTGTTATGTTTATATAGTATTTGTATTTAAATTCATTTTTAAACAACTTCATTTCAAAAAAAAAGATGTATAAAACTCAACAGAGGTACATCAATCGGTAATAAATGAAACTCAATACAGTACACATGAAACTCAATACAGTACACATGAAACTCAATATATAAAAAGCTTAAACTTCTTCATTAAACAAAATATTCAAATTACAACCATTAAAATTGAAAAATACATAAACTTAAATAGCTGAGATTACAACCCATAGTGACTCGAATCCGAAACTTGAACTGCTTGGATGACTAGGATGTAACTCCTCTATCAAACCTTCTCTAAACTCATAAGTGGATACAAACTTCTCCTCATCACCAACCCGGAAATGAGTTACCATTTCTTCACCGATTAAATAGATGGCATTCGACTTCAAAACACCCTCAGGAGCAGAAGATGAATCAATCATAAAAGATGCATTGTTACCGACAAACAATGCATATCTTCTTAAACTATGGATTTCTCTAAACTCCCCATTCTCAACATCTAATTCAAAAATATCAAAATTTGTACCGGCTGAAACACGGGCCCTAACTAAAAAAAACCTCCCATCAGATATTTTAGCCAGATGACACTCGCCATAGAAAGACTCAAGGAAATATCCAGGAATATTATCTACTAATATATGAACCTCATTAAAATCTGCCTTGTATGGATCATAGTACCAAACAGTAGTAACACCTTCGCCATCTTCCGATGCACAATAAATTCCCCCATCAAAAAAATTTACATCTATAAATTTCACACCATCAATAATAATACTAGTCCACGCATCATCATCTTATCGATATAATGCTAAACTTCCATTTAGATATTTAACCAAAAGATTAAATGTAGAAACAGAACCAGGATTAGCAGATAAACCACCCTTCCTAGTGTATCCAGTATAGTTGAAAAAATTATCAGAAAAATCAGGCAGCTGAATTCGGGTAGTAAAAAATGGATTGAACAAAAAGACTTCACACTCCTGCTCAAACACCAACCACCCACAACGTACCTCGATAAAATTTATACCTTCAACCTCATCAAATCTTTCATCTTCATCAGATAAAGGAACCTACGTTCAGCACTGTGTTATTCCCTCAGATACATGAGCATGGAGAGGGAACGCCCATTAAACACACCACTCTCAATAGCATTGCACTAGAATTGTCATACCCCTCTCATTGAAAGAAAATCACTCAAGACGAGAACATGCAATGAAATTTCAAAGAGCATAGCAACCCTTAAATCAGAAGACAATTTCTCAAAAGTGAAGAACGTAAAAACTCACTCAGTCAATAAAGAAAAAACTCTCTTAGTTAAGAAAGTTGAATGAAAAAGTTAACATTTCTACCAAAATTTATAGAAGGAGGAATTTGAAGGTTGATTGTTGGAAAGAGGTAAAAAAAACTTCTTAGGAAAATGGGAAGGTCTAATGTTATGGAAATTGTAAAAATTCATTCAAAGCAATAATTATTAAAAAAAGTCAAAAAACTGAAAAGCAATAAGTGGACATTGAAGACATAAAACATCAATCACATTTAACAAAACCTCATTATCGTTATCATAAACGTCAATTATTCAAAAATTGAAAAAATACAAAATTTCAGCAATAACCCCCTATTTTTTTAGCATCGCTAACACATCTCCTTCACTACTAAATAATATGGATTATCCCATGATTTCCATTTCCACATTCTACACCCCTCCACTACTTTCACAACTTCCAAAAACATGGGAAATTGATTCCTTTTTATTTCATTTTCCATTTATTTTATTTTATAAATAGAAACCTCATTAAACTAATAATAAACTTTGTTACAAAATACATCAACCTCATACAATGTTAACCGCTAGTCTTAAATCAAATTTATTTGAAAAACAAGAAGGAATTTGAAGAGGCTGGTTATTGGAAAGAAGAAAAATAACTAGATAGGTGAAATCATTACAGCACCTGGAAAAGTGCATAAAAAGAAACACTTGGATAGTAAAAACACTAAACAATAAATGTACAGAGCATTAAAATAAGACAACGTCATCGTAAAATGAATTAACCTCATTACCTAACAAAAAAATGTAGCACCTAAAAAAGTCCATAAAAAGAAAAAAAAATTGAACACTAAAAAAACTTAACAGTAAAATCTACAAAGCATTAAAATAAAACAACGTCATCATGAAATTAATTAATCTCATTACCCGACACACAAAAATGTCAATAATTTGCAATAATCTGGTAATAGAAAAATCAAACTAAAAACATCATTATAAAACACACAACCTGGAAATCAAAATACATACTTCAATTAATCTTTCTTTAAATTCAAGAACCAAAAGCGAATTCAACACATAACAATCTAAAAACTTCTGTTCATCAACTACACATTACAAATCCCAAACCAAATGATCATTCTAGCTATTATTTGATAAATCTAAAAAGGTCAAATGAAGGCATATCAGCATCCCTAGCAATCCCAGCAGCCATTGCCTTCTTCTCATATACTTCCTTGATCAATGCATCCATTTCAGCACATGCCAAGATAGACCAAAAATCTTCTGGTAAAACATCAAATGCTAGAAAGCAAACTTAGCAGGGACAACCGCACTTTCAGTGGCTTTTTGGCTCCCTATTTCTCAGGCCTTTTGGCTCCCAACTTTTGTGCCCTTTTGGCTGCAATTATCAGTCCCTTTTTGGGTGGCTTTTTCACTGTACTTGTAAAAATATTTAGCAAACAGATCACCTGCAATGGAAACATGCATCTTGAACTTCTTCATAGCAACTTCCATAGGGTACAAAAACAAAAAAGAGAAAAAAAATCAACACATCATAAAACATCAGATCACCTAAGAGGATAGTTAAAAAAATCAAATAGATAACAAAAACCCACAACCATCAACAGAAACATATGAACATTGAATCTTAGCATGGAAACTGAAAACCTCATCACAAAAAAATAAGAACCCCAACAATGCAACTGTTCACAATTTCAACTATTTCATTGACACAACATAAAAAAAGCTCATCACAAAACATTAAACTCAGCACCACCGGTAATTTGAACTGAACCTCAATGAAATCAGAAACTCAACAAAAAAAACCAAAGTTAAGAATCATACAAATTAAAAACCTCAACATACAGAATTGAATCTCATCACCAAAAATATGTACATCCACATAAAAAAAATTAGAAATCAGAAAACTTACACTTTTCGAAGTGCGCTCAATTTCCTCATCATCCTCCACGCCAACGGGAAAATCCAGCTCAATGAAGCGGCACTTGCTGCTCTTCGAAGACGATGTGCCAGCAATATAAGAAGGATTCATTCTAATCAGAATACCAACAACCAACACTCCATTCTCACTCAATGGAAATTGACGCTAGTTTTCAGAAAACCAGTGTAACCCCCACGATAATAGATATGGCGTCGCTTCTTAACATTCTCAGTATTCCAATGTCGGTGCAAGGGAAGGGTGATAAGATCAGTAATTCCAGGAACAGGATACCGGTAAAGTAAGCCAGCAATGGGATAATCAAACATACATCACATAATTGAATTTCTGTGAATGCTTAACCTTATAAATACTCCCACAAAATCTCTTCCACACACACCCACACTAGTCAAAGCTAGATATCTTATCCACATCTTCTAATGAGCTCACTATCTGCAAATTTTCAGTGTTACGGGCAATAGGGCCTAAGAAACAGGCTAAGGCAAACATCACAAACACACGTTTAAACTCAGGCATATATTCTTCCCTCACCAAATCTGGAATAATAGTAAACAAGTTCCTAACAATAATAATCTCATCCTTGATCGCATATTTTTCAATCCACCTAAGCCTAATAGAATTATCATTAGCAGCAACAACCTTACCTAAACCCTTATTACTCACCTCAATAACAGCCTTATCAGATATAGAAAGTTGGAACATGTCAAATATGTCATTCTTATCTAAAGAATACCTATCACTACCAACCTCCTGAACTTGAGCAGTAGAATTGAAATTATGTATCAAAATTTGAACCATTTCTTTAGGCACATGCCTAATCCTAAACCTCAACAACCCACCAAATCCAATCTGTTCAACAACTTTAATCTGACATGGTTTCAATGAATCCAAAACCTCAACAAATATTGAAACCATACAGGTAGTCTTAAATTTCAACCTGGATAGAAAAGAATGAGAAAGAAGAACCTCAGTTAGTTGAACTAAATATGACTAAAGCTAAACCTCATTATACATAATCTGGAAAGCAAAAAAACACCAACAAAATATTTAAAACAAAGAGTGCACCTTCTTAAAAATAAATTCCCAAGAACTTCGTAGAACATTTTGAAAACACAGAAACATTGATAAACATATTCAGCATAAACCTTCAGCATCCAAACAATGAACATCATAATAAAAATGCATGAACCTTATCTAAAAAAAACTAAAATTAGATAACTGAACTATAAAACTGAAAACTCACATATCATCAAGCACTGCATCAGCAACTCCAGTTTTCACTCTCTTTTAAAAATTCTTCTCCACAACTGAGACGCTTCCCAACACTTTTTGTTACCACACCCTTCTTCAAACCAGAACCTTTTTCCTCAGAAAATTTTTGAACGACTTTACCTAAATAAGCATCAACACTTGTCCAGGTCTTTCGAAACTGAAGACCTCATCCTCACCTTCACATTCATCGAAGCTCCATCATTCTTGGGAAGCTTACCCTTCAAAGAAATCTTCTCTTTACCTTTCGTAGACGTAGTCTTTGATTCCTTCACTACTTCTTTAGCCTTCAATACAAAATCATGTTTCTTCTTTTTACGATGAAGCTGAGAGGACTGAGACAAAGGCTTCTTCCAAATATCAGAATCAGCTTTCTTTTCATGAACATCTTCTGCATCATCATTCCTAGTTTCTGGAAACTGAATGTCCTCTAAATGCAGATCACTTGCAAAATTCATCACAGCTAAAAAACAAACAACATGAAAAAATAATCAGTAATGTAATAACAGAATAACAAAACAGTTTTAGAAAATTAAGCAAAAAAAAATCAAAAAGGGAAAACATCAAAAATCATCATTGACAACATCATTCAAAAAGTCATCTCCTAGCTTGGGATTCATTTCATCATATTTCTCAGCAGCCTCATTAGAATCCTTCGCAACATCATTGCAATTGGATTCTACATTTGCAACACCAAACTACATTCCTGAACCAACATTCAACCCAGCATCACATACAGGACCTGTATTTTTAAAAAAACACCAAAAAGAAAATAACATAAAAAATAATATCATCAATAGAAAAATACCACATGACAAGTAAAACACTTACTGTAAACTAAATCAGATTCATCTAAATCCCTATTGGCTATCATCTTCTTATTGAACAGAGGAAGAACTATTTAACTGCTTCATATTTATGATGCATTTTTTTGACCAGCAAGAACAACATTCTCCACTGCAATGAAAACAAATAATATTAACAAAATAATAGATTAACCAAATAATGAAGCAAGTAACAACAAAAAATAGTACCCTTACCATTACCAGTTACAAAAGGACCTTCGGCAGAAGCACCTGGTACCTCAACAGAGGTAGATGGTAACTCTACAGAACCTGATGGTAGATAAACAAGAACTGGTGGGACCTGAATTGGAGCTAGTGGTACATCAACAGGAGGAGGTCGAACCTCAATACAAACTGGTGGGATATCAACTGAAGTTGGTGGTACATCAACAGGAGCATGTGGAAATTAAACAGGAGCAGGTGGAAACTCATCAGAATCTGGTGGAATATCAACTAGAGCTGGTGGTACCAATAGGAGCAGGGGGAACCTCAACAAGAACTGGTGGTACTTCAACATAATCAAATACTGGAACCTGAACAGCTGGAGCATCAAAATTTTCTGAACCAGACACAGTGGAACCTATAAGAAAACAAAAACACAATCAACCAACAGAAAAAAAAACAGCGACAAACAAAGATGAAAAAACCAAAACATAAAAGATTTACGGCCCTCTACAACATTTTCAGAAACATCTTTCTCAAGAGAAACATCATCATCATTAGCTGCCACATGAACATCAAAACCCACATCATGATCCTCATTACCAGGAACACTATCATCAACAGCTTGACACCCATCCACCTTAACCTCACAACAACTCACAACACTATTAGAAACAATTGAACCTGTACAAAAACACAAAAATCTACAAAAACAAAGGTAACATCAACATAAGAAAAAATGAAACCTAAAATATGAAAAACACACCACTCTCATCACCATCTTTTTCATGAGCAGTAAGGAAAACTTCATTCTTAGTATCAGAAACATCATCTTGATCTTCATCAACCTCATCACTAACATTTGAACCTACATCAAAAGCAAAATAAGAGCATCAACAAAATGCAAAAGGTAACGTTAACAAAACAAAAACCCAAAAATGAAAAATCAAATACTTAAAACCAGCATCCAAAGTTGACGCAACATTCAACAACTCTTTCAAATCAGCACATTCAGCTTTAGAATTTCTCTGCATATTTCAAGACTTTAAAATTCTTGACATAAAACGCACGATTTCTTTAGAACTTCTTCTACGACCAGCTGCATTTCGCTTTGATTGTCGACGCACAACCGGAACGTACTCATCAACGTTCACAGGATCTGATGAACTATCCTAAGGTAAATTCAATTTACCTATACGACTTTTCATTGTGTCAATCTGAATACGTGTACATGTAGAGCGCCAAGGTGCAGGAATAGGTGACTCAAAAGGTGTTGTAAACAAAACAACAAACATAAATGAGATGAAGAACATAAATAAATCTTAGCATAGACCTCATAATGTAAACATAAATGACAAACTATGAAAGATAAACCTCATCAAAAAAATTATTTAAAAAGCACATCTAAAAAAATCCGGCATGTGCCTCAAAAATAAATTCACATATATCAATCCTCAAAACTAATCGAATGAACCACAAAGGACAAACATCAGTACAATTAGTATGAACCTCAACAACTACACATAAATTTCAAACAATAGAGGGTAAATCTCATTAAAAATTTATAAAAATGCACACCTCAACGTATTACACAAAAGCCTCAAAATTAAATTTACATAAATCAACTTCAAATGGCAGACATCTATATATATAGCACGAACCTCAACAACTGAACATAAATGTCATGCCGTAAAGAGTAAAACTCATAAAAAAAATTGCCAAATATAACACCTCATCATTCTGAACATGAACCTAACAACAAATACACATAAATAAATCCCTGAAGTAATTAGAATAAACCTTAGATTACACAACTCAATAATTTTATAAACCTCAACATGTCTTCATACTGAAAGCATGAAAATCAATAACTTCACATGAATTTCAAACAATGAAGATAAACCTCATCAACAAATCACCAGAAAATGCCAGCATGTAAAACATTAACCTCATCACAAAATCACATGAGCCGAACCTCAAATCATTACAGGAAACCTCAGCAAATTACAAAATAATGAAGAACATTCAAACTACAATGTAAAATCAAAACAATTACACACAAACTTCACATAGACAGACGAAACTGAACACAATAGACACAAAAAATCAAGAAAAAAAAAGTAGGAATGCAAAAACTGAGGAAAACTGAACTACGACATAACATGAAACATCAAAAACATCAGCGCACAAACATAAAATCCAAAAACAAAACAGAAAATAACTTGAAACATGTTCCGGCGGAAATATGGAAGGAGAAACCACATCACACTTCGTGCGAGGTATATTCTTCTGGAAAAAAACACAAAAAACACAACAGTTAGGGCAAAACACACATAAATACACACAGTGAAACAAAAATCGGAAAATACAAAACAAAAACGCATAAATTGAACTTACTGCATAATTACTCAGTAGCAATGCAGAGATTTCAGGCAAAACAAGGCAATTTTTGGCAAAATTTGATGGTTCACCGGCGGAAGCAGAGGTTGCGAGCGGTTTACCGGCGGCTACTGTGTGTTTCCAAAAATAAATAACGTGTGAAAAATAAATGGAATCTAGAATCACAATTTGATATATATATACAAACACTAAACTTTGGCAAATTGCACAAGATAACCTCCAATTTCTTGGATTATTTTAAAAAGAACCCACCTCTAATTTAAACTACCATTAATTGTATAAAAGACACTGCTTAAACTTTAAGCTGACTAAAGTAAGACTTTGTGTATAAATAAAGATATTAATATTTGAAAATTGAAAAAGTTGACTACCAGAAGTCAAATTAAGCAAAATGAACTGAGACGGAAGGAGTCATTTTTAATAAAACACAAAAAATTACGTACAAATACAAGGCTTTTTTTAAAAAATAATCATTCATTCCAAGATGCTGGGAAAATGCCCTACGGCGATTACAGTGAATGAAATTGACATCCAACCTAACTAGCCTCAAGCATAACTAACATATTGCAAGGATATCTAAATTACATGTCAACCAGACTGATCGTCTGTACTATTACAGATAAGATATCCAATAAAAAACTCTAACATCGACCTCGGGGATACAAACTTGCTTCCCGCGAAAATCATGACCACTTGACACAGAGGAGCGTATCACACATCAATATCACGGTGTCAAAAAGGATCTTTTACAACTGTAACATTACTTGATTCAACCACGATCTATGCTGTCCAAACTGTAAACACTTTGAAAAACACAGATATGACGAATCCAAATTAATGGAAACCCAAAAATAAAACCACTAATAAAATTATGATCACACGATTTGAACAAGCAGATTAAGAATAATACATCAAAATGAACAACTAAATCGAGTTATCACAATGAACACAATGATCTAATCGATCAGGTCAAAAAATAAAACTAATTTGTAAAGATAAATCTCACACTTATTCAATAACTAAAATATAAAATAAAATAAAGAGTTGTGTCAAGGGAGGCTGCAGCAACCGAGGGAAGGGAGGGTTTTACAAATACAGGATTTTAGTAACCAAAATACAGGTCTAACAAATTACAATTCAGTTTAAATTCTTTTTGGAAGTTCCGGAGATGGTAACCCCAAGAATGGAACGACCAATAACGTGTCGTTTCGTCGATAGAAAATTACAGAAAATTAGCGCCTGCACCAATGCACCTCATTTACTTTCTTCATCTGCAATCCGATTATCAAACAGATCGTTACTTTTGACTCTTAATATATAATCCAAGTCCTTTTTTTGTTTTGGAGCAACTAACGACACCGTGTTCCTCGTTTCCGCAGGTTTTTCTTCCTCCCCGTTTTCTCAATTCCTTTTTTCAATTATTGTTATGCATAATTTCTGGTTCAGTTCTTACACTCTGAAATTATTCAATCAATTTGTGAGTATGTTAATGCTGTTCATTACTTAGCTTAATTTGCAACAAGGGGTTCTATGTATTGAGCAAATTATAGATTCAGACTGCGATTATTGAAAATTACAAGTGTCAACTTTTAGGTATTGGAAAATCATGTATTCATTTAAACCTGGGATTTCCAATGTGAATTAAGGATCTAAGTTCAGTCAGATATCCTACGAAATTCGTGTTTAAATTATGGACTATCATTTTGAAGTTGGGAATTTGCAAATTTTGAATATCATGGCCATTGTGAAACTGGATTTTGCAACTTCAACAAGTATCTTTTAAAAAAAATAAAATCACTTCAACATTTACTTAGTAATTTGGATTGCACAAATTCTCGAGTAAATCCTTAAGGAGCTGCTTGCTGTTGAAATATTACTCAGCTGTACTTGACACTGGCTATGGGAGGCGTTGGAGGACCACTGCTGTGCATCGACGATTTACTCTCTGATGTTGGGGAAATAGATGGGCAAGCTGGCTCCGGTGGGCCGCAGAACCCTCCCTTGAACAATGCACAACCACCGCAATCAGATTTTCATCTCAAGGAGCTGTTTGAGGAAAACTATGATGAACTGTGCAAGGCACTGGCCAGTGCAGATCCGTCATGGACATCTCTTACGCTAAAGCTTTGCACTGCAGTGGAAGCTGGAAACAAACTGGTTGATTTTGGAAATAGTCAAGTGAGCTTGCTGTCAGAAAAGGTGGAGCAGCTTCGAAGAATGACCAAACAGATAGATTCGGCTGTAGCTGCTGCTAAAGCTATACAAGATTCTTATCCACAGCCTGATTGATTCCAAAGACCAGTGAACAGTGAAGTAGTGAACAGATTTTAGTTTTTAAATTGCTCAGAATTCAGCTATCTAGGTAACCATTTTGTTTGCTAAACAATCCTTGTTTTCATGTTTCTCACTGATAAGTGACTTTTGTTTCATTTTTTTTCTATTCTTTCTGCTTTTGCATATAGAAGGAAAAGGGTGTAGTCATGTCTTGTCTAAGTTGTGGACTGGTGCCACTGCATTTTTATTTACTCTGTTAACAGTACACAGACATGTTGAAGTTACCCGAATTTCATAGGTAAATGTGGATGCTGACAGTATTTGTTGTAGACCTGTGGTGACTGTTGAGGTTAGTTAAACTGGATTTCAAGACTACGGTGCTTGTTGGTTCACAACAGGTCCATCCTCTTGTCCCCCTTGTTTATAGCTTTCTGACAGACAAAAGCTTCTGCTTGCATACCTGAACTTACGATTACCTTTAGGCTTTAGAATCCAGGCTATTGTATAATTGTTGGAATTTGGTTTGATTGCCATTTTCAAAATAATATTTGCTTCACTTGCTCATCCTTGTCAATGTTATGACACCTTTGCGCGCTTGTTCTTATAGAAGATTGCCACTCCCTAGGTAAATTCATTAGCATATCCAGAGAATTACGCAAGATAGACTATCGTTACTTTTCTGGGTGCAGATTGAAACATAATTGCAACCATTAGGGAAAAGGATCCCAAATGGTGGCAGTATCCAGACCTGTGTTCCTTTCAGGCATTCCAGAAGTGTGTGATTCTTGAATGATCCTCCCAATCGGCTTCATCTTTTGCTAGATTTTCTTTTCTGATCAATCTTTTGCTAGATGAATGGTAATAGTATGGAAAACGGAAGTCTCCATCTCTTGTTACAGTTAATGAAAGTCCTCTACCTTACACTTCATCTGCAGTTTTCCTTGCAGCACTTTTAGATCTTAGACTTTAGTACATATTCTCAACCAGTCGCACTATCAATCTGGTCGAACCAACTTGCTCCATTCTTCACTAAAAGTATCATATTCTGTATTTTCATTCCACTATTTTCCATATTGAGACATTTCACCTAGTGTCATATTCTTCGGGATGTTTCAATAAAAATTTCCAATTTTCTAATTTTCGCATGACAATGGATGAACCATTTTCATGCACTAATTTCTCTTTTCAATCAATCTCCTCCACGCAGAAGTATAACAAAAGCAATATGAAAAGTTTCCTTGTTTCAACAAGCTCGTTTCATTTGAGCAAAATCTTATATAAAATGGCAGAAGATGAAACACAGAAATGTTATTCCAAGAAACTGAATTACATGTCCAAGTAATTCTATCATGAAGGGCCTTAGCCAAATGAAATCAACTTTGCTGAAGGAATTTTGTCAAACCTATTCAACCATCATATGCTAGCCAAATGAAGTCAAAACATTTTGGAAGAAAAGACATCAAACCTAATGAGACAGAGACGAACAAAATAACCATCTGTTCCCGCATGAGATGTGAAAAAATAATAACTAAACTAAAACGTAAACAAAATTTGGGGTGCCCAGCCAATATACAGCTTTACTTGTTTCCATCACTAGCTTCCATCTAGCATGCATTCAAAGCAGGGTACAAAATCAATGTCAGATGAACAAGCAAAACCTTCTAGTTAGATTTCCTTGACGGAGTTGGGGAAGTCACTCTGCAAGTTGACTACTAGTAGATTCTATTAAGAAAACTAATTCCAATACTCCATAGCTAGTAAATGCAACTGTTTCTGTTCAGCCATCAATGGAAGCCCTGATATAATGATTCATCGATTAGAGAAGGCAACTGTTTCCGGAATCAACAGCCATGACCAGACACATTGGCCGGTAATCTTTTAGCTGCAAGAAAAAAGAACCAATGAAGAACATCCATTTGTCACAAGAACCACCAGAAATACAATGTAGGACCAAAGGAGAAAAAGGTTAGAATGGGGGGATAGAAGTCATGGTAACTCCCATGCATACATCAATATCGAGAAAATGTGAAACCTATGCTCCATTTTTATAGCAATATATGGTCAGTCATCATTTCTTCTTGAACTGTACATTCAGCTTAACGACTGGTCCTTTTGAGATGAATATGGTCAGTCAAACAGTAGGGATGATCGTGGGTCTAGGACCCGACTCAAATCCATAGGATCTAGATTCGTTGGCTTGGGCATGAGTCCAAAAAATTTAGACCTATCGGGTTCAGGTTCGGATCTAGACTTTAAAATACGGGGTTGGGTCTAAAATATTAAGACCCAGACCTAGACCCACAGATCCCTATAACCCTAACTATATACTCCCTCCGTTCCAGCGGATTCTGTAGAAAGAGAAAGTGGATGTATTAATTTTGGACATGTGAAAAGACTAAAATACCCCTGCCTTCAAGCTCTATTTTCTTCCTCCAGATCTCTGCCTCCTCGAATAGGGTTCCATCTCCTGCCTCTTGCCGCCACATCGCTTCTCGTCTCTCCAACCCCTACCTCCGCTTCTTCCTTATTTATCCTGTCGAGAGATCGTTACTGTATCTCCTTGTGTATGTGGACGACATTATTCTTACAGGGAACGAATTGACTCTTCTTCATCAGTTCATTTCTCGGAGGCATAGAGAGTTTGTGATCAAGGATCTTGGTGCTCTTCATTACTTTCTTGGTCTTGAAGTTTCTCCTACCTCCCCAGGGCTACTGGTTGGCCAAGCAAAGTATGCTCGGGATATTCTGAATCGGACTGGTATGACTGGTGCTGCACCAGTTGCTGCACCAGTTTCTACACCATTTATTGCCGGTTCTCAGCTGCACAGTTCCACTAGTTAGCCGTTCTGGGATCGATCCTACCCTTTATCGCTCTCTTGTTGGGGCGCTTCAGTATCTCACCATCACTCATTCAGATTTGGCTTTCTCGATCAAAACAGTGAGTTAGTACCTTCAGGAACCTAGAGTTGATCATTTTGCTGCAGTTACACGGATTTTGCATTATGTTCATGGCACTCTTCATTTTGGTCTATTTTTTCGTTCTGCCAGCACTCCAGACGTGTTAGGATATTTTGATGCTGACTAGGCCCACTGTCTGGAGACTCTTCGGTCCACTTATGCTTATGCGGTTTATCTGGGTGGGAATCTGGTTTCTTGGAGTGCCAAGAAACAACCTACTGTTTCTCACTCTACTACCGAGTCTGAGTATTGTGCTCTTACCAACACTGCTTCGGAGGTTGTTTGGCTCACTCATTTACTTCGTGATCTTTGGGTACCGCTTTCTGGTTTACCTTTGCTGTTATGTGACAAGAGCAGTGCTATCTTCTTGGCTCAGAATCCGATGGCGCACAAGCGGGCAAAGCATATAGACACTGATTACCATTTTGTTCGTGAGCTAGTGACATCTAACAAACTGCGCGTTGCTCATGTTCTGACTTCTCTACAGATTACAGACATTTTCACCAAGGGGCTCTCTCGCCCATTGTTTGAGTTTTTCAGATCCAAGCTGTGCGTCGGCGAACATTCGATGCTTCGCTTGGGGGGGTGTCAGAATAAAGCAAGTAGAAGATTAGATAATGTTTTATTCCATGTTGACTAGGCCTAGAGTTATATTTAGACTAGTCTTCTTTGTGCTCTATATATACCCTTCATCATTAATCAGAATCATTATGGGAAATTACTTTATCAATGGTGCCCTGATATTAATCAATGATACATCTCATCAATAATAAGTATTACAAAATATATGGTTACAAAAAACCAAAGTCTAACTTCAATATGATTCCAAGTCTATAAAGAAACTAACATCTATAACTAATTCCATAAGGAAACTAATTTTATAAGGTAACTACCATATATAACTTTTCCTGCAAGGAAGGGGTTTCTATTTCCTTAACACCCTGCCTCAAGTTGGAGCACGATGACAAGAATGCCTAACTTGCAAACAAAATTATGAAAATTTCTTATAAAATATTTTAAAAAAAATCTTAGTAGGGGTAGAAGTAGCAGCAACAACAGTAACAGTAGCAACTGGTACATCATTATTCAAATTCAATAATAGTATTTGTTGGAGACCAATTAAGGTAATTTTCTTGACCCTTCTGGATGGTGGGTGCATGGGAGGTCATCGCTGTACCTCTCAAAGTTATTATTTATAAGCCCTAAATGCTTACTATCTACAACTAAGTAGATAGCGGCAAGTCGGGGTCGTCCACGAAGAAGGGGGATTTTCTCAAGCATTTAGACACAAAAGGTTGCTATTAGGCTAGAAGTAGATATATATATATATATATATATATATACATATACACATAAAAGCATGTAAATGGGGGGTGGGGTGGGTGGGGTTTGGTTGTTTGGTGGTCCTAAGCTATGAAAGTTAAAAGACAAGATAACTAGCAAAGTCAAGTAACTATGCTAATCATTAAACAAACTAAGAAAAAGAGTTTTAAAACTACAAAAACAAAGCCTTGGGGGCAATTGATATCCACTTCCAAACCTAATGTAGATCATTGAATCATTCACTCATCCTATCACATTTGTTACCTACCACATTAACATACTTATCTATCAAGAATCACCACACATTATGCACAAGAAGTTATAAGTTCACGTTCTTAGATTTTCATGAAAAGGAGCTAAGGAATTCATCACTTTCCTAACTTCCTAACACTTAAATCACGCAAACACTTCCTATTCTCAAACAACATATGGCATAAATTAAGTAACACATAGCATTAAGAATACATGAATGCTAAATAACAAAGGCTTCAAGAATGAGTGAAACAATCTATTCACTACTTCGACTACTTGTTGTGAAGATAATTCTTACATCCTTCTTAGATAATAGTTTGCAAGAGTGAATTCGACATCTTTTGTCAAACCTCAACAATGACTCCCTTAGCCGAAACACGACTAAAAGTATCCCATTGATGGCATTTAGCAAGAAGAACCAACAAGCTTGGCAACACTTATAAATACTACACCGTGTCTAAGCATTTAACCAATTCATGCATTTACACAAGATTAGTCAAGAACAATCGACATTCATAGACTTCTCTCATTTGTTACCTAAAATAAACATGACAACGAGTTCGACATCATCACATTCATCTAGCAATTATCAGCACACCAACATTATTTAAGAAGCTCTAACTCATACTCTTGGATTCCACATTAAAAGAGTGGAGAATTAGCTACTCTCTCTCAACCCTAACAAGTAATCATACAAGCAATTCATATACTCAAGCTTCCAACAACATCAATGACATTAACAATTCACATTCAAAGCTCAATAAATGCACAATAACAAAAGCACTAAATAGATAGATATGTTTCTTACTACATAGAAATGAAAGATTCAATCCATTGCTCTCAAGATAAAACTAAGCTAGATAATTAAAAGACATGATTGACCTACAAAAACTAAGAAAAGAAAGAAAGAAAAACTAGGGTTTGACAGAAAAACGCAGGAGGAAGAGGCTGGATTCGTGTTGTTGAAGAGAAGAGGATAAGATGAGTATTTATAGTACAAAAATAAAGAAGAATTTTTGGCCATTCGTCTGTCGCAAGTCACGATGGGCTCGCTATGACCTCGCGACAGACTCTAATTCCAGCACCATTTCTTCTTTCTCCTTTTTGTTTCATATCCTCCTCTTCTCTTCACGTTTTCAATTCTTCAAATCTTAAAAAGCTCAAATACAAGTCTTCAAATCTTCAAAGGTATTCTTCAAAGTCTTCAAACAAATTGCCTTGTCACACAAAATCCTCTAGAAAAGTAATAAAAGCATAAATGTCGCTTTTTAACTCTCCTTAGAGAATTTCAAGGCAAAATGTCACATTTAGAGCACAAAAGTGTACAAAAGTGAATTCTACAAGTCCTAATATAACCGTATTAAATGGGCACATCAGTGCGATAACCAAACCAGGTCCGTCAGAAGAGCCAATGAAGTAGGGACCAGTCTACAAATGACCAACAGGTACAGGTATCTTAGGGCCAGATTGCAATCGCAACTATTTCAGTAAAGTTTCAATTACCTCATAGCCATTCATGTTCTGAAATGTAGTAGCCTCTAAACCAGCATCGGTATGAGCATGTTCTTTGGGATTCCTTCCGGAGGCAGACATAGTGCAAAATTAGGTACGGATCAGCAGCAAGTGCAAAAACCGACGGTGGATCGGATCGGCGGTGACACGTGATGGGAATGCGGTGACACGTGAACTTCAGGATCAATGCGTGTGGCTTAATGCACAGACCGATTAGATCATGAGAGGCGGCACACAGATTACCACGACCAGACAGTGGCGGTGGCGATCGGTGAGCGGTGGAATGAAGCAGATCGTGGTGGCTGTGCGGCGGTGTGTGGATCGGCGCGCGGTTTGACAGCGATATTGGTGGCTCAAAAAAGGTTGCGGAATATTGGAGTCAGTTCAAAAATGAGAGCATGGATTTGACTGGAACAACTCTATTCCATTTCATTTAAATTATAAAAAATTAAGAATACGTCTCTTGAAAGACGGTCTTTCCAGAAGTCATGAAAAGACCAAGGTTTAAACTGCAAATAGAAGAAATGAAGATAAAATTCTCGGGTTGTACGAACCGGGTTATAAACTTTATAACTACTATACGTTGCATAATAATTTTTTAATATTATAACTAAAACCTTTTACCTTTTATTATTCTAATTAAACCATGTCTTTCCATAAGCCTATGGAAAGACAGTCTTTCCCAAAACTTTGCCTAAAATTAATTAAAATAGTTAACATCAAATAAAAAAATTAAAACATCATATTAAAATGGCAAGGTTTTGGAAAAAAATCGTCTTTATAGGCATATGGACAGACGGGTTGAAATAAAATTATAGAAAGGTAAAAGGTTTAAGTTGCAATATTAAAAATTTATTCTGCAACGTGCAGTAGACCAACAGTTATAAGTTTATGACCCGATCAATCCAAACCAAAAATTTTATCTTTATTTCTAACTTTCCGTTCAAACCTTGATATTTCCTAACTTATGGAAAGATTGTCTTTCAAGAGACGGACTCTATTAAAATAGTTAAATATCAATTAAAAATTGAATATCAAATTATACTCAATTAAAACATCAAATAAAAATAATTAAACATCAATTAAAAATAATAAGAATACACAAAAGACTAAAATAGTAGTAGAAGACCAAATCAAAATACTAAAAATAAACTAAACAAAATAGTAAAGGGATGGTCTCTTGTGAGACAGTCTAAACTTTAGGCAGGAGACTTTCTACAATTCTAACAATATTCTAACAATATTCTAACTCCAGGGACCCATCTCTAATAGTTTTACATGTGCCTATCTCTAATTATTTTACAAAGACCTATTTCTAATAACTTTCCAAGGGCCTTTTCATCCAATTTTTTCCCATCATTTTCTGGCACCTGCAATCAGTAAAAAAAAATTTTAAAATGAAAATATTCAATAAAAAAAACTGCAGCATAAAACTGCAGAAACATCAGCAAAAAATAGCATAACCTCATAAAAAAATCATAAAACATCAACTAAAACCTGTAGCAGAAAATATATGAAAAATCAAATAAAACAACAAAAAATATATAAAATTTAAATAAAAATCAACAAAAAATTGAAAAAAAACCATCGACTACGACTAATAAAAAATCAACTGGAAATCGTAAAATTATCAATAAAATAAATTGTCATTTTTTAAATAAAAAATACAAAAAATCAACCATATCATCAGAAAAGCTACAAACATCAACTCCTAATAAAGCAACGATTGAAGCATTTACAAGCGATGATTATAGCACTTACAAGTTGTATTTTAAGCACCAATTTGTTTTCATAATACACAAATTGTGGTAGCTTAGGTTGGGGTGCCTTGTTTCCCCCTTTTTATTTTTAAGAGAAACAGCTAGGGCATTGCCTCCCTTTGTTTCCTACTTAATCTTTACCCTCGTTTTCCTGCTTTATGCCTTAGTTGTTTTTGTAGCCTGCCTATGTGCCGATGTTGCCTCATAGTTGGCTCATCGAGGCATGTGCAAGGAAAAATTGCTTTGCTTGCTTTGCCTGGGCTTTTTTGGGCATGCTTCCCTATTTGGGAAAGTTGCATTCGCCTTCCTGCTTCTGGGCGCGACTCTCTGCCTTAAAAGGTCAGGTGTGCCTGTGTCTTTTTGGGAGTAACTCCCAGCCTGAAAAGGTGTGCAAATGCCTTTTTTGGGCACAACTCCCTGCCTGAAAATGTTAGGTGTGTATATGCCTTTTTGGGCGCAACTCCATGCCTGAAAAGGTTAGGTGTGCATGTGCCTTTTTAGGCACAACTCCCTGCTTCAAAAGGTCAGGTGTGCATATAACTTTTTGGGCGCAACTCTCTACTTGAAAAGGTCAAGTGTGAATGTGCCTTTTTGGGCGCAACTCCCTGCCTGAAAAGGTCAGGTGTGTATGTGCCTTTTTGGGTACAACTCCCTGCATAAAAAGGTCAGGTGTGCATATGCCTTTTTGTTCCTTCGGCACAATTCCTTACCTAAAAAAGGTCAGGTTCAATTTGCCTTGGTTTTTGATTGCTGGAAGCATGGAAATCATATGCCTGGTTCTTTCAAAATTACATCCAATTGGGACGTTCCATGAATTTCCTCGAGATCATGCCCCTTATGGGTTACAAAAGATTTGAACTCTTTAGGAATTCCGTCTCTCCCACGCAAAATAAAAGTTACACTACCAGCATGTTCAACTTACATATTACATACAACATAAAAACACGGCCTTCTCAGGCATAATACTTTCTCAGATTGGATATGTGCCATGTACGGGGAGTTGGGTTACCTGCCATAGTTTCCAGCTTGAAGGCTTTTTTTCCCAGCACCTCCGACACCGTGTACGGGCCTTCCCACACATTATCCAGCTTTTTCAGTCCCTAAGCTCTACTCCCATCGTTCTTGCTCAAGACTAAATCTTCTTTTTTAAGCACATTGTGCCTAACTCAGCTATTGTAGCGCTGCTCCATCCAAGACCTGTATGCTGCTTCTTTCAAGGTAACTTTTTCCCGTAGCTCTAGTGTTTCCAGATTTTCCATGACTGCCTGGTTGTTCTCCACCTCGGCTAAGGGCTCGACCACACTCCTACTGGGCGCTTCCACTTCAGGCGGGATGATTGCCTCACTTTCGAAACATAGCTTGTACGGGGATTCTCTAGTAGCGGTCCTGGGGTGGTCCTGTAGGCCCATAGGACGGAGGTCAGCTCTTCTTCCCATTTGGTTTTTTCTAACCTCCAATCTTCTTTTTAGTCCCTGAACGATTGCTCTGATGGTCACCTCTGTTTGGCCATTGGCTTAGGGATGTGTCACTGATGTGAAATGTTGCCTTATTCTCAAGCTAGCACACTATGATCTGAAGGCCCCATTCGCAAACTGTTTTTCGTTGTCACTGACTATGGTTTGGGGGATCCTGAACCTACATACTATACTTCTCCATACAAAGTTCATGACCTTCTTCCCTGTGATGGATGCCACAACTTCTGCTTCCACCCATTTGGTAAAATAGTCCACCGCAACTATGAGAAACTTCTTCCTCCTTGCAGCTTTGGGGAATGGACCAACAATTTCCATCCCCTATTTAGCAAATGACCATGGTGATTTAATGCTCGACATATGCTCTGCTGGTAGTTATTGGACCTTGGCATGCTCCTAGCACCTATGACATTCCCTGACCATTTTTTCTGCATATGCTGCCATCGTTGGCCAGTAGAATACAGCCCCAGCAGCACGGAGGGATAGCGTCCGGGGCCTTGATGGCTGCCACAACTCCTTTCGTGCATTTCTCTCATAATTATATCAGCCATGTACAGACCCATGCACCTGAGCCAGGGTTCCAAATATCCGCGCTTATACAGGATGTCGTTCCCTAAGCGCATTCCTCTTGATTAACCTAGCTTCATTTTCATCCTCTGGGAGGACCATTATTTCCAGATAACCCCTGATTGGGGTGGTCCAGTGTGGTTCCGTATCTACTATTGTTCCAACCAATTTAGGGCTAGCCTCCGTTGACCTCCTCTCCAGCTCTTCCACAAGTACTGATTTTGTCAAGTGTGCGTGTGCTGAGGAGGCCAACTTGCTCAGGGCGTCTGCCCTTGTGTTCTACGATCTTGGCACTCGGGTGATGTTTAAATCCTTAAAATTGGCTGCCAGAATTTTGGCCTTGTCCCTGTACTTCATCATGGTTGGCTCTTTAGCCGCATACTGCCTGTTGTACTAATTGGCCATTAACATTGAGCCCCCAAAACCTTGTAGCTTCATGGCGCCTAGCTTCTTTGCTATCTCCATTCTTGCTATCAGGGATTTGTATTCTTCTTTGTTGTTAGAAGCTGGGAATTTGAAATGGAGGGCATAGGACATTTCTGCCTCCTTAGGGTCAGAGATTACAAGTCCCACGCCTGTACCTTCTACCCTTGAAGCTCCGTCTACATGCAGGCTCCATATAGCTGGCCCTGATAGGTTCCCATCTTTGGTACCCTTAGCGGGTTCTTCCTTGATGGTCTCAGTTCCCATTGGTATTTCTGCCAGGAAATCTACTATCATATGTCCCTTGATTGCTCTTCGAGAGGCATACTCAAAGTCTTGTTTGTCTAGCTTCATTGCACACTTGACCAATCTCCTTGATGCCTCTGGCTATGTCAGGATTGACCTTAGAGGGTGGTTTGTCAGGACCACAATTGGGTGAGCTTGGAAGTACCGTCTCAGCCTTCTGGCTGCATTTACAGGTGCTATTGTCAGCTTCTCTTGATTGGCGTACCTACACTCTGGGCCTTGCAATGCTCCGCTCATATAGTACACAAGTCGCTGCACATTTTTCACCCCCCTTACCGGGGCCGCACTAATGGCTTCTTCCCCTGCTGCCAGATACAAGTATATGGTTTCTCCTTCCTGGGGGCTGGTTAGTGTTGGGAGATTTTTTAAGTGTTCCTTCAATTCTTCAAATGCTTGCTCTTCCGCTTGTCCCCATTAGACCTTTCCCCTGCTGTCTATGCTTCACTTTCATGTTTTGAAAAAGGGAAGTGCCCTTTCTGCGGCTTTTGACAGGAAACGGTTCATGGCCGCTAACTTTCCATTCAGGCTCTGGACTTCCTTCGCTGTGGTTGGAGCCTTCATTTCCTGGTTTGCCATGACCTTCTTTGGGTTTTCTCTTAAATGCTTATTTGACACCATGTGCCCCAAAAACTTCTCTGTCCCTACTCCAAACACACATTTTTCTAAGTTTAGTTTCAATCCGTCCTCTTCCAGGCACGCCAGAGTTTCCTTGACATCAACGAAAAAACCTTCAAAAAAGGTGCTTTTGATGTTCATGTCATTCACGTATACCTCCAGGTTTCATCTTATCCGTTCTTTGAAAATCTTTTCCACCACCTGCTGATAGGTGGCACCTGCATTTCTCAAGCCAAAATGCATCATCCGGTAGCCGAATCCTCCCTTCTCCATTATGAATGCTGTCTTTTTTACATCTAAATTTGCCATGGGGATTCGATGATAGCCTTTGTAAGCATCCAAGAAACATTTTATCAGGTAGTTTGTGTGAGCATTTACCTTTTGGTCTATTGCAGGCAAGGGGTAGCAATCCTTGGGGTAAGCCTTGTTCCGATCCATGTAATCTACGCACATCCTTCAGCTCACATCCCCCTTCTTAACAAGGACCGGGTTAGCTAGAAAAGTTGGGTACGTGAACCTTTCCTTACACAGTGTCATTCTCTTTTGTTTGACGGGCTTGTGTGTGGGTTCCACCTTCAGATTGTGACATCCGAATTCCTCAGACACTCCTGTCATGTCTTCCGATTTCCAGGCAAAATAGGTCACATGGCCCCTCAATACTTTCATAAGGCGCGACTTAACCTCTGGGGGAAGAGACGTGTCCACTTGCACTTTCTGTCCTTCCCCTACTGCCTCTTCCTATGTCTTCGCTCCCAACTCCTTGGGGATGACTGAGCTGGACACCATTTTTACAGCTCGGGCCTCTTTGACCTGTCTTCCCGAGGGCAGATCTTGTGCTTCTCTCTTTCTCTTGTACAGGGCAATCCTGTAGCATTCCCTTGCTCTCTGCTGGTCTCCCTTGACTGCCTCTATGCCTCTTGTTGTTGGGAAATTCAACAACAAGTGCAGAGTCGACACTACTCCTTTCAGTAAGGCCATGGCTAACCTACCTAGTATTAGGTTGTATGGGGAGTTGGCCTTCACCACTATGAACTCCATGTCCACAGTTTTGAACCCGTTACCTTCTACGACCGTTACTGGCAGGGTGATCACTCTCTCTAGTCATATGTTCATGTCTGCATAGTCTACCAACGGGACATTTGTTGGTGTTAACTTCCTTCTCATATTCTCATCCAGCTTCTCAAAACAATGCTAGTATATTACCTTCGCTGAACTTTCTCCATCCACATACACCCTATGGATCCTGCACTCCATTACCTTTACCGTGATTATCACTTCGTCCCCTCCTGCTTGCTTGTCTGGGATTGGATCGTTTGGGCAAAAGGAAATCACCTCGTCCAGCCCTAGGTGTATTCATGCAACGCGCTTTCTCTGGGACTCTGTCCAGCCCCCTACGTTACCTCCAATTATGGCGTATATGTCTGTGACCATTAACTCGGAGTCATCCTCTCTGCCTCTCTTACCTATTTCTCTTGGCTCTTCTTTTTCTTCTACTCTGGCTATCTGTTTCCTTTTATCTGAGTCTCTTTTTCTATTTAGGGTCCTGTCGCATGCCTCCTGTGCCTCGTACCTTCTTGACTTCCCCTGGCCCTGATACGTTGCCTTGTTGTGAGCCCTTGCAATTTTGGCCAGGTAAGCAAGAGTCTCGTTCTTAACATTCTTCTCAATGGTCTACTTCAGGTGGGTACAATTATCTATGTCATGGCCATGGTCATCATGATAATCACATAATAGCGACTTGTTCCTTCTCAGGTGGCACCCTCATCTTCCTGGCGAGATCCAGGATTTCTTTTCCTGACACCAGTGAAAATATCTCCCTGGGCATCTTGATTAAGTGGGTGAACTTCTTGTAAAAAAATGACTTCCCCCGCTTCTTGAGCTCGGTCTTCTTTTTGAACTTCTCTCCCCACGTCTTTCCTTTTCGAGGACCTGGTCCTCCCAGGGCCTCTTTCATTCACTTGTCTGCAAGGTCAGCCCTGCTGAAATTGCCAACCCTCTGCATCAATTCTTCTATGTACCTGAGGGGGAGGGGGGTCGAGAGAGAAGTCCCTCAGGAGTAACTCATGCCTCAACCCGTGTATGAAGGTGTCTACCATGAACTGGTTGCTCTTCTCCTCCACCTTGTTCGCTTCATCATTGAATCTCTCCCAGTATTCCCACATCTCAGTTGGCTTTTGTTTAATAGCTAGGAGCTCAGACCTAGTTTTTGTGAACTTCTTCCTCTGCATGAAACGAGCAGAGAATTTCTTCTGCAGTTGCTGAAAGCTGTCTATAGTTTCATCCTCCAGGTTTTTTAATAGACTCTGGCTACCCTCGTAAGAGTGGTTGCAAACACTTTGCACCAAATGGCCGCAGGAATTGGAAACGTGGCCATGTAGGTAGAGAAACTGTGAATGTGGTCTTTTTGGGTCTGCGTCTCCCGTATACAGGCCTAGGTTAGGGGGTATCTTCAGCTTAGGGTCCACCATGTAGATCTAAATTCTCTTGGAGAACGATGAACCCCTTTCTCCTCTCTTCGACGACCTCTCCTTACTTTTGATCTTTCACTGCTCTTGCTTACTCCTTTCCCCCTCCTTTGACAGGGTGATAGGGCTCATGCCAGGTGTCCCCGGTAGAAGTTTGGTGAAGCTCTATGTTACCGGGAATCGTTTTTCTTCCTGACAATGCTTGACTATCCCTGCCTCTGGTGGGGGTGTGGCTGGCCTCTCCACCTCATTCCACATCCCGGGAGCTCACTTCCTTCTTCTCCTGCTCTTGGAAAAGCTTCGTGGGCTTTATGACATGTCTCCTTTTCTCCAAACCACCCCCTTTCCTGGCTCTCTCCTTCTCCTCTAACTCTTTCAACTTTCTCATCATCTCTTTTCGAGAGTCGACGATGGTTTGCAAGACATTAGAGTTGGATGCCAGTTCTTCCATCATTTGGAGCCTTTGTCGCTCCCCTGTTGGTGTTAGTGTGATCTCCACCTTATCTTCATACGTCACGTCCTCTATAATCATGTGGTTGAGTAGAGATACTACTGGTGGTTATCATTCCATAGTGTGTGAGCTGCATAGATGCCAAAAGCTAAGTGATCCCCACAAATAGCGCCAATGTTAATGCGAGATTTGGTGGTTCCTGTCGTCCCTGATCCCAGCTCCTAACCAACTCTAAAGCCTACAATAAAGAACCATGAGTCAGACAGGTCGGCTTCTTCTAGGCCTACTCTGACGATCAAGTTAGATCATGATTCCTATAAAAGCATTGGGAAGCATGTTCCGTAAGCTAGTTTTCAGAGAACCTACCTTCTTCCATGCTCTTTTCCTAGTTATATGGTGTGTTGGTAGCTGATGGGACAGGTCGCGTCCCATCTGTCCTTTGGTTGTTGCCTTTTCCAGCCCATTGAGCCAGACTGGGCTTTGACTTGGCATTGGGCCTTATTTGTCTTCCTGGGCCCGTGTCAGTCACGTCCTGGTCTTCAGGCCCATACATTATCATATGTCATCATAATAATGCTCAAACAAAACAAAGGTATAGTTGTGCGGCGAATTTCAAGGAATAAAACTACGACCTTGTCCATATCTAAAGCCACATAGTGGTTTTTTTAGTTATTTTACCATAGCCCTAATTACAAACCCAACTAAGAAAAGGAAAATGTTATTGCTCTAATTAATTTGGTCTTCATATTGGGCCTTCTATTCTCTAACTAAATATTCTTTACATGAATCCAATTGATCCCAAATTATTCGTAGCACGATTTGATGCTTCTAAGCTTCAATCCTGGAATAATGTCTCATATCCCTCCTTGCAAGGTAAAATAAGAACATTTTCAATTGGAACACACTACCTCATTAAAAACCTTAATGGGAAAACTTTGTGGGAAAAAACCTTGGTTTGGGTAAAAAGAATACAGTGTATCGCTCCCCATCTTTAGTACTAAATCTAATGATTTCCTGCACAAAAACACACATACGTGCACATCAAATGGCAAAAGAAGCTCATAAAAGTACATAAAGTTTGTGTATAAAGTACACCCAATCAAACATTCCCACACTTAAATCGTGCTTGCCCTCAAGCATGTAATACCACAAAATCATTAGCAAAACAAAACATCCTCACAAAATCAAGTCAAACAACATTCACTATGGAATCAACCATCTTACCACAAACTAAATACAATAATTTCAACACAAGCAATGTCTTTTCATATTTGTCAAAATCGAGCAAACAATCATTTAATTCCTCACGTGATGCGTTCACACACTCTCCTACTCTATTCTATAACACAGGCCACGATAAAAACACAAGTATATAGCATGCTATTAATAAGTGAAATACAATTAAACATTTTGGACAAGTCAGGATAGACTTCTCAAAAGGTTATAGCGTGGCTTTAGGACATAAAATCAAGGAGGGGTCTAAAGAAATCCTATGTTTTAAAAATATAACAAAATCATGTGCATGCAACTCATGAACTCCAAGAGTAAGAATCTTTCCGTCAAGCTACCCATCACAACCATCCACCAAAATCATCTACTAAATCATATCCATCCTTAAAAAAAAAAGAAAATCTCTTTCTTTTTATTCTTTTTTTTTCGGACATCATCCATCATCACTTCACTTTTTCTTTCTGAAACTGATACTCACTTGTTCTTTCTAGAACAAATAAACTAATTCAAGACCTCTCCCCTTCCGCCGAACGGGACCATCAAAATAAATAAACCACCTCTAGAATCACCATTCAATCTTCCAATAACCAATTAAAATAGTACTTCTTCGTAATCAAGCTCAAAACAATTATTAACCAAATTTTTCATAAACCCATACTTTCCTTCCATGCCTACCATAGCATAAGAATTAAAGTACAATGCATAACCCACCATCTTCATATATAGCATTGCATATAAATGGGTTGGATGAAATAAAAATGGCTCAAAAGGCTTTGGCTATATATATCTGGAGCTCAAATTCAAAGAAGGATCAAAGCTCAAATTGGCTCACTAGGGGTCATAATGAAGGTAGGAAATATTTACGAAGGCCAAAAGGGGTTAATCCTAGTGCCTCTTTCATCCTTGTACAAAATTTGAAATCCACATAACATGCTATAACTCGTACACTCAACAACGAAGGGGATGTGGAGAATGCTTCACTCTAGCTCAAAATCTCACTTTACTTGGTTAATATGAAAGTTTTCCCTTTTTCGTCATCCAAAGAATCATTTAAAGACATTAACTTATGCATACATTCTTGAATTCACCATCTTACCACAGACCCATGTTCCACAGTGAAATCAACTCAATTTAATCCATAAGAACACTTTATTCGCCAAACCAAAACCATTTTCCCTTAATTTTTAAAATATTTTGAAATTTTTCACAAATTTCATCATCAAGGAAAATTCAGAACAATCATCCACACAATTACTCTTCCCACACTTAAACTCTTGTTTTTCCCCAAATAAAAATAAAAGTGCAAAAAGAATAACATTTATCTATAAAAATCCCCAAACAAATCAAAACACACAAGCACACCTTAACATAATAAAGAAAATAAACTGGGTTTAGAAGGAACCGAGTATTTGAGAGCAGCAAAATTCTTCAATTTCAACAACGTTGGACAAACTGCACCCCTCCCATTTGGTCGAACGGGACACCCAATTCTGCTTTATGTCTCAATTTATGTAGCACCTGTAATCACAACTATCGAATATATATATATATATGTAAACAAATTTTTTTATTCTTAGGATTTTTTTATTTTTTAAAAAATAATTCAAACAAACAAAAAGTGCAATAAAGAAGAAAAAAACAAAAACATTGGGTTGCCTCCCAATAAGCCTCCATCTTAATGGCCACGAGCCTGACCATAATTCCTGCTCAGAGATATGTGGGGACTGCGAGGCAAATATCATCCACCCCTGTCTCCTGAAATGGACTCTACTTCGACCTTAACTTTCTATGATTATAACTCATCTTGGGTTGTATTAGAGTATATATGTATATATATATGAAATTTTTGGTAAATCTATCTTTTTATATGATTAGGTTTCCATAGCTTTGCTTATCCTCTAAGAAAGTCCTTGTATAAATACCTGTTGATATGATGAATGAAATTAGAAAAGTTCCTCAGAATTATTATACAGTTTTATATGGTATTAGCCTAACCGATCTTCTCTCTCTCATAAATTAAAAATTTTGCAAACCCTAGACCCCTACCTTTTACCACCACCGCCACCGACTTTATGGTCGCTCCCACCGAGAAAATCTCCACCACCAACGCGGATCCTCTTGATCTCGCCTCTTCCGATGGTACTCCATTCCTCAATTTATCTGCTCTCCAGTTTTTCCTTAATCACCATAATTATTCTATATGGCGCCAGTCCATCAAGCCGGTATTTCTTGATTTTTTTAAATGATTGCACAAAATTTGTCTGGATATACTTTATCACACAAAAATCCAAAGTTCTTCATCAATTTCAGCTTTTTCAGAAAATGGTTGAAACTCAGTTTGGCACTAAAATTAAACAATTTCAATCAGACTGGGGTGGGGGGTGGGGGGGGTGAATATTGTTCTGTATAATTTTATCTCCAAAGTCAGGGCATCTCTCACATAGTTTCTTGCCCTCATACACAATCTCAAAATGGTGCTGCTGAAAATTGTCATCGTACGATTGTTGAGAAGGGCTTTTCCTTATTGTCGCATGCATAACTTACCATTGCCTTCTGGGAAAAAAATGTTTTCACACCTCTGTCTATCTACATAATCGTACTTTATCCTCTACACTCAGTCATAAATCTCCATTTGAGTCGCTCTTTGATAAAATTCCTAACTATAAATTTCTTAAAACATTTGGTTGCTTCTGTTATCCCTTTCTTTACCCATATTGGTCAAATAAACTTGAGTACCTCATCTTCGTTGCGCGTCTATCCTGACGTCGCCATCCGCGTCCACCACAACGCTTCCAGCCGCAGCCGACTCATCTACTGCAACGTCCAGTCTGCCGGCGTCATTGGCTTCCAGCGCGACAGCATCTCCTACTCCCAGCCCGTTGGGAACGCTGATGTGCCTATTTTATACTGTTATATTAGGACTTTTAGGATTTACTTGTGTACACTTTTGTGCTCTAAATGTGACATTGCCTTGAAGTTCTCTAAGGAGGGTTAAAAATGACTTTTACACTTTTATTACTTTTCTAGAGAATTTTGTGTGACAGGGTAATTTTTTTGAAGACTTTGAAGAATACCTTTGAAGATTTGAAGATTTGAAGACTTGTATTTAAGCTTTTGATGATTTGAAGAATTGAAGAAGTGAAGAGAAGATGAGGATATGAAAGAAAAAGGAGAAAGAAGAAATGGTACTGGAAGTGGAGTCCATCACGACTCACGGCGGACGAATGGCTAGAAACTCTTCTTG
Organism: Rubia yunnanensis; assembly: GCA_037428765.1. Lineage (NCBI taxonomy): Eukaryota > Viridiplantae > Streptophyta > Magnoliopsida > Gentianales > Rubiaceae > Rubia > Rubia yunnanensis. The sequence continues at coordinate 48,383,483 of CM075068.1, read as the reverse complement.
CTTTTTGTACTATAAATACTCACCTTATCCCCTCCTCTAAAAAACATGAATTCCTTCTTCTTCCTACTATTTTTCTAGGTTCAAACCCTAGTTTTTCTTTCTTTCTTTTCTTAGTTTCTGTAGGTTAATCATGTCTTTTAATTGTCTAGCTTAGTTTTATCTTCGGAGCAATGGATTGAAGCTTCCATTTCTATGTAGTAAGAACCATATCTATCTATTTAGTGCTTTTTCTATTGTGCATTTATTGAGCTTGGAATGTGAATTGTTAATGTCATTGATGTTGTTGGAAACTTGAGTATATGAATTGCTTGTAGGATATACTTGTTAGGGTTAGGAGAAAGTAGCTAATTCTCCCTTGTTTTAATGTGGAATCCAAGAGTATGAGTTAGAGCTTCTTAAATGATGTTGAGGTGTTGATAATTGCTAGATGAATGTGATGATGTCAAACTCGTTGTCATGTTTGTTTTAGGTAGCAAATGAGAGAAGTCTATGAATGTCGATTGTTCTTGACTAATCTTGTGTAAATGCATGAATTGGTTAAATGCTTAGACACGATGTAGTGTTTATAAGTGTATCCAAGCTTGTTGGTTCTTCGTGCTCAATGCCATCAATGGGATACTTTTAGTCGTGTTTCGGCTAAGGGAGTCACTGGTGAGGTTTGACAAGAGATGTCGAATTCACTCTTGCAAACTACTATCTAAGAAGGATGGACGATTTATCTTCATAACAAGTAGTCGAAGTAGTGAATAGATTGTTTCACTCGTTCTTGAAACCTTTATTATTTAGCATTCATGTGTTCTTAATTCTATGTTTCACTTCATTTATGCCATGGGTTGTTTGAGAATAGGAAGTGTTTGTATGAATTAAGTGTTAGGGAGTTAGGAACGTAACGAATTCCTTAACTCCTTTGCATGAAAATCTAAGAACATGAACTTAGAACTTCTTGTGCATAATGTGTTGTGCCTCTTGCTAGATAAGTATGTTAATGTGGATTGTTCTCATATTTATCCTATAGATGCAATGAAAGGTTGAACCTTGAATGTGGTTTGTTCTAGGTTTTGCCTAATGAATGCTATGTTTGATTAAATGGCTACGACTTTGGTAGAAGGCTTGTTGTTGTCAAATCTATGGTCCTTCGTCCATAGGTAACAATTGGGATAGGATGAGTGAATGGTTCAATGATCTACATTTGGTTTGGAAGTGGATGTCAATTGCCCCCAAGGCTTTATTTTTGTAGTTTTAAAACCCCTTTTCTTAGTGTGTTTGATGATTAGCATAGTTACTTGACTTTTCTGGTTATCTTGTCTTCTAGCTTTCGTAACTTAGGACAACCAACCAACCAAACCCCCTATTTACATGCTTTTATATGTGTATATATATCTACTTCTAGCCTAATAGCAACCTTTTGTGTGTATACGCTTGAGAAAATTCCCTTCTTCGTGGATGACCCCAACTTGTCGCTATCTACTTAGTTGTGGATAGTAAGCATTTAGGGTTTATAAATATTAACTTTGAGATGTACAATGACGACCTCCCAAATGCCCATTGCCGATAGCACCTAGCTCGTCGGCCACTCCTCTATCCCGGGTTCTCCCGTTGCTGTTCCCGCTCCAAACTTTCCCATTTATTTCCATCCAGTTGATAACTCCCAACACTCTATGGTCATCACATAGTTTATTGGAAAATTATATGAAGCATTTTCACTTTGTGGCCTTGGGCCTTTACATTATTTTTTGGGGATTAAGTTTACTGATTCCATGTCCACCATTGTTCTTTCTCAGCAGAAGTATATTCGTGATTTATTAGAGCATAGAAAGATGTCAGATGCAAAGCTGATTGCCTCACCAGCTGAGCATGCATCGTTGCTCACCCAATCTGGGGACCCTCTGCGCAACTCTCACCTTTATTGCAGTATTGTTGGTGCTTTGCAGTATGCTATGATTACTCGTCCTGAGATTTCTTATGCAATTAATCGTGTCTGTTAGTTCATGCATAATTCGACTGAGCTTCATTGGTCTGCTGTTAAACGCATTCTGTATTATTTGAAGGGTTCTTTGGATTATGGTCTTACACTTCGTCCTTGTACATATTATTGTCTTATAGCATTTTCTGATGCAAGATGGGCTTCTAATTGTGATGACTGTCATTCTCAGCATGGATTGTCCATTTATTATGGTGGCAATCTTGTCAGTTGGTCATCCAAGAGGCAGCATGTGGTGGCTAAGTCTAGCTCTGAGGTCAAGTACATAGCCATTGCTTTTGTGTCTACTGAGCTGATTTGGATTCGGCAGTTGTCACTTGAGCTTCTGTCTCCTTTGTTTCCTCTGCCTATTCTTTTGTGTGACAATTTGAGTGCTACCTTTATGTCTGCTAATCTTGTTTTTCATCGGAGGTCCAAACATATCAAGATTGATTATCATTTTTTTGCGAGTAGGTTGAGGATAGTTCCTTGGTTGTTCGGCATGTTCATTCTCTTGATCAGATTGATGGCATCTTTACAAAGGCTGTTAGCACTGCACACTCTGGTACTTCAGGGTCCAAGCTCCATGTTACTCCACTATCATGAGCTTGTAGGGGGGGTATTAGAGTATATATATATGTATATATATGGTAAATCTGTCTTTGTATATGATTAGGGTTCCATAGCTTTTCTTATTCTTTAAGAAAGTTCTTGTATAAATACCTGGTTGATATGATGAATGAAATTAGAACAGTTTCTCAAAATTATTATACAGTTTTACAGATTGGAATGAATGTACTTCGTTCCCAACTCAAAATTTCTTCCTCCTCAAGTGTCGAAGGAGCCTTTTCTCTTCATACATGCCTAGATCCCTGTTAATGATCACTGAATGTGTTTTTCCATCGCCCAGATATGCATATTTCAGGTGTGAAGGAAGGGGGATCAAGTTCAAACTTTGAATTCTACAAAAGTGAGGGTAAAACAATTTTGGGGGTCTTTTGTTTGACTGAATGTGAGAGGTTAATTTTTTCTAAAATCATGTATTGTAGTTGCAGAGAAAAAATTTAACCTTCAACATCTTCATCAATGTCCTTCCTACCTTCATATAGAGGTTTTTCTAACTCAAACTGCATGGAATTCGTCTCAAGAGAATCTTGGACAATAGGATCAAAAGTATCTGTGAAATTCACATGTTCCATAATCGGAGAACATTTTATATCATCAAAACTATTGAAGGTAGAAGTCTCTCCATTAAATTCACAAGTTAGGGTCCCTGGATCAACATCAATTTTTGTCTTAGCAGTATTCATAAAGAGCCTCCTTAGCAAAATATTACTAGATTGTGAGCTACCCATATCAATGATAAATAAATCAGCTGGATATACAAATTTTATCAACTTTCACTAAAACATTCTCAAGAACACCAACAGGATTACAGAAAGATCTATCAGCTAGTTGAATAATAGTATTCGTGAAAGCTAACTCACCTAAATTGAACTGCTCATAAATTGAAAGAGGCATAACATTTATCGAAGCACCCAAATCAAGCATAGCTCTTTCAATTCTATTATCTCCTATGGTACAAGGGATAGTAAACATACCTGGATCCTTGCATTTTGGTGGAATATATTTTTGAATGACCGCAGACACATTCTCACCCACTGAAAACAATTCATCACTTTTCTTGCTGCTCTTCCTAGATAGGAAGTCTTTCAAGAATTTTGCAAACTTAGGCATTTTCTTTACTGCCTCGAAAAAGGGGACATCGATGTGCACTTTGCTTAATATGTGGAGGATATCATTTATATCCTTGTGTTTCTTGTTCAGTGCTAGCCTGCGAGAGAATGAGGGAGGTATGATAAAATCTGAATTAAAATTTGGTTCATGACTTATCTTTTTTAGGCCTTTTGTATCTAGAACCTTCCTCGCTTGGACCTGGAACTTTTTTTGGGGTCTCCCGTTCGTCCGAATGAGAGGGTACATATTCCCTGATTTGTTATCCTGGAACTTCAATATGGATATTTGATGCTAAATCTTCCAATGTATTACCGTCAATCGTAGTAATTTGGCTCACATTTGCATTTGGATTTAGTTGAACTTGAGACGACAATTTTCCTTGATTCCTCATTAGTTGATCGACGGTGCTAGTATACTGGGAAATTTGATGAGTATGTTGATCCAATGTCGTTTGCTTGCTCTGTTTTGAAGATTTTATATCTTGCATCATTCCTTGCATGGTACTCATCATCTCATCAAACATATCCTCAAGAGATTTTTTTTGCAAAGGAGGTTGTGCCTGATATGGTATGTTTTTGTGGTGGTTTTAAAACTTGTTGTTGATCATAGGTTCCCTGTACTTGACCACTCAATCTAAAATTGGGGTGATCCCTCATACCTGGGTTGTAGGTGTTTGAGTAAGGATTATAGCGACAGTGCTGATTTCTTGAATTATAGTTGGCCATATTTTCTTGGGCTATAGAGTCTTCAGAAACCATGGCGCACAAGTCATTGGGGTGCCCCAGATTACCACATATGCCACAAGGCATGTTTGTAACAATTCTCACAATCTTCTCCATTGCATGAGACCGAATCATTTTATCTATTCCATCTAATCTTTCCTTGAGTTCATCATCAGGATCCTCAATCCTAGCTGCAGATGCCTTAGTCTATAAGTACCTTGTCTAGAAAAAGTTTTGGTAGCTTCCACAAAATCTTTGATCAACCTACAACCCTCTAAAGGAGCATTGTTCAAAAATGAACCACCACTCGCAGAATTGAGATGCTATCGGTACTTTTCAAGCATGCCTTGAAAAATGCATTCCATAAGTTCTTTCTCCGACAAGCTATGATTAGGCCATCCATCCACCAACCTTTTAAATCTGTTCCAATAAGCACTAAGTGACTCGTCAAATTCTTGCACAATCCCAGTGATTTGTCTTTTTGTTGCAGTCGCCTTAGTGGCTGGAAAATATTGTTGCAGAAATTCCTTCTTCAAGAATTCCCACAAGTTTATGGAGTTTGGTTCCAAACTATAGAACCATGCATTTGCTCTCGCTGATAGAGTGAATTGAAATGCAGTGAGTCTAAAATGTTCTCCGATGACACTTGTAGGTTTCTTCTGGATCTTGCAAATCTTGATGAACTCATTAAGAAAATTAAGGGGATCATCACCCTTCTTTCCAATGAACTTTGGCAAGACATTCAACAGTGCCAATTTAATCTCAAAATTTGCAGCAACTTCCGGTAGCCCTATCGGTGATGGGGGATCATCAATATCCTGGTTGGACAACTCCCTCATTGTCCTTTCTCAAATCTAGCCATCTTTTTCCATCTCTGTAATTTTCATTTTGAAATCTTACCAAAATATGAATAAGTGGGATCTGCCAAACTGGAAAAATTTACCTTGCGTGTTTCCTTGGTTTTTTTCATTAACCTCCTTGGTGTCGTCTCAATTTATGGATCTTGCAACAATTAAGATTTAGATGACCTGGACATACACCAAGAAACAAAAATCAATAGAAATAAGAAAATTAATTAATAACTGCTCCCCGACAATGGCGCCAATTTGATCGATCGTTTTTCTACTAAATAGACTGCTAACTTATCAGATTTAAATTCAAGTATAAAGTAAGCAAGGTCGATCCCACAGAGAACAATGTAAACAAATTTTGATTTCTAAAGATTCAATTGTTGGTTAGCTACCACACCTTAATTTGATGAGAATATAATCTATTAACTAAGAAAATAATATCGATTAACTAAGAAAATAATTAAATTAAACTAAGAAAATAACTAAATTAAACTAAGAATGAAAATAGACACAAATATCTTCTTTTTTTTTTTAATTTAACCATCCTAAGATGGAGGGATTTATTGGCTCCCCTAACCAAGATATAAAGCCAGAAATGGCGCTTAAAGTCTGTTCACGGTACATATTACAAGAAGGATCCTTCAAAGCTGATTGGAAAAAACTAACAAAAGATGCTTCCATCATTTCTAAGAGAAGCTCTGATTCATCTATGTTGTATCATTTGTCTGCTTGACATGCTGCGAACCGGTCTGCGAATCGAGAACTCGAGACGCATATTAGTCAACAGTATGCCAAGCGCAAGTAATCAATTAATTGCCAATCCTCCAACTGCAGTATAATAAGACTTGAAGAATGGTACTTCGAAATTCTTTTTTCCATCTGAACCCATGTGTGGTAGCTGGTCCATCTCTGCATGCATTCCTGATACCTGAAAGTAAAAGAAAACACCCAGCAGAAACCGCAGTGTAGATAGGAGAGAGTAGAAATTCCTGATCTCCAATTCATTATCATATTGGTGTCATATAAATGATCCTACTCGAATAGCAGGAAAACCAATAGAATCTAGCAATATCAATCCCTTAAAGAAATTTGGAGTTGATCTAATGTCAATATCACCTTCCAGATTATTATTCCTTGCAAATTTGGCCAAAAAATCTGCTGCCATATTAGCTTGTCTCGGAATGTGATGGATTAAATGAGTGGAATGAAGATCATGCATTACATATTGAGGTAACTCTCCTGGGGCTTCTGTTGGGATTTAGAATACTATTCACTGCAATTAAGCAATCTGATTCTATGCTACATACTCCTAAGGCTAATTCTGAAATGATTTCAAATCCCATTTTGATGGCCAGCAATTCAGCAAGCAGGGGTGATGTACATTCCATTTTTCCTACTCTCAGTTTATCTACCTCCCCCCTCCAGTCCCTTATGACTACTGCAGCAAAGGCAAGACCACTACTACTCCATGTTGCATCTGTGTTAATTTTAAAGCCAGTAGTAGGTTTTTCCCAAAGTGCCACAGTAATTTCAGGTCTCAGTTTTTGTAAAATTGTTGGAATGATGTTTGCCTGAACCAAATGTTGATGCCTGTCCCTATTCCCTCTCAGTTTGTGGGCAGTGAAAATTGTGTAGATAGTTTGCTTGATTTCATGAATACAATTTTCAACTGTTAAAGGCCTATTTTCATAAATGTTTTTGTTCCTGCCAATCCAAAGAGTCCATATTGTAGTTACAATAGCAGCATTTATCAGTTTGGAGTAGATTTTTGAATCAGCCTTGTAAGTTAAATAGTACTCTACTCTACTCTTCAGATTTGAAAAACTTATTTGTGGCAGCTTTATTTGTGGCAGCTTTAGTAGAGAATGAATACTATTCCAAACAGAGAGGGAGCCAGAGCATGAGTTAAAGTAGTGATCTAAATTATCCTTATTGCACAAATAGAAAGGGCATCTAGAAGCAAAAGAAAAACCCATCCTACTGAGAACATTATCAAATGGGAGGATGCAGTTTAATGCTCTCCAAGTGAGTATAGACATTTTACCAGGATGTACGTAGACCAGACCTTATGAAAATGGGTGATTACAGGATTCCTTTGTTTGAGGATGGAGTATGCAGATCTGATAGTGAATTTTCCATCTACAGTTTGTGTCCATATTAGCTGATCCTCATGAGGATGTTCCAGCTTTACCTCCTGCAATGTTAGTAAAATATTGGTAGCCAAATAGGGCTCCAGCCTTGGTAAGAGATCAGATTTGTTATTAATGAAAGCACTAAGAGTAATATCTTCAAAAGGGATGTCCCTATCCTGAGGCCAGATGTAAAAGAGTGCTCCATTTCCCATCCAGTTTGAATTCCAAAAAGAACAATCACCTTTACCATAGATGATTTTACTTAAACTATTTGCCATAGGAGTTACATAACTTATTCTATTCCAGAGTTGTGATTTTTTGTAAGTAGTTGGTAGTGCCACATAACTCATTTCTCTGTAGCTTCCACCATAACTTACAGGAGAAAGCTCCCACTATAGCTTTCAAATCTCTTAAACCTAAACCATTTTCAGTGACAGGGTAACTCATTCGTTTCCATGATCTCCAACTTTTCCTGCTTTCCTGATCTGGTTTTCCCCATATTAGGTTTGATGCCATCTTTTCCATTATTTTAAGAACTATCCTAGGGGGATTAAGGACTGCAAATATATGTGTTGGTATGGAGAGAAAGCAATGGTTGATCAGGATGATTTTACCAGCTAAACTTAACCATTTGTTCTTCCAGTTGGTAATCATTTTTTCCATTCTCTCAATGACTGGCAAATAATGTACCTTTAGGTTCCTACCAGAGAATATGGGGACTCCCAAGTATTTAAAAGGTAAAGAGCCTTTCTGCATTTCTAAAATCCTTTTAATTACTTGAACTTGCTGCTGAGTAGTTTTATGTGAAACAAAAAATTCAGACTTTGCAAAATGAACCTTCTGACCAGAAGTGATCTCATATGCATTTAGAAAATGTTTGAAGTGTCTTAAGTTCCCTGGCTTAGTATTTAAGAAGACAGCCGTGTCATCTGCATACATAAGGTGAGTAAGTGGGGAACAAGTCCTGGGAAGATCAAAGTGCTGTAAGTAACCAATTGAGAATAATTTCTTTAAACCCCTTGAAAAAGCCTCAGATACAATATTATACAAGAAGGGTGATAGGGGGTCTCCTTGTTTAATTCCCCTAGAAGAGGAGAAAAAACCAGATATTACTCCGTTTATTAGAACTGAGAAATTGGCAGATGCAATATTAATCATGATAAGTCTAACAAATTTGCCATGGAATCCAAACTGGAGTAAAATGGAGTTTAGAAAGGCCCAAGATACTCTGTCAAAAGCTTTTTGCATATCCAATTTGATAATCAAATTTGATATCTTGGACTTTCTAGAGAGTAATCTTGTCATTTCATGCATGAGAATCACATTATCCGAAATTTCCCTTCCCTTAAAAAAAGCACTTTGCTCCGGGGAAATAAGTAGATGCATTAAAGGTTTAATCCTCATCATTAACAGTTTAGAGAAAAATTTATTTACAAAGTTGGATAGACTTATAGGCCTAAAATCTGCAAATGAGTTCGGAATGGCTTTTTTGGGAATTAAGGTGAGCCAAGTACTAGAGATTGCCTTAGGAATATCACCTATATTCAGAAAATCATTTGCTGCATCCAAAAGATCATGCTTAATCTCTTCCCAGAAAGTAAAGTAAAAATCTCCAGAGAATCCATCTGATCCTGGAAAGCTACTTCTATTTAGATAAAAAACTGCAGCTTTCAGTTCATTTAAATCAATGGGGGTAATCAGAATTTCATTCTGTTCATCAGTTATTAACCTAGGTATCTCCTGCAAGAAATGTTTTAGATATGTACCCTCATTCTGAGCTGTTTCAACATTTAGAAGATTCTGAAAAAATTTTACTCCCTCTTCTTTAATCAAAGTTGGATCAGATATCCATTTACCCTCACTGTCTTTAATTCTAGTTATTCTGGCTCTAATTCTCTTTTCTTTAATTGTGTGGTGGAAGAATTTTGTGTTTGCATCCCCTTGCTTAAACCAATTAACCCTATCTTTTTGTTGCAAATAAATATTGTGCTCCTTTTGAGATCTGAGTAGCAAAGCTTTAGATTTTAATAACTCCTGTAAAACCACTTCATCCTGAGATTGCTGATATTGTATTTATAATTCATTAACTCTTATCTCAGATTGTTCTAGATTGTTGTTTACATCACCGAATACATTTTTGTTCCAATCTTTAATTACTATCTTTAGCCTCTTTAGCTTGTGAACAAAATTTTTCATTCCTAACAGGGAGGATGGTAAGTTCCAGTTAGATACAACCACAGCATGAAATTCTTCTCTATTAGCCCACATTTGTTGGTATCTAAATGGCCTGGGAGCTATTTCTACGGCTGATTGAATTGATAAGAGAAGAGGGGAGTGATCAGATGTCGTTCTGTTTAAAACCTGTATGGAGCTGTTGGGAAAAAGCTCTAACCATTCTAAGTTACCTATTCCCCTATCTAGCCTTTGGAAAAGGAGATCCTTCCCTTTATCTTTATGTCTGTTATTACACCATGTGAAGGAATTACCAACAGTAGGCATTTCATGTAAATCCATCAGAGCTAGGAAATCATTAAATTGCTTCATGCTTTTCCTTGGAGTGGATTTTCTACCCTTATATTCATTAACAGACGTAACAGTATTAAAATCACCAATGAAGATTGAAGGATCTAATGTTGTAGTCTGTAATTCTAGCCACAATTTCTCTCTCAGTTGTCGATGTACACTTGCATAAATGAAATTCACATTCCAGAAAACAGAAGAGACATTATCTGTTACTCTAGCTTGTATGAACTGGTCAGATTCCCTCAATATTGTCAAAACGAAGTTCTGATTCCATAATAGCCAGATCTTAGCAGATTGAGCATGGAAAGCATTTTTAAAACCGAGTTCATGTTTCAGTTGATCTAAAAATTGGTTATCATGCCATGGTTCAATTAGACATAAAATGTCAATCTTGTGTAACCTGTTTAAAGATTTTAATCTATCTCGTGAAGTGCCATAACCCCTAACATTCCAAACCAGAATTTTTCCTACTTTGGTGTACTTTATCATTTCGAACTAGGGGGAGAAGCTTTTTGGGATGATCTTACTTTCCTTAAATTATTAAGTGAACTGTTTGTGTTTTTTCCTCTTTTTATAACCTCTTTCTTCATATTATCTGGGGGAGACATACTAACCTGTGTTTCAGCATTTTGCTTTGCAGCAGAAAAGTGTTCACCTGATTCGCTTAATTCATGAGTTCTTTCACTTTGCTCTTGTCTTTCAGGGATGCTCTGTACTGCCACCTCAACCTGGGCATTGTCTTCAGACTTACTCTGCTCTTCAGCTAGAGATTGGCTCTCATGAAAACTCTGGATTTGTTGTACAGTGGAAGGAGTCTCATTGTTATCCTTTTCTACATTCCCCTGAGATACAAGGACTTCATGTGTCTCCAAAGATTCGTGGAAAATGTCCACAACATCTTCCTCTTGTGATTCATTCTCTTTTTCCTGTAAATCTGTTAGAGTATGGAAGGCATTTGATATAGATACCATGTTCCTCTCCACTAAAACCTTATCCTGATTAGAGTGAGCAGGCAGGCCATCTGAGTGTAGAGTCTTTTTTCTCCAAAAGAGATTTGTGATAGGTTTGGAAATATCGTCCAGTGAATAAACAGGCTTATTTCTTTTCTTTTGTAGCTCCATATTTTCTCTCCTATAGTTGTTTCTACCCAGATTATTATCAGTTTCCTGAATTTGTATCTGAAATTCCTCATCCTTCTGGGAGACTGATAGATGGGATGAACCTTCCTGTCCCAAAAGTTCATTTGAAACTTTACCTAGTATGTTCATGGCCACAGCAGGATGTTTAACATCTTTTCCTGTACTAACTTGAGCCTTTGTCTCATTAGCTTTGATTAAATTTCTGTTCATTTTCCTTAGTTCAGGATGCAAGAAATTGTAGTTTATCTGACTGTGACCTATAATCTTACAGTGATTGCAATACAGAGGTAATTGATCATACTCGATATTATAGTCAGCAACTTTATTTCCTATTCCAACTACAATAGAATTTGGGAGCTGTGACAGCAGATCTACCTCAACACAAACTTTTATTGCAGAGGGCCTAGTTAATGCTTGGGTTGCTGCATCCATTTTCAGGAAATTACCTATCTGAATACTGATGCCTTTGATAGCAGAGATATTATAGAAATGTAAAGGTAATTGATGAATAGTTACCCAAGCTGGAACTATTGAAGATTCTGCAGTAGAAGAGAATTCTGGAGTTCATTTTTGTACCTTCATTGATGCTCCGTTTACCATCCATTGGCCTTTCATCCAGCACCGCTGATAATCCTCGCTTTCCTGAAATCGTATGAGGACATGTCTATAATCAATTGAACCCAATTGGAAATTACCCTTAAAACCTATAGACTTAAACGCAGAAACTAGTTTATCCATTGATGGTTTGCCCCGGTTGAACTTTCCAACCAAAGCGTTTTGATAATGAGAAGCAAGTTTTTCGCCTTCCTCCGGTGGCAAGATGTAAGCCAGTTTGCCCTTGAATTCGGTTATTGGGTGAAGATCAGGTGTATTAGGGAGGGTGGTTGAGAGTGTTGAAGGTTTGGTGTTCAGAGCTTGGAGGAAACTTTTGCCCGAGGATATGTTGAGATCCGGTGATAGATTTGGCGCCGGAGACGCCATCTCCGTCGACCAGTAACCGACAGCCAGTAACCGTCGATAGAGCCGTTAGGCTGAGAAGAAAGAGGTTTGCTGATAGAACCGTCGATTGTGTGTGTTTCGCACGTTAAATTCGCACACAGTGGGGCAAAGCGAACACGGAAATATAGCTAAAATGGCAATATAAAATAGACACAAATATCAATTTTTCGTTTTGAAATCTTACCAAAATCTGAATAAGTGGGGTCTTCCAAATTGGGAAAATTTTCCTTTCGTGTTTCCTTGGTTTGTTTCCGCAACCTCCTTGCTTTCTTCTCAATTTCTGGATCGTGCAAAAATTCAGATTTAGATGACCTAGACATACACCAAGAAACAAAAATGAATAGAAATAAGAAAATTAATTAACGACTGCTCCCCAACAATGGCGCTAATTTGATCCATCGTTTTTCTACCAAATAAACTGCTAACTTATCCGATTTAAATTCAAGTATAAAGTAAGTAAGCTCGATCCCACAGATAACAGTGTAAACAAATTCTTATTTCTAAAGATTCAATTGTTGATTAGCTACCACGCCTTAATTTGATGAGAATATAATCTATTAACTAAGAAAATAATATCGATTAACTAAGAAAACAATTAAATTAAACTAAGAAAATAATTAAATTAAACTAAGAAAATAACTAAATTAAACTAAGAATGTAAATAGACACAAATATCAATATAAGAATGAATTCTAGCAACAGGTAAATCCACATTTACTAATAATTTATATGATCACAAGCGCAATAATAAATCAATCCGCATGAACTAACCCGTTATAGACTGCCAAGAATCAGCTAAAAGACACAGTCCAATTTCTTCACACTTTATCGATAGCCAACAAGAATCAGCTATAACCGACTAATTCTCTAATTAAGATATAATCTAGCAAGAATCAGATATAAACTAGATTTAATATCTTAACAACATGAAGAACCAAAGAAACCCAATTAAGATAATTCATAATTAGATCATTTGTCACAAATTATCCACTCATTGTTCCCACTATCTGCTGTTAGTTTCGTCACTAATTAAATCTACCCACTAGACCAAGATAGATAACGGAATTTAATTGACACTATTCCAAATAGCTCAAGCTTGATCAGATCTCAAGAAATTCATAAATAAAATATACATAGAGAACAATTAGGAATCCATATAAATCATTATCAAGAACAATTAGACCTCCCATATAAATCATTGATGCTTCAATACCCTACGCCAAAAAAGAAATTTTGCTACTAAACATATTCATAATAATTAAATAATACATAAACATAATAAAACTAAAATAACGAAAACAAACTAAAACTGAAGAAACGAATTATAACCACATGCACATAATTATTATGATACGCACGATCATCAATATGAACCAGGTGCATATATCATCGTAATGATGCTCAAACAAAACAAAGGTATAGTTGTGCGGCGGCTTCCGAGAAATAAAGCTATGGCCTTGTTCAGATCTAAAGCCACGGAGTGGTTTTTATAGTTATTTTACAATAGCCCTAATTACAAATCAAACTAAGAAAAGGAAAATATTATTGGGCTAATTAATCTGGTCTTCATATTGGGTATTTTATTCTTTAATTCAACATTCTTTACATGAACTCAATTGAGTCTAAATTATTCGTAGCACGATCTAATTGCTTCTAAACTTCTATCCTGGAATAATGTCTCATATCCCTCACCGGAAGGTAAAATAAGAACATTTTCCATTGGAGCACACTACCTTGTTAAAAACCTTACTGGGAAAATCCCGTGGGAAAAATCATGGTTAAGGGAAAAAGAGTATAGTGTATCGCTCCTCATCTTCAGTACACAGTCTAATTATTTTCCGCATAAAAACGCACCTACGTGCACATCAAATGACAAAAGAAGCTTATAAAAGTACATAAAATATGTGTCGAAAATACACCCAATCATGGTCCTTTCAGGTAGATCACTTGTAGTTCACCTCTTGAGCGTCTTTACCTGCGAAGTCAATCTCGGAAGTGATTCCGAGAGAATAGCTCCAACGATCAAGTCAGTTTTATTATTAAAGAATCGGAATTTCTCAAGATAGTAATGCTTACCCTAACTCGTCCAGAACTTGTTGTATTTATAGGCTGACATAGTTGCAGTTCCTTGCTTTTAGGGATTAAGATCGTGGGTACACCACGATCACCATGTTCTTCGTTCATGGTCTTCGTGTTCGTTGCTCATTGCGTGTTTCTCGACCCACGTCTTCTGCCACGACTAGAAGCCTGGCATCTAGCTGACCTACGCCTTGGGCTGGAAGATGCTCGTCTCGTTATAAAATATTATTGGGCTGGGCCTGGCAGCCACCAACCTTTCGATTGCTGGGCTACCTATACACTAACTACCATGGTGGGCTTTAAAAGTATTTGTGGGCAAGCTAGAGTCTATGGGCAAGCTAGTTTTTGTTTAGCGTAGATATACTCTGAAGCTTCTACAAGTTTCGTAAGCTAAAGAATAGTGTTGATCGATAAACCTTTTACCATAACATTGCCAAAGTTCAGTTAGTTGTTGGGTTTCCTAGCAATTGTGGTGTGTGTAAGAACCGGTTTATGTTTATTTAGCATTCTCATCCCGACTATGCAAGACTTCCAAGGTGGAATTATGTTGTCCCTCTGGAAAAGCAACATGGTCGAGGGGGTAAGCTAACAGCCACCACTGAGGTTGTCATTTCCCACGCTGCCTACTCTATGAATGTAGGAAGGCAATGAGGACAACAAGATGGTTACTTAAAACCCAACGGGTGCCTAATTATCATGTTGTTATGCTTGCTTGTTATCTAAATTTACGTGTTCGTGTTATTAGAATCCGCCACCTTGTGCTTAGTGGCAATTTACTAATGCTTGGATTTAAATTATATATACAGGGATCACCGGTACTAATTTTACCTCTCTAGTCAATGAATAGGTGATATATGCATGTCAATGAATAGGTTAGGGAGAGTCTCGCTTGCCATGGGCGTCGATTGGCGAAGTTCACTGACTGGGAAGACCATTTGCTTGGAATAATTGAGGAACTACCCGGCTCCTTGGAAAAACGCAAATTGATAATCAGCCTGCTCCATGAGGAGATGTTTGTGAACAATATTCTTCGTGGTGAGCTCCAATTCTCGAGGACTGAGGGTCCTTCTTATCAGAGTATTCTCGCATGTTGATGAATTAGGTCGCCAAGACATTCTACTTCCACAAGTTTTTCGAAAGCGTCTACTGCTGCCCATGGTGTAGAGTGGTGTGAGGTCATGCTGAACGTTTGTAATAAGAATCACACCTTAAGGTAGTAAAATTGCCCAATGACGTATCTATAAAAAAAGACGCTCAAGAATGCTAAACATGAGGATGATAGCTTGTTTGTGCGTAAGGTTTAAGACGAAGGCCATCCTTACCCACTGATCCGGTACTTGGGAAGGCCCTACCCTCAATGAAGGAGGCTTTGTGCCTGCAAGGAAGATTATAATGTTGCTCTCTATGTTGAGAAGGAAGTAGGGGGGTGGGAGGTAGTGTATGGTACTTTAGTTGAGGCACCGAGTTCTAGCAATGTGGGCACCTTTGGAACCCTAGACAGCCTGTTGGCCCAAAGGTAGGGGCTAAAAAGCCACCCGCATGGAGTGTCGACGGAGTGAAGGCCTCAGTCAGTCAAGTTGCTTGAACTAACTAAGGGTAGTACAAGTGTATATTTTCTTTTTGTTCTCTTTTGAACAACCTATGGTTGCTAAAGACAATTATTTGCGGGTTATGTGTAATTATGTCGTTATTGTTTGTTAATTTCTATGTTATGACTATATTTCTTGTGTTTATGATTTTGTAACGATACACGCGTTGTGAACCTTGCGCATAACACTCTTTTTTTCCAACTTTAGCCACTAGTAGGCTGGGTGGCCACTCAAGGTTTTCCCCATGTTCGTGAGTATCCTTTCCTTGTTAGTCCATGCTTCATGTTTGGCCCAGTAGATGATATGTACTTCCATTGTGCTTTCATTTACAAACTAGTGAAAAAGTGTTTATAGGCTTTCGTAGATATCTTGGATGAGATTAGTGAAGTTGTTGATACATTACATAACATTGAACCTCATTGTCGCCTCATTTAGTGTTCGGCGCATGTGACAATTTTGATGTGCCTATTGCGGGGGATCCATCATATTACACGTCTGATTCTGATTGCCCTCTCACAATTCTACTGTCCGCAATATTAACAAGGCCATTTTAGCAAGCCTCATTGACTTGGAGGCTGTTGGTGCCTACTTCTATGGACTCTATATTCAACAAAATCCATTTGAGTGGGAAACTAAACTTGGATGTCGCCTTAGTAGTCTTCTTTTGAGGTTGAAGGGAATTGAGAGCAAATGGAAGAAAGTGTTTGACTAGTGCGAGGCTCGCATGAAAAGTTATAACACGTCATAATCATATGTAAACAACATTAAGAGTTAGTGATACTTTTGAGTTAAGAGAAAGGGTTGAAGCGGTTCCTAGTTGATAAACGTGTGAAGCTACGCAGAAAAAGATAAGCATGCAAATCGTATAGATGACTTGAACGCCCGGATTGGGGAGCTGAAGAAAGAATGTGGGCATCTGGATGCAATGTCAGCCTGTTGGAAGTATAAAATCACGTGGCTAGGAATAGTCACATATTAGAAATATATTACGGTGTCAAGTGTGAATGCAAAAAGCTCGGCGGCTATTGTCTCAAATCAGAGAAGCGATGCCAAGACCTGGAAGTTAGACTCAAGTCCCAACATGCTATAAAGTCCAGTACCTTTTTTTTTTTTTAATTTAAGACCATCCGAAGATGGGGGGAAATATATAGGCTCCCCTAACCTTTATAAGAGACCAAAATGGCACCTTGTTAGTGTGTTCAATACAAAAAGGATAGCCAGCGGGATGCTTACAAAAAGCTATTTGTACTTCTATACGAGTTAAAAAAAAAACTAATGCTAAGGCTAAGGGAGGAAAACTATTGTTCTGTGATATCACGAACGGGTCGGGGAATCGAACCTGTCGAAACCCACATTCGTCAATGATATTCAGAACAAGAAAAGAAAGATGAAAGCTAAGCTAACTAAGCTAGGCGAGATCAGATTCGACACGTAGCGCGCATAATTGTAGCAAGATTAGCTTGGCGTTACAGTAAGCAAACTGCAGCAGCACTTGAATGGAGCATCAGTTGGAGCAATCGGCATGGCAGCAAAACTGGAGCATTCATGTGGAGCACCTTGAATGGAGCATCATGTGGAGCAATCGGCATGGTAGCAAAACTGGAGCAGCAAGGGTGCTTGCGGTCTGTAACCTACAACAGCTTCATGCTGGTTGTCCCCTGAATCCCTGAAAGAAGAAAAATAGCCACAGCAGTATGTGTATAGATTTAAAATTAAAATCACAGCACTTGTTAACTATCTACATAATGTCTACAGAAATTTGTTACCCTCCAACTCGAATTGCTGGAAAACTGAAGCGGTCAAGTTTTAATAATCCTCTAAGGAATAGTGGGATAGAATCAAGCTCCATAACCCCATCAAGGTTATTTTGTTTAGCATATTTTGCCAGAAAATCAGTGGCCGAGTTAGCTTCACGTGGTATGTGCTGCAATGTGGTGGTGCCTAATGCTATATTAAGAGCATCACACATAGAAAAAACTCTCCATGGAGAAGACCGGGGATTTAAAATACTCCTTACAGCAGATAAGCAATCTGATTCAATGATAACATGTTCTAGATTGAGTTC
Source organism: Rubia yunnanensis (assembly GCA_037428765.1). Lineage (NCBI taxonomy): Eukaryota > Viridiplantae > Streptophyta > Magnoliopsida > Gentianales > Rubiaceae > Rubia > Rubia yunnanensis. The sequence goes on along the minus strand of CM075068.1, from coordinate 48,365,687 downwards.
AGAGATGACATCAAAGCCGCGTCGAATAGCAATGAGTTCTGCATGCAAGGGAGATGGAGAATGAAACGTATTGACAACCATTTTAACTACATTCCCATATCTATCCCTTACGATAACAGCCAAGGATGACAAACCTCCTGAAATCCAAGATGCATCAGTGTTGACTTTGTAGCCAACAATAGGTTTCTCCCATTGAACCTTAGACAAAGCAATTTTCTGTTTTTGAATAATGTGTGGAACAATGTTATCCCGTGTCCATATCCTGTTCTTTTCCTTATTACCTATTAGGCTATGTGCCAGGAAAATTTGATAAATAGTATTCTTTATTTCAGCAAAACAAGCCTCATGAGAGTATGGTTTGTTCTCAAAGAAGAATCTGTTCCTTTGAATCCATAGTGTCCATATTGTGACCACTAGAGCTGCAATGATAATGCTTTCATGAATTTTTGAATCAGCTCTGAATGATAAAAGAAAATGCACTCTACTTTTTAAATCTCTGAAATCAGGAACCGGTAACCTTAACATGGAAAAAACACTATTCCACACATCAGTTGAGAATTTGCAGGAATTGAAAAAATGATCCAGACTTTCTCCAGTATTCTTGCATATTGAACACTTTGAAACAACTGAGAAGCCAATTCTAGTTAGTACATTATCAAAAGGCAGTAAATTATTAAGCACCCTCCACAGTAAGATAGACATCTTTCTTGGGATGAAAGGGGACCATACCTTTTTAAAATATTGGATTTGAGAGCCCCTCTGTCTCAGGGCGTTGTGAGCCGAGCTGACTGAGAAATTTCCATCAACAGTGAGTATCCACACCAGCTTATCTTCATGGCTGTACTCCAGACTTGTCTCCTGCAAAATTGTAATAATGTTGGTAGCCAAATATGGCTCCAGGGTTGGAATAAGAGCAGATTTGTTAGATAGAAAATCACTAAGGGAGATGCACTCGAAGGGGATTTCAATTTCTTCCGGCCAGATATAACACAGTGCTCCTTCCCCACTCCAATTGGCACTCCAGAAGGAGCAATGGCCCCTACCAAAGAGAACTCTGGAGAAACTGTTTGCCAAAGGTGTGATCTTGGTGATTCTTGCCCATATGTGAGAATGTTTATATGAAACTGGCAGTGACCACAGTAGGTTAGCCCACTGAGCATTATTGATTTGTAACTTCCACCATAATTTACAAGAATAGGCATCTAAGGTATCACTTAATTGTCTAAAACCTAAACCATTTTCTTCCAAAGGATAGCACATTCTTTTCCAGGATCTCCACCTTCTTTTTTCAGTTAAATCAGAATGACCCCAGAAAAAATTTGAAGCCAGCTTTCCTATTTTTTTTAGAACTGATTTTGGGGGGTGTAAAACCCCAAATATGTGTGTTGGAATTGAAAACATCACAGAGTTTATCAAGATGATTTTACCTGCTGGGCTCAGCCACCTATTTTTCCAGTTATTTATCTTTTTCTCCATCCTTTCAATTACTGGTAAGTAGTACACACTCAGATTTCGACCAGTAAAAATTGGAACACCAAGATATTTGAAAGGAAAATATCCCTTTCTCATTCCTAATGTTCTTTTTGCTGTTAGAGAGCACTGAGGAGGAGCCTTATGTGATACATAAAAATCAGATTTTGAGAAGTTGACTTTTTGTCCCGAAGTCTCTTCATATGCAGAAAGAAACTTTTTGAAACGCTTTAAATTTTTTATGTCCGAACTCAAAAAAATTGCAGTGTCATCTGCATACATCAAGTGAGTGAGGGGTGTACAGCCTGTAGGAAGGCTGAAATGAGTTAAATAACCTGTGGAAAAAAGTTTTTTTAAACCCCTTGAGAAAGCCTCTGATAAGATGTTATATAAAAAGGGTGATAAAGGATCTCCTTGCTTGATCCCCCTGGAGGAGCTAAAATAACCTGCAGTGACCCCATTAATTATCACAGAGAAATTTGCTGTCATTATGTTGTGCATTATTAATCTAACAAATTTACCATGGAACCCAAAACAAAGAAGTAATGAATTTAGGAAGGACCAAGAAACTCTATCAAAAGCCTTTTGCATGTCAAGTTTCACTATTAGATTCGGGATCTTTGTTTTTCTTGACAGTAATCTAGTCATTTGCTGCATTAAAATGACATTGTCCGAGATATCCTTCCCTTTCATAAAAGCACTTTGTTCTGGAGATATCAAGAGTTGCATTAAAGGTTTAATTCTTTCCATTAGAAGTTTTGAGAAAACTTTGTTTACAAAGTTTGATAAACTTATTGGCCTAAAATCAGCAAATGTGTTCGGGATGGATTTCTTTGGGATCAGAGTAAGCCAAGTACTAGAAATGGCTTTTGGGATTATACCATTATTTAAGAAATGGTTTGCAGCTTCTAGTAAATCTGCTTTAATGGTTTCCCAGTAATGTGTAAAAAAACAACCAGAGAATCCATCCGGACCAGGAGCACTTGATTTGTTAAGGTCAAATACAGCACTGTGCAACTCCTGAAAAGTAAATGGAGATAGCAAAAGGATGTTCTGCTCTTCTGATATGACATTTGGAATTTCAGCCAGAAAATCTTTAAAATGTATTCCCTTCTGATTTGAGGCTTCCTCTGTTAATAAATCCTGAAAGAATCTAACACCCTCCTCTCTAATTAAATTAGGGTCAGTTATCCATATTCCATTACCATCTTTTATTTTACCTATTCTGGCCCTTGCCTTTTTTTCTCTAATTGTGTGATGAAAATACTTAGTGTTTGCATCTCCATGCTTAATCCAGTTTAACTTTGCCTTTTGTTTCAGAAAAATGTTATGTTCCTTTTGTGCTCTAAGTAAAAGGTTTTTAGCTTGCAACAGCTCCAAAAGCACTGATTCATCTTTTGTTTGTTGAAACTTTATTTCCAAATCATTGACTTTTAATTCAGTCTGATCCAAATTATTTTTAACATTGCCAAAGGTGTGTTTGTTCCATTCCTTTATAACTACCTTTAGCCTTTTTAGTTTGTGCACAAACCTTGACATTCCAGAGAATGGGGAGACAAGGTTCCAGTTTGTTTCCACTAATTCTTTGAATTCAACCCTATTTGTCCACATTTCCTGAAATCTAAAAGGTCTTGGAGCCATCTCTACTGCATTTTGGATAGACAACAATAGAGGAGAATGGTCAGAGGTCATCCTGTTAAGGACTTGTACAGTACTGTTAGGGAATTTGTCTAGCCACTCTAGATTACTAACTCCTCTATCTAATCTTTGGAATTGCAAGTCCTTACATTTGTCTCTAAATCTGTTATTGCTCCAGGTATAAGTATTACCAACAGTTGGGATATCATGCAAATCCATGTAATTTAGAAAGTCATTAAACTGATTCATACTTTTCCTAGGGGTTGACTTTCTACCCTTATATTCAGAAGTAGATGATACAGTATTAAAATCACCAATGTAGATAGAAGGATCAGATGTTACAACTTTTAGGTCAGACCATAAAAACTCCCTCATCTGCCTATGTACACTTGCATAGATAAAGAACATATTCCATGTATCAGCAGATGCAATATCTGTAACTTTAGTTTGAATGTACTGCTCAGATTCCTTTACAATATCTAATTTGAAAACATGGTTCCAAAGAATCCAGATTTTAGCCTGTTGAGCAGGAATAGCATTACTGTAGCCAAGGTTATGCATCAAAGTGATTATATTATGCTTATCATGCCATGGCTCAATTAAACAAAGCAAATCGATCTTATGTTTCAGTTTGAGTGCCTTTAACCTATCCATTGAAGAACCATAACCCCTTACATTCCACACTAAAATATTACCTATTTTTGTGTACTGAATCATTTAAAACTAGGGGGGGTTGCTTTTTGTGATGACCTTAATTTCCTTTGTTTTGAGAGAGTGGCAGTACTGATCTTTCCTCTTTTATCTTCATTTTTCCTAGCCAATTCTGTTAAGAGAGGACTCACCTTGGTGGGATTTACCTGTTCTACAATGTCTCTGTTATCCCCAAGTTGATCTTGGCTTTGAGGAGTAAAGTCTGTTGATTCAATTGGATTCTCTGCTGCCTCCTTAAAGGTATCATCTGAGACCTGGTTTTCAGCTTCTGTATTGTGTAATGTTGTCTCCATATTGCCTTCTGGAATCCCCTGCTCAAACCGAGGACTGCCAATGGTCTCTTTGGTTGCATTCTTTTCTATGTCATTTTGTGAGTTCATAGTGTCTTGTGATTCCACAGCCTCATGATAGGTTTCCACATCATCCTCTTGGATAGCAATGTTCTCTTCCTGAAGATCAATTAAAGAGTGGAAAGCATTTGATATAGAAACCATATTACTGTTTTTTATCCCTTCCTGGATGGGGTGCAAATTATTGAGTTGGGTTTTCTTCCTCCAGAAACAGTTGGTGATAGGCTTAGATATATCATCCAGAGAATAGAAAGGTCTTCTTTTATACTGATTATGAGTAATAGAAACAGGTTTATTTTGCTGCATATGAAAAGACTTCTGGTTCTGACTGAGGAAATCTTTTTCTTTCTGTGATATTGATAAGTTCGATTTCCCTTCCATTTCTACAGTCTGTCTATTTCCCTGCTCATCTACCATTTGATTTTCTACCAAAGCCTCAGAACTTTCCTTGGTAGCCTTATGTTCAGCCTGACTTTTTCCTTTTCTTCTAAGTTCAGGATGTAAAAAATTACAGTTCGTCTGATTATGTCCTATAATTTTACAATGAGTGCAGTACATGGGAAGCTGTTCATATTCAATTGGGTACTCCGAAACCTTATTTCCAATGCCAACTACTATAGACTTTGGAAGCTGAGCTAACAGATCAACTTCTACACAAACCTTGATTGCCGAAGGCCTAGTTAGCGCATTAGTAGCCGCATCCATTTTAAGAAATTTTCCTATTTGGCTACTGATGCCTATTATTGCAGAGGTGTTATAGAAATGTAATGGCAATTGATATAGAGTTACCCAAACTGGAACCACCGATGATTCGGCCGTCGGCGAGAAGTCGGGGGTCCATTTCTGTATCCTCATTGCTGATCCATTTAGCATCCATTGGCCTTTCATCCAGCACCTTTGGTAATCTTCATTGTCCTGAAACCGAATTAGCACATGTCGGTAATCAATGGATCCCAATTGAAAATTTGACTTGAAACCTATCGATTTGAAAGCTGACAACAGTTTATCCATGGGAGGTTTGCCTCTGTTAAATTTCCCAACTAAAGCTTTTTGATAATGTGAAGCCAAAAGCACGCCTTCCTCTGGAGGAAGAATATAGGCAAGCTTGCCCTTAAATTCGGTGATAGGATGAAGATCGGGCGTGTCTGGGAGGGAAGTTAACAGAGGCCCAGGTTTGGTGTTCAAGGCTTGTAGGAAATTCATATGCGCGGAGGGGTGAGAACTGAGCGGTTGGTTGGGCGTCGGAGACGCCATGGTCTAGGACCAGCTTACAGAGGGAAACCAGTACAAGAGAGCCGTTAAGAGACAGAAGATTAAAAGAAGAAGAAAGAGGAGAAAAGTAAGGAGAAGAACAGTGTTCAGTGCGTTTTTCGCCCGCCAGTACCTAAAAGGAGATTACATTAGGGATATGGAAAGAGTGTATAGAGTTGTCTGAGACCATAATATCTTGCTTGGGTCTTTACATGCTGGTTATCCATTTTGACCAATTCGCTTTGGATATATATGATGAGAGGTGAGGATGTCAATAACTCATCACCGGAAGATTGATATTTGATTTGAAATGATGTTGAAATAGATATGAAGAGTAGTTTAATTTGTTTGGAAGGTACAAATAATCTTGCCGGCAGTGGAAGGAATGTGACGAGCTGTAGTGGAGAAAGACAACGGAGACTGGTATACAACCACCACATATAAGTACTAGGGAAAGAAAATAGTCAGTATTAGAGTGATATCACGATGATTAAAAGGGATAGTACACTAGTAGAAAATCATCAATTAAATACGGTTATATCGGACCAAGTGCCTTCTCTAGCTATTCCTTTAATCAAAATCGATTAAAGGCGGTTCAAAAATTGCCTTTAATTAGGGTCCAAAATGAGTTCCGAATTCGGAACCTATATCTGAAGTTCTAGAAAAAAGCTGGGTAGCCTTGAAGCAAAGCTAGATCTAGAGGGTTTTAAGATGAACAACGTAGAAAATGACAAATCAAACAACGGGGGGTTTTCAACAAATAGAAACAACACAACAAATGATAAGGAGTTTCAATTCAAACGCCAACAGAAACAACAAACGATGCGACGAAGGAGCTTCATCGGGGGAGCTTCGACGCGGCAGCGGAGGCGATCAATCTCCACGTTCGATCTCCAACGGTGGCAGTGGGCTACGATCTCCAGCGGTGGAGGCAATCTCCCTCGGTGACTGTGGACGCGTGATGGTGGAGGGAGGCTGATGATGGGCGGAGGGTGGAGAAGGCTAGTGCGGAGGGTTTTCACAGCGGTGGGAGAAGGGAGGGAAGAGTAAAAACTAAGGAGAAAAAAAGCTAAGGGGGAGAAAAATCTAATGAATTGATTTCTACTTATATAGTGGATCAAAAATCCCAACTAAAGACAACAATAAAATTGCTTTTAATCGATTTTCATTAAAGGCGGAACCGCCTTTAATTAATTTAAAACCGCCTTTAAATAGACGGCGTGACTAAGGAGGGAGTTCCGAATTCGGCACCTAATTTGGGTCCTAATTAAAGGCATTCCTCAAGTTCACCTTTGGTTGTATGCCTTTAATGACCATTTTTCCACTAGCGGTAAATAAATTAGTTATGCTAAGTAAATATTACGTAACAGTTACTAATTGGATGCACTACAATAATCATGACTTTTATCTCGATTGTGGAGGACTTTTTACCTCGGTTATTTTTCTGAAAATGACCGAGGTAAATATTGGTGGAGTAAAAAGTATAATTTTTAACATGGTTCATAATCGAGTTAAAATGTATTATTTTACCTCGGTAAAAAGTAAATTTTACCTCGGAATGTCAAGTAAGGGTTGACCGTCCATTAGTTAAATTCAAACATTTTCACTAGTATTTATATATGGAAAGTCAAGTAAGGTTGACCATTCATTGGTGTTTATATATGGAAAGTTAAGTAAAGATTGTCCGTTCATTAGTTAAAGTCAGAACCATTTTATCAATTTTTATATATGGAAAGTCAAGTAAGTGTTGACCGTTGATTAGTTCAAGTCAAACCATTTCATTAGTGTACATATGTGGAAGTCAAGTAAATGTTGACCGTTAATTCGTTAAGGTCAAACTTTTTCTTTAATGTTCATATATCACATCATTTATTTATACCATCTTGGTATTACGAAAAAAAATCAAATATAAACCAAATACGATATTTATATTGAACAACGTTGTTAAAACCTTTTCCAAGTATAACTTGGATAAATAATACTCCCTCCATCCCACCAATAATAACATATTTACTTTTTCAAAGTCAAATTTGTTAAACTTTGACCATAAATATTAATTAATATATACATAATAAATGTATCATGTGAGATATTGTTGAATTTTTCTTAACTTATATTTTCTAAATATCAATTTTTTATGCGAAAATGATATACGTAGCTAGAGAAATTGACGATCAAACATTATCATTAAAAACCGTGAAAAAAGCAAACATGTCATTACTGTTGGGATGGAGGGAGTATTAAATAAGGGTTATGGAAAGTTATATTTGGAAAGCCAAGTAATGGTTGACCGTTCGTTTAGTTAAGGTCCAACATTTCCATTAGTGTTTATATATGGAAAGTTAAGTAAGGGCTAGCCGTTGATTAGTTCAAGTCAAACAATTTCATAGTGTTCATATATGGAAAGTCAAGTAAGGGTTCATCGTTGATAAGTTAAAGTCAAACATTTTTGTTAGTGTTTATACAAGGAAAATCAAGTAACGATTGACCATTCTTTAGTTAGAGCCAAACCAATTTAATAGTGTTCATATGGCGAATGTCAAGTAAGGGTTGAACGTTCATTAGTTAAGGTAAAACCTTCTCATTAGTGTTTATATATGAAAGGTCAAGTAAGGATTCGTCGTTAATTAGTTAAAGTTAAACTATTTTACTAGTACAAAGACATGGGTGAGACCGTCTCACCCAAACTTATGGTGAGACCAGGGGACACCATAAATTAAATATTTCCAAGGGCATGGAAGATATTTTAGTTAATTTTCAATTTTTCAGTTTTTAAATTCAACCACCCAACTAACCCCTCCCCCCCTCTCTCTCTCACACACACACGCGCATTAACCCTTCCTCAAACCTTTGAAAACCGCTGCCATAAATTCCTGATTCAACTGCTCAAATCCTTTCAAATTTGCAATTTCTGAGTTGCATTACATCACCTTCTTCAATCCGGTTCTATAGAAGTTATAATTTCGGGTTTATATTTAGGGTTTCTTGTTTTTCTTCTTTGTCTCCAATGATTTCTATATCATTCCGGCGCTTATCTCTGTAAATCCGACTGTGCATGTTTTTTTATTAATATATTGTGTGTTTATGAGTTCTGTTTCGGCATTTTGTAGATATGATGAAGTCCAACGAAGATGGCCTGGAGGTTGTTAATGTTGTTCGTGCCTCATATGTGCTTGAATCTATAGGTTTTTCTATTTTTTTGTTGATTTTTGTATTGTTATGGTTTTTTGTTCGGTTTCTTTGATTTTTCTAATTCATTATTTATTGATTTGATGTGTTGTTCGTTGTTATTAAATTTTCTCTATTTTTTTGTGTTGTGTTCCTCTTTTTTATATATGAAACGGTGTATAACAAATTATTTAGGATGTTCATGTGGTTGGTTCGGGCTTTGTTGTGCCTCTTTTGTAGTTTATTTTATGTTCTGTTTACTTTGTATGTTTCCTGTTTGAATTGTCTTTATATTAGGATATTAATGTGTTTAGTTCTCATGTTTATGTGTTTAGTTTAGGCTCAGTTTAGTTTGCACCGTCTTTCTGTTAGGTTGTTCATGTGTTTAGTTAGGTTGTTTATGTGTTTAGTTAGGCTATTTATGTATTTAGTTCAGGTTTTGTTGTAGATCTGTTGTGGTTTAGTTTAGGATCTATTTAGTTAGGCTATTTATGTATTTAGTTCAGGCTTTGTTGTAGATCTGTTGTGGTTTAGTTTAGGATCTATTTAGTTTGCATGTTATTTGTTTGCACTTTTTTTAGTTAGCCTATTTTTGTGTTTAGTTCGTATGTTAATGTGTTTTCTGTTTGCACTGCCTTTCTGTATGCGTATTTACACAGTTATATTGGTTTGTAAACTTTAGGTGTTTCAGTTTTTACCTTAAGTTTTTATGTGATTACTTTTCAAATGTAGGTGATGGAATTTGCTTGAGGAAATCAAGTAGATTGCAGTCTAAGTTGCTGGATGGTATGTATATTGGTAGTTTGTAATTTTTTTAAAATTTTAATCTTTATATTTTTATTTAATTGATTGTGTAATTGTCAGGTTCTAAACCTCCTTTGAATAAAATGAAAAGAAACCAGAAGAAAGCTACTAGCACAGGTATATAAACATGATTGACTTTTACTCGATTTTTTTGTTGATTTTAATTGATTGCTTTATGTATTACTGATAATTTCTTTTTGTTTATAGCTGATATTGTGAGGAGATTGTGCAAAAGTGCTAGTAAATCTTATGTGGATAGGTCACATAGAGTTGCTGGTTGGAATTCTAATTTTCTTTGTTTTACTTTGATTGTTTAGTATTTTTTATATGTGTTTAGTGCGTTACCTTTGGTATTTATGCATTTTATTTCGTTATTGTAGATGCATGTGATGTGATCAGCATGCATTAACATTTTGTTAATTCATACTATTTTACTCATTAGTTAAGCTATTTCTTTTATTATTGTAGTTAAGCTATTTTACTCATTAGTTAAGATTGGATATCTCACTTTATAATCTACATTAATATTTTTTATTATGCAGTTGTGGAGAAGCGTGTGATTATTTGTCCTACTGCTTCAACTAATATTGAACATATTGGTTAGCATTTGAATTATTAGTTCATATTTATTGTTGTTTAGTTTTCCTATTAAACTCATTAGTTTTTGTATTTTTTTGCATCAGAGCCTGGAAATGTTTCTACTGAAAGAAATGAGGGTTCTGTTGAAAGAAATAAGGATTCTGCTGAAAGAAATGTTGATGGTACGTTTAAATATATTTGTTATTGTGTATCTTTCATTACTTTATGTTTTATTTAGAAAATGTTAATTTTTAAAATTTGTAGGTTCTACTTGTGTTGCTGCAAGTCCCATAAGTGCCCAGATAAATATTATTGAAGGATTGAGATGTGAAACCAATTCTAGTATGTATTGATTTCTCTGCTTCTAATTTTGTGTTTTTGATTTAGTATTTATTTTTCATTTGTGTGTTGTAGGTCAGAAAATTTGTCAAAAGAAAGGTGTTAGGAAGAAGGTTAAACTTAAACGAATTATTAGTGATGAAGATTATATGGAAGATGATGATTTTATTGATCCGCCTCCTGCTGTGGTGAATGCAAATAAAGAGGGAAAATAAAAGGTTTGTGAAGAGAAAGGAGATGAGCCGGTTGCAAAGAAGGCGGCTCCAAAGAAGCCGGTTACGAAGAAGGTGGCTCCAAAGAAGCCTGCTGCAAACGAGTCGGCTGGGAACGAGCCTGCTGCAAAGGAGCCAGTTGTGAAAGAGCCGGCTGTGAAGCCTGGAGCGAAGAAGCCCACTCCAAAGAAGCCTGTTACAAATGAGTCGGCTGTGAACGAGCCTGCTGTAAAGGGGCCAATTGTGAAAGAGCCAGCTATGAAGCCTGCAGCGAAGAAGCCTGCTCCAAAGAAGCCTGCTGCAAATGAACCGGCTGTGAACGAGCCTGGTGCAGTGGAGCTAGTTCTGAAGGAGCGGGCTGTGAAGCCCACAACGAAGAATCCTGCAGTGAAAAAGCTCGCTCCAAATAAGCCTGCTGCAAACGAGCCAGTTGTGGGGGAGCCGACTATGAAGCCCGCAATGAAGAAGCCTCCAGTGAAGAAGGCCGCATTAAAGCCTGCAGCGAAGGTGTCTGCAATGAAGAATCCTATTGAGAAGATGGCATCTGGGAACACTAATGAGGATGTTGTTACAGATAGGAGTGAGCCATCGAAGAATTCTTCTACTTTGGGAAAGCGCAAGCGGGATGGAGGTGGTGTTTCTGGACCTGCTGCAAAGAGAAATGTTTCTACTCATTGTTCAGCGGGGAAAACTAATGATGGCACGGAAGTGACATGGCAAATTAAACAAGCCTGTGAAATTCAGCTTCCTAATGATTCTAGGTACGTTTTATTACTTTAGGTATTTGTGATTTTACTTTATGTGTGTACGTATACTTTGAATATTTCAGTTTTAATATTTTTGCATAATTACTTGAATGATTTAGAATTTATTAGTTTAGGTATGCTGTCCTTTACCTTTGATTTTTCAGTGTTTTGTTTCACTATACTTTTAATTGTTTATGTTTAGAGTTACAATATAAATAGTTTATGTACTTGTTGATTTTATTTATGTGTTTACCTGTTTAGTTTTATTAAATAATAAGTTTCTTTTTTATTAATTTCATATTGATTTGGCTGTTTATTAATTAACTTTCTTTTTAAAATTATTGTATGTTTACTTGATGTGTTTTATCTCTTAGTTTGGGTGTTTGTGTGCACAGTTGTTATATTTACTAACTTGTTGCATTATATTGTTTTCTAGGTTTTTAAAGAAGTTTATGCCTGGAAGCCAGCATGTAAAGATCACAGATCTGTGCGCTGATCTCAGTGCTAAGCAAAAGGCTGATGTTGAAGCTATTGGTTTCGGGGGGCATTTTGAAGCTAAGATTGGAGATTGCACTTCCCTCAGGTATTGTGCCTTGGTTGGTGAGTAATTTTAACTCTGGTACATGTGTTCAGCTGGTTGGGGTAGATAGATACTTTGTTACTGGTGATGATGTTTATGATGTTATGTGCTTGCCTCGAAACCCTGGTAGGGAAGTTGTGGAGAAGAGAAATTCTGGTATGCAATTGAAGGATAGTTACAAGGCTAGGTTTGGTAGGGAGAATGAACATGATATATCCCTTCACTTGTTTTTAGATAGGAGAAATGAACTTAAGGAGGGAGGGGATGAGTTTAAGAGACTTTTTGTGATCTATTGTTCTTCATACTTTTTAGCTCCTATAGCTACTGTGAAGGTAGATATGAAAATTCTTGAAGCTATTGAAAATGTTAACGAGATTAAGAATCTCGACTGGTGTACTTTTGTGTTAGACAAAATGGCTTCAATGATTAGGAGGTATAAGAACAATGTAGAATACCAAACTTGTAGTGCTTGTGTCCTTATCCTTTTGGTTCTATATTTGCACCGATTTCCTGTTCGTAGTGTGTTGGAGCCAACATGCCCTCTTTTAGTCCAGCATTGGACTGATGCGAAGTTGAGGGAGAAAGTGAAGATGTTGTACATTGGAGGAGGTTATGACAGGACAATCATGGTAAAGAGTTATCCAATCAGCTGTGGCGGAAAAGTGAAAGAGGGTCATAGGGGTAAGAGTGATGTTGGAGCTCAGCCTAAGATTGGAGCTGATTCTGTTCCTGAAGGTGATGAAGTGTTGCAGTTCAAAATCCCACGTGGAGTTTTGACTGACTCCAAGATTAAAAGTCTTGCTAAGAATGTAAGTGTTTAAAATTTTACCTGATGTCTTTGCTTTGTTAGTTATATGGTTAGCACGATTTCTTTTGTGTTTTAGTATTTAGTTTATATTTTTATGTGCTTATTTAGGTTTTTAGTTTCATTATTTTATATTTTTGACTTTTAGTATAGTTAGTTCACGTGCTTAATCTTTCAGTTGGGGTGTTTAATAGTTTAGTTCGCTTTAATTATGAATTGTTTATGGTTTGTTGATTGTGCTTTCATTGGCTATTTAATATGTTTTTTTTAATTTTTCTGTATAAACTTATTGATTTTTTTCTTGTGTAGGCTTATGATGAGGCCTTAAAGATCGTGAATCGTAACTTTGAAGTTGTTACCGCTGATATGTATTAGAGGTTGGAGATGGTGAAGGCTGATGTTGAGGATGAATCGTTGCAAGACTTGCCACCTATTGTTGGGACTAGTGCATAACTTTCGAATCAGCAAGATGACTTGCCACCAATTGAAGAATCACCAATCGAATGGAATGACAAGTTAATTGCTATGGTTGATGAAGCATGCAACCAATGGAGGAGAAGGAAACAGTATCAGCCTCAGAACGAGCCTCTTCCGTCTTTTAACTTGTTTAAAGATGGTGAAATGGATGGCATGGGAGGAACGTTAACAAACAAAGTAGATATGATTTGATTTGAATGATGTGATTTGGATTTGTTATGTAGTGATTTAAATGTTTGAATTTGTTGAAATGGTGTTATGGATGGTTCTGAATGGTCCATTTGCTAGGTTGTTGGATTGACTGATTCTGAATGATGTTTTTGAGATGATTCTAAATGAAGTTTTTTAGATGATTCTAGAATGGATTGAAACTTTAATTTTTTTTATGATGATTCCTGTATGAGTTTAGTTATGATGTTTATCTATTTAGTTGCATTGTTTATCTCTTTTGTTTCTATTATAGTTTAACAATTTGTCTAGTAATTATATTTTTTATGTTCAAAGTCATGTGTCCTTTAGGTAAATTTTTTCGGTTATTTAGGTATATAGTTCGGTTTAACCTCCTGTCTCGAGCCCTCGATCCCTTGAACCTCCTACCTCGAGCCCTCGAGACCTCGAACCTCAGCCCTCGAGCCCTCCTGCCTCGAGCCCTCGAACCCTCCTGCCTTGAGCCCTTGAACCCCCCTGCCTCGAGCCCTCGAACAATTTAGTCTTCAATTTTTGACACTTATATTTTTATTTACTTTTTCTATCATTAGTTCATGTATATTTCACTTTAGCTCATTTGTTAGAATCATTAGTTTCAAACAAAATTTACTTGATAAATATATTTTTGTTTAATTAAACATCACTCGTTAGTTAAGGTGTTTCAAGCATCTGAAGGGCAATTTAAATGATTTGTTCATGTACATAATGTTAATATAAATAAATGTCAAATTGGAACTCATAGGTCTAGACCTGTTGGTTTGGTGTCTTGGTACTAAACTCCTTTGTTTTTGGTTTCTTTCTGTGCTTCCATCTCTCAATTCTCTTGCTTCTTCCCCTTGTATTTGTGGGAGATGGATCTTGGATTGTTGGCGGTTTAGTGATAGAAGATTCGGCTATACTGCTTAAATTTTCATGTTCTTTTGTGCTTTTTGAGACAAGAATTTGGTCTACCTTTTCATTGTATTTCTTGAAGATTTCTTGAAGAATTATCTGGGTTTCTATGTCACTTTCACATTTTAGTACCATATTGTAGTAGTTTCTTGCCATTTGGTGTCGCTATGGAACTCTGTCTTTGGTTTTGTCTACTTCTTGATTTTCTTGTGCTGCTTTCAGTTTGTCTCATATTTGCATTTTAGGAAGCTTTGTCCATCACTTCAGAATGTATTGTGATGGTATCTCACTGATTGAGTTGAGGTGCAATATACAGATACAGTGAAAGCAGAGCATTCCTTGCATAAAAAGATAACCATGCATATATTCAAGTTAATTAGATAAATATCCAAACCCTACAACATATAATTAGCTCTAAAGCATATAATGTCCTGCATTTTAAAGTTAAATATGCGAATGAAGAACTAATGACATATATATAAGACGTATTATCAGATTCTTGCTATGAAACCTGCCTACAAAAAGATGAACCTTAATATTTAACCAAAAGTTAATGATCCAAACTAAAGAACTAAATATATTAACATATAAGGTAACATGTAAATTGTATTTCATCAGTACATACCTGTGTCGTCAAAAGTTTTGCAAGAGCAGTTAAATTCCACCATTCCACTTTGTTGTGTGAATGTGACAATTTCAACTTTTGTATCATCTTCTTGTGGACTTACTTCATACTTTGTTGCCGATCCTAGGGTGAAAACTCTACATGCTTTTGTTGCTTGTTCAATCTTGTATTCCTTCTCAAACGTATAGTACATTGATAATGTGTACTCCTGAGCTGCATGTTTGAGTAGTTTTGATCCATGTATAGTTGACATTGGCAATGATTTTGAGCATTGATTTTCCTTTGCTATTTCCTTTTCCCTCCAGCGATCAATAGTCTCATTAAAGATGGTTAAGAACCTGTTGAGTGTTGTCATTTTGCTGGCATTGAATGCCAAAGCTTTGTTTGTGCTCTCACTTCGTTGTGATGAAAGAGTTCCCGCAGAAAAAAAGTCTTTGCTCATTGCAGGGCACCACTTATCTCTAATAGAATATAGCCTCTTGAACCATTCCTTGTCTTCAAGCTGGAAATTCTTGATCATATTGTTCCACGCCATTTCAAATTCTTCTTATTTTTTTACAGTATTTCAAACAATGCTCAAATGCTTCCTTGAAGGGACCATCCTTTTTTAATTCACCAAAATGACTGATGGCATTTTGTGTAATGTGCCACAGGCACAATCTATGGCTCGTGTTTGTGAAAACCTGTAAAATTTCATGAATAATTTTATTCAAAACAAGTTCATGTATAAACATATGATCTAAAAGCAATTAAACACGAACTAAAATGTAAACTTTAAATGTACTTGTTCCTGATTTTTTTCAAATTATCAGGTTTTTTTTATATATTGATAATGATTATTGAAATTACATTTGATGTTGTGAACATACACAAGAACAATTAAACTAAATACTAAAGGTAAGTACATAAATATATCAACCAATTATAGTCCAGATAAATCAAATTAAAGAATGGTTACCTTTTCGATTGCTTTGGCCATAGCTGGATCTTGGTCTGTAAATATTGTTACCGGCTCTTTACTACCCATTGATTTTTTGAAAACATCAAGAAGCCATTCGAAAGTTGAAACTTTTTCGTCAACAATGAAAGCACACACAAACATCACTATATTGCTGTGGTTGTTCATTCTGACTATTGGAGCACAAATCAAGTTGTATTTGTTGGTCCTGTATGTTGACAGATCACATAACAAAGTTAGATCATGTTAACTCATGTGTCAATGCAGTTACACTATTTATTTAGTATGTTACTTAGTACGTTTCAACAAACTTTAAAATACCTAAATTTTCTCAATAAAATTCATGTAGGCCAATTTTAGAATTTTTTGAATTATCAAGTTAAATTATATCCCTTTTATTCATGTTTTTATACTGTTATATTTCTACATCGTGTGTATAACATACTACTCAATGTGTTCCAGCTGTTACTTCATGTGTTTAAATGTATTTTACGAAATATAAATCATACATGTATGTGGTGTCAAATACCATTAGATCGCCAAAGAGGGAGTAGTCTTCTTTCATCATTGAGTCCCTCCAAAATAATGTTGTCAGCCTACCATTATCATCCAATTTAACTCTAAAGAAGAAATCTTCCTCTTCGGTACACTTCTGTGAGAGTCTTTCAATTACTTGCTGAGCATCGCCTCCTTCAATATCCTTCATGCGCAACCTATTCACATAGTTTAGATGATCCTTAATTGTGTGTCCTAGATTCTGAATACCACCAGCTTCAAAAGCCATAAACTTGAATCCATGACTAGGTTTTAATCTTGCACCTTCCATTCCTTCTATAGCTTTCCCTTTTTCTTCGGTAATTCTCCTTTCATTTCTCTACAAATACTTCCATTCGACTCGAGTCAAAGGATGATTGTGAGATGTCACATTATGCAAAAATTCATAGGCTCTATTTTTTTAAATTTTAACCATCCGAGGATGGGGGGAAATATATTAGGCTCCCCAAGCCAAAATGAATGAAAGCCAAAAGGTGCAACATGAAAATGTACATTACAAAAATATCATCCAATTGATGATCCAAGAGCCCTGATAAGCTCTTGAAGCAATTAAGCCTTGCTTCCACAAGCAGAGTATACACTTATTCGAAGCTAAAGAAATTAAGAAGGCATTGGTGCACTGACAGGGGTTCTTATTATTCCAATAGACTAGTAAACCACGAACAGGTCGGGGAATTGAAAGCTCAAAACCCCTGTTTGTCAATGATATGCAGTCGAAAAGGAATAAAGAGAAACAGACCATATGAGTGGCAAAATTTGTAGCACACAGTGGAGTAAGGGGAAGGAGGGCAGTGCACGCATCCTGCATGGAATCCAAAAGCTCCCTTTGCAGCATCATCTCAGCATCGAACCTGCAAAAAAAGAAGAAACAGCAGTATCTATTCTAATGGGGAATAAGATGATTCTATGATTAACTATAGAAAGCCTTACAGCAAAATGAGAAAGCAGCAAATCATTTCCACAGAACCTAAGTCCTAATACTGTCCAAATGAGAGTCAATTCTAACCCCTGGGAGACCTTTGTTGTCTAGGAGCAAAAGTCCTCTAAGAAATAGTGGAACATTATCAATGTGTAAATCTCCCTGTAAATTATTTTCCATGGCAAATTTTGCCAAGAAATCAGCAGCATTATTAGCTTCCCTGGGAGTGTGTTGGATTGGATACACTAAGTGTTTTACATTTAGACTGCTGTAAATAGAGAAAACTCTCCACTAGTAGGTCATTGGATTCTGTATTCCTTTAACCGCCATTAAACAGTCAGACTCAATCACACAGCAGTTTAGATCCAATTCTGAGCACAGTTCATATCCACTTTGAATGGCTAAAAGTTCAGCATGTAATGGGGAAGGAGAGTGAAAAGTGTTAACTCTAATTTTAAAAACTGCCCCCCTCCAATCCCTAACTATGACTGCAGATGATAATAGACCACCAAGTTTCCATGTAGCATCTGTATTTATCTTGAAACCTTTTAGTGGTTTACTCCAATTAACCGTAGTAATTAATTTTTTCTTTTTTGGTAGGATTTTGAGGATGATTCTTTGTTGGATCAGATGCTTATGTTTATCTATATTACCTTTCAAATTATGAGCTGAGAAAATTAGGTATATCAAATCTTTAATATCCTGAAAACATGCATCAGCTGAGAAAGATTTTTCGTCGAAAATGATTTTGTTTCTGTTTATCCAAAGAGACCATGCTGTGACTAATAGAGCAGCAGTAATCAGATTTGACAGAATCTTAGAGTCAGCCCTAAAAGAAAGATAGAATTCTACTCTACTCTTGAGGCTTCCAAAAACTGTTTGTGGAAAAAGTAAGAGATTATTAACTCTTTTCCATATAGCAACGGAGGCAGGGCAAGAGTTAAAAAAATGATCCAAAGAATCGGAGTGGTTCTTGCATAGAGGGCATTTGGATGCTAAAGAAAAACCATACCTACACAGTATATTATCAAATGGAAGGATTCCATTGAGTGCTTTCCACATAAGGACTTCCATCTTTTTAGGAATGAAAGGAGACCAAACCTTGATTATATGTCTGATAGTTGAATTTTTTTGTCTGAAAATTTTGTATGCAGAGCTGATAGAGAAGTTCCCATCAGATGTTGGGGTCCAGACTAGCCTATCTGCATGGGAGTTGACCAGTTTTGCTTCTTGCAAAATATTAAGAGTATTGGTAGCCAGTAGAGGCTCCAGGTTAGGAAGGATTGAAGCTTTGTTAGTTATGAATAACCTAAGTGAAATATCCTCGAAGGGAATATCCAACTCTTGAGGCCATTCATAACACAGAGCTCCGTCACCTTTCCAATTAGCATTCCAGAATGAACATTCTCCAATACCATAAATGACTCTAGAGAGGCTGTTAGCCTTGGCAGTAATTTTACAGATTCTATTCCATGTATGAGATTTTTTGTAAGATGAAGGGAGTGACCATAAATGAGCAGACCATTGAGTGTTGTTTAATTGTAGTTTCCACCATAATTTACAAGAAAAAGCATCAACTATAGCATTTAGATCTCTAAAGCCTATTCCATTTTCATCTACAGGAAGGCTCATTTTTTTCCAGGATCTCCACTTTTTCCTATCTATGTTATCACAATTCCCCCAAAAAAGGCTAGAATCTAGTTTTTCCATTCTTTTTAACACTATCTTTGGAGGATTTAAAACTGCAAACATGTGTGTTGGAATTGAAAGGAAGAAGTGGTTAATCAGTATGATCTTGCCTGCGGTATTTAGCCATCTATTCTTCCAATTATTAATAGATTTCTCCATTCTTTCCAAGATAGGATGGTAATGAACCTGTAAATTACGACTTGGAAAGATAGGAACTCCTAGATACTTAAAAGGAAAAGAGCCTTTCACCATTCCTAAAATCCTACACACAGATTGAACAATAGCTACAGGGGTATTGGGAGCAACAAAAAATTCTGATTTAGCAAAGTTAACCTTTTGACCTGATGTTTGCTCATATGCTTTCAAGAAATTTTTAAATCTTTTCAAATTGTTGGAATTAGAGTTCAAGAAGACAGCTGTGTCATCAGCATACATCAGGTGTGAAACTGGTGGACAGGACCTTGGTAGACTAAAATGTTTCAAATATCCTACACTAAACAGTTTTTTTAAGCCTCTGGAAAAAGCCTCAGACAAAATACTATACAGAAAGGGGGAAAGGGGATCTCCCTGTTTAATACCCCTAGAGGAAGCAAAGAAACCTGTGGTTATTCCATTTATTAAAACTGAAAAGTGAGCTGCAGCAATGTTATGCATGATGCGATGCACAAATTTACCATGAAAACCAAACTGAAGTAGGATTGAATTCAGGAAAAACCAAGAGACCCTGTCAAAATCCTTTTGCATATCTAGTTTAACTATCAGATTAGAAACCTTTAATTTCCTAGACATAATTCTGGTCATCTCTTGCATTTGTATAACATTATCTGATATATCCCTACCTTTTATGAAAGCACTCTGTTCAGGGGATATTAGTAATGTCATTAGGGGTTTAATCCTTTCCACTATCATCTTTGAGAAAACTTTATTCACAAAATTAGATAGGCTGATGGGTCTGAAGTCAGAAAAGGTAATAGGAATTGGTTTTTTGGGTATTAAGGTAAGCCAGGTGCTAGAGATGGCCTTAGGGATATTACCATTATTTAGGAAATCATTTGCAGCAGCTAGGAGGTCATCCTTAATAGTGTCCCAGAAAGAAGTGTAAAAAGCACCAGAAAAACCATCAGGTCCTGGAGCACTGGATTTATTTAGATCAAAAACCGCAAAATTGAGTTCCTGAATATTAAAAGGTAACAGAAGACTGAGATTTTGTTGGTCAGTGATCACTTTAGGGATTTCTGTTAGGAAATGCTGTAGATAGGTTCCCATTTTTTGAGGGGCCTCTTCATTAAGTAATTCCTTATAAAATCTCACTCCTTCTTCTTTAATCAAATGTGGTTCTGATATCCAATTCCCATCCTTGATTTTACTAATTCTAGATCTTGCTCGCTTTTCCCTAATAGAGTGGTGAAAGTAGCTAGTGTTTGCATCTCCATATTTAAACCAATTTAACCTAGCCTTTTGCTGCAAGAAAATATTTTTTCTTTTTGAGCTCTCATAAGCATGTCCTTTGATTTAATTAGTTCAGCTAAGACCGATTCATCTTGTGTTTGCTGGAAAGAAATTTCCAGATCATTAACCGTGTTCTCAGATTGTAACAAATTTTGATTGACATTACCAAAGTGAGATTTGTTCCATTGTTTAATTTCCATCTTTAGCCTCTTTAATTTAAAAACTAACCTATGCATTCCACAGAAAGGGGAGACTAAATTCCAGTTAGAGACTACTAAGGCCTGAAATTCTTGTCTATTTGACCACATCTCTTGATATCTAAAAGGCCTAGGAACTTGTTCTTCAGCTGATTGAACTGATAAAAATAGAGGGGAGTGGCCAAAGTCATTATATTTAGCACTTGTATAGAGCTATTAGGAAAAAGTTCCAACCAATCTAGAGTAGCAATGCCCCTATCTAGTCTCTGAAATGTTAAATCCTTACATTTATCCCGAAATCTATTATTGCTCCAGGTGAAAGTGTTTCCTACTGTGGGGATTTCATGCAGGTCCATATTATTTATAAGTCCATTGAACTGTTTCATGTTTTTTTTGTGTAGATTTCCTACCTTTATATTCAGTTACGGAAGCAACAGTATTAAAATCGCCAATATAAATGGAAGGGTTGTGTATTGGAGTCTGTAAATCATTCCATAATGCCTCCCTCGTTTGTCTACTTACACTAGCATATATGAAAAAACAGTTCCAGCTAATAGAAGTAGCAGAATCAGAAATTTTGACTTGTGTAAATTGATCTGACTCCCGTAGACTAGTTACACTAAAAACATGGTTCCATAAGATCCAGATTTTAGCATTCTGAGCAGGAAGCGCATATTTGTATCCAAGGTCATGCATCAAAATATTTAAATTCTGTTTATCATGCCAAGGTTCTATTAAACATAATATGTCAATCTTATGTTTAGATTTTAAAACCTTTAATCTATCTAGTGAAGTTCCATAACCTCTAACATTCCAGACTAATTTGTTCCTTATTATGGTGTGTTTTATCATTGAAAAACAGTAGGGGTTGCTTTTTGTGATGATCTTAGGTTTCTAATTGTTGTAATAGGGATCTTACTTTTGTTTCCAGACTTGCCCCTATCTTTCTCCATTTTATCCGAAATAGATATCTGTTCAGAGTTACTAACCCTGACCTGAGGGGTTAGTTCTACTTTTGAAATCAGTTCTGATATATTAGATTCACTAACCTGATCTTCTTTAATGAGTTCATTACAGTTGGCTGGAAGTTTGATTACTGAGGTGGTATTTTGCTCTGTGGAACCAAATTGTGTATCCTCAGAAATAGGCTGCCTTACTGTAAATGGAGTTAACTTGTCCTCAGGAGTAGAGAGCACATTAACTTCCTGTGATTCCAGAGACTCATGGAAAATCTCTACGACTTCACCTTCACGATCATCCTGTAAATCATCCAATGTTTGGAAAGCATTTGATATTGTAATCGTGTTTTTATTAGTTAAATCTTCCCTGATAGGAGTGAGTTCAGAATGTTGACTCTTTTTTCTCCGGAAGAATGTGGTTATTGGTTTAGAGATGTCATCCAAAGAGTAGAAGGGAACATTTCTCTTCTTATGATTGACATTAAAAGAGTTGAGAATATTTTCATGTAGAAAGCCTGAAGTCATTTTTTGAGTTTGAAAATCTTTTTCTTTTTGTGAGACAGATAGAGTGGAGGATCTCTCTACATTAATTATTTCTTTTGGAGGGGATTCTAAGGCTTTCTGAGAGTGCACATGTACTGGGTAGTTTCTTTCCTTATGTTCATTGACTTCAGGTTTATTGTTATTTTTTTTCCTCAACTCTGGATGCAAAAAGTTGCAGTTAACCTGGCTATGTCCGATTATCCTACAATGTGTGCAGTATGTAGGCAATTCATCATATTCAATAGGATATTCTGCTACCTTATTACCAATTCCTACCACAATAGAAGATGGGAGCTGAGATAATAGATCAACCTCAACACATACTTTAATGGCAGAGGGTCTGGTTAATGCACTTGTGGCTGCATCCATCTTAAGGTATCTACCTATTTGGCTACTAATACCAATAATTGCAGAAGTATTATAAAAGTGAATAGGTAGTTTGTGTACTGTTACCCAGGCAGGAACAATGGACGATTCCACAGTTAGAGAGAATTCAGGATACCACTTCTGAACCTTCATAGTCGATCCTTGAATCATCCATTGGCCTTTCATCCAGCATCGTTGGTAATCCTCGCTTTCCTGAAAACGAATAGAACATGGCGGTAGTCAATAGAGCCAAGTTGGAATTTTGATTTGAAGCCAATTGATTTGAAAGCCGATTGTAAAGTTTCTATTGGGGGTTTCCCACGGATGAACTTTCCAACAAGAGCATTTTGATAATGCGATGCTAGAATCTCGCCTTCCTCCGGAGGAAGGATGTAGGCGATCTTGCCCTTAAATTCTGTGATAGGATGAAGATTAGGCGTATCAGGGAGAGATGAAAGGAGCGGGGATGGTTTTGGACTGAGAGCTTGCAAGAAGATTTTGTTAACGGGAATCTCAGGCTGTGGATTTGGCGTTGGAGCCGCCATGGTCGGCGACCGGAGTAAGGAAAATGATCGTTATCAGAGGAGGAAGAAGGAGGTTGAAGAAAGTTTATTTTCAGTGTGTTTCGCACACTTTTCGCACATATGAACAATATTCAGAAAGCTGAGTAGTTCAGTTGAAAATAAAAACTTCATAGGCTCCATTGATAAATTTAACCCGAATTCCATCCTTGCATCCAGTTCTCGTAGCCACATTTTCCCTTATTTTTCTTCTTTTCTTCTCAGAGCCCTATTCAATGATATTGTTATTGGAAGTTGTGTCGGGTGTTTCATTCTTCAATTTTGTATTTCCCTGATTTGAGCAGATAAAATACTTCTCTAGGATGGTTCCGTCTTTTTTACCTCTTTGGGTTGAACATCGCACCCCCAATCCCAATGCATTTGACTGTTTTCTGTATAAATCATGGAACTCTGACAGTGTTTTTGCTCTCAAACCTTTGAAGCATTCTGTGATATCAACTTTTGATAGGTCGTTTAAATTGGTGATAGAATCTGATCCTGCAAAATTGTATCCTTTCAGTAACTCATTACATCAACTATTATATTAGTTTGTTCGTGTATTTCACAATTTAGTTTGGCCTTCATTAACAGTTGTTAAGTTACTGACATATTTGTACAATTTCTAAATATTTTGATTATATATCCTACTAATTAAATTTCAGTCATTAATCACAACAGATTATATTTTTATTAAGTTACATCGTGTATTTAACATATTACTTGTTGTGATAAAGTAACTTTGAAAATATGAAAATAGTCTTAACAAAATGAATGTAACTGATTTTAGTTCATGTGTTCATGCAGTCACATCATTGATTTAATATGTTACTTCAAACATTTCAGAAAATTTAAAAACACCTACATTTTCCTAACAAATTGCATGTAACCATATTTTAGACCTTGGGGATTTGTCAATCAGATAATTGTCACGTTATTTCATGTGTTCGTGCAGTTACATCCAGTGTTCATCGTATTACCTCATATGTTTCAGAAAATTACAAAACACCTACATTTTCTCAACAAAATCAGAATATCATCACGTTACTTCATGTGTTTATGCAGCTACATCATTTGTTCATCATATTACCTCATATATTTCAGAAAATTTAAAAACATCAACATTTTTCCAACAATTTGTCTATAACCAAATTTCAGCCTTTGGGAAATTGTCTGTTAGAATATTATTGCGTTACTTCATGTGTTCATGCAATTACATCCAATATTCCTCATACTACCTAATATGTTTAAGAAAATTGTAAAACACCAACGTTTTCTTAAGTACATGCATATAACTGAATTCCATATGTTTTTATGTCAAAATAAAATTCACAATAAATAAACATTACTTCATGTGTTCATGCAACTATTTCATGCGTTTAACTGTATATAAAAAATCAAAACCTAACCTGGATGTAAACTAGTTGAATTTTCAGAATGAACATAATCGTTGCTTTTTCCTTCATACAGAACAATTTCATTGCCTTGAATTGCTTCGTCTTCCATAGTATATACCAGCAACACCATAGATTGTAGATTTCAACCGTTAAAACTAAGATTTTAAATTGTAAAACTAAGATCTTAATTGCAGATCTCACCTTCGCAGATGTAGAAGTTTTCTTTGATGTTTTCGTCGCAAAGTTTTGTCTCTGAATCCAATTCTGGCACAAATTCGATGGAATTTTGTCGTAAAATTGCTGACTTGATTTTGGATATCGTGAGCTTCAACCTGAGCTCAATCCGACGTGAATTTGAAGCAAATCTGATGCAGATCTAAAAACCCGAGGACAATCCATTGATTTCAGACGATTGATCGGTGATTTGCGACATTAAATCTGGTTTGATCGGATTGAATTTCATAGGGATTCAGATTCCTTGATTTTGGGGATTTTGTTTCCAAAATATGGCAGTTGGTTATGAACCAGATTGGTGACCCATTTCCCTTATAACCCGAATTTAGACCCGTTTTCTTCAGCCCTCATTTTCTATATATTTGAAGTTTGATCCCATTTTTTAGTTCCTCTCCTATTTATTGCAGTTTGGTCCCCAGTCTCACCATTTCCTTTGGTGACTCTTTTATTAGTGTTTATATATGGAAAGTCAAGTAATAGTTAACGTTGATTATTTAAAGTCAAACCATTTTATTAGTAAGTTACTAATATTTATACATAAAAAATCAAGTCTTAGTTATTCATATACTAATAAATAAAATAACAAATAATATAAATAATACAATACAAAGGTTTAAATTAACGAATATTTTTACATTGCATAAATATTATTTGAAGATGTTGAAGGACTAAAATATTACTATTTTTGATAATGGGACTAAGTAAGAATGTGGTAATGTCAGTGAGAGGGATATGCGACGCCGGTTGTAAAAACAACCAACGTCGGTAAGAGAGAGGTGTGCAACATCGGTCATCAATGTCTGTGAGAGGGACACCAGGACATGCGACACCGGTCATAAAAACAACTAACATCGGTAAGTGAGAGAGATGTGTGACGTCGGTCATCCGTGTCTAAGAGAGGAACATGCGACGTCGGTCGTTAAAACAACCGATGTTGGTAAGTAAGAGAGGTGTACGACGTCGGTCATCTATGTCTGTGAGAGGGACATGTGTCGTCTGTTATAAAAACAACTGGGGTTGGTAAGTGAGAGAGGTGTGCGACATCGGTTGTTAAAACCACCGACGTCGTAAGTGATAGATGCGCACGACATTGGTAATTTAAGACTTTTTACCTCGATTTTTTCATAACCGAGGTAAAAAGTACTTCTCACCTTGATTTCTGTAACCGAAATAAATAATATTTTTTCTTTATTTTTTTATATAGCCGAGGTAAAATGACTTTTTATCTCGGTCATTTGCCAAATTCAAATAATCAAAGTAAAAAGGGCGAATTAATATATGTGGTTTCTTGTAGTGTGCCAAATATTCATTCTATCTAGATCATCATAGAAAATAATTTTTTAAATTTAATTTTATTGTTACTATATTTTCACTTAAATTTTCATTATTCAGTTATTTAATTCTAAAACCGGGGAATTAACATGACTGCAATAGAGTGGAAATGGAAGCATTAAATTGCTTGGAAATAACCAGCGTACATTTTCTGTTACAAATAATAAAATAGAGAAGGCAAGATGGCCTTAGGTTTTGCATAGCAGAAAAGCTATTCAATTAGGCCATACATCTTTATCAAGCCATAAATAATGATGGAAGAAGAGATGCAGATGCAGAGCCATTTACTAAAGGTTGATGCAGCATCACTTGTTTGAAAACTCTCACGCTGCGGCTTCTGTTGCTCTTCTTTTTCTTCTTTCCTGACCTCGTTAGAGCTGCTATGAGATTAAAGATGCAATATTAAACCAGTTAGTTTCTATGATTTAGGATTGTATAAAATGACTGCATTCGAGCACTTTTTATTGGTCCAAATCCAATATAACATAGCTAAATGAAGTGAAATTTGGAAGAAAATATTCTTGCCTTTGTTTTGGCAGGAGTAATACTCCTGGCGTAACTGCTGGTTCTGGTTTCTTGGGCAGTGGTGGCTGTACTGGTGCAGTTTCTGGGGTCTGAACTTTTTCGCGTTGTTCGCTTTGAATGGCCATCTCCGTAGCCTAGCATAACGGGTTAAAATAAGTCAGAAAGAATCCTAGACAAGGAATGGAGTGATTCCTGAAGTAAACTCGCCTTCTTCTTGAACTGGAGGTTGTAAATTAGATCAATGTATCTAAGTTTCGCATTTTTCTGATCCTTGTTAAGCTGCTTCCAGAAGCCGTACGTTGATCCAATATCCAGGAGCCTTTTTGCATAGATGATGTAGGATGGCTTGCTGCGAAGATTGAGGACGCTATGGATCGCCGTAAAGGGCCGGCGCGATTTACAGCGTAACTTTTGCTGACGGAGTCAGAATCAGGCGATTTCGGTGGCGTTGGAACCGTCTCGACGAGGAGATCAAGGACACGTCCAATGGACGGTGTCAGTAGCTCAGAAGTGCCATTTGAGGTCGTTTGAAGCCCCAAAACTGCAATTTTCTGTTTTTCCTATTCTTTTCCGAATTTCCTTTTATTTTTTTTATTTCCGAATTATGTTGGGTTTCGGATTTATTTCCGAAAAGTATTTAAAGACCTTTTTGTACTGTTTTGGGGATGCAATCAATAATATTATTTTCGTGAGTTTTGTGCTCAAAACCTAGGGTTTGTGCTTGCAGCCCCTTCTGTTCTTCAAGGATTCGTGCTTGCGATCCTTTTCCGATCTTCTGACTGCGTCAATTGGTATCAGAGCAGGCTTTTCCCTGACCTTTTCCATTGATTCACGATGGCTGATCAACCATTAACCAAGGCGGAAGGAGATGCGATTCTCGCCTCACTGGCTGCGGTGACTAGGCGACTGGAGACATTGTCGACGCAAGTGGAGACTCTGAGCAATGGCGAGCAATCGGCCAGGAGGAATCCGAGGGGTAAGAACGTCGTCGCGGATTCGTCTAGTTCGGATTCGGATGAAGAATTTGCCGAGGTGGAAGCTGAGGCAGACCGGGGAAATCGAAGGAATAATCCTGATTACCGGGTTAAAGCTGACATTCCGTACTTTTATGGATCCATGGGTGTAGAGGAGTTGCTGGATTGGCAAATCGAAGTGGACCGATTCTTCGAGGTCATGGAAATTCCTGAGGCAAAACATGTTAAGATGGTCGCGGTTAAGTTGAAGAGTACGGCTGCTGTTTGGTGGGACAGGCTGGTCGACTCAAGGCGCAAGCGGAACAAGAATCCGATCAGGTCTTGGAGGAAGATGAAGCAGTTGATGCTCGATCGATTTCTGCCCGCTGATTATGAACAAATATTGTACAAGCTGTACATTGAATGCTCCCAAGGAAGGAGGTCAGTTCAGGAGTACACGGCTGAATTCATGCGTTACAGTGAACGCAACGAACTGGGGGAGACTGAGAATCAGAAAGTGGCCAGATATATCAGCGGTTTGAAACCTTCAATTCAGGAGAAGATGAGATTGCAGACCGTGTGGACTGTGACCGAGGCTCAAACGTTGGCTATGAAGGCAGAGATGATGGAGAATTCCCCTCGTGGCGGAGGTGGTAACTATTCTGGTTTTCGAAAATTTCAGCCTCCGAGCAATTCTGAGTCATCCGGGAGTAAGGAGAAGACAGTGGTAGCCAAGGATTCTAATATAGGTACTACTGGAGGTGGTTCGGGTGGTGCGCAGGAAAAGAGGGTGTTCCCAACCAGGGCACCGATGCAGAGACAGCCTAACCCGTATGCTAAGCCACGTGGTGACAAGTGTTTCCGTTGTGGTGGCATGGGACATATGTCGAATGTGTGCCCATCACGGACTGTGGCTCTCCTGGAAGAAGATGGTGAGGATGATGCAGAGGAGGACGCGTATGAAGGAGCTGAATTTGCTGAAGAAGAGGCCGTTGAGAAAGTCAGCATCGTGGTGCAACGACTTTTGTTGTCATCCAAGGACGAGGGGCAGCGTAAGAACCTTTTCAAAACTCACTGTTCAATTGATAATAAGTTGTGCAATTTGATAGTGGATAATGGTAGTTCAGAAAACCTCGTTTCTGCTAAACTGGTAGAATATCTGAATTTACCTACAGTGGCTCATGAGAAACCTTACTCCTTAGGCTGGGTTAGTAAGGGTAACCAGGTTAAGGTGACATTGACTTGTAGTGTTCCTATTTCCATCGGGAAGTATTACAAAGAGAATGTTGTGTGTGATGTGCTGGATATGGATGTTTGTCATGTGCTGTTGGGCAGGCCTTGGCAGTTTGACAATGATGTTACTCACAAGGGTCGTGATAATGTCATGTTGTTTGCATGGGGTGGTCATAAGATTGCTATGGCGCCAGTTCATCGTTTTGACAGTGTTGCTAGGAATAAACAGTCTAATTTTCTTGTAATGTCACGAGATGAGGAAGAGCTTGACAAAGATGTTGTTGAAGCTGACTGTTTCTACCCAGTGGTGATGAAGGGGTTACTGACTGTTGAGAAAGAAGAGACTGTGATTCCAGCAGAGGTGAAGGCAATTTTGCAGGATTTTGAGCAGTTGACTGGGGAGGAGCTTCCTAACAAGTTACCACCAATGCGAGATATTCAGCATCAGATTGATTTAGTTCCTGGTTCGAGTTTGCCAAACCTTCCCCATTATCGCATGAGTCCGAAGGAGAATGAGATACTCAGAGAACAGATTGAAGACTTGCTGAAGAAGGGTTTCATTCGTGAGAGTATGAGCCCTTGTGCGGTGCCTGTTCTTCTTGTTCCAAAGAAAGGAAACCAGTGGAGGATGTGTGTTGATAGTAGGGCGATTAACAAGATCACTATCAAGTATCGGTTTCCGATTCCGCGACTGGAGGACATGCTTGATGAGCTGGCAGGTTCGAAGGTGTTTTCGAAGATTGATCTTCGGAGTGGATACCATCAGATTCGTATAAGGCCTGGAGATGAGTGGAAGACGGCTTTCAAGAGCAAGGATGGACTGTATGAGTGGTTGGTAATGCCTTTCGGATTGTCCAATGCCCCTAGCACCTTCATGAGGTTGATGAATCAGGTTCTACGCCCTTTCATTGGGTCTTTTGTGGTGGTGTACTTTGACGACATTCTGATTTATAGCAGGACCAAAGAGGAGCATTTAGAGCATCTGAGACAGGTGTTGCAGGTTTTGCTCGAAAATCAGTTGTACATTAACCTGAAAAAGTGTACGTTCAGCAGCAACAAGTTGCTTTTTCTGGGTTTCGTGGTTGGGGAAGATGGAATTCAGGTGGACGATGATAAGGTGCGTGCTATTCGTGAGTGGCCAGCACCTACGTCTGTAACGGAGGTACGTAGTTTCCATGGCCTAGCTACGTTTTATAGACGTTTTGTCCGGAATTTCAGTGATGTGGCTGCTCCCATAACTGAGTGTTTGAAGAAGGGAAAATTTGTTTGGGGACCCGAGCAGGAACGGAGTTTTGCCTTGATCAAAGAGAAGCTGTGTACTGCACCGGTATTAGCTTTGCCTGATTTTGATAAGGTTTTTGAAGTAGAATGTGATGCCAGTGGCGTAGGGATTGGAGCAGTGCTGTCCCAAGAGAAGAGACCAGTGGCGTTTTTCAGTGAGAAACTCACGGAGGCTCGGCAGAAATGGAGTACTTACGATCAAGAGTTCTACGCTGTTTTCAGGTCTCTAAGACAGTGGGAGCATTACTTGATTCAGAGAGAGTTCATCTTGTACACTGATCATCAAGCCTTAAAGTTTCTCCATAGCCAGAAGATGATTAATAAGATGCATGCTCGATGGGTCAGTTTCTTGCAGAAATTTCCTTTCATTATTCAGCATAAGTCCGGGAAGTCGAACAAGGTGGCCGATGCTTTGAGTAGGAGAGCTTCTTTGTTAATGACTCTGGCACATGAGATAGTCGGATTTGACTGTCTGAAAGAACTGTATGCGGAGGATGCCGAGTTTAAGGAGATATGGGCCAAGTGCAATGAGGGCAACTTCCCTGGAGCAGATTACCTTGTTCGTGAAGGTTATTTGTTCAAAGGAGATCAGTTGTGCGTCCCTGACTCTTCGTTGAGAGAGAAGCTGATTCGGGATTTACATGGCGGCGGACTCAGTGGCCATTTGGGAAGAGATAAGACGATTGCTAGTCTGGAGGAGCGGTATTATTGGCCGCATTTGAAGAGGGACGTGAGCACCATTGTCAAGAAGTGTTATACCTGTCAGGTTTCTAAAGGTCAGTCTCAAAATACTGGTCTTTATATGCCATTACCTGTTCCTGAAGATATTTGGCAAGATTTGTCCATGGATTTTGTTTTGGGGCTGCCTCGTACCCAACGTGGGGTGGATTCTGTGTTCGTAGTGGTGGACAGGTTTTCCAAGATGTCGCATTTTATTGCGTGCAAGAAGACTGCTGATGCGTCCAATATTGCGAAGCTGTTTTTCCGGGAAGTTGTTCGTCTCCATGGAGTTCCTAGATCCATTACTTCAGACAGGGATACGAAATTCCTCAGTCATTTTTGGATTACTTTGTGGCGGATGTTTGGGACTGCTTTGAATAAGAGTTCTACAGCTCATCCCCAGACTGACGGGCAAACTGAGGTAACGAACCGGACATTGGGGAATATGATTCGTAGTGTTTGTGGTGAGAAGCCGAAGCAGTGGGATTTGGCTTTACCTCAAGTCGAATTTGCTTATAACAGTGCAGTGCATTCGGCTACGGGAAAGTCTCCGTTTTCTCTTGTTTATACTTCTGTTCCGAAGCATGTGGTGGATTTGGTTGAGTTGCCAAAGGCTTCTGGGGTCAGTAAGACGGCAGAAATCTTAGCTAAGGAGATTATGGAGACCAGAGAATCTGTTAAGGCTCGTTTGGAGGCTACTGGGAAGAAGAATAAGGAAACTGCTGACAAGCGTAGAAGACTCAAAGTTTTCAAGGAGGGTGATGACGTTATGGTGTTCTTGCGCAAGGAGCGATTCCCAGTCGGCACTTACAGTAAACTCCAGCCACGTAAGTATGGTCCGTTTAAGGTGGTCAGGAAAATTAATGATAATGCTTATGTTGTGGCTCTTCCCGATACTATGAGTATTTCCAATACTTTTAACGTGGCTGATATTTATGAGTACCATGAGGATGAGGTTCTTTATCCTGAAGAGAACTCGGGGTCGAGTTCTTCAGAGGTGGGGGAGACTGATGTAGGATGGCTTGCTGCGAAGATTGAGGACGCTATGGATCGCCGTAAAGGGCCGGCGCGATTTACAGCGTAACTTTTGCTGACGGAGTCAGAATCAGGCGATTTCGGTGGCGTTGGAACCGTCTCGACGAGGAGATCAAGGACACGTCCAATGGACGGTGTCAGTAGCTCAGAAGTGCCATTTGAGGTCGTTTGAAGCCCCAAAACTGCAATTTTCTGTTTTTCCTATTCTTTTCCGAATTTCCTTTTATTTTTTTTATTTCCGAATTATGTTGGGTTTCGGATTTATTTCCGAAAAGTATTTAAAGACCTTTTTGTACTGTTTTGGGGATGCAATCAATAATATTATTTTCGTGAGTTTTGTGCTCAAAACCTAGGGTTTGTGCTTGCAGCCCCTTCTGTTCTTCAAGGATTCGTGCTTGCGATCCTTTTCCGATCTTCTGACTGCGTCAATAGATCTTCCATGTGTAGCTGTAAGATCACCCAGGGAAACTCAAGCTTTTAGAGAAGAAGGTTTCCGTAATGTTATGCAATGGATAATCATATAGTACCATACCATTCGTATATGCGCTTGAGGCCACCTTCAGACATTTTCTGCCAGTATCCAGAATATTTCTTGCATCTTTCGAAGAAATTAGCTATCTCGTTGCTTGACTCACCTCCCTTGTAAGGATCGATGTGGAAGCCTGAGATTCCATCCACGATTATTTCTGCTGGCCCTCCTTGATTGGTTGCGAAAGTCGGTAGTCCACAGTTCATGGCTTCAATAACTGTCAGACCAAAGGCTTCATATAATGCAGGCTGCACGAAAGCGCCTTTTGTGTCAGCAATGCATCGATAGAGTTCGCCATTCCTGTTCCTATCAGTTTGTGCAGCTATCCATCTTATCTGACCCTTGAGTTGGTACTTCTCCACTAAGGTATGCATCTTCTTGATTTCCTCGATTTCTTCCCGGTCCTTGGATTTCGAAGGATCCAAGCATCCCCCAACAATGACAAGGTTCACTAAGCTCCTCAGCCTCTTGTTTCTAGCATACCATTCTGCCAGTCCGGTAATATTCTTTACTTTGTCAAGTCTTGACATGGAAAAGATTATTGGTTTCCTCCGATCTGCGAGAAATCCACTGATGGAGAAATAGCTCAGATTTTGTTTCAAATTTAGGCAAATGCATTAGACATGTTAGTGGTGCTGCGAATATATAGATAGACTTACAAATGCTCATCATTGTTATCTTTATTGTACAGAAGTTCCTCAATCGCAGGATGAAATGATGCGAATCGCTTCCTTTTCTCAGTGAAAGGGAAGTAGACAGACTGATCAGCTCCAGGGGAAACAATGTTAAATTTGGGATCAAACACATTGATGCCTGAAACTACTCTGTAGAGCCCAGGCATTGTGAATCCCATATGACTCTCATATTGCCCAGGTTTACTTTTACTGGCATAAGAAAAAACAGAAACTGTCAGTTATGCCATTGATGATCACTTCCCTTCCCGACTAATTGATCTTCAAATTGCAAGAAAGAAAAACCAACCTTCCAGCAATTTCTTGAAACGTGCTGGTGAGTGCAAAATCAGCAGCATTCATTGCCATCAGATCAGCAGTAAATTGGCAAGAAAAATGGTGCTTTTTATCGAACTCCCCCCATTTGATATCAGAATCTTCATACTTAGTTTTCTCAAGTGCATGAGCAATGGTACCCTGATAAAACACACAATGTCACCTTTTTGTGTTTTATATGTTGAGTGTAAAAGATCAGAATCATAAGAGCAGTAGGACAAACCAAGGTTACGCCGAGTTTTCTGGCTACTAGAGATGCCACTAAGTTACCATCTGTGTAGTTCCCAATTATGAGGTCTGGCTTACCCTCCATGAGTTTTAGGACCTTAGCAGCAGCATCCTAGATACAAAACACGCACAAAAAACAGAATGTGAGGAAAATGTAAAAGCATACACTGTGAATGATGAAGATAAGTAAGGCACTTGCCTGAGAAAATGTCTCCAAGTATGGATAGATGTCGAACCGCGAAATCCACTGCTGGAGAACCCCTTTCTCAGTTCTGAAAGGGACACGAACAATATGGCAGTGATTGGTGTTAGTGATAGGCTCAATCTCCAGGCTGCATTTTGTACCATGCGCTTCCGGAATTTGACGAGTAACCTGCATTTCTCACGTCAGGACATCAAATTTCAAAGAACGAACTTCTATAACCATCACCAGAGATTGTACTAAGTTACCACTAGGATCTGAGGCTTGAAGTTCAATCCTTGTTGCTTAATTCTTTGGAGCAATTCTTCCTCTAAAGCTTTGACTTGATCCAGAATGTAGACAACCTGGCCACCTGTGTCTGGCAAACCAAGAACATCTGATTGACCAAAGTAGCCATGAACTGAAAAGACCACCACCTTAAACACAACTGGAAGCCTGCTGAAAAATGATTCTGTGTTGATGGGGTCTGGAGCCTCAAGGATCTCAGACAGCATCCTCATTGTTTCTCTAACCCTGCCTGAATTCTCACCCCAACCTTTCTCAAAGCCCCATTCTTTAAGCCTGGAATACAAATGACATCAAAAAGGACTCTAGAAGCAAATATTTGTCGCTAGAGAGATACAGTTTTGCAGTAATATATGTTACTTGAGCTCAAAGTTCTGATATGGTGTGTCGTTTTGCATGGCGGACACAAAAAATTCACCGAGGATCAGTGCTGTTTGAAGCTTCTCCACAGTGTTGAGGCTGTCATTGATCATGAGATTCTACAATTTTGGAGTTTAAAATTATAACATCCTTGTTAGGTTCTTTCGAGCATTTTGGAATTGAGTGGTATTGATGATTATGTTCCTTTTGTATACCTCTCCTTGATGACTAAGAGTCTGCAAATACAGAAGCAACTGATTAGCACCTTCATTAGAGCCAGTACTCGTGAACTTTGAAGCCATGAGCTTTGAGATGAAGCTGTTTCCTTTGCCAATAGAAGACGAGAGTGCTAAGCTTGGATTGCCGAACTCAAATGCTCCAAAATCTACTTCCAGTGCATTTTCATCATTAGACCTGTATTCTTGTTTGCAATGAAGCAATAATCAACACTAAAATATCTGCTAAATGAAACATGGAATCAAAGTATGTTGCACTCTTCATCTCATGCTAACCAGTTTTCGTCGATAGTCATCTCTTTCAGTCTCAAGAACTCCGCTGCTGTAACTCCATTCACCGACAGATCATCAGCGTTCACCTTCACGTATTCGAAGCATCCCGGATCATGCCTTACTGCAAAAGCAACATGTGGTGGAACAACGGCTGCCTCCTGCAAAATCAAGAGGAAATATAGAATCGATCATGCATCAAGACCAGAAAAACATTAATTCTAACGAATTCAGCCTCATCCCTTTTTTGTTTTTGGCCCCTACCTGTGTGGAACTCAGGATTTGACCAAGAGAACCCTCCAAAACCTTTCCTCTTTCATGTTCATCCTCTATTGATTTCTCTACCTCTTCCTTCAAATGCTGGTATTTCATCAGTCTTGTTCCCATCCCAGTAAACCTGTACATATGATGCATTTTAAACTGCAGTTCTACTGATGAATTTTCTTTAAACTCATTTGAAAAATAACCACAAAATAATTTTAAAAACAATTGACTAAAGATGATCACCTGGAGAAGCATCTCTTCATATGATATCTGCTCTGCCTTAGTGCATCAGGCATGCTATCTACAGCTGCTGAAGAAGAAGAAGCCATTGATGGTTGAATAATGCCAAATGCTTGATGTAAATATGCACCTTTTGCTCGTAATGTTTGTTTGGATTTCGATGGCTGTTGCTTTGGCAATGGAATCGGGGAAGTATATATAGAAATGATGGGAATCAAAGTCTGCACATGGAAATTAAACTTTTGGTGAGACAACATAAAGGAGCATGCAAGGAAGAGAAATAACAATATTCGTTGGCCCTTGGGGAGGAGAATAACCAAGAGACAGCCAGGTAAAGAATTCATGTATGAAGATCTGACTTCACCCATTCCAAAATCAAATTGGTTGAGGAAGCTGAGGTATATATTCTTTTCTTCCAAGAAACTCATCTTTTGTCCAACACTAATTCCCTCCACCTTCACTGTGTCTTGGCCGTTGGGGATCAGTCTTACTAATGAAAAGACAGAGAAATATACTAGGTCCTTAAAGAAACACAAAAGGTGTAACTTGGCAGTACTATCAGAAAAATAGTTTAAAACCACTATTAAAATATATCATTGTCACCAATATTGTAACAATAATTGCTGCTAAAATTAAAATAATTTGAAGAACCTGATTAGAACCTGATTTCACTTCAAGAAACATGACATATATACTTTGAACTTTAACCTCGGTTATTTATTTTATTTTTTGATAAATAATCGAGGTTAAAAGTTCTTTTACCTCATTTTTTTGAAAGTAAATATTTTTTTCATTGATTAATAAAAATCGAGGTAAAAGGTACATTTTTTACTTTGGTGGTTATATAATAGAGGTAGAATCTAAGAAAGTCTAAGTAAAAAAGTATGACCGATGGATGGTCGATGTTGCTCACCTGTCTCACCTTACTGAGGTTGGTTGTTTATACGACCAAC
Organism: Rubia yunnanensis; assembly: GCA_037428765.1. Classification (NCBI taxonomy): domain Eukaryota; kingdom Viridiplantae; phylum Streptophyta; class Magnoliopsida; order Gentianales; family Rubiaceae; genus Rubia; species Rubia yunnanensis. The sequence continues at coordinate 48,329,358 of CM075068.1, read as the reverse complement.
GCCACATGTCTCTCTCACATACATTGGCCAAATTCCCCACTTCCCAACATATTATTATTTTTGACCTTCCACACCTTAAAATAATAGATATGCAACGTAATAATAATATTCAATACTTTAAATGAAATTTCAAATTTGTACACTTGCTAATTTACATTCACCCACTACAAGAAAGAGCACCTATTACTTTTCCTTTTTTACCTTGAGTTTTTGCCATATGACAGATAATCGAAGTAAAAAAAATTTTTAGCTCATTTATTTTTTTTCAAAGTAAAAGGTATTATTTACCTCGGTTATTTTATTAACCTTAGTTTTAAAATATCCGAGGTAAATAATAGGTATTTTAGTTTGGTTCTATGATAACCTAGGTAATAATATTCAAAATCGAAGTAAAAAGTATAACCGACGTAGGTGCGATGATTGTCGGCTAAATTCATTAAATATGCATTCCCAAATGCCGCAAAAGAGAATTTATCGTATGTATATTGTCCTTGCAAGAAGTGTTGGAACACCGCTATTCATGAAGATGCAAGTGGTTTGAAGGACAACTTATTCATACACTGTTTTGATCCAACATACACAATTTGGTTTTGGCATGGAGAGAATGTGGATGAGCATACTAGAAATGATGTAGAGGCCAAGAAGGATGATATGTTGGATGAGTTGGTTGATGAGGTTGTGAAGAACTACAATGGCTTTCAACCTTGCATACTAGAAAGACTTTCAACCTTGCATACTAGAAAGACTTTCAACCTTGCACGGACATAATGAGACACTTTTATATGATAGGTGCCTTGGAGGAATGAAAATATTGAAGGCTACGTTACAATTGATGAATGTAAAAGCTATGTAGTCCTATAATGCCTAAGTGTGAGGCTCCAAGGTTCACATTAAAGGAGGTGGATGGGGACGGAGAAATTGAAAATCGGCAGACAAAGAAGGTTCATGTCAAGGTTGTTTTGTATCTACATATTATTCCCCGATTGAAAAGATTGTTCGATAATCCTGAAGATGCAGGGAATATGATATGGCATTTAGATAAGCTTGTAGTTGATCCCAAAGTCATTAGCCATCTAGCTGATGGTGATCAATGGAAAAAAATAGATGTGACCTTTCCCGAATTTGGGAATAAGCCACGTAATTTAAGGCTTGGTTTGTGCACGGATAGAATAAACCTTGTTTGGTATAATGATCAACAATCATAGTTCGTGGCCAGTGATGATAATGATTTATAGCTTGCCCCCATGGTTGTGCATGAAAAAGAAGTATATTATGTTGTCTTTGATGATCTCCAGTCCGAAGCAACCGGGAAACGATATCAATATGTTCCTATCCCCCTTGGGGGATGGCCTTAAACTGTCGTGAGATCCTGGAATGAGGATGCATGATGGGTTTCAAAAGGAGTCGTTTGATTTCGAAGCCATGTTGTTCTACACCTTGAATAACATTCCCGCATATGGAAACTTGTCTGGCTATTCAGTTAAGGGTTACAAGGCATTGCACTATTTGTTTGGAAAAAAAATAAATTATTATCAGTTTAGGTATGGAAGTAAGACATTGTATCTTGAAAATCAGGGATGGCTTCTGACAACTCACCTGTGGATGAATCAACATGCTGAATTCATTGGCAAGGTAGAGATAGCGCCCCTTCCTCCTGTTTTAATAGGTGCATCAATCTCGTACTTGTTGCGTGATTTTAAAAATTATTTTCGTAAAAGGAAGAGGAAACCTATGGTTTCCGGTAGTTGGAAGAAGCGTTCAATTTTTTTGAACTACTGTATTGGAAGATCCTTGACGTCCGACACTGTTTGGACGTGATGCATATTGAAAAGAATGTATGTGATATTTTGGTTGGTACTTTGATGAATATCCCAGGTAAGACAAACCATGGAGTGAAGTCAAGGAAAGATATTGTTGAAATGGGTATTAGACTTGATTTGGCCTCGAGGTGCGGGGCTCCAAGATGTACTTACCTGCTGCTTGTTACACACTTTCAAAAGTTGAGAAAGACTTGACATGTTCCAGCCTAAAAGGTATCGATGTCCCGACAGGCTACTCTTCTCAGGTTAGCATGTTAGTATCTAATGAGAGACTGGGATTGAGGAGTTTGAAATCACACGATTCACAATGTTTCATTCAATAATTTTTCCCAGTTGGGATTAGATCCATCTTGCTAACTCAGGCCAGAAAGTGCATTACCCGGTTATGTTGCTTTTTCAAGCCAATATGTTGTAAAGAGATTAGGCGTCGAATATTGGAGGAACTACAGGAGGAAATATTTATCGTCTTGTGCGAGTTAGAGATGTATTTCCCTCCTTCATACTTTGACATAATGGTGCACTTGTTGGTTCATGGTGTATGTGAGATATTAATATATGGTTCTGTTTATCTTAAATTAATATATCCCTTCGAGAGGTATATGAAGATATTAGCGTAGAACTCTTTGACCTCCATGGCATATGTCATCTTTTCAAGGAAAATCAAACCCTTCATTCCCGAAGAAACGAAGGGTTCGATAACCATATATAGGTGAAGTCACTCCATTCTTCGGCCTTCCTCGCCCTCACATCCTTGATCTGCCTTTTGCTGATCAACTGGTATTGCTTTTCGTTCTCCTCCTCAAAGAAGAGTCTGTGGTCAAATGTAGGGGATGGAGGGGTGGGGGTGGTCTTTGACTTCTTTTCCCTTGACAAACTTTCTCCGTTGCTCCTTCCGGAATACCTTTTTGTAGTCTGCTTAACTGGTGACATCTGTTGAACATGGACATAGAGAACGGTTAGTACAAGAGATAAGAAATTAATAAATGTGAAGGTTTTGTGTGAAATCCCATGCATGTCGTAGACATGTCAGCATGACCGATGTGACTTATGCGAAGTCGGACATCCAAGTTCAACAAAGAACTAGATGAATGTGTGACTCGCACACCATTTAGGCTGTAACGATAGGTATGTACGAACTCGCACATTCAAGTTTGTTGAAGATCTGGATGAATGTACAACTTCGCACTACCTATCGTCATGGTCGAAATAGTGTGTGAAGTGTACCTAAAAGGTCAAAATAATCAACCACATTTGCACACCATATTACACAGATCCTACACAAATATGCAAAATCAAAGATTTATGCACAACACACCACTAACATTGGCTCTATCCCTAGTTATCAAAGTGAAAATATAAAAGAGAACATAGAAACCTAAAACCGTAGGCAAACAAATAAATCAAACACTACATTCATAGTCACTGAAATAAACACAATCTTAGAAGTAAGAAAACAAAGAATAACAGCTTACAAATTACCGAGGAGAGGGGAATAAAAAAGTTTACCTTCCTAGAATTTCGTTCTCTTTGGCTACGATCAAAATCCGGTGACAAAAAATGAGAAACAAGAACTTACTAGGAAGATGGGGCTTCACAGTTTGACGGTTTTTGGGATTGATTGAATGGTTTTTGGCCGTTATTTTTCTGATGGGAGGTTTGTGTACGACATTATGGTTGGAATGCGAGTGGGTTAAGGGTGGAAGATTCAAATACTCAGTAGCAAACTATGTTGTTTAAACCCCACGTGCAACGTCGCACGACCTATCACTTAAAACGATACATGAAATCGTAGACAACGACGTCACTGTTCATCCATCTTGGGCCACATAATTAACTTAGGCCAATAGAATATGAGATTTGGGTTTGGGCCAAAGTGACTTGAAATGACACATGCAGATGTCGCATGTATAATCGACTAGGCCAAAAGATAAGTGATATATGCAAGGTCGCTCATTAGGGGAATTGGGCGGAATAGGGTAGCCACTCAATCATCATAACATTTTTGGCTTGGATAAGAGTGACTTTAAATGAAACTTGCTGATGTCACATGTATAGTCGACTAGGGCGAAAGATTAGCGATATTGATGCGAGGTCACTGGTTGGGATAAATGGGCCAAATAGGGCAATCAGCCCTAACAAAATAACACTCTGAACTTGAACCATAGTGGGTTGAGACCACATTAGCTGAGGTTGCATATACATATTGACATTGCCGACTAGTTGCCGACATTGTAGCGACATTTCATACTGGGTTGGTGGACCTAATAATGTAATCAACCCAAACAGAACCAATGCTTAGCCCAAATTCTAGGCCCGAATAACTTAATAAGGAAATAGTATTCCGTAATAAAATTAATAATATTAGAAATGGATTAACAAAACTTTTTTCTATGGTCATTTAATAAGGTTGGCTACTCGCCGGGTTAGTATACAAACCCTATGAAAGTGGTTAAGGTGAAACCAATGTGCTTCAAATGAGATCAGGAATGTCTAGCCTTCAACATTTCACACCATCAAATGGTAAGGGTCAAACCTGAATTTATTTAATAAGGTTGACTACTCGTGGGCTTAAAATGAAAACCTTATGGAAATGCTAGAGATAAGATATATCCAGCCTTCAACAATCTTCATCATCGAACGGTTACTGGTCAAACCTTCACTTGTGTAATAGGGTTGACTATTCATGGACATAAAATGTAAACCCTACGAAAATTCTAAAATTGATATCTTTTGGTCTCGAATGAGATCGGTTATGTCTGGCCTTCAACAATCTTTACCATCGAATGGGTAATGGACAAAACCTAACTTGTGTAATAGGTTTGACTATTCATGGGATTAAAAGGCAAACCCTACAAAAATGCTAATACTGATATCTTTCGGAATCGAAGGAGATCCGCTATGTTCGGCTTTCAACAATCTTCACCATCGAATGGGTAATGGTCAAACCCTTACTCATGTAATAGGGTTGACTATTCATGGGCTTAAAATGGAAACCCTATGAAATTGCTAGAACTAATATCTTTTGGCCTCGAATGAGATTGACTATGTCTAGCCTTTAACAATCTTCACCAGAATGGTTAATGGTCAAACCCTTATTTGTGTAATAGGGTTGACTAATCGTGGGCTTTAAATGATATCCTAATGAAAATATAAAAACTATATTCTTTTGCCTTAGAGTTAGGTTGACAATGTTTAGCCTACAAAAATCTTCATCTTCAAATGGGTAAAGGTCAAACCCTTTGTATGTAATAAGGTTGCGACACGACTACTTAATAAATCATGAAAGGGTCATAATAAATCTTGTATATATGTGTGTGTATACATATATATATATGTGTGTGTGTGTATGTGTGTGTGTGTGTATCATGGACACTTGTATGTGTGTGTGTATATATATATGTGTGTTTGTGTGTGTGTGTGTGTCATGGACACTTGTATCACTTTCATTGTTTAACCACTCTTTGATTTAGACCAAATTCTTAGTAGCAGACATCGCAATACCCCTCTCACATACCAACTATGGTCTGAACTCTTTGTTACACTATGCATGATTATGGAATGGGACATTTGGTCCATACACATGCCCATTATATGCCATTGAACCACTTGAAATACCAACACCGCGTCAAACATCACGTCAAACATCACGTCAAACATTGTGTCAGTTGAGTTTCAGTCAACACTTGTGCATCATCTATAATCATATGAAACAGGCCTATTGGGACGATTTTGACCCATGAAGAGACCTAAAATACAAACGACTTACATGTCGCATGCACAAACCAACATCATAGCACTGGCAAGAGAATGCCTTTATGCGCCATTCTAAATTAAAAAATCCCCCAAAACCTTTGAAAGTGCATTTATTGCCAAAAATGGCGCCCTCTAGCTTTAAAGACCAAAATTTCATCATCCCCATTTATTTTTTCCTCCATTAAATCAAGCACCAAAAACATCCAAATTCACCTCCACCATAGAAGCCAAAAGGAGAAATAATAGGGGAGAAGGAAGAGGTCCTCATTGGACGGAATTCCATTAATCAAACTTTACATGATCAAATTTTAATGGTACATCCCTTGGGATTGATTATTGAATAAGTGTTTAATATTGCAATGTGTGATATTTTTGATCTATTTTGTTTAAGATTTTGAACTATATATGTAGGGTTGTGTGGTTACATATAAGATGTAAAATTTTCAAGTGTGTGGTGTGTACCCAATGTGGAAGCTTACTAATGGTGGTTATTTGATATGGAAATAACATAAAATGTTTGATTTACATCAATTTCTGGATGTGAAGATCAACTTTAATAGATGTTTATTTTGTGTATCACCTAATGGAATGACATGTTTGTAGTGGTGTGTTACCTAAACCCTAGATTATTTTAATGTTGAATGTTACTTTTTATGGTAAAATTATTTGTGTGGATTATATGTCCATGAAAAAGGCTGATTTTATATATTTTACTATCATTGAAGAGTGTCTTTATTTAATTTTGTTTGATAGGTCTTGTAGTGGTGAACCCTAACAAGAGGAAAGGACCCGAAGTAGGGGGGATGTTAATGGATCGAAAAAACATAGGTAAGGTCAGGGTCGGGAATTTTTAAGAAATTGATCGACATAGTGGATAAAGGTATGAAATGTCAGTTGAAGTTTGATCTCATTGGGAATGTAATAGGTGAGGATAGAAATTGGTGGTCTAGTTACCTTGGACTGATTGCTAGGACTAAGGTAGATATATTCATGTACGAGTCATGGCCTCGTGTTGATAATGCTTACAAGGAAAAGCTATGGAAGGTCGTTGAGTTTGCCTTCGACATTGAGTGTGACAATATGAAAAGTTGAAGAGGAAAATAATATGATGCTTTGGTGAAAGAAAGAGAGATTTAAAATCTAAATTGGCTAGGGATTACGTGTTTAGTAAGAAGAAGAATTGTAAGGATCCATTTATAACTGAAACGAGTTGGAAGGGTTTTGTTGCATGGAAGCTGGCGGATGAACAATCGGTAAGGGATTTACATTTACATGCTTATAAGTATATACACATAGGATACACACAGACACACAGACACACAGACACACACACAGACAGACACACACACACACAGACACACACACAGACACACACACACATGTATATATATTACTGTTGGATATACATGCTTATAAATGAGTATAGGGTCTTGTGTATTGTCAAATTTGTATGTCATTTATGGTTGTTTGTCATGTAATAATTGTCCCTATTTTTCCTCAAAATGAGTAACACAATGTGAATATATGACGTTGCGCATTATTGATATAGCTATGGATCGTTCTAACCAACTTGTGCACGACGTCATTCATAACTTGAGTTTAGGCACTGATTTGGTCTGATATTGTGAGCTACGTTGCATATTGTGCATTCTGCTAGTGTAATATGGGAGGTCGTCGCCGTACCTCTCAAAGTTAATACTTTTAAGCCCTAAATACTTCCTATCTACAATTAAGTAGATAATGGAAAGTTGGGGTCGCCCACGAGAAGAGGGATCTTTTTAAGTATTTCAAACATATATAGGAGAAAGCATACTAAGCACATACATACATAAATACATATAAAAGCATGTAAACAAGGGGGGGGGGGTTGGTTGGTTTGATCCTAAGTTAACAAATTAAAGTACAACAACTAGCAAAGCAATAGAACGATGCTAATCATGCAATACAACTAAAGGTAAGATGAGAATAACAATTTACGGAACCTTGGGCGCAATTGACTTCCACTTCCAAACCTCTTATCTATCATTGAACATGCAACTTACTTACTACTTTCACTACTTGTTGTGAAGGCTAAACTTCTATCCTTCTTAGATAGTAGTTTGCAAGAGTGAATTCGACATCTCTTGTCAAACCTCACCAATGACTCCCGTAGTCGAAACACGACTCAAGGTATCCCATTGATGGCATTTAGCACGAAGAATCAACAAGCTCGGCAACACTTATAAACACTACACCGTGTCTAAGCATTTAATCGATTTATGCATTTACACAAGATTGGTCAAGAACGATCAACATTCATAGACTTCTCTCATTTGCTACAAGTGATAAACATGACAAAGAGTTCAACATTATCATATTCACCTAGGAATCATCAATCCATCAACACAATCAAAAGCTCTAAATCATACTCATAGATTCCTAACAAGAAAAGGGGGGAAATCAACCCACTTCCCCCAAACCCTTGCAAGCCATTCATATAAGTATTTCATATACTCAAGCTTTCAACAACATTAATGATATCAACAAACACATTCAATGCTCCATAAATGCACAATAGTAAGAGCAATAAATAAGCTACAAACTGTTCTTAAGACATGGGTTTAGAAGCCTTAGTCAATTGCTCCCAAGAGATAGATTAGGTACAAGAGTTCATAATAATCGATGCTAAACAACTAATCATAAAAACAACAGAATTCAAGGATGAAAAATGGAAGAAAAAGGGTTTGAAACAGTACTGAAATCAAAGCAGAAGAAAGGTATGAATGAGAGGAAAGAGAGTGGTATTTATAGTACAAAGAAGATAAGGTGAAATTCTGGCCACCCGTCGGTCGCGACTCGCGATGGCTAGTTGCGACTCACGACGGTCTCGCGACAAGGCCATCGCGACTCGCGATGGGTGCCAGAATTTTTCATTGTGTCTTTTTCTTCTTCTTGTGGCATGTAGTCATCTTCATAGTCATTCCTCTCAATCTCCAAGTCTTCAACGGCTCCAAAAATGGTCTTCAATGGCCTCCGGTCTTCATGTCTTCAAAGCAAGTCTTCAAAAGTCTTCGAATGTGTGGTCTTCAATGGCCTCCGGTCTTCATTGCCTCCGTGTTCTTCCCTTGTCACACAAAATCCACTTAGAAGAGGTAAAAGAGTGTAAAGTTGCTCTTACCCCTCCTAAGAGAATTTCAAGGTAAAACACAAGCTCTCGATAACAAAAGAGCACAAAAGTGACCCTAAATAGTACTAAATTATGCATATAAAATGAACAAATCAAGCCTCCCCACACTTGAACCTTACTCACCCTCAAGTAAGAAAAGATCCAAGCATACGAAGGAAATGATATATCCACATCCTAACTACTAATCCCCCAAATCAATACCTCACAAAACTCTCAATATCACGCATCCCAATGTTAGAGTCAAATGAGAAGTTTGCCACAACCCCTATTCCTAAATCTACCCAAACCATATAATCTCATCAATTCATTGATTTCCCTAAGAAATCTCCAAATCTCGAATTGATAATCCCAAATCCAATGATAAAAGATGAAGCCAAAAGTATGTATAAAGTTCAAAACACATGCTCCACTTTACATCAATACATCAACCTAAAAATGAAGCATATTAATGATCCAGAATTTCATAACTTACTCCGTCTTTTCCCGCTAAATTTTCCATTCCCAAAAGGTTCTCAAGATGTGAAGCTACCCGATCCATCCGTGTGGTCACTGCAACCTTATGACTCCATCGCCGGAAAATGAGTAAACACTTAATGTTTTTTTTGTTTTTCAATTTCTCTCGCTTTCTCTCATTTTGCCTAGGAGCCCTTTCGGGTTTTCATCCTAGCCACACATCATGTTTCTTTGGCTCATGTCTCACCTTTTTCCGCACATTTAGCCTCTCATTTTTTCCTAGGCCGCCCTTTCGGGTTTACCTATCCGGGCTCCCAATGTTGCCTAAGTTGCCCTCTCGGGTTTTCAACTTAGCGGGATTCTTTTTTTTTCTTTTTTTTTTCCAATTATTTTTCATGTGTCTCCAATCCAAAAAGTAGAAAATTGCTTTCCAAATGTGAAGGTTAAGAAAAGTATCAAAACCAACATTATCCAAGTACATCAAAAGCAAAATATCCCAAAACAAAAGGGAGAAAAATATCCAAAATAAAACAAAAGAGTTGTGCAAAAGTGTCTCCAATCCTAATCACCTAACAATAGTAGATACCCCTCGCCATACTTAGAACACTACATTGCCCTCAATGTAGACTAGAGCAAAACTGTACAAAGCGAAGTATGGAAAGGGTAAAAATGTGGTGCTCACACAATCAATGCTGTGATGAGGACGGGACACCGCCGAAGTAGAGTTGCTCGTACTGTGCTAGCCACTCTGTGCTCCTCTGCCTCCTCGCTCTCCGCCTCTCTGCTCTCGGATCGGGGCCTAATGCACCGCCCGATTGGGACTGCAACTCATGGATGCGAGCTGACAAGTGGTCAATCTCCTTATCCATATCAATCAAAGCCTGGGAGACAAAGACATTATGCTCCAAAATCATGTTGTCCTGTCGGTGGAAACCATCATGCATGGTCTGCATCATCTGCTCATAGAAGTCCGGTAGAGGTTGGGAGTAGTGAGGTGGAGCATCATCCTCCTACATGGGATCTGTCTGTGGTGGAGGCTGTGTAGAGTAGTGCTGCTGCTGCTGCTCCGAGCAAGGTAGGGTGCTATCGTCACGCTGGACAGAAGCTGGCCCGAGGTCGCGGATCTCGCACTAGAACTCAGCTGTACATGAGGAGTTTGGGGAGATTGCCAAATCTCCCAAAGGTGTGTCGAACTCCAGCTTCGTCTTGCTCTGCTGAGGAAGTGCCATGAATGTGACCTTTCTCGCACCGTATACCAATGAAAGAGCCCTATGGTCCGTGTGACACTGAGCATCTCAAATTGAACTAGCCGCTCAATGGTGATCAGATAAGGCGTCCGCCTCCCTAAACGTGGAAAGTTGGCCGGAGGGACTAATCCCAAGTACTCTGCTAGAAAGCCTATCATCCCTCCGACCATGATCTTCCCCTTGGCCTTTCCTGCCACTTCCACAATCCTCTTCATCCACAGCTCTGCCCACAGCCCATATCCTGGCCCCTTACTCGTCAAGTGCCATAGGAAGTGAATGTCATTGTCTAGCACATTCGTCGGCTCCGCGGAGCAAAGGACTGTGCCAGCCAATAGTCGGTGCACATAACAAAGTCCAGGGTGGATAATGGCGCTACTCTTGTCATGGGAGTTCTTCGGCCTCATATTAATGACATTCCAAAATTGCATGTCATTCTCAATTCCAAGATAGGGCATCTAGGTGAAAGGAAATGTACCTCTCACAGGGTTGATCACCCCTCATGCTGCTCATACGGACTGTGGACAAGAACTCCAACATGTATCTCCGGTAAGAGGGCACGCTCTTACTCATAAATCTTTCCATTCCCCCTTTGGTGAGGAGGCATCTCACAGGCTGCATGAGGCCGAGGACATCCAATGTAGGCACATCAACAAAATTGGCACCTCTCTAGGGCCTCCCATCTCTCTGCATAGGACCCAGTGATCCGGGTCAAACCCATGTACCTATCCGTTGGGGAAGCTATAGGGCTCGATTCCGGAGCTGGTGAAGGAGGTGGAGGTGGAGCGGCGGTGCGCTCGTCTCGTGGGGGAGCCCTAGATCTCTTCTTGGAGGCCATATCTATCAATCACAGCAAATAAGTCAAATGCAAAGGAATATATGTATATGCAATATGGCAAACCTATAACCAATCTTAAACTAGTTCATCATCACAGGCCAAATCAACATCAACTCACTAGTTCAAGTCCTAATCGCAATTGCATATACAATCTACATTATGTCCATCAAGCCCATATCATCAAATCCATGAAGTTCTCACATAGTTGAAATATACTATATTCCAAAATCACAGGTATGCTCAACTAGTTTAGCCATCATTAGTACATTTACAATGTCAACATCTACGTCAATGGCCAAACTGCTCTAAACAATATAACATTGCAAAGCACAATAACACTTTATCCCAATAACAACTATGTTTAATCAAGAGCTAACATACCTCAAATTCAGTATAAGTCACCATCTACTATTAGCTAAAGTAACACGAATGCACACATTCCAAAACCAAGCAGGCATAATACAGTCAAGACCGCACTAGAAAATATACAGTCTACACTGCAATTGCAAAATATGCACACAATACCCAAAAAATACAACTGCAACCATAATCCCGTGATACCCCATGGCACTCACCTCTTCAACGTAGTCCTCTTGCAAAGTGGGGCAAGTGTCCGTAGGATGCGCCAAGTAGAAAATTTCACATGATTTAATATGTGGTGCATTTCCTCCGGGTTTTGTCATCAATTTTTCACCATGGATGTGAGGGCCAAGACTTGATCCTCTAGCTTCCCACTATTGGAAAAGTTACTCGTGGGCATCGGGTTTCTCCTTCTCAAATCGGCCCTTGAGCTAAAGTTTCTCGACTCTTCCGCTAGCTCTTCATACAATTGCATAGCCTCGGAGGAAGTTTTTTTGCCGAGGGTGCCACCACAAGAACTTCTAACCAACCTTTGGTCCTCATCAAGAAGGCCATTATAGAAATAATACACCAAATCCCCCTCCGAATAACCATGGTAGGGGCAACTTGCAAGAAGCTTCTTGAACCTCTCCCAATAGTCGAAGAGAGAATCATAATACCACTGAAGGATGTTGCTTATGTCCTTCATCAAGGCGGCGGACCTCGAGGCCAGGAAGTACTTGGCTAGAAACTTTGTTTTCATATTAAGCCAACTCTTGATGCTCTTGGGCAGTAAGTAGTGGAGCCAATCTCTTGCACCATCCCTCAGTGTGAAAGGGAATGCCTTCAATTTATAAAAATCTTCATCCACTCCATGGGGGACCGTACCACCACACAAGAAGTGAAACTCGGTGAGGTGCTTGTTAGCATTCTCCCCTTGCCTACCAAGGAAGGTGGGTAGCATGTTGATGAACCCGGTCTTTAGCTCAAAATGCCCATTTGGTCTAACCATGGGGTACTCGATACACATCGGTTGTTGATCGAGGTTGGGAGCCATGACGTCTCTCAACAAGGGCTGCCCCAAGTGGACCTCTCTTTGGTGGAGAGGAGGATGGTGAGGTTCCTCTCTTGGATGCTCATCTTCGTGCTCGATTTGATGTTCCATTGATGAAGATGTATCCAAAAAATGGTAACTAGGAGGGGTGTTATTCACACTTTCCAAAGAAAACCTTCTAGCCCATCTCAAATTCAACTCCAACTCGGGGTCGTAGTGTAAGGGTTCTTGTGAAGAGGATCGCGTGCGAACCGTACACCAAGAACTCGAAAAATACGTCTCCAAGCCAAGCGAAAATGGAAAATCAACTAAGAAATCAAAATAAAACCAAACTAACAAATATTTACAAATAGCACATAATCACACATAATATGGCTAAACACTTAAAAATAAATGCCTCTTCCCCGGCAGCGTCGCCAAAATTTGGGAGGTCATCGCCGTATCTATCAAAGTTAATAGTTTTAAGCCCTAAATGCTTCCTATCTACAATTAAGTAGATAATGGCAAGTCGGGGTCGTCCACGAGAAGAGGGATATTTTTAAGTGTTTTAAACATATATAGGAGAAAGCATACTAAGCACATACATACATAGATACATATAAAAGCATGTAAACAAGGGGGGGGGTTGGTTGGTTTGATCCTAAGTTAACAAATTAAAGTACAACAACTAGCAAAGCAATAGAACGATGCTAATCATGCAATACAACTAAAGGTAAGATGCGAATAACAATTTACGGAACCTTGGGCGCAATTGACTTCCACTTCCAAACCTCTTATCCATCATTGAACATGCTACTTATTCACTACTTTCACTACTTGTTGTGAAGGCTAAACTTCTATCCTTCTTAGATAGTAGTTTGCAAGAGTGAATTCGACATCTCTTATCAAACCTCACCAATGACTCCCGTAGTCGAAATATGACTCAAGGTATCCCATTGATGGCATTTAGCACGAAGAATCAACAAGCTCGGAAACACTTATAAACACTACACCGTGTCTAAGCATTTAACCAATTTATGCATTTACACAAGATTGGTCAAGAACGATCAACATTCATAGACTTCTCTCATTTGCTACAAGCGATAAACATGACAAAGAGTTCGACATTATCATATTCACCTAGAAATCATCAATCCATCAACACAATCAAAAACTCTAAATCATACTCATAGATTCCTAACAAGAAAAGGGGGGAAATCAACCCACTTCCCCCAAACCCTAGCAAGCAATTCATACAAGTATTTCATATACTCAAGCTTTCAACAACATTAATGATATCAACAAACACATTCAATGCTCCATAAATGCACAATAGTAAGAGTAATAAATAAGCTACAAAATTTTCTTAATACATGGGTTTGCAAGCCTTAGTCAATTGCTCCCAAGAGATAGATTAGCTACAAGAGTTCATGCTAATCGATGCTAAATAACTAATCATAAAAAAAAAAGAATTCAAGGATGAAAAATGGAATAAAAAGGGTTTGAAACCGTACTGAAATCGTAGCAGAAGAAAGGTATGAATGAGAGGAAAGAGAGTGGTATATATAGTACAAAGAAGATAAGGTTAAATTCTGGCCACCCGTCGGTCGCGACTCGCGACGGTCTTGCGACGAGGCCATCGCGACTCGCGACGGGTGCCAGAATTTTGCATTGTTTTTCTTCTTCTTCTTGTGGCATGCAGTCATCTTCATAGTCATTCCTGTCAATCTCCAAGTCTTCAACGGCTCAAAAAATGGTCTTCAATGGCCTCCGGTCTTCATGTCTTCGAAGCAAGTCTTCAAAAGTCTTTGAAAGTGTAGTCTTCAATGGCCTCCGGTCTGCATTGCCTCCGTGTTCTTCCCTTGTCACACAAAATCCACTTAGAAGAGGTAAAGGAGCGTAAAGTTGCTCTTACCCATCCTAAGAGAATTTTAAGGTAAAACACAAGCTCTCGATAACAAAAGAGCACAAAAGTGACCCTAAATTATGCATATAAAATGGACACATCATAATATTTTTACTGACTAGAGGCTGACGTCGGTCCTGTGCAAGGTATTTGTGCTAAATTTCTCCATCTCATTTCACCATGTTGATTACATAAACCTAAACATCTTTTATGATGATTTTATCTGGTCTAATAGAAAGAAATAGCAAGGTTTCAACTAAAAATAAGATGCGCCACACCATGAGTTGAGGAGGTTACGCACTAGTAACAAAAACAATCACGATGGAAATGTTCAAGGCTAGAGTAATTAAAAAGGTGGAGCACAGAATGACAGACGAGGAAGCGAGGAATTCTACGGAATATCCCACACCCAATGAGTTTCCATAATTCGAGAAGTGGCTAAAAGGATACAAAGGGCATGGGAAGGAGGGTAAGTTCCACACCAAAGAAGCAGAGTTGGTTGATCAATAAATTGTAAGTTTTTCAACTCTTTAGTTGATATAATTTGGGTGCATTTTTTAAAATATAATATTGAACATATGCAATTAATTATTAGTAATTTATAGGAGGATTTAAAAAGAAAACAAGAATCCAACAAGTTAATCGGGGTTGGAAAAAGGACATACTAGGAGTTGTATTTGACAAGGAAGAACACCCGAGTTGGGTTCAGGGTGTTGGTACTCTTGCTACACATAGTGACATCTTTGTCAAACCTCGACCACCTAAGGTTGGCATTACATCAAGTAGTCAACAAAGAGAGACTGGTGCTTTGAAATCCACATTAAGACAACTAGTGGCTTATGTCTTGTAAGGATCGAATGCAAAAAAAGCCACTTGAGTTGGAGTGAATCATTGTAAGTTCTAAACCAACAACCTTATCGCCTCATTTCCCCTATTTTCTGACAACCTCAACACATGACCACCCGGAGTGTGATAGTAGACCCGTCCAACCGTCTTGAACTTCAACAACTCCTCTTGCCTTTGATTGACTAAGATTGGAGTTAACAGAAGCTAACTAACGCAACATGAAGGTAATAGTATATATATTACACAATTCATTTCATAAAGAAAATTTGACTATGTTTTAACTTAGCGAGTCTTCTTGCGTAGGATAATTCCTTATGCAAACTACTTGCCGAACTTGTTGATGGTGAGAGCCACGTTGTGGTGATAGGTGAAGTATACACATCAATATGAGTGCATCATCAAAAGACGGTTGCGAAGGAGAACGTGGTGGCCGATCAATGTCCCAAAGAGCCTCGTAGATGGTATAGTTCTTCCAATCCCAGAACTCGAGACAAGTATGATGGATGAGGCGTTAGGAATGTTTGTTGAATGGTCCATTATTTTGGCAGATATTTTGGACAATACGCCTACTAAGAAGGTAACATGATAATTATGTTGTTTTACTTATGAATAGAGACAAATGTTGTGTGCACAACTTTTCCAGTTGAATGTCATGTAGACTGAGACAATGATTAGTTGCCCAGCTAAATTGACAAATGCATGTGGGATCTAAAACCTAAAGAGTCTCGTGTCTCTACGAAGAGGCCATTACCATTCAAATCACTTGAAGGATGGTTCCCTCAAGAACATCTATATTGTTGAGATGGCTCACCCTCACTCATCTCCGTACAAAATTCTCGTGTAAGAAGTATTTAGTTTTTGGTACAAGGTAAATCCAATCACCTGGAAGGAGGATTTAGAGGAGTAGTTCCAATTAAATAGTGCCCCCCTCCAGTGATGCAACAAAATTACATGTAAGTATTAATGCATCACCTTAACCTTATTCATCGATATTCTTATTGTGTTTGACTTCAATCTATCAAGACTAACCGTGTTTATAGGGTCTTGCATGTACAATCCATTTCTAAATTGAAAGGGTGGATAAGGATTCTTTGCCCAAGAAAGATCTAACAGGAATTCTTTGCTCCCGGTTGATGCTACTGGAAAATTCGATATACATCGCACCTTATTATGAGGGGTGAGACAACTCTAAATCTACTTTGGATTCGATGAATGATTATGGGATTATGACGATTTATTGAGAACTTATTTTTTGAATCAAACATTGGATGGTTTTCATCATCGTTCTTCTTTCAAACACGGTGTTATGGTTCGATCCATTACATCAAACGCCCCTGAAAACAATTACCTTCACAATTTGAAAGGTGATGATAGATCCCCTAATTAGAAACAAAAAAGGATTCAAATGGAAATCCCTAAAGGTTAGAATTTACTTAAAAAATTTTAGTTTCAAATAATTATTCCTACAAGTACATAACGACGTGTTTGTGAACAATTTGTACATACGAATAACATAAATAATAAGTGGCAATGTGGGAAAGCGGTTACTATTGCATGCACTTTATGAAGGATTTGGTCTCGCATAAGGATAATCTATTTGATCTACAAAAGGTATTTCTTATTGTCACCTATTGTTTCAATCAATAATATCACAACTTTGCTCAACCTTTTTATTGATTATGAGATTACACCATTTTGTAGTCTTTCCCCGAGGATAAATCACCGTACCCCATCAAAATTTTGAAGGATATACGTGAGAGTTGAGCGCTCTTTATGTTGGTAAAGAATTTGAAGCATTTACTTCATCCATCTACCATACAAGGAACTTGGATTAGGTTGATTTATTTGTGCAAGCATTATTCTCTAAAATTCCCATTGCACCTTCCAAGGTATTTTTTAACACCTTGATATAGATCTCTAGCTAACTATGGAGTATCAATGGTATAGTTCATTTTGTGAGAATTTTGATAAGATACTTTGTGTGTTGAAGGTGTAGTTTTTATCCTTTTTGTCTGTAAGCATTATGCATGGTGCAGTTACATGCAATCCGAAGGGCATTCGACACTGAGTCTACATTTCAGTAAATTTATATTCCTATTTTTTACACAATGGCTGACATCGTATCTATATAATTTACCATTAGGTTGGCCCAATAAACAATGAGCACATCACTGAATGTTTGCAATGGGTTCTGGATGGTACCACAAATGGAGCAATGTCGCTTAATCAAAACGACGTTGTGACTGGGTCAACGCCATAACATCAAACGTACGACACTGCAAGCTCCTAGTAGAGCACAAAAATAAAATCGCAGTTGCCCTGTTATGTGTGACCTCAGTTCTTTTAAACGATGCCATGTTGATGGAATTTCCACATCATCATTTAAGTGGAGTCGACAACACCAATATTGGCTAGGAAGACGTCACACTTTTATGGCACATCGACTATGCTTTTGTCTCATCCGATGTCGCGGCTTGGTCGGCAAGGGGTTCGTCAAAATTATATTTACTCTATTTTATTTGTACAAAAAATGAGGTAAAAATATCATTTACTAGTGGTTCAAAACCGCAATTATGAAAAGAAATATGTGATGTCGATAACATAAACATGTGACCTCAGTTATCTTTTTATACTATGTCACACTCGTTCTTAGCGATATTGTCCGCCACGATGTCGCACCAGTTTTTGTATGTCGGCTTCCTGTGTCTAAGGACCGATCTTGCTCTATTGTTGGTAGGGGTGTCGATAAATGACTTTTTACCCCTGTTTATTTCTAACAAAAAAATTTTTTTACCTCAATTTTCAATCGTGGTAAAAATATAATTTTTACTACGCCTGTATTTACCGTAGATTTTTAATGGCTGGAAATCGAGGTAAAAACTCCAACAGAACCGAGGTAAAATGTGTTATTTCTTGTAATGACCCTTTTTATTATTAATAATATTATTTTATCTATTAGTATATGAATAACTAAGGCTTGTTGTTTGACAAATATAAACACTAATAACTGAGATTTGACCTTAACTAATCATCAGTCAGTCCTTACTTGATACAAATATTTGAAGCAAGTTTTCAAAGTCTTCGAAATGTGATCTTCAATGGCCTCCGGTCTTTAAGCCTCCATGTTATTCCTTTGTTACACAAAATCCACTTAGAAGAGGTAAAAGAGCGTAAAGTCGCTCTTACCCCTCCTAAGAGAATTTCAAGGTAAAACACAAGCTCTTGATAATAAAAGATCACAGAAGCGATCCCAAAAAGTACTAAATTATGCACATAAAATGGACACATCAAACCTCCCCACACTTAAACCTTACTTGCCCTTGAGTAAGAAAAGATCCAAGTATACGAAGGAATTGACGTATCCACATCCTAACTGCTATTCCCCTAAGTCAATACCTCACAAAACTCTCAATATCACACATCCCAATATTAAGGTCAAATGAGAAGTTTCCCACAACCCCCATTCCTAAATCTACCCAAACCATATCCACCTATCAATTCATTGATATCTCTAAAACATTTCCAAATTTTGAATTGGAAATTCCAACTCGAATGGTCCACCGAGACCTTATGGCTCAAATGATGGCAAATGAGTGAACACATAAATTTTTTTATTTTTCTCTCTTTCTCTCATTTTTCCTATGAGCCCTTTTAGGTTTTCATCCTAGCCACATGTCATGTTTCCTTGGCTTACATCTCACCTTTTTCCACACATTTAGCCTCTCATTTTTTCCTAGGCTGCCCTCTCGGGTTTTTGACCTATCAGGGCCCTCAATGTTGCCTAAGATGCCCTCTCGATTTTTCAGCTTAGCGGGATTCTTTTTATTTATATTCTTTTTTTCATTTTCTATCTATTTTTAAAAATTCTCAATTTTTCCCCCATGTTTCTCCAATCCAAAAGTAGAAAAGTGCTTTCCAAATGTTAAGGCTATGAAAAATATCAAAGATAACATCATCTAAATATATCAAAAGAAAAGAATCCCAAAACAAAAGGGAATATATCCATAACCAAATGAAAATAGTATCCCAAAAGTAGCGAGTCTAACAAAAGTATCTCCAAACCAAGCACTGAAATCAGTAAATACCTCTCCCCACACTTAGAAAGCTACATTTCCCTCAATGTAGACAACTAGGGAAAATGCATACACAACAAAGTATTGAAAGGGTAAGAATATAATGCTCACAAATCACTGTTGTGAGGAAGAAGGGCCACCACCAAAATAACGCTGATGATAATGAGCCAGCCAATCCATGCTCCCCTGCCTCCTAGATCTCCGCCTCTATGCTCCTAGATTAGGGCCCGAGACACCGCCTGCCTGGGACTGCATCTCGTGGATGCGAGCTGATAGGTGATCAATCTCCCTATCCACGTCGATCAAGCTCTGGGAGACTAACATGTTGTTCTCCAGTATCATGCTGTCTTGGCGCCGGAATCCATCCTGCATGGTCTACATCATATGCTCATAGAAATGCAATGGAGGCTGGGAGTATTGAGGTGGCACATAATCCTCCTGCATAGGCTCGGTCTCTGGTAGAGGTTGCGGGGAGTGCTACTGCTATCGCTCAAAAGAGGGCAAGCTGCTATCATCACGCTGGACATGGGCTGGACCAAGGTTGTGGAGATTGTGCTGGATGTCCTCTCTACACGAGGAGTTGAGTGAGATTACCAAGTCCTCTAGGGGCATATAAAACATCAACTTCGTCTTGTTTGGCTGAGAAAGTGCCATGAATGTGACCTTCCAAGTGCCATTAAACTAATGGAATACCTCTATGGCCTGTGTGGTGCTGATCATCTCAAATTGGACCAACCTCTGTGTAGTGATGAGGTAGGAAGTGGACCTCTATAAGCGTGAAAAATCAACCGGTGGAACAAATCCTAGGTACTCTGCCAAGAGGTCTATCATACCTCCAACCATAATCTTCACCTTTGGCTTCCCTGCCACCTCTACAATCCTCTTCATCCATAGCTCAACCTATAACCCGTATCCCAGTCCCTCACTCGTCAAGTGCCATAGGAAGTGAATGTTATTGTCTGGCACATTCGTTGGCTCCACCGAGCAAAAGTATTGTGCCAGCCAAAAGTTTGTGCATATAACAAAGTGCAGGATAGATGATGACACTACTCTTGTCGTGTGAGTTCTTCGGCCTCATATTGATGACACTCGAGAATTGTATGTCCTCTTCAATCGATTGGTCCTGGGCCTGTGGGTCCAACCTTGCCCGTATCTCCGTAATGTTCTATCCAAATGCTTCTTAAACCTATGAGATGGTCATCTATTGAGATATATCATCCAAGCGGAAAACAATGTACCTCTCACATAGTTGGTCATCCCTCATGCTGCATATCTTGACTGTGAATAGGAACTCCACTGTATATCGCCAGTAGGAGGGGGCACTTTTGCCCATGAAACTCTCCAACCTCCTTTGGCGAGGAGGCATCGTTCTAGCTGGGTGAGCCCAAGAGCGTCCAATGTGGGCACTTCTACAAAACTTGTCTCCTTGAGCTGATAGCTGGCCAAGGTCTCCCATCTCTCCGCTTAGGACCTGGTGATCCAGGTCAAACCTATGTACCTATCAGGAGGATGAGTTACAGGGTTCGACTCCGAAGCTGACGATGGAGGTGAGGTGGAGTGGTGGTGCCCCCATCTTGTGGATGAGCCCTAGGTCTCTTGGTAGGGTCCATATCTAACAACTACATCAAACAAGTCAAACACAAAGGAATATACATACATGCAATATCACAAAATCATACTCAAGCTTAAACTGGTTTTGCCAATCATCACAAATCAATTCAAATCCAAGCTAACTAGTTCAAGTCCTAATCACAATTGCATATACAATCCATGTTATATCCAACATGCCAATAGTCTCAAGTCCATTAAGTTCTCACATAGTTGAATATCTAATATGCTATATCCCATAATCATAGTCATGCCTAACTAGTTTGGCCACCATTAGTACATTCATAACGTCAACATTCAAGTACCATGGCCAAACTATCGTAGGCAAAATATCATTGTATTAAAATATCAACTTATGTATAATCAAGGGAAAACATGTCTCATATCTAGTATAAGCCACAATCAATTCTCAACCGAAGCAACAATAATAACACAATGCAAGCACAACACACACACGAGCAAACCAACACACTCAAAGTGAGCAAAAAGTTATCGCACATCCAACCAAGCCACAGGTACAATGTATTCACATAATCTCCATCAACCCAAATCTCAAGCACAATATATTCACAAAAATCAACAAAGTTCCAACAATCTAATTACCTAAGGCATCACACATAATTGACACAATATCCAACAAATAGACTATACAACATAATCACAATTAAAGTTCAATAAAGTGAAGAAATGTACCACTTAGATGCTTAGGAAGAAGAAAGAAGAATGCCCACCGCCAATTTGAATTTGAATTGCCAAAAATCACAAAACCCTCAAATTCTAGGGTTTTGTGTTCTTCAACCAATTAGGGTAGTTTATGGGTAGATATTGGGAAAATGGCTGGAGATTTGTTGAGTGGTGGCCTCAGGGTGATTTTTAGGGGTGGGCGTCAGTGAGTGGTGGCCGGAAGGAAGTGGAGCGGTGAAGCAGATAAGGGAATGACAGAGAAGATAATGGGAGAATGGAGATTGGGAGAAATTTCTATTGCTGCCCACTTTTAAAAACTGTTCAGAATACCCATCGTGACTCGCGACGGGTAGGTCAACAGACGCCTTTGGTCAATGCCCTCATCGCAACTCGCGACCACTTCATTGCGATTCACGATAGCCCATCATGAATTGCAAAAAGTGGAGCCTGAGAGCTCCATTTTTAGCAAAAAGTTCTGATTTCGTCGTGACTTGCAACCCCCTTATTGTGACTCATGATGGTCCATTGCGACTCGCAACAAGGACATCGCGGCTCGCAAAAAGTGGTGCATGAGAACTCCATTTTCAGCCAAAAATTCTAATTTGGTCGCGACTCATGACCACTTCATCACGACTCGCGATGGTCCATCGCGGTTCGTGAACGTGGAGGCTGAGGGTTCAAAATTTCCAAAAATATTCTGAGTCCGTTGTGACTCACGAGGAGATGGTTGTGACTCGCGATGGGCTACCCATCTTGTACTTAGAAAAATATTCAATTTCATCCCTTGCCCAAGCTTTTTCTTCTTGACTCCAAGCATTTCTCCCTTTACCCATCCAATGCATTGGGTTCAAATTGCTACAAAATCATAGGAAAATAAACCGTGAAAAGCACAAAGAAAAATAATGAAACTAATGAAAACAACTTAAAACCAAGCAACATCAACGGAAAGTCACGAATGATGATTCGAATAATCAAAACCAAGTATTTTTAATGTCAGCAGCATAGCTCACTCCCTTTTGTTGGAGCTTACTCACAAACTGGATCGAGGAGATCAACACCTCTCCCTTCTCAGGCACAAAATTCTCGTGGTAAGGCTTCAAACGTTTTCCATTGACTTTGAATATATTGGACTTAGCTCGATCTAGGATCTCCACCGCGCTATGTGGGAATACCTTCACCAACTCAAAAGGACCGATCCATCGGGACCTCAACTTACTGGGAAATATGCTAAGGTGGGATTGGAATATGAGGACTTTTTGACCTACGTCAAATTCCTTCCTATTGATAAATTGTCGTGCCACACCTTTGTCTTCTCCTTGTAGATTTTGGCATTCTCATAGGACTCCCTCTGGATATCATCTAGTTCATCCAAGTGTAGCTTCCTATGCAAGCCGACCTCATCTTTATTAAGGTTGACAGGGCTTACCAAACACTAACTGGTATGGTGACATACAATTTGGTATCTTGTAAGCCATCCTATACACCCACAAGGCATTGTTCAACCAAGAACTCCAATCCTCCCAGTTAGGGTTAACCATTTTTTGATGGATAGACTTGATTTCCCCATTGGAAACTTCGGCTTGCCCATTGGTTTCTGGGTCATAAGTAGTGGATGTCTTGTGAGTGACACCATATTTCTTTGAGAGTGCCTTTATGGCCTGATTACAAAAAGGGGTGCCACAGTCGCTAATTAAGGCTCGGGGTACCCCAAACCTAGAGAATGACAAAAATAATATATCTTTCAGGAATTTTGCAACCACTTTATAATCGTCACTCCTAGAAGGTTTTACTTCAGCCCACTTCAACACATAATCAATGACAAGAAGAATATATGTAAAGCCATAAGAACTAGCGAAAGGTCCCATAAAGTCAATACCCCAAACATCAAAGATTTCACAATATAGCATAGCTTTTTGGGGCATCTCATTTCTAGATGAGATATTTCCTACTCTCTGGCCCTTGTCATATGTCTTACAAAATGTGTATACATGCTTATTCAAAGTAGGCCAATAAAAACCACTTTCCAAGACTTTCCTAGCAGTCATTTTATCTCCAAAAGGACTTCCACATGGATAAGAATGACAAAAAGTGAGAATCAAATGCACTTTATTATTGGGGATGCATCTTCTAACAACTAGGCCTACAATATGTTTCCACTAAAAGAGATCATCCCACACATAATATTTAGCATCGCTTTTTAGCTTATCTTTCTAGGCCTTAGAAAAGTGAGGAGGAAATTTATTGGAGACAAGAAAGTTCACAATGTCGGCGTACCATAGTTGGAGGTCCCTGATTGCGAACAATTGTTCATCGGGGAACTCCTCCTGTAGTTGCTCCTTCATTGATAAATTTACCTCACTATCTTGGCATGGTGGCAACTGGCTCAGATGATCAGCCACGAGGTTCTCCGTGCCCTTTTTGTCTTGCACCTCCAACTCAAATTCACTCTGAAACAAGATCCACCTAATCAATCTTGGCTTGGCTTCTTTCTTTGTCATCAAGTGATGAAGCGCTGCATGGTCAGTTGATATGTCCATTTTATGTGCATAATTTAGTACTTTTTGGGATCACTTTTGTGCTATTTTATCATCAAGAGCTTGTGTTTTACCTTGAAATTTTCTTAGGAGAGGTTAGAGTAACTTTACGCTCTTTTACCTCTTCTAAGTGGATTTTGCATGACAAAGGAAGAACATGGAAGCTTGAAGACCGGAGGCCATTAAAGATCACTTTTCGAAGGCTTTGAAGACATGAAGACTTGAAGACAAGAAGCCGTCGAAGATCATTTTTTGAAGACTTTAAAGACTTTCTTCAAAGATTTGAAGATTTGAAAAATGAGAGGAATCATTGTGAACATAAGTGTTTACCACAAGAAGAAGAAAAGAAAATAAGATTAAGTTCTGGTGCCCATCGCGAGTTGCGAAGAACCTATCGCGAGTCTCGACCAACGGGTGGCCAAAACCTAACCTTATTCATTTTGTACTGTAAATTGAACTCTCTTTCCTCTCATTCACATCTCTTCTTTTCTGAGTTTTTGGTACTGTTCCTAACCCTAGTTTCTATCATTTTTCATCTTTGAATTCTCTTTTATCATATTTGTTTTTTAGCATTAATTAGTATGAACTCTTGTATCTAAATCTAGTTCTTGGGAGCAATTGATTGAAGCTTCCAACCTTATGTAGTAAGATTCTATATTTGCTCATCTATAAACATTTATTGGAGAGCATTTATTATGCCATTAATGTTGTGTTTTACCTCATTTTTACCATGGGTTGTTTGAGTATATGAAATGTTTGTATAATTGAAATGTTATAGTGTTAGGAAATTTGCAAATTTATTAACTCATTTGATATGAAATCCAAAAGCATGGATTTAGAACTTCTTAGGTATAATGTGTGGTAATTCTTGTTAGATGAGTATGGTAATGTGGATTGTTTTCATATTTGTCATATAGATGCAAAGAAAGGTTGAACCTTGAATGTTGTTTGTTCTATGTTTAACCAAATAAATTCTTTGTTTGGTTAAATGACTATGTATTTGGTAGAATGCTTGTTGTTATCAAACCTATGGTCCTTTGGGTGAAATGCCATTGATGAAATATCCCTATGATGTTGTTTGTCTTTAGTGATCATCAATGAGGTTTGCTAATGGTCGTTGTTTGTCTTTGCAAGCTACTCTTAAGGAGGAATGAATGTTGATCTTTGAATGAGAAGTGATAACATTCCCCCTAGACAGTAAATGTAATTGAATGAGTGAATGAATCAATGAGCTATAGGAAGTTTGGAAGTGGAAGTCGATTGCTCCCGAGGCTCCATTTTTTATCATTTTAATCGTATATTTAGTTGTATTGCATGATTAGAAAAGTTCTATAGCTTTTCTAATTGTTAACTTTCAATTTGATAACTTACTTAAAAACCAACCAACTCCCTCCCTTTTACATGCTTTTATATCTATCTATGTATGTATATGCCTAGTATGTTTTATCCTATATATGTTTAAACATTTGAAAAGATCCCTCTTCTCGTGGACGACCCTGACTTGCCATTATCTTCTTAATTATAGATAGGAAGCATTAAGGCTTGAAATTATTAACTTTGAGAGGTACGACGGTGACCTCCCAAATTTTAGCGCTGCTGCCGGGGAAGATGCGTTTATTTTTGAGTGTTTGGGGATATTATGTTTGATTATATGATAATTTTAAATATTTGTTAGTTTTCTTTTATTTTGATTTCTTAGTTGATTTTCCATTTTCACTTGGCTTGGAGACGTATTTTTTGATTTCCTGGTGTATGGTTCGTATGCGATCCTCTTCACAAGAACCCCTATGCTACGACCCCAAGTTAGTGTTGAATTTGAGATGGGCTAGGAGGATTTCTTTGGAAAGTGTGAATAACACCCCTCCTAGTGACCATTTTGTGGCTACCTCTTGCTCTATGGAGCATCAACTTGAGCATGAAGATGAGCATTCGAGAGGGGGACCTCAACATCCTCCTCTCTAAGGGCGAGGTCCTCCTCTCCAAGAAAGGGAGATTCCTTTGGGGCAAGCATTGTTAAGAGACATCATGGCCCCCAACCTCGATCAATAACCAATGTGCATTGAGTATCCCGTGGTTGGACCGAACAGACACTTTGAGCTAAGACCAGGTTCATCAACATACTACCCATCTTCCTTGGTAGGCAAGGGAAGAATGGTAACAAACACCTCACCAAATTTCACTTCTTGTGTGGTGGTATGGTCCCCCATGGAGTGGATAAAGATTTCTATAAGTTGAAGGAATTCCCGTTAACACTAAGGGATGGTGCAAGAGATTGGCTCCACTACCTACCGCCCAAGAGCATCAAGAGTTGGCTTGATATGAAAATGAAGTTTCCAGCCAAATAATTCTTGGCCTTGAGGTCCACTTCCTTGAAAAAGGACATAAGCAACATCCTCCAATGGAGTGAAGCATCTCTCTTCGACTATTGGGAGAGGTTCAAGAAGCTTCTCGCAAGTTGTCATTACCAAGGTTATTCAGAGGGAGATTTGGTCTATTACTTCTACAATGGTCTTCTTAATGAGGATCAAAAGTTGGTGAGGAGTTCTTGTGGTGGCACCCTTGGGAATAAGACTTTATCTGAGGCTATGCAATTGTATGAGGAGCTAGCAGAGGAGTCAAGAAATTTTAGCTTAAGGGCCGATTTGAGAAGGAGAAATCCAATGCCTGAAAATGACCCCTTCAATAGTGGAAAGCTTAAGGATCAAGTCTCGTCCCTTGCCTCCATGGTGAAATCATTGATGACGAAGCCCAGGAATGCGCTACATGTTAAATCATGTGAAATTTGTTACTTGGTGCATCCAACGGACACTTGCCCTACTTTGCAAGAGGACTATGTCAAGGAGGTGATTCCATGGGGTACCAAGGAAATCAAGGCTACCAAGGCAACCAAGGATGTCAAGGTGGGAAAGGCTACGGCCACCAAGGCTACCAAGGTTATCATGGGTACCAAAACCGGCCGTACAATTTGGGAAATTGTGATAACCCAAACCTCCGGTATGGAAACCCTTAAGGAAGCCAAAACCCTCAACCGTATCGGGCTCCTCAACAACAATATAGGCCACCTCAACAAGAATTTCAAAGGCTCTATGACAAACCCCAAGACCAAGGGGAGAGCTTGAGGCTAACAAAGGATAAGGTAATGTAAGCCATTCATCGGCTGGGCATATGTGCGAAGAAAAGTGAGAAATTCCAAGATGAAGCCAAGGCAAGCATAAAAAACTTGGAAACTCAAGTGAGCCAAATATCTCAAGTGGTGAATTGGATGGAAGCCTGGGAAAAGGGTAAGCTACCCTCCTAACAGGAGATTTACCCTCAATAAAATGCTAGTGCTATAACTTTGAGAAGTAGTAAAGAGGTTAGCTCTCCCCCGGTTGGTGAAGTTGTTGAAGACGAACCTAGAAAGCTTGAAATACTTGATAAAAAAGTGAAGGAAGAGAATGAGGAGGTGGCCAAGGAGCAAGCAAGAAAGGGAAAGGAGAAGGAGGATGAGATCACCATTGAGAAATCAACCTCTATTCTGGAACCTTCATCCCCTCCTCACAAGAAGGAAAGAGTAGGGGAAATTCCTCCATATGTCCCGGAACCACCATTCCCGGAAGCTCAAAAGGACAAACGGCCTTATCCTCAGGACAATTCGAGGAGTGAATCGTCTCGAGGACTCGAAGACTTATCCCCATGACAGTTCAAGAGGTCGATGGCCCTCAAGGTGTCTGGTTAAAAAAACATTTCTCCATCTGGTGGCGCGGCCTTTTGAACAACCTTTCTTCATCTGGTTGTTCAAGCCTTTCCTCATTGAAAGGCCATACGGGTCGGGTAGAGGGTTAATTAATTAGTGTATGCAAAATTAATTAATCCAATACCAGTTGTTACTTGGATTTGACGGTTGCACTATTTGCCTGCCTTGCACTGTAAAGTGTAATATGACATTAGGCTGTCCAATTTCCTGAAATGGAAAGGACGGTTACAAAACCGTTATGCGGAGCGTACGTGGTAGAAGTCATGCCAAGTCTCTTCATTATCAGGAGGTCTATCCGCGTGGAACTTGGGAGCACCACAGACTACAGTCAACCTGCTCTTAACCCCAAGGAGAAAACCCCAGCTCTCATCTAGAGATCGTTATCGAAGGCCAATAACACCTCTTTATATATATCTTAGAGGTGTACATGGTAGAAGCAGTGGGCCAGCTCTTCCCGGAGACTATGATATACTACTTCATTCACTAGGTCCACAGCAGGCCGAGACTATTTCTCGATTTTGAAGGCCGAGACCACTCTCGGTTTGAAAGGCCGTTGGATTCATCCTGAAGCCAATAGTTATAGAAAGACATCGCCCCACTTTAGCGACAGTTAGGATGACACCCACGGGGAACAAATGACGGTTCAATACACGGTTAACACTCCCGGTTGTATGAAAGCTGTGTGTAGTGAGGGGCTAGTGAGTTTGTTGTCATGCCCCTCTGTATTTTCTTGGATGGTTTCTACTGGCCCCTTTCATCGTGAAGGGGTTAGCATCTAGGCCCCCTGGACGTATCATCTAGACCAGGGGTTGTTTATTAGGTTTCTTGTATTAAGGGGGTGAGCCAATGTTCCCACTCCCATCGACTCTCTTGGTTTCCTTTTATTTACCTCTACCTTCATCTAAAGGACAAATGGGGATCTTGAGAGCCCCACTAACTATAGTCAACCTACTCTCAAGCCCAAAGAGAAAACCTCAGCCCTCATCCAGAGATCATTATTGAAGGCCGATAACACCTCTTTATCTTCATCGTAGAGTGTACATGGTAGACACGGTGTGCCAACTCTTCCCGGAGTCAACATACTACTTCATTCACTAGGTTCACAGAAGGTCGAGACCACTTTCTCAATTTGGAAGGCCAACGGTTCACTATGGCTATTGGTTATGGAAGGCCATCGTTGCACTTTAGTGGAGGCTGTGGAGATTGCCGTGGGGAACAAACCATAACCCAAGAGCCGGTTTAACTCTACCGGTTGTATGGAGCCAGCCTAGTTTATCACTGACTGGTTTTTCGCATCACTAGCCGAGGACACACATGCTCGGTTGCATTGAAGACATATTTGTTAAGGTAGAAGCAGTATGTATTGAGGGACTAGCGAGTTTGTTCTCACGCCCTCTGTACTTTCTTGGATGGTTTTCTACTGGCCATTGTCATCACGAATAGGTTAGCATCTAGGCCCCTTGGATATAGCATCTAGAACAGGGGTTGTTTATTACGTTTTCTTGTATTAATAGGAGTGGGCCAATGTCCCCACTCCCGTCGACACTCATGGTTTCCTTTTTTTATTTATCATTACCTTTATCTAAAGGACAAATGGAGGAAGGAGTCCAACAAGGACATCTACGAAGTCTTTCATGGGTGTGAGGTAAATATCCCTCTTTTGAATGCTATTGGAAAACTTCCTAACTATGCAAAATATTTGAAAGGAATTATGTGTGGTAAATAGTAAATAAACAACGAAGAACAAGTTTAAAACCGGGAGAAGTGAACATGTCTCCGCTTAGTGCCAAAGAGAGTTACCCCCTAAATGTAACGATCCTAGTATGTTCACAATCCCTTGCATGATAGGAGATACACATTTTGAATAAGTAATATGCTTGACTGAGGTGCATAAATAAATGTGATTCCTTACTCTTTGTATGAAGCCTTAATCTTGGTACTTTGCACAAAACTGGGGTGGTGATCCAACTAGCCAATCGTTTTAGTGCGTACCCTAAGGGTATCGTCTATGATGTGTTGGTTAGTGTGGATTCCTTAATATTCCATGCAAATTTTTATGTCCTAGACATGAAGCATGATAAACATGCCACCCAAATCTTGTTGGGGAGGCAATTTTTGAAGACATATAGGACCATCATTGATGTTCATAACGGTACCCTCACCATGGAATTTGATGGGATTAATGTAGATTTTAACATAAATGACTCTATGAAGTATCCTCATGAAGAGTATTCTTTCCATGCTATTGATTTTGTTAACAATGTTTTGAAAGGTGTTTTTAAATTGAGTGGTGATAATTCCTAGTTAGTTGCTTTGGAAAATTATGTTGAAAATGCATGTCTTGTATATTCCATGAGTACTAACTTGAAGGAAAGCATTGAGGAGTTAAGCATTCTTGAGGAAGTGGTGCAAAGTCCCAACCCTCTAGTCTTAGAGAAACCCAAAGAACTGGAATTCCTCCCATCACTTATGAAAGCTCCAGTGATTGAGCTTAAACCTTTGCCAAGTGACCTCAAGTATGCATTTTTTGGGGAATGGGAGATGCTTCTGGTTATCATTTCAAGAATGCTCACCAAGGAGCAACAAGAAAAGTTGATGGTGGTGTTATGGGAGAACAAGGAAGCAATTGGACAGACTATTGCTGACATCAGAGGCATAAGTTTATCCACTTGCATGCATTGATTTTTTTTGGAAGAAGATGCAAGACCTGTATGACAACCCCATCGCCGTTTAAACCCACCTATGATGGAGGTGGTAAAGGAGAAAATCCTCAAGTTACTCCAAGCGGGCATGATCTATCCAATCTCGGATAGCAAGTGGGTGAGTCCAACTCAAGTGGTACCCAAAAAGAGTGAGGTGATGGTGGTCAAAAATGAGAAGGGTGAAATGGCACCCACTCGAGTTCAAAATGGCGTTTGCATTGACTACCAGAGGCTAAATATGAAGACCCAGAAGAATCACTTCCCATTGCCATTCATTGATCAAATACTCTAGAGGTTAGCAAGCCACCTTTTCTATTGCTTTTTGGATGGGTACTCGGGGTATTTTCAAGTGGCTATCGCCCCCAGAAGACCAAGAAAAGACCACTTTCACGTGCCCCTTTGGTACGTTTGCCTACCGGCGTATGCCTTTTGGGTTATGTAACACCCCCACAACTTTCCAAAGGCGTATGGTAAGCATTTTCTCAGAATGTTTTGAAAACTTTGTCGAGGTATTCATGGATGATTTCACTATTCGTGGTAATTGTTTTGACAACTGTTTAGCAAATTTGGCACAAGTTCTTAAACGTTGCATTGATACTACCTTGAGTTAAATTCTAAGAAGTGTCATTTTATGTAGAGAAAGGCATTGTCTTAGGCCATGTTGTCTCCTGTAAGGGTATTAAGGTTGATAAGGTAAAGATAGACACAATTTAAACTTTGCCTTATCCTATTAATGTGCGTGAAGTGCACTCTTTTCTTGGCCATGCATGATTCTATCGTTGGTTCATCAAGGACTTCTCGAAGATTGCCTCTCCTTTATGCAACTTGTTGTAAAAAGAGTTGGAACTTGTGATGGATGAGGGTTGTAAAGGGCTTTCGATACATTGAAAGGAAGGTTAGTCTCGGCTCCTATCATACAAATTTTGGATTGGTCGTTGCCTTTGAGATCATGTGTGATACTAGTGATTACGCCGTTGGAGCGGTGCTTGGTCAAAGGGTGGGGAGAGCGCCTCACGCCATCTACTATGCATCCATGTCTCTCAATGAGGCTCAAAGAAACTACTCCACCACAGAAAAGGATTTGCTAGAAGTGATATTTTCTTTGGAAAATTTTTGATCTTACTTGCTTGGTACAAAAGTTATTGTGTACACTGATCATGCTACGCTTAGTCATTTAATGAAAAAGAAAGAGGCAAAGCCAAGATTTATTAGGTGGATCCTGCTCATGAGTGAATTTGAGTTAGAGGTACGAGACAAGAAGGGCACGGAGAACCTCATGGCTAATCACCTGAGCCGGTTGGAACCCTACTAAGATAGTGAGCTAGATTTATTAATGAAGGAGCAACTACGGGAGGAGTTCTCCGATGAACAATTGTTCACTATCAGGGACCTCCAACCGTGGTATGCCGACATTGTGAACTTTGTTGTCTCTGGTAAATTTCATCCTCACTTTTCTAACACACAGAAAGATAAGCTAAAAAGTGATGCTAAAAATTATGTGGGATGATCCCTTTTTGTGGAAACATTGTGTAGACCAAGTTGTTAGGATATGCATCCCCAATAATAAAGTGCATTCAATTCTCATTTTCTGTCATTCTCATGCATGCGGCGGTCATTTTGGAGCTAAAAGAACTGCTAGGAAAGTCTTGGAAAGTGGTTTTTATTGGCCTACTTTGAATAAGCATGCATGCATATTTTGTAAGGCTTGTGACAAGTGGTAAAGAGTAGGAAATATCTCATCTAGAAATAAGATGCCCCAAAAAGCTATGCTATATTGTGAAATCTTTTATGTTTGGGGTATTGACTTCATTGGACCTTTCCCTAGTTCTTATGGCTTTACATATATTCTTCTTGCCGTTAATTATGTGTTGATGTGGGTTGAAGCAAAACCCACTAGGACTGACGATTCTAAAGTGGTTGCAGAATTCCTGAAAGATAACATCTTCTCCAGGTTTGGGGTACCCCGAGCCTTGATTAGTGACCGTGGCACCCATTTTTACAATCGGACCATAGAGGCACTCTTGAAGAAGTATGGTGTTACTCACAAGACATCCACCACCTATCACCCACAAAACAATGGGCAAGCCAAAGTTTCCAATCGGAAAATTAAGTCCATCCTTCAAAAAATGGTTAATCCTAACCCGAAGGATTGGAGTTCTCAGTTGAATGATGCCTTGTGGCATATAGGATGGCTTACAAGACACCAATCGGTATGTCACCATATCAGTTAGTGTTTGGTAAGTCCTGTCACCTACTGGTGGAAATTCAACATGAGGCTTACTCGGCGGTCAAAGAATTTAATCTTGATATAGATGAGGCCTGCTTGCATAGGAAGTTACATTTGGATAAACTAGATGAGATCTGGAGGGAGTCCTATGAGAATGCCGAAATCTATAAAGAGGAGACAAAGGTGTGACACGACAAGATAATCACTAGGAAGGAATTTAACGTTGGTAAAAAAGTCCTCCTATTCCAATTACGCCTTTGCCTATTCCAATTACACCTTTGCCTATTCCAATTACGCCTTTGCCTATTCCTAGGTAAGTTAAGGTCTCGATGGATCGGTCCTTTTGAGGTGGTGAAGGTATTCCTGCATGGTGCGGTGAAGATTCTAGATTGACCTAAGTCCAATACATTCAAGGTCAATGGACAACGTTTGACACCTTACCATAAGAATTTTGTGCCGGAAAAGGGAGAGGAAGTTGATCTCCTCGATTCAGTTTGTGAGTAAACTCCATGAAAAGGGAGTGAGTCGTGCTGACGACATTAAATAAACTTGGTTTTGATCATCCGGATCATTCGGATCGTCATTCGTGACTTTCCGTTGATGTTTCTTGGTTTTGGATTTTGTCATTAGTTTCATTGTTTTTTATTTGTGATTTTCAAGGGTTGTTTTTCCATGATTTTGCAGTGATTTGAAACCAAGGTGTTGGACTTTTAAAGGGAGAAATGCTTGGAGTCAAGAAGGAAAGACTTGGACAAGAGGTGAAATCAGAATACTTTTTTTTCAAAGTACCAGGTGGGTAGCCCATCGCGAGTCCCGACCACCTCGTCTTAAGTCGCGACCACCTTGTCTTGAGTCAGAACCACCTCGTCTTGAGTCATGACGGGCTCAGAATAGTTTGTTCTCATTTTGGGTTTCAGCCTCCATTTTTTGCGAGTCGCAATGGCCTCATCGTGAGTCGCGACTAGATTAGGAATTTTGTGTGAAAATAGACTTTAAGCCTCCACTTTTTGTGAGTCACGATTTCCTCGTTGCGAGTCGCAATAGGCCATTATGAGTCGCGATGAAATGGTCGTAAGTTGCTACGTAATCAGGAATTTTGTGTTAAAATAGTGCTTTTAGCCTCCACTTTTCACGAGTCGCGATGGCCACGTTGCGAGTCGCGACTGACCATCTCAATTTGCGACGTAAGCATTGACTTCGGGTACCTATTGACCTACTCATCGCAATTCGCGACGAACACATCCTCTTTCTTTAACATTTGGAAAGCACTTTGCTACTTTTTGGATTGGAGAAACATGAAAACAATTATAGAAAATGAAAAAGATTTAAATAAAAAGAATCCCACTAAGTTGAAAACCCAAGAGGGCATCTTAGGCAACATTGGGGGTCCGGATAGGTCAAAAACCCGAGAGGGAAACCTAGGAAAAAAAGGAGTGGCTAAATGTGTGGAAAAAGGTGAGATGTAAGCCAAAGAAACATGACGTGTGGCTAGGATGAAAACCCGAAAGAGCCCCTAGGCAAAATGAGAGAAAATGAGAGAAATCAAAAAATGTTATGTGTTCACTCATTTTCCAGCATTGGAGTCTTAAGGTTTCAGTGGCCATACAGATGGATCGGGTAGCTTGACATCTTGAGGACCCCTTGGGAGTGGAAAATTTAGCGGGAGAAGACGAAGTAAGTTATGAAACTCTTGATCGTTAATATACTTCATTTTTAGGTTGATATATTGATATAAAGTGGAGCATGTGTTTTGAACTTTATACATGTCTTTAGTTTCACCTTGTACCATTAGATTTGGGATTGTCAATTCGAGATTTGGAAATGTTTTAGAGATATCAATGAATTGATAGGTTGATATGGTTTGGGTAGATTTATGAATGAGGGTTGTGGGAAACTTCTCATTTAACCTTAACATTGGGATGTGTGATTTTGAGAGTTTTGTGAGGTATTGATTCGGGGGAATAGTAGTTAGGAAACATCATTTCCTTCGTATGCTTGGATCTTTTCTTACTCAAAGGCGTGTAAGGTTTAAGTGTGGGGAGGTTTGATGCGTCCATTTTATGTGCATAATTTAGTACTTTTTGGGGTCACTTTTGTGCTCTTTTATTATCAAGAGCTTGTGTTTTACCTTGAAATTCTCTTAGGAGAAGCAAGAGTAACTTTACGCTCTTTTACCTTTTCTAAGTGGATTTTGTGTGACAAAGGAAGAACATGGAGGCCTGAAGACCAAAGGCCATTAAGATCACTTTTCGAAGACATGAAAACTTGAATACCGGAGGCCATCGAAGACCATTTTTTGAAGACTTTGAAGACTTTCTTCAAAGAGTTGAAGACTTGAAAAATGAGAGGAATCATTGTGAAGATAAGTATTTACCACAAGAAGAAGAAAAGAAAATAAGGTTAAGTTCTGGCGCCTGTCGCGAGTCGTGACCAATGGGTGGCCAGAACCAAACCTTATCCTTTTTGTAATATAAATAGCACTCTCTTTCCTCTCATTCACATATTTTTTTTTGCATTTTTAGTTCTGTTCCTAACCCTAGTTTTTACGATTTTTCATCTTTTATTTCTCTTGTATTATGTTTGGGTTGTTAGTATTAATTAGTATGAACTCTTTTAGATAAATCTAGTTCTTGGGAGCAATTGATTGAAACTTCCAACCTTATGTAGTAAGATTCTATATTTTCTCATTTATGAACATTTATTGGAGAACATTTATTATGCCATTAATGTTGTGTTTTACCTTATTTATACCATGGATTTTTTGAGTATATGAAATATTTGTATGATTGAAATGTTATAGTGTTAGGAAAGTTGCAAACTTCTTAACTCATTTGATATGAAATCCAAAAGCATGGATTTAGAACTTCTTGTGTATAATGTGGTAATTTTGCTAGATGAGTATGTTAATGTGGATTGTTTTCATATTTTCCATATAGATGCAAATAAAGGTTGAACCTTGTTTATTCTAAGTTTAACCTAATAAATGCTTTGTTTGGTTAAATGACTATGTCTTTGGTAGAAGGCTTGTTGTTATCAAACCTATGGTCCTTTGGGTGAAATGCCATTGATGAAATATCCCTATGATGTTGTTTGTCTTTGGTGATCATCAATGAGATTTGCAAATGGTTGTTGTTTGTTTTTGCAAACTACTCTTAAGGAGGAATGAATGTTGAGCTTTGAATGAGAAGTGATAACATTCCCCATAGACAATAAGTGTAATTGAATGAGTGAGTTAATCAATGAGCTATAGGATGTTTGGAAGTGGAAGTCGATTGCCCCCAAGGATCCGTTGATTATCATTTTAATCGTATCTTTAGTTGTATTACATGATTAGCATAGTTCTCTTGCTTTGCTAATTGTTAACTTTCAATTTGATAACTTAGGCTAAAAAACAAACCGAACCCCCTCATCCTTTTTACATGCTTTTATATCTATCTATTTATGTATATGCCTAGTATATTTTTTCCTATATATGTTTAAACACTTGAAAATATCCCTCATCTCGTGGAAGATCCCAACTTGCCATTATCTAATTAATTGTAGATAAGCATTAGGGCTTAAAAGTTTTAACTTTGAGAGGTACGGTGACAACCTCCCATCAATGTACACAATAACCTTTGTACCAAGTAAGTAAGATCGAAATTTTTCCAAAGAAAATACGACTTCTAGCAACTCCTTTTCGGTGGTGGAGTAGTTTATTTGGGCTTCATTGAGAAACATGGATCTATAGTAGATGGCGTGAGGTGCTCTCCCCACCCTTTGGCCAACTACCGCTCCAACGGCATAATCACTAGCATCGTACATGATCTCAAAAGGCAAAGACCAATCTGGGGGTTGTATGATAGGGGCTGAGACTAACCTTCATTTCAATGTATCGAAGGCCCTTTTACAACCCTCATCCAACAAAAATTCCACATCCTTTTGCAACAACTTGCATAAAGGAGATGCTATATTTGAGAAGTCCTTGATGAACCGGCAGTAAAACCCTGCATGGCCAAGAAAAGAGCGCACTTCGCACACATTAATAGGATAAGGAAAAGTTTGAATTGTGTCTATATTTGCCCTGTCAACCTCAATGTTCTTAGAGGAGACACTATGGCCTAGGACAATGCCTTGCTCTACCATAAAATGACACTTCTCAGAATTTAACACAAGATTAGTATCAATGCAACATTTAAGAACTTGTGACAAATTTGCTAAATAGTTGTCAAAACAATTATCATGAATGGTGAAATCATCCATGAATACCTCGACAAAGTTTTCAACAAATTCTGAGAAAGTGCATACCATACACCTTTGGAAAGTTGTGGGGGCATTACATAGCCTGAAGGGTATACGCTGGTATGCAAACGTACCAAAGGGGCATGTGAAAGTGGTCTTTTCTTGGTCTTCTGGGGTGATAGCTACTTGAAAATACCTCGAGTACCCATCCAAAAAGCAATAGAAAGGGTGGCTTTCTAACCTCTCAAGCATTTGATCAATGAATAACAATGGGAAGTGATCCTTCCCAGTTTCCACAGTTAGCCTCCGGTAGTCAATGCAAATGCTCTACCCATTTTGAACTCGAGTGGGCACCATATCACCCTTATCATTTTTGGCCACCATCACCCCACTCTTCTTCGGTACCACTTGAGTTGGACTCACCCACTTGCTATCCGAGATTGGATAGATCATGCCCTGTTGGAGCAACTTGAGGATTTCCGCCTTTACCACCTTCATCATAGATGGGTTTAAATGGCATTGGGGTTATTGCACGGGTCTCGCATCTTCCTCCAACTAAATTCTATGCATGTAAGTGGATGGAGTTATTCCTTTGATGTCGGCAATGGTCTATCCAATTGCTCCCTTATTCTCCTGTAACACCACCATCAACTTTTCTTCTTGTTCTTTGGTAAGTTTGCTTGAAATGATAACCGGAAGCGTCTCCCCTTCCCCAAGAAATGTGTAGTTAAGGTCACTTGGAAAAGGTTTAATTCACCGGAGCTTTCACAAGTGACGGAAGGAATTCCGATTCTTCGGGTTCCTCTAACATTAGAGGGGTAGGACTTGGAACCACTTCCTCAAGAATGCTCAACTCCTCAATTGCTTTCTTTCAAGTTAGTACTCATGGAATATAAAATACATGAATTTTCAACATCATTTTACAAAGCAACTAACAAAGAATCATCACCACTCAATTCAAAAAATATCTTGCACAACATTGTCAACAATATCAATAGCATGGTAAGAGTACTCTTCAAGAGAATACTTGATGGAGTCATTTATGTTAAAATCGAATTTAATCCCATCAAATTCCATGGTGAGGGTACCATTATGAACATCAATGATGGTCCTAGAGGTCTTCAAAAGCGGCCTTCCCAACAAGATTGGGGTGGCATGTTTATCATGCTCCATGTATCGGACATAAAAATCTATGGGAAATATTGCGGAATCCACCCTAACCAACACATCCTTGATGATACCCTTAGGTTATGCACTAGAACGGTTGTCTAGTTGGATCACCACCCCGTTTTTGTACAAAGTACCAAGATTGAGGCTTTCATACAAAGAGTAAGGAATCACATTTATTGATGCACCTAAGTCAAGCATTACTTTTCAAAAATGTGTATTCCCTATCATGCAAGGGATTGTAAACATATCGGGATCGCTACATTTAGGGGGTAACTCCCTTTGGCATAAAGCGGAGACATGTTCACTTTTCCCTTTTTTAAGCTTGTTCTTTGTTCTTTGTTTCCTATTTACCACGCATAATTCCTTCAAATATTTTGCATAGCTAGGAATTTTTCAACTGCATTCAAAAGAGGGATATTTACCTCACACCTATGATAGACCTCGCAGATGTCTTTGTTGGACTCCTTCCTCCGTTTGTTCATTAGAGCTTCCGGGAATGGTGGTTTCGGCACATGTGGGGGAATTTGCACCACTCTTGCCTTCTTGTGAGGAGGGGAGGAGGGGATAAAGGTTTGGGAATGGATGTTAATTTCTCAATGGTGATCTCCTATTCCTTCTCCTTTCCCTTCCTTCCTTTCTCCTTGGCCACATCCTCGTTCTCTTCCTCAACTTCATTCTCAAACATTTCAAGCCTTCTAGGTTTTCCTTCAAAAACTTCTCCAACCGGGGGGGGATCTAACCTCTTTACCACTTCTCAAAGTGATAGAACTAGCATTTTGCGGGAATTGATCTCCGGTTGGGAGGGAAGTTTGCCATTTTCCTGCGCCTCCATCCGATTCACCATTCGAGCTATTTGGTTCACTTGAGTTTCCAAGTTCTTGATACTTTCCTTGGCTTCATCTATGAATTTTTTTCCCTTTTCCGCCCACATGCCCAGTTTGTGAATGGCTTGCATCACCACATCTTTTGTTAACCCCAAGCTCTCCCACTGGTCTCGGGGTTTGTCTTGGAGCCTTTGAAATTATTGTTAAGGTGGCTTATATTGTTGTTGAGGAGGTCGATAGGGTTGAGTGTTTGACTTCCTTGATGGTTCCCATATCGTAGGTTTGGGTTATCATGATTAGCCGAATAGAACGGCCGGTTTTGGTAGCCTTGGTTACCTTTGTACCCTTCATTCCTTTTATATTCTTACGCACCTTGGTAGCCTTGGCTGCCTTGGTAGCTATGGTTGCCTTGATATTCCATGGCACTCACCTCGTCGACATAGTCCTCTTATAAAGTAGGGAAAGTGTCCATAGGATGCGCCAAGTATCAAATTTTGCACGATTTGACATGTGTTTCATTTTTGGGCTTCGCCATCAATGATTTCACCATAGAGGTAAGGGCCAATACTTGGTCCTTGAGCTTTCCACTATTAGAGAGGTAACTTACGAGCATTAGATTTCTCCTTCTCAAATCGGCCCTTGAGCTAAAGTTTATCGACTCCTCCGCTAGCTCCTCAAACAATTACATGACTTTAGATGACAACTTGTTTACAAGGGTACCACCACAAGAACTCCTCACTAATCTTTGATCCTCAGCAAGTAGACCATTGTAGAAGTAATAGACCAAATACCCCTCCGAATAACCATGGTAAGGACAACTTGCGAGAAGCTTCTTGAACCTCTCTCAATAGTTGAAGAGAGGTTCTTTGTGCCATTGGAGGATGTTACTTATTTCCTTCTTCAAGGCAGAAAATTTTGAGGTCGGGAAGTATTTGGCTAGAAACTTCATCTTCATGTTAAGCCAACTCTTGATGCTCTTGCGTGGTAGGTAGTGCAGCCAATCTCTTGCACCCTCACTTAGTGTGAACTAGAATGCCTTCAACTTATAAAAGTCTTCATTTAGTCCATGAGGGACCGTACCACCACACAAAGAGTTAAACTCAGTGAGGTGCTTGTTAGCATTCTCACCCCCTTGCCTACCAAGGAAGATGTGTAACATGTTTATGAACCCGGTCTTTAGCTCGAAGTGCCTATTCGGTCCAACCAAGGGACACTCAATACACACAGGTTGTTGGTTGAGGTTGGGGCCATGATGTCTCTCAACAATGCTTGCCCAAAAGGAATCTCCCTTCCGTGGAGTGGAAGAGCTCTCCCTTAGAGAGGAGGATGTTGAGGTCCCCCTTCCGGATGTTCATCATCATGCTCTTGTTAATGCTTCATAGAAGTAGACGTATCCACAAAATGGTCACTAGGAGGGGTGTTATTCACACTTTCTGAAGAAAGCCTCCTAGCCCATTTCAAATTCAACTCTAACTCAGGGTCGTAGTGTAGGGGTTCTTGTGAAGAGGATCGCGTATGAACACACCAAGAACACAAAAAATATGTCTCCAAGCCAAGAAAAAATGGCAAGTTAACTAAGAAGTTAAAATAAAAGCAAACTAACAAATATTTACAACTAGCACATAATTACACATAATATTCCTAAACACTTAAAAATAAACGCCTCTTCCCCGGTAGTGGTGTCAAAATTTGGGAGGTCATCACCGTACCTGTCAAAGTTAACATTTATAAGCCCTAATGCTTCATATCTACAATTAAGTAGATAATGGAAAGTCGGGGTCATCCACGAGAAGAGGGATCTTTCCAAGTGTTTAAACACATATAGGAGAAAGCATACTAGACACATGCATATATAGATACATATAAAGGCATGTAAATTGGAGGGGGGTGATTGGTTTTTGGTCCGAAATCATCAAATTGAAAAAGACAACAATTGGAAAAGCAAGAGAACTATGCTAATCATGCAACAAAAACTAAAGATATGATTAAAACAACAATTAACAGAGCCTTGGGGGCAATCGACATCCACTTCCAAACTTCTTATACCTCATTGATTCATTAACTCATTGAATTACATTTATTGTCTATAGGGAATGCTATCACTTCTCATTCAAAGATCAACATTCATTCCTTCTTAATAGTAGTTTGCAAAGACAAGCAACGACCATTTGCAAACCTCATTGATGATCACCCTAGGAAAACAACACCATAGAGGTATTTCATCAATGGCATTTCACCCAAAAGACCATAGGTTTGATAACAACAAGCCCTCTACCAAAGACATAGTCATTTAACAAAACAAAGCATTTATTAGATTAAACATAGAACAAACAACATTCAAGGTTCAACCTTTCTTTGCATCTAAGGGAAAAATATGAGAACAATCCACATTAACATACTCAACTAGTAAGAATCACCACACATTATACATAAGAAGTTCTAAATCCATACTTTTGGATTTCATATCAAATGAGCTAAAATATTTTCAACATTCCTAACACCCTAACACTTCAATCATATAAACATTTCATATAATCAAACAACCCATGGTATAAATGAGGCAAAACACAACATTAATGGAATAATAAATGTTTTCCAAT
Organism: Rubia yunnanensis; assembly: GCA_037428765.1. Lineage (NCBI taxonomy): Eukaryota > Viridiplantae > Streptophyta > Magnoliopsida > Gentianales > Rubiaceae > Rubia > Rubia yunnanensis. The sequence goes on along the minus strand of CM075068.1, from coordinate 48,287,581 downwards.
AAATGTTCATAAATGAGAAAATATAGAAACTTACTACATGAGTTTGGTAGCTTCAATCAATTGCTCCCAAGAACTAGATTTAACTACAAGAGTTCATACTAATTAATGCTAACAAACCAAACATAATACAAAAGAAATCAAAGATGAAAATAGTGAAAAACTAGGGTTAGAATAGTACCAGAAACGCAGGAAGAAGTTTTTCTAAATGAGAGGAAAGAGAATGCTATTTATAGTACAAAAAGGATAAGGTTAGGTTCTGGCCACCCGTGCATCGGGACTCGCAATGGGTTCTTCGTGACTCACGACTGGCACCATAACTCAACCTTGTCTTCCTTTCTTCTTCTTGTGGCAAGCACTCATCTTCCCAATAATCCCTCCCATTTTTCAAGTCTTCAAAGTCTTCAAAATATTAACTTCAACGGCCTTCGGTCTTCAAATCTTCAAATTTTTTAAGCAAGTCTTCGAAATGTGATCTTTAATGGCCTCCGGTCTTCAAGCCTCCATGTTCTTCCTTTGTCACACAAAATCCACTTTGAAGAGGTAAAAGAGTGTAAAGTCGCTCTTACCCCTCCTAAGAGAATTTCAAGGTAAAACACAAGCTCTTGATAATAATAGAGCACAAAATTGATCCCCAAAAGTACTAAATTATGCACATAAAATGGACACATCAATCAACTATTACTTAACATCAATATATAAACACTAATAAAATTGTTAAACTTTAACTAATCAACGGTAAATCTTTACTTGAATTTTCATGTATAAATATTAATGAAAAGGTTTGACCTTAACCAATGAACATTCCCTCATTGACTTTCCATACATAAACACTAATGAAAAGGTTTAACCTTGACTAATCAACGATCAACTATTACTTGACTTTCCATATATAAACACTAGTAAAATTGTTATACCTCAGCTAATTATTGATCAATCCTTACTTGACTTTGTATGTGGTGTATACCTAGCCAAAATTCTAGGCTGCAAGCCCAATATCGCAAACGGGCCCGAGGCTAATTTGCGATACGAGCAGAGACAGAGTCAACCCACGAACAGTGAAAATTGGAGACCATGATCAGGTGCCAACCATGAACCATCCTTCTTGGAGCAACGATTAAGCACATAATGGTGAACCTGAGAAAGGTGGAGTCACATTTGTAATAGACTATAAAAGAAATGAAGATGACACAAATAGAGGGTAGTGCAACTAGTCTCAAGAAGCTTGATTATGAAAAGGAAGGAACTGACTTGGGCGTCAGAGTCTTTTCCTCGAAACCACTTCCAAGATCTCTTTTGCAGGCACACTCAGTGAATAACGATCAACTAGTGAGATTGGGAACACCTTAACATTTGGCACTTTTTGGGGAGACGGAATTTATTTCCAGCCGTTCATTCCCAACATGGTCGATAATGGTGTTCACAAAAAGTGAAAGAAGTCAAAGCCACCACACTCAAGAACAAGCAGCTGGAAGAAATAGGAATGTACATCCCAGCCAAAATTAGGATCACATTCCCAATATAGAGCAAGAACACGTTAGCGATGCCATAGAAGATGAAGAAGGGATAGAATTTCCTAACACAAACAAGGAAAATGAAAGGAGAGCGTTCACATCATTTATAGAAGTAAGCAAAGAGCAACTATATGATCAGTTCCTAGGTACTCTCAAACTAAAGTCCCCAAAGGTAAATCCAAATATTGTTCAAAACAATGATGACCTTAAGTATGGGGACGAAAAATTAAGAGACATAGTAGTAGATGAAGATACTGACAAGTTCCCACTAACACCACATCTTCGCAACTTCAAAATGCCAAATGACTTCAAATTACCATTACATGTCAAAATATACGATGGGACAACCGACCCAAAGAAATTCCTACATTCCCATTGTAATAGCATGAGGTTCCGCGATGCTTATATTGAGTTGGTATGTAAGACAATCCCCATATTTCTGTCGGGAACCACGATCACATGGTGTGTAGATTTACCAAATGACACATCTTAGGCATAGCTGTCATATCTATTTTTTGGAGGTTTCTACCAAAACCACAAGTTTACCAAGATAATCGCAGACCTGAACAATATAGCTCAACGAAATGATGAAAGTTTGGCATAGTATCACAGTAGGTTTGTTACAGATAGTCAGCAGGTTTGGGACCTGTCATTTCAATCTTATTTAGGTGCATTTACAGGGGGCATGCGATTGGGAGAGTTCTACAAGGAACTAACAAAGAACATGCGAAAAAACCCAAGAGACCAACAAAAAATTATAGAATAGTATGTGCAAATTGAGAAAGCCAACAACCGCAAAATAGAGCGGGAGGGATGTGAGAAAAGAGTAATAGAGGACTCACAAAGAACTTTCGCAAAGAAAGGGAAGAAACTTCTCTTCAAAGGAAAAGAAGCAGGAGCACAAAACATCTTGTTCCAGTAGACACCGCTAACAAAACTGTGATGGGAGATCTTGAAAGCGAACAAAGAGCTATTTTGTGAACCAGCGCCGATGGTAGTGCCTCCAGAGAAAAGATCAAGAGAGTAGTATTGCGCCTTCTATAAGGATCATAGTCACAATATCAAATATTGTATATATTTAAGGTGGCAGATAGAAGAAAACTTGAGAAATGGTTATCTTGGACAATACATGAGGGAAGATGCTTGTAGTATATACAATGAAGCGAGAAAGGCAGGAAGCTCCATGGCCAAAACCCAAGCCATAGTAAACATTAAAACAGAAATCAAAAGATGATGGCAGCAGTAGACTATGAGGTAGACTATAAGGAGGATGTACCCAAAAAAAGTAGTCATCTCTATACATTGGTCAATAGATTTCTTATCAAATAATTCTTGGAAGGCTAAGGTCATGTATTCACCTCCACAGGAGCCCCTGGATAAAAGATTGCGCATTGACAAAATAATCACGTTTAGCGAAGAGGACACTGTTCCTAATGCCTCTCCACACAATGAACCCATGGTCATTATCACCAAAATTGGGAACGTGATGGTTTATAAAGTGTTCGTAGATGATGGAAGCGCGGTGGAAATCATTTTCGTAGACTTCTTCGACAAACTTGGGTTCCAGAGAATTGACTTGAAGAAATTCTTATCCGCGCTTGTAGAATTCACAGGACGAGCGGAGACAATTGGCAAGAATGAGAGGAACTATGTCGTAATTTGTGACTTCATTGCCATGGATGCTCCAAGTTCATTTAACGCTATTATTGGTAGGCCATGGATGAATAAAGGGAAAACAATATGGTCTTCGTACCACTTAGTCGTGAAGTTCCCAACCCTAACAGGGATCGCAATAGTGAGGGGAAACCAACAGACCGCCAGACAATGTATAGTCATTGCAATGAAAGAAGGAAGAATAGCAGAACAACCCATAATGGTTAGAACTATCACCAATAGTAACTATCTTAACAAAGTGGACTATCCAGTAGTGGAGAACTAACTGAAGATGTCATTTTGGATGACAACGATGCGTCTAAGTGTGTCAAATTAGGGAAACATCGTCTAGATTAAGAGTAGAGAGTGATACAAATTATGAGAGATTACACCGACACAGTCGCGTGGAGTGTACAAAACATGGGAGGAGTCGACCTAAGTATTGCAACATTCTTTGAACATTGCTGATTCGATCAAGTTGGTCAAGAAAAAACAAAGAAGCTTTTCCAGTGATAGAATAAAGGCAATCGAGCAAGAAGTAAAGGCGTTGTTGCAAGCTGGGATCATAAAGGAGGTGATATATCCAAAATAGTTAGCAAACCGTTGATGGTGAAAAAAGCAGACTCTGGGGGGAGAATGTGTAAAAATTTTACCGATCTAAACAAAGCATGCCCACATAATTGTTATCCCCTGCTAAAGATTGATCAGCTAGTAGAAGCAATCTCGGGGTACAAAGTCCTTGCATTCTTGGATGCCTACAAAGGCTATCACTAGACATTGATAAACCCCAAAGATGCAGAAAAAATGGCTTCATAACAAGTTTTGGGATATTTTGTTACGTGAAGATGCCATTCGGGTTGAAAAATCCAGGGGCAACATACCAAAGAGTGGTTGATAATGTGTTCCGCAGCCAGATTGGGTGCAATGCAGAGGCATATGTGGATGATATGGTAATAAAGAGAAGGCAAACATGTGACTTTGCGAATGGCCTAAAAGAAACCCTAGATACATTACATGCAATTGGAATGAAGTGAAATCCAAGAAAAATGCACAATCGGGTTGGCCTAGGTAAATTCCTGGGATACAAGGTATCCTTGAAAAGGATTGAGGCTAATCCAGAGAAAATAAAAGAAATTGTTAACCTCCCCTAACCATGAACAATAAAGGAAGTCAAAATATTAATAGGATCGCTAGCGTTGCTCAGTAGGTTTGTGTTAAGAGGAGCTAAAAGACACTTCCTACTCTTTGAAATCCTCAAAAAGGCTAAGAAGTTGAGCTAGAGCGAAGAGTGTCAATCAACATGTGATTCACTGAAGAACCAAATTCAGACACTCCCAACGTTGAAAGCACCAATTCAGGGAGAAACACTATACTTGTATTTGGCGGTTTCAATAAATGCAGTAAGCTTAGTTCTGGGAGAAACGCTATACTTGTATACAACATATCAGGTTGTATTCGGGTTGGAAGAATGACCAAATGGGCTCTTGAATTGGGACAATTCGAGATTCAATTTCAACTACAAACCTCAATCAAAGCACAAGCTTTAGCAGATTCAATTGCCAAAATTACAAGTGTGAGGAAGCAGCAGGTGAGAACACAACAGTTTCTCGACGAAGACAAAGGAAATTCCAAATCAGAAGACGTCCCATGGAAACTATGTGTGGAAGGGGCATCTAGCAAAGAAGGATGTGGAGCAGGACTACCGTTGATTAACCTGGATGGAGGAGAATATAGATACTCACTTCGCTTTGATTTCTCACATTTAAGTAATGAAGCTAAGTATAAGGCATTAATATGTGGCTTAGATCTCACATTTAACATGAAAGTGAAGAGCGTTTGAGCATTCAGCGATTCGCAGATAGTGGTCCAACAAGTACGAGGAGATTATGAAGTGCGAGAAGAGCAATTGATGAAATACTTAACCAGGGTCCGTCAACTTATCGCTCACCTTGAGTACGTCAACATCCAACATGTCCCAACAAGTGAAAATATGAAGGCAACTACCTTAAGCAAGCTAACAACAACATGTTTTGAGTCATTAGCCAAACCCAAAGATGTGAAAGTAGAAGTCATTTCGGTTAGAAGCATAGTGAGGACAACTGTGTTAGCAGTTCAAGCACAAGAGGCAAACTGGATGACACCATTGATTGAATACTTTGACAAGGGGAAGCTACCGATAGATAAGGTACATGCTAGGAAGCTAGAAATGCGATCCCACAACTATGTTTATGAAAACTAAACCTTGTTCGAGAAATGATACCTATCTCCATGGATAAAGTGTGTGGGGCCATCACAAGCAAGCAAAATATTGAATGAAGTACACGAAAGACTGAGTGGATTGCATCAAGGGTCTCAAATGATCACGAAGAAGATCATTCAAGCTGGATACTACTAGCCAACCATGTTTAATGACGCATACAACTTTATCCTTAAATGCAGAACCTACCAGATGAAAGCTCCTACATTGCACAAGCCGCAGTTACCATTTACAGGAATATACAGAGCTTGGCCTTTTGATAAATGGGGAATTGATCTAGTCAAAACTTTTCCAAAAGGTTCTAACAGTTCCATGTTTTTAATTGTGGTAGTCGATTACTTCACAAATGGGGAAGAATTAGGAAGAGTAACAGCGGAAGCAACAAGAAAATTTGTCTGGCAAAATATTGTTTGTCTCTTCGGAGTACCACAAACCATCATTGCCGACAAAGGCATGCAGTTCGCAAGTGAGATCTTTATAGAATGGTGTTTCAAATTGGGAATCATGCAGAAATTCACTTCTGTAGATCACCCTCAAGCGAATGGTCAGGTAGAAGTAACGAACAAAAAGATCATGTAAGGTATCGAGAAAAGATTGGAAAGAAAGCGAGCAGGCTGGGTTGATGAGATACCCAATACCTTGTGATTATACAGAAGAACAGTTCGAGAACCAACAAGAGAAATGACGTATAGTATGGTATATAGGCACAAAATGGTATTACTAGTTGAAATCGGACAATCAAGCCTTTGGGTTGAGCAACATAAAGAGGACATCAATCCAAAGATGATGAGGTTGGACTTAGATGAACTCAAAGAAAAGAGACAGATGGCGGCAATCAAGGAAGCAAAGTACAAAGAAAGGATAGACAGAGCATACAACCAGAAAGTCAAGGAAACACAATTCCAAATTGGCGACCTAGTGCTAAGGAAGAGTGAAGCTAGCTTAGCTGAGAAGAGAGGAAAGTTGTGCCTGAAGTGGGAAGAGCTGTACAAGATAACGAAGATGCACCGATCCAACTGCTAAAGGTTAGAGATAATGGATGGAAGTAGCATTCCTAACACTTGGGATATCGTCAATGATGTGCCCATTTTATATGGTTATATTAGGACTTTTAGGATTCACTTTTGTACATATTTCTGCTCTAAATGTGGCATTTTGCCTTGAAATTCTCTAAGAAGAGTTAAAAACGAATTTTACGCTTTTATTACTTTTCTAGAGGATTTTGTGTGACAAGAATTTATTTGAAGAGTTTGGAGACTTTTAAGCATACCTTTGAAGATTTGATGTTTTACAGACTTGTATTTGAGCTTTTGAAGGCTTGAAGAATTGAAGATAAGTGAAGTGAAAATGAGGCCTTGAAACAAAAAGAAGAAAGAAATAGAGATGCTGAAACTGGGCACAGTCGCGACTCGCGACGAACCCGTCGTGACTCGCGACGAACCTGTCGTGACTCGCGATGAACCCGTCGTGACTCGCGACGAACCCGTCGTAACTCGCGATGAACCCGTCGTGACTCGCGACAGACGTATAGCCATAGTAATTTCTTTCTTTTTTGTACTATGAATACTCACCTTATCCTCTCCTCTTAAAACCCTTCTTCTTCCTGCAACTTTTCTGGGTTCAAACCCTAGTTTTTCTCTTCTTTTCTTTCTTAGTTTTTGTTGGTTAATCAAGTATTTTCATTTTCTAGCTTAGTTTTATCTTGGGAGCAATGGATTGAAGCTTCCATATCTATGTGGTAAGAACCATATTTAGTGCTTTTGATATTGTGCATTTATTGAGCTTTGAATGTGAATTGTTAATGGCATTGATGTTGTTGGAAGCTTGAGTATATGAATTACTTGTATGATTACTTGTTAGGGTTGGGAGAAAGTAGCAGTTCTCCCATCTTTTAATGTGGAATCCAGTAGCATGAGTTAGAGCATCTTAATGATGTTGATGTGTTGATAATTGCTAATGAATGTGATGATGTTGAATTCTTTGTCATGTTTGTTTTAGGTAGTAAATGAGATATGTCAATGAATGTCGATCGTTGTTGGATAATCTTGTGTAAATGCATGAATTGGTTAAATGCTTAGACATGGTGTAGTGTTTATAAGTGTTGCCAAGCTTGATGATTCTTCTTGCTCAATGCCAGGTGAGGTTTGACAAGAGATGTCGAATTCACTCTTGCAAACTACTAACTAAGAAGGATTGAATATTTATCTTCACAACAAGCAGTGGAAGTAGTGAATTGATTGTTTCACTCATCTTGAAGCCTTTGTTATTTAGTATTCATTTGTTCTTAATGCTATGTTTTACTTCATTTATGCCATGGGTTGTTTGAGAATAGGAAGTGTTTGGATGATTGAAGTGTTAGGGTGTTAGGAAAGTGACGAATTCCTTAGCTCCTTTGCATGAAAATTTTAAAACATGAACATAGAACTTCGTGTGCATAATGTGCTGTGATTCTTGCTAGATAAGTATGTTAATGTGGATTGTTCTCATATTTATCCTATAGATGCAATGACAGGTTGAACCTTGAATGTGGTTTGTTCTAGGTTTTGCCTAATGAATGCTATGCTTAGTTAAATGGCATGTATTTGGTAGAAGGCTTGTTGTTATCAAATCTATAGTCCTTCGTGTACAATGCCATTGATGAAATACCCCTATGATGTTGTTTGTCTATGGTGATCATCAATGGGGTTTGCAAATGGTCGTTGTTTGTCTTTGCAAATTAATACTAAGAAGGGATGGATGTTGATCTTCTATTGGCATTCCCCATAGGTAATAAATGTGATAGAATGAGTGAATGGTTCAATGATCTACATTAGGTTTGGAAGTGGATATCAATTGCCCCTAAGGCTTTTATCTTTTGTAGCTTTGAACCCCTTTTTCTTAATATGGTTGATGATTAGTATAGTTACTTGAATTTTCTAGTTGTTTTGTCTTTTATTTTCATAATTTAGGAAAACCAACCAACCAAAACCCCCCCATTTAATCGCTTTTATATGTTTGTATATATCTACTTCTAGCATAATAGCAACCTTTTATGTTTAAATGCTTTAGGAAATCCCTCTTCTTCGTGATGACCTCGACTTGCCGTTATCTACTTAGTTGTAGATAGTAAGCATTTAGGCATTCTAAATATTAACTTTGAGAGGTACGGCGAGGACCTCCCAAATTTTAGCGCCGCAGCCGGGAATAAGGCATTTATTTTTAAGTGTTTAGTTATATTTTGTTGAATATTAGCTAGTTGTTTATTTTCCACTCCGTGGTGGTTGTTTTTGTTCGGAGTAGGTATTACTTGGGTTCTTGGTGAATTTTTATCAAGAATCCTTGCAATATGATTATGAACTTTTCAAAAAAAATATTTTATTTTAAAAAAGGAGTGTCTCACCTTGAGGGAACTCATGATGAGAAGTGAGGCATAACAATCAAGGTTTTGTAGGATGTATCATTCCGACCATCCTACCGAGTCTTGCTATTTGTTGTAGGAAGAGCACTATGAGGGGGAAAGAACCTTTGGGTTCCAAAATCAAGGGTATTATGAAGAGTGCTACCAAGAGGTAGGAGATGTTGGTTTTCAAGGGCAAGAAACCCAAGAATGGTTTCCATACCACAATTCTTACAATCCGGAGTGGAGTGGTTATCCAGATTGGTGGTATAAGAATGAGCCGAAAAGCCAACAATACGAGAAAAATATTTGTCCATCATCATCTTATACCATACCCTAAAACCAAGCCCAACAAGGAAGTTCAAGTTTGACACGTGAGGAAGTCATGAATATAATAGCAAACTTGAACACCTTTAGTAGTGAGAAGCTGGACACACGGCTCACCTCTAATGTTGAGGCTATTGAGGGGCATGTGAGGAGTATGATAGAAGTGTTGTCCCAAATGGAAGCTCGTGATTCCAAAAATACACCATCCCAAATCGAACTGGAGGATTCGATGAGTGAGGTCACCATGGGAAAAGAGCTTGAGTTCGAAGGGGATGAGGAGTTGGTTGATGAGGATAAAAATGGAGGAAGAGGTGATTGTGCTACATTCATTAGCATCATCACCCCTTCTCCCACCTAGTGAACCAACTCCACCATTTTTAAAAGTTTTGAGGGAGACAAGAGAGGAGCCAAAAGACTACCCCAAGCCTCCTAACCACCTAACTCCCTTTAAACCATCTCCACCTCAACAAGACTTTCCTATTAAAGGTTTTGTACCCCCACCTCTCTACTTTTGGCTACTGATGGTGAAGGGGCTCAAGCCTTCACCATATGGATAACATTAGGGTCATGCCGATGACCTTAAATATAAGGAGCTTTGTCATGCCGACAACGTAAATAAATTCAGCCTTTGCTTTGGTTTTTGTTATTTTGTCTTGTTCTTTTTACGGTGTGTTTTTCTGTGATTTTGTAGCAAAGTCAAGTGCATTGCATTGGAGGAAATGAAGGAATTAAATCCATGAGCAAGGGAAGAAAGCTTGGAAAGTTGGTAAGAAATGAAAAAATCTTTCTAAGTGCTGGGATACCATGTCGTCGTGAGTCGCGACGAACAAGGGAGAAAAATGAACTCCTAGCATAATCCTTTTGTGAGTTACAACATGGCCATTGCCATTCGTGACGTGTCCATCACGAGTCGTGACCAAATCAAAAAAAAAATTCTAAAAGAATTGAGCTCCCAGACCAAAGATATTGCGAGTTGCGATGTCTTGGTCGCTAGTCGCGATGATGCATCGCGCGAGTCGCGACCTGTTTTGTCGCGAGCCGCGAAGGAAAAAACAACTTTTCAACTGTGTTTAAACACTGCATAATCCTTCCTTCTTCCCAACCAAATACTCCCAAGAACCACCACACCTCCACTCATTCCTCCACCATCTTACATATTTTACATATGAAGATTCTTGGATGTTTATAGTATCTTTGTTGATTGTAGTATACCGACTATATCATTGTGATTATAATTTTGATATTTTATAATGATTCTTGGATATGTGTCGATATATGTTGGATATTTTTATTGGAAAATCTTATAGTGGTGATTGCATGATAGATTGGTTGTTCTTTGAGAATACTATGATTATTTACTCTTGATGCTAAATCTAGTATTACAAATCCTTACGTACTTGTGAGTTTGATGTTGTTCTCTGTGGTGTTAGTCTTCATCAAACGGCGCCAAGGAAACAACGTTTTGCTCGAGGGGTGAGTCTTTCTACGGCACTTTTACTCCCCCTTCCATCTCCGAAACCAATTTTGGGACCGATTCTATACAAATACATGGATTGCGCCATATCACCGGCGACTATACGAAGAAACAGGTGTCACTCTACCTCTTACCTTGAGTTTTATTATTCTTGCCTTACATGTTAACATTGAGGGCAAAGTAATGTTTTAAGTGCGGGGAGGGGTTAGAAGACTCACATGCATGCTAGCTTGATTTGGAATGATTTTTGCTACTTTTGATTGGAAAAACATGAGAAAAAGGAAGAAAAAATTGAAAATTTTGAAAACAAAAATTGAAAATGAAAAAAATGAAAGAAAAGAAATCTCTCTAAGTTGAAACTGAGAGGCAATTTAGGCAACATTGGGGGCCTAGATATGTCAAAAACTTAAAAGGGCGACCTAGGAAAAAATGAGAGGCTAAATGTGCAGTAAAAGGTGAGATGTTAGCCAAAGAAACATGACGTGTGGCTAGGATGAAAACCCGAAAGGGCTCCTAGGCAAAATGAGAGAAAATGAGAGAAATTGAAAAACTTTAAGTGTTCACTCATTTGCCGGCGTTGGAGTCATAAGGTTGCGGTTGTCATATGGATGGATTGGGTAATTCAACATCTTTAGACCTCTTGGGATTGGGTAGCTTAGTGGGTTGAAAAACGAAGTATGGTTATGAAATTCTTGATTCTTTCATACTTCGTTTTGGTTGATATATTGGCATTGGATGAAGTATGTGTTTTAACCTCCTAGATGGTTTTGACTTCATTTTGTGTCATTGAATTTTGGTTGATTTGTTGGTATGAAGGGAAGTATGTACTTGAACCTTTCCTATGGTTTTAACTCCATTTTGTGTCATTGGACTTTGGGAATATCAATTTGGGACTTTGAGACGTTTAGTGAATTGATAAGTGGTAGGTTTGGTTAGATTTAGGAATTGGGGTTGTGGGTGTGGAAAATTCTCATTTGAGCTTTGATTTTGGGATTTATGATATTGAGAGTTTTTTTTGTGAGGTTTTGATTGGGGGAATATTAGTTAGGATGTGGACATATGAATTCCTTTGTGTGCTTGAATCTTTTCTTACTCGAGGGCGAGTGAGGTTTAAGTGCGGGGAGGTTTAATGTGCCCATTTTGTATGGTTATATTAGGACTTTTAGGATTCATTTGTGTACACTTTGTGCTCTAAATGTAGCATTTTGCCTTGAAATTCTCTAAGAAGAGTTAAAAGCGACTTTTACGCTTTTATTACTTTTCTAGAGGATTTTGTGTGACAAGGAAATTTGTTTGAAGACTTTGAAGACTTTGAAGAATACCTTTGTAGATTTGATAATTTGAAAACTTGTATTTGAGCTTTTGAAGACTTGAAGAATTGAAGATAAGTGAAGTGAAGAGAAGGCCTTGAAACAAAAAGAAGAAAGAAATCAAGATGCTGAAACTGAGCTCGGTCACGACTCGCGATGAACCCGTCGTGACTCGAGATAGACGTATGGCCACAAAAATTTCTTACTTTTTTGTACTATAAATACTCACCTTATCCTCTCCTCTTAAAATCCTTCTTCTTCCTGCGATTTTTCTGGGTTCAAACCCTAGTTTTTCTCTTTTTTCTTTTCTTAGTTTTTGTAGGTTAATCATGTCTTTTCATTATCTAGCTTAGTTTTATCTTGGGAGCAATGGATTGAAGCTTCCATATCTATGTAGTAAGAACCATATCTATCTATTTAGTGTTTTTGTTATTGTGCATTTATTAAGCTTTGAATGTGAATTGTTAATGACATTAATATTGTTGGAAGTTTGAGTATATTATTTGCTTGTATGATTACTAGTTAGGCACTACCACAGCAACCCACCTCTAGCACTGGTTTTTTTATGTTCTAGCACCGTTTTTTTCATTAAAAAAGAACCGGTGCCTAAGTAATTGGTGCTAAATTAGCACCGGTTGTTTTTTCAATCGGTGCTAAACTAGCACCGGTTTTTTTGTTAGCACCGGTTTTTCAACCGGTGCTAATTTAGCACCGGTTTTTCTTTTGTTAGCACCGGTTTTTTTTTGTTAGCACCGGTTTTTTAACCGGTGCTAATTTATTTACGACGTTGAAAAAAATTCCCTTCCTCTGAAAGATGCAGCGCGCTGCCGCTTTCAGAGAAAGGGAAAAAGACTCAAAATTAACAATTTTATTCCAAATTAAGTTAATAATAAAATCAACTTCACAAAATTAATAATTTATTTCCACATTAATGTAATTTATTTCGATCTATTCGGTTCGTGTTATTCAATTTTTTCCTAAAAAATCAAAAACCAAATCCGACCCGAATTATTCAAATAACCCAAATTATCCAAACCGAATTCAAAATTTGAATTCGATTTGAAATCGAATTCGACCGAATAAACCGAATTGTTTCCAATCATAATCAAATTGAATTGAATTCAATCAATTTTTTGGCCCACAACAATTATAAGCATGTTAAAATTTTAACTTTAAATTAACAATTACAGCCCAAAAATTCAAGGCCAAGTAATTTGTCATTTATGACCCAATTGCATCTAATGCTTTGCCTTGAAAGAATGGAGGGGTTCCCTAGTATTTATAGTTGAAATTTGAAGGCTAAGTCTCCACCACTTCCAATGTGGGACTAATGTAGTAAGGCCAAGTCTAAAGCCGTTGCTGCCTTGCTTCTTGACTTCATCTCTACGGCTTCAATTTCATGTTCCATTTTCCACCTTTTCTTCAATTATTATTATTTTTTTGTTGAATTTATTATGAGTCTGTCTCTTGAAAGACGGTATTTCCATAAGTCATGGAAATATTATGGTTTAAAATGCAAATTAGAATAAATGAAGATAAAATTTATGGGTTGAATGAATCGGGTTATAAACTTTATAACTACTACACGTTGCATAATAAAATTTTGATATTGCAACTAAGACATTTTACTTTGTATTATTATAATTAAACCCTATTTTCCCATAAGCCTACGGAATAATGGAAAGACGGTATTTTCCAAAAAATTTCCATTTAATATTACATTATTTAATTTGAGAAGTATTTTGTGACTGAGGATTATTTTATACCATTTGATCTCAAATCCTTTTTAATTATTACTATTATCCTATTAATTTGACTTATGTTTTTACATTTTCCATACATGATGAATGTGTTTATAATATATTTTTATGATTTCTTTCTCTTCTATTTATATAAGTAATTTAAATACATTTAGAGGGTGAAACAAAAATTCCACGATTAAATTAACCAATGCTAGATTTAAAGGCTCCAGCAGTGGAGGGTGGCAGCGCCAGTGGTAGAGGAACCTCCTCAACCCGTTCAGCTCGACAACGAGCAAGGACCTGCTAATAACAATAAAAAATCAATTAAACGGTGAAAAGATGGCGAAATCATCACGTCGAGACCGCAAATCAAAGATTAAAATGAGAAAAAAAAACAAGTAAAGTGACGAACCTAGGATTTCATAGCATAGTGAAGCAACGGAGCGTAGAAAATCGGAGTAGAGGGGAGCAACATAGCGGAGCATATCTGAACAGGTCGGAGCATATCTCAACTCGTTCAGTTCGAGAACGAGCAAGGACCTGCAAGTAACAATAAAAAATCATTTAAACAGTGAAAATATGTTGGAATCACCACGTTGGGACCGCAAATCAAAGATTAAAATTAGAAAATGAGAAAAAAACTAGTAAAGAGACGAACCTAGGGTTTCATAGAAGAGTGAAGCAACAGATGGAGCAAATCGGAGCACAAAAGAGCATATTTGAGTGGATTGGAGTGGGGTGGACCGTGGAAGAGAAAACGAAGGAGGAGTGGAGCTGCGGAGGAGAAGCGGCGGAGGAAAAATGGAGGAAGAGCAGAGGACGAATAGAGAACGGTTGGTGAATTGGGGAAGAAACATGTATTATTATTCTAATATAATTACATAGAAGTCCCTACCCCTTTTCTTATTTTAATATAGACATCAGTCTCACCAAAATTTTGGGTGAGACCGTTTCACCCAAGTCTTTGTAATTTATTATATACTAGTTAAAGTAAGGCTTGACCATTGATTAGTTAAAGTCAAATTTGTTATTAGTGTTTATATATTGAAAGTCAAGTAAAGTTTGACCGTTGATTAGTTAAAGTCAGCTTAGTCACTAGTTTTTATATATAGAAAGTCAAGTAAAGTTTAACCGTTAATTAGACAAAGTCAAACATTTTTATTAGTATTTATTATATACTAATTCAAATAAAGTTTGACTGTTAATTAGTTAAAGTCAACTTTATTATTAGTGTTTATATATTGAAAGTCAGGTATAGTTTGACCGTTGATTAGTTAAAGTCAGCTTAGTCACTAGTTTTTATATATAGAAAGTCAAGTAAGGTTTAACCGTTAATTAGACAAAGTCAAACATTTTTATTAGTATTTATTATATACTAATTCAAATAAAGTTTGACCGTTAATTAGTTAAAGTCAACTTTGTTATTAGTGTTTATATATTGAAAGTCAAGTATAGTTTGACCATTGATTAGTCAAGTATAGTTTGACCGTTGATTAGTCAAAGTTAGCCTAGTTATTAGTGTTGGGAAAGTCTCAGGAAAGGTGGCCTTTCCATGAGCTTATGGACAGTCCTCAGAGATACTTGCCTAAAATGTTGTAATTTTTTTATAAAATTTAAATATTGTATTTTATAAGTTAAAACAAGTAATAGTATGTATTTGAAGGTGAAAATATAAAAATATATAATCTAACAAAATTTCAAAATTTTGTATGTAATTTAAGAAATGCAGTGTATAAAGTAAGAAATAAGTGGCTTGTCCATATCATGGATAAATACCAAGATGGATACATGCAGAAGACACTGGGATTGAAGGGCATAATAACTAGAGGGCCATGGCATTTCGACTGGTAAGGCGGTTCAAGTGTTGGAGGTTTTCGAGAGCTCGAGCAGGCACTCGAGTCCTGGAGGCATTCGAGTCCTCGAGGGGTATGGTAGAGGTTCGAGGGGTTGGGTGGCGGTTTTATATGGGCAAAATGACTCGAGGGCCATGGTAGTTCGAGGGGAGATTTCGAGTGGTGGAGGTCTCTGAGTGCTCGAGGAGGCTTTCAATTTCTCGAGGCTTTCCAGTCCTCGAGGCATTCGAGTCCTAGAGGCATTCGAGTGCTGGAAGCATTCGAGTCCTGGAGGCATTCGAGTCATGGAGGCGTCTGAGTCATGCGGTCGTCCAAGTCCTCGAGGAGGCCTCCGATTTCTAGAGTCCTCGAGGAAAAATATTTTGGCGATTTCTTTGGCGGGAAAATTCTAAACCGGTGCTAAATTTTCCAAAACCGGTGCTATTTTAAAATTTTGGGCTATTTCATTGGCGGGAAAACAATTATAGAAAATTTTTAGCACCGGTTTATAAAACCGGTGCTATTTTTTAAAAAACCGGTGCTAAGTTTTAATTTTTAGCACCGATTTTTAAACTGGTGCTATTTTTTTGCAAAAACCGGTGCTATTCCTTAATTTTTAGCACCGGTTTTTTTAACCGGTGCTATTGTTTACTAAAACCGGTGCTATATTAAATTTGTTGGCGGGAAGATAGAATTTTACAAATATTTAGCACCGGTTTTTAGAATCCCGGTGCTAATATTTTCAAAACCGGTGCTATTTTAAAAAATTTTGCTATTTCTTTAGCGGGAAAATGAGTCTCGAAAATTTTTAGCACTGGTTTTTAAAAACCGGTGCTATTTTTTACAAAAACCTGTGCTAAGTTTTAATTTTTAGCACCGGTTTTAAAAACTGGTGCTAATTGTTTTGTAAAAACCGGTGCTATTATTTAATTATTAGCACCAGTTTTAAAAACAGGTGCTATTTTTTACTACAACCGGTGCTATTTTGAATTTTTTGGCAGGAAGATAGAATTTTAAAAATATTTTGCACCGGTTTGCTAATATTTTCAAAATCGGTGCTATTTTAATGTTTTTGGCCATTTCTTTGGCGGGAAAAATAAAATTTTATAATTTTTAGCACCGATTTTTAAAAACCGGTGCTATTGTAAAATTTTGCATCGGTTTTTAAAAACCGGTGTCAAAATAAAAAAACCAGTGTTAAATTAACACCGGTTTTCAAAACTGGTGGTAAAAATTAAAAAACCAGTGCTATTAAATTTTTAGCACTGGTTTTAAAAACCGTGCTAAAAAACCGGTGCTAGAGGTCGGTCTCTGTGGTAGTGAGGGTTGGGAGAAAGTAGATAATTCTCCCCTCTTTATTGTGGAATCCAAGAGCATAAGTTAGAGCCTCTTAACGATGTTGATGTTTTGAAAATTGCTAGATGAATGTGATGATGTTGGATTCATTGTCATGTTTGTTTTAGGCAGCAAATGAGATAAGTTAATGAATTTCTATCGTTCTTGGCTAATATTGTGTAAATACATGAATTGGTTAAATGCTTAGACACGGTGTAGTGTTTATAAGTGTTGCCAAGATTGATGATTCTTCGTGCTCAATGCCACCAATGAGATACCCTTAGCCGTGTTTTGACTAAGAGGGTCATTGGTGAGGTTTGACAAGAGATGTCGAATTCACTCTTGTAAACTACTAACTAAGAAGGCTAGAAAATTTATCTTCACAACAAGTAGTAGAAGAAGTGAATAAATTGTTTCACTCATCCTGAAGCCTTTGTTATTTAGCATTCATGTGTTCTTAATGCTATGTTTTACATCATTTATGCCATGGGTTGTTTGAGAATAGGAATTGTTTTGATGATTGAAGTGTTAGGGTGTTAGGAAAGTGACGAATTCCTTAGCTCCTTTGCATGTAAAACTAAAAAAAATGAACTTAGAACTTCTTCTGCATAATGTTTTGTGATTCTTGCTAGATAAGTATGTCAATGTGGATTGTTCTCATATTTATCCTATAGATGCAATGAAAGGTTGAGCCTTGAATGTGGTTTGTTCTAGGTTTTGCCTAATGAATGCTATGTTTGGTTAAATGGCTATGTCTTTGGTAGAAGGCTTGTTGTTATCAAATCTATAGTCCTTCGTGTACAATGTCATTGATGAAATACCCCTATGATGTTTTTTGTCTAGGGTGATCATCAATGAGGTTTGCAAATGGTCGTTGTTTGTCTTTCCGAGTTACTATTAAGAAGGAATGAATGTTGATCTTCTATTCGCATTCCCCATAGGTAATAAATGTGATAGAATGAGTGAATGGTTCAATGATCTACATTAGATTTGGAAGTGGATATTAATTGTCCCCAAGGCTTTATCTTTTGTAGCTTTAAACCCCATTTCCTTAATTTGTTTGATGATTAGTATAGTTACTTGAGTTTACTAGTTGTTATGTCTTTTTTTTTGATAATTTAGGAAAACCAAACAACCAAAACCCCCCCCATTTACTCGCTTTTATATGTGTGTATATATCTACTTCTAGTATAATAGCAACCTCTTATGTTTAAATGCTTAAGGAAATCCCACTTCTTTGTGGACGACCCCAACTTGCCGCTATCTACTTAGTAGTAGATAGTAAGCATTTAGGGTTTACAAATATTAACTTTGAGAGGTACGGCGATGACCTCCCAGTCAACTTAAGAAATTTTTATGTGTAGAATCAGCAAAGAGGAAGGATAATCTAGTTTCGATGTACAGAAACCATGATATAATCCTTGGTGATGTTCGTTCCCTTGTTCTGCGTTGAAGGTGATATTATCGTAATATAAATATTTTTTTGGAGTAACATGTTTTATTTTCAAACAGTTATACTTTTCGATTGCAAGACTATGTTACAAATTCTTAACAGACGAACACATAATGATAGTGGCATAAGTATCAATTACAAACGCCACTCAACTTGACTCTTCACAAAAAATATAAAAGAAAACAAGTCATGAACCTTGCAATAAGGCATATATGCCCAAAAAGAAATGACAAAAAGAAGCAATAGATCTTGTGATTTCACACTCTCAATAAAAGGAAAGCTATAGTTCTTGCTACCAGGAAAACCTGGCTCATATACAGCAACAAAAACAAGTAATAGATCTTGTGACTTCGCACATTACATACTCTCAATAAAACAAGCATTAGATCTTGCTACATGGAAGATATACCTATGAAACAAAAAATAAAGAAAGATATAGATCTCACGGCTTTATGATAAATAGAGTTTCAATCCTCAAAACAAAAACAATAGATATATGAGAAAGAGATCTTGTGGATAAAATAGAATCACACAGTCAAGAGCATTCAAAAGTATGAAGACAAAAAAAGGACAACCACAACGTCCAAAAGCCGTAAAAAAACATCATTTTTCAAATGAATAATCATTACAGGTTATCTATGTCTAGATGCTCATGATTATCCAGAAGAAGACGAACCACAACAACGACGACTGTGCTCAGCTTCGCGATGGGAGTACTCAGCCCTACACCGGTTTTCCTCAGCCCCATGCTCCTCGCTAACCATATCGTCATATTGCCATTTCATGTGTTAATGAGCAGGATGGCGTATTAGGCCCCTTCGCTCCATATGACCAAGATATCTAGAATGATGTGCCTTGAAGTCGGTTATAGGGCTGAACTCCTCGTGGTCTAGCTGTATACTCATAACATTAATAGTTTCCTCATATCGCTTCATTTTAGACCTTAAATTTGGTACTTCCTCCTCTAGGCCATGAATATGTGATCGGACAGCCTCAGATGAGTTAATCCTCTGCCTGCCGATTTTCACAGTAAGATCTACACGACTAGTAGATCAGCAAGATGGTGAAGGGAGAGGCCCTGAATTTTATCTTTGTACTCAACACAAGCTTGCTCGAGTTGGTACATAAACAAATCAAGCCAATTGCACTCAGCACAAAGATGCTCATTTTCACTTTGCATATGTGTGTTTATAGCACACTTTTCGTCAAACTTACCTTGCCAACTGAGTTCAAAATATGAAAAGTGATAACACTCATCCTTCTTTTTCTTCAACTTTTTGAACAAATCATTAATATGAGCACTTTGTGTATCAATCATCAATGTCTTCTGATGGGCCTCGTGAGTCTTGCTCAGAGCATAATTCCTAGCCTCTTCCTGTTGCCGAAGCATCTTCACCATGGCCAAATTTAACGCTGAATAAGATTGTCCCACTCATTGCAAATCCTAAGCAAATCATGCACAACATCCAGGGTGTCCTTTACAGTCGTATCCCACTTTGATTAAAGATCATTAATACCCAGAAGCATGTACTTCGAACGAACACCTAAAGATAACGCGCACTCTTGGACATAGACATGGAGGTTAAGCGACCGCATGTACGCACCAGCAGATTTAAGATAAACCAAACCACGAATAATATCCTTGATAAGCGATTCAACATTATACCCATCACGAATAAACTTGCTTCAAGGACATGCTATAGACAAGTGACCTGCCTCCCCCTAGGGTCGTTAATTGTGCTACTTAACCCGAGCGGAGGCTTTCTCGTGGGAAGGTCAAAAGATATAAATTTATAGTTCTGCACCCGGTCTCACTACTACTCTACCTAAGGGATAGTTAGTGGTAAGACCTGGGTTTTTCCACAGAGATGCTAGGTCTAAATATCAATAGAAACACAAACTCATACGGGTCATCAATCCGTACGAGTGAAAGGAATAGCTACTAAGCACTTGGGAAGTCATTGAGAAACATGGTTATTATAATGTTTTGATCCTCGATTCATTAACATAGAAATTTAGGTAAACCTATAGAGTGTTCATAACATGTGGTGTGCCTGATGGCATACACTTCCCCGTCCTTATCACGGAGGGTGCACTCGCAACCCTCCATCGACACTGCCATCATGATTAGGGGAGTACAACAGGGTTCGACCGTTGTTTTAGGTATGTTTTTCCCTCATGAGATTAAATTTTAGGCTTTCACCATGAAAGCACTACTTCCCAATGGTTCTATCAATTAGGACAAAGGGTCGTTGGCACCTTATCTATGATTGAAGGCCTCTCACACCCTAGCTGGCTACTATTCACTATCTCTACCCTGAACCTCTCAAACAACATTACCAAGTCTACTAAGACTGGAGCAATGGCAAATAAGTCAGAGTAAACTCGAATCCCCCATGTAAACACCCACGCAGACGCGTACTCCCTTACCCATGCAAACATCTAGGTTTCTCTTCCTAAAGGGCTATTGATATTTGCTACATACATGAATACAACACAGTGTGTGTTCTTATATGTGGTGTACTATTTATGCAATTTAAATAATAAAGAACATTCACAATAATATCATGAACACAAAATTAGGATGAACTATAACATGTCACAAAAAAATTAAATCAAACCATGTCCCTACAATTTATCCCCAAGCTATAGAAACTACTCCATAGATATGAAATTCAATTAAATATTTGAATTCCACATCCTAGGATGAAAGAAAAAGAAAGAAAAGAAAATGAGAGAGTTTTTCTCTCTAAAGTTGCTCCCGTAATTACAAAATGATCCAACCTCTTTAACCTAGTAAACTAAGGCTATATTTATAGTATTAGGATATTGAGACTAAACATAGGCCCAAAATAGGCCAAATTAGGGTAAACCGTAGCTCAGTCACAACCCGGCGAGGACTGTTACTAATTTTGCGACCTTGGTGCGGGCCACTGGGAGGTCGTCGTCGTACCTCTCATTTTTTCCAAGGCCGCCCTTTCGGGTTTTTGACCTATCCGCACATCACGTTTCTTTGGCTCACACTCACCTTTTTCCGCACATTTTAGCCTCTCATTTTTCCTAGGCCGCCCTTTCGGGTTTTCAACCTATCCTGACCCCCAATGTTGCCTAAGTTGCCCTCTCGGGTTTTCAACTTAGCAGGTTTTCTTCTTTTTTTAAAATTTTTTTCTTTTCCTCATGTTTTTCCAATCAAAAGTAGCAAAAAGCATTCCAAAACAAGCTAGCATGCATTGAGTCCTCTAACCCCTCCCCACACTTAAAACATTACATTGCCCTCAATGTAAACATGTAAGGCAAGAACAATAAAAATTCAAGGCAAGAGGTAGAGTGACACCCGTTACTCCACGTAGTCGCCGGTGATATGGCGCGATCCTATGCACTTGTGTAGAATTGGTCCGCCATTGGTTTCGGAGCTGAAAGGGGGGAGCAAAATGCCGTAGAAGAACTCACCCCTCGAGCAAAACATTGCCTCCTTGGCACCATTTGATCAAGACTACACCACAAAGAACAACATCAAACTCACAAGTGCATAAGGATTTGTAATACTAGGTTTAGCATAGAAAATTAATAACCATAGTATTCTCTAAGAACAACCAATCCACCCCGCAACCACCACTACAAGATTATCCATTAAGAAAATCCAACATATGTTGGCACATATACAAGCATCATTATAGGATATGCAATTACAGTCACAATGATGTAGTTGGCTTACTACAATCAACAAAGGAACTATAAAGATGCCAATGTATATAGGATGGTGGAGGAATGAGCGGAGGTGAAATGGTGAGAGGCGGCGAAATGGAGAAGATTGAAGGTTTAAAACTAAGCAGCACGCCCGTCGCAACTCGCAATGTATACATCGCGAGCGCGACGGGTAGGGAAGGCTTGGTCGCGACTCACAATGGTCTCGTCGTGACTCGCGATGAGTCATCGTGAGCTCGTCGCGGCTCGCGGAATGTGGAGGCCAGGAGCAGAATTTTGACACAACATTTCTGAACACGTCGCGACTCGCGATGAGCCATCGCGACGCCATCGAGGCTCGCGGAATGTGGAGACTGGGAGCAGATTTTTTAGCACAAAAATTCTGATCACGTCACGACTCGCAACCTCTCTGTCGCGACTCACGATGGGTCATCACAAGTTTGTCGCGGCTCACGGAAAGCTGGTGCTGGGAATGGGTTTTTGCTCCCCTGTTTATCGCGACGCGCGACGAAGCCATCGCGACTCGCTACGACAGGGCTTCCCAGCACTTAGAAAGAATTCACTATTTTCTTACCATGCTCTCTTTCCTCTTTTATGGGTCTCATTCCTTCATTTCCTCCAATGCAATAAACTACACTTTGCTACAAAATCATAGAAAAACACACCATAAAAAGAACAAGTCTAAATAAAAAATACTAAACAACAAAAACTAAAATAAAGGCTGAATTTATTTACGTCGTCGGCACGACAAAGCTCCGTATATTTAAGGTTGTCGGCACGACCCTAATGTTATCCATATGGTGAAGGCTTGAACCCCTTCACCATGAGCTTCCAAAAGTAGAGAGGTGGGGGTACAAAACTTTCAAGAGAAAAGTTTTGTTGAGGTGGAGAAGGTTTGAAGGGAGTTGAGTGGATAGGAGGCTTGGGATAATCTTTCGGCTCCTCTCTCGTCTCCCTCAAAACTTCCAAAAATGATAGAGTTGTTTCACTAGGTTGGAGAAGGGGTGAAGATGCTAATGAATGTAGCATGATCACCTCTTCCTCCATTTTTCTATTCTCAACAACCAACTCCTCATCCCCTTCGAACTCAAAATTATTTCCTATGGTGACCTCACTCACCGAATCCTCGAGTTTGATTTGGGATGGTGTATTTTTGGAATCACGAGCTTCCATTTGGGCCAACGCTTCTAACATATTCCTCACGTGCCCCTCAATAGCCTCAACACTAGAGGAGAGCCGAGTGTCCGGCTCCTCACTAGTAAAGGAGTTCAAGTTTGCTATCGTATTCATGACTTCCTCACGTGTCAAACTTGAACTTCCTTGTTGGGCTTGGTTTTGGGGTACGGTATAAGGTGGTAATGGCCAACTATTTTGCTCATATTGTTGGTTTTCCAGCTCATTCTCATACCACCAATCCGGACTACCACTCCATTCTGGATTGTAAGGATTGTGGTATGGATACCATTCTTGAGCATCTTGCCCTTGAAAACCAACATCTCCTACCTCTCGGTAGCACTCTTCATAATATCCTTGGTTTTGGAAACCAAGGTTTCTTTCCCCTTCATGCTCTTCCAACAAAAAATGGCAAGACTCGGTAGGATGGTCGGAATGACACATCCTACAAAATCTTGCTTGTTGAGCCTCCCTTCTCATCATGAGTTCCCTCAAGGTGAGACGCTCCATTTGTAAAAAAAAATTTCTTTTTAAAAGTCCGAAATCATATTGCAAGTGTTCTCGATAAAAACTCACCAAGAACTCAAGAAATACCTACTCCGAACAAAAAAAACCACAAAGAAGTGGAGAATAAAACAACTAGCTAATATGCAACCAAAAATGGCCAAACATTTAAAAATAAACGCCTCTTCCCCGGCAACGGCGCTAAAATTTGGGAGGTCATCTCCGTACCTCTCAAAGTTAATATTTATAAGCCCTAAATGCTTACTATCTACAACTAAGTAGATAGCAGCAAGTCAGGGTCGTCCACGAAGAAGAGGGATCTTCCTAAGCATTTAGGCACAAAAGGTTGATATTAGGCTAGAAGTAGATATATGTACACATATAAAAGCGAGTAAAAATGGGGGGTTTGGTTTTTTGGTAGTCCTAAGTTATGAAAGTCAAAAGACAAGATAACTAGCAAGGTTAATTAACTATGCTAATCATCAAACAAAACTAAGAAAAAGGGTTCTAAAACTACAAAAGACAAAGCCTTGGGGGCAATTGATATCCACTTCCAAACCTAATGTAGATCATTGAACCATTCACTCATTCTATCACATTCATTACTTGACTTAACATTAACATACTTATCTAGCAAGAATCACAACACATTATACACAAGAAGTTCTAAGTTCATGTTTATAGATTTTCATGCAAAGGAGCTAAGGAATTTGTCACTTTCCTAACACCCAAACACTTCAATCATAAAAACACTTCCTATTCTCAAACAACCCATGGCATAAATGAAGTGAAACATAGCATCAATAATACATAAATGCTAAATAATAAAGGCTTCAAGAACGAGTGAAACAATCTATTCACTACTTCAACTACATGTTATGAAGATAAATCTTCCATCCTTCTTAGATATTAGTTTGCAAGAGTGAATTCGACATCTCTTGTCAAACCTCACCAATGACTCCCTTAGTACTAAGAGTATCCCATTGATGGCATTTAACACGAAGAATCAACAAGCTTGGCAACACTTATAAACACTACACCGTGTCTAAGCATTTAACCAATTCATGCATTTAGACAAGATTAGTCAAGAATGATCGACATTCATAAACCTCTCTCATTTGCTACCTAAAATAAATATGACAACGAGTTCGACATTATCACATTCATCTAGCAATTATCAACACATCAACATCATTTAAGAAGCTCTAACTCATGCTCTTGGATTCCACATTAAAAGAGGGGAGAATTAGCTACTTTCTCCCAACCCTAACAAGTAATCATACAAGCAATTCATATACTCAAGCTTCCAGCAACATCAATGCCATTAACAATTAACATTCAAACCTCAATAAATGCACAATAGCAAAAGCACCAAATAGATAGATATAATGGTTCTTACTACATAGAAATGGAAGCTTCAATCATTTGCTCCCAAGATAAAACTAAGCTAGAGAACTAAAAGACATAATTAATCTACAAAAACTAAGAAAAGAAAGAAGAGAAAACCTAGGGTTTTAATACCCAAAAATGCAGAAGAAAGAAATGGGCAAAAGCTCTTGAAGAGGAGAGGATAAGGGGAGTATTTACAGCACAAAAATCAAGAAGAAATTCAGACCACTCGTCTGTCACGAGTCGTGACGTGCTCGCGACGATCTCGCGATGAACCATTGCGTGTCGCGATGGTCTCGTGACGGATACAAATTCCAGCATTATTTCTTCTTTCTCTTTTATATCTCATATCCTTCTCTTCTCTTCACTTCTTCAATTCTTCATATCTTCAAAAAGCTCAAATCCAAGTCTTCAAATCTTCAAAGATATTCTTCAAAGTATTCAAACAAATTACCTTGTAACACAAAATTCTCTAAAAAGTGATAAAAATGTAAATGTCACTTTTAACCCTCCTTATATAATTTCAAGGAATAATGTCACATTTAGAGCACAAAAGTGTACAAAAGTTAATCCCAAAAGTCCTAATATAACCGTATAAAATGGGTATATCAACCACAATATCTGGCGCAGTTTGCGCCCATTCATGTGGTACGTGATGCCTGTTTATGTGTGTGGCACGGATCTTCAAGTGGTGTGGGTTGCAGAGTCTGGCATGGGTCCCATGGTCCCTCTAGCTTTCGACCATCGTATAGCGCAGGGCGCCAACAGAGTGTTAAAATTGAGGCTTCTGATCCATGCCCGTGGTCCGGAAGGGTGCTCTGCTCCGTGTGATTTCCCACACTGTGCCAGTTGGTCTTAGTATTTTAGACTTTGAATGACATAGGGCATAAATAATGGGACGTCCCATGTCTATAGTTATCTGTGTGGAATGGGAACTAGTCTCGGTCCCATGAGGTAAGAAGAAGCAAACTGTAAACCGAGTGACCCATGAGTGAGCTCAATGATAAGAGTTGCAAGAAATACTATGTCTATCAGGTTCAAAGGGTGGATGAGACCTATGGCTGCTATGTCTACTAAACTCTGAGAAATCTCGATGGTGAGATGAGATGCTATGCCTATGTGCACCACTAGTACCAGGCCTTGTGGAATTATAAGACTCCTCATGCATGCTGATCGGCCACCTAAAAATGGGGTGGTACTTTTGATACATGCTGGAATAGTGGTGGTGGTGCTAGTAGGTGCTCCATAGGTGGTGGCAGGTATGAGGCGGAAGTGGGTGCTCTATAGTGATCCCAGTGGGAATCTGATGCTCGGACTGTTCCAGAGTCTACTCCTACTGCTCATACTCCCACTCAGACTCCTCATCTACCGGGTTGTACTACCCAAAAACTACCTCTAAACCTGAATCGGGCTCAATGATATGATCGAACAACCTGAAAGACTTGCTCAACTTGGTCCTCTCACTCCGGGGTAGATTCATGAATCTCCCCCCTTGTATTTTGAGAAGATGGTACCACACTCCTTCTCTATAAGTCTTGCCTCTGCCATGACTAATAGAGTGAGTGTAAAGATTGCACCTAGATTTGCCCTTATGTCCTCACTCTCTAGAAGGTGGACGTACTGTGCAAAAAGTGTAACCATTCCTCCCATCACTATTTTGCCAGTGCGAGCACAAGAGAAGGTGAGATCCATACTTCCAGAGATAAACTTAAACACCAAATAGGGGAAATCTCTCCCCATGCACATGGATCATAGAAGAGTCCTACAGTCATAATCAGTGGAGGTGGTGGCCTCCCCATGGTAACAAACTATCGTGGTCAATAGCCTAGCCGTGTACCTGAGTGCTGGGTGCACTATATCATTGTTCTTGCTCTTCTTTCCCCTTACCTATCTAGTGACGGCTCCCTTGAATTGAACTAGATCACGTGTGTTGGGCTCTATGTACCCAGGCACCTCTGACTGCTTTTTTCATTTGAAGGTCTTCCCCAGCTGATAATATGTCAAGGTTTGGGGTTCATCTCCAAGATGGAAAGTGATGTAGAGTCATCCATGCATGTTTTGAAACATCTCAATTGTTGCTAGGAACTCCCAGGTATATCTAGTGTAGGTGGAGGCAGACAGGGTGGTGGAATTCTTCATTCCTAACCTGCCTAGTATAATGTAGACAAGTTTGTAAAGTTTGAGACCCTTGAGGGTCTCTTCATCTACAAACATTATCTCTAAAGTTGGGCACCCATAAGATACCTCAACCTTCTCCTATGGGATTCAGTAAGAGTGGTCAATCCTATATAGGGTGGCTTACTAGGCTCTCCCCTCTCCCTCTGTATATGAACCATAATGTCCAAGAAATATGGCTACTATACATAAGCAGAATATAGCATAATATTTTCTCCAACTACCTCAACACAAAATAATATCTTCCAAGTAAATCTACCAGTAACACTATTCACCAAAATTTCACAAGCATGCAAGCACAATCCCATAGTAAATACACCAATCTAATTCCTTCAAATAAGAGAGAGTTTGGCCAATATTACCTCAAACGGTGAGTGTGGTGGAATCCTTGCTAGATGGTTTTGCAGTACTTCTTTTAGGATGAGTCAAAGCAACTCCGATGTTTCAAAAGGAATAAAAAATTCAGTCCAAGAATAAATTACCAATATGTGACCGAAACATCTTCCAATAAACTGCTCAGATTCACGTACTTTCTAGGGTGAAGGCTTAGTGGGTTTTATAGATCTTGGAAAGAGGAATTTGATATATTGTATGGGAAAATTGGATGACAAATGAGAGAGTTATAACCAAAATAGTGAGAAAGAGAGAGAGGGAGGGGTGGGGTGGATATGCTGAAGGTTGGTGCGGACAAGGAGAATTATGAGCATGAGGGTACAAACAGGGAATAGGCTAGGATGGGATTGGCTTAGGCAAGTGGGCAGTACGAATCCCTAGATTAGATTCGTGCCTACACATGGTTTGTGCAAGTACATGTGTCAGTCCGCGCCATTTGCACGCTGGCTTCGTGCTAGCCCATGCCAGGTTCGTGCTCTGTGAGTATGTAGTGGCCATGTTAGCTTTGTGCTGGTTGGCCTCGACGCAAAGCATTAGGTCACGCCAAACTTCGGGGCACGAAGTATAGCCTCGGACCAAACACCTGGGCATGAAGCATAGCCTTGCGCCAAACACCTGGGCTTGAACCATCAGCTCATCTTTCTCCAAGGAAATTTCTCTTGAATCTGCATCGAAAGACATTAAAACCCCAAGTAGTACTATTCCACACAAATGATAGATGACCAAAATTTCCTAAATATTTCCACCAAAAATCAAACTCATCCCAAAAATTTCAAAAATATTTAAAGAAACCTCCTACTTGAAATAAAAACAACGTTTCTTTATTGTCTTTTTCACGACCTATTTTTCCCTCAATCATTTGAAACTAAAAAGAGTGTCCTGGTGGGTCATCAGAATCACCATCCTTGACACCAATAGTGACCACTTGATGATGGGTGGGTTGCCACATCATTCTAGGTTTACCTTTTACTTTTGGGGCTATCAACCATGTATACCCATTCTTCTCAAGTTTGGATGTATTCTTGTTGAGTTTGGGAGTCGGAAGGGACTTAGTAGTTTTTAATTCCTGAGCCTGCTTCTTTCCACCTGCATGTTAGTCACAAGATTCCGAGGTGAAATATCCTCATTCAGATTAGAAGGAACATGGTAAACAAAAATAGCTTACAAGATAGATTATTCAAACAAGATAAGGCATATAGAGTGTTGGGAAATATTTCTTTTTGGGAATTTTCAAAATTTTCTTCTTCAATCATCATGCAAACATAGTGGAAATAAGATAAAAGCAATACTAACTACTATACTAACACGCTATGCCTTAATTGACACTAAGACTGAATAGCATCCCTGGAAGCAGCGCCAAAATTTTGACCCTCCTGCCCCCGGGGTTATTAATTTTAGCTAATTAACACAAGTGGAGGCCTGTGGGAAGGTCAAAAGATAGAAATTTATTGTTCTGCACCCGTTCTCACTACTACGCTACCTATGAGGTGGTTAGCGGTAAGCCCTGAGTTTGTCCACAGAGATTCTAATGTTAAATATCAATCAAAACACAACCTCATATGGGTCGTCAATCCGTACGAGTTAAAGGAATAACTAGTAAAGAAAACATGCAAGGGGGATGGGGTGTTGGTTTTCCAAACTAGCAACTACTAAGAATAAAAGTAAAAAAGCTAAGTCAGCTACTTAACTAAGCAGAGTCATTGAGAAATATGGTTAATCTAATGTTTCGATACTTGATTCGTTCACATTGAAATTTTGGAAAAACTAATAGAGTGTTCATTACAGCTGGTGTGGCCGATGGCATACACTTTCCCGTCCCTGTCATGGCGGGTGCACTCGCAACCCTCCATCGACACCGCCATCGCAATTAGGGGAGTACAACAAGGTCCTACCATTTTTGTAGGTCTGTTTCTCCCCCGTGTGATTATATCCCGGACTCCACCAAGAATGCACTACTTCCCAATGGTTCAATCAGTTAGGCCAAAGGGTCGTTGGCACCTTATCAATGATCTAAGGCCTCTCACACCCTAGCTTGCTACTATTTTCTATCTCTACCTGGAACCTCTCTGAAATCTTTACAAATTTAGCTAAGATTGGTGCAATGGAAAATAAGTTAGAGTAAACTCGAATCCCTCGTGCACACACCCACGTGGACGTCTACTCTCTTACCCATTCTAATATCTAGGTTTATCTTCTCAAGCGGGCATTAATATTTGCATCATACATGAATATAGCCCAAAGTGTGTGCTTAAATATGGTGTACTATTCATGAAATTTAAATAATCAAGAACAATCACAATAATATCATGAAACCAAAATTAGGATGAACTATAGAATCTCACAAAACAATTCAATCAAACCATGTTCCAGCAATTTACCCACAAGCTATAGAAATTACTCCATCGATATGAAATTCAAATAAATATATGAATTCCACATCCTAGGATCAAAGCAAAAGAAAGAAAAGAAAAGGAGAGAGTTTTTCTCTCTCTAAAGTTCCTCTCCTAATTACAAAATGATCCAACCTCTTGAACCTAGTAGAATGAGGCTATTATTATAGTAACAGGAGATTGAGCCTAAAAATAGGCCAAAAATAAACCAAATTAGGGTAAACTCTAGATCAGCCGCCGCTCGGCGTGGGCCATCATGGATGGTGTGTCCCAAGGCATGTCCTTGGCACGGGGTGCAAGATCTTCAAGTGGTGCGAGGAGCGGAGTCTAGCTCGGGTCGCGTTGTCCCAGTAGCACGGGTTGCATCGTATGGCATGTGGTGCCAACAAAGTGCTGAAGTTGAGGCTTATGATCTGCGATGTGACTGATGACACGACCATGGTCTAGAAAGGTGCTCTGCTTAAACAATTTGGCACACATAGTGTGATTTCCCACATCCCGCTGACTGGTCTTAGTATTTTAGACTTGGAACGATGCCAGATGTCGAAAATGAGACATTTCACGTCCATACTTAGCCAAATGGAGTGAGACTTAATCTCTTGCTGGTGGGCTGCACCATAGCCTCGTGTTGGTCATTTTGGCGTGGGGCTTTTCCTTTGGCACGGGCCATTGGTGCCAACAATGAACAGTCCGTGTCGACCCATTTGTGACTAGGCCAGCTGAACTTGTTTTCTTCGCTACGGGTGAACCATTAGTCCAATTTGAGAGTTTTAGTAGTTGATTTTATAGTACACAAGAAGAAATATCCAATGGAACTAGCTTTGAAGGCTAATTGTTCTAGAATCGTTCTCAGACTTAAGCATAGTTCATTAGACCACAATTCACTATTTCTTCGTTGGCTGCTGTGAACTCCGTTGCTACCTATCTTTGGTTTCAATTTTCTTCTACCATGAATTGATGCTCGTTGCCTTCATCTACTACCATTCTAGCATGATTGGCATTCGTCATTTCTACCGTCCTTGCGAACGACCTTCAATATCTTCTACCGCCCTTACGAACAGCCTTCATATAGATTGTAAACAAAAAGTAACCATGGGTGATCATTAAAGATGATCACGTGGAAGATCAAGAAGCCTGTTAATACAAGATTTCCATTAGTACCAATTAAGTATACAAAATGAGGGATTTAGACAAGAACACCAAACATGGCCGTGAAAATCCCTAGTCACGTAAACTCAACTAATGCTAGCAATTCACCAAATAAAACTAGCTAAAAACTATTCCAAATGCAATAGTTAATGCACATATAATGAAGAAGATCAACGAAGATGGAAATGAAGTGGGAATAAGAAGTTGCAACCCAATGCATAAGGGAAGCGACTCCAAATGAGAAAAGCAATCAGCAGAAACAAGCTTCTCACACCTTTTGGTGAAAGATTGAGTGCCACAAAGAAAACTAATAGGGCAGTGGAAATCAAGTGGTGATGATCCATAGCAATCACAAAATGGATCAGTACATCCCAGAAAGTCATGGCGTTTCAAGTATTTATGATCAACCAAAATATTGAAACCCTACGCATAGTAAGGGTGATGAGAAATCGTAAAAACAAAAGAGGACACATCAACATCATAACTAAAGTCACATAAATAGTACATACATACATCAAAATATTGTATTAAGATTACAATTAAAAATCCAAAAAGGCTAGTACACTAGGAACTAACTAACTTCGGAGGTGGAGGTAGGTGAAGGCTAAATAACGATAGTAGTAATTTCCTGGCTTGGTTGCTGAGTGGGAGTCTCCTTGCTTGATTGCTGAGCAGGGGCTTCAATGCCCCCATTAGTCCCAGTGGCCATATGGGCATCAGGATTAGGAGTTGGAGTAACAATGCGAGATTAAATGGAATCACTTCTAGATAATCCACCTCACACCTCTTTAGCTCAGCCGCAGAAGGAAGGCAGGGAAGGGTAGCAAGATGCGATAGCAAACCATATGGATGTCCCCCATCAGCAATCTTTTCGATAAATGCTTCGTTGACTTTTGCCTTATGCTTCTCCAAGGTCTCAATACACTTGTTTAGAGAAGGCGGACTCTTCAGCTGACAAGTTGGATTCCACTCGCGTTGATCCTTCACAGCCTCACAGTAACCAACAATGCGAACATTGCTGGAAACATCCTCCAATAATTTATAGAAAGACTTGGTCTTGCAGAGACAATCTTCCAAATTTTGAGGGTATTTATGGGAAGCAGGTTCATTGGTGCACATCTCCTCTAACTCAGAACAATGCTTAGTCACTTCCGCCTCCACGATCCTAGCACGCTCCTCAGCAGTGTTTTCCCTCTCCTGAGCAGCTTTAATGGAAGTTTCTAGAGTCACACCTTTTGTAGGCTTACCCTTATTTTTAGGGCCCATCTTGTTAACACCCCAGCGGAAGATGTTACTCGCAGCAGCATTATCAGGCTGAATAATAACCTTAGCCACCTCCTCATCGTTGTGATCAAAGAGCAATTTTTCAATATCACCTCCAGCTAGATTCATATGTAAAATAAAATGAATATCATAGATCAAACGAACACACGAAAAAGTAATCGTTTGTCAATATAAGAGAGAAAACATATCAAACACATCAAAGCAATAACAAACAAACACATTCAGCATCAGAGTCAGCATGGCGGAGATGTTGTGTATGAGCACAAAGTGTGACCAAGATTTTCGCTCAAAAGTAAAACAGAAATTCAGACCAGGAAGCTTAGACTTAGGAACCTTGTGGTTACAAGAAGGTACAACCACTTTGATATTTTGATTTAATTTTATAAAAAAATATTCGATACGCCAGAGACCAACATTACCAGGGAAGCCGCTCACAAGCTCAACCCCAGTAATCACAGGATAAAGGTAAATTCATCTATTGTATTTTCACTTTTCGAAGATGATAGAGGTTACGAAACAACTCAAGAGTGAAAGGAACGTCCGGTTTTTCACACACCTGAAGAAACCCCTTTATAATAGCAATGCCCTTTGGGTGAAATTAGGACAACACGACTTTGTACAAACTGAGAAGATCAACTACATGTTGGGGAGAGGAAAATAAAGGCCAAAGTTCAAACAAGCTAAATAACATGATATATAGCCAGGCGGAGGAGTGCAAACACATTTAGAGTTTGTAGGAGCACGAAGCTTAAATGGAGTTAAAATGGGAAATAGTTCTTCAAGTCATCTAAATATGAACCAGACATCATATTGCATATGGTAGAGGATCCGGTGACACGACCGGAATCCCCATCGGAGTGAGCATCTTCTACAGGAGATTCGACATGGTTAGAGGAAGATATGTGGATAAATGAGGACCCTAGAGTTGGAAATAACAACCTTAATTAAAATTAAAGACCACAGATATAAGTTTTTCAGAGCAAAGATCAACATAAGAAATGTCGGAGAAGATGACCAAAAAATAGTAAGAAATGAAACAAGTACTAAAATTACCCAAAATCAAAGAAGAGATACAACTTATCAAGTCTAGAACATGTAGCAAAGAAATTGAAGATTAAGTTAAGGACAAAACTTACTCTTATAGAAGACGAGGGAAGATAATATGCAGAAAACCTAGAGATGCTCAGGAGAGATGAAGGCTTGGGCAACAGAGGAGACAAACTGAAACAAAAATGAGGCGGGATACATAAATATCAAAATAGAAATGACAAGATCAAGGAAGACAATCAGTTCAAAAAATGCCATGATAATAATCTGCAACAAAAGAAAGTTACCTTTTGTATATATCGAAATGGTGGCAGTATATGAAAAGTCAGCGCATTGAATGAGAGCAAGATCAAAATATTCATTTAAAATTCCTCATTTAGGAAGTAAAGCAAGAATAAACATCAGAAAAATTTGGAATGGAATTGAAAAATATGAGGATCGAATCTCGGCCTTT
Organism: Rubia yunnanensis; assembly: GCA_037428765.1. Classification (NCBI taxonomy): domain Eukaryota; kingdom Viridiplantae; phylum Streptophyta; class Magnoliopsida; order Gentianales; family Rubiaceae; genus Rubia; species Rubia yunnanensis. Next base: position 48,253,648 of record CM075068.1, on the reverse strand, counting down.
AGAAACAAAATCTTCACAAATAGCCTTATCATAAACATAACAAGGACGAGGAATTAAAAATTTAAAATTTAAAATTTTAAGAGGGATCGAGGACAAAGGTATAGCAAAAAAGCTAATGTCACTTTGCAATGACTCACGTGGACCAGGACCCTGCTACCCATTTCACATCTGAGTTTTCTCTTCCCTGGGGGATATCAATATTTGCACCAACATGAATATGAACTAGAGTGTGTGCTAATAGAGTGTACCATTCATGCAATTATAAGATTCAAGAACAATTCATAATAATATCACAAGCACAATAGTTAGGATGAACTAAGAATCTCACAAAAGCATAAATTAACACATGAATAAAATTATGCCCAAGCTATAAATCTACTCCCTAGATATGGAATTAATATAAATATTTGAATTCCATATCTTTGGGAAGAAATAAAAATAAAAGGAAAGAAAAAATGGAAAGAATGTTTTTCTCTCTAGGATGCTCTCCAAAATTAAAAAAATATGATCTAAGACTAAAAAGGCTACTAAACCCTAGAAGACTAAGCCTCTATTTAAAGTAGTAGAGGATTGGGCCTAAAAAAGGCTCAAATAGTGTTAAAACCCTAATCAGCCACCACTAGAGCGGACTGCAGCTGATGGCGCGGTTTGGGCTGCTGATGTGGCTCGCACTAGCTTGGGGCGCCAGATCTGGCATGAACCATTTCCGTCGTGTTGGCATGGTGCCTGGTGCAGCCCATTTTAAATGCTAGCGCGGTGTTACAGGGTGGGGATTTACGCCCGACCTCAATGCAACCCCATGCCCGCATCAGTGCCTAAACGATGTCGCGGCCCCATGCCGCTCAATGCGTCACTGCGAACCGGTTTCCCTCAACCGCACCGTACACGCCCTTGGAGCATCCTGTGCCGACCGCCTAACTGCTCATAGCCCGTGATGCCTCCTTGTGCGCCCGCGATGCGCTGTACATAACGCCCGAGCCGTATGTGCCCAACGCTCGTGCGCGCAGCGCCCGGTCGTCCTACCGGCCAGCACCATTACTGACTGCAGCCTGGTTGTCCCGCCAGCAGCCTGGTTGTCCCGCCAGCAGCCCGGTCGTCCTGCCAGCAGCCCGGTCGTCCTGCCAGCAGCTCGGTCGTCCTGCCAGCAGCCCGGTCGTCCTGCCAGCAACCCGTTATTGCCGCGGCCGGTCCGAGAAGAAACGTCCCAAGCTCCTTGTCCAAGAAGTCTTCTCTTTTGCTTGTAAATACTTGTAATAGCTTGGTTATTAAGTTAGCGTAGCTAGTTTGCTCAAGGTCCAAGCCTACGTGTCGTTTTAGCCTTTGACCTTATTTTACCGATGTACCTGGCACTTGTGATAACATCCGTACAGCATATATGTGGAGTACTGAGCTACCTACATCCGGTTACCATTTTGTAATATAGTCTTGATAAGTGTTTGCTTCCCAATTGTTGGGCTTTATATTATATCTTTGGCTTGTGTGTGTGAAGCCATGCTCCTATTTTAAACTCGTGTGTGTATTTTCCGCTGCACACCGACCATGTTCCTCTAAAGGCCCAGTTTGCTTGGTGCTACCAGGCTGAGTGCGACGCACGTGAGATCAAGGCGGTAGTTGTGAGTGTTGGATACACGGCTAGGCTGCACGGTTCGAGCCCCTCAAAGGTCGACCCGTGACAGTTGGTATCAGAGCCCAAACGGTACTTGGGCGCATAGTGATTTGGTCATTGCTATGCCTAAAAAGGTGGATTGGTTGGAGACCATTGAGAGGGTCCTCTTTGGTGAGGCACAAGGGTCCGAGAGCCTAGCTGACCAAGTGGATCAGACAGAATCGAATGTTGCTATAATCAGTAGAGACCTCGAAGTGGCCAATGCGAAGGTGGCGCGTCAGGATGAGGAGATCGCTAAGCTGAGGGAAGCTTTGACATCTTGCGAGGCGGACGTTGCCGAGTTGAGAGGTATCACCGAGAAGTTGGGCAGAGACGTAAGCGTGCTTTTGTAAGCTGTGGCCAATTTGTCCCAAGGTGGGGGCATTGGCGGTGGTGTCCGTGCTGTGCATAAACTGAAAGTCCCCGAACCTCCCAAATATGGCAGGGTACGTGATGCGAGAGAGCTAGAGAACTTCTTGTACAAGTTGGATCAATACTTTAAGGCACCCGGAATGGATTCGGAAGCTGAGAAAGTCACTTTCGTGAGTATGTACTTGGAGGGCTCTGCTATGGTGTGGTGGCGATCCCAGGACGTGGAGATTAAGGCAGGACGCCTAGCCATCGACATGTGGGATGAATTGAAGCTCAAGGTGAGTAGGCAGTTCATGCCCACCAATGTGAAGGAACAGGTATTGCTTCGTCTAAGGACCTTGGTGCAGACCGGCAGTATTATGGGATACGTGTCATCCGGAGGAGTATAAACTCCATGACTTCAGCCAGGGATTGAAGCCCTGGGCTAGGCTCGAGCTAAGGAGGGCTCGTTGTATGGACTATAACTCAGCGGTGGCATTCGTCGAAAGTCTGGAGGACTGTGATGACGGAGGATCGCAATGGGTTGATAGGGAAGTTGACAGTTCCACTGTTGCCAAGGCAGGTAATGGTGCTGGTGCTGGTTCTCCCATAGTGGGGGGTAACTTTAGGCCCAGTCCGAATGGCGGAGTTAGCTCCAGGCCCAATTCGGGTGTTGGAAGGAAAGGGGTAAGCCCCAGTGTAAGCGCGGCGAGTTCAAGTGGGTCCAACCAGAGGTGGGATGGACAATTCGGGAAGGCACGGCTGGTGTGAACGTGCAAAGGGAATTATGCCCTTGTTGATTGTCCAACAGAGCAGAGGATCACTGCTATGTTGCTCGAGGACTCGAGACAGATCAGGGAGGCACTGAGCGAGGTAGTTCAGGAGCAGTCTGCTGAAGGGTCTGGGCCCGAAGAGGAGGTACCTAGCTTCGTGGGGGCATTAAATCTACGGTGTAATTCCATGATGGGATCAATAGAGCTAGGGCGGTTGAATCCGTTAACGGAGTTTGAGATCGACCAGGTGGTTGCTGCAGTCCGATCAAAGAGAGCTAAAAATTGGTCAAGCAAAGCGGAGAAGGCCGTACCAAAGCTTGAAAAACCTGAGATTGTCCGTGTCAAACTAATGCGTCGAACTGACGGAGCATTAATGTACATAGATGTGTGCGTGAATGGAAAACCCATCCGAGCGATGGTCGACACTGGGGCCAGCCATGTGTATATCTCAGAAAAAGAGGCATCATGGTTGGGGCTCAGGCCAGAGAAAGTTATGGGCAGAGTGAAGGCTGTGAATAGCGAAGCTCAACCAGTGCTGGGTATTGTGAGGCGATGCTCAGTCAAGTTTAGCTCGATAAGCACCACAACGGATTTTCATGTCTTCAAAATGGACGACTTTGGTTTAATCCTTGGCATGAAATTCCTAAGAGATGCACAGATTGTCGTATACCCATTTGGCAATTGCCTTTACGTCTTAGGCACCAATCCATGCACGGTCAAAACGACTGCAAAGAGATCATTCGGTTGCAAAATCTCAGCTTTGCAGTTCGTCAAGGGCTTAAGACAAGATTCAAGTGGGGAGAACAGAAAGGAAGGGTCAGGAGGGTCTACACCAGCAATGGGTTTTCCCGATAGATCCGAGAAAGGAAGGAAGCGTTCGTCGGTTGCCAAGAAGATGTGGATTCCAAAGATATATCTACCGGCTAGTGCGCCCCATCATACTTCCCGTTTCGAGTCATTCGATCAAGCTAAAACTTGTAAACCTCGACGGGGAAAGATGAGTCATCATTCACATCAGCAACTCCTTGTTGTTCCACAAGGCCGGGAGCAGAAACGTGAACGGGTGATGATGCGTACCGGACAGCATCCAGAGTTGGGCACTCCTTTGGTTATTGATCAAGGGGTGGGTGCTATAAAATCAAGCCAGCTCAAATCGGAATGGAAGAAAAGCTGAGGACCATGGCTACATCGAAGTACACCAGCGCTAGCAAGTAAATCAACCCCTTTTCTAAGGCAGAAGTGTACAAGACAAGTGTGGGTAGCGAAGCACCTTGGAGAATTGATGGCTCCGAGGACGTTCGCTGAATTGAGTGGGGGAGAATGTTATGGGGTGGGGATTTATACCCGACCTCAACGCAACCCCATGCCCGCATCAGTGGCTAAACGATGCCGTGGTCCCATACCGCTCAATGCGTCACTGCAAACCGGTTTCCCTCAACCGCACCGCACATGCCCTTGGAGCATCCAGTGCCGACCGCCTAACTGCTCACGGCCCATGATGCCTCCCTTTGCACCCACGACGTGCTATGCATAACGCCCGAGCCGTATGTGCCCAACGCCCGTGTGCGCAGTGCCCGGTCGCCCTACCGGCCAGCACCATTACTGACTGTAGCCCGATTGTCCTGCCAGCAGCCCGGTCATCCTGCCAATAGCCCGGTCGTCCTGCATGCAGGCCGGTTGTCCTGCATGCAGCCCGGTCGTCCTGCATGCGGCCCGGTCGTCCTGCCAGCAGCCCGTTATTGCTGTGCTCGGTCCGAGAAGACATGTCCTAAGCTCCTTGTCCAAGAATTCTTTTATTTTTCTTGTAAATACTTGTAATAGCTTGGTTATTAAGTTAGCGTAGCTAGTTTGCTCAAGGTCCAAGCCCACGTGCCGTTTTAGCCTTTAACCTTATTTTGCCTATGTACCTGGCACTTGTGATAACATCCGTACATCATATATGTGGAGTATTGAGCTACCTACATCCGGTTACCATTTTGTAATATAGTGTTGATAAGTGTTTGTTTCCCAGTTGTTGGGCTCTATATTACATCTTTGGCTTGTGTGTGTGAAGCCATGCTCCTATTTTAAACTCGTGTGTATATGTTCCGCTGCACACCGACCACGTTCCTCTAAAGGCCCAGTTTGCTTGGTGCTACCGGGCTGAGTGCGATACACATGGGATCAAGGTGGTAGTCGTGAGTGTTGGATACATGGCTAGGCCGCACGGTTTGAGCCCCTCAAAGGTCGACCCGTGACACGCGGGCTGATCTGGCACGAGTCGTGATGCGACTTTGGCGCAGGGTGTGGCATATGGTGCGAGTCATATCGGGTGCTGTCCGCATTGTCTGGCATGGCTTGTCATCAGTAGAGTTGTTTTTGCACTTCTAATCCATAGTCCTCATCGTTTGATGTAGGCCATCATCAAGAACCTCAATTTTCTACATCTTTTGGTGTGGGCCACTCAATTCTTTAAATTTTGCATGCTGGTCTGGACATTTTGCACTTGAAATGGCACGGGCCTTCTATAATGGGATGGTTTGCGCCAATACTTATCCATTTTGGAATGTAAAGGGCACTTAGACACGCAGGGCATTGGGATTGGTGTTATTCACACCGAGGTCTATCACTGTTTGTGGTGCTTGGCGCGACTCATGCCAGAGGCCCTTGGCGCGGTGTTACGGGGTGGTTTTAGTCCAAGCTCCTTGGTCTAAGCTCCCTCATTCATCCATACTGTGGGCCAACCCGCTCAACGTGCTACTGAGAAGACTAACCGTTCCCAAGCTCCTGGTCTCAGAAGTCTTCTCTTTTTGCTTATAAATACTTGTAATAGCTTAGTTATTAGTATAGTGAAGCTATTTCGCCCAAGGTCTAGGGTTACGTGCCATTTTAGCCTTTCACATTATTTTGCCTATGTACCTGGCACTTGTGATAACGTTTATACCGCATATATGTGGAGTAATGAACTTGACACCCGGTTACCTCATTTTGCAATATAAGCTAGATTGAGCTTTTGCTCTACCAAGTTATTTGTTTCTACTTGTATTGCATCCTATGTAAGACGGTGCAGACTCTCTACTTGAGTGTTTGTGTTTGCTGCTCCTTTTCGGTGAATCTAGACTTCCACGTCCCTCTAAAGGCCTGGTGTGGTATCTAGTCACCCACTGAGTGCAACATCCATGGAATCTAGGTGGACTCTATACGTTCTAGCATTGAGTTTCTCACGGTTCTCCTGACCTAGAAGGGGAGACCCGTGACAGTTGGTATCAGAGCTTTAAGATCTTTGAGGCGAAGAAGGATTCTTAAGAACAGTTAAAGAAAGAATAAGATGATGGATCATGTTGGAGACACGAGTAATAACATGAGAACAAATAGAGAATGGCTTGAGGCCTTGGATGCAAGGGCCGATCTGTCGGAGCGGGATGTCGTGAACATTAGCAGGGAGCTGGAAATTGCTCAACGGGAGGTCCGACTGCTAAAGGAAGCCGCGGCGAATACCATGGGGGAAATGATGAGTTGAAGGTAACACAGGCTTTAGCTCGGGATGAACAGATAGTGCTGAGAGCCTCCATTGAGGACTTGAAGTCCCAGGTGATGGTACTTTCAAGGGCCTTGTCTAACTTACTAGATTGGGGCGTTGTTGCCCAGATAGGAAGGCTGTATGCGAGACACAAGGTGTGAGAGCCGAAGGTATATAAGGGGGAACAAGATGCTAAGTTGTTGGACAACTACATCTTTGACATGGAGGCATACTTTAACGAAGCAAAACATTGAAGAAAATGCCATTCGAGTGTCTTATGCGGCTGCGTATCTAGATGGGGATGCAAAGTTGTGGTGGCACTCGGTAAAGGCAAGCATGGTGGAGGGAACAGTCATTCTAGAGTCATGGGAGCAAATGAAGGAGATAGTGAAACATCACTTCTACCCACACAATGTGAAACAACATGCTCTCTTCAAACTCAAAGCTCTGCAACACAGGAGCACCGTTCGGGAGTATGTGCAACACTTTCGAGCCCTCGTGCTGCACCTCCCTGATCATCCGAAAGATTACAAACTGCATGACTTTAAGCACAGGCTCAAGGCATGGGAAAGAATGGAACTCCAACAAGCTAGGGTACAGAGTTATAATGAAGCGGTGGTCTTTGCAGAAGGCCTGGCGTATTTTCATGAGGACCCTTGAAAGGAATCAAGGTCAGCTGGTGTTGTTGCCCTAAAGGTTGGTGGTAAGGTGGGCAAGGTCGTGCCGGTTGTCACAGGGAGTGTAGGAAGCACGTGTAACCCTGGAGTTAGGGGCAACATGATGAAAAATCCTACGGTTATTTGGAAGGTCGTAGGACAGAGCTCGAGCTTGAGCAACAACTAAGGTGGACAATCAAAGTTCATGGAATGCTACTTGTGCAAGGGACCGTACATGGTGAGGGACTGCCCGGACAAACCTGTGATTGTTTAGGCCTTGCATAGAGAGAGATCAGACTCTGTCTAAGGGGCTGGATCGTCGGGTGGGAGTAGCCAGGGAGACCAATAAGGGGAAGATTTTGAACCAGTGGGAGCCATGAGCTATTATTGCAATTCCTTGGTGTGCGTGCAAACAATAGCTCTCATGTCATTCAAAGAAAGGTTGGATCAGGCTTTGGCTAAGTGAGAGGCGAAACAATGGGTGACTGAGACGGTGGACAAACTGGTAGTTTCCTTGACCGAAGATGAGATAGAAAGGGTGCAACCAATGAAGAACAAGAATCAGGGCCTGATGTATATGGATCTCACGGTGAATGAAAAACCCATAAGGGCCACGATTGATACAGGAGCTTCGTAAAACTATTTAGCCGAGTCCGAGGTGGGATGGCTGGGACTCATGTTGGAGAAATCAATCGGCATAGTGAAAGCAATCAATTCTCTAGCACAGCCGATTGTGGGGGTGGCGCGAACGTGCAATGTCAAGGCTGACAAGTTCATGGGAAAAACAAGCTTCCATGCCATAAAGATGGATGAGTTGAAGCTCATCTTGGGCTTGGACTTCTTGAGGGATGCACGGATTGCAATATACCCTCATGGGAACATGCTGATCGTAATGGGCAACAACCTATCTATGATTCATGCGCTACCTGGAAGGTCTGAGGAAAAACAAATTTTGGCCATGCAGTTCAAAAAGGGAGTATAATGGAATGAAGAGAGCTTTCTAGCACACCTGTTTTGGGAAGAGCTTGAGGGACTTTCAGGACCGATAGATCCCTCAGTGAAATGGCTGCTGAGAGAGTTTCAGGATGTGATGCTAGATCAGTTGCCCAAGAGACTACCGCCCAAGTGGGAAGTGGACCATGAGATTGAGTTGATCCCAGGGGTGAGGCCCCGGCTCGTGCACCATACAGGATGACTTAGCCAGATCTTGCAAAGTCGAGGAAACAGCTGACGGAGATGTTGGAAGGTGGGATTGTTGTGCCAGCAAAGTCCCCTTTTGGAGCACCAGTTTTGTTCCAGAAGAAACATAATGGGTCATTACGGTTTTGTGTGAACTACAGGGTGCTCAACAAAATCACGGTCAAGAATCATTACCCGATACTCTTGATCGCTGATTGTTATGATCAGTTATGCCATGCAAACTTCTAGACCAAGATTAACCTGCGGTTGGGGTACTGGCAGGTTCGAGTCAAGGAGAGAGATGAACACAAAACCACCTGTGTGACGCGTTACGAGGCCTTCGAGTTCAAGGTGATGTCGTTCGGCCTAACAAATGCTCCAGCTACATTTTGTACTCTTATGAACCAGGTGCTAAGGGATTTCTTGGACCAATTTGTGGTGTTCTGCCTAGATAAAATAGTGGTCTACAACAATATATTTTAGGAACACCTTGGGAACTTACGATGAGTACTTGTCAGGTTGTGAGAGAACCAATAGTATGCTAAGCCCTCAAAATGGTTGTTTGCACAGAAAAGGATAGACTTCTTGGGACATATTATCGAGCCGGGAAAGATAAGGGTGGGCCCTAAGAAGACAGAGAAAATCACGTGGTGAAGGCCTCCAAGCTATGTTCCAGAGCTTTGGTAGTTCCTTGGGTTGGCCAATTACTATTGTCACTTCGTGAAGGATTATTCCAAGATAGCAGTGCCACTAACGGAGCTGCTCAAGAAGGACAAGGCATGGAAGTTGGATGATCTATGCCAGCAGGTGTTCGAAAAGTTAAAGGAAGCCAGTGTTGGCATTGCCCGACATGACTAAGCCATTTGAAGTGCATAGGGATGCCTTGGACTTTGTGCTTTGAGGGGTGTTGATGCAAGGTGGTCACCCGGTGGCCTGTGAGAGCAGGAAGCTAAGTGGTGCTGAGATGTGGTACTCTGCACACGAAAAGGAGTTACTGGTGGCTGTTCATTGCTTACGCCTTTGAAGACACTATTTGTTGGGTGCATCATTCGTTGTGAAGACGGACAACACATTGGTGAGTCACTTCTTGATGTAGCCCAAGCTAAATAGTCGACAGGCCAGGTGGCAGGAACTACTGGTTGAATTTGATTTCACCTTAGAGTATCAAATGGGAAGGACAAACCATGTCGCTGATGCCCTGAGTCGGCAAGGCCAGTTAGCAGCAGTTCATCGTTTAGCTACGAGTCAGGGAAGTGAAGTTTCAACCAAGATCAAGGCTCGAATATGGGAGAATCTGGCATATGATGGAGCGTCACTCAGTTGATTGACTTGGTGAAGGAAGGCAAAGCCAATCCGTTCTGGTTTGTAGACAAGCTCTTATACACCAGGAAGAACCGAGTATATGTTCCGAAAGGTGGAGGGCTAAGGAAGACCATTTTGAAGGAGTGTCATGACACGGTGTGAGCGGGACATCCGAGGATGGAGCGGACCTTAGCCTTGGTGCAATGTGGATACTACTGGCTGTCTATGGAGGAGGACGTGGACCAGTTTGTTCGGACTTGCCTGATCTTCTAGCAAGATAAGTCGGACCATCAGCAGAAAAGAGGATTAGTGGAGCCCCTACCAGTTCCTGCACGTCCATGGGGGAGTTTCTCCATGGACTACATAACTGGGTTGCCAAAACTTGGGGATGTTGCAACAATCCTAGTGATAATGGATCGGTTCTCGAAATATGCCACAATTATCCCTGCACCCCAATACATCTCGGCAGAAGAGATGGCTCAGCTCTTCTTCTAGCATATTGTAAAATATTGTGGACTACCTTGGGATATTGTCAGTGGCAACGACTCTTGCTTCACTGGCCACTTTTGGACCAAGCTCTTCAAGATCCTTTGGTCAAAACTGAACAAGAGCAGCACGGCACACCCGGAATCTGATGGGCAAACTGAGTGGTTCAACAAGATGTTGGAGGAGTATCTTTGACACTTTGTGATCGTCAAGCAGAAGGAATGAGTGAAATTGCTGGATGTAGCCCAGTTGTGCTTTAATTCCCAAAAGAGCTCTTCAACCAACAAGAGTCCTTTTGAAATTGTCACTGGGCAGCAACCCTTACTACCCCACACGGTGGATCTTGCTATGCGATCAAAAGTTCCCAAAGCCAAGAGTTTTTCAGTGGAGTGGAAACAGAACATAGACATTGCCAAGAGCGTCTTTGAGAAGGCGGTTGCACGTACGTGAAGAAACATGCAGACAGAAATCGTCGTTTCGTGGAGTTGGTGAAAGTGCCTAACCAGCACCAGAGCAAAACTGTTCGTAGCTGGGATTCTCGACTTATGAGGAAGTACATCGGCCCTGTGACGATTATCCAGAGAGTTGGCAAGGTAGCTTACAAGGTGGATGCCCCCAACTGGTGGAAGACCCATCTGGTACTTCACGTAAGTCTCTTAAAGCCATACCATGAGGACGTTAACAATCCTGGAAGGGGTGAACCACAGAGGGTAGAGTTCAACATTCTAGCTCAAGGAAAAAGAGTGGTGGATAGCATTCTCCAAGTTTGAGATGTGTATTGGGCACATAAGAACCAAAAAGAATACTTGGTCAAGTGGCAAGGATGTAACGATGAAGAAAACACATGAGAGTTGGCGAGGAACCTTTGGGCATTTCAACCACTTCTAGATGCTTTTTAAGATTCTACGGTGCTAAGGAAGATGCCAAAATAGGTGGGGGAGGATGTTACGGGGTGGCCTTGGTCCAAGCTCCTTGGTCTAAGCTCCTTCCTCCACACTGCGGGCCAACCCCTCAACGTGCTACTGAGAAGACTAACCATTCCCAAGCTCCTAGCCTCAAAAGTCTTCTTTTTTTTTCTTATTAATACTTGTAATAGCTTAGTTATTAGTGTAGCGACGCTATTTCACCCAAGGTCCAGGCTTACGTGTCATTTTAGCCTTTAACCTTATTTTGCCTATGTACCTGGCACTTGTGATAATGTTTATACCGCATATATGAAGAATAATGAACTACACGCCCGGTTACCTCATTTGGAAATATAAGCTAGATTGAGCTTTCACTCCACCAAGTTGTTGGTTTCTACTTGTATTGCATCCTAAGTACGACGGTGCGGACACTCTACTTGAGTGTTTGTGTTTGCTGATCCTTTTTGGTTAATCTAGACTTCCACGTCCCTCTAAAAGCCTGGTGTGCTATTTAGCCACCCGCTGCGTGTGACGTCAGTGGAATCTAGGTGGACTCTTTGCATTCTAGCATTGAGTTTCTCACGGTTCTCCTGACCCAGAAGGAGTGACCCGTGAAACGCGGGTTGTTGGTGCCTTGCTTGGTGCCAACCATGAGTGGTTCGTGCTAACCCGTTAATGCTTCGCCAGTGGAATATCTTTTCTTTGCTACGGATGAACCATTAGTTTGTTTTTAGATTTCTTGTAGTCAATTTTGTGGTTTTCAAGGGGAAGAATCCAATGGAACAAACCTCAAGGGCCAACTCTTCTTTGATAGTTCCCAAAATCTGGCACAACTCTTGGCCATGATTTTCTGTTTCGTCCTTGGCCATTATGAACTTCAATGCCGCGTATCTTTAGCTCCATCCTTCTACTACCAATATTTGATGTTGGTGGACTTTACCTACTACTATTATTATGTAAATAGCCTTTGACCTCTTCTAGCATCCTTGTGATTGGCCTTTAACATCTTTAACCGCCCTTGCGAATGACCTTCACATAGAATTTAACGAAGAATACCCACGAGCGGCCTTGACCTTCCTCCACCCAGGATTGTTAATTATAGCTAATTAACCTGAGCGAGGGCTTTCCCGTGGATAGGTAAAAAGATAGAAATTTATACTTCTGCACCCGTTCTCACTAGTACGCTACCTATAGGGTAGTAAGCGGTAAGCCTTTGATTTGTCCACAATGATGCTAGGTCTAAATATCAATAAAAACATAACCTCGTATGTGTTGTCAATCCGTACGAGGGAAATGAATATCTAGTAAAGCAAACATGCAAAAGGAAGGGTGTTTGCATTTTCAAACTAACAACTACTAAGCATAAAAGTAAAAACCAAAGTAAGCACTTAGAGAGTCATTGAGAAACATGATTAATCTAATGTTTCAATCCTCAATTCATTCATATAGAAATTTAGGCAAACCAAATAGAGTGTTCATAACACGTGATGTGGCTGATGGCGTACACTTCCCCATCCAAGTCACGGAGGATGCACTCCCAACCCTCCATCGACAATGCCATCATAATTAGGGGAGTACAACAAGGTCCGACCGTTGTTTTAGGTCTGCTTCTCTCCCATGGGATTAGGTCTTGGGCTTCCACCACAAATACACTACTTCCCAATTTTCCTATCAATCTTGGTGCGTACTATGGCCTCTATCATGGCTCATTCTGAGCACAGACCGCATAGATTGGCGCAGCCCATCTTCTGGAAGGTTGTTTGCACAGTATTTTTGGTGCAAACAACTTAATTCTTCACTTTTGGCTGGCTGGTCTTGATATTTTGCACTTGAAATGGCATGGGCCATCGAGAATGGGACGGTCCATGCCTATACTTAGCCATTTTTGAGTGAAAAACGGAACTTGAGAGTGCGTCCCATTGAGATTGGAGTGGTCCATGCAAAGCCTTGGCACGACTCATGCCAAAGACCTTTGGCATGGGCCACGTCATCCAATGTGGGTCATTGGTGCCTTGCTTGGCACCATCCTCGAGCGGTTTGTGCAAACCCGTTTGTGCTGTGTCGGCTGAACTTCTTTCTTCTTATAGATGATCCGTTAGTAGGTTTTGAGAGTTCTTATAGTCTATTTTATGGTTCTCGAGGAGAAAATCCAATGGAAACAACCATGAAGGTTTATTCTGCATGGATTGTTCCTAATATTTGGCACATCTCTTGGACTACAATTCTCCATTTCCTTTTTGGCCATTTTGAACTCTCATGCCACCTAGCTTTGGCTCCATCCTTCTACTACCATACTGTGATATCTGTGGCTTTCATCTACTACCATAATTAGGAATGACCTTCAATATCTTCTACCATCCTTGTAAACGTCCTTCACATAGAATGTAACAAAAAGTAACCACAAGCAGCCTACTATAGATGATAACAAAGGAAGATCTAGGTGCTCGTGAATAAAAGATGTCTATTAGTACCAATTAAGTCTACAAAACACAGGATTAGACAAGAAAACAAAACATGAGTAGGCTCCATGCTGAGAATGGCCCAAAACACTGTGTCGATGCGGCTCAAAGCTTGTTGGGGACATATGACTACCATCCATGCTAGAATCCGTGAAATCATAATAGTGGGATGAAATGTTATGTCCATGGGAACCACCGGCGCCATGCCCTGGAGATTAATTACACTCCTCGTGAATGCTAATCAACCCCTGAGAAGGTGGTGGTCCTCCAAATAACTGCTAGAAAGGTGGCAGTAGTGCTAAGAGGTACTAAATAGGTAATGGAAAAGCCTGAGGTGGAGGTGGCTGCTCCTGAACCTGTTCCTGCTGCTCTTACTCCTCACAATCCTCATCTACCACGTCATGCTCCCCCAAAACTACCCCTGATTCTGTGTCCGGCTCAATGATGAGGTCTAATAACCCGAATGACTTGGTGAATTTGGTTCTCTCACCTTGGAGTAGCCTCATGAATCTCTTCTCCTTGTAAATCCAAAAGATGGAACCATGCTCTTGCTTTATGAACCTTGAATTTTATAAGAACCAAAGAGTCAGTTTAAAGGGTGCTTTTGGGTTTGCCTTCATATCATCCTTCTCCAGGAGCTGGAAGTGCTGAACCAGAAGTGTAACCATACCACCTATCGAGCTGCTGAGAATGTGAGATCTATACACCTAAAGATAAACTCATCTATCAGATTGGGGTAAGCCCTACCCACGCACATTGACCAGAGCCTCTCGTAATACTCATCATTTGAGGCAGTGGCCTCCCCATGGAAACTGACTGTCATGGTTAATAGTCTTGCGATGTATCTTAGTTTTGGGTGCACTATGTCTTTCTCTTCTTCCGCCTTATCTTTCTGGTGATGGCAGCCTATAACGGAACCAGCTCAAATGTGTATGGCTCTCCATATCCTAACACCTTACTATGCTACTTCCATTTGAAGATTTTCCCTAATTGGTAATAAGTCAATGTACAGGATTCATCTCTCAAATGGAATATGATATAGCATCCTCACTATCCGTTTCACATCTTCTCAACAATGGCTGCAAACTCTAGGGTGTATCTAGAGTAGGTGAGAGAAGACACTTAAGGATAAATTTTGTCACTTAAGGATGATGTCAATGAGAACTGGAGTTTTATTTATCAAACTGTGGTAAAAGGTTTCCCAAATAATCTAAGGCCAACTTGTCTAACCAAAGATCAATACACGTACTAAGAATATTACAAACTAGTACGACACACATTTTGGGCTGTGCCGCCCACTCTTATTTTTCAAACCCGCATGCTAACTATTTATAGTTCTATACCCAACATTTGCACGTTTTCATGCTGAACATTCACAACCGCCAACTTTGGAGGGGTTAGTTACGTTTTCCTTCACTTGGTTCGTTGGCTAGATGGCTACTTCAAGGCTTGTACAAGTAGATTCCATATTCCACACCTTCGCATCAACTATCACATCTTTTTTGCATCAAAAACCACCAATCCGCAACTATCGCTTGCACCAACCATCACGTTGTTTCCATTTGGAAAACCAACTTTCCCACATTTCCCATCATGCCGCACTTGTGCCTCGCACAAGCCTAAGTATGGAGTGATCACGCCTTACTCTTAGCGCCATCTGTCGATCTCACATACTTCTTTCATTCGGTTCTGAGCTTGAATTCACAAGCGTTTGGCTCTTGGCCCCATGCCAACCTTTCCTTTGCTCGGCAGTATTCCATGCCGAGTCTTCCCTCACTTGCATCACTTGGCAACCTTCTATGCCGAGTGATCCTAAGCAGTAAGATGACTTCCCGTGCCAACTTGCCCCCACATCCAAGTTCACGAATGGCACAGTTTCCACCGCCACTTGTTCACAACCCCTGATCCATCTTTCGTTAGGCCAAACCATGCCATATTGGCCGTTCCGACATGGAACATTGAAAAGGCCTAACAACAGCCTATAATGGAACCACCTCAAATTTTCCCCAACTGGTAATAAGTCGAAGTGCAGGATTCATCTCTCAAATGGAATACGATATAGCATCCTTCTTATCTATTTTGCATCTTCTGAACACTGGCAACAAATTCCAGGGTGTACGATGTGCCCATTTTATACGGTTATATTAGGAATTTTAGGATTTACTTTTGTACACTTTTGTGCTCTAAATGTGACATTTTTCCTTGAACTTCTCTAAGAAGGGTTAAAAGCAACTTTTACGCTTTTATTACTTTTCTAGAGAATGTTTTGTGACAAGGCAATTTGTTTGAAGACTTTAAAGACTTTGAAAAATACCGTTGGACATTTGAAGACTTATATTTGAACTTTTGAAAATTTGAAGAATTTAAGAAGTGAAGAGAAGAGGAGGATATGGAACAAAAAGGAGAAAGAAGAAATGGTGCAGGAAGTGGAGTCCATCGCGAGCCAGTCGCGAATCGCGATGGACGAATGGCCAGAAACTCTTCTTGCTTTTTGTACTATAAATACTCACCTTATCCTCTCCTCTTCAAGAACACAAATTCCCTCTTCTTCCTGCATTTTTCTAGGTTCAAACCCTAGTTTTTCTTTCTTTCTTTTCTTAGTTTTTGTAGGTTAATCATATATTTTTATTATATAGCTTAGTTTTATCTTGGGAGCAGTGGATTGAAACTTCCATTTTTATATAGTAAGAACCATATCTATCTATTTGGTGCTTTTGCTATTGTGCATTTATTGAGCTTTGAATGTGAATTGTTAATGGCATTGATGTTGTTGGGAGCTTGAGTATATGAATTGCTTGTATGATTACTTGTTAAGGTTGGGAGAAAGTAGCTAATTCTCCCCTCTTTTAATGTGGAATCCAAGAGCATGAGTTAGAGCTTCTGAAATGATGTTGGTGTGTTGGTGTGTTGATAATTGCTAGATGAATGTGTTGATGTCGAACTCATTTTCATGTTTTTTTAGGTAGCAAATGAGAGAAGTCTATAAATGTCGATCGTTTTTTACTAATCTTGTGTAAATGCATGAATTGGTGAAAGGCTTAGACACGGTGTAGTGTTTATAAGTGTTGCCAAGCTTGTTGGTTCTTCGTGCTCAATGCCATCAATGGGATACTCTTATTACTAAGGGAGTCATTGGTGAGGTTTTACAAGAGATGTCAAATTCACTCTTGCAAACTACTATCTAAGAAGGATGGAAGATTTATCTTCACAACAAGTAGTCGAAGTAGCTAATAGATGTTTTTGCTCATTCTTGAAGCCTTTGTTAATTAGCATTCATGTGTTCTTAATGCTATGTGTTACTTCATTTATGCCACATGTTGTCAGAGAATAGGAAGTGTTTGCATGATTTAAGTGTTTGGGTGTTAGGAAAGTGACAAATTCCTTAGCTTCTTTGCATGAAAATCTAAGAACATGAACTTAGAAATTCTTGTGCATAATGTGTGGTGATTATTGCTAGATAAGTACATTAATGTGGTAGGTAACAAATGTGATAGGATATGTTAATGGTTCAATGATCTACATTAGGTTTAGAAGTGGATATCGATTGCCCCCAAGGCTTATCTTGACTTTGCTAGTTGTCTTGTCTTTAAACTTTCATAGCTTAGGACAACCAAACAACAACCTCCCATTTACTTGCTTATATATGTGTATATATATCTACTCCTAGCCTAATAGCAACATTTTGTGTCTAAACGCTTAAGAAAATCCCCATTCTTCGTGGACGACCCCGACTTTCCGCTATCTACTTAGTTGTAAATAGTAACCATTTAGGGCTTATAAATATTAACTTTGAGAGGCACGGCGGTGGCCTCCCAAATTTTGGCGTCACTGCCGAGGAAGTGGCATTTATTTTTAAGTGCTTAGGTTTATTTGGTTGCATATTAGCTAGTTGTTTTTATTTTCCACTCCTTGGTGGTTGTTTGTTTCTAAGTAGGTATTGCTTTAGTTCTTGGTAAATTTTAATCGAGAATCCTTACAATATGATTTCGGACCTTTGAATTTTTTTAAATAAATAAAATAATGGAGCCTCTCACCTTGAGGGAACTCATAATGGGAAGAGAGGCTCAACAAGCAAGATTTTTTAGGATGTGTCATTCCGACCATCCTACCGGGTCTTGCTATTTGTTGTGGGAAGAACACTATGAAGGGGAAAAAGCCCTTTGTTTCCAAAACCAAGGGTATCATGAAGAGTGCTACCAAGAGATAGGAGATGTTGGTTTTCAAGGGTAAGAAGCTTAAGAATGGTATCCATACAACAATTCTTACAATCAGGAATGGAGTGGTAATCCAGAATGGTGCTATGAGAATGAGTTGGAAAACCAACAGTACGAGCAAAATAGTTGGCCATCACCACCTTATACCAAACCCCAAAACCAAGCCCAACAAGGAAGTTCAAGTTTGACACTTGAAGAAGTCATGAATACAATAGCAAACTTGAACAACTTTCCTAGTGAAGAACCGGACACCCAGCTCTCCTCTAGTGTTGAGGCTATTAAGGGTCATGTGAGGAGTATATTAGAAGCGTTGTCCCGAATGGAAGCTCGTGATTCCAAAAATACACCATCCCAAATCGAACTCGAGGATTCAGTGAGTGAGGTCACCATGGGAAATGATCTTGAGTTCGAAGAGGATGAGGAGTTGGTTGTTAAGGATGATAAAAAGGAGGAAGAGGTGATTGTGCTACATTTATTAGCATCGTCACCCCTACCACTGCCTATTGAATCAACTCCACCATTTTCAGATGTTTTGAGGGAGATAAGAGAGGAGCAAAAAGATACCCCAAGCCTCCTAACCACCCAACTCCCTTTAAACCATCTCCACCTCAATAAGACTTTCCTCTTGAAAGTTTTGTACCCCCACCTCTCTACTTTTGGATACTCATGGTGAAGGGGTTCAAGCCTTCACCATATTGATAACATCAGGGTCATGCTAACGACCTTAAATATACGAAGCATTGTCATGCTGATGACATAAATAAACTTGGCCTTTTATTTTTGTTTTTGATTGTTTAGTTTTTTTTATTATTATTATTTTAACTTGTTCATTTTACGGTATCTTTTTCTATGATTTTGTAGTAAAGTGAAGTGCATTGCACTGGAGGGGATGAAGGAATGAGACCCATGAGAAAGGGAAGAAAGCTTTGAATGTTGGTAAGAAAAGATTGACTTTTTTATAAGTGCTGGGAGGTCTTGTAATCGTGAGTTACGACGCCCTTGCGATGACCTTGCGATGGACCATCGTGAGTCGCGATGTGATCATAAGTTATGTGCTAAAAATTCAGCTCCCAGCCACCACTTTTCACTAGTAGCGATGAGCCACTGCGAGTCGCGAACAATGGGTCCCCGAGACAGTATCACCTTGAGACCTCGAGTCGAGCCGTACCCAAAAAGCCATCAGTCCTCGAGGCTGCAGGCCCTCAAATTGAGCAGAAACCTTTGAGACAACCTTCCCTTGAGACCTCAAGTTCTCGAGATTGCAATCCTTCAACTCGAGTTAAAGCCCTCGAGACCTTGGGTCCTCGAGGCCGTAAGACTAGCCCTTTGAAAAGCCATGAGTCTCGAGACCATCATCCATCAAGATCAGTCCCTCGAGACCTTGAGGTAGCAAGCCCTCAACTTGAGCAGAACTTGAAAGTCCATCAGCCCTCGAGACCTCAGGTCCTTGCGATAAACCCTCAAGACATCATCCCCTCGAGACCTCGAGGCAGCCAGCCCTCGACTCGAGCAGAACTTGAAAGTTCATCAGCCCTGGAGACCTCAGGTCCTCAAAGAATAACCTTCGAGACATCATCCCCTAGAGACCTCGAGGTAGCAAGCTCTCGACTCAAGGAGAACTTAATAGTCCATCACCCTCTCGAGGCAAGTTCTCTATACTAGCTCTCGAGACATCATCCCCTTGAGACCTCGAGACCGTAAAGTTCTTGGCTTGAGCCAAACTTGAAAGACCATTATCCCTCGAGACCATTATTCCTCGAGTTGGGTCAAAGCCCCCGATGCATCAGCCCCTCAAGACTTCAGGTTCTTGAGGCCACAAGCCCTTCATTCGAGCAGAAGTCCTCAAGACCTTGGGTTCTCGAGGCTGTAATCCAACTCACGCTGAAGCCTTAGAGACCTCGGGTCCTCGAGGTAGTAATCTCTTGACTCGAGTTGAAGTACTCCAGACCTCGTGTCCTCGAGGTTATAAGCCCTCAATTCGAGCTGAACCCAAAAGTGCATAATGCCCTCAAATCCTCGGGTCCTTAAGGCCAAAAGCCCTCAAATTGAGTTGAATCCCTTGGGACCACAGGTCGTGCAAGATCTCGAGTGCTCCAGACCAAAAGCCCTCGACTCAAGACGATGCATCGCGAGTCGCGACCAATGATGTTGCGAGTCGCGATGAGAAATTCAAATTTTCAACTGAGCTTAAACACTACATAATCCTTCCTTCTTCTCCAAATGACCCCAAGAACCACCACATATCCACTCATTCCTACCCCATCTCACATATATTGACATATGAAAAATTCTTGCATCTTTATAGTATCTTTGTTGATTGTAGTATGCTGAATACATCATTAAGTGTTTAATTTCTATATTCTATAATGATGCTTGGATATGTGTCGATATAAGTAGTATATTTTTATTGGACAATCTTATAGTGGTGATTGCAAGATGGATTGGTTTTTTCTTTGATAAAATATTATGGTTATTAACTCTTGATGCTGAACCTAGTATTAAAAATCCTTATGTACTTGTGAGTTTGATGTTGTTCTTTGTGGTGTTAGTCTTGATCAAACAGTGCCAAGGAGACAACGTTTTACTCAAGGGGTGAGTTCTTCTACGTTTGCTTCCCCTTCCGGCTCCGAAACCAATTTTGGAACCGATTCTATACAATCACATTAGATTGCGCCATATCACCGGCGACTCTGTGAAGAAATGGGTGCCACTCTACCTCTTACCTTGAGTTTTATTATTCTTACCTTACATGTTTACATTAAGGGCAATGTAATGTTTTCAGTGCGGGGAGGGGTTAGAGGACTCACATTCATGCTATCTTCACTTGGAATGCTTTTTTCTACTTTTGATTGGAAAAAATGAGAAAAGGAAAACAAAATTTTGAAAAAACAATAGAAAGAAAAGAAAACTCGCTAAGTTGAAAACCCGAGAGGGCAACTTAGGCAACATTGGTGGCCCGAATATGTCGAAAATGCAAAAGGGGGATCTAAGAAAAAATGAGAGGCCAAAATATGTGAAAAAAGGTGAGATGTGAGCCAAAGAAATACGATGTGTGGCTAGGATGAAAACTCGAAAGGGCTCCTAGGAAAAATGAGAGAAAGAGAGAAAAAGGAAAAATGCTATGATTTAACTCATTTGCCGGTGTTGGAGTCATAAGGTTGTGGTTGTCATACGGATAGATCGAGTAGCTTAACATCTTTAGACCTCTTGGGATTGGGTAACTTACTGGGTTGAAAAACGAAGTATGGGTATGAAATTCTTTATTATTTTATACTTCATTTTGGTTGATATATTGGCATTGGGAGAAGTATATGTTTAAACCTCCTCTATGGTTTTGACTTCATTTTGTGTCATTGGATTTTGGTTGATATACTGGTATGAAGTGACGTATGTGCTTGAACCTCCTATATGGTTTTAACTTCATTTTGTGTCATTGGACTTTGGGATTATCAATTCGCGACTTTGAAACGCTTTTATGGGTAGTGAATAGATAAGTGGTAGGTTTGGTTCGATTTCGGAATCGAGGTTGTCTGCATGAAAAAATTCTCATTTGAGCTTTGATTTTGCGATTTCTGATATTGAGAGTTTTTGTGAGGTGTTGATTGGGGGAATATTAGTTTACGATGTGGACATATGAATTACTTTGTGTGGTTGAATCTTTTCTTACTCAAGGGTGAGTAAGGTTTAATGTGCCCATTTTATACGGTTATATTAGGACTTTTAGGATTCACTTTTGTATAATTTTGTGCTCTAAATGTGACATTTTTCCTTGAAGTTCTCTAAGAAGGGTTAAAAGTGACTTTTACGCTTTTATTACTTTTCTAGAGAATTTTGTGTGACAATGAAATTTGTTTGAAGACTTTGAAGAATACCTTTGAAGATTTGAAGACTTGTATTTGAGCTTTTGAAGATTTGAAGAATTGAAAAAGTGAAGAGAAGAGGAGGATATGAAACAAAAAGGAGAAAGAAGAAATGGTGCTGGAAGTGGAGTCCGTCGCAAGCCCATCGCGACTCGTGACGAACAAATGGCTAGAAACTCTTCTAGATTTTTGTACTATAAATACTCACCTTATCCTCTCCTCTTCAAGAAGACAAATTCCCTCTTCTTCCTATGATTTTCTGGGTTCAAACCCTAGATTTTCTTTCTTTCTTTTCTTAGTTTTTGTAGGTTAATCATGTCTTTTTATTATCTATCTTAGTTTTATCTTCGGAGAAATGGATTGAAGATTCCATTTCTATGTAGTAAGAACCATATCTATCTATTTGGTTTTTTTCCTATTATGCATTTATTGAGCTTTGAATTTCAATTGTTAATGGCATTGATGATGTTGGGAGCTTGAGTATATGAATTGCTTGTATGATTACTTGTTAAGGTTGAGAGAAAGTAGCTAATTCTCCCCTCTTTTAATGTGGAATCCAAGAGCATGAGTTAGAACTTCTTAAATGATGTTGGTGTGTTGATAATTGCTAGATGAATGTGATGATGTCGAACTCATTTTCATGTTTGTTTTAGGTAGCAAATGAGAGAAGTCTATATATGTCGATCGTTCTTGACTAATCTTGTGTAAATGCATGAATTGGTTAAATGCTTAGACACGGTGTAGTGTTTATAAGTGTTGTCAGGCTTGTTGGTTCTTCGTGCTCAATGCCATCAACGGGATACTCTTAGTACTAAGGGAATCATTGGTGAGGTTTGACAAGAGATGTCAAATTCACTCTTGCAAACTACTATCTAAGAAGGATGGAAGATTTATCTTCACAACAAGTAGTCGAAGTAGCTAATAGATTTTTTTGCTCATTCTTGAAGCCTTTGTTAATTAGCATTCATGTGTTCTTAATGCTATGTGTTACTTCATTTATGCCACATGTTGTTAGAGAATAGAAAGTGTTTGCATGATTTAAGTGTTAGGGTGTTAGGAAAGTTGCGAATTCCTTAGCTCCTTTGCATGAAAATCTAAGAACATGAACTTAGAAATTCTTGTGCATAATGTGTGGTGATGCTTTCTAGATAAGTACGTTAATGTGGTAGGTAACAAATGTAATAGGATGAGTGAATGGTCCAATGATGTTGGTGTGTTGATAATTGCTAGATGAATGTGATGATGTCGAACTAATTTTCATGTTTGTTTTAGGTAGCAAATGACAGAAGTCTATGTATTGATTGTCCCCAAGGCATTATCTTTTGTAGTTTTAAAACCCTTTTTCTTAGTTTTGTTTGATGATTTAGCATAATTGTTTGACTTTGCTAGTTGTCTTGTCTTTTAACTTTTATAGCTTAGGACAACCAAAAAACTAACCCCCCCCCATTTACTTGATTTTATATGTGTATATATATCTACTCCTAGTCTAATAGCAACCTTTTGTGTCTAAATGCTTAAGAAAATCCCCCTTCTTCGTGGATGACCCCGACTTACCGCTATCTACTTAGTTGTAGATAGTAAGCATTTAGGGCTTATAAAATTAACTTTGAGAGGCACGGCGATGGCCTTCCAGTGTATCTAGTGTAGGTTGGAATGGACACTTAAGGCTAAATTTGGCCACTTAAGGCTGATGTCCATGAGAACCCAATTTTTATTTATTAAACCATGGTACAAGGTTTCACAAACAATCTAAGGCTAACCTGGCTAACCAAATATCAATACACTTACTAAGAATACTACAAAATAGTACAACACATGCTTTCGGCTGTGCCGTACACTCCTATTTTTCAAATCCGCATGCTAACTATGTATAAAACCCTTCTATACCGAACAGTTGCATGGTTTCAAGCTAAATAGTCACAACCACCAACTTTGGAGGGGACGATTACGTTTTCCTTCACTTGGTTCATTGGCTATACGGCTACTTTGAGTCTGGTACATGTAGATTCAATAGTACGCACCTTCGTATCAACCGTTGCATCTTTTTGGATGAACAAACGCCAAGTTTTAACTATCGCTCACACCAACCATTGCATCATTTTTATTTTGCAACCTGACTTTCCCACATTTCCCATCATGCTGCACTTGTGCCTCACACAAACCCAAGTATGGAGTGACCATGCCCAGCTCTTGGCGCCATCTGTCGTTCTCGCATACTCCCTCCGTTTGTCTCCGCAGTTTCATCCCCAAGCATTTAGCTCTTGGCCCCGCGCCAACCTTTTCTTTGCTTGGCAGCCTTCCATGCTGAGTCTTCCCTCACTTGCATCACTTGTAAACCTTCCATGCCGAGTGATCCCAAGCAATAAGCTAACTTTCCGTGATAACTTTCCCACACATCTGAGTCTAGGAATGGCCACGGTTTCCACCGCCACTTGTTCACAAGCCAACGATCCATCTTTAGTTATGCCACACCATGCTATCTCGGCTGTCCCATCATGGAGCTTTGAAAAAGCCTAATAGCAGCCTATAATGGAACAAGCTCAAATGTGTCCGGCTCCCTATAACCTGTCACCTTTCTCTGCTCCTTCCATTTGAAGATTTTCCCCAATTGGTAATAAGTCAAATTGCGGGATTCATCTCCCAAATGAAATACAATATAGTGTCCTCCCCGTATGTTTTTCATATCCTGAACAGTGGCTACAAACTCCAGGGTGTATCTAGTGTGGGTGGGACCGGACACTTAAGGCTAAATTTGGCCACTTAAGGCTGATGTCTATGAGAACCCAAGTTTTATTTATCAAATTGTGGTACAAGGTTTCCCAAACAATCTAAGGCTAACCTGGCTAACCAAAGATCAATACATGTACTAAGAATATTACAAACTAGTACAACACACGCTTTTGGTCGTGCTGGCCACTTTTATTTTTCCAACCCACATGCTAACTATTACCCTTCTATACGAAACAATTACATATTTTTGTGCTGAACAGTCCCAATCACGAACTTTGGAGGGGACAGTTACGTTTTCCTTCACTTGGTTCGTTGGCTAGAGGGCTACTTTGAGGCTTGTATATGCAGATCCCATGTTCCACACTTTTGCATCAACCGTCACATCTTTTCGCATCAACAACTACCAAGCCGCAACTATCGCTTACACCAATCATCGCATCATTTTCGTTTGGCAACCCACCTTTCCCGCATTTCCCATCATGCCGCACTTGTGTCTCGCACAAGCCTAAGTATGGAGTGATCACGCCCAGCTCTTGGTGCCATCTGTCGGTCTTGCATACTCTTTCTGTTTAGCTCTGCAATTGAATCCACATGTGGTTGGCTCTTGGCCCCACTCCAAACTTTCCTTTGCTCGATAGCCTTCCATGTCGAGTCTTCCCTCACTTGCATCACTTGGAAACCTTCCATGCTTAGTGATCCCAAGCACATCCAAGTCCACGAACGACCACGGTTTCCACCGCCACTTGTTCACATGCCACTGATCCATCTTTCGTTAGGCCACACCATGCCATATCGGCCATCCTGGAATTGAGCTTTGAAACGGCCAAACAGCATCCTATAATGGAACCAGCTCAAATGTGTTTGGCTTCCTGTACTGTAGCACCTTTCTTTGCTCCTTCCATTTGAAGATTTTCCCCAACTGGTAATAAGTTGCGGGATTAATCTCCCAAATAGAATAAGATATAGCATTCTTCCTTTCTGTTTCGCATCTTCTGAATAGTGGCTACAAACTTCAGGGTGTATTTAGTGTAGGTGGGAGCGGACAAGGTGGTGAACTTCTTCATCCCAATCATACCTAGTAGGATCCTAACAGGCTTGTTGAGTTTGAGACCCTTGAGGGTATCTTCATCTATGTACTTTGTCTCCAAAATAGGTTGGTCCAAAAGGTACCCCTACCTTTCCTTCTGGGCCTCAATAAGGGTAATCAATCCCATATAGTACACACTAGGCTCTCTCTTCTCTCTCTGCACACGAGGCATGATGTCCACAAAAAATATAGCAACTAACACATACAAAATATGGTAGTTTTCCCCCACCTACCCCCAAAAAAGAATAACATCCTCAAAATAAATCAAGCAACCACAATAATCACCAAAACATCCACAAGCATGCAAGCACAATTTCACAGAAAATATACTAGTCCAATTGTTCCAAATAAGATTAGGTTCGGCCAAAAATACCTCAAACGGTGAGTTTGGCGAAATATTCGCTTGAGGAATGTGTAACACCCCTCCTAGGTAGAGTCAAAGCAACTCCAATGCCCAGAATGGATCAAAAATTAAGTTCTCCAAAGAAAATCAAACCTATGGAAAAATCTTCCTCAAATAAACGGCTCCCATTCATGTAATTTCTGGGTCTGAGGTTTAATGGGTTCAATAGAAGTCAAAAAGATAAAATTTTTGATATATGGTAGAGGGAAATCAGATAAAATTTGAGAGAGTTATGGCCTAAATAATGAGAAAGGGAGAGGCTGAAAATATTTTATGTAAGGAGAGTGAGGAGAAGATTGGCCGTGGGTAAGAGAGACAAAAGAGAAGGGACTGGTGTGGGAGAAAGGCTGGCCAAGAGGGGTTTAAAGAGGGGTGTAGGTAGTCTAGGATTGGCTTAGGTGGGTAGGCGGCACAGATCCTTAGGTATGATTCGTGCCTACACGTGGCAGTCTCATGCCGGAGCTGCTGGGAATCGTGGCAGGCCCACGGTCCTTGTCTACATGGAAACCATGTCAGCCTCTCGCTGAGCCTTGGCACAGACCATTTATTTTGGTGCGACCATGCCAAGTTCTCGACACGAGGCCCTTGCTTCGGCGTAAGTATAAATGAAAGGAGTGGAACAAAGTGTTGCTTCGGGAAACATGGGTATTGAAAATCTCAAAAACCCGTAGGTTCCCAATTTTAAAAGAATTCCTGCCAAGATTACGGATCCTGCCATAGGTGCCTCCACATGAGCTTCGGGTAACCAAATATGAACTGGTACCATAGGCACTTTGACGCCAAAAGAGGCGAAAAAAGCAATCCATAGAAAGATTTGGCGCCGCTCAACTCGCGCCAAAGGGTTCTTGGTGCATTAGTTAGCCTCGGCACGAGGCCCTTGGTTCGTCGTTGGTTATCCTTGTGCCAAACCCTGGCGCAAGGCATCTCAGCTTCCTTCTTCCTGCATGCTTTTCTCTTCGCGCATCCATCCAAAAACATTAAAAACCATGAGCAGTGTTGTTCCACACAACATGGATAACTAAAATTTTCTAAAAATTACCACAAAAATAAAACTCACCCCTAAAATTCTTAAAACTTTGAAAAATATCCTACTTGAAATAAAAATAACATTTCTTTATTATAGTCCTCACGGCTTATTTTTCCCTTCAATCTTCAAAACTAAAAAGAGTGGTTTGGTGGGTTACCAGTATCACCATCCTTGACACCACCAGTGACCACATCACTCTCAGTTTACCTTTTACCTTTGGAGCGATGAACAAAACAAACCCATCCTTCTCAAGAGTAGATATATTCTTGTTGAGTTTGGGATTCGAAAGAGACATTGGAGTTTTTGATTCCTTGGCCCGCTTCTTCCCTCACTGCATGTTAGTCATAAATTTCTGAGGTAAAATATCTTCATTAAATTTAGAGGAAGCATGCTCAACAAGAATAGTATCGGGAAATATTTCACTTTGGGAATTTTGAAAGATTTATTTTTCAATTTCATTTACACGAATCATATAAAAAATAAAAAATAATATAAAAAATACTAACTACTCGACTAACGTGTTGTGCTAATTGATAGTAAAGCTGATTAGCATCCCCGACAACGATGCCACAATTTGAATCGTCTCCACTTGGGGTCGTTCATTGTATCTAATTAACCCGAGAAGAGGAAGGTAAGGTCAAAGGAGTCAAATTTAAATGTATAGTTCTGCACCCAAGTCACTACTATGCTACCGATAGGGTAGTTAGTGGTAATCCCTGGGTATATCCACCGAGATGCTAGGTTCTAACAATCAATCAAATACAACCCTGTCTAGATTGCCAATCAATACGTGTTTCTAGGAATAGAAAGTATAGTAAACACGGGGGAAGGAGAGGGTTGGTTTTCAACTAACAACTACAAACATGCAAGATAAAAAAGCATGCAAACTATAGCTAAACACTTAGGAAATAATTGCGTAACATGGTTTTTTAATGCTTTGACCTTGATTCATTCACGTGAAAGATTTAGACAACCTAATCTAGTGCTCATAATGCGTAGTGTGGTCGATGGACTCCACTTCCCCGTACCTTTCACTCTGGGTGCTCTTGCAACCTTCCATTGACATTGCCTCATAATTAGGGGAGTACAAAAAAATCCAACCATTAAGTCCTGGGAACTCTACCATGAATGCTCAACTCCCCAGGCCTATGAAAGATGCAAAGGGAGGTAGGCACCTTATCTATGACACTAGGACCTGTTACAATCCTAACTTGCTACTTTGCACTATCTCTACCCATAGCCCATCAGACTACTCTAATTAGTCAGCTAAGACTGGTGTGCTGGTAATCTAACAATAAAACTCGGAAAAGACCTACTTGCACACGCTCGCTTGGACCTGAACCTTGCTACCCTAAACACATACGACGTTTCTTTTCCCCGGGGGGTATCAATATTTGCACCAACATAATTATATAGACTAAGTGGAGTGTATTTTTATTCAATTCTAAGATTCAAGAATGAGTCATAATAATATCCCAAGCACAATAATTAGGATGAATAAAAAATCTCACAAAAGCATAAATCAACACATGAATACAATTATCCCCAAGCTATAAATCTACTCCAAAGACATGGAATTGAAATAAATATTTGAATTCCATATCATAGGATCAAAGAAAAATAAAAGAAAGAAGATAGAATGTTTCTCTCTCTAGAATGCTCTCCAAATTACAAGTGAACTAATGAAAAAAAATTCAAAAGTCTCTAACCCTGGTAGACTAAGGCTATATTTGTAGTAGAAGGGGATTGGGCCTAAATATAGGCCCAAAATATGCCAAAAAGTGTAAAACCCTAGCTCAGCCGCCACTTGGCACAGACCATCACAAATGGTGAGGGCCACGCTGCCGCCTTGATTCGTGCTGGCGCGGCCCATTTGCCTCACGCTGGCACGGGGCGTGCAATCTAGTGCAACATGTTGCCTCGTGGTGGCATGGGTTGTGGGATCTGGTCTGCCCATTGCCTCGTGCCAAGCCTTGGCGGGGACAATGACCTCTGGTGCGGTCCTTTCCAGGTTCGGTCTGCGCCAGTTTGTGCGGCCCATCTTCTAGAAGGTCATTTGTTCAGTTTTTTTGTTGTGGCTTGCTCAATTCTTCATGTCCCTCTAGTTATTCTCGATATTTTGCACTTGAAATAGCGTGGGCCATAAAAATGGGATGGTTCACGCCCATACTTAGCCGTTTAGAGTGAAAATTGGAACTTGAGCGCACAACCCATTGAGATTAGCATGGTCCATTCCAGGCATTGACACGGGTCATGCCAAAGACCTTTGACGTGGGCCATGTTTTCCAGCGCAGGTCATTGGTGCCTTGCTTGGTGCCACCCTCGAGCGGTCTACACCAACCTGTTTGTGCTTCGCCAGCTGAACTTATTTCCTTTGCTATGGGTGAACCGTTAGTCCGTTTTGAGAGTTCTTGTAGTAATTTTTATATTTCTCAAGGAGTTGAATCAAATGGTTCCAAACTTGAATGCTAATTTTTTAAGGATTGCTCCCAGGATTTGGCACAGCTTGGACCACGATTCTCCATTTCTTCCTTGGCCATTTTGAACTCCAATGCCGCCTATCTTTGGCTCCATCCTTATACTACAATGATTTGATATATGTGACCATCAACTACTACTATTATAGTGTGAATTTCCTTTGCCCTATTCTACCGTCCTTGCGAACGGCCTTCAATTCTTCTACCTTTCTTGGGATTGGCCTCAATATATTCTATTGTCCTTGCGAATGACCTTCACATAGAATGTAACGAAAAGTAACCACGAGCGACCTATTAAGGATGATTACAAAGGAAGATCTAGGTTCCCGTAGATACAAGATATTCATTAGTACCAGTTAAGTCTACAAAACACAGGATTTAGACAAGAAAACCAAATATAGTCATCTAAATCCCTTGTCACGTAAACTCAACTAATACTAGCGATCCAACATAGAAAACAAACCAATTATTATGCCGAATGCAATGGCTAATTCGTGCATAATGAAGCACATTAGCATTGTACATCCAAACCCGGACATTGTGATAATTCACCGTGGTAAAATACTCCCATTGCCATAACCGGTGATGTAACGCAATGTTGGATGAACCAATGCCATGCCTTTGCACATATTCTTCTGGTCCATGCCCATTAGTTGCCTTCAAAAGTCCCCAAGGGATAATTGCATTCCTTCTCGATGTGTCCTCAGAACGTCTATATCGGTCCTCCACCCGAAAGTGTGAGCCACCTCCCTGTGTGTCATGATATCCTCTTTGTCATCCAAATGAAACTTGATCGCTCGATGTCCATCATCATCGGTGATTTTCCATAGAGTAGCTAGGAACTCTAAATTCTACTGGATATAGGCCTTTGAGTGCTTCTCGAGGAAACCCTCTAGGCCTACCCAACCTGAGAGATAGGTAACAGGCTCGAGTAAGCCTAGACCCTCCAAGGAGACTTTGCATGCAAATCCAGTCTCAAATATACTCCTCCTTGGCTTCCTCAAATTCCTCCACCTCTAGGCTGCACTCCTGGAGATGTTGGCTTATCCAATGAATTCTTCAGTCACAAATATGGGGTTGCAAAGAAGGGGAGTCACCAGCTCATGGTTTGCACCCTTTGCCGGTTTCTTCCTTTTCTCGCCCCATGAGGACTTCCCTTTCTTTGACACAATATTTTTGGGAGGCATCCTAACACAATGAACAAAAAAGTGGTAATGTGATCATAGACAAGGGCATGCCCACAATGTCATTCAACAAGTAAACATCCTTCCCAAATAGCCTAGTCATTCAAACCATGATATTCTCCATATGAAGGCTATTCAAACAAGAATATTTGTATTAAAAAATAACTCATGTAGATTCACGTCAACCCATAAATGAGATCATGTAAGCAAGATTCATCCCTCCTAAATCACCAACTCATGAAGAACATATCATCGAAGCATAATAGCACATCAAACCACCCAAACTTTCTTCAACACCGGATTAAGCATACAATACAAACACATTTCCCAGCAACATGCACTCATTCAAGGATCATACATTACATAACACCACCACAATGTTAAACAAAGAAAATAAACAATAAGTTCAATGGATTACCCAGAATTTGAAGCTAAGAGTTGGAAGATCTACACAAGAAGAAGCAAAAAGTGCTAATTTTTTAGAGAAAAGCTTCAAATTTTCATGTTCACCAGGAGTGTGTTAGTGAGTGTTTCTTGAAAGGCTTAAATGTGTCAAATGACTCAAGTAGGTGGAATAATGTACCAAGGATCTAAAAATTCAGCAAAGGTGGTAAGGGATAAAGGTACAACTAAGATAAAGATGGAATTTTGAAAACTGCAAATTAGGGGACAATAGTACTAATCAATGAAGTCACAAGGAATATTGGAAGCACTATTTGCATAAAAAATCCTAAGGAATCTGGGAATTTCAAATTTATGATCCAAAATGCTTTTTTAGCTTAAAATTTAGAATTTTCAAAATTTTAGGGTAACGATACAAATACCCTCGCGTCGAAGGTACCAAGAACGGACCCCCTCGCGCCAACGGACCCAAACGTGGACCACATTTCTTAGTGCGGTTCATGCTAGATAATGGCATGAGGCACATCATGCCAAGGTCGCCTGGCCCGAACCGCATCACCTGGCCCAGGCCGTGCCAGATCATGGCACGAGGCTGCCACAATTTTGACCCTATTCCTCTATTTTCAAAAAAAAACTATATCATCCTTTAAGCTTAATTCTAAAACAAACTCACAAGATTCAAACTCAAATTTACAAATGAATAAGAGTTTCATCTTTCATCACAAACAAGAACATGCAAAATCTATTCAAGGCTCAAAATCATGAAATCAAAGCAGAAAGAAGCACTATGTATTTATTGGCGTGCTCACAACTTATTTATTTTTTCATGCATATTTAGTTAAAACCACCTACCATTGGGTCTCTGGAAAATTCATCGTAAATTGCACCCACGATGATATCGTTGTGGAGGGGTCTCCACAGCATGCCATATGTACCTTTGGATGCCTTGTCTGCCATAGAGAATGAATCACTATGCCTTCCTAAGGTTGAGTCCATAAACATCACTTTGGGTTGAGGAGGAAGTCAGGAGGGTTTCATGCCCTCGATACTCTCCCTTTTCCATTGCAAGTTAGTTAGCGTGGAAAAGCAGTCCAAGATAGAATTGTTATCACTCAAATCATGCGATGTAAAGGACTCATCAAAACTATCATCATCAACAAGGAATTTATCCAAACATTCATGTTCATTTGTCATGCAAGAAGTTTCACATAGATTATGCTCATCACATAAGGTCAAGCCTTTGCACCCAAAAGAGGAATTAATCGAATAATGCTTAGACTTATAGATATCAAATTCCACTTTATTCATATCATCTTCTAGGGTTACGGTTCTCAAATAGACATACATTTTAGTCCTTGACGTTCTAAGGAACGTCTCCCCAATAGGATTGGGGGTGGACTTCCGTCGTACGTCACATCAAGGATGTAAAAGTCCATGGGAAACACCACCTTTCCAACCCACACCATCACATCCTTCCCTAGCCCACGAGGGCTAGCTTAGGAGTGGTCAACGAGTAGGAAAATCACCCTAGTGTCCCTAAGTTCACTTATGTCTAGGCATTCAAAAAGACTATATGAGATCACATTTATGGATACACCTAAGTCTATCATGGAATTTTCAACAAGCTTTCCTCCTAAGGAGATAGGAATAGAGAATATTTCGAGGTCATCACATTTTTAAGCAAATTTTTGTTATTCAAAATGGTGACTCCCCCCATTTTTTAATATCCTACCTTCTTAGTTAGTCTACTTCTCTTTTTTTGTGCATGCAACTTTAAGGAACTTTGAATACAATGGCACATATTCAATTAGTTTCAAAATAGGGATTGTTACCTTAACCTTTTCAAAGATCTTTCGAATGATTGCATCATTGGTCCCCGCCATTGGATTTTCTCTCAAAGCATTTGGAAATAGAGGTGGGATAGTCACTTGTGCCTTAGGAGGTGGAAACCCCTTGGAAGGCACTTCCTCAACCACAATTTCATTCTCTTAGAAATTTTCCTTGTTAGCCTCCAATACCCCATCATTTTCTTTCATCACCCTTTTCTCGGACTCACAAACTTCCTTCTCACTTCTCAACTAGAGTGCGCTCACGTTCCTCAGATTGATCTCCAGTTGGGAAGGGATTTTCCTGGACTCTTTAGCTTCAAGTTGGCTCACCGAGGTGGAGAGTTGCACTACTTGAACTTAGATATTTTTTATGCTTGGAAAGGCCCTATTGCCAAGATTGTCAATTTCTTGCCTTGTCCTCTCAATGGAAACTTCATTCTTTTTCCCTAATTGACAAGATGGCTTCCAAGATCTCTTCCCAATTCAACTTATAGAGTGAGGTATGGTTGTTGGAAGGACCCTCACCCCTAGGATATGGTCGAGGTGGAGCTTGTCTACCTTGATACCCTTGAGCTTGGTTCTCCTCCCTCCAACGGAAATTTGGATGGTTTCGGTACCTTAGATTGAATGAGTGTTCATAGGGATCTTTCCTTGCTTCACCATGGTTTCCTCATAACCATTTTTGTTACACCCTAGCAAACTGTGGTCTATCTCTATTGTTGTTGTACTCCACGACCTTTACTTCTTGCAAGTCTTTCGCTACTTTGGGATATGCCACGGTGTTGTGATCAAGGTTGCATAACCCACACACTTTGACTTGATGAACCTTCCCTCTTAAGATCTTCTTCATCATAAAAGCAAGAGCTTGGACTTGCTTCTCTAACTTAGGTGATTGAGAAGGTTCATCCAAAACTATAACCCTTGGCCGTGTGTCAAACTGTCGGATTCCATTAGACATTTCTTCAAAGAGAGCCATTGCGTCTTTCGGGCTTTTTTGGCTATTGAACCATTACGCGTGGTATTCACCATCTGCATGTCTTTGTCACATACCCCTCCAAGAAATAGTAAACTAGATCTTCCTCTTTGAAAGGATGGTATGGGAAGCTCTCTAGCAATCTCTTGAAATGCTCCCAATAATCATATAACAACTTGGTAGCCCCCTAGGTGATATTTGAGTGTTTCTTCTTCAGTCCGGCAGATTTGAATACAGGAAAGTACTTCTCCAAAAACCTCCTCTTCATGTCCACCCTGAGCTTATGCAACTTGGGGGTAAGTAGTAAAGCCAATCCTTAGCCCCATCTTGAAGAGAAAATGGGAAAGCCCTCAAATTGTAATCATCCCCCGAAGCACCCAGATGCTTTATATTTGTGCACACCAAGTGGAACTCCGAAAAGTGCTTGTTGGAATCTTCCTATGCCATTACTTGGAGAGTGGGGATACAGTGTATCATCCCAATCTTCAACTCGCAACTCACGTTGTGCGACAATGGAGGGAAAGTAATGGACAATGGTTAGCTCTCAAAATTTGGAGCTAGATGCTCCCTCAATGTCCTATTATCCTCCGCCATCTCTCGCAGCTCCTCTACTAACACAGCCGGTCTAGGATAAACCCTTTCTTTAGCTCTCTACTTCCTTCATTTTTGACTACCTACGTTATCAATCGGGTAATGCAAAACACCTAAGTTTGTAGTACGAGTATGTACCATAAACTAGGGGCTAGCAGTACCTTTCCAAAGGCAACACTAGAAAACATGATCAAAAGATAACAAGATAACTATCACAAAAGCTCAAAACAAAAGACAACAAAACAAACAAAGAAAAATAAAACTGGTACTAACTACTCAACTAACGTGTTATGCTAATTGACAATTAGACTAATTAGCATCCCCGACAGCGGTGCTAAAATATGAACCATCTCCACTCGGGGTCGTTAATTATAGTTAATTAACCCGAGCAAAGGCTGAGATCAAAGGGTGGTGAAATTCAAATTTACATTCTGCACCAAACTCACAACTATGCTACCAATAGGGTAGTTAGCGCTAAGCCCTGTGTATGTCCACAGATATGCTAGGGTTTAACAATCAATTAAACACAACCACGTCCAGGATATCAATCCATCCATATTGGTAGGAACAGATAGTATGGTAAACAAGGGGAGAGGTTTGGTTTTTCAATTAGAAACTACAAATATGAAAGATAAAATGCAAGTAAACTATACTAGCTAGACACTTGGGGAATATTTGTGTAACATGGTTGATTAAATGCTTTGATCCTCTATTCATTCAGATATAAGATATCCTCAACCTAATCTAGTGCTTATAACACGTAGTGTGGTCGATGGTCAACACTTTCCCGTGCTTGTCACGTAGGGTGCTCTTGCAATCTTCCATCGGCACCGACTCCATAATTAAGGGAGTACGACAAGGACCAATCGCTATTGTAAGTCTACTTCTCCCCTGTATGATTACGTCCTTGGTACTTAACCATGGATGCTCTACTCCCTAGGCCAATAAACGAGAAAAAGGAAGGTAGGCACCTTATCTATGACACTAGGACCTCTTACAATCCTAGCTTGCTACTTTGTGCTATCTCCACCTATAATCATTCGGACTAAAAACTCAGCTAAAACTGGTGTGTTGTCTTCGTAACAGTAAAACATGGAAAATACCTACGTGCACACACTCACGTGGACCCAGACCCTGCTACCCATATCAAGTCCAAGGTTTATCTTCCCTGGGGAGTATCAATATTTGCACCAACATGAATGTAGACTAAAATGTGTGCTAATGGAGTGTACCATTTATGCAATTATAACATTCAAGAACAAGTCATAATAATATCACAAGCACAATAATTAGGATGAGCTAAGAATATCACAAAAGCATGAATCAAGACATGAATAATATTATCCCCAGGCTATAAATCTACTCCCTAGACATGGGATTTAAATAAAGATTTGAATTGTACATCTATGGGAAGAAAGAAAAACAATAGGAAAGAAAGAAACAAGAGATAATGTTTCTCTCTATAGAATGCTCTCTAAAATTACAAAAATATGATCTAAGAATAAATGGGGGTATTAAACCCTAGTAGACTAAACCGTTATTTATAGTAGTAGGGTATTGGGCCTAAAAATAGGCCCAAATCTGCCATAAAAGTGTCAAAACCCTAGTCAGCCACCACTGGCGCAGACCGCCACGGATGGCGTGGATCGCGCCGCTGATGTGGGTCGCCCTGGCACTAGGCACCAGATCTTGCTTGACCCATTTCCTTTGTGTTCCCAAGGCGTCTAGTGCCTTGCACGACCCATTTATGATGTTGGTGTTGGTTGTGGGATCTGGCGCGGGTCGTGCTACGTCTATGGCGCGGGGCGTGTCATATGGAGCAATTTGTGTCAAGCGGGGTCCATTTCATCTGGCGCAACCTATTTTCAGTAGAGTCATTTTTACACTTCTGATCCACTATCTGTGTTGTTTAGCATGGGCCGTCATCAAGAATCTCATTTTGCTCAGTCTTTTGGCACAAGCCGCTCAATTCTTCATATTTGGCTGGATGGTCTTAACATTTTGCTCTTGAAATGGTGCGGGCCGTTCATCTAAAATGCGACAGTCCACACCATTACTTAGCTGTTTAGGAGTGAAAAAGAGTACTTGGGCATGCGGGCCATTGGGATTGGTGCGATCCATGCCGGGGTCTGGCACGGCTCGTGCCAAGGCCCTTGGTGCATGCCTCGTAGTGTGGTGCGGGCCATTGGTGCCTTACTTAGTGCCAACCATGAGCGATGGGCTGTGACCCGTTGATGCTTCACCGACTAAACTTATTTCTTTTGCTACGCATGAACCATTAGTCTGTTTTGAGAGTTCTAGTATTCCATTTTATGATTTTTTTTGGAGACGAATCCAATGGATCCAACTTTAATGGCTGATTATTCTTAGATAGTTCCCTAAAATTGGCGCAACTCTCGGACCATGATTTTTCTTTCATTCCTAGCCGTTTTGAACTTCAATGCCGCCTATCTTTGACTCCCTTCTACTACCACAATTTTGATGTCCCTGGCCTTCATCTGCTACCATTCTAATGTGAATGGCCTTCGACCTCTTCTACCATCCTTGTGAACGGCCTTTAACGTCTTCTACCATCCTTGCGAACGGTTTTCACATAGAATGTAACAAAAAAAACCCACGAGCGACCTACTAAGGATGATCACAAAGAAAGATCTTGGTGCCCGTGGATACAAGGTGTCCATTAGTACAATTTACGTGTACAAAATGCGGGATTTAGACAAGAAAACCAAACATGGCCGTCTAAACCCCTAGTCACGTAAACTCAACTAATACTAGGAATCCAACATATAAAATGAACCAATTATTATGCCTAATGCAACGGTTAACACAAGGCACGCGAGGCTTTTCACAAGCTCGTAATCATAGATAAGCAGTGCTCTCAAATTGACCGATTATTGGATCATCTGAAGAAGAAGTAGGATGAGTGTGATCACCTATCCACTTGTTTCTAAGGGTGGTAGAGCAGGTTTGATGAACACTTCACTGTGAATACTTACCTTTGTGATAAGTGCGATTGCGATTTCCTTGACTTGTGCGTGCATCAGCTTAAACAAGTTTGTCTTGACAACAAAGAAAACCTCAAGGCCCTTTCAGCAGATCCCCATGGGCATACTAACTGCGGGGATCTAATGATGAATATTAAAGGTCAGAGGATTAACCAATCTAGACCCATTAGGTCACATATTCGTCAACTACAAGAGTAGATATGTAACCTTGAGAACTTTAATAAAAGTTATGTAGACACCGTTGATGTCATGAGTATTAAACTTGATTGTGGTGAGTTTTGTCCTATATTTGACTTTAAAGTGTACTATACAAAGTATCTTGATCGTATGCAGCGAAGTGGTCGAACCCGTCATCCAGCTTACTTGCATATGAAATGGCGTGATGCGAATATTTTATCTGAGGAAGAATATAAGTCTGAACAATCCCGCCGCTCTGGTAGTTCTTCTTCTGCTGGGCCATCTTGGCACCAAGGCGTAGATAATTTGTTTTTCATTGATGTAATAATTTCCTTCTTTGAATACTTCAAGTATTATTGTTGTGCTTGTATTTTGTGCTGCCTCTTGTTTTCTTATGACTAGTATAAAATGTCATT
Organism: Rubia yunnanensis; assembly: GCA_037428765.1. Lineage (NCBI taxonomy): Eukaryota > Viridiplantae > Streptophyta > Magnoliopsida > Gentianales > Rubiaceae > Rubia > Rubia yunnanensis. The sequence goes on along the minus strand of CM075068.1, from coordinate 48,216,018 downwards.
TTTATCTGATACCACTGTCACTATTTTCTTATGCCTTCGTCTTGAGTTGTTGATGAGGGTTGGTGGATGCCAATCTAAGATTATGGTAACGTATGCTACTCTGGGGGTATGAACATCTAGTTTGCACGAAGTTGCAAGATCTAGTGCTTGACTTTATTCGCGGCATCTATTGTGTTTAAAGCTATCGTTCTTGTTTTATGCAAGATTTATCGCTTGTGAGTTCTAGGTTATGACAAACTGATTCATCCGAATACACAAGTTATATCGCTTTTTTTTGTTGTAATGTTTGTAGGCACATGTGCCTCTGCGTTTCTTTTTGCAAGATCTATAGCTTGCGAGATTGAGGTTGTAAACTTATGTTGTGCGAAGTTGCAAGATCTATTTCTTTCTTTTGTCGCTTTTCTGATTTAGTATTTTTACTTTGACAAGATCTAAAACTTTCCATATTGATGTTGTACAAACTTAATTGTTTGCGATTTCAAGATGTGAGATTTTCTTTTCTTTGTGATGTGCTATGCGGCTGAATATAGGGGTTGTTTGAATGGGCCATGGTTTGCTATTTTATGCTAGTGTTTCTATTTTTTCTCAAGGTTAAAGGATTTTGTATAGAATTTAACTAAATAGTATTATGGGTGATTTTCCCCGAAAGACGTTTTCTGATATTGAATATGTATGGGTGCGATGGTATCATGCTTGAAAAGAAACGATGACGCTAACAATCAAAAGGCCGCTAATGATCATTTCACTGCTCCTATACAACTGAGCTTTTCCTCAGACCTACTAGGGATAGCTAAACATAGAAATTCCTTAGGTTGATTACATGCCAAGTGTTCGGGATGGTGTTTCCATCCAACCTTTCTAGCTCATAGATGTTAGATCGGTGCACTTTCGTTACCTTGTATTGGCCTTCCCACATTGGGCATAGTTTTCCTTTTTCCTCTCCCAGGCTTGCCTCATTCTTTCGCAGCACAAGATCACCAACTCGAAACTGTATCTTCTTGACCTTTTCATTATATGCTCGGGCTACCTTCTCTTTGTACTTTGCCTTTGTGATCGTTGCATGCTGCCTTTTTTCCTCAAGTTCATCCAGATCCAATCTCATCCTTTTGGGATTATCGCCTTCATTGTATTCTTCCACTATAAGGCTTATTTTCCCAATTTCGACTGGTATTACTGCTTCATGACCATAAACTAGGCTATACGGTGTTTCCCCAGTGGTTTCTCTTACTGTCACTCTGTAAAACCATAACTCGTTAGTTATCTCTTCAACCCATCATGTTCGCTTTCCTTCCAATTATTTTTTGAATTCCTTGGACTAACGTTCTGTTAGTTACTTACACTTGGCCATTAGTTTGGGGATGAGCTATAGACGTGAACTTCTGCGTGATCTCTACTTTTGAGCACAACTCGGTGAAAGTTCCACTTGTGAATTGCGTACCATTGCTTGTCACGATAGTTTGAGGTACATCAAACCGGAAAACTATGCTTTGCTTAACAAACTTCCTTGCTGCTTCTACGATGATTCTTCCCAAAGACTTTGCTTCTACCCATTTCGTGAAATAGTCATTCGGACTACGATTAGAAACTTCGCATTACCGGATCCTCTAGGGAAAAGTCCATCCAAATCGATTCCCCATTTTTCGAATGGCCAGGCTCCATATATTCTTGTTAGAGTAGACTGTGGTTTATGAGATACCGACACATTAATTTGGCAGTTTTTGCACTTAAGCACAAAGTTGTGTGCATCGTTAAACATTGTTGTGACCAATAATACCCTGCTCAGATTATCTTCTTCACGATTGTTCGGGATCCTTGATATGTCCCACGTTTCCCTTCATGAACTTCTTTCCGGAATTCATTTGAACCCACTTTTTGTAGTATATTCACAACACTTTCTCGTTATTATAATAACTTTGCAGAACCCAATAAACATCTCTACAATTAATATGGCTTTAATTATTTTAGAAGATGGAAAACAGGTTGATACTTGTATATATGGACAATTTTATCTTTTATTTTGAGCCCCGTGTTTTTTATTACTGCTACAAACTAAGGATCCAGTAGAATTACGGTTTATCTACTAAACGGAACAACGGTCTCATTACTGTGCCTGTGTGCGATCACAACGTGCGATTTCACACAGTCATCGTTCTTCTTCTTCACCTCCATTTCTAATTGCTACCGATCTCACCCAATTCTCACTGATACGATTCCATTATTCGCTTGATAGACACATCGGCGGACGATCATGGCGTCGCCGACGCCTCCTCCGCCTCCGGATCCTATCCCTAAGCCCCTGGTCGCTCGAAGCTTTGCCCAAGCTCTCAACACAAAACAACCCCCCCTCCTCTCATCCCTTCCGGATACCCCAAACCTACACCCGACAACAGAATACAAGGGAAAGATAGCATATATACTCCCTCCCGAAGAAGGAGAAATCCTAGCTTCACACTACCAGAACGCCCTCGTCGGAAAGTTCATCAGAGGGAAACCGCAGATGGAATCGCTACAACAGTCCTTCAAATCAATAGGTTTTAAATCGAAATTTCAAATTGGTTCTATTGATTATCGTCACGTTTTGATTCGATTTCAGGAAAATGAAGACTACCAAAGGTGTTGGATGAAGGGACAGTGGTCAATACAAGGTTACACAATGAAGATGCAGAAATGGACACCAGATTTCTCCCCATCAGTGGAATCTTCGATAGTACCAGTCTGGGTAACATTTCACAAACTACCACTCCACTTCTATAACAACTCTGCTATAATTGGAATCAGTAGTCAGGTAGGAAGGTTTCTTAAGATGGATGCTGCAACAATGGCATTAACTAGACCTTCAGCAATTAAAGTTTGTGTAGAAATAGACTTGTTAGCTCAGCTCCCTAAATCAATTATGGTAGGAATAGGAAACAAGGTAGCTGAATACCCAATAGAGTATGAGGAATTGCCAACATATTGCACTCACTGTAAAATAATTGGTCATAGTAACACAAGCTGCAACTTTTTGCATCCTAATCTGAGGAAAATAGCCAACAAGAAGTTAGAGAATACTGCCCCTATTAAGCTGAGAACAGGCCCTCACCCAACAGAGGAAACTAACTTGGGAGGGACATCAGCTCTAACAGTTTCACAAAAGGAAAAGGATGTGCAGAATCAAACAATAAACACAGGAATCTTAACTGACAGCAACATAAATTTCTTTAAGGTAAGTCATAGAAAACGTAATGGTCCATTTTACTCACTAGATGATATATCTAAGCCAATAACCACATCCATTTGGAGAAAAAAGAACCACTCCCCTACCCATTCCCCCACAATGGAAAAGGAAACAAATAAGAACATAGTTACAATCTCTAATGCCTTCCAATCCTTGGAAGACAGTGATGATGAACAGGTAGAGCAGGAAGGGGAGATTGCAGAGATCTTCCATGAAACAGTTGAGTCACAGGAAGTTACATTATCAATTGATATTAATACTAACCAAAATACTTCCCCTGTGTTTCTAAAAGAACAAGTACAAACGGAGTTGGAAGAGCAAGCACAAAAAGGTTCAGCAGAGGAAAGCTCCAGCATAGAGGAAGAACTGAAAGAAAAAACATCAGAAATCTCTGAGATGGTAAGTTTGGAAAAAGAAAGTGAGCAGCCACAGGCTCAGGTAAGACCCTCAGAGCAGAATCTTTCATCTGTGATTACTAATAACAATGGTAAGACAGGAGAAAAAGGTAAAAACTCAGCTAAGACTAGTAGAAATCTCAGATCAACACAAAAAGCCAACCCCAAAATTTTTAAATGATAACACACACCATAATTGGGAATGTATTAGTTTGGAATGTAAGGGGAGTTGGTACCTCAATAGACAGACTTAAGATACTGAAACAAAAACACAAGTTAGACATAATGTGCCTAATTGAACCATGGCAAGAAAATCAGAAGATCATTAAGTTTAAATATGACCTTGGATATCAGAATGCTTACTCTGCTCAGAGAGCTAAAATCTGGCTATTTTGGAACCAGTCCTTTAGCATCTCAGTTTTAAGTGAGACCGATCAGTATGTACAAGTTAATATAATTGATTCTTTATCTTCTCTGAGTTGGAATTGTGTTTTTATTTATGCAAGTGTACATAGATCAATCAGAGAATCCTTATGGGAGGACCTAAAGGCAGCTAATCTTCCTCATTCTTTTTTTATTGGTGACTTCAACACAGTAGCTTTAGTATCTGAGTATAGAGGGAGCAAGTCAACCCCTAAAAAAAGCATGAAACAATTTAATAATTTTCTAAGGGATCTGGACTTGCATGATATTCCCATTGTAGGTAACTCCTTTACATGGTGCAATAACAGATATAAGGAACGATGTAAAGAGTTAATATTCCAAAGGTTAGATAGGGGACTTTGCTCATTAGACTGGTTTGAAAATTTTCCTAACAGCTCAATACATGTTCTAAATAGACTGTCATCGGATCATGCTCCTCTTTTATTATCCATACAATCATCTGAGGAACAAGCCCCTGGACCATTTAGATTTCAGTAGATGTGGACCAGTAGACAGAACTTTCTAAATTTAGTGGAATCTAATTGGAACCTGGACACCCCCTACAGAGGAATGTATAGGATGGTTTATAAATTAAAAAGGCTTAAAAAGGAAATAAAGCAGTGGAATACAACTCACTTTGGTAATGTTGATCAGAATCTGATTCAATATGAGAATAAGGTAAATGATTTGGAAATCTCTTTTCAACAAACCCCAACTGATTCCATATTGACAGATTTGAATAACACAAAATAGCTGTTGATGAGGGCTCAAAAGGAGAAAGTAATCTACCTTAGGCAAAAGGCTAGACTGAATTGGTTTAAATATGGTGATGCTAATACTAGTTATTTCCATCACTCAATTAGGGAAAGAAGAACTAAATCTAGAATCAGTAAGATTAGAGATGAAAATGGAATTTGGATCTCTGATCCAACAAAGATTAAAGAGGAAGCAGTTGGATTTTATAAAGCTCTATTCAATGAAGAAGAACCACAGAAGCAAGGAACTTATATGAATCACTTTCTAGCTGAAATACCTGGAGTAATAACTGAACAAGAAAATGATCAACTGTTATCTCCCTTCCTGATCCATGAGCTTAAGTTTGCAGTCTTCAACCTTAATAAACACAGCTCACCTGGTCCTGATGGATATTCTGGTTTTTTCTATACCACCTTCTGGGATAATGTAAAAACAGATTTACTTGAAGCTGCAAATGACTTTCTGAAAAGTGGTAAAATTCCTAAGGCTATTTCTAGTACCTGGCTAGCTTTAATTCCTAAAAGAACAATACCTGTCACTTTCTCAGATTTCAGACCAATAAGTCTTTCAAATTTTGTGAACAAGGTTTTTTCCAAGATGATGATGGAAAGGATTAAGCCTTTCATGTCTCAACTAATATCTCCTGAACAAAGTGCTTTCATGAAAGGGAGGGATATCACAGATAACATAATTTTGATGCAAGAAATGACCAGAATGTTAAAAAGGAAATCAAGGAAGCAGAACCTAATCATCAAATCAGATATGCAGAAAGCTTTTGATAGAGTATCATGGTCTTTTCTTAATTCAATTCTCCTTAAATTTGGTTTCCATGGAGTTTTTGTGAACCGGATACTGCAGAACATAGCCTCAGGATAATTAATGGTGTAGCATTAATTTGGTCTCAGTGATAATTAATGGTGTAGCATCAGGATACTTTGCATCAAATAGAGGAATAAAACAGGGAGATCCCCTCTCCCCATTTCTGTATAATATACTATCTGAGGCCTTTTCTAGAGGAATTAAAAAACTTTTCAACATAGGTTTTCTGAAAAATTTTGATTTACCTAAGACATGTCCACAGATAACTCACCTAATGTACGCAGATGATACTGCTGTATTTCTCAGTGGAAATAAGGAAAACCTGAAAAGATTTAAAAGATTTCTCAGTGCATATGAGCAAACAACAGGTCAGAAAGTTAATTTTTCTAAATCCAACTTCTATGTTGCTCCTGCCACCCCAGCAGATAGAATTCAGACCATAAGAAGGGCATTAGGGATGACTACAGGAGAGTTTCCTTTTCAATACCTAGGTATTCCCATATTCACAGGAAGGAACACTCAGAGATATTACTACCCTATACTGGAGAGATTGGAAAAAGCATAAATAACTGGAAAAATAAGTGGCTTAGTACAGGGGGGAAGATCATATTAATAAACCATTGCTTTCTTTCAATCCCAACTCACTTGTTTGCTATACTAAGACCTCCTAAGGTAGTTTTGAGGAAGATGGAAAGGATGGCATCTGGCTTGTTCTGGGGTGCAACTGATAGTTCAGAGGCAAGGAAAAAATGGAGAGCTTGGAGTAAAATGAGTATGCCAATACAAGTGAATGGGATAGGGTTTAGAGACCTTCAAGCCACAGTTGACTCATTCTCCTGTAAGTTATGGTGGAAGCTCCAAAAGAACACCACTCAATGGTCTCACCATCTGTGGTCACTACCTGTCTCCTATAAGACATCTCAGGTATGGAAGAGAATCTGCTCCATTACTGAAAAAACAAATAGATTGACTAGAGTAATTCATGGAAAAGGGGAATGCTCCTTCTGGAACTCAAATTGGTCAGGAGAAGGTGCTTTATATTATGAATGGCCTGAGGATGTGGAACTTCCCTTCCCTGATATCACCTTAAGCACCTTCATCCTGAACAAAGACTCTAATCTTCCTTCTCTGGAGCCACATTTGGCTACCAATATAGTTACAATACTGCAGGAGGTAGCCATCAAGAATTCACATGAGGACAGACTGATTTGGGAACCTTCAACGGATGGGAATTTTTCAGTCAGCTCAGCTTACAAGATTCTGAGGCAGAGGGGTACAAGCATCAGAAGTTTACACAAGGTATGGTCAAACTTCATACCAGTTAAAATGTCTATATTAATTTGGAGAGCTTTGAATGGAATTTTGCCTTTTGAAAATGTTCTATGTAAGCTTGGTTTTTCACTAGCCTCTAAATGCCCCATGTGCCCGAACCACTCGGATTCAATCAACCACTTTTTTAACTCATGCCATCAGGCAACTGCAGTGTGGAAAAAAGTTAATAGCCTTCTGAATTTACATCCACCTGGTTTTAGGAGTTTCAGTCATTTAGTTGATCACTATCTCTCCATTAAGGTAGGTTCTAAGAATCTGAATCATGTATACATAGCTGCACTCATTGTTACAACATGGTCTCTTTGGACGCATAGGAACAAACTATTATATGAAAATCTTGCTTTTTCAGTAGATGCATGTTTTCAGAATATTAAGGACCTGTTGTTCATAATTTTCACTGCAAATCCGTTGAAAGGAAATCCTGACAAACATAAGAAACTAATCCAGGCAGGAATCATTCCTAGTATAACTCTAAAAAGGAAGAAAGAAATCTCAATTTCAGCAGTTAAATGGGAAAAACCAACAAATGGTCTTAAGTTGAACACGGATGCTTCATGGGTAAATGGGGGAGACTCTTCTTGTGCTGTAATAATTAGAGATTGGAGGGGATATGTGAAACTAATGAGAGTCAAAACCTTTAAATCAGATTCCCCTCTGCACGCAGAGCTGAAAGGTATTATTTTTGCATATCAGATCTGCTTAGAAATGGATATTAGAGGTAGTATACTTGAGTCAGATTGTCAGCATGCAATAAGAGCAATACATGATCCTTATTCTGGCTCATGGAGACTATTTTCTCTTTACTATCATCTGCATGAGCTGCACACAGAAAACCAAATCCAATATGTCCCTAGGGAAGCAAACATGGTGGCTGATTTTTTGGCAAAATATGCTAGGGAGAATTCCATAAATGGAGATTTAAACTCAAGCAATACTCCATCTTTCCTAAAAGGTTTGATTATGCTAAATAAAAATGGAGTTCATGGGGTCAGAATAGGAACAGCAAGTGGTAACATAATCCACACATAATATGTTTCTCGGGCACATGTTTTCTAGAGGAACAGAGACTGCTTCTTTCTTGTTTCCTTCATTGCAGATTAATAGGCTGAGGAGGAAGAGGGTTACCCAGAGTATGACCATTGGAAGAACGGTGACACATTGGAATGTACGGTGACACATGGCAGTAAAGATCGGACGAAATGGAGAACAACTCAGGAAGCTAAGTGGCTGGCCACCCTCAAAGGATTTTCCAAAGTAAAAGCTATCATATAGCATTGGCAAAGGTTTCACAAAGACTTAGAGGATAGGCTTATGGCTTAGGTTAAGGTTGTCTCTGACTGACTTGTGTCTTGTCTTTCGATTCACTAACAAGTTCGAGCGCCAACTACCTAGCCATTAGTATTTGTAATCCTCTAGTTCTACTCAAGGTATCTTCAACTATTTTTGGAAGCAACAAGGTGTTGCTTTAAGAGCAATATGCTCTCACATTGTAAACAAACTAAGCCTCGGCTTCTTTATTGTTTTTTAAGGGTTTGGGAAGCCTAATACAACATTGGATTTCTCTTCATTGGATTTCTCTTCTCGGGGCTGTCTACATAGAGTAATAATAAATACAATGAGTTATTACTCCATTGGATTTCTAAAGTTCTGTGAGTTATTACTCCATTGGATTTCTCTTCTCGATTACTATAAAATCGACTACAAGAACTCACAAAATGGATCAATGGTTCACTCGGAGGAAGCAAAACAAAATGGGATTTTTTTTCCATCGCGACTCATGACAAGTGTGTCGCGACTCGTGAAATGTTGACCTGAGAGCTCACAATGTCCTGATCTGGTCGCGACTCACCACGGAGGCATCACGACTCGCGATAATTTCCCCTCAACTTGCTTTTTACTCCTGTTTTCCTCGTACTATAGGAAAGTTGCAAATTTCTTAGCTCTTTGACATGAGAATCCAAGAATATGGAATGAGAATTTCTTGTGCATAATGTGTTGTGATTCTTGCTAGATAAATATGTTAGTGTGGATTGTTCTCATGTTTATCCTATAGATGCAATGCAAGGTTGAATCTAGAATGTGGTTTGTTCTAGGTTTAGCCTAATGAATGCTATGTTTGGTTAAATGACTATGTCTTTGGTAGAAGGATTGTTGTTATCAAATCTATGGTCGTTCGTGTATAATGCCGATGATTAAATACCTTTATGGTGTGGTTTACCTAGAGTGATTATCAATGAGGTTTGCAAATGGTCGTTGTTTGTCTTTGTAAATTACTATTAAGAAGGAATGAATGTTGATCTTCGAATGGGAAGTTTTAGCATTCCCCATAGGTAACGAATGTGATTGAATGAGTGAATGGTTCAATGATCTACATTAGGTTTTGAAGTGGATATTAATTGCCCCCAAGACTTTTTCTTTTGTAGTTTTAGCCCTTTTTCTTAGTTTGTTTGATGATTAGAATAGTTACTTAACTTTGCTAATTATCTTGTCTTTTAATTTCATAACTTAGGACCACAACCAACCAAAACCCCCATTTTTACTTGCTTTTATATATTTATATATGTCTACTTCTAGCCTAATATAAACCTTATATGTTTAAAAGCTTAAGAAAATCCCTCTTTTTCGTGGATGACCCCGATTTGCCCCTATCTACTTCGTTGTATTTAGTAATCATAAAAGGGCTTATAAATTATAACTTTAAGAAGTACAGCGACGACCTCCCAAATTTTGGCACCGACATTTATTTTTAAGTGTTTAGGCATATTTGGTTGTATATTAGCTAGTTGTTTTTATTTTGCACTTCTTTTTGGGTTTTTTTTGTTCGGAGTAGGTATGGCTTGAGTTTTTGGTATATTTTTATCAAGAATCCTTGCGATATGATTCCTGACTTTTGAAAAGGAAAATTGTTTTTTAGAAAAAAATGAAACGTCTCACCTTGAGGAAACTCATGATGAGAAGAGAGGTTCAACAAGCAAGGTTTTATAGGATGTGTTATTCTGACCATCCTACTGAGTCTTGCTATATGTTGAGAGAGGAGCACTATGAGGAGGAAAGAACCCTTGGTTTCCAAAACCAATGGTATTATGAAGACTGCTACCAAGAGGTAGGAGATGTTAGTTTTCAAGGGCAAGAAACCTAAGAATGGTATCCATACCATAATTCTTACAACCCATAATGGAGTGGTAATCCAGATTGGTGGTATGCGAATGAGCCAGAAAACCAATAATACGAGCAAAATAGTTGGCCATCGCCATCTTATAGCATACCCCAAAACCAAGCCCAGCAAGGAACTTCAAGTTTGACACTTGAGGAAGTCATGAATGCAATAGAAAACTTGAACTTTACTAGTGTGGAACCAGACACTTGGCTCTCCTCTAGTGTTGAGGCTATTGAGGGGCATACGAGGAGTATATTGGAAGCATTGGCCCGAATGGAAACTCGTGATTCCAAAAATACACCATCCCAGGTCGAACTCAAGGATTTGGTGAGTGAGGTCCCCATGGGAAATTAGTTTGAGTTTGACGAGGATGAAGAGTTGGTTGTTGAGGATGAAAAAATGGAGGAAAAGGTGATTGTGCTACATTCATTAGCATCGTCACCCCTACCTCCACCTAGTGAAGCAACTCCACCATTTTCGAAAGTTTTGAGGGAGATAAGAGAGGAGCCAAAAGACAATCCCAAGCCTCCTAACTACCCAACTCCTTTTAAACCATCTCCACCTCCACCAAACTTTCCTCTTGAAAGTTTTGTACCCCCACCTCTCTATTTTTGGATGCTCATAGTGAAGGGTATGGATAACATTAGGGTCGTGTCAACGACCTTAAAAATACGGAGCTTCTCGGGAGGCAAAGAAAAATACTAATCTAACTTAGAATCTCGGGAGTCAACCCGAGATTCTAAGTTAGATTAGTATTTTTCTTTTCTTGAATAAAAACTATTCCTCAACCATGTCCTCACAACCTTACCCAAAACCATAAGAATACCACCACAATCCACCAAAAAAAACTGCTACCAAAATCACCATCTAGGAGTACTACTAGTTGTTGTATTTTGTGAGTGTTGATTGGAATTTGCATAGTTGTGGCTTCGTAGTTGATGGATCGAAGTTTCATATTGGGCGGAGTTGGAGAACATGGAGGAAAGAACATTCATTGAGAAGTGAGCATTGTCATCACCGGGAGGGACCTTCAAAGTTCCAGTTGTAAGTATTTTTTTCTTTTTCCCTTATTTCTTTATCTTGTCCTTTTCACATTGAGAACAATGTGTGTTTCAAGTGTGGGAAGGTAAAGAGAAATATATCTCATTGTATTGTATTGTAGTGTGCATATGCTCCACTTTGATTGGTATTGTTTGAAAAAAATGAAAAAAAACAATTCCCGCTAAGTTGAAAACCCGAGAGGGCAACTTATGCCAAAATGAGAGGCCAAATGGTGAGAAAAAAGGTGAGGGTGAGCATTGAAAAAGAAAAATGTGTGAGGCTAGGATGAAAACCCGAGAGGGCTCCTAAGCAAAATGAGAGAAAATGAGAGAAATTGAAAAACTTTATGCTTCTCTTGATTTGTCTATTGAGTGGCTTTTTCGGTGGAGTAAGTTAGCTTGGTATTATAAGTATACCTCACTTTTTTATGGTTTGTTAGTTGTTTAGATTATCTTAGGCTTTGGGATGTGAAAGTGTGATAGATTGTTATGTTTTGGGGGTTATGGTAGTCAAGGAATATGATGTTGGATATTTTGGGAAAACTTTTAAATGCAAGTTTACGCTTTGATCTTTGTTTGTTCTTGTTTACTCGAGGACGAGTATGGTTTAAGTGTGGGGAGATTGGTAAAGAAAAATATATCTCATTGTATTGTATTGTAGTGTGCATATGCTTCACTTTGATTTGTATTGTTTGAAAAAAAATGAAAAAATGATCCCCGCTAAGTTGAAAACCCGAGAGGGCAACTTAGGTAAAAGTGGGAGGCCCAGATAGGTTGAAAACCCGAAAGGGCGACCTATGCAAAAATGAGAGGCCAAATGGTGAGGAAAAATGTGAGGGTGAGCATTGAAAAAGAAAAATGTGTGAAGATAGAATGAAAACCCGAGAGGGCTCCTAGGAAAAATGAGAGAAAATGAAAATATTTATGCTTCTCTTGATTTGTCTATTGAGTGGCTTTTTCGGTGGAGTAAGTTAGCTTGGCATTATATGTATACCTCACTTTTGTTATAGTTTGTTGGTTGTTTAGATTATCTTAGGATTTGGGATGTGAGAGTCTGAGAGTTCTTATATCTTGGGGTTAGGGTAGTCTAGGAATATGATGTTGGATGTTTTGGGAAAACTTTTACATGCTAGTTTATGCTTTGATCTCTGTTTGTTCTTGTTTACTCAAGGACGAGTAAGGTTTAAGTGAGGGGAGATTTAATGAGAAATCAATTGCATGTATTTTCCAAAGCATTTAACACTCTTTTATCATATTTTTGCATTAAGGTTGCCAGATTTATGTAGGTTTACATGATAAGCGGTTTAGATGACAATTTTTGGTTTTTATATATAAATAATACATTTTGTAACCTATGTTTAGTCTAATAGATTTTTGGTCCTTACGAGCATCTAGATTCCTTTTTGTAAGCTTAATTTGTAGATTGCTAGTGAGTACTTAGGAGTAGTTTAGTGAATGCCATTCGAACGGATGGTAGAAGAGGAAGGCCGCTCACTCATAAAGTGGTTGAAGATAAAGTGAAGAAAGGGGAGAAAAGCAAAGGGTGAAGAATGATCTATGTTTTGAAGCAGAGTTATGAGAATTTTCCGAGAGGAATAAGCCACCAAGATTGGTACCATTGGATTCCTCTTCTCGAGTACTATAAAATCGACTACAAGAACTCCCAAACGAATCAATGGTCCACCCGGAGGAAGCAAAACAAAACTGCAACTTGCTTTTTACTCTCTTTGACCTGAGAGCTCACAATTTTCATGATCTAGTCGTAACTCGCAATAATTTCCCTGTAACTTGCTTTTTACTCTCTTTTTTCTTGTACAATAAATAGCTTTTAACCCCCTACTTCCCCAACTCTCTAAGCCCGACTTGGGGGCTCTAAAACCCTAGGTTTTCACCATTTTCTTCCATTTCTTCTTCTTTCTTTGTAGATCTTTGCTCTATGTTATGGGTTTTGATTATCTAGCTTAGTTTTGTACTTGGGAGAAATTGATTGAAGCTTCCACATCTATGTAGTAAGAACATCTACTTTCACTCTTTCTTGAAGCATTTGTTATTTAGAATTCATGTGTTTAAATGAGATGTTTTACTTCATTTATGCTATGGGTTGTTTGAGTTTATGATGTGTTTGTATGATTGAAGTGTTACGGTGTTAGGAAAGTTGCAAATATCTTAGCTCTTGGACATGAGAATCCAAGAAAATGGAATTAGAATTTCTTGTGCATAATGTGTTGTGATTGTTGTTAGATAAATATGTTAATGTGGATTGTTCTCATGTTTATCCAATAGATGCAATGCCCGGTTGAATATTGAATGTGGTTTATTCTAGGTTTAGCCTAATGAATGCTATGTTTGGTTAAATGACTATGTCTTTGGTAGAAGGCTTGTTGTTATCAAATCTATGGTCCTCGTGTATAATGCCGTTGATGAAATATCTTTACGGTGTGGTTTGCCTAGAGTGAAATACCTTTCGAATGAGAAGTTTTAGCATTCCCCACAGGTAACGAATGTGATAGAATGAGTGAATGGTTCAATGATCTACATTAGGTTTGGAAGTGGATATTGATTGCCCAATAGGCTTTGTATTTTGTAGTTTTTAGCCCTTTTTTTAGTTTGTTTGATGATTAGCATAGTTACTTAACTTTGCTAGTTATCTTGTCTTTTAATTTCATAACTTAGTACCATAACCAACCAAAATCCCCCTTTTTACTTGCTTTTATATATATATATATATATATATATATATACATATATATCTACTTCTAGCCTAATATAAACCTTATATGTTTAAACGCTTAAGAAAATCACTCTTCTTCGTGGACGACCCCGATTTGCTTCTATCTACTTAATTGTATTTAGTAAGCTTAAAGCGCTTATAAATTATAACTTTGAGAGGTACGTCGACGACCTCCTATCCACGTAGTAATGTAACCCGCCTTATTTGTTAGCACACCATGCATGTGCTACCTTAAAATTTTAACATGTCGGTGGTACTCGTATTGACAATTGATACTCCCCCTGTTCCCATTTATATTTGTATATATTGAGTTTTGTAAGTTGACCAAAATTTTTTTTGATCATTAGTATCTTTACTTGTGTGTATTTAGAAATGATAAAAAGTTGATATTATGAAAATAGATGTTATGACGATTCTAACAAGATTTCACATGAAAGCATATTATCTCTATATATTATTCATTTTTTACTTTTTAAATTAACCAATTTTAACTAAATAAGTACTGATTGTCCAAATTTAGATGGAACATATGGAATACTATTTTAGTTTTTCCAACCCCATGTTGATAGTATATTATGTTATAACCTCCTTAGGTACTCCCTCCATCTCAGGTGAATGTGCACACTTTTTAGTCAACTCTCAAACTATGTTTGACCATCAATAACTTTAAATACGTATATTATTAGTATAATAAAATTTGATATTTAAAAACTAAATTATGCAAAGAATCTAACAATAACTCACGTGATAATATTGGTGCTTATATACTAACTCAAATATATGGTCAAAAGTATGGAGATTCGATTGGGACGAATGGAGTACAACTTATCCCAATATCCAAGTTAGGCTTCTAATGCTCCTTAAAATGACTAAGCTAAAACAAACTAATCATAGGGTACCAGCAGCAACCTAAAATGGTTGGCGGATGTAGGTTCTGAGATCAAATCCTAAGACATGAATTTGTGGATTAGCAAACGTTGAGTAGAGTTCACGCAATAGTGGATGACGAAAAACTAAATTTCATTTTACTATGGTCATTTTTTTCTTCTTTCCAATGAAAAAATTATTCTTTTGGCAAGAATCCACACAGACTAATCACCACCTCTAGTACTTTTTTCTTTTTTAAATGAAAACACCCTAGGGTGGAGATTATTTATAAGGTTCCCCACACCTTAATTGAAAACTGAAGAATACAAAGTAGTAGTTCGTACACTAAGATCACTGAGGCAACATAGGTGCCTCCAAAAGAATACCTATCTACTAGTAAAATTAGTGGATCTAGCAAGTACGAAGGAGGATAGTTATGGAAGTTACGATTCCAAAAGAAAGAATCTCCACCCCCTGTGTTAATTCTTTCCCTTGGCCAGACAACTTCATTCTAGACACTTCAAGATTAAAAGTTAAAATCAGAAACCAAATGCTGGATCTCTAAGTAGCAAAAATCTGATTACGGAGCATTCCATTCTCTTGTCCGTGGCAGGGAGGAGAAGTTGACCATTTTAGATGGATTTCCATATGAGTGTAGCTGAGCTTCAGAAGGGATTTTGAATTAGAGTACAAACTTCAGTACCTGAGGAGAAAGTGAGTTTCTTGTATGCAGATTTGAAGGTGAAAACACCTGTCACTTATGGTTTCCAGATCAATCTATCCTCCCTATCTTGGGTAATTTCTGCAGACTGAAGAAAGGAGAGAGTATCATGTTCCAGGAAGGAAGAAATTTGTGGTATAATAGAGGCTTTGTTATTTATAAACTCAGCCACAGAGCAGTATAATAATGGGGAAAAGATGGAGCTGGGGATACAGTTCATAAGTGGCCCATTAGGGCACCAGTTAGCAGACCAAAAATTGCAGCTACCTTTGCCATGAATAATCAGAGTGTTATTTTTTGCAAAGGAATTAACTAAACAAATTCTCTTCCAGGTCATGGATTTTCTACGTGTATGAGGTAAGGACCAGATCATTTTAGCCCACATAGTAGTTCCCAATTGACTCTTCCACCAGAGTTTAAGTGAACAAGAGTCAATTATAGCCTGAACTGATCTGAAAACTAGACCATTCTGAGAAATTGGCATAGCTAAATCAGACCACCTTTTCCAAACTTTATTCTTCTTACTATCTGACTCACCCCAGAAAAAATTAGACATATTTTTCTCAAATGTCTTAACTATGTAGTTAGGGGGTTTGGTAACAGTCCATAGGTGTTAAGGTAAGGAGTATAAACAGGATTGGATTAAGGTCAATTTTCCACCTGAAGTTAGCCATTTGTTTTTGCAGTTCATCAGCTTTTTATCCAGAATTTCCATTAAAGGTTGGAAGTATATGTTAAGGGTTCTACCTTTAAAGATTGGGCAACCTAGGTATTTGAAAGGAAAAGATCCTTTTTTTCATTTTTAAGATCATCTTAACCTGATTTATCTTAGCAACTGTAGCCCTTTTGCTTATAGAGATCTTTCATGCAAGCCTCGGGCCAGTAATGACAGTAGGAATTTGGCTAAGAAAATGAGGGTAGTAGGTATTATTAGCGCTATGGTTAGGTTCAGATAACAGATCAGAAAAATAAACTACAGCTTCTTTTTGAATGTCTGATTGTGAGTTAAGCCACTAATGAGGGTAGTAGGTATTATTAGCCCTATGGTTAGGTTCAGATAACAGATCAGAAAAATAAACTACAGCTTCTTTTTGAATGTCTGATTGTGAGTTAAGCCACTAACCCTGCCCATTTTTAATTTTAGAGATTTGTAATTTGCAGTTCTTTTCCTGTACTGTCTTATGAAAAAATTGAGTATTATTATCTCCTAGCTTATGCCATGTTCATCTTGCTTTCTGCTTCCAGAATATTTCTTTTTTCCTTTAGGGCTCTAAGCAATAGTGCCTTTTTTCTCATTTAATTTAATTAGTTCTGAATATGAGGGAGTAGAGTCAAAGACTAGTTCCTGTAATCTAAGAGCTTCTTCTGCAGTGATCACATTAGCATCAATGTTTCCAAAATAATCTCTATTCCAATTTTTTATCACTTTCTTCAATCTAATCAGTTTTAGGTAGAAACCTAACATTCCGGACTGAGGATTAGGAATTGACCAGTTTTCCCCAATTAGGTCTATAAATTCTGGTCTATTAAACCAAGTATTTATAAATCTAAAGGGTTTAGGGTGAGAACTAACTAGGGTTGACACCTGAAGGAGGAGAGGCGAGTGATCTGAGGATTGTCTATTCAGAATTTGGATAGAAGATGATGGAAATTTTGTATTCCATTGAATATTGCAAAGTCCCCTATCCAATCTCTTTGAGGTAGGATTCCTATGTCTTGAATTTGTCCAAGTAAATAGGTTCCCTACTGTATTAATTTCCTGAATTCCAAAGGAGTTAATCCAATTATTGAAATTCCTAATAGTTCCTAGAGAAGGGGAGCTGGGACCTTTATATTCTGAAAGTGAAGTGATGGTATTAAAATCTCCTATGAAAATAGTTTCACTTTTAGATATGACTCTCAGGTCATTCCATAAAGTTTTTCTACCATCCCTATTCCCGAGGGCATAAACGAATACTGCTTCCATGTCAATGTCTAAAGTTAGGTGAGCTATTTTAATATACAGAAACTGTTCATGATGAGAGATTAGTGAGACTGTTACAGGGTTATTCCACATAAGCCAGATTTTACCATTTTGCAGTGGGAGATTATGTGAAAATTTGAGGTTATCCATATAGGATTGATACTGATTGTTATCATGCATTGGTTCAATTATACAAAGGAGTTGAATTTTCTTCAGCTTAACTAATTGGATTAGTCTTGGCATAGAAGATTCCATACCTCTAAGTTTCCATACTAAAAAATTAACAGTTAAAGTGTGTGTCATTGGTCACATGATTTATGACTTTTAGTAGCTGATCTTAACATCATCTTATTCTGCTGGCTAAGGTAGTTATTTTTTTTATTCTTAGACTTAACTTGCTATTCAGTGATACCTTTGAGATTCATAGGTTGTGGTGCTATGAGGGCAAGGTGGCTGTTAGCAGCCTTCTCTTCTAGATCCTGCACTTCCAGTTCCATGAGTTCTTGTGTTTGGGGGAGAGTGTCTAAATCCTGCAGAATAGAGAATCTGTTTACCATGTTTCCTTGTAGAGAAAGTGGGGGGTTAGTGGGGGAGGACTGATGCAAAGTTAGCCTGAGTGAGCCAATTTGAATATCATCCTTTGCATAGGCTATAGTAGTAGGTTTGGACAATGCAGTGGCATTTAACAGTTTTGAGAGAGAAGGTTGAGCATTTTCTAGGGGTGGGATGTTGGGTGATTGAACATGTGTTATTTTTGGTGTTGCAGAGGATCATTTTCAAGCTCTCCATTTATATCTGTAAGCGAGTAGGAGGAAGGGTTCAGGGAGCGGTTTGTAGTAGCTCTCTGGTGTACTAAGTGGCCTTTACTAAGAGGGGGGATAGCAGTATGATTTTCTAAGGTGATCACAGGTGCCTTACTAAATTTATTCCCAGTAGCCTGCCACTATGTTTGAGTTTGGCTTTGTGGGGTGGGATTATGGTTTTCCAGTAGCTTACCATTTATGTTTTGTGAGATGGCTCTACACTGATTCAAGGAATGTCCTAACTTGGTGCAATGATCACAGTATAGAGGAACATCTTCAAACTCAATTTGGTATTTTCTGTTATTAGTGACTAATCCCAATCTAATGTAATTACACAAAGGTTTCTGTAAATCAATTTCCACACACAATTTAATAGCAGAAGGCCTTGTGAGCATTTCAGTAGCTAGATCATTCTTAATAAAACATCCTATGCTATTTCCAATGGCCTCAATAGATGCAGAATTATAGTAGTACACGGGAAGTTCCATGATAGCGCACCAAATTGGCACAATTGGGGATTCCCTGTGAGTAGAGAAGTCAGGAGACCATTTAAACATCTTCAACTGGATTCCATTGAAATTCCAAATCCCTTTGATCCAGCGCCATTGGTAGTCATTGACTTGATCGAACCTAATCAACACATGCTTGCAGTCCAAAGAGCCTAGCTGATAGTTGCCGGCAAAACCTACCATCTTGAAAGCTAGCTCTAGTTGCTCCATTGACAGTCTCCCCCTTGTGAATTTTCCGACCAGGGCATTAGCATAATGTGCAGAGAGTTTGGCAATTTGTTCATTGGAATAGAGGCAAGCCGGGTCACCTAAGTGTTCGAATTTGGGGGTTGGCTCGGGATTGTTTGGCAGAGATGTCGTTAGAGGGGGCGATTTGGTCTGGAGAGTAGCGATGAAAGATTTTGGTGTGGCTTGCTTGGTGTTGCTATCCGCCATAGCGGCCGGCGGAGCCAAGGCCGTGACTCTCGTTGGACGTTATTGGTAGAAAATAGCCGTTAACGGTAAAGAAAGCCATTACCGGCGCGAGAGAGAAGGAAAGTGAAAATTAGTTACTGTAGCATGAGAGGATTCAGCTACTGTGGTAGGAGGATTTGAGATGTATCTTGCGCCACCACCTCTAGTACTCAACGTAATAGTGGTTTATAAAAACAAAACTAAATGCATAGTTTAATTTTTCCCCCTTCTTTTAATAAATAATGCACGTTAACTAATTACCACCAAAGTCGTCTCTAAGAATTTGTAGGTTATATGTTAAGTACAAAAATGAAAATCTAAAAGAGGAAATTTAAATTATTTTAAAAAATAATAATTTATATTACTCACCCATCCCACCCGAATCTACACATTTACAATTTGGTAATCAAGGTTGTCAAACTTTGACCACATATTTAAATAGGTACATGAGAAATGATATTATCATATGAGATATCATTGGATTTGTTGTTACATGTAGTTTCTAAATATCAATTTTTCATAAGCCGTGAACGTTCGTAATTACATATATTTACAGTTAAACATGTCTCTTGAAAATCGAAAAGATTATGTGCACATTTCCCGAGGGAGTACATTTTTTATACAATTATCTCTTAGTGCAATACAATCTATTATTGGAATTATTTAACGAGAGTCATCAATCTTAAATTCTTTACAGGAAACTCAACATGCGCAAGAGGAGAAGTTGTAGAGTTTATCTGAATTTTTTACATGGTAACAACAAAAGAAAATAATTTGAGCCCCAAATTTTCGCTAGGAAAAGAGTAAAGTTCAATTCGTATACATTATTCCAGTGTGATAGTATGAATCGTATAACCCATAATAACATTAATATGATTCATATTTAAAGTAAAAATATAATTCTTTTCCCATTTTTTAAAAATTAAGACTCACCGTAGTGAGTGGGTGTATATTAGACTCCCCAAACCTTAAATAAAAAGCAAAATACATCCAGAGTTTGTATGAGATAGGAGCTCAAGAAAAGCTATGTACATGAAGAATTGTCCAGATCCCTTTGTTTACACCCCGTGTAAACAAAAATCCGGCCCTAAAAATCATTTCGGAGTCTATTATGGTCTACCGTTTTTATGCCTTACCCCAATGTTGACATAAAGGGATGACCTCCCATAATAGCCCCTAGCAAAACACTTCCCCATAAGTGTTAACACTCTATAACAGCAGCAACTACAACTGTTGCACAGTTTTTTTTTTTTAAATCAAAACACTCATCCCTGATGAGTGTGGTTTGTTTATTAAGGGATCCCACTCCCTTTATTACTGCCCAAAATAGAAGCTTACAAGAGGAGTAGACGTTTTACATAGAGTTCTGGTCTCGGATGATTTTTGTTGGTTGTGATTCCTTCGATAAGCTCTCCACCCCCTGTGTGAAGCTTACGAAGGCCAGACAATCAACAAGAATCAGTCCAAGAATCAGTTCAAGAATCAACTAGAATCGACTAAAACTCATCTAACTGATTAAGTAATTCTTCCATCTAAATTGCGGAAACAAAGTTTCCCTACGATCAAGAAAGTTGAACCTGATCGACTCTTGAATTTCCATAAATGGAGAGGAGAGCCTTCTTCTGACTGCTAGTTTAGCTAGGAAGTCTGGAGTTTGGTTGCCATCTCTATGGATGTGAGTATATGTAACAGATTGGAACCTTGAAGCAGCCATTTGTAATCTTCTCTCGGATCTTCATGAGCGGCCACGGGCAGATATTTCCACCAAGAATTTGTATCGCAATTGAGCAGTCTGATTGAATGTGTACCTGTTGAGTCCTGCCCATTGCTGCTTCAAGACCTGCAAGAATGGCAACCAATTCTGCATTAAGGACTGACAAATGAGGGTGGGGCAGGATATCAGTGTAATCTATGTAACATGATACTGCATATTTCACTCTCTTAAGGTGGTCTCTCACTACACACCCAATTCCCATTGAATTTCCTTGTAGTGCAGCATCACAGTTAACTTTCAGTCCATAATCAGGAGGCTCCCATTTAATTATGTTCAATTTTTTCCTATTTTTCCGTTTATACGGAGGTACTAAGTTCCTAATTACCAAACTACACTGTGAATGACAGCAGAATTTGTAATTAACTGAATAGATCATATGGCACAAATCAGATACATTTTTCCACTGATTATTAGCACTGCATCTCATGTTTTCATGTATCATTTTATTTCTACTCTTCCATAATTGCCAACATATCAAACCTGAGAGAGTGAGCATGATGGAATGATGAGTCGATGCAGGTTTGAAAAGCCAATAGAATTCCAATCTATCCCATATGGTGTTAAAGGATCTAACAGGCAGATGTAATGCTTCATGAAACTTATCCCACAAAACCGAAGCTGGGCCACATGAATTGAAATAATGGGATATAGAGTCAATATGATCACATGCTGGGCATTTAGAAGGTAAATGAAATCCTAATCTCATAAGAATATCAGCAAATGGAAGAGCACAATGTATCATTTTCCACATAAAAAAACTGACTTTCTTAGGTAAAACCTGATGCCAAATTCTTGTAAAAATCTCCGATTCTTCTTTTTTTGGTCTAAGAATTTGGTAAGCAGATTTAATTGAAAAATTCCCATATATATCTGGTTTCCAGATCATATAATCCTGATGCTCTTTGATTTGTATGTCCTTAAGTAACTCTAATTGTATGTCAGAGTCAAAGAGATGAGAGAGATGTGGTATGTAATTACCTTTGTTGAGTTGAAATTCTGCCACATTAAGAAAGGGAAAGGGAACATTTACCTGATCTTCCACCAGATTAATAAGAGGTCCCAAGCCTAACCAATTTGCAATCCAGAAATTTGAAGAACCTTTGCCTATAATTACCTGAGAGGAAGATTCTGCAATAATATCTATCTTCCTATATCTAGCCCAAGTTTCTGACTTTCTTGCATGTGAAGGCAATGACCACATGAACTTAGACCAAAGAGATTGTCCTAATTGAAGCTTCCACCATATTTTAATCGAGAATGCATCTATTATTGATTGAATGTGCCTTATACCTAGCCCTAGTTCTTTCTGGGGGTATGAAATCCTATTCCATGATAACCAGTGTTTGTTCAGTCCATGGTCTGATTTACCCCAGAGGAAATCACTGAATATGGACTTCAGCTTCTTAACAGTATGAGAAGTTGGAGCAGTTACTGCCCAAGTGTGTTGTGGTATAGCTGTTAAAATGTGATTTATCAAAACAATTTTCCCCCTCCTGACAACCATTGATTTTTCCAGTTTGTAATTTTTCTATTTACAGAGTCAATTAGGTTTTTAAAATGCAAATTAAGTTTTCTACCCTTAAAGACTATGACTCCTAGTTATAAAAAAGGTAATGATCCATGAGTAATGTTAGTAATATCTTTAATCTCTTTTACCTTGTTTACACTTAACCTACATGAGTAAAGAGCACTCTTGGAAAAGTTAATTTTTTGTCATGTTCCTTTTTGGTAGATATCTAAAAACCTGATTAAGTTTTGCAAAGATTTTTTAGTCCCTTTGAGAAATATCACAGTGTCATCTGCAAAAGAAAGCTGAGTGATATTGTTTGCTGACCCTGGAGTCTTAAATTTTTTAATGTTTCCATTTTGAAATTGAATCCTTAAATTTCTGGTTAAAATTTCAGTTAAAATATTGAATAGGAAAGGTGAAATTGGATCCCCTTGTTTTAAGCCTCTAGTAGGTTTGAAGAAACCACAAGGGGAACCATTTATCAGCACTGAAAACCAAGTAGAACTCATGTTGTTCATTATTACTTTAACTATGTGACCATGAAAACCTAGTTTCAGTAGAAGGGAGTTGATGGTAGACCAAGATACCCGGTCAAAGGCTTTCATCATGTCCAGTTTCAGGATTAAATTTAAAGATTCATTTTTCTTATCTAACATTCTAACTGCCTCCTTCATAATTAGAATATTATCAGCAATGTCTCTCCCCTTTAAGAATGCAGACTGTTCATCTGAGATAAGTGAGTTCATTAATGGCTTAATTCTTTCAACCATGATTTTAGACATGAGTTTATTAATGAAGTTAGATAGACTTATGGGTCTAAATTCACTGAAATTCCTAGGGGTGTTTGTTTTTGGTATTAAAGCTATGAATGTGCTAGCCACAGATTTAGGAATTGGAATACCAGCTTGATATTCCAATATAGCAGCCATTAGATCAGATTTGATTATATCCCAAGCCTTTCTGTAAAAAATACCTGAGAAACCGTCAGGTCCAGGGGCTGAAGTAGCAGATAGTTCAAAAACAGCAGTTTTAATTTCCTCTACTGAAATGGGTTGCAAAAGGTTGATGTTATCAGTTTCAGTGATTACAGGAGGGATTTCCTTCATTAGGAAAGAAAGTCACTGACCAGATGGGTCATCATTACCATCTGATAACAATGATTTAAAGAATGATACTGCTGCCTCTTTTATTACAGGTTGTGTGTTTAGCCAGGTTCCATCGATGTCTTGTATTTTCAATATTCCTAACCTAGCCTGGTTTTCAGAAATAGACTTGTGGAAGTATTTTGTGTTTAAATCACCATCCTTTAGCCACTTCATTCTTGTTTTTTGTGTGAGGAAAATATTCTGTTCAACTAAGTGTTTAGTTAAGATTGCCTTAGCCTTATTCAAATTAATCCTATCATTTAATGAGTGTGATCTGTCATAGATTGCTTCCAAATTAGAAACTTCAGTTTCAGAATTTTTAATGTTATCATGTACATTACCAAATACTAATTTGTTCCAGTTTTTTATTTCATTTTTCAATCTTTTAAGCTTTAAGGAGAATCCCAACATACCCTGTTCCAAGATTGGCTGTGACTAGTTGGTGGATATAAGATCTATGAATTCATTTCTATTAAACCACATTTCCTGAAACCTAAATGGTTTAGGGGAAGAGATGTCAGAATTTGAAAGATCTAATAACATAGGTGAATGATCAGAAGATGTTCTACTGAGAATTTGGATAGAGGACTGGTTAAATAAATTGAAGAAGCTTGTGTTTCCCATTACCCTGTCTAGTCTTTTGGAAGTTGGGTTGACCAGTCTATTATTACTCCATGTTAGGTGGTTACCTACAGTGTTTAAATCTGCTATTTGAACCTCATTAATGAAGGAATCAAAATCAATGATAGAGTCTAAATTTGGTGAGCTAGGTCCTGAGTATTCATCTGTTGATCTTATCACATTAAAGTCCCCTCCAATTAAAGTAGGGAAGGAATCAAATCTGTCCTGTAATTCCTTATAAACCTTGAATCTGTCCTCCCTATTGTGTGGGGCATAAATGAAGAAGGCTTTGAATTTCTCCTGACTATGTTTTATGGTTAGTTCCACATGAATGAAATGGTCATGGACAGCTAACAGATTAATAACTATCCTATCAGAATTCATTATCCAGATTTTATTGTGTATGTGGCCTAAATGATGACGAAAACAGAACAATTTTTTATACATATCTAGCTGATTAAGTTTCCCTTTAGGTTCAATGATAACCAGCAAATCCAGCTTATGTTTTTTGGCTAAATGCTTAAGTCTCACTTTAGAAGTAGATAATCCCCTCACATTCCATATTAAACAATTAACTGTCATTGGAAACATTATTTTTTAAGGCTAACCTGGAGCTCCTCTTTGAGAGACTTACCTGTGTTGCTGTTTGTGAGATCATCGTCTCATCATGTGCTTTAGGTGTGGATTGTTCTTGTTCCATTTGACTGTCATTAATCTCACTGACTTTAGGAGCTGGAATTGGGCTGGTGAATGACCGTGTCTCCTGTACCTGAAAAGAATCAATATCTGAAAGGATTTCCTTGTTAGGCAGCCAGGAAAACTGGTCAGTCAGAAATATATCAGAATTTATTGGAAAATTTTAGTTTGTCACACACAGTGTCATCATTAAAGGATATGGGATGGATATTCTTCTTTTGTGGAGATGAAGGAGCTGTATTGTAACCTCTGGACTCATATCCTTCATCCTTATGATCTTCTAGAGAGTTGCAATCAGAGCCAGGATCATCAATTTCTGGAGCTTGCTGGTTTTGTTGCCTTTCTTGGGGTATGGTAGTGTTCTCTACTGGTGAAATTTCAGCACTTTTATCTAGGTTATCTTGAAGAACATTGTTAGTCCTCTCTAGGTCAGTTTCTTCTAAGGGTAGAGTTTGTACTTCCTCAAGGACTGCAAATCTATTTTCTGATACTGGAGTTTTGTTTTCCTCTCTCTGTGTAGGGATCACAGTTGTTAATGCTGAAGTTTTCAACTGATTTTAGTTAGCCTTAGGCTGATAAACTTTGGTGGAAACCTGCTGTTTATCTTTATAATTGGTTGTTGAATTCCTGATTTCCCAATTCTGAGTCTTGGGATGTTTAGGATCATAAACAAAACCTATTTTATTCCTTCTTGATTCTAGATGTTCTATTTGGTTAGCATTGTTAGCTAGTGATTCTCTTTTACAGTAGAACTCATTGTGGCCAAGCTTAAGGCATTTCTTACAATACTGTGGAACATCCTCATAGGTGATAGCATAGGCCTTATTGTGAGCTATGGATCCTAATCTGATCTTACTAGGCCTGGGTTTAGAGACATCCATTTCAACACACAGTCGGATTGTGGAAGGTCTAGTTAAATTCTTAGTGGGAGCATCAGCAAAAAGAAGTTCACCTAAAGAATTTCCCAAATCAGATATTGCTTTAGGATGAAAGAAATATAACGGAGGAAATTCGATCGTCAGCCACACAGGAGCTAAGGCAGATTCCTCATCGTAATCAAAGTTCTTGGTCCATTTGATAATCCGCATGATGTTCCCTCCCAAAGACCATGTTCTTTTCAGCCAGCATCTGTGATAATCCTCATCTAGGTCAAAGGTGATCCGAACATGTCTGGAGTCCATTGCTGACAATTGGGCTTCGCCTTTTAACCCAATGGTTTTGATCTGAGCTCTGAGGAACTCCATTGTGGGGCAGCCTCTGCTAAACTTGCCGATTAGGGCTTTAGAGAATGGGGCAGCAAGAATATCGATTCTTCCTCAGGATAAAGAACGGCTATTTCCCCCTTGTAGTTGAAGTGGGGATGGAGGTCTGAAACCGGAGGGATGGAGTGAGGAGGGTTTAGCTTGAGCGCTTGGGCAAAGGTTTGGGTCGCCTGATTCCATGGCGTCTCCGCCATGGCCGGAGAAGATGAGGACGTTATACAGTGATTTTATCGCTTTCAGAGCTTTCAGAGTTTTCAGAACGACTATCTCTATCAGACTACAACTGTTGCACAGTGTTCAGAACATAGCAGAATGGGAGTTATAACGCAGGTGCTTGCTTTTAACTAGAAACACTAGTAATGCTTAGTTTGAAACTCATTTTGCAGCTCCTTGCTTCTTTTCCTTGCTCTGAGATAAAAAAGCATCAGCATATTCAGCAGCATCTGCAGATCAGCAGCTCCAGCAGCTCTGATTTCTATGAGCTCAGTATCAGCAGTCTTCAGACTTGGTGTACCTATTATGAATAGAGGGAAAAAACAATACATTGTCCATCTAAATATGTCTAGTGTAAGGCATTAAAGCTGCATCTAATCTAATCAGGCCCTTGATGTCTTTTGGTAAACTGTTGAAATAAAAAAAGGAGTTTGCCTGATCCAAACTTGTGATTTCGACTAGGGCATCAGCAACACTATTAGCTTCTCTGAACACATGGGAAATTTTCCTTGCACTAAGTCCATTAGCTTCCAATATCTCTGATTTCATGCACAAACTTCTGTGGAATTTTGTAATCCCTGCTTTTCATTTTCACAAGAAGAAGGGAATCATATTCCACCTGTAAGTTAGAGTAACCCTGTTGATGTGCCAATTGAAAACTGTATGGCAAGGCCTTAATTTCAGCCATAAGGCTTCTTCCTTGCCCAATATATTTGGAAGTTGCAATCTGCATTAAACCTTGGACATCCCTGGTGATTACCCCAGCCCTTGATTCACCATTTTTCAATGACGATCCATCTGAATTTAACTTCAAATTCCTGGGAAATTGCAGACAACTATGCTTTCCTTTTCTCTTTTTTAAATGATCATTCTTATTGTAGAGAAGAGAGGTATGTCCCGAAGTGACTGTGAACTTAAAATCCTTATTGTGAACTTTGAAGATGTTTGAAATTGGCTATTAACTTTTTGTATAATAAGCTCTGTGTTTGGTGTGACTGAATCATACACGGATTTGTTTCTTGCACACCAAACAAACCAAAACACTAGGCAAGGTAGAATTCTAACCATGTTCAATAAGTTCACATTAGGATGTTTAAGGTTCCAGTAATCGAAAAATCTTTCCCATAAGGTATCAAAATTGATCCTTTGAAGGTTAAAAAGACCGTGAAGTCTATGCCATATGGAATGAATTGTTATACACACATTAAAAGTATGGTGAATCGAATCAGATTCACATTGGCAGAATGAACATTTTGATGGAAAGTTAAAAGAGAAGTCTTCCAGTACACCCGGCATTGCCAATAATCTGTTTAACAATTTTCAATTGAAAACCCTAACTTTTTTTGGAAGTAATGTAAACCACAGATATTTGAAGAAAGAGATAACACTTTTTCTTTCCCTAATCAGATCATATGCAGACCTAACAGAGAATATTTCATTCTCTGAAGGCTTCCAAAAAGGAGTGTCAGGGTATTCAATATGGTTTAGCTTACTTATTAAAAGCTTAGATATTACTGATGCAGGTAAACCATGTTGGATACTTTCCATAAAAGTGTTCTAATTAGAGAAGTAATCCTTTATAGAAGAATCTTCATTTGGAAAATGTTCAGGTGCCTCCCAAAGAGAAACCATAGTTCATAGCCATATCAGAGATTTTGATGATTCTTTTCCAAGTTTTTGATGTTCTTTGACTTTCTAGTTTTGACCACATAACCTGAGACCATAGGGTTTTTTCAAGTTGTAGTTTCCACTACAACTTGAAAGAGAAGTTGGATATCATAGTGTGAATATTTTTAAAGTCCTGTCCATTTTCTGAATTTTGAAAGCAAATTTTACTATATGATTTCCAAACTTTCTTTCTTCCATGTTCATTATCGATGATTCTACGGAAATATTTTCCAAAAAATACATAGAGCTTATCAATTATGCCTTTAGTAGGTTTAAAAATAGTAATTAGGTGAAGAGGGATAGAAGATAGAACATGCTTAATTAGTACCATTCTTCCTACTTGATTTAGGGTTTTATTTTGCCATGAGTTAAGCTTAGAAGAAACTGTATCTAGGAGGTTTTGAAAGAATAAACTGTTGCTTATTCCTAGATAAAATGGGCACCCTAAATATTTGAAAAGGAAAGATCCCTCTATCATGCCTGTTTCAGTTAGGATTATCCATTTAACCCTTAGAGTGGAATACTTGGACATAATAAAAGAAGATTTTTCAAAATTAACCTTCTGTCCAGTAGCATTTTCATGGGTTTTTAAAAAACAAATTAATATTTTTATGCCACTTTTTGAGTACCCTACAAATGACAAATGTGTGACTTTAATAATTGTTTGGGCATTTTATAATATTCCAAATTTTCATATTGGAATAAGAAATTAAGATTTATAGTAAAAGCCTCAACCATCAAGATAAAAAAATATGGAGAAAAAGGATCTCCTTGTTTTAACCCTCCTGATGGTTGAAAAAAGCCATTTGGACTGCCATTTATAAGTACTGAGAAAAAAGAGTCTTTTAGATTCCCCACTATAACTTTTACCATATGTTCGGTAAAGCCCATAGTTATGAGGATTTTGGTTAAAAATTGCCAAGATACCCTGTCAAATTCCTTCATCATATCAAGTTTTAAAATGGTGTAATAACCTCTTTAGTTTGAATTTAGGAAATTAGTGATTTCCTGCATAAGCAAGACATTATCATCTAATTCCCTTCCCTGAACAAAAGCTGATTGTTCAGGGGAGATGATGGTAGGCATTAAGGGTTTCAATCTGTGAGCAATCAGTTTAGAAAGGATCTTATTTATAAAGTAACATAAACTGATTGATCTGAAGTCTTTAAAGGATGAATGACTTATATTTTTGGGATCAAGATAATCAGGGTTAAGGAAATAGCTTTTGGGATTCTGCTACCATCCAAAAAATCTTGACCTAGTTGCAAAAGATCCTTTTTAATGATATTCCAGCAGGTTTTAAAGAATTTTCCATTGAACCCTTCATGGCTAGGAGCAGAATCACTTTCCATGAACAAACTAAGTTATATAGCTCTCCCTGGTAATTGGCTGGGTTAGAGCATGGTTCATATCTTCAGTGACCAATTTGGGAATATTTTCTAGAAGCATAACTGAGTTAATACTTGTTGGATCAGTATTTTCATCTGTTAAAAGATTAGTGAAGAATGAAACTGCTTCTTGACTGATATCTTTTTATCATCTAACCAATTACCATTTGAATATTTTATGGAGGCAATTTGTTGTCTATGATTCTTAGTCTTTATTGTATTATGATAAAATTTTGTATTATCATCACCCTATTTCAACCAATTTAGCCTTGATTTTTACCTCCAATAAATTTCTTGTTGTGCTAAAGCTAGGGCTAGTTCTGCTTTTGCTTTGTTATGTGCAATAAGATTGCTATCATTTTCCTTGTTTTGCAACTCCAATTCACTTTTTAGGAAGTTTTCTTCACAAGTTCTGACTTTATCAAAAATGTTTCCAAAATTATTTGTGTTCCGTACTTTAAGAGTCATTTTAAGGTTTTTAAGTTTGAAAGAGAATTTATCCATTCCTTGAAGATGAGTCTTGATGCCCCAGGCTTGGCTCACAGTATCAGTAAAGGTTGGATGCTTTATCCAACAGCTTAAGAATTTAAAGAACTTTGAGCCAGTAAACCTGTTGGAGGATTGATGTGTAGAACAAAAGGTGAGTAATCAGATTATGCCCTAGCTAACACATTGATATGTGAAGAGGGGAAGTCACTCAGCCAGTTAGAGTTAGCAATACCCCAGTCAAGCCTTTTCCACACTCTCCCTTTAGGCCTCCCGATATAGGGAGAGTTATGTAATCACTAGAGTTTGTTTTTTTAAAGTTAAGCCATCCGTGGATGGGGGAAATTATATTAGGCATTCCCAAGCCATTAAAAAGAAACCAAAATTAGTTGTAGCCGTAGCTAATATTTAATATACAGATGCGAGCAGTAAACACATAAAGCGATGAAAGAGAAAAGCTTTTAGTCTAAGTAGAGGTCATCAGAACTTATTAGTGAATCGAGTTAACGAAACACAAGGCAGTCCGAATCCTTCTACATAGAGCTAATAACATATCCTCTACTAACGGTGAATGCTATTAGAACACCCTAACTAATGTAATTCCTATCAGGAGAGATCAGGAGGATGTATATGTCAGTCCATGCAGAAGAGGAAGAACATCATCAGATGCACCATCCGTTGCTACCCAAAAATCCATCTTCATTTGCCCTCAAAACTGGAGCACAGTATGTAGTCTCCTTTTCGTAAACCTGGAGCAATGTCACATCCCCGAGTATATATCCTGCATCAATAGAGCATAATCAGCAGCATCCGAACTAGTTCACTATCCGTAATGTCGGAGTACCCATTTGATCGAGTCTAATAAGCCCCTGGGTAGAGTTAGGAAGATCAGAGAAAGTAAGAAAATAAGAGGAAGATTGAGTTGACAGACTATTTTTTGCTAGGTTGTGCGCAACCAAGTTTGCCTCTCTGTAAATATGAACTAAATTAAAAGCACCTAGAGATTGGTGTATGTCATCAGCCAGTGTAAACACCTTCCAATTAGCCTTTCTAGGATCATTTACAAATTGAACAGCACTGAGACAATCAGTTTCTATAACAACAGGTAAGGAAATATGTGAGAATTTCTGAATGGCCAGCCTAATTGCCTTCAATTCTGCTTCAAGAGGAGAGGAAGCACTATCATATGCAGTAAAAGCTCCCATAAAGGATCCTCTACTATCCCTAATTATCAGTCCAATCCCACATAAATTTGTATGACAGCACCAAGAAGCATCAACATTAATCTTAAATCCTGAACAAGGCCTCTCCCATGCAATTTTATAGATTTTTGGCTTCAGAGGCCTTTTGATCAGAGGCAAGAAAGAGTGATGAGCAATACTCACATCCATAGGAGATCTAATGAAAACTGGTTTAGAGCAAAATGTGTAAAATATTTGATCCCTAATTTGATGAAGAATTAGATCAGTGGAAGGCTTTATAGACTCATGAAGGTATTTGTTTCTCATCTTCCACAAGTTCCAACAGGTAATAACAGCAGCAATTCGAACCATATTGGAATGTAGTGAACTTAGGGTTGGAAAAGTGATATAGCATGATAATCTCTCCCAAATGGATGTAAAACTTCTTTCCCTAATTCCCATAAAATGGTGAATTGTCTTCCAGACTTTTATAGCAAAACTACAGGTGTTAAAGAAGTGCTCCAAAGAGTCTTCATGCACATTGCACATACAGCATTTAGAGGGTAAACTAAATCTCAGATTCTTGAGGATGTTATCAAAAGGAAGAAAAGTGTTTGTCAATTTCCACATAAAAACTGAGACTTTTTTTTCAATTCTTTGGTTCCAGAAATGCTGAATAGATGCAGAAGAACCTGATGTATTGCAAAGTCTGAGGTAAGTAGCTTTAAATGAGAATTCCCCATTGATGCCCGGTTTCCAAATCAGCCTATCATCCCTATGTGGAAATAGATTTGCATCCTGCAAAAGAATAGTTACTTCAGATGGTAGAAAAGGCTTGATATTGTTAATAAAATGGATTTTATTAGATATAAAATCAGAAACTGTGCAGTCAGCTGGAATATCAATCGAGTTTATGTCACAGTGATCCATTAGCGGACCGATATCTAGCCAATTCGATGTCCAAAAATTGCATTCCCCCTTCCCTATAATAACTCTAGAATTAGCTTCAGCCCAAGAGTTGACAGAGCAAATTCTTTTCCAATTAGGGGAAGTCCTAAGTGAGGGGGGAAGAGCAGCCAGTAAGTGAGTCCACATGGCCTCTGCTTTTTGGTATTTCCACCAAAGCCTAACTGAGCAAGTTTTGATAATGGTGGATAAGGATCTGAATCCTACACCATTTTGATTAGTTGGTAAGCAAAGTGCAGGCCATTTTCTCCAAACTCTCTTAGGGTTTAATTCTGTATCCCCCCAAAAGTACTTACTCAGTTTTCTTTCAATGAGTCTAATTATCAGTTTGTTAGGCTTTAAAACTGACCAAATGTGTTGAGGTAAAGAGTAAATGCATGCTTCAATGAGTGTAATCTTACCTCCCATGGAAATCCATTTATTTTTCCAATTTCCAATCTTACTGTCAATCTGCTCAAGGAGAGGTTGAAAATAAAGTTTCTTTACTCTCCCTGTGAAAATGGGTACTCCCAGGTATGAAACTGGAAGAGCCCCAATTTTCATTGCCAAAATCTTTTTAATATAGTTAACTTTCTGTACAGATGCATGTTTCCCTATGAAGATATCACTCTTGTTATAATTGATTTTTTGGCCAGTGACTTCTTCAAAGGTAGACAGGAAAGCCTTTAGCCTAATCAAAGTTAGTTTAGTAGCTTTAAAGAAAATAACAGTGTCATCAGCATATGAGAGGTGTGAGGTTCTAGGAGGATTACCTGGAAGGTCAAAAAAGGACAACTTACCATTGTTGAAGATGAAATCCAAACTCCTAGAAAAGGCCTCTGAGAAAATGTTAAACAAAAAAGGAGACAGAGGATCACCCTGCTTAATTCCCCTAGTGGATTGAAAGAAACCAACAGGCTTACCATTTATAAGAACAGAGAACCAGGCCCGTGACAGATTTTTCATAATGTAAAAAATGAACTTAGCATGGAAGCCAAATTTTGCTAAGACATTATATAAGAAAGACCATCTAACTCTATCAAAAGCTTTTTTAAGATCTAATTTAACAATGCAATTTGGATCCCTTCTTTTCCTATTCAGAAATCTGAACATCTCCTGTAGGTAAATTACATTATCTGAGATGTCTCTTCCATGAAGGAAGGCTGTCTGATTGGGAGAAATGATCTTGGGCATGAAAGGCTTCATTCTCTCCATAAGAATTTTAGAACAAATCTTATTTATGACATTAGAGAGACTTATAGGTCTATAATCTTCAAAAGTAATGGGGGTTTTTTTCTTGGGGATTATGGTTATCCATGTACTCCCAATACCCCTAGTCATAGAATTAGCAGAAAGAAAATCATGAACAGCCAAGAGTAAATCATTTGTAATAATATCCCATGATTTTATGTAGAAGTTGGCAGTGAAACCATCAGGGCCTGGGCTACTAAGTTTATTAAGACTGAAGACAATTCTTTTTAGTTCAGATAATGAAACCGGTTTCAGGAGTTGCTCATTGTCCTCATGATTGATCAGTTTTGGTATATGATTTAGAAAGTGAGCTTGAAAGATTGAACTATCTGGGGAACTGTCATCAAGGAGAAGATCTTGAAAAAAGTTAACAGCCTCTATCTCAATATCATGAATGTTATCTAACCACTGGCCATTTGTACTCTTAACTTTAGTAATCTTTAGCCTATTATTCCTCTCCTTCACAGAATTGTGGAAAAAGCTTGTATTATTGTCTCCCTCCCTTAGCCATTTCACTTTAGCCTTGTATTTCCAAAAAAAATTTTGTTCAGCAAGAGCCCTAACAACCTTAGCCCTGGCCTCCCTTAATTTTACCCTCTCAGCTTCAGAATCATTAAGATCAGTTTTAAGTTCCTGGGCCTGCATAGCCAATTCAGCTTGAACTACATTATCATGTATGTTACCAAATTTCTCCTTATTCCAAATTTTTAGTACCTTTTTAAGTCTAATCAGCTTCAGATAAAAAGAGAGCATTCCTGAATTAGGTAAGGGTATTTCCCAGTTCTGTTTGATGATCTCCGAGAATTCCTTTCTTTTATACCAAGTATTTAAAAATCTAAAAGGCCTAGGATTAGAAGGGATATCAGTGCCTACTGTTAACAGCATAGGGTTATGATCAGAGCTAACCCTATTCAGAATCTGAACTGATGAATCAGGAAAAGATTGAGACCAAGAGGGAGTGCATAAACCCCTATCTAATCTTTTAACTGTAGGACACCTAAGTCTATTGTTGGTCCAAGTGAACAAATTGCCTACAGTATTGATTTCCTCCAACGCAATTGCATTTAAAAAATCATTGAAATCCTTCATACTACCAGGCTTGGGAGAAGAAGGACCATTATACTCATTTATAGATGTAATTGTGTTGAAATCTCCAATGAGCAATGAATCAGAATGAGTATAGGATGTAAGATCAGACCACATAGATTTCCTCCCAGATCTAGTTCTAAGTCCATAAATAAAAAATACATCCATAGTCTTTTGAAGGTTAATGCAGTTCAGATTAACTGCAAGGAACTGAAGGTTATCTTCTTTCACTGTTAAAATTAGGCTTGATTTCCAGAAAATCCAAATCTGGCCACTGTTAGCAGGGATGCAATTATCATACTTCAACAGTTATCTATACTCATCACATTGTATGTTATCATGTTTAGGCTCAATTAGATAAAGGAGTTCAAAATTGTGCCTATTGATCAGATTGAGAAGTCTTAGCATGGATGTGTCCATTCCTCTAATGTTCCAAACCAGCATTTTAATCTTTACAGTTGTATTAGTCATAGATAAACATTGCCAGAGCTTTTTGATCTTGTCATGATGGTATTTTTCTGTGAAAAGAAAGACTCAGTTTTCATTTTATTTGAGATACCCAAAGCCTTTTCTTTGTTCTTCTTTACCTGGTTAGAGACTGGGGAAATGTCCAGACTTACCTGCTCAACCTCATCTTGAGAGCCTTGATATGGATCAGTGGGGGTATTAAGTGAGGCAGAAGAATCCACATTGATTGCATTATCACCATGGAATGCCATTTCACTGGATAGTTCGTCCTCAGCCAAAGGTAGGAACCTGTTTTCTTTGTTTTTCTGCTGAGAGAAGATAAATTTTTTGCAGCAATGATAGAATTGAAAGGAGAAAAAGATCTGCCACGTTTACTAGGTAAGTCATCCTTAGCAAATACAGTCCTAAGGTTAGGAGGGGCAGAGAGGGAATGTTTAGCCAGCTGAAATGATGAACTGGAAATAGGGGAAGACTTTTTTGAGATGGGAGAGCTGATCAGAGTTTTATTGGCTTCAGTTGACTGGGAATGCTGATGACCATCAACTGCTATTTGATTAACCAAATGATGAGGCTCAGAAACATCCTGATGAGGAGGCTCATGTATGGCACAAAATGTAGGACTCACATTCTCAAGTATAACTTCTTGGAGGATTTCAAAGGGGGCCACAGACACAGGAGGAGTTCTAATTAGTATCTCTTCAGTTACAGTATCCCTTGTTGTTTTTTTTTTTAATTTTAAAACCATCCTGAGATGGAGGGTATATATTGGCTCCCCAGACCGTTAGATATTCCAATAGGCGCACAATGTTCAAATACAAAATATCATTCCTTAGAATGTGAATCTTAAAAGTAATAGGTTGTAACCTATTCGTTTTTATCCTACAAGTAGCAAAGAAAAAACACAATGAACTTAGCCGAGACATCCTCTATGTAGTCTATAGTTTTAGCCGAGACATCACAAACAGGTCGAAGAGTCGTACAGAACGAAACTTCTATTTGTCGATGATTTCTGGCCAAAAAACCATAGAGCTTGAGAGAAAGGTTGGTACTGTAAAAAAAACAGCAAAAAGTCTTCCCAGAAACTTCCTTAGTTGATTCCTTTAAGTTGTAGTATCCTCCTCTGCAGTATAAGGAATCAGTCTCTTCCTCTGTTGAAAGATTAGTTAATCCTGTCTTTCCATTCTTAGTCTGCTCCACCTGCAAATGCATAAAACAAAAAGCGAGCAGTATCCAGTAGAGATGGATATAAAAACCAGTTTAAAAGCTTCAGCCGAAGATTTAAATATTAGCTATGTTCCTATGTTCCAATTCTGATTCCATGTAACCCTGCTCTATCCAAATATAGCAAACCCTTTAAAAAAGAGGGAATATCTTCTAGATTAACATCTCCAGTTATTTTCCTTTTCCTAGCATATTTAGCCATATAATCTGCAGCTACATTTGCCTCCCTAGGAATGTAATGAATCAAAGTTCCTTTGTTCCATTTATTCAAAGTACAGCATAAAGAAAAAACTGACCAGTGACATTTTTTTGGGTTTTGGGATCCCATAACCGCATTAAAGCAGTCTGTCTCTACTGTGAAGGTTAAAAGATCAAGTTCTAAACCTAGGAGATAAGCATAGTGTATTCCAATAAGTTCTGCATGTAGAGGTGAATCAGCCTTAAAGTGATAAACTCTTAAATTAATCACCTCTCCCCTCCAGTCTCTAATTATAACAGCACTTGTAGATTCACAATCAGGTTTCCATGTTGCATCTGTGTTAAGCTTATAACCTACTGTTGGTTTTTC
Source organism: Rubia yunnanensis (assembly GCA_037428765.1). Classification (NCBI taxonomy): domain Eukaryota; kingdom Viridiplantae; phylum Streptophyta; class Magnoliopsida; order Gentianales; family Rubiaceae; genus Rubia; species Rubia yunnanensis. Next base: position 48,179,349 of record CM075068.1, on the reverse strand, counting down.
CCATCTTACTGCTGTGATTAAAATCTTATTTTTCTGATGTGGAGCAGGTATGATTTCCTTTTGTATTAGGTGCTTATGCTTCTCTAGGCTACCATATTGAGGATTAGCAACAAAAATCTGGTAAACCTGTTCTTTAACATTCAAAAAGCATGAATCCACAGAGCATGATTGATCCTCAAACAAAATCTTATTCCTATATTTCCATATTGACCATGCTGTGACCATTGTAAAAGCTATTATCAAATTGGACCAGATCACAGAATCAGCTCTGATAGACAGATAAAAATCAATTCTATTCTTAAAATTACCAAAAACTGGCTGATTAATTCCAAGACTTCATTGACCTTTTTCCAGATTGCAGTGGCAAAAGCACAAGAATTAAAACAGTGATTAAGAGAATCTGAGTGCACTCTACACATGGGACATATAGAGGCTAGAGAGAAACCAAACTTACAAATAATATTATCGAAAGGTAAAATTCCATTAAGGGCTCTCCAAACTAAAACTGACATTTTGGCAGGTATAAAGGATGACCATACCTTATTTAAATGCCTAATAGTTACTCCTTTCTGTCTGCAGATGTTATAGGCTGAAGCTGTATTAAAATCTCCATTTGCTGAAGCTGTCCATATTAACCTGTCCTCATGTGAATGAGAAATTGTTACCACCTGCAAGAGTAGCATTGTACTGGTAGCCAAATGTGGCTCTAAAAAATGAAGATAAGCGTTTTTATTCATCACAAAAGTATTAAGAGGAATGTCTGGGAAAGGTATTTCCTCATCTTGTGGCCATTCATATGTTAAAGCACCTTTTCCTGTCCAGTTTGCATTCCAAAAAGAGCAATCTCCATTTCCATAAATTACTCTAGACACACCATTAGCTAGTTCAGTTATTTGACAGATTCTCTTCCAAACATTAGATTTCTTATATGAATCTGGTAGTGTCCATAAATAATTTGCCCAGAGAGTGTTATTTACTTGCAATTTCCACCAAAGCTTGCAAGAAAAGGCATTAATAGTAGCATGTAAATCCCTGAATCCTGTACCATTTTCATGGGTAGGAAAACTCATTCTAAGCCAAGACCTCCATCTTTTCCTATGGACTAAGTTATCATCTCCCCAGAAAAAACCTGAGGCCATATTCTCCATTTTTCTTATAATTACCTTAGGTGGCTTTAGAACTGAAAACATATATGTAGGAATTGAGAGAAAACAGTGGTTTATAAGGATAATTTTGCCTGAAGTACTTAACCACCTATTCTTCCAATTATTTAAAGCTTTTTCCATTCTCTCTAAGATGGGATAATAATATATCTGTTTATTTCTACCTGAAAAAATGGGGATACCTAAGTAGGTGAAAGGAAAACTGCCTCTAGTCATACCTAGATTCCTGCTCAGTGCATGTATTCTATCAATAGCAGTATTTGGAGCAACAAAAAAAATTAGATTTAGAAAAATTTATTTTTTGTCCCGCTGTTTGTTCATAAGCTGTAAGAAACTTTTTAAACCTATCCAGATTTTTTTTATTTCCATTAAGGAAAACAGCCGTATCATCCGCATACATTAGATGTGTAATCTGTGAACAGTTTTTAGGCAAGCTAAAATACTTTAGATAACCTAAACTAAAAAGTTTTTTTAAGCCCCGAGAGAAAGCTTCTGAAAGGATGTTATACAAAAAAGGAGAAAGGGGATCTCCTTGTTTGATACCTCTATTAGAAGCAAAAGAACCTGAAACAGATCCATTAATTAAAACTGAAAACCGTGCTGAGGATATGTTTTGCATTATCCTGTTGACAAAACTCCCATGGAAACCAAATTTCAGAAGAATTGAATTGAGAAAAGACCAAGAAACTCTATCAAAAGCCTTTTGCATATCTAATTTAACTATTATATTTGAGGCTTTAGATTTCCTAGAGAGTATTCTAGTCATTTCCTGCATCATTATGGTATTATCCGATATATCCCTCCCTTTCATAAATGCGCTCTGTTCCAAAGATATTATTTGTGACATATAAGGTTTAATCCTATCCATTAGCAACTTAGAGAAAACCTTATTCACAAAATTTGAAAGGCTAATAGGCCTGAAATCAGAAAAGTTCACTGGGACCGGTTTTTTAGGGATTAAAAATAACCAGGTGCTAGAAATTGCACTAGGAATATTTCCGGTTTGTAAAAAATCATTTGCAGCATCTAAGAGATCCTCTTTAATTGTATCCCAAAATGTAATATAAAAAGAACTAGAGAATCCATCCGGTCCTGGTGAACTATTTCTATTAAGTTCAAAGACTACACTTTGTAATTCCTTTATTAAAAATGGAGACAGAAGAGAGGAATTATCCTGATCTGTAATCACTGCTGGTATCTCTTTCAGAAAATGCTGGTATCTCTTTCAGTATCCCTTGTTACTCCTTGTTCAACTAACTTTTGTTTAGGGACATATTTAAATTTCTGAGCATTAACGGATTTTTCCTTTTCCATAACTGACACACCAGAAGATCCAGCTTTTGTGATAACATCCTGATCTGGAATTAAGTTCCCTACATCATGTCCTTTGTAGGTTAGATTTTTATCATCCTTAATGGTTTTGCTATGAACCTTTGTTCTTTTGAGCTCAGGGTGCAAGTAAATACAGGAGTTATCCTCATGCCCTAAACACTTACAGTGAAAGCAGTAGGGAGGGATATCTTCAAATTCCAACGGGAGTTTAACCACGTTATATTCATTACCATCTTCCTCTATTCCTACTCTTATGAATGTGGGTAGTTTCTTTTTGAGGTCAATTTCCACACACATTTTAACACACGAGGGCCTTGAAAGTGCTGCAGTTGCGGCATCTACTTTGATAATGTTACCAATTTGATTGCCCATTATTTCTAGCATTGCAGAGTTGTAGAAATAAACAGGAACATGAGGAATAGAGACCCAAACCGGGACAATCGATGATTCTGTCTCAGGGGAGAAATCAGGCGTCCATTTGAGTACTTTCATTTGGGCATGATTGAAGCTCCATTGCCCCTTCAGCCAGAGTCGTTGGTAGTCATCTTTCTCCTGAAAACGGATTAGCACATGACGGAAATCAATTGAGCCAATCTGAAATTTACCTTTGAAGCCCACTGAATTGAAAGCATCATTGAGTTGAACCATGGTCGGTTTGCCCCTGGCGAACTTCCCCACCAGAGCGTTACTGTAATGAGATGCAAGGATGTCAGCGTCTTTACGGCTAACTAAGCAGGCAATATCACCTTTGTAGATTGTTTTGGGCACGATCTCTGGATTAGAGGGAAGGGAGTCACAGAGAGGGGCAGGCCGATTTGCTAAGGCCTGGAGGAAGGATTTTCCACCTCCACGACCGGTCGGAGGAGCCGCCATAGCGGCGGAGTTATAACAGTTATCAGACCGTTATCAGGAAGAAGGAGGAAGAGAGGAGGAACAAAAAATTGAAACGACGGATGTTACTGCGTTTTAGTGAGATCGCACGTTAATCGCACAGAGGTACAGTACGGAATTCAAAATATGCAATCTGATGGGCATTGATCTATAATCACTAGAGTGAAGAAAGGTGTTGAAATCTGAGATTACAATGCGATTGGGAGTTGAAGGACCAATGTATTCAGATTGGTTTTCTATAACATTAAAATCACCTATTAGCATTAAAGGTAGATTTCTGAATTTCAAAAGGTTCTCCCAGAGTTTTGCCTTTTGAGAATGTTTTGCATAAACAAAGGCAGTGTAGCGGGTTTGGTGAGGGAGTTAAGAGTTATTCTGGTTAGGATGTACTGATTGTGAGTGTAAAGAATGTCAATATTAACACTCTCATCCCAAAAAAGCCATCTTTTATATCCAGCAGTAGCAAAGTGGCTTTTAAATCCAATTTCAAAGGATGTTTTGTCAATGTGGATATTATCCAGGATGGGTTCAATTAAGGCCAATAGGGATATGTTGTGTCTTTGATTTATATCTCTAACTCTGATATGTGAGGCTTCGCTTCCTATTCCCCTGACATTCTAGCAACATAGGTTTAAATCCATTTAAAACTATGGTTTGGAAGACAAAGAGGAACAAGTTATAAACGTTTTAGGGGTAGATGAGTAATCCTATTTGTTGTATTTTCTAAACATAGAATTAGGTGTCTCATTATTACTGTTGGTGTCTTTAAAAAGCACATTAAAACAATTTTTGAGAGGCTACCATTTCAGATAGAAAATTCTCCTGTGAAACTTGAGTGTGCTTGGGAATGAAGTTTTCAGTTTCAGAGTTGTAACGTGTATTGATGGTATCCATTTTCTTATTCAATTCTTCATTAAAATTTACCTTCTTCTTGGGCATTTATCTGAGGAGGGAAGGGGAGAGATTCCAGTAGTAGTTTCAATGAAATTTTCCCCTAGGTTATCTCTAACAACTATATTTTTAGAAATATGATGAATATCACTATTTTCTATAGCTATTAAGCTAGTGTTCTGCTTGGAAGGTTCCTGATTGAAGATTTCAGTTTCTTTAATTTGACTATTAGTTTCTAGTGAGTTATCTCTGATTCCAGAGATCTCAGTTAATATATAGGCTCTTTAGGACTTAGAATTTCCACTGCATTAGTATCCGGATATTGGGGAATAGGATCATGGATTATTGGAGTAACAAATTACTGAGTGGGAAAAGAAGGAGAGCCAGTTTCTACTGACAGCTTTAAAGAGTTTTGAGGTTTAGGGGGACTGGCTAAGATCTTAACGTCATCTGATACAAGATTGAACATGTTATTAGTTTTCTCTGGAGATTTTTTTTGATGATATGGAACATTTAAAGCAGCAAAGTCATTAACCACCAGAGTACTATATTCAGTAGAGATAGAAATTGTAGGTACCTGAGCCTCTATTTGAGAGGCAGACCCTTGAGAACATGGTTTCTTTGGCCTCCACACCTCTTGCACTAAAGTGTTAGTTGCATACTTATGGATAAGGATAACAGTTTTCTCTTTTGTGGAAACCACTGAGGAAGATGGGGTTTCCAACCTACCCTATTTTCTTCCTTGTACTTCATTTTCCTTTGATCTCCAAGGAGTGAAATTAAACTGAGCCTGTTTAGACTTACAGACAGAGAGGATGTGACCAAGTTTCAAACATTTAGAGCAATAATCCAGTATGCCTTCATATTCCACATTTTTCCATAATCCTATTCCTCTAAAGCTTAGCAAGATTCTATCAAATCTAGGTTGGTTATGTCCATTTCGACACATAATTTTTCTACGTGAGGTCTGGTTATGTTCAAAGTAGCTTTGTCTACTTTCACAGGCTATCCTATAATACTTTCTATGTCCATCATCACTTGGGTATTGAAGAATTGCTTCCTATATCCATCATCAGTTAGAATTGATGTCCATCATCACAGGTTTTTTTTTTTTAATAAACCATCCAGAGACGGGGGAAATATGTATTAGGCCTTCCCAAGCCATAAAATATACAAAATTAAAAGATACTGAAGAGTAGCCGTAGCTAAGTCAAAAGATATACAATGTTGAGCGCTAGGCTCATGAAGCAATGCTTGTTGCTTCCAAAAGGATGAGATACAACCAAGCTAAAACGTTAGAGGATTCCAAAAGCTCATTAAAATATGTGAAAGATGATCAAACTTATTAGTGAGTCAAAAGAAACACAAGGCAGTTCAATCATCTCCACATATAGAATGAGCGTATCCTCTACTAAAAGAGATGATCCTAACTATTTCCAAGAATGCAGTTCTTCGTCGACTATGTTATGTACACAAGAGGGCTCCAAGTAATCATCAGAAGTTGTAATGAAACCGAGCTGATCTTGTATATGGGAGCTACGTGAAACCTCAATCAGTAGCATGGTCCGGTGTGTTGTTGCAGACCACTCTGATGTAGCCTAGCTGATCTTTGATGTAGCCATGGCCCGGTGTGTTGTACCCGGACTGCCTGGTCGGAGTTCTCTATTGGGCACTCAGGGACTTTATCACAGTGCTGTACTCCGACCCATTGTTCGCATAGTTCCTCCTTGCGTATTCTTCCAATGACCCCGCAAAGTATCGCCGCCCCATTGCCCGAAGAGCGAGCCCATTATTGCTTTAGCTGAGCTAGTCCGTGCTGGATGATTACAATTGTTATGTGCCGTCCCTGCAAAAGGGTGAAACCAGAAAACAACTCAGTAGCATCCATTCAGTGTGAAATTCTAATAGAAGGAGTGCCAATCAAATCCAACTTAATAAGACCCAAACAAATAGGGGGAAGCATTTGTGAACTACTGTAAGAAGTAGTAGTCTGAACATTTAAACAGTCCTTAGCCAACGCATCCGCTACCAAATTAGCCTGTCTATGTATATGGCAGATAGTGATATCTCCCAAAATCTGATTGATCTCATCAGCTAGTTCAAACAATTACCAATTCGCTTTGTAAGGATCATGAACATAAGTAATAGCACTTAGACAATCAGTTTCTATGGTAATAGGTGGCCGAAATCCTACACATAATTGCACTGCCAAGAGGATTGCCTTAAGCTCAGCCTCTAAGGGAGAGAAAGCCTGAGTAAATTCCGATTGAGCTGAGATGAAATTACCATTGGGGTCCCTAATAATCAAACCTAAGCCACACTTCTCATCATATGAATTCCAAGCAGCATCTACATTCAATTTATATCCCTCATTTGGTCTTTTCCATGCAATTTTGAAGATCTTAGGTTTAGGAGCAGTCTTAATGAGGGGCAGGAAGGAGTGGTTTGCAATGCCATAGTCAAATGTAGAAGAGATGTAGGCAGGTTTAGAGCTGAAAGAGTAAAATATATGGTCCCTAATTTGCCTTAACACTGTAACTCTGCTAGGGATAACAGAGTCATATATACATTTTTTTCTCATTTTCCATAAACACCAGAATGTGATTAGAGCAGTATTCCTAATTAAAGTAGAGTGCAAAGAGCTTAAACCAGGATAGGTTAGGTAGTAAGAGACCCTTTCCCAAATTGAAAGGAATGAATATCAGTAATACCCATAAAGGAATGAATATTCTTCCAGACAGGAGTTGTGAAAGAGCAGGAGTTAAAAAAATGATCGAGAGAATCTACATGGTTACAGCACAGAATACATTTAGAAGGCAAGCAAAAAGTCAGTCTCTGTAACACATTATCAAAAGGCAAATAGGAATAGATCAATTTCCACATAAAGACTGACACTTTCTTTTCAATTCTGTCATTCCAAAATAGTTTTGTGGAAGCAATGCTACCTGATTGTGGACACAGTAAGGAGTATGTAGATTTAAAAGTAAAATCTCTCCTGGGACCAGGTTTCCATATAAGTCTGTCTCTCCTGTGAGGATGTAGTTTTGAAACCTGCAAAAGGGAAATAATATCACTTGGAAGTATCCTGAAAAATTTCCTAATCATAGTATCTTTGTTTACAATGAACTCAGCCACCGAGCAGTCCTCCGCAATATCCACCTGATCAGGAGAACAGAAATCAATTATAGGCTTGACACCAAGCCAATTGGAGGTCCAAAAGTTACAGGATCCCATCCCCAGAATCACCCTAGAGTTGGACTCCGCCCATGCATTAAAACTACAAATCCTTTTCCAATTTGGAGAAGATTTATATGAAGGGGGAAGGGATGCAATAAAGTGTGTCCAGGGAGCCTGAGAATTTTGATATTTCCACCATAGCTTAACAGAACATGTATCAATAATAGCACTTATAGATCTAAAGCCTAAACCATTTTGTTCAATTGGAAAGCAAAGAGATTCCCAATTTCTCCAAACTCTATTTGACTTCTGATCAGTGAAGCCCCAGAAAAACCTGCTCATCCTCTTTTCAATTATGGAAATTATCTTTTTGCTAGGTTTGAGCACAGACCATATATGCTGTGGGACTGAAAAGATGCAAGATTTTATGAGAGTCATTTTCCCTCCCATGGATAACCATTTGTTTTTCCAATTACTGATTCTGCTATCAATTTGCTCAATGATAGGCAGGAAGTGAAGTTTATGAGCTGGACCTGTAAAGATAGGAAACCCCAAATATGTAAAAGGCATGGAACCAATTTTCATTCTCAGGATCCTTTTAATGGTATGAACTTTATGAACTGATGCATGCCTCCCAATGAATATATCACTTTTACCATAATTGATATGCTGACCAGTGACTTCTTCAAAGATAGACAAAAATGCTTTCAATCTGATCAAGGTTTTACTTTCAGCCTTTATAAACACCACAGTATCATCCGCATAAGATAGATGTGAGATTGGGATGGAGTTACTTGGGAGATCATAGTAGGCCAGTTTACCTGTATGAAATATAAATGCTAAACTCCTGGTGAAAGCCTCTGAAAAGATATTGAAAAGGAAGGGGGAAAGGGGATCCCCCTGTTTAATACCCCTGGTAGATTGAAAAAAACCAACTGGGCTACCATTTATCAAGACAGAAAACCAAGCTTGAGACAAATTATTCATGATAGGGAAAAGAAATTTTGGGTGAAATCCAAATTTAAGGAGAACACTGTATAAAAAAGACCACTTAACCCTATCAAAGGCCTTTTTAAGATCCAACTTAATAATGCAATTCGGATGTCTTTGTTTCCTGTCCAAGAATCTTATCATTTCTTGAAGGTAAATTACATTATCAGATAAATCTCGACCTTTAAGAAAGGCAGTCTGCTGTGGAGAAATGAGATTGGCCATAAGAGGTTTAAGTCTCTCCATAATTATTTTTGAACAAATCTTGTTAACCACATTTGAGAGACTTATTGGCCTGTAATCCTCAAAAGAAAAAGGTGTTTTCTTTTCGGGAATAACTGTAATCCAAGTACTACTGAACCCTTTTGGGATATTATTCCCATTCATAAAATCCTGCACTGCATTCAGTAAATCCTTAGAGATAATATCCCAAGCTTTTATGAAAAATTTTGCTGTGAAACCATCCGGACCCGGGCTACTGAATTTATTAAGACCAAATACTATATGATTAAGCTCAGCAATTGTAACCGGGAGCAGGAGGATATCATTTTGCTGCTGAGAGATACACTTAGGGATCTGGCTAAGAAAATGGGATTTGAAAATGTTAGAGTCAGGGGAGCTGTCATCAGTTAATAGGCATTTGTAGTACTGGATGGCTTCTGTTTCTATTTCAGAGACATTATCTAACCATAGACCATTAGTACTTTTGATTTTTGTTATCCGTAATCTACCATTTCTTTCCTTAACTGAGTTGTGAAAAAATTTTGTATTATTGTCCCCTTCCTTCAACCATTTAATCTTAGCTTTATTCTTCCAGAAACTTTTCTCCTCAACTAATGATCTAACCAACTTAGCTTTAGCTTCCTTAAGGTTTAACAAGTTGGAATCATTAGGACACTGATCATATAATTGTCCCTGGAACAAAACACCATTTTCAGCCTGTATGACATTATCATGGACATTACCAAAATGTTCTTTATTCCAGATTTTTAGTACCTTTTTTAGTCTAGAGAGTTTGAGACAAAAACCTAACATTCCAGAATAGGACATAGGAAGTTCCCAATCATTCTTGATTACACTCATGAAATCTTTTCTTTTAAACCAAGTGTTCAAGAATCTGAAAGGTCTAGGAACTGAGGGAATATCACTACCAATGGATAGGAGCATGGGACTATGATCAGAGGAGGTTCTATTTAGGATTTGAACAGAGGAAGAAGGGAAGGAAGAAGACCATGCAGCATTACAAAGCCCCCTATCTAATCTTTGCATGGTAGGATTTCTCAATCGATTATTACTCCAGGTAAAAAGATTCCCCACAGTATAGATTTCCTCTAATGCCATTCCATTTATGAAATTATTAAAGTCTTTCATACTGCCTAATTTTGGAGCTGAGGGGCCTTTGTATTCATGAAGAGATGTTATGGCATTAAAATCACCAATGAAAATTGCTTCTGAGTGATTAATAGCCTGTATATCCGCCCAAAGTGATTTCCTTCCATCTCTGGTTCTAAGACCATACACAAAATATGCATCCATATTTTTATTTAAAGTGAGACTGTGCAGGGAAACAGCAAGAAATTGCAGGTTATCATATTTGACAGTCAGGTGAACTGAAGAATTCCAAAATAACCAAATCTGTCCATTCATAGCATACATGCAATTATCAAAATGTAACAGATTCTTATATGATTGACATTGCAGATTGTCATGCTTTGGTTCAATTAGGCAGATGAGATCAAATTTATGCCTAATGATCAGGTTTTGCAGTCTGAGGATGGAGGTATCCATCCCTCTTAAGTTCCAAACCAGAAATTTAATCTTGAGGGTTGTACTATTCATATTAAAACATTATTAGCACTCTTTGATCTAGTCATGATGGTATTCAATTGAGTTAGGTATGTTTCATTCTTATGCCTAGACTCAGGTTGACTGGCCCTATTTTGCTTCGTTAGTTTAGATTGTGAGTTAGAAGGGCTTACCTGCCTAGACTGATTGAGATGAGAATCAGAGATGACAGAAGGGGAAGCAATCACAGGATCCACATCCACCAAAGCTCCAGAGATAGTATCTGGAATGTCCTTGGAGTTCTCCTCATTGGTTCCATCATTATCCTCAAGTGGAAGAAACCTGTTATTCTTATATTTCTGCTGAGAGAAGAGAAAATTTTTAGCAGCCATGATAGAGTGGAAAGGAGAGAAGGATTTACCTCTTTTGCTCGGGATGTCATCCTTAGCATAATTTCTATTTGATATAGTAAGAGGAGGAGCAGACTTAGGATGAATAGGTGGCCCATTCGAAAACCTAATGTTTGGGGCAATGGCCTCCACATTCAGGTTTCTGCTAGTTCCAATATCCATCGGAGAAGTGTCAGAAACAATATCATACTGAACCCCATGCTCAACCCCAGGGGTGAAGGATATAGGAGTATTACTTATGTTCAAACTGTCCCTCTGTGGAGAGGTATCAGTTACTAGAGTCTGAGGAGAAATACCAATCACATTCTCAGATACCTTCACAGGTACATTCTCAGATACATTCACAGGAACACTAGTCCCCTCATTGATTGGGATTGGTATCACTCTTTGTTTCAGGACATATTTAAAGGTTTTTGTGGTCTTTGTACCCTGTTTATCCGCAACAGTTAAACCTGAACTACCCGCCCTATCTATCCCAGATAGTAAATTAGGCAAAACCTCCACAGGGCTCTTTTCTGAGGATAACTGCTGAGCTAGTTGCTTATCTCCGTGACTAGGAACAAACCTATTGGCTTTGGATATCTTAAGTTCGGGGTGAAGGTGAATACAAAGATTATCATCGTGGCCTATAGTCTTACAGTGATGGCAATACAGAGGGATATCTTCAAACTCTAGAGGAAGCTTTACCACATTGTACTCAATCCCCTCTTCCTCTATTCCAACTCTAATATATGTAGGAAGCTTGTTTTTTAGATCGATTTCCACACACATCTTCACTACCGAAGGCCTAGTAAGGGCAGCAGTAGCTGCATCCATCTTAATGAAGGACCCAATCTGATTTCCCATCGATTGCAGCATAGTAATGTTATAGAAATAGATTGGGACGTACGGAATGTTTACCCATACCGGCACAATAGAAGACTCTGCCTCCGGAGAAAAGTCAGTTGTCCATTTAAGCACCTTCATTGGGGCCTGATTGAAGATCCAATGTCCTTTGAGCCATAATCTTTGATAGTCTTCCTTTTCTTGGAATCGGATGAGGATATGTCTATAATCTATAGAGCCAATTTGGAAATTTCCTTTGAAACCGACCGATTTGAAAGCCTCATTCAGTGTTGCCATAGGCGGCTTTCCTCTGGCAAATTTTCCGACTAGAGCGGTTTGATAATGAGAGGCCAAACATTCTGCCTCCTGCCGAGAAACTAGGCAGGCAATATCCCCCTTATAGTGAGTTTTAGGAATAATTTCTGGGTTGGAAGGGAGTGATGCCTGTAAAGGAGTTTGGCGAGTGCCCAATGCTTGAAGGAAGGATTTGGCCGCAGCGTTGCCACCGCGGCCAGGCGGAGGAGCCGCCATGATCAGGGCCAATCCGACCGTTAAGGAGCCTGAACCGACCGTTATCAGAGGATTGAGAACGAAGAAGAAGGGAAAAGAAAAGAAACGACTGTAAGTTTTGCGTTTTGGACAATTCACACCCAAAATCCCACCTAGTAACAGTAAAATCAGTGCGCAAGTGAAATTTTAAGGCTAAATTCTAAGTTTAGCATCCATCATCACAGGTTGTTATCTAATTCTTATCTCATCTTTTGTGGGATTTATAATTACATATAAACAAATATTTGGAGCCCAAATTTGCACGCGGGTGGAGTTAGTGCACTGGTGGTACATGGTTAACTATATTTTGAGCAATAATTTTGTTAATTAATCAATAATATACATGCTTGAAAATAAAATATAACTACTAATTAATTATCCAACAAGGAATACGACGTGGAAGATTAATTGGGAGTGCAATCTAAATTAACGTAACATTTATCAGAATAATTGTTTTACAAGATAAAAGTAAAAATATTTCTTTAAGGGCCCAAAATATTTGAGACCCTGCATTGGAGAACTGGCTAGACCGAGTAAGAGCCAGCATTGATCACTACCAATTAATTCTTAAATACCACTCAAAGTAAAAAAGTACAAAGTTTTAATTGAAACATGATGGTTTCAATAAATTTAGAAGAAAAATAAGTTTCAATTACACTAAGAATGTATTATGTTAATTTTTAATATTTTCAAATTTTATTTTAAGCTACTAATAATTTTATTATATAAAACTTGAAGTAATTGGAAAATGTAGGGTTTGCAAGCACAAATCTTTGTTTTCTGAAAATCAATTAATATTATTAGAACTATTAAATGTTACAAGCAAAACCACATTTGAAACTGTTTGCACCTCATGTTCTACATTAATTAGCACATCCCTAGAAACTTTGGCAAAGTTAAGGTGGTAAAATTCCTTCTGAATGTGGCGTATGTCTTTAATTACTGATGCAAATTCCCAAGGTGGGGCTGCTGTCGAGTTCTTTAGTAATTCTACAAGAATATTGTAGTACGATATTACCTGAATTTGTGTGATCCCCTCTTTCAAACCCTACACTTTGCAAACCCTACTCATTCCAAAAATATCCATCGATTTCTAGGGTTGGGGCATGTTCATTTAGCTGATCTGTTTGAGGATCGACACTTTGATCTTGTACTGGTGAGTTGTTTATGTCCTCTATGTCTATGGTGTGTCTATTAATCTGATTTAGCTCCATCCCCGCTATGTTCATGGTTACCAAAACTTATGGTTGTATATCTTGATCATCAAAGGTTATCTCATTTATCCTTTTCCAGATTCTCCATAGAATAGACACTGAGAGGGTGAGTACAATGTTGTCCGGCGCTATATTAGCCCAATCTTAGAACCATTGATGATATGCGATTGGTTATCCTGTGGTGAATTTAAAGACATAGGGAGATCTTCTTCACACAAGTTGTGCTAATATGCATTGAATTAAGGCATGATCCAGTGTCTCCATTTGATCTAATGCACAGAGCTCACACACTGGGTCAGTAATGATCCCTTTTTGTATAAATTTTCTACAGTGGGAATTTCATTTTGAAGAATCATCCATGCATGTATCAGTATTTTCCTTGCCATCTGTAGGCTCTATATTGTCAGTTTGTTTGTTGTTGTGACCTGTTATTGTGTGGGGATAACGTTTGTAAACTTAGCATGATAACCAGATTTAACTACGTATTCTCCATTTCTTGCGTGCTTCCATTGTCTTGTATCCCTTCGATGAGACAATGTTTGTACGTATTCTTAACATCATTAAAACTTATTTTTACCTTGTTTTGTTGGTGGACAGTTCAAATATTAAATGTTTTACATGATATGGGATTAGAATCACATTGTATGGTTATTTACCCTAATTTCCTTATTTCGTAAGCATTTAGTGTCTAACGTATTATTGTGTATGAGTTGATCAATTACTACTTATTTAGTAAGCTTGTTTGGAGACCATTGTGAAGAAGGCCATTTGCAAGGATGGTAGAAGGTTAAAGAAGGTCATTCGGAAGAATGGTAGAAAAAGTAATGCTACTTACAAAGTAGTAGAATATAGATTGAAGAAGGAATGGAGGGAAGGCATAAGTACTTGGTGAAGAACTTTGGACCTGGTTTTGATATTCATCCGAGATGAATTGGTGTCCATAAATATCATCATTGTATTTTTCATCGTGAGTTCTATAAAACACACTACAAGAAATCTCAAAAAGGACCACTGGTTCACCTGTAGTAACGGAAACAAGTTGAGGCCAAAAGCTGAACACGGACTGTGTAAGTTTACACGGATCATTTCCCTTGAGGCAAAAATATAAAGAAAAATTTACATAGTATGTTCCAGGGCAGTATGGTCCGTTCATTAGGGGACAAACATTGACTTTTGACCATTTCTTTTCCCTCTCTCTTTCTCTCTCTCTCTCTCTCTCTCTCTCCTATAAATACCACATTCTTCCCTGCTTGATGTGAGCCCAACTTAGGCCTCTGACACCCTAGTTTTTCTATGGGTTCTCATGGATATATGGTGGCTTTTCATTAGCAAACTTAGAAATATCCTAGGTAAGTTAGATTGGAGAGGAATGGGGGGAACCCGCCTCTTAGGTCTCTAAACTTAGGGGTTTTCATAGTTTTCTCATCCTTTTTTCCCCAAATCTCTTCATGTTTGTGGTTATATTCATGAATTATGATATGGGATTTCATTATTTGGAATAGATTTATGACTTGGGAGTATTTGTAAGCATGTATTAACTCCTGATTTGGGAGACTCTTAGAATCATGTATATTTTTATGCTATTATTATCATGCTTAATGTTTTCTTATGCTTCCTGCTATAATCATGTCAAGAATGAGGTTAGAATGTACATTTTGTTTAATTCTTTGCATGATTTAGTAGTAGGCTCGAGAATGAACCGGGGAGTATTATGTTTCTATGTCGGTTTGGTTGAGAGATATAACCATGAGGTCATTGAAGACAAATGTGCCCTGGAATATATTAGTTTTAGTCTCGAGTTGGGTTATTTTACAGATGATAAGTGGGGTCATTCGACAAATGGGTTAGGTGATATTATTGACTCGATTGGGGTTGTAGGATAATGCCAGAAGGTTATATACCAAATTTTAAGCAAACTAGGATGTGTATTCCCCTAGAATTATTATGAGGTACTAATGTCCTTAGTGGCACAAGATAATATTAGGATGGGTATTTACGGTGTAGATCTCAGTGACCCATGCTACTCCCAGGTTTAATTTACTGTGTGTGTTCCTGGGTTTATCACATTGAGGAGGTGAGATTTTGAGGAAGGGGTAAACATTGCGGTGTGGCAGACCATGGGAGTTCCTAGGGAATCAATGCATCTGCATCACACGTCTGATATAGCATTAGATAGAATTATATTTCTTATATTAGAGCTGAGGATCAAATATTATATTTAATCATGTGATGAGAAATCCCCCAAGGCCCTTTATACACTATCTTTATCTCAGAACTGTAGTCTACGCTTGTAGTTCATACACTAATCATTTCTAAACAAAATAAACCCTAATGTTTTCTACTCCTGACACACACACGGGCTGACTCATGTGTGTAAAATTTGTGATCCTATTTTTTAATATCCCTAGATATCTTTAGAAGACATCATATCTTACTGCTATCTACCTCTTAGTAGTTAGCAGTGAGTAAGGGAGAAATACTATAAATCTTTATCTTTGAGTGAGGGCTCGTGGATATATAGCGATGCATGAGGTCTTATCACCCTTCTGTTTCCATACTGAGGAATATGTATCTTTATTCTTTTCGGTATGATGTGTTCCAGGAATATTTTCTAGATTAGCGGCAATCACTAATGCCTATTAATAAGGTAGGGCTTGATGACCCACTAGGCTTGAATCAGTCCAAGATAAGAAGCCCGCTGAGAAGCGACAAAGAGAGCAACAGACGGAAGCTAATGTGACGTGACTTGTCACATCCGCCACCAAACCCATAACAAGGATAGAATATGCGTGTGAGGTATGTTTACTATTTTCAAGACTTACTTTACGGAAACCGTAGAGTATTCTCCGCTCTGACAAGATTATCGGAGTAGGCCCAGTAAAGCGCTAACATGTCTGACTATAGATATTCGTTGTTTTACAGGACAAGGAGGATCTTAGGACCGGAGACGAATACAACCCAGATACGAGAATATAGAGGACTCAACGATGGCGCCGTCTATGGGGATCACTTCATCTTTTCTAGCATTCTTGCAGCTCAAACACCATAAAAGAACAACCACAAATAGGAAGCTTGCTCAACCGAGTACATATGGATGACGTGACACACTTCGAGGAAAAGCTCACCCTGACGCCGATAGGAGAGCGACATAGGCATCAGGCATTCGACGAACTGATAGGAAACTTTGAAATCCTTCAAACCATCATTACCTCACAAAGAGAAATGATGAAAAAATTGAAGGAGATGGAAGAAAGGGAAAATGCCAGAGAAGCGGAACGTCCGGGAAAAAAGAAACACAACATCAAACCGATGAAACTGTTTCATGACCAGGACAAATAGGATATTAGCTCTCAGCAGAGAGGAAGGGAGGAGGAAATCACTCTAAGTGCTGCCAAAGGGAAAAATAGTGTGGTAGTATCAGCAACAAATTCGTATATCAGAGGAACAGAGCTATACCAAGCTTTTACAGAAGATAGCTGGGAATATATGTACCACCCCCTGAAGACAGGAAATGAGAAGGGCAGTTAAGAACTACAAAAGCCGGAATGTAGAGAGATGTCATCCATAAATAGGGAAAGGGGGCTGCTTTTCACAAAGAGAATCCAAATCTATATCGTGGACCACAAGCTGAAGATATTCCCAATCTAAGGAAATACGCACAGAAGCTGACCCCTAGGATCACCTACACACTTTCTCCACCAATATGACCACCTTTGTGATACTTGGGGCCATTTAGGGCAAGGTGTTTGCAACCACCCTTACAGCTGCTGCTAGGGTTAGGTTCAAAAACCTAGAGGATGAGACTATAAACAACTTCAGACATGTGGAAAAGAATATTTGGCACGTTTTATGAAGATGAGGAAGTTCCAGAAGATGAGGTAATAGCTACTGGCTGTTAAACAAAAGCTATCATAATCATTGTTGGAATACTGGGAGAGGTTCAACGACGAGGCAAACCAGGTAGAAATGAGAAGCAACCAGTTCCTCATGGACACGTTCGTTAATGACCTCAAGATTATATTTTTGTTGAGGGATGGAACTCTGAATCCCCCCAGGATGATCCATGAGTTATTGAAATGGGTAGAAAATTTGAGCATGACAGATAATGTAGACAAGAGAAGAAAGAAGGCGCGGTTTGGCATATGCATATGGAGTAGTGAAGCCGGTGGGGACAGAAGCGGGAAGGAGAGGTAGTTAATTTGGCCCAACGGGCTGAATTTTGACAAGAAGTTCACCCCCTCATCAAGACACCAAAAGAGATATTTGCATTGGTGGCTGCTAAGAATATCCTAGAGCCAGCAAGCAAGATGAAAACCCCTCCACACATGAGGGACAAATCGCTATTATGCAATTATCATGACGATCATGTGAACGACACAAACGAGTGTATGCACTTGAAGCAATCCATCAAGAATAGTGTCCAGAGTGGACAACTAGCACATCTAGCAAAGGAGGAACGTGGCCACAATAAAGCCATGTATCAAAATAAAACACGAGGAAGCGATCATTCAAGAAGCCACAAGAAATAAGACATGGCATGACAATATCGATATCTACAAGGAGAAGACAAAGGCATGCCATGACAAGATGATCAATAGGAAGGATTTTAAAGTAGGTCAAAAGGTCTTCCTATATCAATCCCATTTATGTCTATTTCCCGATAAACTAAGGTCGCAATGGATTGGCCCTTTTTAAGTGGTGAAGTTATTCCCTCATGTTGCCGTGAAAATTACGAATTGAGTTGTCCAAGACCGTCAAGGTCAACAAACAACATTTGAAACCTTACTGCGAAAGGTTTGTGCTGGAAAATGGAGAGGATGTTGATCTTCTAGATTCGATTTCTGACTAAACCCAAAAAGAGGAGTATGTCATGCCGATAATGTTAAATAAACTTTGTTTTGATCATCCAAATTTTTATTCGTGACTCTTCATTGATGTTGTTTCCATTTGGTTTTTGTTATTTATTTTTGTTCATTTTTCTAGTTCTTTTTACGGTTGTGTTTATAAATGATTTTCTAGCAAAGTGAAGTGCATTTCATTGGACAGATGAAGGAATGAAGTCCATAATGTAGGAAGGAAAGCTTGGAAAGTTGGTAACTTAAATTTTTTCTTAGTATTGGGAACTCTGTCTATCACGGGGTCGCGACAAATATGTGCAAATCACGATGAACAGTGGAATTTTGAAACTCCCAGCCAATGTTTGTCGTGAATTGCAACAGAAGGTTGGCTTTTGGAGCTTTTTTAACTCTTCGTCACGAGTCGCAATGCATATGTCACGAGTCACGACACTGTGCCTAATCGAAATAAAATGGGCAGAACCCATCATTTTCTTCCAACTCCCTTTCTTCTCTCTTTCATTCTCCTCCCTAAACTGGCACCTCTCCACCATCTCCAATCCATATCCACACAAAAATCACCCCCAAATCATCCAAAATTCATAAACCCTAGAAATTGGGGACATTGCAAAAAATAAAATCCTTGATTTAAGCTTGGAGTACTTATGTGCTTGCTTATTTCAACATCCTACTTTTATATTAGGTACAATTCCTCATTTCTACGATCTTGAATTTTTATATTTGTGCAGTATGTATTTTTTAGTGATCCAGAGGCCCCGACCCGCACCCTCGATGAGTGATCATGCCCCGACCCACCTCCACCCGGGGTCTTGAACTGTAGCTAATTAATCCGAGTAGAGGCTTTGAGAGGTTAAAGATAAAATTTATTATTTGGCACCCGTTCTCACTACTACACTACTGATAAGGTAGTCACCGGTAAGCCCTAGGTATGTCCACAGAGATGCTAGGGCCTAAGAGTCAATGAAAATAGAATCTCATATCGGACGTCAGTCCGCACGAGTGAAAGGAATAGCTAGTAAAGCAAACAAAAGAGGGGGGGCAGTTTTTCAGCTAACAACTACAAAACATGAAAGCAAAAAGAAAGTATGGGAGTCATTGCACAAATTGGTTAATTTAATGTTTTGATCCTCGATTCATTTACATAGAGATTTAGACAAACCTACTACAGTGTTCAAAACACATGGATTGGCCAATGGCATACACTTCCCTGTACCTGTCACATCGGGTGCACTCTCAACCCTCCATCGACACAGCCATCGTATTTAGGGGAGTACAACAAGGTTCGACCATTGTTGTAGATCTATTTATCCCCCATCCGATTATGTCTTGGGCTTCCACCATGAATACGCTATTCCCAAATGGTCCTATCAATTAGGCCAAGGTTCGTAGGCACCTTATCTATGACACTATGGTCTCTTACAACCATAGCTTGCTACTTTTCACTATCTCTACCCGTAACCTCTCAGACTACTTTACATAATCAGCTAAGACTGGTGAGGCGACAAATAATTCAGAATATAACTCGGGTCTCTGTGCACACACCCACATAGATCTATACCCCATTACCCTTCCACACATCTAGGTTTCTTTTCCCAGGGGGGAATTGGGAGGTCGTCGCCGTACCTCTCAAAGTTAATACTTTTAGGCCCTTAATGCGTCCTATCCACAATAATGTAAATAGTGGCAAGACGGGGTCGTCCACAGGAAAAGGGATTTTTGTAAGTACTTAAACACCTATATGAGAAAACGTACTAAACACATACATACATAGATATATATAAAAGCATGTAAACAAAGGGGGGGTTTGGTTGGATGGTTCCTAAATTAGCAAATTAAAATACAACAATTAGCAAATCAAGAGAATGATGCTAATCATGTAAACGCAAATAAAGATGTGATGAAAATACAATTACGAAGCCTTGGGCGCAATTGAATTCCACTTCCAAACCTCTTATCCATCATTGAACATGCAACTTATTTACTACTTTCACTACTTGTTGTGAAGACTAAACATCTATCCTTCTTAGATAGTAGTTTGCAAGAGGTAATTCGACATCTCTTGTCAAACCTCACCAATGACTCCCATAGTCGAAACACGACTCAAGGTATCCCATTAATGGCATTTAGCACGAAGGATCAACAAACTCGGCAACACTTATGACCACTACACCGTGACTAAGCATTTAACCGATCTATGCATTTACACGGGATTAGTCAAGAACGTTCAACGCTCATAGACTTCTCCCATTTGCTACAAATGATAAACATGGCAAAGAGTTCGACATTGCATATCTATCTAGCAATCATCAATCCATCAACATAATCAAAAGCTCTAAATCATACTTATACATTCCTAACAAGAACAGGGGGGAAATTAACCCAATCCCCCAAACCCTAGCAAGCAATTAATACAAGCATTTCATATACTCAAGCTTTCAACAACATTAATAAAATCAATAAACACATTCAATGCTCCATAAATGCACAATAGCAAGAGTAATAAATAATCTACAAATTGTTCTTAAGACATGGGTTTGGAAGCCTTAGTCAATTGCTCCCAAGAGATAGGTTAGCTACAAGAGTTCATGATAATCTAACTAAAATAACAAATCAAAACAACAAGATAAATCAAAGAAGAAAAATGGAAGAATAGGGTTTAGAACAGTACAAAAATCGCAGCTCTGGAAACTGGAATGAGAGGAGAGAAAAAATGGTATTTATAGTGAAAGGAAAAGAAAGTAGGATTATGGTCAGTGGCTGTCGCGACTCACGACGAACATGTTGGTCGCGACTCACGACGAACATGTTGGTCGCGACTCACGACGAACATGTTGGTCGCGACGAGTCCATCGCGACTCGCGACGGTAACCAGAATTTTTGCATTATTTCTTCTTCTTCTCCTTGTGGCATGTAGTCATCTCCATAGTCACTCCTCTCAACTTCTAAGTCTTCAACGGTTTCAAAAGTGATCTTCAATGGCCTCCGGTCTTCACGTCTTCGAAGCAAGTCTTCAAAATATTTGAAAGTGTAGTCTTCAATGGCCTCCGGTCTTCATTACTTCGTCACACAAAAAATCTACTTAAAAGAGGTAAAAGAGCGCAAAGTTGCTCTTACCCCTCCTAAGAGGATTTCATGGTAAAACACAAGCTGTTGTAATGAAAGAGCACAAAATGGATCCCAAATAGTACTAAAATAAGCATATAAAGTGGACGCATCAAACCTCCCCACACTTGAACCTTACTCGCCCTCGAGTAAGAAAAGATCCAAGTATACGAAGGGAATGATACCTCCACATCCTACTACTAATCCCCCAATTCACTACCTCACAAAACTCTCAATATCGCACATCCCAAGGTTAAGATCAAATGAGAATTTTCCACAACCCCTATTCCTAAATCTACCTAAACCATATCACCACGTCAATTCATTAATTTCCCTAAGACATCTCCAAATCCAGAACTGACAATCCCAAATCCAATGATAAAAGATGAAACCAAAAGTATGCATGAAGTTCAAAGCACATGCTTCATTCTATATCAATATATCAACCTAAAAACGAAGTCTATTAATGATCAAGAATTCCACAACTTACTCGTCTTTTCCCCGCTAAATTATCCATCCCCAAAAGATTCTCAAGATGTCAAGCTACCCGATCCCTCCGTGTGGTCACCGCAACCTTATGACTCCATCTCCGGCAAATGAGTAAACACTTGATGTCTTTCAATTTCTCTCGCTTTCTCTCATTTTTCCTAGGAGCCCTTTCGGGTTTTCATCCTAGCCACACATCATGTTCCTTTTGGCTCACATCTCACCTTTTTCCACACATTTAGCCTCTCATTTTTGCCTAGGCCGCCCTTTTGGGTTTTCAACTTATCCAGGCCCCCAATGTTGCCTAAGTTGCCCTCTCAGGTTTTCAACTTAGCGGGATTCTCTTTTCTTTTCTTCTTCTTTTTTTTCACGTGTCTCCAATCCAAAAAGTAGAAAATTGCTTTCCAAATGTGATGGTTAAGAAAAGTATCAAAACCAACATTATCCAAGTACATCAAAAGCAAAACAATACTTAGAACATTATCTCCAACCCTAATCGCCTAATAATAGTAGATACCCCTCCCCATACTTAGAACACTACATTGCCCTCAATGTAGAATAGGGCAAAACCGTACAAAGTGAAGTATGGAAAAGGGGAAAAGTGTGATGCTCACTCAATCATTCCTCCAACCATGATCTTCCCCTTTGCCTTTCCTGCCACTTCTACAATTCTCTTCATCCAGAGCTCTGCCCACAGCCCATATCCTTGCCCCTCGCTCGTTAAGTGCCGTAGGAAGTGAATGTCATTGTCTGGCACATTCGTCGGCTCCGCGGAGCAAAAGATTGTGCCGGCCAAGAGCATGTGCACATAACGGAGCGCACGGTGAATGATGGCGCTGCTCTTGTCGTGGGAGTTCTTTTGCCTCATATTGATGACATTCTAGAACTGTATGTCATCTTCAATTGTCCGCTCTTGGGCCTCTGGGTCCAGTCTGTTTCGTATCGCAGCAGTGTCAAAACCAAAGGCCTCCTCAACCTGTGAGACGGTCATCTGCCAAGATAGGTCATCCAGGTGAAAGGCGATGTACCTCTCACAGGGTTGGTCACCCCTCATGCTGCCTATACTGACAGTGGATAGGAACTCCAACATGTACCTCCGGTAAGTGGGCGCGCTCTTGCTCATGAATCTCTCCATTCCCCCTTTGGCGAGGAGGCATCTGACAGGCTGCACAAGGCCGAGGGCATCCAACATGGGCATATCAACAAAACTTGTTTCCTTAAGCAGGCGCCTCTCTAGGGCCTCCCATCTATCTGCATAGGACCCGGTGATCCGGGTCAAGCCCATGTACCTATCCGGCGAGGAAGGTGCAGGGCCCGATTCTGGAGCCGGTGGTGGAGGTGGAGGAGGAGCGGCAGTGTGCTCATCTTGCGGGGGAGCCCTAAATCTCCTCTTGGGGGCCATATCTGTCAATCACAGCAAACGGAGCAAACAGGTCAAACGCGAAGGAATATGTGTATATGCAATATGGCAAATCTGTAACCAATCTTAAACTAGTTCATCATCACAGGCCGGATTAAAATCAACTCAACTAGTTCAAGTTCTAATTGCAATTGCATATACAATCTACATGATGTCCAACAAGCCCAGGCCATCAAATCCACGAAGTTCTCACATAGTTTAAATCAATATGCTATATTCCAAAATCAAGGTTATGCTCAACTAATTTAGCCATCATTAGTACAGTGACAATGTCAACATCTATGTTCCATGGCCAAACTATTCTAAACAAAATAGCATTCCAAAGCACACTAACATTTTATTTCAATAACAACTATGTTTGCTCCCGGGCTAACATGCTTCAAATACAGAGTCACCATCTACTCCCCAGCCAAAACAACACGAATGCACACATTCCAAAACCAAGCAGGTATAATACAATCAAAACCGCGCTAAGGAAATATATCGTGCAAACTGCAATTGCAAAATATTCACACAATACCTATCAAATAAAATTGGATGCACAACATATTCACTACAATCGGCCAAGATCAATGATTTAAATTCCAAACACCATACCACACAATCTACACAATATCCAATAAATAGCATATACATTCGTAATCACAATTAGGGCTCAATAGAGTGAAGAAGTGTACCAATAATACGCTTAGGAAGAAGAAAAATGGGAGCCCACGATCAATTTGGGTTTGAATTGCCTAAAGCGTCAAAAACCCCCAAAATCTAGGGTTTCGGTTCTTCGAAAATGTGAGATGTGATTTGAGGTGTGGAGAGTGTTTCGATTGTGGAGAGTGTGGGAAGTGTGGTGGTGGTGCGGCGCAGTGACGAGGCGGCGGCGGCGATGAGATGGCAGCAGTGTGGAAGTTGAGAGGATGGAAGAGGTATCGGGTTGATGGGGAAAAAGAGACTAACGAGTGAAGGGGAAGAACTATTCATTCGGATTTTAAATCAGACCCCCTTTTTTTTTGTATGCTCGACCGTCGCGTCTCACGACGGAATTCATCGCGACGAGCGTCGCGAGGTCATCGCGAGTCGCGGAAAGTGAAATCTGGGATCAATTTTTTTTAAAGTTTCTAAGCACGTCGCGACTCGCGACAAAATTAATTGCGACTCGTGACGAGTGTCATGAGGTCATCGCGAGTCGCAGAAAGTTGAATCCGAAAGGCCAAAATTTCCCAAAAGTTTCTGAGCCCGTCGTGACTCGCGACGAAGCTAATCGCGACTCGCGACGATTGTCGCGAGGTCATCGTGACTCGCGGAAAGTGGGATCCGAAGCCCAAAAATTTCCAAAATAATTCTGAGCCCGTCGCGACTCGCGACGAAGTTCATCGCGACTCGTGACGGGAAACTAACCTGGCACTCTGAAAATTTTTCTGCTTCTTTCTCTTGTCCAAGTTCTTCCTTCTCAAATTCAAGTATTTTCCCCTTCCAAAATCCAATGCCTTGGCTTCAAAATTGCTACAAAATCATGGAGAAAACAACCCGTGAAAAACATAAAGCAAAACAATGAAGGTTAATGATAAAAGCTCAAAACTAAACAACATCAACAGAAAGTCACGAGTGACGATCCGGATGATCAAAACCAAGTTTATTTAACGTCATCGGCACGACTCACTTCCCTCCTTGGAGTTTACTCACAAACCGGATCGAGGAGATCAACGTCCTCTCCTTTCTCCGGTACAAAAGTCTTGTGGTAAGGTTTCAACCGTTGTCCATTAACCTTAATGGTATTGGACTTAGCTCGATCTAGAATCTCCACCGCACCGTGCAGGAATACCTTAACCACCTCAAAAGGACCGATCCATCGGGACCTTAACTTACCTGGGAATAGGCGAAGGCGAGATTGGAATAGGAGGACCTTCTGACCAACGTCAAAATACTTCCTGATGATCATCTTGTCGTGCCATGCCTTTGTCTTCTCTTTGTAGATCTTGGCGTTCTCATAGGACTCCCTCCGGATTTCATCCAGTTCGTCCAATTGTAACTTCCTATGCAAACCGGCTTCATCTACATCAAGATTAAACTGTTTGACCGCCCAGTAAGCCTTGTGCTGAATTTCCACCGGTAGGTGACAAGGCTTACCAAACACTAACCGGTATGGGGACATACCGATTGGTGTCTTGTAAGCCGTCCTATACGCCCACATGGCATCATTCAACCGAGAACTCCAATCCTTCCGGTTAGGGTTAACCATTTTTTGAAGGATGGACTTGATTTCCCGATTGGAAACTTCAGCTTGCCCATTGGTTTGTGGGTGATAGGCGGTGGATGTCTTGTGAGTGACTCCATACTTCTTCAACAGTGCTGCTATGGTCCGATTGCAAAAATGGGTGCCACGGTCACTAATCAAGGCTCGGGGTACCCCAAACCTAGAAAAGATGTTATCTTTCAAGAATTCTGCAACCACTTTAGAATCGTCAGTCCTAGTGGGTTTTGCTTCAACCCACTTCGATACATAATCAACAGCAAGAAGAATGTACGTAAAGCCACAAGAACTAGGGAAAGGCCCCATAAAGTCAATACCCCAAACATCAAAGATTTCACAGTACAAAAGAGGTTTTTGGGGCATTTCATTCCTAGTGGAGATATTTCCTACTCTCTGGCATTCATCACAAGATTTGCAAAAGGTGTATGCATGCTTATTCAACGTAGGCCAATAAAACCCACTCTCTAAAACTTTCCTAGTGGTTCTCTTTGCTCCAAAATGACCGCCACATGCATGAGAATGACAAAATTCAAGAATTGAGTGTATTTCACTATACATCTCCTAACAACTTGATCCGCACAATGTCTCCACAAAAAGGGATCATCCCACACATAATATTTTGCATCACTCCTTAACTTATCCTTTTGGGCTGTGGAAAAATGATGAGGAAATTTACCAGTGACGAGAAAGTTGACAATGTCGGCATACCACGGTTGGAGATCCCTAATGCGATTAATGGTGAACAATTGTTCATCAGGGAATTCCTCCCGTAGTTGCTCCTTCATTGCTGGGCTTACCTCAATGTCTGCCCCCGGAGTCAACCGGCTCAACTTAGCATCACTCTTTAACTTATCCTTTTAGGCCTTAGAAAAATGAGGAGGGAATTTACCAGCGACAAGAAAATTTACAATGTCGGCATACCACAGTTGGAGATCCCTAATGGTGAACAATTGTTCGTCAGGGAATTCCTCCCGTAGTTTCTCCTTCATTGCGGGGCTTACCTCAATGTCTTCTCCCGGAGTCAACCGGCTCAAATGAATGGCCACAAGGTTTTCAGCGCCCTTTTTATCCCGCACCTCCAAATCAAATTCGTTCAAAAGCAGGATCCACCTAATCAATCTTGGCTTGGCCTCTTTCTTCGTCATTAAATGACGAAGTGCTGCATGGTCAGTGTACACAATAACTTTTGTACCAAGCAAGTAAGATCTAAATTTTTCTAAAGAGAATACTACTGCTAGCAACTCTTTTTCAGTGGTGGAGTAGTTCCTTTGGGCCTCATTTAGGGACATGGATGCGTAGTAGATGGCGTGAGGTGCTCTTCCCACCCTTTGACCAAGCACCGCTCCAACGGCATAATCACTCGCATCGCATATTATCTCAAAAGGCAATGCCCAATCCGGGGGTTGTATGATAGGGGCCGAGACTAACCTTCTCTTCAATGCATCGAACGCCCCTTTACACCTCTCATCCATCACAAATTCCACCTCCTTTTGCAAAAATTTGCATAGAGGAGATGCTATCTTTGAGAAGTCCTTGATGAACCGACGATAGAATCCTGCATGGCCAAGAAAAGAGCGCACTTCGCGCACATTAGTAGGATAAGGCAAAGTTTGAATTGTGTCTATCTTTGCCTTGTCAACCTCAATACCCTTAGAGGAGACAACATGGCCTAAGACAATACCTCTCTCCACCATAAAGTGACATTTCTCAGAATTTAGCACTAGGTTAGTTTCAATGCAACGGTTAAGAACTTGCGCTAAATTTGCTAAACAATCGTCAAAGGAATTACCATGAATGGTGAAGTCATCCATAAATACCTCGACAAAATTTTCAACAAATTCGGAGAAAATTCTTACCATACACCTTCGGAAAGTTGCTGGGGCATTACATAACCCGAAAGGCATGCGTCGGTAAGCGAACGTACCAAAGGGGCACGTGAAGGTGGTCTTCTCTTGGTTTTCCGAGGCGATAGCCACTTGAAAATACCCCGAGTACCCATCCAAAAAGCAATAAAAGGGGTGGCTTGCTAACCTCTCAAGCATTTGATCAATGAATGGCAATGGGAAGTGATCCTTTCGTGTTTCCGCATTCAATCTCCGGTAGTCAATGCAAACTCGCCACCCGTTTTGAACTCGGGTGGGCACCATTTCACCCTTCTCATTTTCGACTACCGTCATTCCACTCTTCTTGGGTACCACCTGAGTTGGGTTCACCCATTTGCTATCCGAGATTGGATATATCATGCCTGCTTGAAGCAACTTGAGGATTTCCGCCTTCACCACATCCATCATAGGCGGGTTCAAACGGCGTTGGGGTTGTCGGACAGGTCTCGCACCTTCTTCCAACAAGATTCTGTGCATACAAGTGGATGGACTTATGCCTTTGAAGTCGGCAATAGTCCATCCAATTGCTTCCTTGTTCTCCCGCAACACCACCATCAACTTTTCTTCTTGCTCCTTGGTGAGCTTGCTTGAAATGATAATCGGAAGCGTCTCCCCTACCCTAAGAAATGCATACTTGAGATCATCTGGCAAAGGTTTAAGGTCAAGCACCGGGGCTTTCACAAGTGAGGGGAGGAATTCCGGTTCCTCAGGTTCCTCTAAGAGTAGAGGAGGAGGTGTTGAGACACTCGGTGTCATATCTTCAAGCAAGTTCAAATCCTCAAAGCTGCCCTTCAAGTTAGTGCTCATAGAATATACATTGTGGGCATCATTAACATCACATTGCAAAGCAACCAACAAAGAATCCTCACCATTTAGTTCAAAAACATCTTGCACAACTTCTTCAACAATATCTAGGGCATGGCAAGAATGTTCTTCACTAGGATACTTCATAGAGTCATTTATGTTAAACTCTACTTTCATTCCATCAAATTCCATGGTGAGGGTACCTTTATGCACATCAATCATTGTCCTAGACGTTTTCAAAAATGGCTTCCCCAACAAAATTGGGGCGGCATGTTTATCATGCTCCATGTCAAGGACATAAAAATCCACGGGGAAAATTAAGGAATCCACCTTAACCAACACATCCTCGACAATACCCTTAGGCTATGCACTAGAACGATCGGCCAATTGGATTACCACCCCGGTTTTATGCAATGTTCCCAAGTTGAGATTTTCATACAAAGAGTAAGGAATCACATTTATGGATGCACCCAAATCAAGCATAGCTTTTTCAAAACGAGTATTTCCTATTATGCACGGGATTGTGAACATGCCGGGATCGCTACATTTAGGGGGTAGCTCTCTTTGACACAATGCGGAAACATGCTCACTTTTTCCATTTTTCAACTTGTTTTTGGCCCTTTGTTTCCTATTCACAACACATAATTCTTTGAGAAATTTGGCATATCTAGGAATTTGTTCAATTGCATTCAAGAGAGGGATGTTTACCTCACATCTACGAAAGACTTCGTAGATGTCTTTGTTATCCTCCGTCCTCCTCCTGTCTTTCAAGGCCTCCGGAAATGGGGGTTCCGGAACATATGGAGGGATATCCACCATCTTTGTTCTTTTGTGTGAAGGAGAGGATGGTTCCGGGGTGGAGGTTGACTTCGGTCTTGGTGGCAATGTCTCCAACTCGATTTCTTCCTCCTTGCCTTTGTTGGCTAGCTCATTGGTCTCCTTCTCATGGACTGCCTCTTCCTCAACTCCCTTTTCAAATTCTTCAATTCTTGTTGGCTCCTTTTCAACATTTTCAGCCTCCGGTGAAGCACCGACCTCTCTACCACTTCTCAAAGTGATAGCACTTGCATTTTGCCTCGGGTTGATCTCTGGTTGGGCAGGTAGTTTATCCTTTTCCCAGGCTTCCATCCGGTTCACCATTTGGGCTATTTGGCTCACTTGAGTTTCCAAGTTTTTGATACTTGCTTTAGCCTCGTCTTGGAATTGTTCGCTCTTTTCAGCACTCATGCCTAATCGGTGAATAGCTTGCAACACCTCATCCTTGGATAGCCCCGAGCCCTCCCCTCGGTCTCGGGGTTTGTCTTCAAGCCTTTGGAACTGTTGTTGAGGTGGCCGGTATTGTTGTGGGGGAAGCCTGTACGGTTGAAAGTTCTGGCCTCCTTGAGGGTTTCCATACCGGAGGTTCGGGTGATCACGATTTCCTGAATTATACTGCCAGTTTTGGTACCCTGGGTGCCTTTGGTAGCCTTGGTTACCTTGGTAGCCTTGACCACCTTGATACCCATAGTTACCTTGGTACCCTTGATTTCCCTGATACCCCATAGCACTTACTTCCTCAACGTAATCCTCTTGTAGAGTGGGGCATGTGTCCGTAGGGTGCGCCAAGTAGCAAATTTCACATGACTTAACATGTGGCGCATTTCCTCCGGGCTTTGTCATCAAGGTCTTCACCATGGATGTGAGGGCCGTGACTTGATCCTCCAATTTCCCACTGTTGTCAAAGTCACTTGCAGGCATTGGGTGTCTCCTTCTCAAATCAGCCCTTGAGCTAAAATTCCTCGACTATTCCGCTAGCTCTTCATATAGTTGCATGGCTTCGGTGGACGTTTTTTTTCCGAGGGTGCCACCACAAGAACTTCTAACCAGCCTTTGGTCCTCATCAAAAAGGCCATTATAGAAGTAATACACCAAATCTACCTCCGAATAGCCATGGTAGGGACAACTTGCGAGGAGCATCTTAAATCTCTCCCAATACTCGAAGAAAGACTCTTCATACCACTGCAGAATGTTGCTTATGTCTTTCTTCATAGCAGCGGACCTCGAGGCCGGGAAGTACTTGGCGAGAAATTTTGTCTTCAAATCAAGCCAACTCTTTATGCTCCTTGGCGGTAGGTAATGGAGCCAATCTCTAGCACCATCCTTAAGAGTGAAAGGGAATGCCTTCAACTTGTAAAACTCTTCGTCCACTCCGTGAGGAACCGTACCGCTACACAAGAAGTGATATTCAGTGAGATGCTTGTTGGCATTCTTCCCTTGCCTTCCAAGGAATGTGGGTAGCATATTGATGAACCCAGTTTTCAGCTCAAAATGCTCATTTGGCCCAACCAATGGGTACTCAATGCACATCGGTTGTTGCTCAAGATTGGGTGCCATGATTTCTCTCAACAAGGGTTGTCCCAAGGGATCCTTCTTTGGTGGGGATGAGGGTGATAGGTTTCCTCTTCCCTTTGCTCGTCTTCAGGCTCGGTCCGGGGGTCCATTGAAGAAGATGTGTTCACAAAATGGTCACTAGGAGGATTGTTATTCACACTTTCCAATGGAAGCCTCCTAGCTCGTTTCAAACTCAACTCTAACTCGGGGTCGTAGTGTAAGGGTTCTTGTGAAGAGGATCGCGTGCGAACCATACACTAAGAACTCGAACAATACGGCTCCAAGATGAACGAGAATGGAAAATTAACTAAGAAACCAAAATAAAAACAAACAAACAAATATTCACAAATAGCACATAATCACACATAATATGCTAAAGTACTTAAAAATGAACGCTTAATCCCCGGCAGCGGCGCCAAAATTTGGGAGGTCGTCGCCACACCTCTCACAGTTAATACTCTCAGGCCCTTAATGCGTCATATCCACAATAATGTAAATACTGGCAAGACGGGGTCGTCCACAGGAAAAGGGATTTTTCTAAGTACTTAAACACCTATATGAGAAAACGTACTAAACACATACATACATAGATATATATAAAAGCATGTAAACAAAGGGGGGGGTTTGGTTGGATGGTTCCTAAATTAGCAAATTAAAATACAACAATTAGCAAATCAAGAGAATGATGCTAATCATGTAAACGCAAATAAAGATGTGATGAAAATACAATTACGAAGCCTTGGGCGCAATTGACTTCCACTTCCAAACCTCTTATCCATCATTGAACATGCAACTTATTCACTACTTTCACTACTTGTTGTGAAGACTAAACTTCTATCCTTCTTAGATAGTAGTTTACAAGAGTGAATTGGACATCTCTTGTCAAACCTCACCAATGACTCCCGTAGTCGAAACACGACTCAAGGTATCCCATTAATGGCATTTAGCACGAAGGATCAACAAACTCGGCAACACTTATGACCACTACACCGTGACTAAGCATTTAACCGATCTATGCATTTACACGGGATTAGTCAAGAACGTTCAACGCTCATAGACTTCTCCCGTTTGCTACAAATGATAAACATGGAAAAGAGTTCGACATTGCATATCTATCTAGCAATCATCAATCCATCAACATAATCAAAAGCTCTAAATCATACTTATACATTCCTAACAAGAATAGGGGGGAAATTAACCCAAATCCCTCAAACCCTAGCAAGCAATTAATACAAGCATTTCATATACTCAAGCTTTCAACAACATTAATAAAATCAATAAACACATTCAATGCTCCATAAATGCACAATAGCAAGAGTAATAAATAAGCTACAAATTGTTCTTAAGACATGGGTTTGGAAGCCTTAGTCAATTGCTCCCAAGAGATAGGTTAGCTACAAGAGTTCATGATAATCTAACTAAAACAACAAATCAAAACAACAAGATAAATCAAACAAGAAAAATGGAAGAATAGGGTTTAGAACAGTACAAAAATTGCAGCTCTGGAAACTGGAATGAGAGGAGAGAAAAAATGGTATTTATAGTGGAAGAAAAAGAAAGTAGGATTCTGGTCAGTGGCCATCGCGACTCGCGACGAAGTTCATCGCGACTCGCGACGAAGTTCATCGCGACTCGCGACGAACATGTTGGTCGTGATGAGTCCGTCGCGACTCGCGACGGTAACCAGAATTTTTGCATTATTTCTTCTTCTTCTTGTGGCATGTAGTCATCTCCATAGTCACTCCTCTCAACTTCTAAGTATTCAACGGTCTCAAAAGTAAACTTCAATGGCCTCCGGTCTTCACGTCTTCGAAGCAAGTCTTCAAAATCTTCGAAAGTGTAGTCTTCAATGGCCTCCGGTCTTCATTACTTCGTCACACAAAAAATCTACTTAAAAGAGGTAAAAGAGCGCAAAGTTGCTCTTACCCCTCCTAAGAGGATTTCATGGTAAAACACAAGCTTTTGTAATGAAAGAGCACAAAATGGATCCCAAATAGTACCAAAATAAGCATATAAAGTGGACGCATCAGGTATCAATATTTGCACCAACATGAATATAGACTAAAGTGTGTGCTTATATGGACGATATTATTCATGTAATTCAAACATTCAAGAACAAGCCACAATAATATCATGAACACAAAATTAGGATGAATTAGTGAATTTCACAAAACATAAAATACCATTGCCTACAATTTATTCCCAAGCTATAAATCTATTCCATAGATATAGAATTCAAATATAGCTTTTAATTCCACATCTTAGAATCAAAGCAAAAAATAAAATTTAAGAAAAGAAAATGAGAGAGTGTTTCTCTCTCTAGAGTTGTTCTCCTAATACAATATGAAGTCTAAAAAATGATCTTACCCCTTCAACCTTGTAAACTAAGGTTATATTTATAGTAGTAGGGGATTTGGTCTAAACAAAGGTCCAAAATAGGCTAAAAACAAATAAACCCTAGCTCAGCCGCCGCCGCCTGGGGTAGGCCATCACGCATAGCGCGAACCGTGGTACATACTGTTAATCTGGCTATCCCGGGATGGAGTATCTGGCGCAGGAAGTGTCTCTACACCCGGCGTAGGATGCTGGATCTGGTGTTGGCCGTATCACATCATCTAGCACATATTGTGGCTTTTGATAAGGGCTTCCATCAACGTGCTTGATTTGGAACTTCAAATCCTCGGGGCGGCCTCTGTCATGAGCCATCGTTAGAATGGTCGATCTATTAAAAAAATTGTCATTTTTATCAGGCCATCTTCACGAGGGTTGGTCTGCTAAAAAACTTGGCACGGGATGCGTGATTTTTCACACCCCGTGTGTCACAGGTTGCCCGCTAAGGGTGCGAACCGTGCAGCCTAGCCATACACAACCGTGTTAAGACTACCACCTAGATCCCATGTGCATGGCACACCACTCGGTTGCATGCAGCACACCGAGCCCTTGAAGGGAGATGGTCGAGTATGCAGCGGAATTTACACACTCGAGGGAGCATGGCTCACACACACAAGCCAACGTTGCAATATAAAGTGGTAATCAGTATATTACAAAATGGTAATCGGATGTGGGTAGCTCAGTACTTCACATGTATGTTGTGCAAACGTTATCACGAGTGCCAGCTACATTGACAAAATAAGGTCAAAGGCTAAAATGGCACGTAGGCCTGGACCTTGATCAAAATAGCTACACTAAATTAATAACTAAGTTATTAAAAGTATTTACAAGCTAAAGAGAAGACTTATGGGATAAGAAGCTTGGGACGTGTCTTCTCGGGCTGGGACGAAGCATTAACGGTGCTGGCCGACAGGCAACCGGGCACTGCGCGCACAGGCATTGGGCACAGACGGCTTGGGTGTTGTGCACAGCGCATCACAAGCATAAAAGGGGAACATCACAAGCTGTGAGTGGTTAGGCGTTCGGCACTGGATGACCCAGAGGCATGTGCGGCACGGTCAAGGGAAACCGGTTCACAGTGATGCGTTGAGCGACACGGACCGCAGCATTATTTTGGCACCGATGTTGGCATGGGGTTGCATTGAGGTCAGGTGATGACCCAATCCCATAACATTCTCCCCCATTCAACTCAGCAAACGTCCCCAGAACCATCAACTCACAAAGGTGCTTCACTACCCACACTTTTCTTGTACACTTCTGCCTTGAAAGAGGTTGAGTTAATTGCTAGCGCTGGTGTACTCTGATGTAGCTGTGGTCCTCGGCTTCTCTTCAGTTCCAATTTGAGTTGGGTTGATTTTACAGCACCCACTCCTTGATCAATAACCAAAGGAATGTCCACCTCTAGATGCTATTCGCTATGCATCATTATCCATTCATGTTTCTGCTCTCAGCCTTGTGGAACAACAAGGGATTGCTAATGTGAATGGTGAGTCATCTTTCCCCATCGAGGTTTATAAGGTTGAACTTTCTTGAATGACTCAAAATGGGAAGCATAATGGGGCGCGCTAGCCGGAAGATATATCTTTTGAGTCCAGATCTTCTTGGCAGCCGACAAACACTTTCTACATTCTTTGCTCGACAAATCTTCATCCCTTACAGCTGGGGAGTGACCCACAATCTGCTCAGTTTTCAAACTTGCTTCACAAAGCTCCTCGGATCCATCAGGCAAACCCATTGCTGGCGTAGACCCTTTTGACCCTTCGTTTCTGTTCTGCCTACTGAGATCTTGTCTGAAGCACTTGACAATCTGCAAAGCCAAGATTTTACCCCCAGGTGAACTCTTCACAGTCGTTTTAACCATGCACAGATTGGAGCCTAAGACGTAAAGGAAATTTCCATATGGGTATACGACAATCCGTGCATCTCTCAGAAATCCTATGTCGAGGTACAAATAGAGGTTGTCCATTTTAACGACATGGAAATCTACCGTGGTGCCTATGGAGTCAAACTTGACTGAGCATCGCCTTGCAATACCCAGCACTGGTTGAGCTTCGCTAGTAACAGCTTTCATTCTGCCCACAGCTTATCAGGTTCGTTAAGCTTCAGTGCGGCCTTCCTTGCTTTGGTTAACCAATTTGTGGCTCTCTTGGATCAGACTGCAGCAACCACCCAGTCGATCTCAAACTCAGTTAACGGACTTAACTACCCTGGCACTCTTGATCCGATCATGGAGTTACACCGTAGATTTAATGCCTCCATGGAGCATGTAACTTCCTCTTCGGGCCCAGACTCTTTAGTTCACTTTAATTGAACTACCTCGTTCAGTGCCTCCCCAATTTGTCTTGAGTCCTCAAGCAACTAGCAGTGATCCTCTGCTCTGTTGGACAATCAACGAGGGCTTGGTTCCCTTTGCACATTTCGTAAACAAGTCGCACCTTCTCGGTTTGTCCATTCCACCTTGGTTTGGACCCACTTGAACTCACCGTTCTTAAACTGGGGCATACCCTATTCCTTCCAACACCCGAATTGGGTGTGAAGCTACCTCCACTCTTTGGACTAGGTCTAAAGTCACCCCCTACCTTGGAGTACTTGCACCCGAACCATCACCCACCTTGGTAACGGTATAACCACCCATTTCCCTATCAACTCTTTGCAATCCTTTGCCACTATAGTACTCTCGACTTCAACGAACGCCACCGCTGAGTTATAGTCTGTGCAGCAAGCTCTCCTTAGCTAGAGCTTAGCCCACAACTTCAATCCCTGGCTGAAGTCATGGAGTTTTTACTTCTTCGGATGGTCAGGTAACTCTAGCATAAAAACTCAAGAAGTTGGCACGTACCCCATAATACGGCCGGTCTATGCAAACTTGGAACGAAGGCACGTACCCCATAATACGGCAGACTCTAGCTTACAACCTGTAATTTTGGCACGTACCCCATAATACGTCCGATCTTCACCAAGGTCTCCATATTGACAAGCCCATTCTCCAACCAAATCCCTCGCTTTGACATAAGATGGTCAATCACTATGCGCCCAAGAACTGTTTTGGCTCTAATACTAACTGTCACGGGTTGCCCGCTAAGGGCGCAAACCATGTGGCCTAGCCGTGCATAACCATGTCATGACTACCGCCTAGATCCCATGTGCATCGCATACTGCTCGGTTGCTCCTAGCACACCGAGCCCTTGAAGGGACGTGGTCGAGTATGCAGTGGAATTTACACACTCGAGGGAGCATGGCTCACACACACAAGCCAACGTTGCAATATAAAGCCCAACAACGGGGGAGAAATCGCTCATAATTAATGTATTACAAAATGGTAACCGGATGTGGGTAGCTCAATACTCCACATATATGTTGTGAAAATGTTATCACAAGTGCTAGCTACATAGACAAATTAAGTTCAAATGATAAAATGGCATGTAGGCCTGGAAAATGATAAAAATAGCTATGCTAAAAAAATAACTAAGCTATTATAAGTATTTACAAACAACAAAGAAGAATTCTGGGACAAGGAGCTTGGGACGTGTCTTCTTGGACTGGGATGCAGCATTAATGGAGCTGGCCGGCAGGTAACCGAGCACTGTACACACAGGCGTTGGGCACAGATGGCTCAGGCATTAGGCACAACTCATCGCGGGTACAGAGGGGGAACATCACGGGCCGTGAGCGGTTAGGCGGTCGGCACTAGATGACCTAGAGGCGTGTGCGGTGCGGTCAAGGGAAATTGGTTTGCAGTGATGCATTGAGTGGTCGGGATCGCAGCATCATTTTGGCACCAATGCGGGCATGGGGTTGTGTTGAGGTTGCCCACCCCATAACATCATAATGCCATGGGTCGCCCGCTAAGGGTGTGAACTGTGCGGCCTAGCTGTGCACAACCATACCACGACTACTGCCTGGATCCCACGTACATCGCATACCACTCGGTTGCTCACAGCACACCAAGCCCTTGAACGGACGTGGTCGAGTATGCAGTGGAATTTACATATTTGAGGGAGCATGGCTCCACACACAAGCCAATGTTGCAATATAAAGCCCAACAACAGGGGAGCAATCGCTCATAATCAATATATTACAAAACGGTAGCCGGATGTGTGTAGCTCAGTACTCCACGTATATGATGTGCAAACGTTATCACAAGTGCCAGCTACATAGACAAAATAATTTCAAAGGCTAAAATGGCATGTCGGCCTGAACCTTATTCAAAATAGCTACGCTAAACTAATAACTAAGCTGTTACAAGTACTTACAAGTAAAAGAGAAGACTTCTGGGACAAGGAGCTTGGAACGTTTCTTCTCGGGCTGGGAAGTAGCATCGTTTTGGCACCAATACGGGCATGGGGTTGCGTTGAGGTCGGGTGATGAGCCCTACCCCGTAACACCGCGGCTGGTCTTAGCATCTTGGACTTGGAATGACACGGGGCATAAAAAATGGGATGGTTCACGCCTATACTTAGCCAATTTTTAGTGGGGTTAAGACTTGTGCTTGCGGCCTGTGGCATTTGGCATGGGCCATACTGTGCCTTTATGATGATCCCTTTAGAGTGTAACGATTCCTTTGGCACAGGCCGTTGGTGCCATACATGAGCAGTCTGTGCTAACCCGTTTGTGCCTTGGCTGGCTTAACTTATTTCCTTCACTACGGATAAACCGTTAGATAGATTCAAGAGTTCTAGTAGTCGATTTTGTAGTGCTCAAGAACAAAAATCCAAAGGAATCTGCCTTGAAGGCTAATTCTTCTCTGATTGTTCTTAGACTTTAGCGCAACTCATCAGACCACTATTCACTGTTTCTTCGTTGGCCACCTTGAACTCCAGTGCTACCTATCTTTGGCTCCAATATCCTTCTACTATACTTTGATGTTCGTGCCCTTCATCTACTACCATTATAGTGTAAATGGACTTTGATATCTTCTACCATCCTTGCAAATGGCCTTCAATACTGCCCTTACAAACGGACTTCACATAGAATGTGATGATAAAGTACCCACAAGCGACCTACTATGAATGATCACAAGGATGATCTAGGAGCCTGTAGATACAAAATGTCCATTAGTACCAATTAAGTCTACAAAATGTTGCATATAGACAAGAAATCCAAACATTGCCATCTAAACCCCTTGTCACGTAAACTCAACTAATACTAGCAATCCACCTAATAAAATGAGCTAAAAACTATGACGAATACAACAGTTAATGGATGCAAAATAAAGCACATCAGACTCCCCAAACTTAATCCCTTACTCATCTTCGAGTAAATTAAGACACAAAAAAAATTAAGCAAAATGTAGCGTACAAGCATAAGATAACTGAGGCATCTAACTTATTCCTAGATTACCTTATTTCCCTCAAAAAGAGTAAGAATCTCATACTCCAACAAGACAATATTCTCCCAAATAACCCAACCATTCAAAACATGATAATCTAAGCATGTAGGCTATTTATACAAGGACATTCCTCATCAAACAACAAACACATGTAATTTCTCACCAACCCATACATAAGATTATGCAATCAAGATTCTTCCTCTCCTAAATCACCCAACACGTGAAGATCACATCATTCAAGCATAAAAGCATGTCAAATCACCCAAACTTTCATAAACACGAGATCATGCATACAAACCCAAACATTTATCTAAACAACACACACTCATTCAAGAATCATGTTTTTCATAACACCACCATAGTTTCAATAAGGCATATAAACAAAGAGCTTAATGGATTACCCGGAATTTTAAGCTAAGAATGGCAAGATCCACACAAGAAGAAGGAAGAATTGCTAATTTTTGTACGAAAAGCTTCAATTTTTTTAGTTTCACCAAGAGTATGTGTGAGTGAGTGTTTCTTGAGAAGGAAGAATGTGTTAAATAATGAAATTAGGTGGACAAATGTACCATGGGATTAGAATTTATGCATATGTGAATAGGGAGAGAAGTACAATCAGGATAAGGATGGAATTTTAAAAATCTCAAATCAGGGGACAATAATACCAATCAATTAATTCTGAGGGATGTTGGAAGTACTGTTTCCCTCAAAAATTCCTAAGGAATTAGGGAATTTCAACATTCTTGAACCAAAAATGTAATTTTGAGTTTGAAATTCAGAATTTTTTAAAATTTGTATTTTTCGGAACAATTTAAGAGTGGAAAATCGAAATTGGAACAGAAGATGTTTGGCACGGACCAAAGCCTCATGCCATGTCTTCTGGCATGAATCTTCCCCTCGTGCCAAACTTCTTGGTACGAAGAATCCCCTCATGCCAAATCTATTGGCATGAAGCATCCCCTCATGCCAAACTTTTCGGTGTGAGGCATCCACAAATTTTGACCCGTTTCTTAGTTTTTTTCCTCTTCTTCGAAAAAACTATGTCACCCATCATATATAATTCTATCTAAACACAGTCACGAGTCTCGAATACAAATTTTAAAATCCAACAAGAGTTTCATTTCAAAATTCCTGATCGCAAACAAGAACATGCAAGATCTATCTAATCACTACTCAAAACACAAAAGCAAAAGGAAACATCGTATATTTATTTTTTTCCTTACAAAATATTTTCTTTTCACTCAATCTAGTAAGAATCCTCTACTTGTAGGTCTCCAGAATTGCCATCAGTGACTCCACCCATGATGATCTTGTTGTGGAGAGGTCTCCAGATTTAGTCATCTTTACCTTCAGACCTCTTGTACCTCATAGGAAATGAATCTCCATGTCTCGCTAGCATTGAGTCTGTGAATGTCACTTTGGGGTTAGGGGAAGTTGAAGAGGATTTAAACTCTCGACACTCTTACGACACAGACATACTGTTAATCGCATCATGCAATTCATCAGACTCATCAAAAATATCATCAACACAGGACTTATCCAAGTATTCATGCTCATTTGTAACACAAGAAGATTCCATATGCTCATCACATAAGGTTACACCGTTGCACAACAAAGAAGAATTTGTCGAATCATTCCTAGATTATAGATATTAAATTCCATATCATCTTCTAGAGTCAAGGTTCCCAAGTGGACATCGATTTTAGTCCTAGACATTTTAAGAAAAGGTCTCCCCAAAAGTGCTAGGGGTGCACTTCCATTGTGCTCCACGTCTAGGACATAAAATTTTGCTGGGAAAACCAACTTGCCAACTCACACCATCACGTCCTTTACTAACCCACAAGGTCTAGCTTAGGAGTGATCGGTGAATTGGACAATCACTCTAGTATCCCTAAGCTCACCTATTTCTAGGCGTTCATATAGACTAAACAAGATCACATTAATGGATGCGCCTAAATCTATCATGGCATTTTCAACAAGTTTACCAGCGAAGGAGATAGGGATAGAAAACATTCTGGGGTCTTCACATTTCTCAGACAAATTTTTATTGTTTAAAATGGCAAGTCTCCTCATTTTTAAATGTCCTAACCTCTTAGTTGGCATACTTCTCTTCTTTGTGCATGCAACATTAAAAAATTTAACATACGATGGCACATTTTCAATTAATTCAATGGTTATCTCGACCTTTTCGAAGACTTTTCAAATGCTTGCATTATTGGTCACATCCTTTGGCTTTCCCCTCAAAGAAATTGAAAATGGAGGTGGGATGGTAACCTTTTCCTCGGGCAGTGGAAGTTTCTTGGAAGGTGCTTCCATGATCCCAATCTCTCCCTCTTCGAAGTGTGCCTTGGTAGCCTCCTGATCTGCATCATTATGCTTGTGTTAACCGTTGCATTTGGAAAAGTTTTTAGCTAGTTTTATTTGGTGGATTGCTAGTAATAGTTGAGTTTATGTGACAAGGGGTTTAGACAACCATGTTTGGTTTTCTTGTCTTAATGCTGCATTTTGCAGACTTAATTGGTAAATGGACATCTTGTATCAATGAGATCCTAAATCTTCCTGGTGATCATCTTTAGTATGTTGCCTGTGGTTACTTTTTGTTTACATTATATGTGAAGGACATTCGGAAGGAGGATAGAAGATATTGAAGGCCGTTCGCAAGGACGGTAGAAGAGACGAAAGCCATTCTCACTAGAATGGTAATAGGTGAAGGCCACAAGCATCAATGCTTGGTATAAGGATATTGAAGCAAAAGATAGGCAGCAGCAGAGTTCAAAGCGGCCAATGAAGAAATAGTGAATCATGGTCTGATGATTTGTGCTAAAGTCTAAGAATGATCAGAGAAGAATTGGCCTTCAAAGATGGTTCCATTGGATTTTTATACTTGTGCACTATAAAATCAACTACTAAAACTCTGAAATCGGACTAATGGTTCACTCGTAGTGAAGGAAACAAATTCAGCCAGTCGAGGCACAAACGGGTTGGTACGGGCCATTTATTCTTGGCACTAACGACTTGCGCCAAAGGAGCAGCCCCACGCCAAGAAGACCGGCACAAGGCTATGGTGCAACCCGCACTAGATGCCACGGGCCACCAGCACAAAACTAAGTCCAACTCCACGTGGCTAAGTATGGCAATTTTTTATTTCCTGCACCGTTCCAAGTCCAAAATACTAAGAGCAGCCGGTGGGGTGTGGGAAATCACACGGCCCACACCAATATTTTTGAGTGAAGAACCCTTCCAGACCACGACCCGCACCACCAGCCACGAGTGTGGATAAGAAGCCTCAATTTCAACACTTTGTTGGCACCCTGTGCTATACGACGCGACCCACTCCAAAGGGACCAGGCGAACCGCACTAGACTCTGTG
Source organism: Rubia yunnanensis (assembly GCA_037428765.1). NCBI lineage: Eukaryota > Viridiplantae > Streptophyta > Magnoliopsida > Gentianales > Rubiaceae > Rubia > Rubia yunnanensis. The sequence goes on along the minus strand of CM075068.1, from coordinate 48,137,866 downwards.
TCTTGTACCACTTGAAGATATGTGTCACACACCATAACAGACACCCCATGCCACATGAAGGGGAGCGACCCGTGCCAGATCTTGCACCCCGTGCAAAGGACAAGCCTCCGGCCACACCATCAGTGACGTCCCGAGCTGGGCGGTGGCTAAGCTAGGGTTTACCCTAATTTGGCCTATTTTGGGCCTATTTTTAGGCCCAATCTCCTACTACTATAAATATAGCCTTAGTCTACCAGGTTAAATAGGTTTGATCATTTTTGTAATTAGGAGAGCAACTTTGAAGAGAAAAAAACTCTCTCCTTTTCCTTCCTTTCTTTTGCTTTGATTCTAGGATGTGGAATTCAAATCTTTATATGAATTCCATATCTATTGAGTAGTTTATATAGCTTGGGGATAAATTGTAGGAACTTGGTTTGATTTAATTATTTTGTGAGATTCTATAGTGCATCATAATTTTGTGTTCATGATATTATTGTGATTGTTATTGATTATTTGAATTGCATGAATAGTAAACCACATATAAGCACACACTTTGGGCTATGTTCATGTATGGTGAAAATATATATGCCCCATTAGGAAGAGAAAATCGGATGTTAGAATGGGTAAGGAAGTATGAGTCTGTGTGGGTGAGTGTATGGAGGATTCGAGTTTAGTCTGACTTATTTTCCATCGCACCAGTCATAGCTAACTACGTAAAGTTGTCTGAGAGGTTCTGGGTAGAGATAGTGAATAGTAGCAAGCTAGGGTATGAGAGGCCTTGGATCATATATAAGGTACCAACGACCCTTTGGCCTAATTAATATGACCATTGGGAAGTAGTTGCACGGGGGAGAAACAGACCTACAACAACAGTCGGGCCTTGTTGTACTCCCTTGATTACAATGATGGTATTGATGGAGGGTTGTGAGTGCACCCGCCGTGACAGGGATGGGGAAATGTATGAGATTAGCCACATCGCGTGTTATGAACACTCTATTAGGTTTACCTAAATTTCTATGTGAATAAATCGAGGATCTATACATTGGATTAGCCATGTTACTCAATGACTCCCCAAGTGCTTATTTAAATAGCTTACTTTTCCTTTTTATTTCTATGCTTAGTAGTTGCACCAAAATTGACCCACCTCCACCTACAGTCGTTAATTGTAGCTAATTAACCCAAGCAGAGGCTTTGAAAGGTGAAAGATAAAATTTATATTTTGCACCCATTCTCACTAATACGCTACCGATAGGGTAGTCAGTGGTAAGCCATGGGTATGTCCATAGAGATGCTAGGGCCAAAGAGTCAATGAAAACACAACCTCGTATGGGTCATCAATCCGTATGAATGAAAAGAATGGCTAGTAAAGCAAACAAAAATGGGGTGGGGGTTTGGTTTTTCAGCTAACTACAAAACATGAAAGTATAAAGCAGGTATTCTAATTAGCTAAGCCCTTGGGGAGTTATTGTGCAATGCTGTTAATATAATGTTTCAATCCTTGATTCATTCACATGGAGATTTAGAAAAACCTACTGGAATGTTCATAATACGTGGTGTGACCGATGCCATACACTTCCTCGTACCTATCACGTCGGGTGCACTCGCAACCCTTTATCGACACTATTATCATTATTAAGGGAGTAGAACAAGGTTTGACCATTTTTGTAGATCTATTTCTCCCTTGTGCAGTTGTGTCTCGGGCTTCCACCATGAATGCGCTACTTCCCAAATGGTCCTATCGATTAGGCCAAGGGTCGTAGGCAATTTATCTATGACAATAGGGTCTCTTACAACCATAGCTTGCTATTTTCACTATCTCTACATGTAACCTCTAGGACTACTTTACATAGTCAACTAACATTGGTGCGATGAAAAATAATTCAGAGTATGACTCGGGTCTCCCTTGCACACACCCATGAAGATCCGTACCCCATTACTCATTCAAACATCTAGGTTTCTTTTCCCAATGGGGCATCAATATTTGCACCAACATGAATGTAGACTAAAGTGTGTTCTTATATTGAGTGTACTATTCATGCAATTCAAACATTCAAGAACAAGCCACAATAATATGATGAACACAAAATTAGGATGAACTAGCGAATCTCACAAAACATAAAATACCATGCGCCTACAATTTATCCTCAAGCTCTAAATCTATAGATATGGAATTAAAAAATATATTTTAATTCCACATCGCAGGATCAAAGAAAAAATAAAATGAAAGAAAAGAAAATGAGACAGTGTTTTTCTCTCTAGAGTTGTTCTCATAGTACAAGATGAAGTATAAAAAATAATGTTACCCCTTTAACCTGGTAAACTAAGGCTATATTTATAGTAGTAGGGGATTGGGAATAAAAATATGACCAAAATAGGCCAAAGAAGGTAAACCCTAGCTTAGCCAACGCATAGCGCGGGTTGTGGCATGTTCTATTGTCCAGGTTGGTGCGAACTTGTCTCTTCATCCGACGCGGGATGCTGTAATTAGTACAGGCCCTAATGTATCATCTTGCATGGACCATGGCCTTTGATTCAAACCTCCATCAGCGTGCCTTATTTGGAACTTCTAATCCGCGGGCGTACCCTCTGGTGCGGGCCATCGTCAAAAGGATTAGTCTGCTCAAAAACTTGGCATGGGACGCAGCCTTTGGCACTGGCCATCTTTAGAATAGTTAGTATAATAAGAAACTTGGCACATGACATGTGATTTTCCACACCCTGCTGGCAGGTCTTGGAATGTTGGACTTGGAACATCGTGTGCCGTAAAAAATGAGACGGTGTGCGCCCATACTTAGCCAATATTTGGTGGAGTTGAAACTTGTGCTTGTGGCCCTTGGCATTTGGCATGGTCCGTGCCATGCCTTCATGCTGATCCCTTTGGCGTGGAATGACTCCGTGGGCACGGTACATTGGTGCCATGCATGAGCGGCCCGTGCTGACGCATTTGTGCCTTGGCTGACTTAACTTTTTTCCTTTGCTACGGATGAACCGTTAGTCCGATTTCAATGTTCTAGTAGTCAATTTTGTAGTACTCAAGAAGAAGAATCCAATGAAATTGGCTTTGCAGGCTATTCTTCTCGAATTATTCTCAGACTTTAGCGCAACTCATTGGACCATGATTCAGTGTCTTTTTGTTGGCTACCTTGAACTCCAACGCCACCTATTGTTGGCACCAATCTCCTTGTACCACACTTTGATACCTGTGGCCTTCATCTATAACCATTATAGTGTGAATGAACTTTGATATCTTCTACCGTCCTTATGAATGGCCTTCAATACCATCCTTAGAAATAACCTTCATATAGAATGTGACGATAAAGTACCCACATGCGACCTACTAAGGATTATCACAAGAATAATCTAGGAGCCTGTGGATATAAGATGTCCATTAGTACCAATTAAGTATATAAAACAAGGGATTTGGACAAGAAAACCAAAATGGTTGTCTAAACCCCTTGTCAGGTAAAGACAACTAATACTAGAAATCCACCAAAAAAAACAAGCTAAAAACTATGCCAAATGCAGTGGTTAACGCACGAAAAATTAAGCACATAAATCTCCTCCTCACAGAGCTCTTGCACATCACCACTCCTCCAGGTCTTTAGCATCTTGGCTAGGGTGAGTCATACCTCATCACTCTATCGAGGATGTAAAATTACCACCTCATCAAGGCCACAGCGGTGTGAAGTGCATACCACTTGTATATGGAAACTTAATCCCGGTGGACTAAGATGGAGGTTGACACACATGTTGCCGACTTAGTGATAGAGCCGGATGTGTTATGTTGGGCCATTTTTGAACAGGAGCTTTATGGACTGCCTTGGATACCAATCAAGACCGAGGAGAATGCTTTTCCTTTCTAGCCTGTTGTACTATCATCTACTACAATGTAGCAGGATGAGCACATGCATGGCACAGATTCTCCCCTTCGGCATCAGCACGAGCCTATGTGCGATAAGTTCCCTTAGCCTCCCCAAGTCTTCCACAGTAAACTACTGCACAAAGTCGAGTCAGGATTCTACAGGAAAGCCGAGTACAATATTTTTATATCCCAGAGCCTAATGGATAAGGAAGAGGAGATTGATCGTATTTCCTCCCTGTTCTATCACATGCAGATGCAGATGAGCGGCATTTGAATCTCGGAGCCTGAGCCTGAGAGGTGTCAGTAATGGCACAAGGGAGTGAGGAGTGGATTGCACAGTATCAACGATGCTACCTCGGTGGTGGTTCTTCACCCCACTCTTGATTGTGAGTCATTCTACTCCCCCATTTGATTTTTAGTGATGTTTTCTTTTTGTGTTTACATTGAGGGCAATGTGATATATTAAGTGTGGGGAGGGGTTTAATGACTCACTTGCATGTACACTTGGATGTTTTTTCTCTTTTGATTGGAAAAACATGAGAAAAATATTAAAACAAAATTTTGAAAAAAATAGAAAATTAAAGAGCAAGCCCGCTAAGTTGAAAACTCAAGAGGGAAATTTAGGTAACATTGGGGGGCCGGATAGGTTGAAAACCCGAAAGGGCGGCCTAGGTAAAAATGAGAGAGAGAGAGAGAGAGAGAAAGGAAAAGAAAAAGAAAATTTGTTACAATTCTACTCATTTGTCATTGTTGGAGTCATAAGGTCGCGGTGGACATATAGATGAATCGATTAGCATAACATCATAGGACTTTTTGGGATTGTGTGACTTAGCGGGTAAATGAAATAGGGTTATAAATTCTTGATTCTTAGTGTACTTCATTTTTGGTTGATATATTGGTATGAAGTGAAGTATTTTCTTGAACCTTTGTATTTTTTTTTACTTCATTTTATGCCATTGGACTTTTGGATTATCAATTGGGATTTGGATATCTTTTTAGGGTAGTTGTGAATTCATAGGTGGTAGGTTTGGGTAGATTTAGGAATTGGGCTGTGTGTGAAAAAATTCTCATTTGATCTTTGATTTTGGGATTTATGATTATAAGAATTTTATGAGGTATTGATTGGGGGAATATTAGTGTTGGAATGTGGTTATGTGAATCACTTTGTGTACTTGAATCTTTTCTTACTCGAGGACGAATAAGGTTCAATTCTGGAGCCGATCCATGAAAACCTTCCTGGACTGTGAGAATACTTCTGAGCAAGACCACAAGCTATTGGCCGTCCATGAAAACCTTCATGGGCCATGACAAAATTTCTGAGTGGAGGCTACAAGTTGTTAAAGGTTGATGAGAACCTTCATGGACTGTGGCATGAACCCAGCTTCATGGACCATGCTAGATCCCATGGATTACGTCCATGAACATTCAAGGACCATGACAGATCTGGCATCCCACAGCTATGCATGCTTCACGGATCGTGGTATCCGTGTCGGCCTGTGAAACCTTAGCGGCTAACCTAGGGTTTTCCTACTTTTGTACTATTTTGGGCCTATTTTTAGGTTCAATCTCCTACTACTATATATAAGACCCTAGTCTACTCATTTGAGGGGGGGGACATATTTGGAAGCACATTTTGGAGAGTAGATTTTTTCTCTATTTTAGAGAGAAGGAAGAGGAGACTTCCTCTCTCCTTCCTTCCCATTTTCTTTTCTTTTTCCTTTCATCTTATTTTCTAGATCCATGGCGTTTAACTTAATATTTTCCATGGATCTAACCTTTGTAGAGTAGATTTTGAGCTTGCGATTCATTATGGCACTTGGTATGTTCTAAATTCTTGTTGAGATTCATTATATTCATCCTATCTTTCTGTTTATGATATTATTGTGATTGTTCTTGAATGTTATAAATGCATGAATACAACACCATGTATAAGCACATACTTTAGGCTTTATTCATCTATGGTGTAATTATTGATGCCTCATTGGGAAGTGAAACCTGGATGTTAGAATGGGTAGGGGAGAAAGCGCTCGAGTGAGTGTGTGCACGGGGGATTCAAGAATGCTATCACCTATTTTTTCGTACCAGTCTTAGCTTACTTTGTAACTGTTGTCTGAGAGATTGCGGGTAATGATATCTAATATTAGCAAGCTAGGTGTTGTGTTGAAACCCTAGTATCACAGATAAGGTTCCTAAAATCCTCGAGCCTAGCATGCAAGGACCCGGAAGGAGTAGTTAAATTCATGGTGGAAGCCCATGACGTAATAGGATGGGGGAGAAACAAACCTACAATGATGTTCGGACCCCATTGTACTCCTCTAATTACGATGGCGGTGCCGATGGAGGGCTGCGAGCTCACCCACCGTGATAGGGTTGGGCAAGTGTATGTCATCGGCCACACCACGTGTTGTGAACACTCTGATAGGTCTTTCGTAAGTCTTTATGTCAATGAATCGAGGATTGAAGTTTTTGAACTACCATGTTTCTAAATGATTCCCATGTTCCAAGTATAAATAGTTGTGTGTTTGTTCATTTTATGCTTTGTAGTTAATAGTTGAAAATACCAACCCCATCCCCCCCAATTGCATGTTTACACGACTAACTGTTTCTTTCACTCGTGTGGATTGACGACCCGCACTAGATTGTGTTATAATTAGTACTTGAGCCCTAGCATCCTTGTGGAAAACCCAGGGCTTGCAGCTAGCTACCCTCTAGGTAGCATAGCAGTGACATCAGGGTGCAGAACTATAAATTTCATCTTCTTGACCCATAAGTCCTCTCTGCGTGTTTTAATGATGGCCGGGTGCAGGCAGGTCAATAATTTTTTGTGCCTTTACTAGGGATGCTTTTCAATTCAAGTATTAGTTGAGTATGACACGTTAGTAGAGTAGTTAGTAGTGTCTTTTATTATTTTTCTTTTGTTTGCTTTGTTTGCTTTGTTTGTTTTGTTTGCTGCAAGTGCAGTTTTGGTCATAGTTTTCTTGTTACTTTGATTTTGTTTGCTATTGTGACATTAGAAGGATAGTGTGACCCGAGTTTATAATACATACTCGTACCACAAATCAAGGTGTTATGCATTCTCTAACTAATTCCACAGTTAATCGGAGGAGAAGGAGAAAGAGAACTAGTTCGGAGGCTCAACCTAGAGGTTTGAATTTTAAGTAAGCATCGTACAAAATGGCAGAAGATAACAACACTTTGAGTGAAGTTATAGCCCCAAACTTAGAGAGCCAACCCTTCTGTTCACATTCCCACCTTGCCTCCAAATGTGACTTGTGAGCTGAAATGTGGGATGATACATTTCCTTCCTACTTTCCATGGTATTGCGGGAAATGGATCCGAACAAACATTTTTCGTAATTCAATTTTGTGTACACGAATATGAAGCCGCCTGGAGTGTCGGAAAATGATTACAACTTGAGAGCATTCCACTTTTCACTTCAAGATGGAGCAAACAATTGGTTGTATTAATTACCACCGGGTTGCATTGGGTCGTGAATGGATATGAAGTGACGATTCTTGGAAAAATATTTTCTAGCATCTAAGTCAGCCGAGTTGAAGAAGAAATTGTCCAATCTTACTCAAGGAGCGACCGAGAACCTCTATGATTATTGGGAGTGATTCAAGATACTCCTAGCTAGTTGCCCCCACAACCCCTTTAAGGAAGTAGATTTAGTCTATTATTACTTTAAAGGCCTTTGTGACGAAGACATGAGGATGGTAAATGCCGCTTGCAACGGTTCTATAGCCAACAAGAGCTTGAAGGATGCGATGGCACTTTTTGAAGAGTTGGCCAATAGGATGAGGCAATTTGGTACAAGGTCTAGGGTTAAGGTCTAGGACGAAACCGCACACATAAAAAGGTTAGAGGATCAAGTCCAAGCTCTAGCCTCTATGATGAAAGAGATTTTGCAAAGAAAGGTGCACGAAGTCAAGATGTGTGGGGTTTGCAACCTCGACCGCCACTCTGAAAAATGCCCTGAGGTCGTTGGTGATGTGCAAGAAGTGAACGCCTAGGGCTACAATAATCGGGAGAGACGACCAGTTAGTGGAGGCCACCCAAGCACATTTCAAAGAACAAGAGATAGTTGTCAAGGAATCACCCTCCAAGGAGCTTCCACCACCCGAGGCACAAGTTTTTATTCCATATTCACTTACAAGGGCTTTGAGGGGAAAGTCGAAGGTTGACACAAATGAAGCCAACATTCGTAGAGTCTTCAAAACATTTGAGTTATCTATCCCTATTTTGGAACTAATTGACAATGTTCCTTCATACGCTAAATTTCTTAAGGTTGCATGTACTAAGAAAAGGTGTAGACCACCTAAGAAGTTAGGGAAGAAAAAAATTGGTGAAGTCTCCATTTTGACCTTGATGTTTTCTATCCCAAATTATTTTGGTAGAACAATTTTTGAACATGCCATGATTGATTTAGGAGCTTCTATCAATGCGATTCCATTTAGTCTATTTGAATGTCTTGAAATTGGTGAATACTAGAGTGATTGGTCAACTCGCCGATCACTCCCAAGCTAGCCCTCGTGGGCTAGTGAAGGATGTGATGGTGCGAGTAGGCAAGTTGATTTTTCTTGTGGACTTTTATATCCTAGACATAGCGCACGATGGAAGTTCACCCGCAATCCTTTTGGGAAGACCTTTTCTAAGAACATATAGGACTAAAATTGATGTTCACATGGGAATCTTGACTCTAGAGGATGACATAGAAATAGTGGAATTCAACATTTATAAATTTAGGCATGATTCGACAAAACCCTCTCTTGTGTACAAAAGTGAGAGACTTTTTGATGAGCATGATATTCTTGAATCTTCTTGTGTGACCAATGAGCATGAATCCTTGTTGATGAGTTTGTGGAGGACCCCGATGAATTTCATGATTTGGTCAATGATTTGTCCGTACTAGACTATTTTTCCATGCTAACCAAATTTCAACGAGAAAAGAGAAGCGTTGAAGATTTCAAACCTCCTCGACTCCTCCTAACCACAAATTGACATCCAAGGAGTCAAGGTTAGCAAATCAAGGAGAGACATTTATATGTGCCAACAAGTGCTACAAAGGTAAGGATGGCTCATTGTGGAGACCTCTCCATAACGACATCATCGTGGGTGGAGTTGCCAATGGCAATTATGGGGACCCGCTGGTAAGTGCTTCAAATTAGAATGCGTGAAGAGGAAATATGTCATGATGATGATAATAAATATATGTGGTTCTTTTGTTTTCTTGTTTGAAGTAGTGACTTGGAAGAATTTGCATGTCTTGCTTGAAATAAAATATCCTTTGAATGAAATTATTGCTTGATTTGGAGATCTAGATGTGAAAGTGTGTGCTTATGTGTAGATGGAATGGATTTTATGGGTGACTTAATATTATTTCAAAAGTTGAGAAAAACTAAGGAATAGTGAAAACTCTGGGGTTTGCTTTGTGACAATGCTTGTCACGAAGGTATGTCTCGTGCCATGATGATGCCCACATGACTCTATCTTGTGAATGTGGGAAAACTGGGAAAAAATTCATTTTGTCAATTTTTGATTTTCCATCTCCCAATTTGTTTCAAAATGCAACTTTTCGAAATTAAAATGTTTTTTTATTCAAGAAGTGAGATTTCCTATTTCCTTAGGATTTTTTATGCAAATAGTACTTCCAACATTAATTGATTGTACTACTTGTCCCCTAATTTGAAATTCCATCTTCATCCAAATTGTACCCTAATTTGAAATTACATCTTCATTCAAATTGTACCCCTATATCCTTTTCGCTTATGCTATTATTCTATTCTCATGGTGCATTTCTCCACCTAATTTCATCATCTACACATTCTTTATTCTTAAGAAACACTCACTCGCACACACTCTTTGGTGAGCTCAAAAAATGAAGCTTTTCTCCCAAAAAAATAACAATTGTTGCTTCTTCTTGTGTGGATCTTACACTTCTTGGCTTCAAATTTTGGGTAACCCTTTGATCTCTTTGTATATATGCTTGATTGACATTGTGGTGTTGTTACAAAAAAATTGGTTTTTTAATGAGCATGTGTTGATGTGATGTTGTTTGGGTTTGTGTGTCCAATCTTGTGATGATGATATTATGAAAGTCTTGAATGTTCTATTGATCTTGAATGATGTGTTCTTCATTTGTCGTTGATTAGAGGGAGTATGAATCTTGTTTGTTTGACTCTATTGATTGGTTGGTGAATCTTGTGGCATACATAATGTTGTTGGTTGATGAGGAATATTCTTGTTTTAAATGGTCTTTTTGCTTATACCATCACGTTTTGAAAGTTTGATCTTTTTAGGAGAATGTTCTTTGTTGAATGACATCATGGGCCATGCAATGTTTATTAGTGATCACATTACCATTCTTCTCTTCCACTGTGTTAGGATGCCTCCTAAAAAGGGTACTTTATAGAGAGAGAAGTTTTCGCGGGGTGAAAAATGGAAGAAGCCGGTAAAAGGTGCAAACCCTAAACAAGAAATCTATTCCTCGCAACCCAAGTCTGTTATCGATGAGTTTATAGGTTTAATCAACGTTACCGAGACTGCAGCCCGGCAATGAAGGAATTTGAGGGAACCAAAAAGGAGCATTTTGGAGACTTGTTTTTCTTGCAAGAGCACCTTGATGGCTCTAGGCTTACTTGAACTCGTGACCTTTATTTTGGATCGGGTAGGCCTAGAAGGTTTTATCGACATGCATTTGAAAGCCTACACAAGGTGTACCATAGAGTTTCTAGCCACTATTTGGAAGGTCAAAGATGAGGAGGGTCACAAGGCGATTAAGTTTAACTTAGATGACAAGGAGTACCTGATAGCGGGCGGTCGTCGTACCCCTATTCAAAGATAATTTATAAGCCCTTTTTGCTTACTTTCTACAACTAGGTAGATAGCGGCAAATCAGGGTCGTCCAAGGAGAAGAGGGATCTTCCTAAGCGCTTAAGCACAAATGGTTGATATTATGCTAGGAGTAGATATATATACATACACATAAAAGCATGTAAAAAGGGGGGGTTTGGTTGGTTGGTTGTCCTAAGTTATGAGAATAAATAAAAGATTAGATAACTAGCAAGGTCAAGTGACTATGCTAATCATCAAACAAAACTAAGAAAAGGGGTTTTAAAACTACAAAGATAAAGCCTTGGGGGCAATGGATATCCACTTCCAAACCTAATGTGGATCATTGAACCATTCACTCATCCTATCGCATTTGTTACTTGGCTTAACATTAACATACCTCTCTAGCAAGAATCACAACACATTATGCACAAGAAGTTCTAAGTTCACATTCATAGATTTTCATGCAAAGGAGCTACGGAATTCATCACGTTCCTAACACCTAACCAATTCAATCATACAAACACTCCCTATTCTTAAACAACTCATGGCACAAATGAAGTGAAAAACACCATCAAGAATACACAAATGCTAAATAACAAATGCTTCAAGGATGAATTAAAATCATCTATTCACTACTTCAACTACTTGTTGTGAAGATAAATCTTCCATCCTTCTTAGTTCGTAGTTTGCAAGAGTGAATTCGACATCTCTTGTCAAACCTCACCAATGACTCCCATTGTCGAGACCACAACTCAAGGTATCCCATTGGTGGCATTTAGCACGAAGAACCAACAAGCTTGGCAATGCTTATGACCACTACACCGTGACTAAGAATTTAACCAATTCATGCAATTACACGAGATTGGATGAACGTGCAATGTACATTCATCCAAGAGCATATAACTCTCTCGTTTGCTACACAAACGAACATGACGAAGAGTTCAACATCAATCACATTCATCTAGCACATTATCAATCCATCAACACAATCAAAAGCTCTAAATCATACTCATACATTCCTAACAAGAACAGGGGGGAAATCAACCCAAATCCCCCAAACCCTAGCTAGCAATTCATACAAGTATTTCATATGCTCAAGCTCTCAACAACATCAATGAAATCAACAATTAACATTCAAAGCATAATAAATGCACAATAGCAAAAACACCAAATAGATAGATAAAATGATTCTTACTACATAGAAGTGGAAGCTTCAATCCCTTGCTCCCAAGATGAAAACTACCCTAGATAACTAAAACCCATAAACAAAGAAGAAGAAATGGAAGAGAATGGTAAGAAAACCTAGGGTTTGAAGCCCCAAAATCGGGCCTAGAGAGTTGGGGAAGAAGGGGTGAAGAGGTATTTATAGTGGAAGAAAAAGGGGAGAAAAACGCTGCTGCAGGGCTGAATTTACGCTGTCGTCGCGACTCGCGACAGCTTCATCGCGAGTCGCGACCAGATCAGTAAACTCCAGCCCTGTTTTGTTTTGCTTCCTCCAGGTGAACCGTTGATCCATTTTGGGAGTTCTTGTAGTCGATTTTATAGTACTCGAGAAGAGGAATCCAATGGTACCACTATTGAAGGCTGATTCTTCTCGGAAAATTATGAAAACCCTGGACCATCCTTCACCCGTTGCTTTGCTCTCCTTTCTTCACCTCTTCACTTCTTCAAATCTTCAAAAAGCCCAAGTGTAAGTCTTCAAATCTTCAAAGATATCTTTCAAAGTCTTCAAATCTTAAAAGTCTTCAAATAAATCACCTTGTCACACAAAATCATCTAAAAAGTGATAAAAACGTCAAAGTCGCTTTTATCCCTCCTTAAATGATTTCAAGGAAAAATGCCACATGTAGAGCACAAAATTATACAAAATCCAATCCTAAATACCCTAATATAACCGCATAAAATGGCCTCATCAATACCAAATTACCTGTAAGGAGGTGACACTAGCTTTTGGGTGGAAAACCGGCCAGGACATTCCACGAACTCATTGCCAAGAAATGCCATTCTCCCTTAGATATTTTTGGAGACAATTAACAGGGACTAACAGGAGGAATCTTAAAAAGACCACGACTATAGTCCACCAGACAATATGTTATATTCATCGACTCCTTTCTATAGATGTTCTATTCCATGGTAAATTGACGCATTGTCCACGCTCCGATATACACCTTTGGGTGATGGCACTAGAGGGGAAAATCTACCCGGACATGGTTAGTGTTTTTGTTCAAGAATGCATAGCTATGGGAGAGCAGAAGAGTGGGAAGATTTATATAGGAGGCATGGTTGGCCTCTTGGCGCAACATTTGGGACATCCTATCTCGCATCGGGGGTCGGCCAATTTGGGTAGGTCGGGACCGAATTATAAAATTGAGAAGTTATTGATGTGCCCATTTTATACGATTATATTCGAACTTTTAGGACTCACTTTTGTACACTTTTGTACTCTAAATGCAACATTTTGCCTTGAAATTCTCTAAGGAGGGTTAAAAGTGACTTTTATGCTTTTATTACTTTTTTAGAGAATTTTGTGTGACAAGGTAATTTGTTTGAAGAATTTGAAGACTTTGAAGAATACCTTTGAATATTTGAAGACTTGTATTTGAGCTTTTGAAGATTTGAAGAATTGAAGAAGTGATGGGAAGAGAAGGATATGAGATAAAAAAGATAAAGACAAAATGGTGCTGAAAGTGATGTCCGTCGCGAGCTCGTTGCGAGCACGTCGGGAGTCACGACGGACGAGTGGTCTGAAATTCTTCTTGATTTTTGTGCTATAAATACTCACCTTATCCTCTTCTCTTCAGCAGTTTTGGCCTCTCTTCTTCCTGCGTTTTTGGGGCTTCAAACCCTAGGTTTTCTCTTCTTTTCTTTTCTTAGTTTTTGTAGATTAATTATGTCTTTTAGTTTTCTAGCTTAGTTTTATCTTGGGAGCAAAGGATTGAAGCTTCCATTTCTATGTAGTAAGAACCACACACACACACACACACATATATATATATATATATATATCTATTTGGTGCTTTTGCTATTATGCATTTATTGAGCTTTAAATGTGAATTGTTAATGGCATTAATGCTGTTGGAAGCTTGAGTATATGAATTGCTTGTATGATTACTTGTTAGGATTGGGAGAAAGTAGCTAATTCTCCCCTCTTTTAATGTGGAATCCAAAGCATGAGTTAGAGCTTCTTAAATGATGATTGGTGATTTGATAATTGCTAGATCAATGTGATGATGTCGAACTCATTGTCATGTTTGTCTTAGGTAGAAAATGAGAGAGGTCTATGAATGTTGATCGTTCTTGACTAATCTTGTTTAAATGCATGAATTGGTTAAATGCTTAGACACGGTGTAGTGTTTATAAGTGTTGCCAAGCTTGTTGATTCTTCGTGCTAAATGCCATCAATGGGATACTCTTAGTATTAAGGGAGTCAATGGTGAGGTTTGACAAGAGATATCGAATTCACTCTTGCAAACTACTATCTAAGAAAGATAGAAGATTTATCTTCACAACAAGTAGTAGTGAGAAGATTGTTTTACTCGTTCTTGAAGCCTTTATTACTTAGCATTTATGTATTATTGATGCTATGTTTCACTTCATTTATGCCATGGGTGGTTTGAGAATAGGAAGTTTTTTTATGATTGAAGTGTTCGGGTGTTAGGAAAGTGACGAATTCCTTAGCTCCTTTGCATGAAAATCTATGAACATGAACTTAGAACTTCTCGCGCATAATGTGTTGTGCTTCTTACTAGATAAGTATGTTAATGTTAAGTCAAGTAATGAATGTGATAGAATGAGTGAATGGTTCAATGATCTACATTTGGTTTGGAAGTGGATATCAATTGCCCCCAAGGCTTTATCTTTTTGTAGTTTTAAAACCCTTTTTCTTAGTTTTGTTTGATGATTAGCCTAGTTACTTGACTTTGCTAGTTATCTTGTCTTTTTAATTTCATAACTTAGGACCACCAAACAACCAAACCCCCCCCCCATTTACATGCTTTTATATGTATGTATATATATCTACTCCTAGCCTAATATTAACCTTTTGTGCCTAAACGCTTAGGAAGATCCCTCTTCTTCGTGGACGACCCTGACTTGCCGCTATCTACTTAGTTGTAGATAGTAAGCATTTAGGGCTTATAAATATTAACTTTGAGAGGTACGGCGACGGCCTCCCAGTTATCTAGGGTATTCATGGTAGGAACTGCATCTTCAGAGGATAGATTTGTGTGGATTTATAGTGGGGCATCTACTTGCAAATTCATGGTTCTTCTGCAAAAAGAGCGCACCTCTATCAACCTTGATACAAGCCTAGATGACTTTTTCATTGAACCCAATTTACGATTTGAGAAGAAATTATATGAATTATTGGCCAACACGGGTTTAGACCTAGAAGAGGTTGAAGGGTAGACATCTTCGAGAGCACTTCAGAGCCGATCTTATCTTTCTGGGGGTATTATGGATCAACTACACTTACTTGGGGAGCAACTCTCAAGTTCTCCCATGTGCTTGAAGGGATAGTTCAAGCTATTGGAGAAGTGAAGGCACAAATTGAAGAGTTAAATACGAGGATGGATTGCCTTGAGGCTACAATCCAAGCAACGGGATTCATTGAGAAGTGTTTCACTAGCTGCGAGGAGGCCGGCCCTTTGGGGCCTGAAGCGTAAGTATCACAAGTGTCCCTACTTCACCTTTGATTTGACAAGAGAACGAATAAGGGGCTATGCATTGTTTAAGTGTGGGGAAGGGAATAGTAAGCACTTAGGAATTTTCATTCACGGATTTGTTCGTGCATGCGTGCTTTGTTTGTGTTTCTTGATAGATTTTTTGTCCCTTGTGATTGGGATGCTTTTGGAAAACTTTGGTGGTTTGCATGTAATGCTAGGATCTGAGGATTCTAGTTTGCATGTAGAATGTGGCTTTAGGATTTGGTGGTGCATTGGTTTGTTGCTTATCTTATGTAGTATGAAGATCACTTTTGGAGAAACTTTGTAGTACACCAAAAAAATTGGAAAACATTTTAAAAAATTAAAACCTGGACAAGTTGAAAACCCAAAAGGGAAACTTGGGAAACATTAGGAAAAGTCCGGATAGGTCGAAAGACCTAGGTAAAAGTGAGAGGCCGTGTGGAAAAAGGTGAGAAGTGAGGATGTTTAGTGGGATAAAGCTAGGATGAAAACCCAAAAGGGCTCCTAGGAAAAATGAGAGAAATTGAGAGGAAAAAAAAAGAAACAAGAAACTAGGTTGACGATACATTGGACTCCTTGGTTGCAACTAGGTCAAGAATCTTGAGTTATCCCTATGTTGCAACCAAGTCAACGGCTTTTGAATATCCTTGGTGGATTATTTTGCTTGAGAATTACTCTTTGATTGCTTTTGAGACTACTTTGGGGAATGCAAGCTTGGCTTTATTCCGATGTTTTTTCACTTATCTTTTTCCATACACATTTACCTGCTTAGGGTGGTTTGGTTGCTTTAGGAACTTTGGGGAGTGTGAGAGTTGTGAACAAATGCAAAGTAGTCAAAACACAATAAAACTAATAAGTACGTATTGGATAAAATTCAAAACACAATAAAACTAATAAAAGTAAAAACACAATAAAACTAATAAATATATATTGGATACTAACAGATTCAATATATAAGTAAACAGATGCAGTTCCCACTTAAAAATGAAAAACCAAAAAATAATTCTTAAAAATCATACTCAACTCAACTAACAATTATACACTGGATACTAACAGATGCAACATACAAGTAAACAGTTGCAATTCGTTATTCAAAATATTCAATTAACAAAAATTAAAACAAAAGGTCATACACAGTACAACTAACAAATGCACATTTAATACTAACAAGTGCACCATATAAGTGAACATTTGCATTTCGGAATTCAAAACAAACAATCAGGAAAAAAAAATTAAAATGTCATTCACAGTACAACTAACAGGAAAATGTTCGATAGTAACAGCTGCAACATACTCCCTCTGACCTATAGAAAATGTCTCAATTACTTTTGCATCAGTATTTTATGCAACATGAGGTGGAAGTGTTTATGGGAAATATTGGAAGGGTATTTTATGCATGTAAAAATTGACTGATGGATTCAATCAATAGTTTGAGGAATAATATAGTAAATGTATAAGCCCATTTTTTGCCATTTTAGGAAAGAAGTAACTTGAGCCAATTTTTTGGGATGGACGAAAATAGAATTGAGCCATTTTCTATGGGACAGGGGGAGTATAAGTAAATGATTGCAACTCGTAATTCAAGACGAACAAGTATCAAGTTTTTTGTAACAACGAGAGAACAATTCAAAATGAGGTCACCAAAAAACACACAAATGAACTCAAAATACTGAAAAAGCGATGCCTAATGCTTAAAAAACAAAGACCATACCGAATCTGAACAATAGAACCAAAATTATGCAATAATGGAATCGAAAACAAATCCTAGACATATGGCATACCTCATCTAACGAACAATGCAAAAACTGACAAAGAAACAATCTGGTGGCGATGCTGAAGAAGAATCAGAGAAATAAGCAAACTGAGAATCTCGGAGAACATGCGAAGAAACGAAAAGAACATGTAGAGAAAGGTAGAGAAATTAGCAGCGATGAAGAAATGAAGAAGAGATGGAGAAGAGGTTGAGAACAACGCAAAGAGAAGAGATGATAGAGTAGATGATAGAATATCCTGATTGATTTGGTTTAATTAGGATTGATACTGTATCTCTATGTACTGTATCTCTATGATACTATATATAGAACAGTCTAGGTTCGATGTACTTATCTCTATGTACTCTATTTATTCATCTATGATAAACACACCAAACATGGTGAATTACACACTTTCATGGTATCAGACAGGTAACAATTTTTTGCTTCGTCCTGCTCTTCCACCATTTCAAAAAAATCTTGAATCTTCCGAAGCTTTAATGGCCGACAAACCATTAGGAAACTCTACCCTCATTCATATGTTTCTAATGAAACTAAATTCTGGAATCTACATGATGTGGAAGTCGCACGTTCAAGTGCTCCTCGAATCAGGGGGCTCTTTGGCTTTCTGGATTGCTCTAATCCACAGCCCGTTATCTTAGTTAGAGGTGTATCCTCGGTTGGTTCCTCTTCTCCAACCACTGACGACGATGTTGCAAAATCCTAGGCTGTGTTCAATTCTTGGGTGGCGCAAGACAAAAGGGTACATGCGCTACTTCGTTCGTTGCTCACCGAGGAGGCTATGCTGGAAGCTATCGGTTGCAAGTCACTGAAGGAGATGTGGGACTCCTTAGCAGCAGGTTTTGAAAATGTTTCTGCTTCTCGTGAGTTACAACTCAAGGATGAACTCCATGCAATCCGGTGTGGCTCCTCGTCGGTGATGGATTTCCACCACAGCTTCAAGGCCATTATCGATGGACTCGCCGCCATGAACGCTCTGGTCTCGCCCAGAGATCGAGTCATGCTATTTCTGCGAGGTCTCAGGACCAAGTTCGCTAAATTCACCAGCATTCAGTTGGCTCAATCACCACAGCTAACATACTCCGACGTGGTTGCACGAGCCCGCAACTATGAGATTTTCAACCATAACTCCCTCGGTGCAAATTAAGGTTCCGACTCTGTTCCAGTAGCCTTTTCCATCTCCTCCGGAGCTTCTTCTGGAAATTAGGCCTTCTGCTCGCCAGTGCGTGAAGCCCACGCGCTGCCCTCGGGTGCATCGACCACCATGCGCGGCTGTGGCGCCACTTCCGGCCGGCCAGTTCGTTCCTCAGGTGCTGCTGGTTCTGGTCACAGGAAATGCTAGAATCTAAAATGCCAAATCTGCCACAATTTTGATCAAATAGCTCCGCAGTGTTCTAGACTATCGTCAGCAGCTCGTCACTCTGAGTCGGCTCATCTTGCCGAGGCTTTCAGTCATCTGTCTCCCTTGACGATTCAGCCTCTGACTGGTATTTGGATTCTGGAGCAACTAATCATATAGCTTCCACTTCCTCTAGCATTGACAGTGTTATCCCCTATTTTGTCAATCGTTCTGTCACTATTGCTAAGGGCCGTTCAATTCCTATTTCTCATATTGGACATCGTTGGTTTTCTAGTGATTTGTCTTTATCTGATGTGTTGGTAGTCCCTGATATTACGAAAAATCTGCTTTCCATTAGTAAATTGACCTAGGATATGAATGTCATGATTTCTTTTAATGAGGATTCATTTGTGATTCAGAATCGGTCCACAAAAAAGGTCGCGGACCAAGGTCGATGTGATCGTGGCCTTTATATGCTTGAGAAGAGTGGTGCTGCTTTTGTTGCTCATGTTAAAACTAATAAACATAGACTAGGGCATACTTCCATTTCAGTTATTTCTTTGTTAAATAAACTGAACCTTGTTGATGTGGTTTCTTTACTACCTATACCCGTACTTTGTTCGCCTTGTGAAATAGCGAAAGGAAAAAAGGCTTTCTTTTGTGGACAATCCTAGACGGGCATAGGATGTCCTCAATTTAGTGCACTGTGACTTGTGGAGCCCTACTCCAGTTTTATCTGATAGTGAATTCTCTTATTATGCTATTTTTGTTGACGACTTCTCGCGATTTGCCTGGTATTATCCATTGGCACGAAAATTGGATTTCTTTGAGACATTGTTGCATTTTCAGAACTTGGTTGAAAACAAATTTTCTTGTTCAATCAAGGTGTTTTAGAGTGACGGTGGTACAGAATTCACAAATGCACTCCTATGATCCCATTTTTCAAATAAAGGGATCCTTCATCAGATTTCTTATCCATCCGCACCGGAGCAAAATGGTAGAGTGGAACGTAAACACTGCCATGTTGCAGATAAGGATTATCCATGGTTTTCTCCACTAGCTTGCCGATCCCGTATTGGGATGTTGCTTTTGCCACGGCTATCTACACCATCAACAGGCTTCCCACCCCTGTTCTTCGTAATGCCTCACCATATTCTGTACTATATGGTCGTCATCCAGACTACTCCAACTTTCACCCATTTGGATGTCGGGTGTATCCCTTTATTCGGCCCTTTGCTCCTTACAAACTGGCCCTTCGTAGCACTCTATGAAAATTTGTAGGCTATAGTGCTGGCCATAAGATTTTTCGCTATCTGGATCTTATTTCTAAGAAGGTCTATCTCACTCGGCACGCGCATTTTTGATGAGTCTTCTTTCTCATTCATAAATGATACTGCTCGCACTGCCCTAAAATCTTTGGATGTCTCGACATTTATTGATTTTGACTTAGATGAGTTGTCTGTATCCCATGATGCCCCTCTATCACCTACTCAGAATTCGTCTAGGTTGACGGCCCCGTCTGCTAGTTCTCCGACACACGTGTCTCCATTGCGGTCCTCTTCGGCTGATGCTCAACTGCCTTCTCCATTAATTGTGATTCATTGTATGACCACTCTCTCTCAGACAGGTAGTCGCACAGTAAAGCAGTACCCAAACTATGTGATGATAGGGTTTCTTGTGACATTACTTACACAGACTAAACCTCGAGGGTATCGATCTGCTCTTACGGATCCTCATTGGGTGGCCACTATGGATGAAGAAATGGGTGCTCTTCGGCAACAACACACTTAGGATCTTGTTCCCTGCCCTACTAGTGTCAACATCGTTGGCTCCAAATGGGTTTATCGTCTCAAGCATCGTCAGGATGGTACCATTGGTCGGTAAATTGCTCGTCTTGTTGCGCAGGGATATTCTCAGGTGCCAGGCTTTGACTTCACCCACACTTTTAGTCCGGTTGTCAAGGTCTCCACAATCGGAATTATCTTATCCTTGGCCGCTACTTTCTCTTGGCCCCTTCTTCAGTTAGACGTCAAGAATGCATTTCTTAACGGTCTTCTTGATGAACCAGTTTACATGGAGCAACCAGTCGATTACACTGATCCCGTTCATCTTGATTATGTATGTTGTCTTCGCAAGGCCATCTATGGTTTAAAACAAGCTCCTCAGGCTTGGTTTCAGCAATTCAGCTCCTAATTATTTCATCTGAAATTCCTGTGCAGTTCTGCCGACACTTCCCCTGTTTGTGTTCTCCGAGGGATCAAAGATTCTATACCTGCTAGTATTTGTGGACGACATCATTCTTACCGGAAATGATCCTATTCTCATTCGTCGGTTCATCACCCGCATTGACCGTGAGTTTGCCATTAAGGATCTTGGTACACTTCACTATGTTTTGGGATTGGAGGTCTCTCGATCTTCATCTGTACTTTTCTTGGGGCAGGCTAGGTAAGCGATGGAGATACTTCAGCATGCGGGTATGACATATGTTGTTACTGTTTCCACACCTTTTGTTCCTGGCTCTCAGCTTCACAGCACCTCGGGGTCTGAGTTCTCGAACCCCAATCTTTATCGCTCACTAGTCGGTGCCTTGCAGTACTTGACCATCACTTGCCCTGATCTCTCCTATGCGGTCAACTCTGTTAGCCAGTTTCTCCAGTCGCCTCGAGAGGATCACTATCAGGCTGTCACTCGCATCCTTCGGTATGTCTGTGGCACGCTTCATCATAGTCTGTCATTTCGACCATCTCATAGTGGTCTTTCCCTTCTGGGTTACTCTGATGCTGACTGGGCCCGTTGTCTCGAGACTCGACGCTCCACTTATGGCTATGCCATATTTCTTGGGGGCAATCTTGTCTCTTGGAGTGCTAAGAAGCAAAAAACTGTGTCTTGATCCAGTTGTGAGTCCGAGAATCACGCTATGGCAAACACTACTGCTGAACTTACCTGGGTGTGTAATCTGCTTAAGGAGCTTCGGATTTCCCTTTCGTTGTTGCCTCTCCTACTCTGCGACAATAGCAGTGCCATTTTTCTTACTCAAAATCCGGTTGCACATAAACGGGCCAAGCACATAGACATCGACTACCACTTCGTTCGTGAGCTTGTTGCCTCTGGCAGGCTTCGTGTTTGTCATGTTCCATCCTCTCTGCAGGTTGCTGATATTTTCACTAAGGGTCTATCACGTAATCTTTTTGATTTTTTTCTTTCCAATCTTTGCATATCCAGTAGTCCTACGCTTCGCTTGAGGGGGGGTGATAGAGTAGATGATAGAATATCTTGATTGATTTGGTCTAATTAGGATTGTATTGTACATATATAGAACAGTCTAGGTTCAATGTACTTATCTCCATGTGCTCTATTTATTCATCTATGATAGACACACCAAACATGGTGAATTACACACATTGAAGAGAGAAACCGCCGAATAGAGAGGAGAGAAATTTCTGGAAAGAGAAAGAAGAGAAATTGTAGAAGAAATGAGAATTAGGTCTTCCATTTAGTAAAAAATTAAATTTTCATTAATAACAAAACGTCTATTTTGCAAAATAGTCTCTGGCCTGTCCATAACATTATTGACATGTCATCTTTCCCGAGACATTCTCTCTATGTAAAATACTGTGAAAATGTTTCAGATGTCTAGTTAGTAGTTATGAATAATTTCTAAAACCCGGTAATGGTATGAAAAAAATAATAAATCCACATTTTACCCTAACCAGCAGGGGTCATCAGCAGCGAAGACATGTTTAGTAGAAATTTTCATTTATTTTCCCATAGCAGTTGTGATTAATCTGAAACATTAGTGCAAAATTTAGTTAGAATAGTACCGAAACTGTAGAAATATGAAGAAAACAACCCTAGAATTGAGAGTAAACAAGAAAGGTGCAACCTGACATGGCGGAGGATACTTCATTAACGATTTGGGTTCAGGTGGCACCAAACCATTCACAATAACATAATGATACTCCGCTAACATTTCCCGGACTGCAACAGAGGTTGCCAAGGGTGCGTGAACCGTCCAAGTTTGTTTGTTTTTTCTTGAACATAATGATCTACCACATTTTGCACGGTTTCACCAATGCATTAGACATAGTTTTTAGTTACTTTTTGTTAGCGGTTTGACGACATTAGTTGAGTTTACATGACAAGGGGTTTAGACAACCATGTTTGGTTTTCTATTCTAAATCCCGCATTTCGTATACTTAATTAGTGATTCTTGACATCTCGTGTTCACGGGTTCCTAGGTCTTCATTATGAGTACATTTAGTAGGTCTTACATTACATTCTTGCGAAGGCCGTTTGCTATTAACGGTAGAAGATTTGAAGGCCATTGGCATTTGAATAGTAGTAGATGTAGGTCACGAACATTGGTAGAAGGATATTCAAGCCGAAGATAGGAGGCTTCGAAGTTCAAGACGACCAAAGGAGAAAATGTTGAATCGTGGTCCGAGGAGTGTTGCCTTAGTCAGAGAATGATCCAGGAAGAATTGGCCTTCAAGACTTGATCCATTGGATTTGTCTTCTTGAGTACTACAAAATCGACTACTAGAACTCCGTATTCGGACTAATGGTCCACCCGTAGCAAGCAAACGAAGTTCGACCGACGAAGCACCAGCGGCCGGTCACGTACCGCCCATGGTCAAGCACCACCGGCCCGTGACAAAGCACATGTCCCGCACTACATAAGAATTCCAGGGGTTCCTTGAGGTCCCGCATGAGACCTTCACGAGGTAAAACGTCGTGCCGTGACAAAATACCGGGCTGTGAAGCAAGGGGATGAACAGTTAAAGAATTTCTCTAAGTATGGAGTCGGTCTGTGAAAACCTTCACAGGCCGTGAGAAGACATCTGAGCAAGACCACAAGCTGCTGGCGGTCTGTGAAAACCTTCACGGGCCGTGACAAAATTTCTGAGCGGAGGCCACAAGGTGTTAGCAGTCCTTGAGAACCTTCACGCACCATGGGAAAACTCTGAGCAAAAACCATGTACTACTCGCGGTATGTCCCTTCACAGACCATGGCACGAACCCAGCTTCACGACATGTGCCAGATCCCACGGACCGCGACTTTGAACATTCACAGACTGTGGCAGATATGGCATCCCACGACTATGCATATTTCACGGACCGTGGCCTTCGTTCCGGCCCATGAAACCTTAGCGGCTGACCTAGGGTTTTGCCACTTACTACTATATATATGACCTATCTAGGACCTAAATATTAGATTGGGCCTATTTTTAGGCCCAATCTGTTACTAACCCTATTCTACTCTATTGAGAGGGGGGAGCATATTTGGAAGCACATTTGGAGAGTAGATTTTTTTCTCTAGTTTAGAGAGTAGGAATAAGAGAGTTCCTCTTCTCCTTCCTTCTTATTTTCTTTTCTTCTTCCATTCATCTTATTTTCTAGATCCATGGCATCTAACCTAATATTTTCCACTGATCTACTATTTCTAGAGTAGATTTTGAGCTTGCAATTAATTTTGGCACTTAGTATGTTCTAAATGCCTATTGAGATTCATAAGATTCATCCTATCTTTGTGTTAAATGATATTATTGTGATTGTTCTTGAATGTTATAAATGCATGAATACTACACCACGTATAAGCACACACTTTGGGCTATATTCAAATATGGTGCAATTATTGATGCCCCATTGGGAAGAGAAACCTCGATGTTAGAATGGGTAGGGGAGAACGATTCCGTGTAGGTGTGTACACGGGGGATTCGAGAATGCTCTTACCTATTTTCCATCGTACCACTCTTACCTAACTTCGTAATGGTTTTCCGAGAGATTGTGGGTAGAGATAGCTAATAGTAGCAAGCTAGGTGTTGTGTTGAAACCCTAGTATCATAGATAAGGTCCCTACCATCCTTGGGCCTAGCGTATATAGGACTCAGGAGGAGTAGTTTCATTCATGATGGAAGCCCAGGACGTAATAGCACGAGGGAGAAATAGACCTACAATAATGGTCGGACCTCATTGTACTCCCCTAATTACAATGGCGGTGCCGATGGAGGGTTGCGAGCATACCCACAGTGACAGGGTTGGGGAAGTGTATGCCATCGGCCACACCACGTGTTGTGAATACTCTGATAGGTCTTTTGTAAGTCTTTATGTTAATGAATCGATGATTGAAGCATTAGAACTACCATGTAGCTCAATGATTCCCAAGTGCCTAGTATAAATAGTTTTGCGTTTGTTCATTTTATTCTTTGTAGTTGATAGTTGAAAATACAAACCTCCCCCTCCCCCTCCCCCAGTTGCATGTCTACACTACTAGCTGTTCCTTTCACTCGTGCGGATTGAGGACCTGCGCGAGGTTGTGTTTGAATTAGTATTGAGCCCTTGCATCCTTGTGGACAAACTCAGGGCTTGTCGCTAACTACCCTCTAGGTAGCATAGTAGTGAGATCTGGGTGCAGAATTATAAATTTCATCTTTTTGACCCATAAGTCCTCCGTGCATATTTCAATGACGGCCAGGTGGAGACAGGTCACATAACATGACTGGTTATGCTAATAATAACAAGCCCTGTAGTTATAGAAACCGGGCTCACCCCACTTAAAGTTGTAATAATCTTTTCTCGAGTCATATTTAGGTGAATCAATTTCCGGTGACTCGGGCTCAGGTTTCATTAAAGGTTCAACAGGGTCACAAATTTTTTAAGAACACTCAGCAGCAGACTCGGTGTTCACATCAGATCATTTCGATAAATGTACGGGACTAAAATGAGTTGCGATTTGAATGTCTAGGAAAGTAAATGAAATGGTGGACTAAGGTTAAAGTTGTCCCTTGAACTGACATGTACCTGGGAGTCAAAAACTTCGACACAAGCCTGTATTTGAATGTGATGTTGGACCACTTGGGACCTTCGATGGTAGGCTCAGAGCTGTGGTTTCAAGCTCATCCTTTACTCTGTCATCAACATCCATAGTTACACAGTACATAAAACAAAAATGTGATCAAATTAATTATTAACCCTAAACAGAATCCACACAATTCTCAACACACAGACCAAAACAAGACCCAAAAACCGCAAACCATATGAAATCCCCAATCAAACCCAAAAAATGGAATCATAAACCCAAAATTGAACTAGATGTAGCGAGTAATGAACATGCAAATCATAAGTCATAAAAAAAAGACCAACAAACAACATAACATTCAAAATCCCCAACATAAACCCTGAAAAATAAATCCCAAACACATAACTGAACCACATCTAACAAGTATTGAACATGAAGGTCATAAATATTTTTTTAAATGATCAACAAACAGCATAGCATTCAAAATCCCCAACACAAACCCGGAAAATTAGATAACAAACGCAAAACCCAACCATATGTAACAAATATTGAACATGCTGGTCATTTCTCAACCCAAGCCTATAAATATTAGTTGAGTGTAAAAATTAGAAAGTTAAGGAGCTTTTTGTTCATTTCTGCTGGTTAACAGCCCATTTTAGATAAATTTTGAACTGGGGTAGTTTGTGCTGGGACAGCCCAATTAAGTAAGTGGGTAAATTGGGTTTAGACGGAAAGAGTGTTCAAAATTTTCATTGGGAGATTTAAATGAAAATGCTCTTTTCTTAGGGTACTACATAAAAGTAATCCTGCCAACTGCATGGTCGACACAAACCGTTGTCAGGGGTAGAAGGGTAAATTTCCATGCACAAGTTGACGCACATGGCTGCCTAACCATGTAGGTGCTTTCAAGCGGCTGCCCAAAACGATGTCGTTTTGGGCATTTTAAAAAAAATTCCAACCTAACCATGTGCGTCTATAGATGCTGTCAAGTGGCAGCCCAATACGATGTCGTTTTGTGCATTTTAAAAAAACAATAATAGTATACCATTCGATAGGTACTGGGTTTGAGTGGTACTAATTCGAGAGGTATGAGTTCGAGAGGTACGAGTTCGAGAGGTGAAGGTTTCATTGGAGAGGTTCGAGAGATGAAGGTTAGGGGTTTTATTGGAGGAGTTCGAGAGGTGAAGATTCAGGTGGAGAGGGTTCAAGTGGAGGGGTTTCATTGGAGAGGTATCGATTCGAAAGGTGCATGTTGAGGTACAGAGGGTTCAAGTGGAGGGGTTCAAGAGGTACAAATTTGAGGAGTGAAGGTTCTATTGGAGGTTCGAGAGGTGAAGGTTCCAGTGGAGGCTAGAGAGGTGAGAGATTCGTGAGGTGAAAGTTCCATTGGACAATTCGAGGGGTGAGGGTAAGAGTTCCATTAGAAGGGTTCGAGAGGTACCGATTCTAGAGGTGAAGGTTGAGGTACAGAGTGTTCAAGTGGAGGGGTTCCAGTGGAGGGGTTCGAGAGGTAATGATTCGATAGGTGAAGGTTCAGGCGGAGAGGGTTCAAGTAGAGGGGTTCCATTTGAGGGGTTCGAGAGGTACTGATTGGAGAGGTGGAGGTTGTTCGAGAGGTGAAGGTTCAAATGGAGGTTCAATAAGCAGTGAGTTTGAGTGGTACTAGTTCGAGAGGTACGGGTTTGAGATGTGAAGGTTCCATTGGAAAATTCGAGAGGTGAAGGTTAGGGGTTCAATTTGAGGGGTTCGAGAGGTGCCCATTCGAGAGGTGAAGATTCAGGTGGAGAGGGTTCCATTGGAGGGGTTCGAGAAGTACCGATTTGAGAGGTAAAGGTTGAGGTATAAAGGGTGCAAGTGGAGGGGAGTTCTATAGGTACTTATTCGAGAGATGAAGGTTCAAGTGGAGAGGGTTCAAGTGGATGGGTTTCATTGGAGGGGTTTGAGAGGTACGGATTCGAGAGGTGAAAGTTCTATTAGAGGTTTGAGAGGTGAAGGTTCCAGTGGAGGTTCGACAGGCGAAGGTTCCATTGGACAATTCGAGAGAGGAAGTGGAGGGGTTCCATAAGAGGGGTTCGAGAGGTACCAATTTGAGAGGTGAAGGTTAAGGCACAAAGGGTTAAAGTGGAGGGGTTTCGAGATGTGCTAATTCGAGAGGTGAAGGTTCCATTAGAGGTTCGGGAGGTAAAGGTTCCATTGGAGGTTCGGGAAGTTAAGGTTCCAGTGGAGATTCGAGAGGTGAGAGTTCGAGTGGGGGGTTCGAGAGGTAATGGTTTGATAGGTGAAGGTTACAGTGGAGGTTCGAGGGGTGAAGGTTCGAGAGGTACGGATTCGAGTGGTGAAGGCTCCATTGGAAGTTCGAGAGGTGTAGGTTCCAGAGGAGGTTTGAGAGGTGAGAGATCGAGTGGGGGGTTTTAGAGGTGAAGGTTCCATTGGACAATTCGAGAGGTGAAGGTTCAGTTCGAGAGGTTGAAGTGGATGGGTTTTATTGGAGGGGTTTGAGAGGTACCGATTCGAGAGGTGAAGGTTGAGGTACAGAGGGTTAAACTGGAGGGGTTCCAGTGAAGGGGTTCGAGAAGTACTAATTCGAGAGGTGAAGGTTCGGGTGGAGAGGTTCAAGTGGAGGGGTTCGAGATGTACGAATTCGAGTGGTGAAGGTTCCATTGGAGATTCGAGAGGTGAGAGTTTCAGAGGGGGTTTCGAGAGGTAATGGTTCGAGAGGTGAAAGTTCCATTGGACAATTCTAGAGGTGAAGGTTAGGCGTTCCATTGGACTTTTTGAGAGGTGAAGTGTAGGGGTTCCATTGGAGGGGTTCGAGAGATACCCATTCGAGAGGTGAATGTTCAGGTGGAGAGGATTCAAGTGGAGGTGTTTCATTGGAGGCGTTCGAGAGGTACCGATTATATAGGTGAAGGTTGAGGTGGAAAGGGTTCAAGTTGAAGGTTCCAGTGGAGGTTTGACAGGTTCGAGTTTGAGTGGGGGGTTCGAGAGGTAATGGTTCGAGAGGTTAAGGTTACAGTGGAGGTTCCAGAGCTGAAGGTTCTAGAGGTACGAATTCGAGTGGTGGAGATTCCATTGGAGGTTCGAGAGGTGAAGGTTCCAGTGGAGGTTCGAGAGTTGAGAGTTTGAGTGGGGGGTTCGAGAGGTAATGGTTCGAGAGGTGAAGGTTCCGTTGGACAGTTCTAGAGGTGAAGGTTAGGGGTTCCATTGGAGGGGTTCGAGAGGTACCCATTCGAGAGGTGAAAGTTCAGGTGGAGAGGGTTCAAGCGGAGGGCTTCCATTGGAGGGATTCGAGAGGTACCGATTCGAGAGGTGAATGTTGAGATACGGAGGGTTCAAGTGGAGGGGTTCCAATGGAGGGGTTTGAGAGGTACGGATTCGAGAGGTGACGGTTCTATTGGAGGTTCGAGTGGTGAAGGTTCCATTGGACAATTCGAGAGGTGAACATTAGGGGTTTCATTGGAGGGGTTCGAGAGGTGAAGGTTGAGGTACAGACGGTTCAAGGGGAGGGCTTCCAGTAGAGGGGTTCGAGATGTACTGATTCGAGAGGTCAATGTTCAGGTGGAGAGGGTTCAAGTGGAGGGGTTCCATTGTTGGGGTTCTAGAGGTACGGGTTCGAGAGGTGAATGTTTTATTGGAGGTTCGAGAGGTGAAGGTACCGGTAAAGGGTTCGAGATGTGAGAGTTCAAGTGGAGGTTTGAGTGGTACTAGTTCGAGAAGCACGGATTCGAGAGGTGAATTTTCAAATTCGTGCATGAATACGCTTTACTTAGTTAGGTTTACCTAGTACGACTTACATGTACCAAGTTTACCGTGCCTATCGGATGACACGGTAAAATGTATCCGTTTACCGTACCAGGTTTACCATGCCTAGTGGTACCAAGTTTACCTGGTTTTCAAATCGTTGTACAGATACGTTTTACCTAACTAGTATTTTTCAAAAACAATGCAACTTGTGAGAGAGTAAACCTTAAAGTGTTGCAGGTAGGCCCAAATAATAAAAGTGTTGCAGGCAGCCCAAAGCAACTATTTTGGCGCAACTAGAATCACATTCTTTTGATTTTCTATTTACCCTACGAAGAATTAGGACAATGAAGGAGACGGATTGCATGATCAGCTACCAATTATAGCTACACTCGAAAACAACTGGAGAAAGAGTCCATTTTTTATCACCCCCGATCAAATGGCTTACGTAACAGAATCCAAAAGTTTCTGATAACCCTATTAATATATGTGTGTTTACGCTTAATTTCTGATAACCTAATTATATATATGCACGGGAAATCATTTCTCTTATCTCACAGCTATATCTCACAGCTAGAGAAACTACGAAATGAAAGAAACTACGACACGCAAAAACGGCGATGCTGCCCTGAAATCCAATCTCCCCGGGGCTAGAAATTGTAGATGGTGGATTCAAATGGCGCTGTACTCTGTGGCCATCTTGGGTGGGCAGACAAGTGCAGTGCTTTTGGGCAGATTGTATTTTGAAAATGGTGGAAAGAGTAATTGGATGGCATCATTGGTACAAACCATTGGTTTCCCTTTGTTTCTTCCTTTTCTTATCTTCAGGAAATTTTCCAAAGCATCTGAGAAAGCTGAGTTGGCCATCCGTCCCTCTTTGTTACTCGTTGGGAAAACGTATATTTTTCTTGGAGTTTTCCTAGCTGGGATTTCCTGGCTATACTCTGTTGGCTTACAGAATCTGCCAGTTTCTACTTTTACTTTGGTTAGTGCAAGCCAATTGGCGTTTTCGTCGTTCTTTGGGATCTTCCTCAATTCACACAAGATAACTCCTTTCATCTTGAATTCTGTTGTGTTGGTCACTACTTCCACGGTTCTGCAAGCAACCCAGAATGATCAATCAGGGGAGGAAAACATATCCTGGGTGCGAAATCACTTGGTTGGGCTGATATGCACCATTGCAGCATCAGCTGGTCATGCGTTGATACTCTGCTTGACAGAACTTGTTTTTCAGAAGATCATCAAAAGGAAAACTTTCAAATTCGTTCTGGAAATGACCATTTGCGAATCTGTTGTCGCGACGGCTGCCATCTTAACCGGCCTTTTCCTGAGTGGGGATTGGAGGAGTTTGAAGACGGAGATGGAGGAGTTTAAACTGGGGAAAGTACTGTATGTTGCCAACCTGATTTGCACTGCGATATCTTGGGAGATTTTCAATGTGGGATGTTATGGCCTGATTTTCAAAGCATCTTCCTTGTTTTCGAATGTCATGGATTCGGTTAGCTTGCCAATTGTGACGATCGTCGCGGTGATTTTTTTCCATGACAAGATGACTAGTGTCAAGGTAATATCACTCTTGTTGGCTGTCTGGGGATTCCTGTCATATCTCTACCAGCAGTATCTTGATCATTATTCGGAGAATAATACTGAAGGGCGATGTCCTCACGACGTTTCTCTGGCTTCAATTATCTAGATGTACCAAGTCTCTTTGATGTAGTGAGCAATTTTAATGCTGTATATCTCAACACTTGATAAGGCTACTAGTTAGTCCTGCATTTTGATGCATGTCTGGTGAATTTGGTCTTATATTTTGTAAGGGTAATTAAAGTGTATCTATTGTGAAAATAATTACTCTAATTTTAATTTGAATTCGAGAAATTCTTACTTCTCTATCAATCTTTGGCAATACCCACGAAAAAAAAGACTATTCGCTCTTTGGGGTGGGCCTTTCGTAGCTAATGATCATCGCCTTGGTAAGCTATTGCCTCACCAACAAGTAAATCAGACGCAAGCCCCTCGTCGGACGGATTCCTCCTTTTGCTCCTCAGCCTACGGGGTATTAGCTCATATCCCCGAGTTCTTTGTTTAGTGAACATATGCGCTCCAATTTTTTTAAAGTGTACATGTACGCTCTCATGTTTTTCGAAAGTACACATATCCCTATTGTTAGACTAAGTCAAGTTGTTAATTAGATTTGATTCCATTATAGATAGAGTTGTTGACTAAACTAGTGTTATACTAGGACTAGTCTTTTTTGGTACTCTATTTATTCTCATCAGTAATACGACATTCATTATGGGCAATACATTCTTTCATAGTATCAGAGCAAGTTCTAATCCTCAACCTAAAACACTAAAATTTTCTCCAAATTCGGCCATCACCCCTCCCTCCCATTTTCCGATCAGATTCCGACGAAATCCTGGCGATCTTCCGTTATCTCCGTCGATGTTGTTCGGCTTCTCT
This sequence comes from Rubia yunnanensis, assembly GCA_037428765.1. Lineage (NCBI taxonomy): Eukaryota > Viridiplantae > Streptophyta > Magnoliopsida > Gentianales > Rubiaceae > Rubia > Rubia yunnanensis. The sequence goes on along the minus strand of CM075068.1, from coordinate 48,106,392 downwards.
CTCCCTACGGTCTCTGGCAGAGGTTGTGATTATTCTTCTCCGATTGGCTTTCCGGCATTAGAAGCTAGTCATTTCAAGAGGTTCCTGACGGTCGTCCGTTCCCATTGTCAAGTCACCGACGTCCTTTCCGAAACCAGCATCGCCACCCTCTCCATTTCACCAGCGTCATGTCACTAGCGGTCGACGTCCTTCTCAGACCTCAGTTCAGTCACAGGCGCGAGTCTCCGGCGGGTTCCAGCAGTCGATCTTCATCATCCGACAAATACTTCCGTTCACGATTGCAGCGTAGAACGTCTCTCATCTGTTGCAGCGGCTGATCTTCTTTCACGCGCGGTCATCTTCAGCTCATCCCTATCACGCGTTTTGTCGCCTTCCCACATCATTCACACGCGGGCCACCTTCTTTGCTAGGGTTCAAGCGCTCTTTTGTTTATCAGACTTCTTTGTTTACCCTTGTTCTGTAAATTATGACAGAGTTTGGTGGTACTCCCAATTTAAGCACCATGGATCCAAGTGGATTTTAGATTTTGGTGCTACAAAACACATGATATCGTCTTCCGCTGCTCTTGATTATGTGACACCTTATAATAGTTCTACATGCGTCTACGTTGTTAATGCTTCTCAACTCCCTAATACTCATTTTGGTAATTCTCGTATTTCTAAATCTTTGTCATTTATGATGTTCTTATTGTGCCTAATATCACAAAAAAATTGCTTTCAATTAAGAAATTAAACATGATTTAAATGATTTTGTATGCATTTATGATCGTTCATTTATTATTCAACATAAAATCAATAGTGAAACATTGAGTCACGGTCATAGTGAAAATGACCTTTATGTTTTAGAATATGGTGCATTTGCTTTGTTATCTACTGTGAAATCAAATAAGTCGTGTGCGTCTTTTGAAATCTGGCATGCTCGACTTGGTCATGTTCTGCATTCCATTATTTCTGGTTTGCGAGCTTCAAGATCTTTATCTATCTCATCGATTTTTCCAAAATCCACCCTTCGTTATGCATGTGAAAAGACTGAAGGGAAGCGTTTATCTTTTTATTCAAATGATAAATATGCTGTTAGGGTACTTGATCTTGTTAATTGTGACTTATGGGGGCCTCTCCTATTTTATCTGCTGATGGTTTCTCCTACGATGCTATTTTCCTCGATGATCATTCCCAACTCTTGTGGTTTTACCCACTGCACCGCAAATCTGATTTTTGGGATGTTTATCACCAGTTTGAGGTTTTTGTGGAGAATCAGTTCTCTTCCACCATTAAGGTGTTTCAGAGCGATGGGAGGACTGATTTTGTAATTGGTCATTTACACTCTCACTTTCAGACAAAGGGCATTCACCATCAGATTTCTTGCCCATATACTCCTGAGCAGAATGGTCGGGCTGAGCGCATGCACCGACACATTGCTGAAATGGGCTTGTCTATGTTATACCACTTTCATGTCCCCCGTCTCTCATTTGCCTCACGCCTTTGCTGCAGTTGCTTATACCATAAATTGGCTGCCTACTCCTATTCTTGGCGGACAGTCACCATATGAAGTTATTAATGGCTTAGTTCCCATATACACGAACTTTCATGAATTTGTTTGTCGTGTGTATCCTTATCTTTGTCCATATGCAGCTCAGAAACTCGTTCCTCGCAGTTTACCCTATGTATTTCTTGGGTAAAGCTCCCAGTACAAGGGATATTGATGTTTGGATCCTACATCTGAAAAGATATATGTCACCAAACACGCTCGGTTTCACGAAACTTCCTTCCCTTATGCCAGCGGTTCTACTTCAGTATTTCCGTTCTCTTTGGATGTCTCTACTTTTTTTTGGATCCCATTGAGGCATCATATAATACTCCTGCTTCTTCAATGGGGGCATCTCCTCTTGCTCGGCTTGTCACTTCAGTTTCCAGCCATCCTGAATCTGCCGATTAAGGTACCCCATTCTGTCTGATCTGCCGATTCAAACCATCTAGTGGCCACTCAGATACACCCTACCCCACCCATTTCGCCATTGACCAACTCACCTGGCTCGTCGACCAGCCCATCTGGTTTGCTGGCCACCTCACCGACTTCTTCATTAATAACCTCACCGGCCCGTTTGTTGGCTCTGACTACTTCTCTTATCTCTCCACCTGGCCTCACACTTAACGTATGGCTACTCAATCGGCGACTGGGGCTATTCAATGCATAGATTATTTTGATATTGTTGCTCATGGTCTTACTGCTACCTTACTTGCTCAGTCAGATCCCACGGATTACCGCACTGCTCTTCAAGATCCAGCTTGGAATTCCTCCATAGATGACGAGATAACAGCTCTTCCTGGATAGCTGACATGGGATTTAGGGCCTAGCCCATTAGACGTCGACATTGTTGGCTCCAAATGGGTTTACCGATGGAAGTATCGGCCGAATGGAATTATTGAGCATCATAAAGCTAGGCTTGTGGCACAGGGTTTCTAGCAGATTTTGGAGTTTGACTTTGACCATAGCTTCAGTCCAATGGTCAAAGCGTCCATAGTTCGTACTGTTCTGGCTATTATTATGATGCGCTCATGGCCTCTTCACCAGCTGGATATCAAGAATTCCTTTCTTAATGGCGTTCTTGATGATCCGGTCTATATGGCACAACTTGTTGGTTATAGGGATCCGCTTCACCTAGAGTATGTTTGTCGCTTGTGAAAGGTCATTTATAGTTTTTAGAAAGCTCAGCGGGCCTGGTTCCAATGTTTTAGTACATATCTGGTTCAACTTGGTTTAGTTTGCAGTTCTGATAATATATCACTATTTGTTTGGTCTCAGGGATCATTAGTGTTGTATATGTTGGTCTACATTGATGACATCATCCTTACGGACAATGACCCGACTCTGCTCTAGAAGTTCATTCGGACGTATCGGGAGTTTGCTATCAAGGACTTGGGTACTCTTCACTACTTTCTTGCCTTGGAAGTTACACCCTTGGCCTCAGGTTTACTTTTTGGCCAAGCTAAGTATGCTAGGGATATTCTTACTCGAGCTGGGATGTCAGATGCCACACCAGTCTCTACTCCATTTGTGCTGGGATTGCAGTTACACAATTCCACCAGTCTTGTTTTTTGAAATCCAACACTTTATTGCTCTCTTGTTGGGGCTCTATAGTATTTGACGATCACTTGTCCTAATTTGGCCTTTGCGGTAAACACAGTCAGTCAGTATCTTTAGGATCCACGTGACGATCACTTTGCAGCGGTTACTCAGATTCTTTGATATGTTCGGGGAACTCTTCATTTTGGCTTTGCATTTCGATCAGCCAGTTCTCCCGAGGTTATGAGTTTCTATGATGCTGATTGGGCTCGTTGTCTGGAGACCCGACGATCCACTTATGGTTATGTTGTCTCTGTTGGTGAAAACCTTGTTTCCTGGAGTGCCAAGAAATAACCCACTGTTTCTCGTTCGAGTAAGGAGTTGAGCATCATGCCCTTGCCAACACCACTTCTGAGGTTGTTTGGCTACCTCATTTTCTTCGTGATCTTTGTGTCCTGCTTGCTGGAGCTCCATTACTGTAGTGTGGTAACAGTGGCACCATCTTCTTGGCCCAGAATCTAGTTGCTCACAAGTGGGCAAAGGACATCGACATTGAGTTCGTGAGTTTGTTGCTTCTGGCAAGCTGCGTGTTTCTCATGTTCCTACTGCTCTTCAGATTGCGGACATGTTCACCGAAGGGCTCTCTCATCTGCTGTTCGAGTTCTTCAGATCTAAGTTTTGTGTAGTTAAGCATCCAACACTTTGCTTGAAGAAGGGTGTTAGACTAAGTCAAGTTGTTGATTAGATTGGATTCTGTTATTGATAGAGTTGTTGACTAGACAAGAGTTATACTAGTACTAGCCTTTTTTGGTACTCTATTTATTCTCCTCAGTAATACGACATTCATTACGGAAAATACATTCTTTCACCTATAGTTGGAGACCGATTTGAGAAACTGATAGATATATATGCACTAAATAAGGAATTGAGGGTATATGTGCACTTTAATAAACTGAAGGATATACGTGTATTAAACAAGGAACTAGGAGATATCAATGCACTGTACTCTTTGTTATATCTTAAGGCACTACTAATTAGAGCCTTGAAGGAAAGAGAAAAATTTTGGAAACAAAAATCGAGAACTAACTGGATTAAACTTGAAGATAATAAAACTTAAATTTTCCACAAAACTGTACTGGAAAGGAATTGTAAGCTCCACATTTTAAAAATTAAAAATAGACAGGGGCATTGGTTAGATAACCACACTGAAATCCAGGAAAATGCCATATCTTATTTCTCTATCCTGCTCTCTGAGCCAAACCTTCCAAACTGTACCACCTATTACCCCCATTTTCTCAGCCAAATTCCAACAATAATATCTCCTCAGGATAACCAATCTCTGTCTAAACCAGTCTCAGAGGAGGAGCTTAGGTTAGTGGTAATAAGCCTGAACAAAAATAGTAGTCCAGGTCCTGATGGTTTCACCTCAAAATTCTATACCAAATGCTGAGATTTTATTAAACAGGACCTAAAAGCTACAGTAAATGACTTCCTTTCAGGCTCAGAAATGCCAAGAGGAATAAGTAGCACCTGGATAACCTTAATTCCAAAGAAACAAACACCTTACTCTTTTGATGATTATAGGCCTATCAGTCTTTCAAATGTAGCAAATAAAATCTGTTCTAAGGTGCTAATGGAAAGGATGAACCCTATATGGAAAACTTAATTTCTCCAAATCAGACAGCCTTTATGAAAAATAGAGACATATCTGATAATGTGCTTTATCTTTAGGAAATGATTAGGTTTTTAGACAAAAAAACAGAGTTCCAAATTGCATTTTAAAACTGGACCTTAGAAAGGCTTTTGATAGAGTTAATTGGCAATTTATGGAAACTATTCTCTGTAAATTTGGTTTCACGGGGAATTTTTTAAATGCTGTGATGAATAACCTTTCTCAGGCTCATTTTTCGGTGCTTATAAATGGTAACCCTGTGGATTTTTCAGAGCCACAAGGGGCATCAAACAAGGTGATCCTCTATCCCCCTTTCTCTTTAATATTTTTTCTGAAGCTTTCTCCAGAAGTCTATCTTTTATTTTCATGAACAGTATACTCAATTACTATCAGCTTCCCTCTACCATTACACCTGCTTCACATTTGAGTTATGCGGATAACACTATCATATTCATGCAAGCTTCAAAATCTAGCCTGATAAGAATCAAAGCCTTCCTAGAAACCTTTGAACTTACCTCTGGCCAAAAAATAAATTATGAAAAATCATATTTCTATGCTAGTAAAAGAGCTACAACTGTAAAAATCAATCAGATTAGATCAATTCTAGGAATGAAGAAAGGGTCCTTTCCATTCAAATACCTGGGATGTCCAGTTTTCAAAGGTAGAACTCTAAATCTTTATTTTGAACCTTTGCTGGAAGCTGTTAATATGAAGCTTTTGAACTGGAAAAACAAATGGTTAAGCTTAGGAGGCAAAATGGTTCTTATCCAATCCTGTTTATACTCCCTCCCCCAGCATATATGGTCTGTCCTAAAGCCCCCTAAGTAGATAATAAAATCACTGGAAAGGAAAATGACTAGATTCTTCTGGGGAGAAAAAGAGGCCAAACTGAATAAAGTATTGAGAAAATGGTCTGACCTTAGTGCACATAGATACCAGAATGGTTTAGGTTTTAGATCTATACAAGCAATAATTAACTCATGCTCTCTCAAATTGTAGTGGAAAGGCCAACAGGGCACCACCATGTGGGCTAAACTGATATGGTCACCACCCCAAACCCATAGGAAATCCCACACTTGGAAAAGGATATGTAATATTAATTCCTTTGCAGAAAACAATTCTTTCTTTATACATGGCAAACGAAACTACAACTTTTGGACTACAAACTGGTGCCCTAATGGTCCTTTAATTAACTGTGTTCCACTCTCAGTCCTCTCCCCACTTTTCTACTGCACCATAGATGACTTCATCAGAGACAAAAACCAGATACTACCGCATATTTCACCCTATTTAGAACATGATACTTTGAATTTTTTGCAGGAGGCAGAGATTAGCATTGAAAGAGATGACAGAATGATATGGAAACTGGAGGAAACAGGATTTTTCTCTTTCATATCAGCCTACAAAGCCCTTACACAACAACCAGGTAATTTTCTAGCCACAAGACTTATCTGGAACCCTAGACTGCAAAGAAAAATCTCTATTTTTACATGGAAAATGCTAAACTCCCTCTTGCCTTTTGATGATGTCTTAATCAAATGTGGTTTTAACCTAGCCTCGAAATGTCTAGCATGTAATCAATCTGTTTCTATAGATCATTATTTCATCTCTTGTCATCTGGCTCAAACTGTATGGGATGATACTTCAGCTATCCTGGGTCATAACCTATATACCCTAGACAGTCTAGCTGATAGATTTTTAGCTTACTGGAACAATAATGAACTGTCAAAAGTACATAAAGATATCTGTAAGTTACTACCATCACTGATTTGTTGTCATTATAGAAAGCCAGGAATGATCTCTATTTTGATAACAAAAATTTCTCACCTGCTCAAATCTGTAAAGAGGTAAGAGACCTTATCCTTTTAACTTTCCCAGCTAAGCCTCCTTACTCTAACATGTATTTAAATATGAGCTACCCCATTTCCTCACTAATCCCACCCCTAAGACCACCTCTAAGCCTTCCATATCCATTGTTTACTGGAATAGGCTAGCATAGAACACCATAATTATAAATGTGGACGCTTCGTGGTCCTCAACCACTTCAACACTTGGTCTTATAGCTAGAGACTGGAATGGTAATCCATGCTTAATTCAATCCTTAACTACCACTACTAAAACACCACTGGAAGCTGAAATGAAAGCCATCCAAGCTGCAGCTCAGATTCTCACTTATCTGGACCCTGGTTGTTTTTTCACAGTTGAATCAAATTCTATGCTTGCAGTAAACATGATTAACAATACCAGAAGTGCCAAATGGTCCCTATAAGCACTAGCCTTTCAAGCACACTCTGAACTTAATCAGGCTACCCTTAGGCATGTTTTCAGGGAATGTAATGTGGTTGCTGATGCAATTGCTAAGCATAGATCTACTCACCCTCATGAATCAAATCTAAACCTCTCTAACATTCCAGCATACATCAGAGGCCTCATTAATTTGGATAGAAACCACATTCCATACATTCGAACTCACAAACAAGCTACCAAGGACAATTGATACTGCTGATGCTTGTCTTTCTTTTTTTCAGGTAACTTTGGAGAATCTGTTAATATGTGGACAGATGATATGCTGATCTTATACTGCACTAGACTCAACATTTTGATGGTTGCATCCCAAGACAAAGACTACAACAAGGCTCCTAAACTGATCCTTAAGACACTTATTACTACGGTGCTCCAACTGAAGTTTCGGACTTGATGAACCCTAATTCTAAGAGAAAGTGTTTGTACCACAAGCACTTCACTTGCCAGTTAGACCTTTTTAGAGTACTTGTGCATTTTGAAAGAAAGTTGCCTGGCCAAAGTAAGTGATTAACACAGGGGGTGAAGATCACCTACTTTGGAAACGCAACTTTCATCTTTTCTCGCCTTTGTACATAGGCTACTAGTTTTTCCTCTAACTGAATCAATAGGCCACTAGTTTTTAGGTTATTCTTTTGGAGGCAACGAGGTTGCCTTATCAATGTATCTTCCAAACTAACGGTGTAATTATCTTGTTTCTTAATAGGTCAGGGGAACCTAATATATAACCCCCCAGCTTGGGGTGGATTCATTTTTTTAAAAACATATCTCAAGCATCCTCCCAATACAATTAATCTCACCCATGTTCCCAGAACATACAGACCACTTATACATTTCCAAAAAGATGAAGATTTATCTATGCTTCCTTGCTACATATTATAAACAAACTCCCCAAAGCGTGGGCTATGCCACCTCATAAGTTTAGTGTAAAAATAGTTACAGATTAAATACACTAGAAGGTAAATGGGTAGTGTCAAAATTACTCTTGGTTGTTTCGAATTTGTTGCAAGTCCAACTAGTCTGCTAGGTCATGTTAGTTGTAAACACTAGAAAATTCTAGCGCGCATTTAGGATGATAAAAAGAAGAAAAAATAGGAAGAGCGTATTATATTGAAATAATTTTGTCAAAAAGATAAATGTGTCAATATAAAAGAAATAAGTGGAAAAGAAAAATGTGTCAAATAAAGCGAAACGGATGGAGTACACAATACATATTTCCAATTATAAAACTACTGTGACTCTTTTATTTTCCTATTGACACATTACAATATTATTTCAAGCAGAGTTTTGGGAAAGACCGTCTTTCCATAGGTTTATGGAAAGAAAGTATTTAATTAGAATAATAAAGTAAATGGTTTTATTTGCAATATTAAATATTTATTATGCAACGTGTAGTAGCTATAAAGTTTATAACCTGATTCATGCAACCCGACATTTTTATCTTCATTTCTTTTAATTTGTACATTAAACCCTAGTCTTTTCATGACTTTTAGAAAGACCGTCTTTCAAGAGACAGACTCTTATTTCAAATATGAATTAAATGATTAAATTTATTTTACAAGGAAAATATATTCTCAAATCCTGCCTAGTAATCACTGCAGCAGGCACCCCTTTGTGGCACCGGTATTTGGGTACATAGGCACCCGTACTTCAGCCCCCCAGACTACCAATGTCTACGTATGGTGGTGCTAAGATGTAGTTACAAAGGCATCGGTATTTAAAACCGTTGCTGATTAATGATACACAACACCGATTAAAATTACCGGTGCTAATAGTAATGTAGCGGTGCTGAATAATGATATACGACACTGGTGTATACCTAGCCCATGAACCACATGATGTTACCTTGGAGGCCCAGCCCAGAATTTTCGTGGTGAACTAATAAACACAAAACCACACCCAAGAGCTCTTAGCCATGAACCGAGAAAAGCGGGATCATGTCTAGAAAAAATTAGTCACGAGCCAAGAAAGACAGAGCCACAACCAGAACTTAACCATGAAACAAGACACGAACCAAGTTTATAGGGACCACGATACAGCCCACGATCATGAAGCCTTACAATGCGGAGCCACGATTATAGTTTGCTATAAATACACGAACAACAACACTAACTAAGATAAGTGAAACTAAACTTAGAAATACCAATTCTTTGAAGGAGAGTACTGACTTGATCGCCGGAGCCTTTTCCTCAGAATCCCTTATGGGATATGTTTTTCAGGTTCATAGTGATACGCAGTGAACATCAACAGTTTGACCTGATCGGGAATACCACATCATTGGAGCCGAATGTGGGGATGAGACAATTTTTCATTTTGGATTCCTTCATTCCCTCTAGTGTAAACCAATAGTGTTCACCAGAAATTAAAGAAGCCAGAATCACCGTACACAAGAACAAATAGCAGGGCGCAATTAGAGCATGCATCTCAGTCTAGATCAAGTGCACATACCCAGTAAAGAGAGGGAACACAACAAAAAAGGCACGGAGGATGATGAAAAATAAGCGGAATCTTCGAACACAAATTAAGAAAAAGAGAAGAAAGATTTTGAGGCTTTCTTAGAAAAAAATAGAGAATGTCTTTACAATCAGTTCTTGGCCACTATTAAACAAAAATCCTCGAAAAGAAATAAAAAAGAAAGTCTAAGCCATGAAAGCATTAATTATGAAGAAGAGTTACGGGACATAGTGGTAGATGATGATGCTGATAAATCACTGTTAACACCGTATCTTCACGATTTCAAGATAGCAAAGGATTTCAAGCTACCCTTTCATGTTAAAATATATTTTGGGACCACAGACCTCAAGTAATTCCTACATTCCTATCGTAACAACATTCAATTTTGCGATGTAGAAATTGATTTAGTTTGCAAGGCTTTCCCTATCTTCTTATCGAAGACAACGATCAGATAGTACGAGGACTTGCCAAATGGAAGTATTAGGTCTTGGGCATAGTTGTCAGACTTTTTTGGGGTGTTTCTATCCGAATCTGAATTTTACAAAAACAATAGCGGGCCTAAACAACATAGTCCAGCGAAGTGAGGAATGTCTCACAAATTACCACAATAGGTTCATTAATGAAAGTTTGCAAGTTCGTGATATGTTGTTTCAATCCTTTTTAGGAGCCTTCATAGGGGGCATGCGATTAGGAGAGTTTCATAAGGAACTCACAAAAAACATGCTAGAAAACTCAAGGGAATTGAAAAAAAAAATTGAACATAGATAGGTGAAAAGAGACAAACAACTTCAAGATAGAACGTGAGAGAGGTGAAAAGAGGATAATGGAGGATGAACATAGAGGTAATGTCAAGAGAGGAAAAGGAAATGTACCTTTCAAAGGAAGAGAATCAGGGGTGCAAGTGACACAATTTCAAGAAACTCCTTTGACAAAGTCGCGAAAGGGAATATGGGAAACGAATAGGGAGTTTTGTTTTGCGAACCCGCACCAATGATAGCACCACCAGAGAAGTGATATAGAGAATACTACCGTGCCTTCCATAAGGACCATGGATATGACATCGGTTATCGCAGAGACTTGAGAAGGCAAATAGAGGAGAACTTGAGGAATGGTTATCTTAGCCAGTACAAAAGGTAGATGGAGGAAGCTAGTAGAGTGAAGCTAACAAAGTATGAAGCTCTATGGAAAAAAAACCAAGGCATAGCAAATACACAAAGAAAACATCATAAGATGACAGCAGCGGTGGATTGCAAGGAAGATCTGGCAAATGATACCCCAGAAAAATTAATCCTTTCAATTCATGGATCAATCAAGACTGTATCCAAAAGTGATTGGAAAGCCAAAGCTAAATACTCTCCACTGCAAGAGCCCATGGATAAAAGATTTCGTTCGAATGAAACAATAACATTTGGTGAAGAGATTGCAGTTCCCAACACTTAGCCTCATAATGACCCTAATCTACTTCATAACGCATGTTTTAACCGATGCAGTTGGCATACTTAGTTAGTTTTATTTGGTGAATTGCTAGTATTAGTTGAGTTTACGTGACAAGGGGTTTAGGCGGCCATGTTTGATTTTATTGTTTAAATCCCTCATTTTTTAGAATTAATTGGTACTAATGTATATATTGTATCCACAGCCTCCTTGATCTTCCTTGTGACCATCTTTAGTAGGTCGCCCATGGTTACTTTTTGTTTACATTCTATGTGAAGGTCATTCATAAGTGCGGTAAAAGATATTGAAGGCCATTCGCAAGGATGGTAGAAGAGATCGAAGGCCATTCACCTCTAGATTGGTAGAAGATGAAGGCCACATACATCAAATTGTGGTAGTAGAAGGATGAAGCCAAGGATAGGTGGCATTGGAGTTCAAAATGGCCAATGGAGAAACAGTGAATCATTGTCCAATGAGTTGCGCCATAGTCTGAGAACGATCTGAGAAAAATTAGCCTTTAAGGCTGGTTCCATTAAATTCTTCTTCTCCAGCACTATAAAATTGACTACTAGAACTCTCAAATCAAACCAACGATTCATCCGTAGCAAAGGAAAGAAGTTTATCTGGCGAAGCACAAATGGGTCGGCTCGGGCCATGCATAGTTTGGCACCAACGGCCACGGGCGCAGATTAGAGACTCCAAAATCAGAATCCCATTAGTACCCTGTGCCAAACTCGATGACCCGCTTCAAAGATCTTAATAAAATGGCCTTCCTGGCGATGGGTCCTACCAAACGACGCATCGCATGCTAAACGGCCTAAACGGGCTGCGTAATATTCACCTGTCTGCACCTAATATTAATTGATTCATGCCAACAGTGCTCGCACAAGGCTAAACGTCGTGCCTACTATTCACAGGCCGCGCCATTATTCATGGTCCGCACTGCCACTCCTTCTCTCACTGTTTTGGTCATAACTCTCAATTGTCATCCAATTTTCCTCTACCATGTATCCAAATCTTTGTTTTTCCAAGCTCTATCCAATGGAATAAATTCCAGATCTATAAGATTCACGGATTTGAGAATTTTATTCAAGAAAGGTTCAGCGGCTAGAAGGAAAGGAGATTAGGATTTGACCTAAGTTTGGCCTATTTTGGGCTTATCGTTAGGCCTAATTTTCTACTTTATATATAGGAGCCTTAGTCTTATAGTTAACCCTAGCTAGTCATTGAGTATATTTTGCCTCTCTCTAGTTTAGAGAGAAGGAAGTACTTCTTCTTTGTCATTCTCTTTTTCTTTTTCTTTTCTTTTTTCCTTTCATCTTATTTTCATAGATCCATGGCATCTAACCTAATTTTTTCCATGTATCTAACTTTTGTAGCATAGTTTCTATAGTTTGGGTATAATTGTAGTGACTTGGTTTAATCTTTATGCTTCTTGAGATTTTGTAGTTCATTGTAATTTTGTGTTCATAATATTATTGTGATTTACTTTTGATTTTGAATGCATGAATACTACACCACATATAAGCACACACTTTGGGGTATATTCATGCTAGGCGCAAATATCGATGCCTCACTAGGAAGAGAAACCTGGTTGTTTCAATGGGTGGAGGAGAACACTTCCGCGTGGATATGTGCACTAGGGAATACCGCTAACTACCCTTTAGATAGTGTAACTATAACAACGGATGCAGAACTATAAATCTCTATCTTTTAATGGCATGCCTTCAACCAGGTTTAGACTTCTAAGCTACGAGTTTTAATGACCCTTGAGGGAGGCAGGTCAAACCCGATGGTCAATATCGCTAAGATTGGGAATTCCACAGTTCATTGAGTATTTTTGGATGACGGAAGTGCAGTTGAAATCCTATTTGTTGATTGCTTCGATAAGTTAGGATTCAAACAAACGGATTTGAAGAAGACAACATTCTCTCTTGTGGGATTTAGAGGGTGAGCAGAGACACCTTTGTGTAATATACATCTGCTTGTTACCATAGGTGAGAATGACAAGAATTGCACCTTCATGAGTGAATTGGTTGTCATGGACGTACCAAGTCAATTTAATGTTATCATCGGTAGGCCTTGGATGAATACTGCCAGGGCAATGTGGTCCTCATATCACTTAGTGATGAAGTTCCCTACTCCCACAGGAATCGTAATGATAAGGGGAAACCAGCAAACAACTAGACAGTGCATGGTCATTGCGATGAAAGCAATAAGAAATACGGAACAAATAGAAAAGGTCAATACTATCCTGGATAATGGCTTACTAGGGAAATCAAAGCCTCAAGTAGTTATGAGAGAAGAAAATGAAGTCATTGTTTTAGATGATGAAGACAATTCTAAGTGTGTCAAGATAGGAAAGTATCTACCAAAAGAGGTGAAAGAAAAGGTCACAGTAATCTTACGAAGCCATAGAGATACATTTTCATGGAATGTACAGAACATGGGAGGGGTCAATCTAAGAATTGCTACCAATTCTCTGAATATTAGTGATTTGATCAAACCAGTCAAGCAAAAGCAATAAAGCTTTGCTACTGACAAACAGAAGGCTCGAAGAAAAAGTTATAGGATTGCTTTAGGCTGGTATTCTGAAGGAGATAATCTACCCAAAGTGGTTAGCAAACACAATGATGGTAAAAAACACGGACGCAAGATGGAGGATGTGTATAGACTTCACTAATCTAAAGAAGACATGCCCAAAAGACTGCTAACCATTGCCCTAAAATTGACCAGTTAGTAAAATTGATATTGGGGTACGAAGTCCTAGCATTCTTTGATGCGTATAAAGGATACCACAGAATACTAATGAACCTAGAGGATGCAGAAAAGACGGACATCATAACAAGTTTCAGAGTTTTTTTTGCTATATTAAGATGTGTTCAACCTAAATAATGTAGGAGAAACATATGACATAGTAGTCGACACTGCATTTTGCAACCAAATAGGACGAAATGTTAAAGCATATATTGATGACATGGTTACCAAGAGCAAAAGGATATGCCAGCAAAATATTTGAAAGATATCCTAGATACGCCGAACGAATGGTATGAAACTCAACCCCAAAAAATGCTAATCAGAGTTGGTGCAAGAAAAATTTTAGGATATAAAGTGTCTTCCAATGGAATTGAGGCCAATCCGGAAAAGTTACAAGCAATAGTTAATCTCCCCTAACTGCGAATAATCAAAGAAGTATATGTATTGATCGGATATCTAGCGGGACTTAGCAGGTTTGTCTCCAAAGCTACAGACAAACACTTCCCGCTATTCAATATTCTCAAAAACGCAAGAAGTTCACATGGAATGATAATAGTAAAAAATCATTTGAGTCGTTGAAGGAAAAACTCAAGAAGTTGCCAACGCTGAAGCCACCAATACCAGGAAAACATCTATACTTGTACTTGGAAGTTTCAACAAAAGTAGTGAGTTGGGTCTTGGTGCATTAAGAAGGGCAGAGGCAAGTATCAGTATACTACTTCCTCCGTCCCAGCTGTTTTTGTGGAGAGAGAAAGAGGAAGTATTTTTAAGAATCCACTATTTAATGCATTCTTGCCCATGTGCTGGTGGGACACCTTTGATTTTATTTTCTTTTTCCATTTAATTTTAGCATAAATAATGAATAATAGCTGGCCGAAAAGGGAAATAAAGAGAAGAGTTCAAAAATACCTGGGACATCTCAAAGAGGAAAGAGTGCAAAATTAGCTGGGACAGAGGGAGTACATCTGTAGGATAATACAAAGTGTAGAAATGTCGTACTTACCCATTAAAATGTTAACTCTCGCATTAGTCTACTCAGTAAGAAGACTGCGAAGTTATTTTCAAAGTCATCGTATAGTTGTGTATACTGACCACCCAATCAAGAATGTTCCGAGCAGGCCAGTATCATCTAGCAGAATGACTAATGTGGCTCTTGAATTGAGACAGTACAAAATTCAATTTCAACCACAGACTGCAATAAATACGCAAGTCTTAGCATATTTCATTGGAAAAATGACAAGGGTAGATGCACAAGAAGCAAGTACACCAACGAATCTTAGAGTAGACAAAGGGAAATCAAAGTGGGAATCCATCGAGTGGAAACTATTCATAGATGGGGCGTTTAGTAAAGAAGGTTGTGGTGTAGTTTTACTATTGGTAAATCAACACGAGGGAGAGCATATATATTCCCTGCTATTCGATTTTCCACTCACCGGCAATAAAGGCGAATATGAAGCACTGATATGCTGTTTGGACCTCACAATAAAGATGAAGTTGAAAAGTGTTAAATGTTTTAATGACTCTGTGATAGTAGTATAGCAAGTGCAAGGAGATTATGACTTACGAGAGGAGCAGTTGGTAAAATATTTATGGAGAGTTCGCTATCTCATAAGTCAACTGGAGTACTTTGACATTAAACATGTACCAAGGAGTAAAAAACATTAAGGCAGGTGCCCTAAGTAAATTGGCAACAATTGATTTTGATTCATTGCTAGGACAAAATAATGATGTGAATGTAGAATTCATATCGATCAGAAGTATAGCCATGAAAATTGTATCAATAGTTCGAATAGGGGAAATGAACTGGATGACACCGTTAAAGGATTACTTTGAGAAGGAAAAATTTCCATAAGACAAAGTACAAGCCAGAAGTTGGAACTACGATCTCACAATTTTGTGTATGAAAGAGGAATCCTATACAAAAAAGGCTTTGTAACCTCATGGATAAAATGTGTGTGACCAGCTTAATCAGGTGAAATAATGGAAAAAGTTCATGAAGGATTGTGCGGCACACATCAAGGAGCTAGAAAAATCGCTAAGAAGATAATTCGAGCAAGATATTATTGGTTAACAATGTT
This sequence comes from Rubia yunnanensis, assembly GCA_037428765.1. NCBI lineage: Eukaryota > Viridiplantae > Streptophyta > Magnoliopsida > Gentianales > Rubiaceae > Rubia > Rubia yunnanensis. The sequence continues at coordinate 48,090,633 of CM075068.1, read as the reverse complement.
CAACGATGTGCACAACTTTGTGCTAAAATGCATAATTACCAGATTAACACTTCAGTTTTGCATAAGCCACAATCCCCTTCAACATGGATTCACGGAGCTTGGCCATTTAACAAATGGGGAATCGACTTGGTGGGACCTGGTGGATGTGTGGCCCACTAATCAAGGGGTTAATGCCTGCTAGGCTCATCCAATTTGCACTAAGTAGCGAAGGGAAGCAGCTTTGGCCCAAGGCGCTAATTATCTAGAAATGAGATTTCCACCTACTACAAGGAACGTGGGCAAGAGAATTTGGATCGAATGAAGACCACATTATCCACGATCTATGAGCTTAGGGATCGTGATGTAACCCACGATCTTCGTTCCTGAAAATAGGGAGCCATGACCATGCCAGTCTACAAATAAAACAAGCTAGGGAGGAGCTAAGGTAAGCGTAGCTATTCCTAGAAATTTCAATTCTTAAGAAGAAGTACTGACTTGATCGTTAGAGTATTTTCCCAGAATCACTTCAGGGCCAAGTCTTGCAGGTAAAGAAACTCTTGGAGAGGACGACCAGTGCACCTGAGCAACTTACCACATCATTTGGTGCCGATTATGGAGACAAGAGAGTTTTTCTTTTCATTTTAAGGTTATTTAGTTGAGAAAATGGTGTTTGCCCGGAGTGATAGGAGCCACAACCAATAGTCACACAAACAAACACTGAGACGCGATAGAGAAGCACTCTATCATCAAGAACGCGCACCGAACATGGAGAAAGAACACCTCAAGAAGGAAACAGAGGAGAAGGTAGAGTCTCCAAACAATAATCTAAGAATCAAAAGAGTTTTCGCGATGTTCCTGGAAGCAAATAAAGACAGTCTTTACGACCAGTTTCTGAAAACACTCAAACAGAAACCCTCAAAGCCAGAAAGAAGGGTAAACCAAGAACGTGAAAATCTTAACTATGAAGAGGAGTTGCATGATATTATCACAAAAGATGAGGAGGTTAAATCTCCCCTAGCTCCACATGTGCGCGATTTTAAAATGCCAAAGGATTTTAAACTTCCTTCACATGTTAAAATTTACGATGGGACAATAGATCCCAAGGAATTTTTACAGTCATATAGAAATAATATGAGGTTTTGCGATGCTGACATTGAGTTGGTTTGCAAGGCATTTCCAATGTTCCTGACAGGAACATCGATAACTTGGTATGAAGATATTTTGAACGGGAGTGTCAAATCGTGGGCACTGTTGTCTGACTTATTATTGGGTCGTTTCTACTAGAAAAAAGGTTTACCAAGACATTTGCAGAACTCAATAACGTAACTCAGCAAAGCAATGAGAGTCCAGCAGAATACTATAATCGGCTTGTTTGGGACTAGTCATTCCAGTATTCTTTAGGAGGTTTCGTAGGAGGCATGCGGTCAGGGGAGTTCTACAAAAAAACTCACAAAGAATTGCCCGAAAAACCAAGGGATTTACAAAAAGTTATTGAACAACACGTGTGAACAGAAAAGGTGAACAACTGCAAAATAGAGCGGGAACGAGACGAGAAGCGAACGATGGAAGATTTGCGGAAAGGAGTTATAAAAAAGGGAAAGGGAAGTTCCCCTTTTAGAGTAAGAGAGTCAGGTTATTAGAATGTGAAATTTCAGGATACATCATTGACCAGATCAAGTAAAGAAATATGGCAAGCACATAAGGATCTTTTCAGAGAACCGACGACACCTATGTTAGCACTACCAGAAAAAAGATCCAAGGAATATTGTTGTGCCTTCCACAGGGACCGTGGATATGACATCGAATACTGTAGAGACCTAAGAAGACAAATGGAGGAAAATTTGAGAAATGGCCTCCTAGGTCAATACAAAAAACATTGGCGAAGCCAATATGGGGAAAACAACAAGACTGTAAACACTCAATAAAGAAACCAAGGGATAACGTCGACACTGCCAAAGAATTAAAACATGACTACGGCAAATTCTTATAAGGAAAATGATGGCGGCGAACTGCACAAAACAATAATCTTGTCTATGCATGGATCAACTGAGTCATTTTCCAACAATGCTTAGAATGCTAGAACGCAATATTCTCCTCTACAAGAACCTAATGAGAAAAGATTCTGCTCAGATGAGGCAATCACTTTTAGCAAAGATGATGCAGTATCGAATGCTTATCCTCATACTGATCTCATAGTGATCATAGCTAAGATCGGAAATGCTACTGTACACATAGTGTTTTTGGATGATGAAAGTGCGATTGAAATACTATTTGTCGACTGGTTCGACAGGCTAGGATTCAAGTGAACAGGTCTCAAGAAACCCACATCTTCACTGGTTGGGTTCATAGGGCAGCCAGAAACACCCTTAGGTAACATACTCCGTAACCATTGGGGAAAGCAGAAGTAACTGCACCATACTCTGTGACTTTGTAGTCAAGGATACTCCAAGAACGCTTAATGTAGCAGACCTTAGTGGTATTAACAAAGTAGACCTTAGTGGTATTAACAAAGCTAGCAGCAGACCTTGCTACCAAGCATATATGACCTACGAAAAAAACTAGGGTAACCCTTATGGGGTCGCAATAAGTCGCCGCACAAAAATAGAAAAGCATAACAATGGATATATAAGAAAAATCATTTCAAAATAAGACAAATCACGGGTTCGAAGAACATACGAACAGATGGAAAATCTCACCACCTAGAACATAAAAGGAGATATCATCGGTACAAACAAAAAATGATAGCATACTGTCTACGCCTAGACGATCGGGATGGTCCAACAAAAGTGAAACCACCACAACGATGACTAGGCTTAGCTTCGTGAGGAAGGTGTTAAGCTTTGCAAGATGGCATTAAGCTCAGCAAGGACGGCGCTCAGTTCTACGATGAGTCTTCTCAGCCTCGTGCTCCTCACTAACTAGATGCCCATATCTCCATCTCATGTGTAAGTACGCAGGATGACAGATCAGACCCCTTTGCTCCATGACATCAAGATACCAAGCATAATAAGCCTTGAAGTCAATGATAGGACTAAATTGCTCACGATCCAGCTGTATACTCATTACGTTAACTATCTCCTCACACTGTTCCATCCTAGCATTCGAGTTCCATACTTCCTCTTCAAGACACTGAATGTGCAATGTCACAGCATCAGACAGTTTGATCCTTTGCCCACCAACTCTAATAGTCAAATCACTAAGATTAATAGACCGGCGTGATGATGAAAGGAGAGTTTCAATCCTATTCTTGTAATCAACATAAGCTTGTTCCAATTTGTGTACAGATGAACTAAGATGATTACATTCAGTGCAAAGATCTTCATTCTCACTTTGCAGTTGGGTGCTTATGGAAAACTATTTGTCAAATTTCTTCTGCCAACCTGGAGTAGAGATGGAGAAGTGATCACACTCATCCTATTTTTTCTTCAGCCTCACCAACAAATTATCAATACTAGCACACTAGTTATAAGGGTTAACATTTTATGATAAGCTTCACGAGTCTTACTTGCACCATTTTCTCTAACTTCCACTTGTTGACGAAGCATCTTCACCAGGTTCAACTGCTAACGATGAATAAGACCATTCTGCTCGTTAGGAATTCTATGCAAATCTCGTAAAACATCTTGAGCATCTTTTACAGTTGATTTCCACTACTTCTCGAGGTCATTGATGCCTAGTAGCATATATTTTAAGTGATTTCCCAAACATAGAGCCCACTCTTGAACTCGAACAGGAAGGTCAAGCGATCATATATACATGCCAGTTGAATCAAAGTTGGCTAAACCACGAAAAATGTCCTTGCCATGTGATTCAACATTATATCCATTAGGAATAAGCTAACTGCCAGGGCAATTTGTAGACGAAGAAGGAGGTGAAGACAGAGTGAGAAGTTTCCACCCAATGAATAAGCAAGCGATTCCATACGAGTAAATAGATCAGAAGAAACAACTCACATACACTCCTTGGTAAATGATCGGGTGGCATGAATCAAACTAATAGGCTCGAAAAGTGGATCGTTAAGTCCCCTAAAATCAAAATTTTCAAGAATTTACGATCAACAAAAATATTGAAACCCTGCACACAAGTAGGGACAATGAGCAAGCAAAGGACAACAAACATATCAACTTCAATCACATAAAAAGTACACACAAACATCAAAATAATTTTTTAATATTACAATCCAAAATCCAACAAATAATATACTATAAGAATCAACTAACTTTGTTGTTAGGGTTAGGCAGAGTCTAAGAAAAATGACATCGGTATCTTGGCCCAGTTGCTGAGTGGAATCCCCCTCATTGAGCTGTTAGATGGGAGTTTCAACATTCACATTACCCACACTAGCATTGGAATTGAAGTGGTATCATTGGCTCTAAGCTTGAATGAAAGTTCTTTGAAATAATCCAATTCATACCTCTTCAGCTCGGCCACGGAAGGGAGGCTGGGAAGACAAGCAAGATGCACAAGCGGAGCATACAGATGTCTCCCATCAGCAAACTTCTGGATAAAGGCTTCATTCAGATCACCTTTCCTCTTCTCTATGTTATCAATGCATTGCCTCATCGTAGGTGACGGGCGGGCGGTCATCGCGCCCGCCGTGCAAAAGATAATTTATAAGCCCTAAATGCTTACTTTCTACAACTAGGTAGATAGTGGCAAATCGGGGTCGTCCAATGAGAAGAGGGATCTTCCTAAGCAATCAAGCACAAATGGTTGATACTAGGCTAGGAGTAACTATATTTACACACACTTAAAAGCAAGTAAATGGGGGGGTTGGTTGGTTGGTTGTTCCTAAGTTACGAAAATAAAAAGACAAGATAACTAGCAACGTCAAGTGACTATGCTAATCATCAAACAACACTAAGAAAAGGGGTTTTAAACTACAAAGATAAAAAGCCTTGGGAGCAAGGGATATCCACTTCCAAATCATACGTAGGTCATTGAATCATTCACTCATTCCATCATATAGCATACATGACTCAACATTCACATACCCATCTAGCAAGGATCACAACACATACATCACAAGGAGTTCTAAGTTCATGCTCATACATCTTCATGCAAAGGAGCTACGGAATTCGTCACGTTCCTAACACCTAAACAATTCAAATATACAAGCACTCCCTATGCTCAAACAACTCATGGCACACACGAAGTGAAACACACCATCAAGAGTACATACATGCTAAATAACAAATGCTTCAAGAAAGAGTAAAAGCTATCTATTTGCTACTTCAACTACTTGTCGTGGAGACTAAACTCCTATCCTTCTTAGTTCGTAGTTTGCGAGAGTGAGTTCGACATCTCTCGTCAAACCTCACCAATGACTCCCGAGTCGCGACCACGACTCAAGGTGTCATTGGTGGCATTTAGCACGAAGGACCAACAAGCTTGGCAATGCCTATGACCACTACACCGTGACTAAGCATTAAACCAATTCATGCAATTACACGAGATTGGATGAACGTGCAACGCACATTCATCCAGGAGCATATAACTCTCTCGTTTGCTACACAAACGAACATGACGAAGAGTTCAACATCAATCACATTCGTCTAGCACATCATCAGCACATCAATATCATTTAGAAGCTCTAACTCATGCTTTGGATTCCTAATTAAAAGAGGGAAAGAGTAGCTAATTCCTTCCAACCCTAACAAGCAATCAATCAAGCAATTTGTATCCTCAAGCTACCAATAACATCAATAGCATCAACAATCATCATTCAAGCACAATAAGAGCACAATAGCAAAAACACCAAATAGATAGATATAAATGATCCTTACTACATAGAAATGGAAGCTTCAATCCTTGCTCCCAAGTACAAAAACTACTCTAGAACAAGAAAACACATAGAAACTAAGAAAACAAGAGAGAAAAAGCTAGGGTTTTGGCCCAAAACAGGGGCCAAAAGCTGTGGAATGAAGGGGGTGAAGAGGTATTTATAGGGGGAAAAAAAGGGAGAAAAATGCTGCTGCAGGGCTGACTGGACGCTGTCGTCGCGACTCGCGACCAACTTGGTCGCGACTCGCGACCAAATCAGTAACTCAGCCTTGCTGTTTTGTTTTGCTTCCTCCGGGTGAACCGTTGATCCGTTTCGGGAGTTCTTGTAGTCGATTTTATAGTGCTCGAGAAGAGGAATCCAATGGTTCCACTCTTGAAGGCTGATTCTTCTCGGAAAATTCTGAGAACCCCGGACCATCTTTCACCCGTTGCTTTGCTCTCCTTTCTTCACCTCTTCACTTCTTCATATCTTCAAAAAGCTCAAATGTAAAGGTCTTCAAATCTTCAAAGATAAATCTTCAAAGTCTTCAAATCTTCAAAGTCTTCAAACAAATCACCTTGTCACACAAAATCATCTAAAAAGTGATAAAAACGTCAAAGCCGCCTTTATCCCTCCTTAGATGATTTCAAGGCAAAATGCCACATGTAGAGCACAAAATTGCACAAAACCTAATCCTAAAAAGCCTAAAATAACCATCTAAAATGGACACATCAAACCTCCCCACACTTAAACCTTACTCGCCCTTGAGTAAGAAAAGATTCAAGCATACGGAGGAAATGGCATATCCACATCCTAAAACCCCTAAAATAACCACACAAAATGGACATATCAAACCTCCCCACACTTAAACCTTACTCGCCCTCGAGTAAGAAAAGAACCAAGCACACGGAGTAAATGATATTTCCAAAACCTAAACTAATCCCCCAATCAAAGCCTCACAAAAACTCTCAATATCAAAAATCCCAAAATAAAAGCTCACATGAGAATTTTTTCACACACACATCCCCAATCCTAAATCTAACCAAACCTACCACTTATCAATTCACTACCCATAAAAATATTTCACAGCCCAGAATTGATATTCCCATAATCTAATGACACAAAATGAAGCTAAAACCATAGAGGAAGTTTTAAACACATGCTTCGCCTAATGCCAATATATCAACCAAAAACGAAGTAGAAAGAGATAAGGAATTTCATAACCACACTTCGTTTCCTAACCCACTAAGCTACCCAATCCCAAGAGGTCTATAGATGTTGAGCTACCCGATCCATCCGTGTGACAACTGCAACCTTATGACTCCAACGCCGGCAAGTGAGTGAAATCATAGCATTTTTCAATTTCTCTCAATTTCTCTCATTTTGCCTAGGAGCTCTTTCGAGTTTTCATCCTAGCCACACATCATGTTTCTTTAGCTCACATCTCACCTTTTTCCGCACATTTTAGCCTCTCATTTTTGCCTAGGCCGCCCTTTAAGGGTTTTTGACCTATCCGGGCCCCCAATGTTGCCTAAGTTGCCCTCTCGGGTTTTCAACTTAGCGGGTTTTCTTTTTCTTTTTTTTCTTTTTCTTTTTCTATTTTCTTTTTCTTTTTGTTTTTCTATTTTTTTTTCTCATGTTTTTCCAATGAAAAGTAGCAAAAAGCATTCCAAAACAATCTAGCATGCATATGAGTCCTCTAACCCCTCCCCACACTTAAAACATTACATTGCCCTCAATGTAAACATGTAAGGCAAGAACAATAAAAATCAAGGTAAGGGGATAGAGTGACACCCGTGTCTCCGCAATTCGCCGGTGATATGGCGCAATCCAAGCACTTGTATGGTCCCGAAATTGGTTTCGGAACCGGAAGGGTGAGCAAAGATGCCGTAGAAGAACTCACCCCTCGAGAAAAGCATTGTCTCCATGGCGCCGTTTGCTCAAGACTACACCACGAAGAACACATTAAACTCACAAGTACATAAGGATATGTAATACTAGGTTTAGCATCAAGAATTATAACCATAGTATTTTCAAAGAACAACCAAATCACACTCAACCAACACTATAAGAATAATCATGAAAAATATCCAACATATATTGACATGTATACAAGCATCATTATAGGATATGCACTTACGATCACAATGATGTAGTCGGCATACTACAATCAACAAATGTACTATAAAGATGCAAGAATGTTCATATGTCAACATATGTAGGATGGTGGAGGAATGAGTGGGTATGTGGTGGTTCTTGGGAGTGTTGGGTGGAGAAGAAGGTAGGATCATGCAATGTTTAAAATCATTTGGAAACTTGGAAGCTTGGAAATTTGAAATCCGGGCTCAAAAAATTTTCAACAGTTACTGAGCACGTCGCGACTCGCGACGAGCCTCGCGAAGTCATCGCGACTCGCGGAAAGTTGAGTCCGAGAGCTCGAAATTTTCTGAGCTCGTCGCGACTCGCGACTCAGTGTGTCGCGACTCGCGACGAGCCTCGCGAAGTTATCGCGACTCGCGGAAAGGTGAGTCCGAGAGCTCAAAATTTTCTGAGCTCGTCGCGACTCGCGACGAGCCTCGCGAAGTCATCGCAACTCGCGGAAAGGTGAGTCCGGGAGCTCAAAATTTTCTGAGCTTGTCGCGACTCGCGACGAAGTGTGTCGCGACTCGCGACGAGCCTCGCGAAGTCATCGCGACTCGCGGAAAGTTGGCACTGGGAATGATTTTTCTCCCCTATTCGTCGCGACTCGCGACGAAGCCCATCGCGACTCGCGACGGCAGGGTATCCCAGGCTTAAAATTTTTCTTTTGCTTACCAACTGTCCAAGCTTTCTTCCCTCGTTCATTGATCTCGTTCCTTCATCTCCTTCATTGCAATGCACTTCACTTTGCTACAAAATCACAGAAAAACAAGCCATAAAAAGAACAAAACAAAACAACAAAAAAAACTAAGAAACAAAAACTAAAAGAAACAAAAACTAAAAGAAATGCCGAATTTATTTAACGTCGTCGGCACGACGAAGCTCCGTATGTTTAAGGCCGTCGGCACGACCCTAATGTTATCCGTATGGTGAAGGCTTGAAGATCTTCACCATGAGCATCCAAAATAAGAGAGGTGGGGGCACAAAACTTTCAAGAGGAAAGTCTTGTGGAGGTGGAGATGGTTCAAAGGGAATTAAGTGGTTAGGGAGCTTGGGATAGTCTTTTGGCTCCTCTCTCGTTTCCCTCAAAACTTCCGAAAATATTAGAGCTGGTTCACTAGGTGGGAGAAGGGGTGACAATGCTAATGGATGTAGCACTATCACCTCTTCCTCCATTTTTCTATCCTCTACAACCAACTCCTCATCCCTTTCAAACTCAAAATCATTTTTATTGGTGACTTCACTCACCGAATCATCGAGTTCAAGTTGGGATGGTGTGTTTTCGGAATCACGAGCTTCCATGCGGGCCAATACCTCTAATATGTTCCTCACATGCCCCTCAATGGCCTCAACACTAGAGGAGAGCTGGGTATCCGGCTCCTCACTAGTAAAGGAGTTCAAGTTTGCTATTCTATTTAAGACATCCTCATGTGTCAAACTTGAACTTCCTTGTTGGGCTTGGTTTTGGGGTATGGTATAGGGTGGTGATGGCCAACTAGGTTGCTCGTAATATTGGTTTTCCGGCTCATTCTCATACCACAAATCCGGACTACCACTCCATTCCGGATTGTAAGAGTTGTGGTATGGATAGCATTCATGAGCTTCTTGCCCTTGAAAACCAACATCTCCTACCTCTTGGTAGCACTCTTCATAGTACCCATGGTTTTGGAAACCATGGGTTCTTTCTCGGTCATAGTGCTCTTCCCACAACAAATGGCAAGATTCGGTAGGATGGTCGGAATGACACATCCTACAAAACCTTGCCTGTTGAGCCTCTCTTCTCATCATGAGTTCCCTCAAGGTGAGACGCTCCATTAAATTTTATTTTTTTTTCAAAAGTTCGGAATTATAGTGCAAGGATTCTCGATAAAATAAATCACCAAGAACTCAAGCAATACCTACTCCGAACAAAAACAACCACCAAGTAGTGGAAAATAAAAACAACTAGCTAATACACAACCAAATACACCTAAATACTTAAGAATACACCTAAATACAACTAGGTAGATAGTGGCAAATCGGGGTCGTCCAATGAGAAGAGGGATCTTCCTAAGCAATCAAGCACAAATGGTTGATACTAGACTAGGAGTAACTATATTTACACACACTTAAAAGCAAGTAAATGGGGGGGGTTGGTTGGTTGGTTGTTCCTAAGTTACGAAAATAAAAAGACAAGATAACTAGCAACGTCAAGTGACTATGCTAATCATCAAACAACACTAAGAAAAGGGGTTTTAAACTACAAAGATAAAAAGCCTTGGGGGCAAGGGATATCCACTTCCAAATCATACGTAGGTCATTGAATCATTCACTCATTCCATCATATAGCATACATGACTCAACATTCACATACCCATCTAGCAAGGATCACAACACATACATCACAAGGAGTTCTAAGTTCATGCTCATACATCTTCATGCAAAGGAGCTACGGAATTCGTCACGTTCCTAACACCTAAACAATTCAAACATACAAGCACTCCCTATGCTCAAACAACTCATGGCACACACGAAGTGAAACACACCATCGAGAGTACATACATGCTAAATAACAAATGCTTCAAGAAAGAGTAAAAGCCATCTATTTGCTACTTCAACTACTTGTCGTGGAGACTAAACTCATATCCTTCTTAGTTCGTAGTTTGCGAGAGTGAGTTCGACATCTCTCGTCAAACCTCACCAATGACTCCCGAGTCGCGACCACGACTCAAGGTGTCATTGGTGGCATTTAGCACGAAGGACCAACAAGCTTGGCAATGCCTATGACCACTACACCGTGACTAAGCATTAAACCAATTCATGCAATTACACGAGATTGGATGAACGTGCAACGCACATTCATCCAGGAGCATATAACTCTCTCGTTTGCTACACAAACGAACATGACGAAGAGTTCAACATCAATCACATTCGTCTAGCACATCATCAGCACATCAATATCATTTAGAAGCTCTAACTCATGCTTTGGATTCCTAATTAAAAGAGGGAAAGAGTAGCTAATTCCTTCCAACCCTAACAAGCAATCAATCAAGCAATTTGTATCCTCAAGCTACCAATAACATCAATAGCATCAACAATCATCATTCAAGCACAATAAGAGCACAATAGCAAAAACACCAAATAGATAGATATAAATGATCCTTACTACATAGAAATGGAAGCTTCAATCCTTGCTCCCAAGTACAAAAACTACTCTAGAACAAGAAAACACATAGAAACTAAGAAAACAAGAGAGAAAAAGCTAGGGTTTTGGCCCAAAACAGGGGCCAAAAGCTGTGGAATGAAGGGGGTGAAGAGGTATTTATAGGGGGAAGAAAAAGGGAGAAAAATGCTGCTGCAGGGCTGACTGGACGCTGTCGTCGCGACTCGCGACCAACTTGGTCGCGACTCGCGACCAAATCAGTAACTCAGCCTTGCTGTTTTGTTTTGCTTCCTCCGGGTGAACCGTTGATCCGTTTCGGGAGTTCTTGTAGTCGATTTTATAGTGCTCGAGAAGAGGAATCCAATGGTGCCACTCTTGAAGGCTGATTCTTCTCGGAAAATTCTGAGAACCCCGGACCATTTTTCACCCGTTGCTTTGCTCTCCTTTCTTCACCTCTTCACTTCTTCATATCTTCAAAAAGCTCAAATGTAAAGGTCTTCAAATCTTCAAATCTTCAAAGATAAATCTTCAAAGTCTTCAAATCTTCAAAGTCTTCAAACAAATCACTTTGTCACACAAAATCATCTAAAAAGTGATAAAAACGTCAAAGCCGCCTTTATCCCTCCTTAGATGATTTCAAGGCAAAATGCCACATGTAGAGCACAAAATTGCACAAAACCTAATCCTAAAAAGCCTAAAATAACCATCTAAAATGGACACATCAGTAGGCAAACTCTTATAGTCACAAGTATAGTTCTGTTGGCGTTGATTCTTCAATGCCTCAAAATACTCAACAGTGTGAGGTTCCTTCGGGATACCCTAAAAAAATGATATAACAAATTGGTCTTGCAATGATAATCCACGAACTCTTGGGGATATTGGGTCAAGGCCGGTCCATTGGTGCGCATTTCATTTAACTCAGAATGAAGCTGAGTCACCTCCACTCTTGCAAGCCTAGCACACTCCTCAGCAACGCTAACCTTCTCCTCAGCAATGCTAACCTTTTCCTTAGCAACGTTTGTCTTCTCCTCATCAGCTCTAAGCGATTGCTCTAGAGTTTCGCATTTCGCCTCCAAGGTTTTGATCTTCTCAAATGCTTAAGCATTAGGAGAAGAATGTTTGGACAAGTGCTCGCTTGCTATCTGAACGCTTTCAATGACCTTAAATGACAAAAATATGGAATAAAGTCATTCAGCATCATATCAATATCATATTAAGACATATGGAACAATACCAAAGTTCGCTTACAAACTTACTGCAACTAGTGTGTCAAGTAAAGAAAGGTTAGAGAAGATATCAGAAATCATCCCCTCCACCAACAAACTTTCACTTTGCACTATGATTTTCAAACTAGCTTGATTACCACACCCCTTTTTGAAGAAGAGAACAATGTGTCCCAAAGACCCATTGCCCTTATCCCTCTTGTTCTTCTTCTCATTCTACACAAAAAGGGGGAGATGATCGCTGCCCCCCAGCCTGTTTGCCCTTATCATTAGGGCCTACAGTATTCTTTTCCATGGTGTCACCACCAGTTGCAGTTTCGGCCTAGACAGTAGTCGTATCCATCTCTTCGTCATTGCCTTCGACGAGCGATATGTCAGGCTCACCTTTGGAAAGGTCCATATCGGTAACAGGTTCAAAAACATTGATCAAAATGAACATTTGTAACAATAAAATAGTTTGTCAAATAAAAAAGCAGTACATATTGAATGCATCAACCCAAAAGTGAACAAAACACCTTCTGCTTATGAGTTAGCATGGCGAAGATACTAGGTATACACACGAAGCATGGCCACGATCTCCGTCTTTTCGTTATAACGAACACTCGGATAAGGAAATAGAGATCTAGGAACTTTGTAGTTCTAGGAAGGTACATCAGATTCAGGAACTTGTTTTGCTTTAATGAAAATATATTTCCTATGCCTATAGCCAACATTACTAGGGAAACCGCTCACAAGTTCTACCCCAGGAATCATGGGATAAAAAGTGAATTCATCTATAGTTTTCTTCACATTTTGGAGTTGATAGAAGTGATTAAATAGGTCAATTGTGAAAGGCACGTCCGCGTTCTCATACACACAAAGGAACCCCATAATGATCGCAACACCCTTAGGGTGAAATTGGGACAACAAAACCCTATACGAGCAAAGAAGTTCAATCACATGCCCGAGAATAGGGAATTAAAGACCAAAGTTCAGGTAGGCTAGATAAGAAGAGATGTAGCCAACAGGAGTAGTGCAAACACATTGATATTTAGAAAGCAAACGAAGCTTATAAGAGGACGGAAAAGGGAAAAAACCCTTTAACTCATTCACATAAGAGCTTTCTTACAGAATGTTCATCGCGTAATGCTACTGTGAAGTGATGTAGTCTTTTTGGCTATATTTATATCCTTTCTCAACCCACTAAGGTAACTATAGCTATTCCTCGAAATTCTAATTCTAAAGAATGAGTACTGACTTGATCGTCAGAGTCTTTTCCCCAAAATAGCTTGTGGGCCAAGTCTTTGAGGTAAAGGAACTCTTGGAGAGGACGAAAGTGTACCTGAGTAACCTACCACATCAAGAACCTTTCCCAAAGAAGTAGGTAATTGAAATGTTCTAATCACAGCAATCGATTACTTCACGAAGTGAATAGAGGCAAAGCCACTAATTAGTGTCACGACAGAAGTAGCAAGAAAGTTTGTTAGGAAAAACATAGTTTTCCATTTTGGTGTACCCCAGACCATTGTCACGGATAATAGCATGCAGTTCACAAGTGAGATCTTTGCCGGGTGGTGCTCAAAGTTAGGGATTATGCAGAAGTTGACATCTGTTGCTCATCCTCAAACTAATGGCCAAGTGGAGGTCACTAACAAAACAATAGTCCAAGGAATCCAAAAAATATTGGAAGGAAAGCAAACTGATTGGGTAGATGAGATACCCAACACACTGTGGCCGTATAGAACAACATTAAGAAAGTCAACTAGGGAGACACCGTACAACTTGGTTTATTTTCATGAGGTAGTCTTTGAATGAAGGCAATAATCCAGACAAAATAAGATTGGATTTGGATGAACTCAAGGAGAAAAGGCAACATGCAACAATCACAGAGGTAAAGAACAAGGCGAAGATGGCAAGAGCATACAATGAGAAAGTAAAGAAGACACAGTTTTGAAGTGGCAATCTAGTTCTATGAAAGAATGAAGCAAGTGTGGTAGAAGAAAAAGGGAATTTGTGCCCAAAATGGGAAGGCCCGTACAGGGTAACGAAAGCACACCGATCCAAATGCTGCGATGTAGAAAGATTGGATGATAGAAGCATCCCAAACACTTGGCATGCGATTAACCTAAGGAAGTTCTATGTTTAGGACATTAGTAAGTGATAGGAGAAACTCACGAAAATACAAGTGCAAACGCATCAAATATAATGCTTTTATATTAGTTAGAAGCAAATGCATCGATTTCCAAAAACTGAGAAAAAAATATAATATTACTTGAAACATTTGGAAGGGAATATTATTACATAAAATAAAAAGACAAAGCATTTACACCTTGATGTGCGAAAGGACCCAGAAGATGAAGAACCACCACAGCGATGAGATTGCGTAGCCGGATGTTCCTCAGACATAATGTGATTGTAATACCATTTCATATGAAAGTAAGCAAGATGGGGAATTTGACTAATTTTTCCATACAATCAAGATAATTAGCATAATAAGCGCTAATATCAGTTATAGGAGCAAGTTTTCGTGATCAAGCAGCATATTCATAAGGTCAACTGTCTCTAGATAGCTTTTGTTCATCATTTTCAAATAGCATATTTCCTCCTGTAACTGACAAATATGAGACCAAATAGACTCAGACAAACTAACCCTCTGACCACCAATATTCATAGTCAAATCACCATGAACAGTAAAACTACGAGGCCCAGCAGAAATAACATTATGTTTATCTTTAATCAACACAAGCCTACTCAAGTTGATGAACACATGAATCAAGGTGTTTGCACTCAGTGGGAAGGTGATCGTTATCACTGCAAAATTGGGTACTCAAAGAAAATTTTTCGTCAAACTTTCTTTGCCACCCTGTGGAACATGTGGACATATGGACACACTAACCCGCTTCTTTTTTAAGCGATCTAATAGTTCATCAATACGAGAACACTGCTTATCTATGATGCCGGTTTTATGATAAGCCTTGTGTGCCTTACTTGCAGCAAAATTCTTTGCTTCTTCTTGCTGACAAATGATTTTAACTAGGTTTAGCCGCTGCCGGTGAATAAGGTAATTTTGTTCAGCAAAAATTCTTTTTAACTCATGAATATAGTCTTACAACTCATTCATGGGTTTCTTTCATCCAAGCTCTAGATCATTCACACTGAGAAGCATATAATTCAGACGAAGGCCTAGTGACATTGCTCATTCTTTAATGCAACTGGAAAACTTAAGAGAACAGATACACACACCAACATATTCAAGATAAACTAAGCTAAAGACAATATCCTTATTAAGGGATTCAAGAGTGTAACCATTACGAACAAATTTACTACATGGACAATTTCCAGAAGAAGACAGAGATGAATAAGAAGTAGAACCATGCCATTCGAGACATAATGGGATAGAATATAAATCTAAATTCCCAACATTTGAAAAAAAGACCACTAGAAAGTAGCTCAAGATATTCCAAGGATATGGAACTAGTAGCTTCAACCAACCCACTAGGACACTAAGAATTGAAGGATACATATCAAAGATGATGCCCAAAAGGACTACTAGATCCCAAAAGGCTTAGAAGATTTAAGACTTTGAAGATTTAAGACTTTATAGTCGATCAAAATATTAAAACCCTGTATATGAACGAATACGAAACAAAAGTATAAAATTAGAGTATAAACACCAAGTTTTAATCGAACACAATACACAGTACGAACATACACAATAGTATCTTTACATGGTACATATAAAAGTTAATATTGATTTAAATCATATTAAATCTCTAAAAATCAACTAACTTCATTATGAGATGGAGACGCATTCTGGAAAATGAGAGCAGATTTTTTCTTGTTCTTCCTAGCAAGAATTCTCCACATGCGCACCAGCCTCTGGGTTGGGAGTTGGTGCAGCATCTAGAAAAGAGAACGAGAGGCTTTCAAAATAATCAACTTTGCAACTTCAAAGCTCAGGGATAGAGGGTAATGAAGGAAGACCCCTGAGATGTGATAGCAGGGCATAAGGATGACCACCATCAGAAATCTTATGAATAAACCCCTCATTCAGCATAGTTTTTTGCTGCTCCAGTACTACCTCAGATTCAGCCAAGGAAAGCAATTTCTACACCTTCAGAGTGTGGTTCAACTCTTGAAGATCCTTTAAAGATTCATAGTAACCAATGTTGTGAGCGGAGCTAGAATCCACCTCAAACATTTGAATAAGCATTTTTTTCAAAGAGACAGTCAATAAGAGTTATGGGGTAGCTAGGCAAAGCAGGACCATTAGTCACTATCTCCTTCAACTCATAACGAAGCTTAATGGCTTCTTCTCCACCATCTCTCACATACTTCTCAGTAGCTTCAAGAAAGGTCCCCAAAGCCTCGCACTTCTCCTCAGCCTTACACTTTTCCAAGAGTGAACCATTTTCCTTGGAAAATTTGGTAATTTGCTTACTAACAAGTTGAAGACTTGAACCAACCTTATAACATGTTTGAACAAACACACAAGTAAATATGATAGCTATGCATCACGTACCAAATCAAAGAAATTTATTTCAAACTTCTAGCGAACAAACCACGACCATTATTTCATGAAAACAATGTTTGGAAACAGTAGCACGAATAGTCCCCTCAACCAGTAAATTATTATTTTGTGGCGGAGCCCTAAAATAAAACTGGCAAGTACGCCTCCTTTTCCCAGGGGGGCACAAAGGTAGTTGATGACCCATTAGGTTGCTCCTTCCTCCTCTTTCCTCTAGAGACATCAGTAGCGTTATTAGCAGCCACTTCTCCCCCTTCAATTTATTTACCTTTAGTAGGTATCAATTGAGAGTTTGCATTAATGATATTCTCTTGAGAGACATTATTAGCAATGATATGATTGGATTGGACCGGCGTCTCCCCCATCTCTCTGTGTTCATCATCTGGAAGAAATGACCTGTCAGTGGCACCTCCAACTAGATTCATATCTACAATTGAGTATACAACACAGGTCAGATGAACACACAGAAAATATAAAGTAGTGTAAAAAATTGGCAGAAAAAAACACTCTATAGGTTCAAGAAAATAAGTACAGCAAAGAATGATACAAAATAAAGTGCCAAAAAACTTACTATTAGGGGGGGTTAAGAACAACGATTCACAAGAGAATTAGGAAAAGGCAAAGAAGATGAAAGATTGAATGGTTCAAAAAAATAATAAATTTCAGTATTGAAACTCAAATACTGAAAAGTAAAAAACTAGATGTTAAGTAACAAAAAAAAATCATGATTACATTCTGACATAAAAGTAAGTTACATGTTACATAAATCGAGATAGGGGTGGAATTTGAGTAGGCGATACAATGAATAATGATGGAATTAAGTCAGTTGATTCCAATTCCTTTTTAAGGAGAGAAATGATAACAAAAGCTTTGGAAAATTGGAATAGTCTAGTGAAGAATAAGAAGAGAATCTCGGTTCCATGAAACAAAATATCAACAGCTAAGCATATTGGAAGTAAGACATCTACTATGAAGATTCAAATTCAAAATTCAAAATCAGAAATACCAACAAAATCACAAGTATATCCAAGAAGAAAGCAACACTTCACGAAGACAGTGTAATTTTTACTAATCATGGAAATGTTATTGGATTTTAACAATCTCACAAAACAACAGTTCACATATTCATGGCTGGGGGGGGGGGGGCTTATGGCGTACACCTAGCCCATGGAACCCAGAATGTTGGCCTGGAGGCCCAACCCAAGATTTGGTTGCGAACTAATAAACACATAACCATGCCCAAGATCTATTATCTGTAAACTAGGAAAAGCGGGATCATGTTTAGAAAGACTAAGTCACGAACTAAGAAAGACAGAGCCACGATTATGACTCATCCATGAAACAAGACACGAACAAAGTTTATAGGAACCATGATGTAGGCCCACGATCATTAATCCTAACAATGTGAAGCCACAATTATAGCCCGCTATATATACAAGAACAACAACACTAACAAGGGTAAGTGAAACTAAACTAAGAAATAGCAATTCTCAAAAGGATAGTACTGACTAGATCGTCGGAGCCTTTTCCTCAAAATCACTTATGGGATCTATTTTACATGTTCATAGTGATACACAGTGAATATCAACTCTTTGACGTGATCAGGAATATCACATCTGGCACCAGTTCTGAATGCCAGTGCTTATAATAATGTAGTGGTGCTTACCAATGATAACTGGCTCATAATGTCGGTGCCATTAATAATGTAGTGACCTACCTCCCCTGACGGTTGTTAAAAATCCTAGCTTAGAGTTAACTTAGTTGGAGACGGTGAGGGTCAGAAGATAGAATTTTATAGTTTTGCACCCTGTTTCACTGCTACGCTACCCATATGGTAGTTAGCAATAAGCTCTAGGTTTGTCCACAGAGATTATAGGTCTATTGTATCAACTCAAAACACAACCTTGGATAGGTCATCAATCTGTATGAGTGAAAGGAATTACTAGTAAAGAAAACATGCAAATAGGGGGGGTTGGTTTTTCAAGCTATAAACTACAAAACATGAAAAGTAAAAACACAACTACAATATTACCTAAGCCATTGGGGATATTATTAAGCAACTTGGATAGTCTAATGCTTCTATCCTTCATTCATTCAAATAGAGATCTAAGCAAACCTAATAGAGTGTCAATAACACGTGGTGTGACCGATGTCATACACTTCCCCATCCTTGTCACATTGGGTGCTCTCGGAACCCTCCATCGACGCCGCCATCATAGTTAGGAGAGTACAACAAGGTCCGACCATTGTTGTAGGTCTATTTCTCCCTTGTGCGATTACATCCAGGGGCTTCAACAATGAATGCACTACTTCCCTTGGGTCCTATCAATTAGGCCCAAGAGTTGTAGGCACCTTATCTATGATACTAGGGTTTCTTGTAACCCTAGCTTGCTAATATTTAGCTATCTCTACCTGGAACCTCTCGAACAACTTTACAAAGTCAACTAAAACCGGTGCAATGGTAAGTGGATTAGAGTGACCTCGATCCCGTGCACACACTCACGCAGACGAGTTCTCCTCCACCCATTCAAAAAACCAAGTTTCTCTTCCCTAGATGGAATTGATATTTGCGCCTAGCTTCAATATAGCCCAAAGTGTGTGATGTATATGTGGTGTACTATTCATTCATTCAAACTCAAATGTAAATCACAATAACATAATGAACACAAAATCATGATGAACTAAATAATATCAAAAAACATAAAGATTACCAAGTCAGTACAATTTATCCCCAAGCTATAGAAACTACTCCCTTCACATGGAATTCAAATAAAGATTTGAATTCCACATCTTCAAATGAAAGAAAAATAAAAAAGAAGAAAATGATAGATTTTCTCCTAAGAAGTGATTCTCCAAACTACTTTTCAAATCTAATCTATGATTCAATGTATGAAAACCTAGTAGACAAAGGTCCTATATATAGCAGTAGGCGATTGGGCCTAAAAATAGGGCCAAAATAGTCCAAATTTGGTAAACCCTACCTGAGTCGCCGCCTGGCGCGAGACATCACTGATGATGCGGGTGGTGGCTTTTACTTAGCATGGGGCGCGAGGACTAGAGCGGGCTGCATAGTTTATTTTGGGGTATCGTTAGGGTGCTGAAAATGAAAGTCCTGATCCGTGCCTGTGGTCGTTGGCACGGCCCGTGGTCAGGATTAGTGTTTTGATCAGAAACTTTGTCACAGGCTGCATGATTTCCCACACTCCACTTACTGGTACTGGCATATTGAACTTGGAACGGTGCGGGATGCCTAAAATGGGATGTCTCACACCCATACTTAGCCACGTGGAGGGGTTCTTCTCTTTGTACAAGTGGCCCGTGGCCTCTGGTAAGGGTCGCGCCACAGCCTTGAGCTGGTCTCCTTGGTGCAAGGCATCTCATTTGGCACAGACCGTTGTAGCTAAACCATGCACAACCCACACTTACCCGTTGGTGCCTTGGCTGACAGAACTAGTTTCCTTCGTTACAGGAGAACTATTTGTCCGATTTGAGAGTTTTAGCAGTCGATGTTATGGTAATCGAGAAGAAAAATCCTATAGAAATAGATTTGAAGGCTTATTATTCTTGGACCATTCTCGAACGGAAGCACAACTCATCAGACCATGATTCCCCATTTCTTCGTTGACCCCTTTAAACTTCTTTGCCTATCTTTGGCTTTAATCTCCTTCAACCATGCATTGATGATTGTGGCCTTTTTCTTCTACCATTCTAATGTGCATGGCCTTTGTCTCTACTATCATTCTTGCAAATGGCTTTCAATATCTTCTTCCACCTTTATGAACGGCCTTCACATAGAATGTAAAAAATAAGCACCCACATACTAAAGATCATCACAAGGAAGATTAAGGAGCCCATGGATACAAGATGTCCATTAGTATTAATTAATTCTACAAAACACGGAATTTAGACAAGAAAACCAAACATGGTTGTCTAAACCCCCTGTCATGTAAACTCAACTAATACTAGTAACCCACCAAGTAAAACTAACTAAAACGTATACCAAATTCATCGGTTAGTGCACACATAATGAAGCAGATCATGTAGTGGTCCTTATCCCATACAACTGGCACTGGTAGAATGCAACCTCTGCTTATAGATTAATACTAGCACTGGTTCCATCTTACTGGTGTTGCTTGTAATGTGGTTGATGTGCATCATTATGCATGTGTTAACCATTGCATTCGTTGCAATAATTGGTTTTCTTTATATGTGGATTGCAAGTATTAGTTGATTTTAGGTGACACTGGGCTTAGACGACTATGTTTGGTTTTCTTTTCTAAATACCATTTTTTGTAGACTTAATTGGTACGAATGGACATCTTATATCCCCGGGCACCTAGATCTTCCGTTGTGATCATTCTTAGTCGGTTGCTCGTGGGTACTTTTCATTATATTCTATGTGAAGGCCATTCGCAAGGGCGGTAGAACATATCGAAGGCCATTAAAAATATATTGGTAGTATATTAAGGCTAAAAACATCAATTTGTGGTAGTATAAGGTTGGAACCAAAGATAGGTAGAATTGGAGTTCAAAACGGCTAACGAAGAAATGCAGAATCATGGTCCGAGAGTTGTGAAAGTTTTTGGGAATAATCAGAGAACAATCCACATTTAATAATGATTTGATTGGATTTGTCTCCTCCAGTGCCATACAATCGACTACAAGAACGCTAAATTTAGACTAACGGTTCATTCGTAGCGAAGTAAAAATGTTCAGCCAGCGAAGCACCAAGAGGTTGGCTCAGACCACTTATGAGTGGCACCAAGCAAGGTACAATCGGTCCATTCCAGACGATGTGGTATGCGCCAATGATCATTTTCATGAACCGTGCAAAGACCGAGTGCATACCGTGCCTATCTCAACATTCGTGTGCTCAAGCGCTCTTCTTCACTCAAAAAATGTGGCTAAGTATGGGCGCAGACATCCTCATTTTTTGTGGCCTTTTCCATTTCAAGTGAAAAATGTCGAGACTAGCTAGTGGGGTGTGGAGAAAAATACTAAGAAAAAATGGGGTTCCTCGACGACAGACTGCGAGAGAAGGCAGGAACCGCGCCCAATGCCCTGCGCTAAAGGAATGGCACAGCGTGCCACATAAAATGATCTGTGTCTCTGTCATGCTCAAGCCATGTCAGACACAGTGCTCCACACTAGCATGAGGCTAACGGTCCATGCCAAATCTGGCAGGCTGCGCTAGCACGGATCGAGGCAACAACGCGGACTACGCCATTAGCGACGGTCTGTGACAAGTGGCCGCTAAACTAGGGTTTCCTACTTATTAGCCTATTTTGGGACACTGTTTTGGCCCAATCTCCTACTATGAATAAAACCTTAGTCTACTAGGCTTGGACCATTTTTTTAGCTTATTTGTAATTGAGAGAGCATTCTAGAGAGAGAAACATTTTTTCTTCTTTCTTTCTTTCCTTTATGTCTTACTTTGATCCTATGATGTGGAATTCTAATATTTATTTTAATTCCATGTCTAGGGAGTAGATTAGTAGCTTGGGGTTTTTTGTATTCATGTTATGATTATTCCATTTTGAGGTCTATATTCTCCTATCTTACTGTCTCATGAAAATTTGTGTTTGATTTATGCTTTCTAAGATTTATGATTTATGATATGTCATTATGATGACACAATTATGCATGTGTGGTAGTATAAAATTGTGCTAGGCTTCATTGCTATCTTGGAAAGTGTTTGAACTGTTGAGTAGGTAAAGAACACCAAGGAGATACATGCACTCATATCCTTTGAGAGAAATTCCTTATCTGTGTTATATCGTTATTCTAATTAGATATTTGTTTGGGAAATCAAAATGTTGGGTGGTTGATTCAGCAAAACCTGATGGAGGAAAGCCCCAGGCTTAACCCAATAGATTAGCATGTTTGTTTGTAGTGACGAGAGTTGTGCTGATTCCAGAGTCTTCTTAAGGTGTCATTTCCTTTGCCTCTCTATAGGCCTAGGGATTGAGATCCACAATGAAGTGTCTGGGATAGAAATGTATTTCACTACATATGCAACGATTGTGACCCATGCAAGGCATTGCCTGGGAGGTCGTCGCCGTACCTCTCAAAGTTAATATTTATAAGCCCTAAATGCTTACTATATACAACTTAGTAGATAGCGGCAAGTCGGGTCATCCACGAAGAAGAGGGATCTTCCTAAGCTTTTAGGCACAAAAGGTTGATATTAGGCTAGGAGTAGACATATATACATACATATAAAAGCATGTAAATGGGGGGGTTTGGTTGTTTGGTGGTCCTAAATTATGAAATTAAAAAGACAAGATAACTAGCAAAGTCAAGTAACTAGGCTAATCATCAAACAAAACTAAGAAAAAGGGGTTTAAAACTACAAAGATAAAGCCCTAGGGCCAATTGATATCCACTTCCAAATCTAATGTAGATTATTGAATAATTAACTCATTCTATCACATTCATTACTTGACTTAACATTAACATACTTATCTAGCAAGAATCACAACACATTATGCACAAGAAGTTCTAAGTTCATGTTCATAGATTTTCATGCAAAGGAGCTAAGGAATTCGTCACTTTCCTAACACCCAAAAACTTCAATCATAGAAACACTTCCTATTCTCAAATAACCCATGACATAAATGAAGTGAAACATAGCATCAAGAATACATAAATGCTAAATAATAAAGGCTTCAAGAACGAGTAAAACAATCTACTCACTACTTCAACTACCTGTTGTGAAGATAAATCTTCTATCCTTCTTAGATAGTAGTTTGCAAGAGTGAATTCGACATCTCTTGTCAAACCTCACCAATGACTCCCTTAGGACTAAGAGTATCCCATTGATGGCATTTAGCACGAAGAATCAACAAGCTTGGAAACACTTATAAATACTACACCATATCCAAGCATTTAACCAATTCATGCATTTACACAAGATTAGTCCAGAATGATCGACATTCATAGACTTCTCTCATTTGCTACCTAAAATTGACATGACAACAAGTTTGAAATCATCACATTCATCTAGCAATTATCAACACACCAACATCATTTAAGAAGCTCTAACTCATGCTCTTGGATTCCACATTAAAAGAGGGGAGAATTAGCTACTTTCTCCCAACCCTAACAAGTAATCATACAAGCAATTCATATACTCAAGCTTCCAACAACATCAATGCAATTAACAATTCACATTCTAAGCTCAATAAATGCACAATAGCAAAAGCACTAAATAGATAGATATGGTTCTTACTACATAGATATGGAAGCTTCAATCCATTGCTCCCAAGATAAAACTAAGCTAGATAATCAAAACCCATAACATAGAACAAAGATCTACAAAGAAAGAAGAATAAATGGAAGGAAATGGTGAAAAACTAGGGTTTTGAAGCCCCCAAGTCGGGTTTAGAGAGTTGGGGAAGAAGGGGGTTAAAAGCTATTTATAGTACAAGAAAAAAGGGAGTAAAACACAAGTTGCAGGGCAGTTATCGCGAGTCGCGATGCCTCCATCGCGAGTCGTGACCAGATCAGTAAAATTTTGAGCTCCCAGGTCAACATTTCGCGTCGCAACACACCCATCGCGAGTCGCGACGGGAAAAAGTCCCATTTTGTTTTGCGTCCTCCGGGTGAACTGTTGATCCGTTTTAGGAGTTCTTGTAGTTGATTTTATAGTACTCGAGAAGAGGAATCCAATGGTTTCACTCTTGGAGGCTGATTCTTCTCAGAAAATTCTCAAAACTCTGCTTCAAAACATAGATCATTCTTCACCCTTTGCTTTGCTCTCCTTTCTTCACTTTATCTTCTACCACTTTGTGAGTGGCCTTCCATCTTCTACCATCCTTTCAAATGGCCTTCACTAAACCAATCCTAAGTGCTCACGAGCAATCTACAAATTAATCTTACAAAAAGGAATCTAGATGCTCATAAGGACCAAAAGTCCATTAGACTAAACATAGGTTACAAAATGAAGGATTTAGATATAAAAACCAAAATTGGTCATCTAAACCCCTTATTGTGTAAACCTATGTAAATTTAGCAATCTTACAACAAAAATATGACAAAAGTGATGTTAAATGCTTTGGAAAATACGTGCATTTGACGTCTCATAAAATATCCCCACACTTAAACCTTACTCGTCCTCGAGTAAACAAGAACGAGCAAAGATCAAAGCGTAAACTAGCATGTAAAAGTTTTCCCAAAAAATCCAACATTATATTCCTAGACTACCCTAATCCCCAAGACATAAGAATCCCTCACACTCTCACATCCCAAAGTCTAAGATAATCTAAACAACCAACAAACCATAACAAAAGTGAGGTATACATATAATGCCAAGCTAACTTATTCTACCGAAAAAGCCATTAATAGACAAATCAAGAGAGCATAAAAATTTTCAACTTCTCTCATTTTTCCTAGGAGCCCTCTCGGGTTTTCATCCTAGCTTCACACATTTTTCTTTTTTCAATGCTCACCCTCACCTTTTTCCACACCATTTTGCCTCTCATTTTTGCATAGGTCGCCCTTTCGGATTTTTGACCTATCCGGGCCACTTTTGCCTAAGTTGCCCTCTCGGGTTTTCAACTTAGTGAGATTTTTTTTTCATTTTTTTTTCAAACAAAACAAATCAAAGTGGAGCATATGCACACTACAATACAATACAATGCGATATATTTCTCTTTACCTCCCCACACTTGAAACACACATTGTCCTCAATGTGAAAAGAACAAGATAAAGAAATAAGGGAGAGAAAAAAAATACTCACAACTAGGACATTGAAGGTCCTTCTCGGTGATGGCAATGCTCACTTCTCAATGAATGTTCTCTCCTCCATGTTCTCAAACTATGTCCAACATGCAACTTTGATCCATCCACTACGAAGCCACAACTATGCAAATCCCGATCAACACTCACAAAAGACAACTAGTAGTACTCCTAGATGGTGGTTTTGGTGGTGGGTTGTGGTGGTATTCTTGTGGTTTTGGGTAAGGGTTTGAGGCCATGGTTGAGGATTTTTTTTTTCAAGAAAAGAAAAACACTAACCTAACTTGAAAGCTCGGGTTGCCTCCCGAGAAGCTTCGTATTTTTAAGGTCGTCGGCACGACCCTAATGTTATCCATATGGTGAAGGTTTGAACCCCTTCACCATGAGTATCCAAAAGTAGAGAGGTGGGGGTACAAAACTTTCAAGAGGAAAGTCTTGTGGAGGTGGAGATTGTTTGAAGGGAGTTGGGTGGTTAGGAGGCTTGGGATTGTCTTTTGGCTCATCTCTTATCTCCCTCAAAACTTCCAAAAATGGTGGAGTTGGTTCACTAGGTGGGGAAGGGGTGACGATGCTAATGAATGTAGCACAATCACCTCTTCCTCCATTTTTTCATCCTCAACAACCAACTCCTCATCCCCGTCGAACTCAAACTCATTTCCCATGGAGAGCTCACTCACCGAATCCTTGAGTTCGACTTGGGATGGTGTATTTTCAGAATCACGAGCTTCCATTCAGGCCAACACTTCCAATATACTCCTTGCATGCCCCTCAATAGCCTGAACACTAGAGGAGAGCCAAGTGTCTTGTTCCTCACTAGTAAAATTGTTCAAGTTTGCTATTGCATTCATGACTTCCTCACGTGTCAAACTTGAACTTCCTTGTTGGGCTTGGTTTTGGGGTATGGTATAAGATGGTGATGGCCAACTATTTTGCTCGTATTGTTGGTTTTCTGGCTCATTCTCATACCACCAATCCGGATTACCACTCCACTCTAGATAGTACGAATTGTGGTATGGATACCATTCTTGAGCTTCTTGCCCTTGAAAAGCAATATCTCCTACCTCTTGGTAGCACTCTTCATAATACCCTTGGTTTTGGAAAACAAATGTTCTTTCACCATCATAGTGCTCCTCTCTCAACAAATAGCAAGACTCGGTAGGATGGTCGGAATGACACATCTTACAAAACCTTGCTTGTTGAGCCTCTCTTCTCATCATGAGTTCCCTCAAGGTGAGACGTTCCATTTGATTTTTTTTACTTCAAAAGTCTGGAATCATATTGCAAGGATTCTCGATAAAAATTCACCAAGAACTCAAGCAATACCTACTCTAAACAAAAATAACCAAAAAGTAGTGAAAAATAAAAGCAACTAGCTAATATACAACCAAATATTCCTAAATACTTAAAAATAAACGCCTCTTCCCCGGCAGCGGCGCCAAAATTTGGGAGCTCGTCGCCATATCTCTCAAAGTTAATATTTATAAGCCCTAAATGCTTACTATCTACAACTAAGTAGATAGCGGAAAGTCGGGGTCATCCACGAAGAAGAGGGATCTTCCTAAGCTTTTAGGCACAAAAGGTTGATATTAGGCTAGGAGTAGACATATATACATACATATAAAAGCGTGTAAATGGGGGGGCTTGGTTGTTTGGTGGTCCTAAGTTATGAAATTAAAAAGACAAGATAACTAGCAAAGTCAAGTAACTAGGCTAATCATCCAAAAGAAAAAGGGGTTTAAAACTACAAAGATAAAGCCTTGGGGGCTATTGATATCCACTTCCAAACCTAATGTAGATCACTGAACCATTCACTCATTCTATCACATTCATTACTTGACTTAACATTAACATACTTATCTAGCAAGAATCACAACACATTATGCACAAGAAGTTCTAAGTTCATGTTCATAGATTTTCATGCAAAGGAGCTAAGGAATTCGTCACTTTCCTAACACCCAAAAACTTCAATCATAGAAACACTTCCTATTCTTAAATAACCCATGACATAAATGAAGTGAAACATAGCATCAAGAATACATAAATGCTAAATAATAAAGGCTTCAAGAACGAGTAAAACAATCTACTCACTACTTCAACTACTTGTTGTGAAGATAAATCTTCTATCCTTCTTAGATAGTAGTTTGCAAGAGTGAATTCGACATCTCTTGTCAAACCTCACCAATGGCTCCCTTAGGACTAAGAGTATCCCATTGATGGCATTTAGCACGAAGAATCAACAAGCTTGGCAACACTTATAAATACTACACCATATCCAAGCATTTAACCAATTCATGCATTTACACAAGATTAGTCAAGAATGATCGACATTCATAGACTTCTCTCATTTGCTACCTAAAATAAATATGACAACAAGTTCGACATCATCGCATTCATCTAGCAATTATCAACACACCAACATCATTTAAGAAGCTCTAACTCATGCTCTTGGATTCCACATTAAAAGAGGGGAGAATTAGCTACTTTCTCCCAACCCTAACAAGTAATCATACAAGCAATTCATATACTCAAGCTTCCAACAACATCAATGCAATTAAAAATTCACATTCTAAGCTCAATAAATGCACAATAGCAAAAGCACTAAATAGATAGATATGGTTCTTACTACATAGATATGGAAGCTTCAATCCATTGCTCCCAAGATAAAACTAAGCTAGATAATCAAAACCCATAACATAGAACAAAGATCTACAAAAAAAGAAGAAGAAATGGAAGAAAATGGTGAAAAACTAGGGTTTTGAAGCCCCGAAGTCGGGCTTAGAGAGTTGGGGAAGAAGGGTGTTAAAAGCTATTTATTGTACAAGAAAAAAGGGAGTAAAACGCAAGGTGCAGGGCAGTTATTGTGAGTCGCGAGGCCTCCGTTGTGAGTCACGACCAGATCAGTAAAACTTTGAGCTCTCAGGTCAACATTTTGCGAGTCACGACACACTTGAAAAATTCTCAAAACTCTTCTTCAAAACATAGATCATTCTTCACCCTTTGCTTTGCTCTCCTTTCTTCACTTTATCTTCTACCATTTTGTGAGTGGCATTCCATCTTCTACCATCCTTTCGAATGGACTTCACTGAACCACTCCTAAGTGCTCACGAGCAATCTACAAATTAATCTTACAAAAAGGAATATAGATGCTTATAAGGACCAAAAGTCCATTAGACTAAACATAGGTTACAAAATGAAGGATTTAGATATAAAAACCAAAAATGGTCATCTAAACCCCTTATAGTGTAAAACTATATAAATCTAGCAATCTTACAACAAAAATATGACAAAAGTGATGTTAAATGCTTTGGAAAATACGTGCATTTGACGTCTCATCATTGCCCTTCTAGGTGGGCTTTGTATTCCTCTAAGTGGGGGTGCATTGGCATTGGGAGAGAAGTGATGGAAAATGGTCTGCGACATCAGGGGACTGTAGCGCATTCCTTAATTGCCAAGATAATGAGATATGGGCATTGTGGTTAGTACCCTGTGTAATAGACGGGGGGAAATACCTGGTTATCTCCACACTGTGCGACATGGATTTAAGATAGGTGTAAATGTCTATGTGTGAATGAATCGAGAATAGAAGTCATTTATCAAGTATGTTGCACAAATACCCTCAAGTTCCTATTTATATATTTACTCTCGTTTTATCTTATATGTTTGTAGTTGTTAGTTGAAAAAAAAAATCAAACCTCCTTGTTTACCATACTATTTATTCCTAGCAACACATATTGATCGACAACTCGTACGTAGTTGTGTTTAATTGATTTTTAGACCCTAACATCTCTGTGGATATACCCAGGGCTTACCGCTAACTACCCTATTGGTAGCATAGTAGTGAGTTGGGTGCAAAACTATAAATTTTATCTTTAACCTCCTTTGACCAAGGAATAGCCTCCGCTCATATTAATTAGATACAATGAACGACCTTGAGTAGAGGTGGGTCAAATTTTGGTGACATTTCCAGGGATGCTAATCAGTCTAATTGTCAATTAGCATAATGTGTTAGTAGAGTAGGTAGTATGGCTTTTGTTTTGTTTTATTTCGTTGATTCGTGTGTTGAGCTTCTTTGATAGTTATATGTTTCCTTTTTGATCTGTTTCCTAGTGGTGCCTTCAAAAGGGTACTGTTAGCCTTTGGTTTTTGGTACATACTCATACCACGAACTTAGGACTCTTGCATTACTTGAATGATAACACAGGTAGTCGGAAATGAAAGAAGTGTAACCTAAAGCTATAGTTCAACATAAACCGGTTGTGTTGGTAGAAGAACCACGAGATATGGCGAAGGATATTAGGACATTAAGGGAGCTCATGGCTCCAAACTTGGAGTGCAAATGATTGTGCATTACTTCCCCCCACTGCCACCCAATGAGAGTTGTGAGTTGAAGAGCAGGATGATACACTGTATCCCCACCTTTCATGGGATATAAGGGGATGATCCCAACAAGAACTTGTTAGAGTTCCACTTGGTGTGTACAAATATGAAGCCTCTGGGTGTTTCGAAAGATTATTACAATTTGAGAGCAATCCCGTTTTCTCTTAAAGACTGAGCTAAGGATTGGCTCTACTACTTTCCCTCAGGATGCATAAGTTCTTGGATAGAATGAAGATGAGGTTCTTGGAGAAGTGCTTTTTGGCATCTAAATCCGCCAAATAGAAGAAGCAACTATTTAATATTACCCAAGGGGCTACCGAGTCAATGTATGCTTATTAGGAATGTTTCAAGAGACTACTAGGGAGCTGCCCTTATCATCCATTAAAAGAGGGATATCTCATTTACTATTTCTCTGAGGGGCTATGTGACAAGGATATGCGGATAGTGATTGACGCATGCAACCATTTGATAGCCAACAAAAGTCCAAAAGATGCAATGGCCCTCCTTGAAGAAATGGCAAATGGTATGCAACAGTTCGACACAAGGTCAAGGGTTAAGGTCTTGGATGAACCCACAAATTCACCGAAGTTGGAGGAGAAAGTCTAAGCTCTTGAATCCATGATGAAGGAGCTCTTGCGAGTAAAAGCGCATCAAGTCAAAGTGTGCAGGGTGTATGACCTTGATAACAACTCTGAGGCATATCCCAAAGTTGTAAAAGATTTGCAAGAGGTAAAGACCACTGAGTACAACAATAGAGAGAGACCGCAATTTGCTAGGGGGAAAGGCAATGCACGATATTATCCCTATGCAAACTCGTTCTACCCAAGGTATCGAGATCACCCAAATTTCTGATGGAGGGAGGACAACAAACCTTAAGGATATCGGAGTGGACAAGCTCCACCTCAACTATACCTGAGCGGTGAAGGCCCTTCCAATAATCATGCCTCAATCTACAAGTCGGACTGGGAATATTTTTGAAGCCATCGGTCAATTAGGGAAGAAACATGAAGTCTTTGCGGAGAGAACAAGGTGTGAGATTGAACACCTTGGCAATAGAGCTTTGATGAGATGTCAAATGCTTGTATTTTCGAAAACATTTAACATCTATTTTATCATCTTTTTGTTGGAAGATTGCTAGATTTAGGTAGGTTTACATCATAAGGGGTTTAGATGATCATTTTCTGTTTTCATATCTAAATCCTTAATTTTGTAACCTATTTTTAGTGTAATGGTTTTTTGGTCCTTACGATTTAGATTCCTTTTCGTGAGCTTAATTTGTAAATTTTTCATGAGCACTTCTGAGTGGTTTAGTGGAGGCCATTCGCATGAATGGTAGAAGATTGAAGAAGGCCATTCATAAGAATGGTAGAAGAATTAAAAAGTGGTAAAAGATAGATTGAGGAGAATGCAAAGTAATGGGTGAAGTACTTTGGACTCGGTTATGATAATGATCCAAGATTGATAAAATATAAAAGAATTTATGATGGTGCATTGACATCAAATCAATGACACATCTCATAAATGATGATGATTACAATATATAGAGCTACAACAAACTAATGTCTAAAAGGAATAGGATTCTAAGTCTACAAGGATATTACCATTTATAATTAATTCTATAGGGTAACTACTATTTATAACATTTCCTGGAAGGAAAGAGTTTCTATTCCTTAACACCCTCCCTCAAGTTGGAGCATGATAAACAAAAATGACCGACATGCGAAGAAGATTATGAAATTGCTAATCGTTAAAAAAATCACCATATAAAGGGATTCAAATTCAGTAGTTGTAGAAGTAGAAGCAGCAACAGTAGCAGTACCAGTAGTAGAGCAATATTCAGCTTTATTTACAGTAGTAGTAGCAGTAGAGTAGTATTTCTAGAAATCCTTGTGGGCGGCGGTGACGCATGAATGGAAATGGCAGCGGCGTGTGAGGAAAGAAATTAAATGTGGCAGTGGCACGTATGAATAACAAAGTGGAGCAGCGACGACTCTAGGCTTCTCCGGTGGTAGTGGTGTGGATCATGGCGGTGATTGAAAAGGCGGCAATGGAAACACATATACAATTGAAGATAAGGAGTCCTAGATCGAACTCGCTCTGATACCATGACAATATAAAATACTTTATTATGGTTCATTGATATTACATCAATGATACATCTCATCAATGATGATTACAATATATAGAGCTATAACTAACCAAAGTCTAATAGGAATAAGATTCTAAATCTATAAGGAAATTACCATCTACAATTAAATCTATAAGGTAGCTACTATTCATAAACTTTCCTACAAGGAAAGAGTTTCTATTTCCTTAATAAATCAACAACAGTAACAGTATCAGTCGGTAGGGAAGTATTCAAATTCATTATTAGTAGCAGCAACAAAATTGGATTCAGAATTTGATGTGTCGGTGATCAGTAGAATCAGTCAGCGGTTACGTAGAAGGGACTAATCGATGGGATACGACAGCCGAAAGTGGTAAGCAGCGGACGATGGCAATAATGAAATAGAAATAAAAGTCAGGTGGCGACGACGTAAATCTGTGGTAGCTATGACAATAGATAGTAGCGGTAGCGACCAAAAAGGCATCGACTCCGGTCTTCAGGATTCAGATTCAGAGGTAGGCATTGTAGTAGATCAGATTAATAGTAGTAGTGATAGATTAAATTAGATTGGTGACTAACCAGGTCAAGAGGCTACAGCGCATAGAGCAAGCGGTGACACATGAAGGTTCGGTAAAATCACGGACAGATTGGCGATAGCGGCAGTTGGTGAACAATGGCGGTGATGGGCGGAGATCTGCAATGGTCGACGAGCAATGAACAGCGGTAGCGGCAGCGACAATTGTGCATGTGTCCAATGCATAGATGTTGGAGGCGGTGGAAGCTCAAAAAACTGCAGTGGGATTTTAGGGTTTTAGACTCTTAGAGCTTTCATATTTTATCATGGCACATCGACAACTCATATACAACTAAATATAAGAGGTCCCAGATCGAACCCACTCTGATACCATGATAAAATATTAAAAAATTTATCATGGTGCATTGATATCACTTAAATGACACATCTCATCAATGATGATAATTACAATATATAGAGCTACAACAAACCAAAGTCTAACAGGAATATGATTCTAAGTCTGTAAGGAAATTACCATCTATAATTAATTCTATAAGGTATCTACTATTTATAACCTTTCCTGCAAAAAAAGAGTTTCCATTTTCATAACAGAGATGAATTGGTGTTTGTGCATAGCATCATTGGATTCGTCTTCCCGAGCACTATAAAATCAACTACAAGAACTCCCAAAATGGATCAATAGTTCACCCATGGGAAACAAAACAAGAAGCCGTGAAATGCAGCCTGCCCAAGTCAAGATCAGATTATTTTACTGAAGCCTCAACTATCCGGGCGATGCCATTTCCGCCCGAGCGATACCTGCTGCACTTTTTGACTTTTCTTCCCCATTTCTCTAAGCCCGACATAGGGGCTCCAAAACATAGTTTTTCATCCTTTTCTTCCATTTCTTTTTATTTCTTTGTAGATTTTTTTGTTCTATGTTATGTGTTTTGACTATCTATGCAAGTTTTGTACTTGGGAGCAATTGATTAAAGCTTCCACACCTATGTAGTAAGAACATTTATTTCACTCTTTCTTAAAGCATTTGTTATTTAGTATTCATGTTTTCTTAATGTTGTGTTTTACTTAATTTATACCATGGGTTGTTTGAGAATATGAAATTTTTGTATGAATGAAGTGTTAGGGTGTTAGGAAAGTGACCAATTTCATAGCTCATTTGACATGAAAATCCAAGAACATGGAATTACAACTTCTTGTGTATTTATGTGCCCATTTTATATGGTTATATTAGGACTTTTAGGACTCACTTTTGTACACTTTTGTGCTCTACATATGACATTTTTCCGTGAAATACTCTAAGGAGAGTTAAAAGCAACTTTTACGCTTTTATTACTTTTCTAGAGGATTTTGTGTGACAAGAAAATTTGTTTGAAGACTTTGAAGGCTTTAAAGAATACGTTTTAAGATTTAAAGACGTGAAGACTTGTATTTGAGCTTTTGAAGACTTTAAGAATTGAAGATAAGTGAAGTGAAGAGGAGAACTTGAAACAAAAAGAAGAAAGAAATCAAGATGCTGAAACTAGGCTCGGTCGTGACTTGCGACGAACCCGTCGTGACTCGCGACAGGCGTATGGCCAGAAAATTTCTTACTTTTTTGTACTATAAATACTCACCTTATCCTCTCCTTTTCACAGCCCTTCTTCTTTTTGCAATTTTTCTGGGTTCAAACCCTAGTTTTTCCTTTCTTTCTTTTCTTAGTTTTTGTAGGTTAATCATGTCTTTTAATTATCTAGGTTAAATTAATCTTGGGAGCACTTGATTAAGACTTCCAAATCCATGTCTTGAGAATCATATCTATCTATATTTATTGCTTTTGCTATTGTGCATTTATTGAGCTTTGAATGTGAATTGTTAATGGTATTGATGTTGTTGAAAGTTTGAGCATATGAATTGCTTGTATGATTACTTGTTAGGGTTGAGAGATAGTAGCTAATTCTCTCCTCTTTTAATATGGAATCCAAGAGCATGAGTTAGAGCTTCTTAATGATGTTGATGTGTTGATAGTAGCTAGATGAATGTGATGATGTTGAACTCGTTGTCATGTTTGTTACTTGTAGCAAATGAGATAGGTCAATCAACGTCGGTTGTTCTCAACTAATCTTATGTAAACGCATGAATGGGTTAAATGCTTAGACACGGTGTTGTGTTTATAATTGTTGCAAAGCTTGGTTATTATTTGAGTTCAATGCCATCAATGGGATACTTTTAGTCGTGTTTCAACTAAAGGAGTCATTGGTGAGGTTGACAAGAGATGTTGAATTCACTCTTGCAAAATATTATCTAAGAAGGATAGAAGATTTATCTTCACAACAAGTAGTGGAAGTAGTAAATATATTGTTTCACTTGTTCATGAAACCTTTGTTATTTAGCATTCATGTGTTCTTAATGCTGTATTTTACTTCATTTATGCCATGGTTTGTTTGAGAATAGGAAGTATTTGTATGATTTAAGTGCTCGGGTGTTAGGAAAGTGATGAATTCCTTAACTCTTTGGCATGAAAATTGAAGAACTTGAACTTAGAACTTCTTGTGCATAATGTGTTGTGATTCTTGCTAGATAAGTATGTTAATGTGGATTGTTCTCATATTTATCCTATAGATGCAATGGAAGGTTGAACCTTGAATGTGGTTTGTTCTAGGTTTTTCCTAATAGATGCTATGTTTGGTTGAATGGCTATGTCTTTGGTAGAAGACTTGTTATCAAATCTATGGTCCTTCGTGTGAAATGTCGTTGATGAAATACCTCTATGGTGTTGTTTTCCTAGAGTGATTGTCCACGAGATTTGCAAATGGTCGTCGTTTGTATTTGCAAATTACTATTAAGAAGGAATGAATGTTGATCTTTGATTGAGAGGTGATAACATTCCCCATAGGTAACACATGTGATAGAATGAGTGAATGGTTCAATGATTTACATTTGGTTTCGAAGTGGATATTAACCGTCCCCAAGGCTTTGTCTTTTGTAGTTTTTACCCCATTTTCTTAGTTTGTTTGATGATTAGCATAGTTACTTGACTTTGCTAGTTGTTGTTTTTCAATTTCATAACATGGGAAAACCAACTAACCAAACTCCCCCACCCCCATACTTGCTTTTATTTGTATATATATGTGTATTTACTTCTACCATAATATTGACCTTATACGTTTAAACGTTTAAGAAAATCCCTTTTCTTCATGGATGACCCCAATTTTCCACTATCTACTTAATTGTATTTAGTAAGCATAAAGGGCTTATAAATTATAAATTTGAGAGGTACGACGATGACCTCTCATGATAACCAGGATCCCCGTTCAGCTCAGTAGTAACCAGAGCTAGATGTACACAAGACATGTAGCCACCAGAAGGAATTCCTAATAACTCGAGGGATTCAGACCCACGAGAGTTTACCCAGACTTTCCTTGGGTTGATGATTTCTTGAGACTTTGAGGAGAGGTTGATGTGTAAGTTTGTGGGTAGTTACCTTTGATTAAAAGCTCACGAATGGTTCAAAAAGCTACCAAGGGATTCGTTTCATTCATACAGTGGACCTTACTGAGTCAGTATTTCCAGAAAAAGAAGTTTACCAAGACATTGATGGAGCTGTACCAAAACGAAACAAAAACAGGGGGAATCTACCACAACATTCTACCAAAGATATGTAATTGAAAGTTTGGGGGTGGTCGAAGGCACGAAGATTGAAATTATACAGAGATATTTGTTGGGAATGGAAGATTCGGAGTTATATAGAAAGCTGGTAGCAAATGCTTTAAAGACTCTCCAGCAGCTTCAAGAGGTAGTAAAACAATACTCAAGGGTGGAGGTAGCCAATCGGAAGAAGAGACAAAGGCTAATGGCTAAACAATTAAAGTGTAATGACCCTCATGGTAAGAGAACTTTCGAAAGACAAAACTTTGAAACTACACCCCCATGCGCTGTTTCCCAGCAGACATATGGAGTATTCATAGAGGGGTTTTCAAACCACCTCCCCTTATGAATAATAGCCAACGAGCCTCCATAAATAAAAGAGCCACAAATAAGTACTGTGACCACCATAGAGACTACAGACACAACACAAATGAATGCATAGACCTTTAATTAGAGATTGACTGATGTGAAAGAGAAGGCATCTTGAAATAATCTTTCCACCAATCCCATTAAGATATAACTCGAGGCACATGTCAGACCGGGGAAACAGGTGCCCCCCTGTGAAAAAATTTAATTCCGGGAACGAGGGAAGTCCTGGTTCTCAGAGGCAGTGGCACAAGCATCACGAAGAGCAACCATAAAACCCCCCAGTTGAAAACACAAATTTAGGGAATCCTGCTTTAACGGTAGCAACCTCTCAAATTGTATTTTCCAGCTTATCTCGCATTAGAGAATTCTATAAAAGTAATGAAAAAACATAGTGAACTACTTAAATAGGAAAAAAATAAAACAAGATTTTATTACCCAAACATTATCGAAGCAGTCGATCAAAATTCTGCTTAGGATTACAAAATATTGCTTGGCAAAAGAAAGGAAGAGATTTCATACATCTCATTTCTCCTGACCTACGTTAGGGTTAGTCTCATCATTTGTAACACCATTGTGGACACCCCCTGTTTTTCCCTTGCTACCCTTGGAAAACTTGCCACCAAACTTTAAAGAAGGATCAGGAACAACGAAGTCTCAAAGTTCCAAAGCTAAATATAACCTTTTTTCTTTCTTAAGTGCATCAAAGAGTTTTCACTTGAAGCCGCCTAGGCTGATTAGCTGACTCCAACCTTCTTGCAGCTTATCCTTAGCCTCAGTATTAGTACGAGCCTTAAGAACCTTAGCATCCTCAGGGCTGATGCGGTCAACTGCTCAGTCAAAAATGTGAGTACGAGCCAAAGCCTTACCTAGCCCTAGAAGGTAAACAAAATCTTTATTTATATCTTCGAACGCCAGCAGTTTGTCAATAAAGGTTGACAGTAGCACATGTTGGGACTCAGGCGTCAACTTCTTCAACAAGCGCCTTTTCTTCTCTTTCACTTTACTTAGTTCTTCTTCCTTGTTTTCCATCTCCTTCTTTATCTTTTCCCACTCCTCTGGCTGAGCTGCTTCAATAGCTACTTTGATAGGTCCTTGGAGGAGGGATAACACCTAGTTACTGAAGATATTAGATGACTACAAAGCTAATCGAACAACCGACACAACCTGCCAGAAAGAAGTACCCCTACCTTGCTTTCTCCTTGGCCAAATTCTAGGCCTCTTCTTCAACCTATTTCTCAAACACCTCAACCCTTCTAGGCTTCTCTTCACCAATTTAATCACCCGGGGGAGTGACAACATCTCTACCCCTTGTCAAAGCGACATCACTAGCATTTTTTGATGGTTAATCTCCAGTTGGGATGGGAGTTTTCCCTTTTCCCGGGCATCCATCCGGTTGACAACTTGAGCTATTTGGGTCATTTGAGTTTCCAAGTTCTTGATGCTCGCATTGACTTCATCTTGAAATTTTTTGCCTTTCTCTGTGCACATGCTTAACCTATGAATGGTTGGCATCACCTTATCCTTTAACAAGCCCGAGCTCTCCCCATGATCTTGGGGCTTGTCTTAGAGCCTTTGGGTTGTTCAGGTGGTTTTTGAGAATTTTGGCTACCTTGAGGGTTTCCATACCAGAGATTTGGGAGATCTATATTACCCACATTGTGAGGCCAATTTTAGTAGCCTTGGCTACCTTGGTACCCTTGATTTCTTTGATAGCCTTGCACACCTTAGTAGCCTTGATAGTTTTGCCCATCTTGATGTCCTTGGCCTCCTTGGTACCCCATGGCACTTACCTCCTCAACATATTCATCTTGCAAAGTTGGGCAAGCGTCTGTGAGATGTGCCGATAAGCATATTTCAAATAATTTCACACGTGGCTCATTCTCGGACGTGGTCATGAGAGACTTCACCATATATTTAAGGCCCAAGACTTGGTCTTCCATCTTTCCACTAGTGGAAGGATCACTTGTGGTGTTGTGGTTTCTTTTTCTCCAATTGGCCCTCAAATTGTAGTTCCTTAACTCCTTGGCTAATGCCTCAAAGAGATCCATAGCCTCCGCCGAACTCTTGTTCCCAAGGGTACCACCACAAGAACTTCTCACTAGTTTTTGGTCCTCATCAAGAAGACCATTGTAGAAATATTATACAAAGTCCCCCTCCGAATAGCCTTGTTACAGACAAATTGCGAGAAGCTTCTTGAACCTCTCCTTATAGTCAAAAAGAGGCTCTTCATGCCATTGGACAATGTTGCTTATGTCCTTCTTCAAAGTGGCGGACATCGAGGTCAGGAAGTACTTGGCAAGAAATTTTGTGTTCATGTCAAGCAAAGTTTTGATGTTCTAAGGTTGTAGGTAGTGGAGCCAGTCTCTTGCATCATTCCTCAATGTGAGTGGGTTCAACTTGTAGAATTTTTCATCTACTCTGTTGGGAACTGTACCACCACATAAAAAATGGAACTCGTTGAGATGTTTGTTTGAATTTTTCCCTTGCCTACCAAGAAAGATAGATATCATGTTTATAAACCCAGTCTTGAGCTTGAAATGCCCATTTGATGTAACTAGAGGATACTGAATGCACATCGGTTGTTGGTAAAGGTTGGGGGCCATAATGTCCCTCAATAAGGCTTTCCCTAAAGGAATATCCTTTCCTTTGAGAGGGGGATGTTGAGGTCCTCCTCATGGAATGTCACCTTCATGCTAATCTTGATGTTCCATGGATGTAGAAGTGTCTGCAAAATGGTCACTAGGAGGGGTGTTATTCACGGTTTCCAAATAGAGCCTCCTCGCCCATCTCAACTTCAACTCTAACTCAGGTCATAATGTAGGGGTTCTTGTGAAGAGGATAGCGTACGAACCATACACCAAGAACTCGAATAATACGTCTCCAAGCCAAGAAAAAATGGCAAGTCAACTAAGAAAAAAAAAATAGAAAATTAACAAATATTTAAAACTAGCACATAATAACACATAATATGCCCAAACACTTAATAATAAATGCCTCTTCATTGCAGTACCTCTCAAAGTTACTATTTTTTAGCCCTAAATACTTCCTATCTACAATTAAGTAGATAATGGTAAGTCGGGGCCGTCCACGAGAAGAGGAATCTTTCCAAGTGTTTAAAAATATATTGTGGAAAAAATACTAGGCATAAATAAATATAGATACATATAAAAGCATGTAAAGGGAGTGGGGATTTTTTGGTTGGGTCCTAAGTTACCAAATTGAAAGACAAGTTAACTAGCAAACAAAATAGAACTAGGAAGTATGCAACAAACTAAGAGACTAAGATTTAAAACACAAGCTACGGAACCTTGGGCACAATTGACTTCCACTTCCAAACCTCTTATCTATCATTGAACATGCAATAATTTATTACTTTCACTACTTGTTGTGAAGACTAAACTTCTATCCTTCTTAGATAGTAGTTTAAAAGAGTGAATTCGACATCTCTTTTCAAACCTCACCAATGACTCCCTTTGTCAAAACATGACTAAAAGTATCCCATTGATGGTGTTGAACACGAAGAATAAACATGCTTGGCAACACTTATAAACACTATACCATATCTAAGCATTTGAACAATATATGTATTTACACAAGAATTGTCAAGAATGTTCAACGTTCATAGACTTCTCTCATTTGCTACAAGGAATAAACATGACAAAGAGTTCAACATTATCATATTTTTCTTGCATTTATCAATTTATCAACATAATTAAAAGCTCTAACTCATACTCTTGGATTTCCTATCAAGAAAAGGGGAAATCAACCCATTTTCCCAAACCCTAACAAGCATGTCATACAAGTACTTCATATACTCAAGCTTTCAAGAACATTAATGAAATTAACAAACACATTTAATGCTCCATAAATGCATAATAGTAAGAGTATTAAATAGGCTAAAACTTGTTCTTAAGACATGGGTTTGGAAGCCTTAGTCAATTACTCCCAAGAACAAGATTTAGTTACTAAAATCCATCCTAATTACCAACAATAATTCATACATAATCAAAGCTAAAAAAAAAGATAAAAAATGGTGGAAAACTAGGGTTCAAAAGAGGTAAAACAAGCTGGAAGAAGAAGTTTAATAGAGAGAGGATATAATTTAGTATTTATAGTACAAAAAAGGCAAAGAAGATTTCTGGCCAACCAAAGTTTGCGACACCCGAACTAATCTTCGCCCGTCGCAAAGACTGCAGTCAGGAATCCTAAATTCTTTTCCTTCTTAGTTTAAATTCTCCCTTTACATCAATTTCTTCAATTCTTAAAGTCTTAAAATTTTCAAAGAAACTCTTCAAAGTCTTCAAAAGGTGATCTTCAACAACCTCCAGCCTTCAAGTCTTAATATTATTTCCCCGTCACACAAAATCCACTTGGAAAAGGTAAAAGAGCGCAAAAGTCATTCTTACCTTTCCTAAGTTAATTTCAAGGTAAAAGACAAGATCTAGTTGACAAAAGAGTGAAAAAGTGATCCCAAAAAGTCCCAAAATATGCACAGAAAATAAACACATCACCCATCGAACCTCACCTTTCGATGATGATTTGGCGTTCGAATGCTTAAATTTCCTTTTGAGGGTTTTTCTATGATTTTTTGGGCAATTTTCTCACCCCATGAAGTTCCTACGTGTTCAAGACTACCCTTTGAAGACTAGTTTACCCCTTCTCTCACGAACCAACGAGATCCACTGGTTCTAACCCTCTCTGAATTAATCAATTTTCCAGAAGGAGGCACCTCGCTTAAGCTGTGAGCAAGACTCGTAAACTCAGTACATTCATAACTAGCCAAAATCTCAACTGATCGAAGATACTCTTCACCAAAAAAGCCCACATGCGATAAATTCATCCCCTCGTCACTTCTCTAAGGATTTAGGGGGAAAGAAGGAGAAGGATAGACATGGATAGGGTTAGAGTCCATAAGAACATACTTGTTAAAGCAAAGGAAGAAGAAATCTAGAGCTTGGGGAGCTGAAGAAGGTGACACAATAGAGATGCTCTAAGAAAAAAAACCTGCAAACAGAATGGCAAATGTGAAGAATGAAGATATGAAAAACGTTTTCTGTGAGATATATATCGAGGTAAGAGATAGAAAACTGGAGCAATCATTGCCTAAAAAGGCGGGAGACATAAAAATGCATAAAAAACTGGAAAACTAGTTGAAAAGATGTCAGCACGCACCACTTTTAATGCCTCTTTTCACGCATTTTCCTTCAAGAATCCTAAAGGACACTATCTAGAAAAATCCAAGTTCTCTTCCGCATGCCCAATAATTGAAATACCTTCGAGGACCCTCTCACCTTCTAATCATCTAAGGTCAGCAGCGAGGTTAAAACATTTTTGGAAAGGCGGAACTCAAAAACTGAATCCTAGACAAGCCAGAACCAAGAACATTGATGATAGCAATTTGAAGATTATCCTCTGCTAAACACAAATAGTCTTCGATCACCATTATATCCATCAATTTAAAATACCGATAGAAAAATGTAGATCGATGGCAAATAATAAAACTTCGATGAGAGGAACCTCAAAGAACAGATGATCTCTTGATTTTTCTGGGGGCTTCTGATAATATAGTGGAGCTTAAACTTAATTGGGCCAATGCTCCCATCTCCTAAGCATGAGCCCAATATTCAAGACACACATTAATGGTCCTATTAATGGGTTAGTCACTAGAAGGCGAAAAAGAGCCTGGTCACAGACCTAGACGATTAGGGTTTAAGAATAGTATAAATGCAGGTACGGCTTCTATTTTTTGTAACACTTTCTTTGCCTACTTTTACTCTCTACAAAAGTGCTGACTAGACCGTCGAAAAATCTCCCCCTAGAATTCCCGGGGCCAGTTCTATTTTGTAGGACATATATTGCGTTGAATGGAACTAGGTCAGGTTGTGAATGAAGTTTATCATACACATCAAACACATTCTTCCTTCTCAAGAAACAATCACTCACATGCACTCTTGGTGAAATAAAAAAATTGAAACTTTTCATCCAAAAATTAGAAATTTTTGCTTCTTCTTATGTGGATCTTACAACTCTTAGCTTCAAATTCTGGGTAATCCACTGAGCTCTTGGTTTATATGGTTTATTTACATTGTGGTGGTGTTACAAAAAGCATGATTCTTGAATGAGTGTGTTATTGAGATAAATGTTTGGGTTTGTATGCATGATCTTCTGTTGAAGAAAGTTTGGGTGGTTTGATGTGCTATTATGCATGAATGATGTGATCTTCATATGTTGGGTGATTTAGGAGAGGATGAATATTGATAGCATGATCTTATTGATGGGTTAGTGAGAACTTACATGAGTTTTTTGTTTGATGAGGAATGTTCTGATTTATATAGCATACATGCTTAGATTATCATGTTTTGAATGGTTGGGTTGTTTGAGAATGTTGTCTTATTTAATAACATTGTAGGCTATGCCTTGCTTATGGTCATATCACCACCCTTGCCTAGGAGGCCTCCTAAAAGAATGTTTTGGAGATGGGCAAGTCAGGATGCCTGGCCATCAACACATGAGATGAATTGAAGCTTAAGGTGAGGTAACAATTCATGCCCACCAACATGAAGGAACAGGCTTTGTTGAGACTAGGAACCTTGTAATGGTGGAGGATCACAAAGAGTTGATAGGAAGGTGGACGGTTCTACGATTTCCAAGGTGGGTAATGGTGTGGGTGGAAGTTCTCCCAGGGGGGATAACTCTAGGCCCAGTCCAAATAGAAAAGGTAGCTACAGGCCCAATTCAGGTGTCGGAAGGAATGGGGTAAGCCCTAG
Organism: Rubia yunnanensis; assembly: GCA_037428765.1. Taxonomy (NCBI): domain Eukaryota; kingdom Viridiplantae; phylum Streptophyta; class Magnoliopsida; order Gentianales; family Rubiaceae; genus Rubia; species Rubia yunnanensis. Next base: position 48,047,361 of record CM075068.1, on the reverse strand, counting down.
TGCAAGCACTGCGAGTTCAGTTGAGTCCAAACCAAGGTGGAATAGACAGACCAGGAAGGCGCGATTGGTGTGCGAAACGTACAAAGGGAATCATGCCCTTGTTGATTTTCCAACAGAGTAGAGGATCACTGCTATGTTGCTCGAGGAATCCAGACAAATCAATGAGTAACTGAGTGGGGTAGTTCAGGAAGAGTAGACTGAGAAGTCAGGGCCCGAAGAGGAAGAACCTTGCTCCATGGGGGCATTAAATCTGTGGTGTAATTACATTATGGGATCAATAGTTCCAGGGCGGTTGAATCCGTTAACGGAGCCTGAGATCGACCAAATGGTTGCTGCAGTACATTCATAGATAGCCTCAAATTTTTCAAGCAAAGCAGGGAAGGCCACACTGAAGCTTGAAGAACCTAAGATTGTCCATTTGAAACCAATGTGATAGATGGATGGAGAATTGATGCATATAGACTTGAGTGAAAATGGAAAACCCATCCGAGTGATGGTCGATACGGGAGCTAGCCATGTGTATGTCTCCAAAAAAGAGACATCAAGATTGGGGCTCACGTTGGAGAAAGTTGTAGGCAGAATGAAGGTCGTTAAAAATATAGCTCAACCGGTACTAGGTGTTACGAGGTGGTGCTTGGTTTAAGTTAGCACCATGAAAGCCACAGTGGATTTCCATGTCGTTAAAATGGATGACTTCGGTTTAGTCCTCGGCATGGATTTTCTGAGAGATGCACAGATTGTCGTATACCCATATGGTAACTGAATTTACGTCTTAGGCACCAATCTGTGCATGGTCAAAACAACTGGAAAGATATCACCCAAGGATAAACTCTCATATTTGCAGCTCGTTATGTGCACAAGACAGGATGAGGACCGCGGTTCAGCGGATCCCGGTGGGGAGAACAAAAATGAAGGGTCAGAAGGGTTTACACTAGCAATGGGTTTGCCCGATGGATCCGAGGAGCTTTGTGAAGCAAGTCTGAAGACAGAGCTTGTTGTGGGTTTCTCCCCAGCTGTAAGGGCCAAAGATTTGTTTAACAAGAAGGATATGAAGCGTTCGTCGGTTGCCAAGAAGATCTGGATTCCAAATATTTATCTGCCGGCTGGTGCACCCTATCAAACTTCCCGTTTTGAGTTGTTCAAGAAAGCTAAACCTTGTAAAATGCGATTGGGAAAGTCGAGTCATCATTCACATTAGCAACCCCTTGTTGTTCTACAAGGAAGGAGGCTGAAACATGCACAGATGATGATGCGTACTGGACAACATCCAGAGTTGGACATTCTTTTTGTTATTGATCAAGGAGTGGGTGCTATAAAATTAAGCCAGCTCCAACCAGAACTGAAGAGAATCCGAGAACCAAGGGTAAAAAAGAGTACACCAGCACCATCAATTAATTCAAACCATTTGTTAAGGCAGAAGTGTACGAGAAAAAAGTGGGTAGCGAAGCACCTTAGAGAATTAATGGCTTCGAGGATGTTCGCTGATTTGAGTGGGGGATAATTTTATGGGGTGGGGTTCAACAATCAACCATAACGCAACACCATGCCCACATGCACGCCAAAATGGTGATGCGGTCCGATGCCGCTCAATGCATGCATGTAAACAGGTCTCCCTTGGCTGTGCCGCACACACCTCTGGGTCATGTAGTGTTGACCCCCTAACCACTCACGGCCTGTGATGTCCCCCCCATGCACCTGCGACTCGCTGTGCACAACGCCTGAGCCATATGTGCCCAACGCCCGTTAGCGCAGTGCCCGGTCGCCTGCCAAGCCAACACCCTAAGTGAGTAACGGTCCGAGAAGGCATGTTCCAAACTTCTTGTCCCAAAAGTCTTCTTGTTTTTCTTATAATAGCATAAAAAGTAGTCTAGCTGAGTTGCTTTACTAAGGTCCGGGCCTAAGTGTCATTTTAACCTTTGACCTTATTTTGCCTATTTACTTGGCACTTGTGATAATATGTGTACAACATATATGTGAAGTACTGAGCTACTCACACCCGGTTACCGTTTCGCAATATATTGAATATAAGTGTTTACTCCCCAGTGTTGGGCTTTGTATTGCATCTTTGGCTTGTGTGTGTGAAGCCGTGCTCCTATTCTAAACTCGTGTGTGTATTTCCGCTGCATACTCGACCACGTCCCTCTAAAGACTTGGTGTGCTGCGAGCAACCAAGTTATGTGTGATGCACGTGGGCAATTAGGCTGTAGTTGTGACGGTTGTACATGGCTAGGCCGCATGGTTAGCACCCTTAGCGGGCGACCCGTGACACAGTGGCACCCATTTTTGCAACCAAAAAATAGAGGAACTCTTGAAGAAGTATGGTGTCACACACAAGACCTTCACCGCGTACCACCCACAAACCAACAACCAAGTCAAATTTTCCAATAAGGAAATCAAGTCCATCCTTGAAAAAACTGTTAATCCTAATTGGAAGGATTGGAGTTCTTGGTTGAATGACGCCTTGTGGGCATATAGGATGGCTTACAACAAAATGAATTTATTACTTTGCCTCTTTTACTTCAGTTTTTTAGTTAAGGGCAAATAACCGAGGTAAAAAGTTCTTTTACCTCGGTTCTTATTTTTTTTTGAAGAAAAAAATATTTTTCACCTCATTTTAAAAAAATAGAGGTAAAAATTACACTTTAAAAAAAACTGAGGTAAAAGCCTTCCATTTAAAAAAACTGAGGTAAAAGCCTTCCATTACTAATGTCGCACACATGTCTAGCTTACTGACATCAGTTGTGATTGAGACAGACATCGCAAGTCACACTGGCAGACATGAATAACCTATGTCGCACGCATGTCTAGCTTATCGACGTCGGTTATTATTGTGACCGACGTCGTGCATACCACTCACAATCATGAATGATCGACGTCGCATGCATGTATGGCTTACCGATATCGGTTTTTTAGACTGACGTCGCATGACCACTCGCAGACATGAAATGACCATCCTCGCATGTATGTCTGGCTTACCGACGTTAATTATTATTGTGAGCGATGTCGAGAGTACCTCTTGCAGACATGAAATGAACGACGTTGCAAGTATGTTTAGCTTACCGATGTTGCATGTACCTCTCGAAAACACCCTTCTGATGCACGATATAATATAATTGAATATATATATATATATATTCATAATGTCTATTTTTTATTAAAAAATATAATATTTAAAATATTTTATGCAACTCCATTTCTTTTTAATTTTGAAAGATTTTATAAATATACTTTTAAATATGACTTTATGTTTATATTTTCAAATGACGTAAATTAAATGTAGAGTTCGAGTAAAACGTGATCGGGATTTCAATAATAAAATTTAATGTTAAAAAAATTAAAATATAATTTTATAAATTTTTTATGCTACTCCATTTCTTTTAAACTTTAAAATATTTTATAACTATACTTTTAACTATGAGTTTATATTTATATTTTTCAAATGAAATAAATTTAACGTAGAGTTCGAGTATATTTATATTTTTCAAATGAAATAAATTTAACGTAGAGTTCGAGTAATGTGGTCGAAGTCGAATATCAATAAATAAATTTTATTTTTTACTTAATAAAATTTTACATACTACTTATTCATAATTATATAAAATACGTAGTATATAAAATAAGCAGAACAAAATTTGGTTGCTAGGAGACATATGTATTATTTACTCAAAAATATGTACTAGCGCTTTCCAACATTTGACAAAAAAAATAAATTTTTTATATTTCTATATTTAGGCAAGAATAACAAAAATCATGTATTTGGGTGCAATGGATAATAGGGTAACATAACTCTGGGCCATAGTGTGATTTTCCCAAACTGTGTAGAAGTAATCAATGTTAACGTTCGAGACCCTTCTGTTCACCCATACATGCCCAAATTGTACATTCACAATATTATATTATTGAATTTCATTTTGGTGTCATCAATTTTGTGATTGGACAACTCCAACTTTCTTGGAGGGACCTAAGTGCAAAAGGTAAAAACTTTTCTCGTAACTCCAAATTGAAATCCGCTCGAGCGGGATGGTACCCTATACACCCCTGTCGTATTTTTCAAGTCAGTAACATAGTATTTAGGAATAAAAATGCACAGGAATATATTTGTAATCTTTTCCGTTTTACTTTTCTTACTTCTAAGTATTTAACTCTTTGTTACTCTAGAACATGTACTATCATATTCCAACATTTCACCAAAACAATAATTTATTGAAAAAAAGTACTTTTACAACCCTACCTAGTTGACATAAGTGCCAATATAGCCTTTCAATATTCGAAAAGTGCCAATATAACCCTACATAGTTAGTGAAAGTGCCAATATAACCCTATAAGTTTTAAGGATGTGCTGATATAACCCTACAAACATTAGAAATGTGCTGATATAACCCTACAAACATTAGAAATGTGCTGATATAACCCAATAAGATTGCATAATGTGCTGATATAACCCTACCTAATTTCAGCAAACTATGACGGTTTGACGAACTATGAGGGTAAAATTGTCCACCTAATTTCAGAGTTAGCCCAAAGGGTATTTTGGTCAATTTACATAGAGTCAACACTGGAAAATTGAGGTCAATGCCAGAAATGGGGTATGAGGGTTATATTGGCACTTTTAGTAACTAGTTAGGGTTATATTGGCACTTTTAGTAACTAGTTAGAGTTATATTTGCACTAAAAATTATCATAGGGTTATATTGGCACTTACTCAAGTAGATAGGGTTATATTGACACTTATCCCTAATTTATTTTATATTTCTATATTTAGGAAAAAATAACAAAAATAATGTATTTTGGAGCAATGGATAACAGGGTGATACAATTTTGGGCTATAGTGTAATTTTTTCAAAGCAGTGTAGAAGTAATCAATGTTGACTTTCAAGGTCCTTCCATTCACACGTAGATGTCCAAGTTACAAAGACACAATATTATATTATTGAATTGCATCTTAGTGTTCCCAATTTATTTTAATTCAAAATAAAAATATAATTATAATATTTTATAATTTTTATATTGATTTTATAAACTAAATTGAATTTATTGAGGTGGGAATTATTTCAGCCCAACCCAAACTCATAAGCCCAAATGCTTAGCATATATACTACACAATTCCACAACCCTAGCCCGCCTTACCATCTTCTTCACCATTTCTTTCTTGTCCCCTTCCAACAGACGTACCACCACCGAGAGGCACTGCCACCACCGAGAGGCACTGCCACCACCGAGAGGCACTGCCACCACCGAGAGGCACTGCCACCACCGAGAGGCACCGCCACCGTTGGGCACCACCAGCAAGAGCCGCCGCCACCACCGAGCGCCTCCAGAAAATCCCACCACCACCATCGAGAGTCGGCATCACTTCGATCAGTACACGCACCTGCCAGAGTTGTTGCTCAACCATTGCACCACCAGCCTCTCCGACTCATCACCCTGCCGCTCAAGGTTGTCGGATCTGCATTAGGTTTGTGGCTTCAAGATTAAATGTTACATTTTCTGGGATGTTCTTCTTTTGTTAAACCATCTGAATTTGTACTTACATTTCTGTGTTGTTTTGTTTTCTATTTTTGGGCTACAATTCTATAATTATGTACTTGTAATTTTGCGTGTACTTCAAATTCTGCACTTCATTTTCTAGGCTTTCTTTCCCGTCGCCACAATTTCTGTGCTATTTTGTTTGTAAATCCTAATCTAGATTTAGTGTTATTCACGGTGGCCAGAAACTTCATATGGTCGTGAACTACTGAAAGCATAACCACAAATTTGGTTATGCTTTCGGTAGTTTTTATTATTTCATAAATTTTACGTGCGACATCGCACGTGACTTCCGTGACTTTGGTGAAATAAACTGAGGTAAATATTATGTGCGACATTGCACTGGCTTCGGCCATATTATTTACTACACCCACATTTACCTAAGTTTTTTCAGGTTGGAAAATTGAGGTAAAAAGTCCTAAAAATTGAGGTAATAGGTGATGTCTCTTGTAGTGAAGACACATATCGGTATGTCACTATACCGTTTAGTCTTTGGGAAACCATGTCATTTACTGGTTGAAATAGAGCACAAAGCCTATTGGGTGGTCAAGAGTTTCAACCTTGACATCGATGAGACAGGTTTACATCAGAAATTGCAATTGCAAGAGTTGGAGGAGATAAGAAGAAATTCCTATTAAAATGCCAAGATCTACAAGGAGAAAACCAAGGTGTGACAGGACAAGATGATAAATAGGAAGGACTTTGTTGTGGGACAAATGGTTCTCCTATTCCAATCCCGCCTCCGCCTATTTCCCGGTAAGATAAGGTCGCGGTGAAGTAGCCCTTTGATGTGGTAAAGGTATTCTCGCATGGTGCGGTGGAGATCATGAATCATACCACATCTAACACCTTCAAGGTTATTGGACAACGTTTGAATCTTTACCACGAATGTTTTATGCCGGACAAAGGAGAGAATGATGATCTCCTTGATCTAGTTTGTCTGTAAGCTCCAGAAGGGTAGTACAACGATAAATAAACATGGTTTTGATCATCTAGATCGTCATTCATGACATTCCATTGATGTTAGCTTCATTAATTTTCTTTTTTCTTTTCATGGATGTGTTTTTCCATGTTTAAGTGGAAATATGAAGAGCATGGAGCTGGATTTGATGAAGGGATGAATGCTTGGAGAAAAGAAGAAAAAAGCTTGGACAATTGGTAACCCTGGAATTTTCTAAGTATTGAGAAGTGTCAATCATCGTGGGTCACGACGACTGAGTTGTGAGTCGCAATGAAATCAGGAAACATTGAGAAAATGTGAGCTTTTAGCTCTATGATTTTGTGACTCGCAAAGCTTCTATACAGAGTCGTGATGAACCCCTCGCGAATCGCTAAGATTAGGTCGCATGTCGCAACCAAATCAGGGGATTGGGAATTTTTAGCTTTTAGGTCCAACTTTGTGCGAGTTGCGAAGGTTCCATCACGAGTCACAATGAACATGTCGTGACTCGCAAACATTTTCTCCCGAGGAGCGACTAAATCAGAAAAATTTTAAAAATTTAAACTTCCAGGTTGAACTTTTTGCGAGTCGCGACAGTTCCATTGTGACTCACGACTAGAGGGTTGCCTTTAAGTGGCATTTTACTTGCCCATTGCTAGTCGCAATGTGTGTATCATGACTCGCGATGCGTGTGCAATAGTCTTTTAAAATGGGCAGTTGATGCGTAGGATGATGTTTATGCATTGGATGTTGTTGATACATAACTGATACAAATTGCTTAGATTGACGTAGTTTGGCCAAAAACATATTGAATGCAGGTTGATGATATTTTGGCAAAGAATGCTGTTTTTGGCTCTAAGATGTGTTAAAGAAATATTTTAGTGGATGTTAACTTTTTCATTATCTCAAATGTGGTGGATGATTTGCAATGAATTGCCTGTGATGTAAACTTGGAATTTTTGGCATGTTAAAAGTGATGAATTTTATATGGAATTATTGATGACACTTGGACTAGTTTAGCTTGGACTTGAATGTTGCGTTTTGGAATTTGTGATGTTAGCTAAACTAGTTTATGATTGATTATGATTCTGAGATATTGCATATGCTTATGTTCTTGTACATTTGACATTTTTGTCGTGATTGGTAGACATGAACCCTACGAAGAAACCTAGGAGTCCATGAGGTGCAAGCGTTGCCGCTCCACCTCCACCTCCAACTCCGCCACCGGATCCTGAGCCGAACCCTGTACCATCTCCTCTAGACCGGTACATGGGTTTGACCCGGATTACCGAGCTTATGTGGATAGGTGGGACATTTTAGTTACCTGCAAGATTCTAGAGACGAGCTTCATTGATCATATGGTACTTGAAAATTTTGGGTTGATAGAGCCTGTCCGTTGCTTCCTCGCTAAAGAAGGATCGGAGGGTTTCATGAGCAAGAGAGCCCCAACTCACTGGTGCTATATATTGGAGTTTCTTTCCACTGTCACTATGTGGAGCATGAGGAATAATGAGGTGCAAGAGGTACATCACCTTCCACCTGGATGATGTGCCTCGAGGAATGACAGTCTCGCAGTTAGAGGCAACATTTGGGTGGAACATGATGGAGGTCTAGGAGAGGTTGGACCCTGGTGCCCCAGAGAGCTCGATTGAGGATGATATACCATTTTGGAGCATATTTACAAGGAGGAGGAGGGACTCCCATGACAAAAGCAGCGCCATCATCCATCTCGCACTTCAATATGTGCACAGGTTCTTAGCAAGCACACTATTTTGTTTGTCGGAGCCGACGAACGTGCCTGACACAGATATTCACCACTAGTTGCATCTGATAAGTGAGAGGATGGGATATGGACTGTGGGAAGAGTTGTGGATGAAGAGAGTCATTAATGTGGCTGAGAAGCTAAAGGGCAAGATTATCATTGGGTATGATCACCCTCTTAGCGAAGCAGTTAGGCTTGGTTGCCCCGAATAGCTTCTCGCGCTTGGGAAGATGTTCTTCATACCTCATCACTATGGTGAGGATGTAGATTTTCAACTTGATAGACAACACAGAAGCTCGAGGAGTGTACCCCTGGTTGTATGGGGCGAGGGATGTCACGTTTATGACAATTTCTAAGCGCTATAGGACTAAGCTAGAGCTAGATACGCGGGTCCAGGATTTGGCGACATCACCTGATACTTAATGTAGGGTGGGTTTTGACCGAGAGCTCAAGAATCGACCCCCACTTTCTGTTCAGACTAACGAGGGTGCTCTCCCACTCACTCAGGAAGATGATGTACCTCATTCTCCAACACATCAAACAGGGCAACAGTCAATGTAGGAGGATAATGTGCCACCTCAGTTCCCTCAGCATCCATATGATTTGTTTGAGCCCCTGATGCCAACAGTCCATCATGGCTTTCGTGGAAAGGTTGAGCATAACTTGTTCGTCTCCTGGAGCCTCATGGAGATGGATGGGGAGATTAATTATCTTTCATCCTGGATTTCAAAGATGCAGTCACATGGCGTTGGTGCTTTAGAATCTAAACCTAGAGCACCAAGGCAGAGAGAGCAGTGTTAGAGGAACGCCGATTGGTTGGCACAATATCAGCAGACCTATGGCAGGGACGATGGTGTCGGGTCATCCTATTCCTGATTGTGAGCATATTGTTTTACACTCCCTTACTTTGATTTGTATGTTTTTTTACCTGTTTTGTCTACATTGAGGGAAATGTAGCATTTTAAGTGTGGGGGGGGGGGGTTGGCTTTGTGTTTGTTCTCTTAGACTTGGTTGTAGGGATACTTTCTCTTTTCTTTGGGATGCTTTTCACTTGATGTACTTGGATTTTTCTTAGCTTTGACATGTGAAAGATTATTGCTACTTTTGATCAGAAACACACGAAAAAATAAAAAGAAATTGAAAACAGATAGAAAATGAAAAATAGAACAAAAATATAAAGAAACATGCTAAGTTGAAAATCCCCAAGGGTAAATTAGGCAACATTAGGGGCCCACATATGTCAAAAACCCGAATGGGAGACCTATAAAAAATGAGAGGCAAAATGTGCAGAAAAAAGTGAGATGTGAGCCAATGAAACTTGATGTTTGGTTATGATGAAATCCCGAAAGGGCTTCAAGGAAAAATGAGAGAAAGAGAGAAAAAAAGGAAAAATGCTACAATTTCACTCATTTGTCGGCATTATAGTCATAAAGTTGCGGTTGCTATATGGATGTATCCAGTAGCTTAACATCATGAGACCTCTTGGGATTGGGTAACTTAGGGTGGAAAATGAAGTAAGGTATGAAATTTATTATTGATAATGTACTTCATTTTTGGTATGATATATTGGTATAGAGTGAAGTATATGCTTGAACTTCACACATTTTTTTACCTTTCTGCCATTGGATTTGGGATTGTCAATTTGGGACTTAGAAATGTTCTTATGGATATCAATTAATTGGTGGGTTGGTATGGTTGGGTAGATTTAGGAATGGGGTTTTGGGTGAATTCTCATTTGATCTTAACTTTGGGATGTGTGATGTTGAGAGTTTTGTGAGGTATCACTTTAGGGGAATATTAGTTTAGGATGTGGATGTGTGAATTCCTTCTAGTTCTTGAATCTTTTCTTACTCGAGGACAAGTAAGGTTTAAGTGCAGGGAGGTTTGATATCTCCATTTTATGTGCATATTTTGGGACTTTTTAGGATCAGTTTTGTGTTCTTTTGTTATCAAGAGCATGTGTTTTACCTTGAAATTCCCTTAGGAGGGGTAAGAGCAACTTTTATGCTCTTTTACCTTTTCTAAGTGTACTTTGCATGCCAAGGAAAGAACATTGAGACATGAAGACCAGGGGTCATTGAAGACCATCTTTTGAAGACTTTGAATACTTTGAAGATTTCCTTTTAATATTTTAAGACTTGAATAATGTAAGAGCCTTGTTGTGAAGAAGAGAATTTGAGACAAGAAGAAGGAAAGAGGATAAATACTGGTTCTAGGTGCCCATCGCAACTCGCAATAGACCCTGTCGCGACTCACGATGAATGGGTAGTCAGAACACTTTTTCCTTTTTCTTGTACTAAAAATAACATTCTATCTTATCTCTCTCGTCACTTCTTCTCTTTCGGATTTGAACTCGCAAAACCCTAGGTTTTCCCCTCTTTTTCATCTTGGTATATATTAGATTATATTTGGACTATTGTTATTAATTAGTATGGATTGTAGTAGCTAAACTAATCTCTTAGGAGCAATTGATTGAAGTTTCTTAACCCATGTAGTGAGATTCTTGATTTCGCTCATTTATGATCTGTTATTATGAAGCATTTATCATGTCATTAATGCTATATTTTACTTCATTAATGCCATGGGTTGTTTGAGTATATGAAATGCCTGTATAATTGAAGCGTTACGGTGTTAGGAAAGTGAACAATTTCTTCGCTCATTTGACATGAAAACCCAAGAACATGTATTTAGAAGTTCTTGTGTATAATGTGTTGTTATTCTTGCTAGATAAGTATGTTAATGTGGATTGTTGTCATATTTGTCCTATAGAAGCAAAGAAAGGTTGAACTTTGAATGTGATTTGTTGTAGGGTTAGCCTAATAAATGCTTTGTTTGGTTAAATGATTATGTCTTTGGTAGAAGGCTTGTTGTTATCAAATATATGGTCCTTCGTGTGAAATTTCGTTGATGAAAAACCTTAATGGTGTGGTTTGCCTGAAGGGATTGGTAATGAGGTTTGGAAAATGTCGTTCTTTGTGTTTGCAAATTACTATCAAGAAGGAATCAATGTTGCCCTTCAATTCAGAAGTGATAGCATTGCTCGTAGGCAATAAATGTCAACGAATCAGTGAATGAATCTAAGATATATAGGAGGTTTGGAAGTAAGGATCAATTGACCCCAAGGCTTCATTAATTGTTGACCCAATCTTCTTTTCAGTTGTTGCATGATTAGCATTTTTCTCTAGCTTTGCTAATTACTTGTCTTTTAATTTCATAACTTAAACAATACCAACCAATCCCCCCTATTTAATTGCTTTTATATGTTTCTATATATTTCTATGCTTAGTATGTTTTTCGGTTTATATGTTTAAACACTTGGAAAGATCCCTCTTCCGAGGGATAACCCCAACTTTCCATTAACTGCTTAATTTTAGATAGGAAGCATTAGGGCTTAAAAATATTAACTTTGAGAGGTACGGTGACAACCTTCCACCGCCCCACTGACATTCATATACATGCCAAGCATAGTCATGCAATATCTCGTGCCCCATACTAGCACATGGCAAGAGGCCCGTGCCAGATCTGACACATTGCGCGGCACGAGGCCATGTCGAAGACACCGACCATGCCATTTGCGACGGTCCGTGTCAGTGGTAGCTGATTAGAGTTTTGACCTATTTTTGGCCTATTTTTAGACCCAATCCCCTACTATAATTGCAGCCTTTTTCTATGAGGGTTTCATATCTTAGATCATTTTTCTAATTTTTGGGAGAGCAACTTAGAGAGGAAAACACGCTCTCTTCTCTCTAGGTTCTTTCTTTTTTTTCCCTTTCATTTTGCTTAACTCCTAAGATGTGGAATTCAATGAAATATTTGGATTCCATTTCTAGGGAATAGTTTCTATAGCTTGGGGATAATTTGCATTCATGAGTTGAATACATTTTCACGAGATTCATCAGATCATCCTAATTTATGTGTTTATGATATTATGATGCCTTGTTCTTCAATTATTCTAATTGCATGAATGATACACTCCAGTAGCACACACTCTAGTGTAAATTCATGTTGGAGCAAATATTGATACCCCCCGGGGAAGAGAAACCTTGATGTGATATGGGTAATGGGGTCCGGGTCCACGTGCACCAAATTCAGAGAACAATTTGAGAAGAATCAGCCCTTGAAATTAGTTCCATTGGATTTGTCTTCTCGAGCGCTGTGAAATTGACTACAAGAACTCTAAAACCATACCAATGGTTCGTCTATAGCGGAGCAAAGAAGTCAGTCAGGCGAAGCAACAACGGGCAGGTACGGACCGCTCATGGCCGGCATTAGACCAAGACAAATGATCCGCACCATGCACTACATCCCTTGTAAAGGGCCTCTGGCAAGAGCCATGCCAAAACCCGACATGGGCCGTGTGCTCGTGTTTCATTTTTCACTCAAAAAATGGTAAAGTATGGGCACAAATCGTCCCGTTTCACACGACTCGGGCCATTTCAAGTCCAAAATGTCTATACTAGCAAATGGGGTCTAAATAATTAAGTGGCCCATGCTAAGAAATTGAGCACAATGATGATTCGGTTGATGACCTGCACCAAACAACACTGACCGTGGATTAAAGGTACAAAAATGAGGCTCCAGACGATGGGTTGTGCCAGACGACACTAGCTGTGCCCAACATAGCCTAGCCAGATTCCGCACCCTGTGCCAGCACGAGGCAAGTGGCCTACGCTAGATCCCACACTCCATGCCAGTACGAGATAAGCATCCCATGCCAGATCTGACAGACTACGTCGGCACAAGGCTACATCGGCAACATGGGCGATGCCATCCGTGAAGGTCCGTGTCTGTGGCGGTTGATTAGGGGTTTAACCTATTTTTTCCAATTTTTGGCCTATTTTCAAGCCCAATCCCCTACTGCTATAAATATAGCCTTAGTTTACTAGGGTCTCAAATCTTAGATCAATTTTCTTATTTTGTGGAGAACAACTTAGAGAGAGGAAAAAAATCTCTCTTCTCTATAGGTTCCTTCTTTTTTCTCTTTTATTTTTCTTTGTTCCTAAGATGTGGAATTCAATGAAATATTTGAATTTCATGTGTAGGGAGTAGTTATTATACCTTTGAGACAATTTGTATTCAGGTGTTGATTATATTTTTGTGAGATACAATAGATCATCCTAATTTATGTGTTTATGATATTATGATTGCTTGTTGTTGAATTTTTCTAATTGCATGAATAATACACTTCTTTAGCACACACTCTAGTCTTCATTTATATTGGTGCAAATATTGATACTCCTCGGGGAAGAAAAACCTTGATGGTAAATTGGTAGTGGGGTCACGTGGGTGTGTGTAAGTAGGTTTTTTTTTGAGTTTTACTGTTACAATGACAGCACATCAGTCTTACCTGGAAAGTTGATCCGAAGGGTTATGGGTAGGGATAGCAAATATTAGCAATCTAGGGTTGTAAGGGGTCCAAGTGTCAACGATAAGGTGCCTACCTTTCTTTGCCTCATTATAGGCCTGGGGAGTAGAGCACCTGTAATGTAATGCTCGGGACGTAATCACACGGGGGAGAATGATTTATGTGCAATAGTTGGACCATTGCTGCACTTCCCAAAATACGGAGGCAGTGTCGATGGAAGATTGCAAGAGCATCCTATGAGCACTAGATTAGGTTGTTGGCATCTTGTATGAGATTGAATCAAGGATCAGAAAATTTAATCAACCATGTTATGAGAATATTCCCTAGGTGACTGTTAATATAGATTACTTGCATTTTATCTTTCATGCTCGTAGTTGTTAGTAAAAAAACCCTAAAACCCCCATTTTACTATACTAGTTATTCCTACCACAAGGACGGATTAACAACCCGTAAGTGGTTGTGTTTAATTTACTATTGGGCTCTATCATCTCCGTGGACAAACCTGGACTTGCAACTAACTACCCTTTTGGTAGCTTAATAATGAGTTGGGTGAAAAATTATAAATTTAAATTTGACATCACCCCATTGCATCCTCCCTGTTGATTGTTGTTTGGCGAACGCCTTTGCTCAGGTTAATTTAGCTACAACTTAACAACCCCGAGTGGAGGCAGGTAACAACATGATGCTAGAGCTAATTTCACTGCTATGCAACCAAGAGAGTAGTTAGCGGCAAGCCCTGGGTTTGTCCACAGAGATGCTAGGGCTCAAGTACTAGTTAAAACACAACCTCGTGTAGGTCATCAATCCACACGAGTGCAAGGAACAACTAGAGAGAGAAACTAATCTACATTATGCCTATTTATATTATACTTCCTCATAATTTAGTAGAAAACTAAGGCCCAAAAGATAGCCTAAAGATAGGAGATTATGCCTAAAGACAGGCCCAAAATAAGCCAAAAATAGCAAAACCCTGGGTCAACCACCAAGGCTTCACAGATCGGCATGGATATCACGGTCCGTGAAGCATTCAAGCATGGGGTGTGGGATCGAGCGTGGACCGTGAAGTATTTATAGCCACGATCCATGAGATATGGCGTGGTCCATGAAGCTTCTCTCGTGCCACGGTTTGTGAATGTTTTCACGGACCACGAAAGTACACAATTTCTGCTCAAAAGTTCTCATGGTTCATGAAGGTTTTCACGGACCGCAAACATTACATGGTCTCAATCAGAAATTTCTTCCCGGTCCGTGAAGGTTTTCATGGCCCGGCTCCATATTTATCTAGATATTCAACTCTTTATCTCCAAGCTCCACGGTCTGAGGTCTTTGTCATGGCCCAACGCCTTTGCCTCGTGAAGGTCTCGTACAGGTCTTCACGGAACCCTTGGAACTCTAGTGTAGTGTGACCCGTGTGTTTTGTCATGGGCCATTGGTGCTTGACTATGAGCGGTCCATGACCGGCCGCTAGTTCTTCATCGGCTGAACTTCATTTGCTTGCTACAGGTGAACCGTTAGTATGAATCGGGAGTTCTAGTAGTCGATTTTGTAGTACTCAAGAAAACAAATCCAATGGAACCAGCTTTGAAGGAAAATTCATTCTGGATCATTCTCGGACTAAGGCAACACTTCTCGGACCACAATTCACCATTTTCTCCTTTGACCGTCTTGAACTACGAAGCCGCCTATCATTGGCTTCAATCTCTTTCTACCATGTATTGATGTTCGCAGTCTTTGTCCACTACCATTGAAATGCGAATGTACTTCAAATCTTCTACTGTTAAAAGCAAATGGCCTTCACCAGAATGTAATGTAACAAATAGAATTCATGTGAGACCTACTAAAGGTACTCAAAATGAAGATCAAAAAGCCTGTGAACAAGATATGTCAATAATCACTAATTAAGGATACAAAATGCAGGATTTGGAATAGAAAACCAAACATGGTTGTCTAAATCCTTTTTCATGTAAACTCAACTAATATCGCCAACCCACCATCCAAAAGTAACTAAAATCTATGTCAAATGCATTGGTGAAAGCATGTGCAGATCAGTATACACCATAAGCCCTCCCAGCCATGAAGACTAAAAGACACTAAGCAGTGGCACTACCTGTGAAATAAATACGAACTATTGTTACATTCTAACAACCTCTTCATCATTAGTATTTCTCCTCTTGTCATTGCGATGTGTTGTTGGTTTCTTGTCTATACTTGTTGCTTTGTGAGTATTCTCAAATTTAAAATTTGAAATTGAATTTTGAATCCTCTCCATATGTATCGCTGTCATTATAAGCTCATCTGCTTAGATTTTGTTTCCAATGACCAAGATTCCATCCTTATTCTTCGGTACACTGTTCCAATTTTCCTTGGTTTTTGTAATCGCTCCAACCCTTCAATGTGGAATTTTGAATTCATTAATTTAATTTTATTATATGTCAGTGCAATGTCTACTCAAATTACATCGTCATTTCGATATCTGCAAAAGGTAACCAACTTTTTGTTTTAGAATCTCTTCATTATGCTTCCTAAACTAATTGGTCTCCTGAATTTTTCCTTTCTCTATTGTTGCTTAAATATATAAATTAATTTCCCTTATTTCATCTTCTCAGTCGCTGAAAACTCTCATTTTCTCCAGTTGTTTTCAACTCTTCTATAAAGTACCGTTCTTCTTCCTCTATAAATGAAAGTTTGTTTTAGCTCTATTTCTCCTTTGTTTGTTGCATGCGATGAATTTACAAAGTACACATTCTTAATTTTATGGTGACTTACCGTTTATACTTTGAATTATATATAGTCTTCGATTATCTTCTCCAGTATATCCTTTTTGGTTTTCCTTAATGTTTGGTATGAAAAACTTGTATTAAACCTTTTTAACTCTAATTAAGGCTTCTATTTCACATTCCAGGATATTTGTTTGTCTGAATGTCTTCCCCTAGCCATATCAAGTCTCTCGTAGAAGATGTTCACTTTGATGAGGATTTCTGTCATGTCACCGGGTCTTCCACAATAAGGAAATTGTTATTTGGCTTATTCTTTGAAGATCTCAAGAAATATTTTCCTTTCCTATCTTCATTTGATCTTCGTGCTCCTACGAAGCCCGAGTGTGTTCGCACTCCTCCTTTTGGCTATATATCTTGTTATTTGGCATATTTGAAGTTTGGTTTTTATTTTCCCCTTCCTCAACATGTTTTTAATTTTCTGTCTGCGTAAAAAATTGTGTTGTCCCAGTTTCATCCTAAGGGAATCACTATTATAATGGGATTTCATCATGTGTGTGAAAATGCGGATGTTCCTTTCACCCTTAGCTTATTCGGTATCATTTACCATCTTCTCAAATTAAAAAATACTATAGATGAGTTTACCTTTTATCCAATTATCCTTGGTGTTGCACTCATGAGTGGTTTTCCCAGCAATGTTTGTCCTTGGCGTAGAAAATATTTTTATGTAAAAATGAACCAAAAACAAACCCGAAGTTGTCCTTACGATTTGGAACTTCAACATTCCTAAGTCTAAGCTATCTAGTGTGTAGGTTAACTTTATTCTTGACTCTTAGATCTTGGTAACGCTATGCGCTCATGCATAACGTCTCTGCCATGCTGACTTTGATGTTGAAAGGGGTTTTGTTTGTTATTGTTTTGCTAAGTCAGATATGTTTTCGCTTTTATTTTTTACCGTTGTTTACATCTTTTGTGCGTTTATCTGAACTATGATATTTTCTTCTTAGTAGATATGGACCTGGCTATAGGCGCTATTGATAGATCCTTTTTATATGGCGATGATGTAGAAGTGGCTGAAACTCTTGTCTAGCCTAACAATAACATTGCAAGTGACATTCCCAAAAAAGGTGTTAAAAAAACCAACACTGGAATTGTAATTACTAAGGACGAGGAAACTGGGTGGAGAGATGGGTTGTGATAGCACCACTAGTAAGTTGAAGGAGAAGAAATAAAAGGGAGGGAACTTATTGACCCTTAAGTCATTTGTCACCTACGGTAAAAAGGGTTGTGGCAACCAGCCTCGTTCTAAAGCTCTAGTGCGAACCGATAATCTGCTGGTGAGGGGACAATACTAGATACTCTCTCCAAACTTTATCATTCTAATACTTTAGCTATGGTAAGTTTGTGGGTTTGTTGGAGTAACTTTTGCTATACTTTGATACTTTGTATTCAGATGACTAACTATCCTGTTCCTATGTATTTTTTTCTATAAGGTTGGTGAGAGTCTTCAGCTCGTGAGTGAGCAACTTCGAAGTTCTATCTTGTAGATGAGTCACTCTTGTAGAAGTATAAGATTAACGATAGGAGGTGTGCAACCCTCGAGAATTCCCTTAATGCCACGGAGGAATGTGCGACACTGTTGAGGAGCGTGCAAGGATCGCCAAGGAAGAAATTTCCATGCTTCGCTCTGAGCTGACTAAAATGAATTCAAATGGTCCTACTTCCCCCCAAGTATCTCCACGTCTTGGTTGATCGGCCTAGGAAAAAGAACTCCTGCTTCAAACTATGTCAGGATGTTTGTAATATCTAATGGTATTATGGATCATTAAATTGAACATTTTGTTTAACTTTGCTTCGTGTGTCTATTCTAATTTTATACCTTTGCTCCATATTTGCTTATATGCAGGATTTTCAATTTTTTCATCAACCTTATAATTTTGAATCTCCATGGCTTATTTAGGTCTAATGATCATTTTAAGCATTCTCTAGGATCTATGCCATCTGATACTTGGTGTTCTAGTCTGCTAATTGAAGCTTCTAAGTCCATATCCTCAGAGTATCATGAATTATTCTTTGGTAGTTGTTTGTCTAGCATTGGAGACTAAGGTTTAAACTCTATTCATTTATGTCTTGGGTGGAACTCGCCTACCCCCTTAGTGGTTTCACAAGTTTCTAGAGATTGTCTATGTAGTAAATTCATTCCAGATGGTTATAACCTGGAGTCTCTTGGTAAAGATATATTTTACACTTTAGTTTATCTAGAATCTGTTGGAGCTTATGTTAATTCACTTAAGCTCCCTGAACGCATTGAAGAGTGGGTGATGTCATTGGTTATTCGTCTGAAGTACATGCTACTTGGCATTAATGATTTAGAGCTTGCATGGAAAAAGACTCTTGATGAGGCCCAAGAGCATTTTTGTAGAATGAAACAGTTATGTTTGCAACGGAATGATCTTGTCAATCGTCTTAACTTGATTAAGATGATTCGTCAGTAAGAGGAGGCAAAGAATTTTGCTACGAGTAAAGCATGCAAAGCTTATCAAAAATTTAGTATCATCAACAAACATTGTTCCCGTATCGATGACTTTTTTTATCATTTGAAAAAGAAGCAAGATGAATGTGATGATCTTTCCCATTGTTTCATAGAGTGGAATAGCAAGTATGATGAGTAAGTTGCCTTAAATATCCAATTGTGTAATAACAATGATTGACTTCACAATTGGTAGCCATCCTAGTTCTACTAGCCATCCTGATTCCACTAATTAGGGTGATGTGACTATGAGTATTGGCGACTAGAGAGTCTATTTATCCGAGGTAGTTCGATCTCATATTCTCCAACTACATAAGACAATAAATATTTTTGGAGAAAACCAATAAGAGCTATCAAGAAACTGTTGACCTTATTAGTATACAACTCGATCCAGAGGAGTTCGGCCCTACAACTGACTTTTTTGCCTGCTACGCTAAGTGATCGAATTCGGCATCCTGCTTACTTGCACATGAAATGGTGTTATGATCATATGATCACTAAAGAATATCAAGCATCACAATCTCATTGTTATGTCGGTTCTTCTTCCGCTGGATCCTGCCGCGCCTCACGACATAGATAATTTGTAATGATTTTTTCTTTGAACGCTTATAGCACGATTTCCTTTTTGTTCTAGCTTTTGGATGAAGGGGTACTTTGTTTTCAATAAAACAAGACATCATACTTTGGATTTTTTTCTTACATGATTCTTTTTTCCTTCTCAAGATATATTTCTTTTATGTACGTTGACTTTGTTATAGACATTAAAACTTTTTTTTTGCAAATCTGCAAGATCTATTGCTTTCTTTAGTCCTTGTTTCGTAGACATATCTACCTTATATAAAGATCTATTGCTTGTTTCGTTAAAATATTGTATTGTGCGAAGCTGAAAGTTCTATCGCTTTCTTTTGTTGTTGTATTGTAGCAAGGTTTATAGCTTGCCTACTTGAAAGTTTGCATTGCGGGAGGCCGTAAGATCTATCATTTGTTGCTGTTGCTATATTATAGGCATATTTGCCTTATTGCAGGATTTATAAGTTGCAGACTTAAGAATTTTATTGTTCGAAGTGCCAAGATGTGTTGCTTTCATAATCGACAATTTGTACCACTGTAATAGTGCAATTTTCTTTTAAGATTTTCTAACTTTTTTTTGTGATTACATGACATGGGTATGTAGGTAAACAAGAAATTTTGCTCCAAAAGATTAATATTTATATTGCGATAACATCACCTTCAAAATAGGAAAAAAAAAGAACGAACACTACTAATGATCATGGCATGGCGTCTATACAATGAAACTAGATTTTCTTGTCTTCTTAGATGATCCTACACATAAAACTTTCTCTAGTTGATTGTGTGCCAAGTGTTTGGAATGATGCTACCATGTATTCTCTCTAACTCGTAGAAGTTGGATTGATGTGTCTTCATTTTCTTGTATGGTCCTTCCTATTTCGGGCACAACTTTCCTTTCTCTTTAGCCTGGCTAGCTTCATTCTTCCTTAGCACCAGATCACCAATTTGAAATTGTGTTTACTTGACTTCCTAGTTGTATGCACTAGCCATTCTTTATTCATACTTTGCTTCCGTGATCGCTGCCCATTGTCTCTTTTCTTTGAGTTCGTATAAATCCAACCTCGACATCTCTGGACTATCGTCTTCTTTATATCTTCGACTCAAAGGCTTGACTTCCTGATTTCCACTGGTATTACCGCTTTGTGACTATATACAATATTGTATGGCATTTCTCTTATTGGTTGTCGCATTGTAGTTCTATAGGTCCACAAGGTGTTGGGTACCTCATTGACCTAGCCTGCTTGCTATGCTTCCAATCTTTTCTGGATACCCTAAAAGATTGTTCTGTTTGTTACCTCCACCTGTCTGTTACCTTGAGAGGGAGCCACGACAGTGAATTTTGATGCAATTCCCAGCTTTGAGCACCATTCAGTAGAGACTCAACTTATGAAATGTGTGTTATTTTTAGTGATGATGGTTTGTGGTACTTTGAAGCAAAATATTGTCTTCGTCTAGAAAAACTTTCTTGTAACTTCTGTTGCTACTCTTCCTAATGGCTTCGCTTCTACCCACTTTGTAAAGTAATCAATTGCCACAATTTTAAACTTGGCACTGCCAGTACCTTTTGGAAAAGGTCCAACTAGATCGATTCCCCATTTATCGAAAAGTCAAGCTCCATGTATTCCCGCTAAGGCGGGCTGCAACTTGTGCTATATTGGAGCATTAATCTGGTAGCTTTTGCACTTGAGGACGAAGTTGTATGTGCCATTAAACATGGTTGGCCAGTAATATCTGGCTCAAATGATCTTCTTTGCAATTGTTTGTGACCCTTGGTTTGTCCCACATAATCCTTCATGTACTTCCTTCAATATCTCATTTGCTTGTAATGGCCCCACACACTTTATATATGGAGACATGAATCCTTTCATATACAAGGTTTCTTATTCGTAAACATAGTTGTGAGATCGCATTTCTAACTTCTTGGCGTGTACCTTGTCTGTCGGCAGCTTCCCTTTTTCAAAGTAAGCAATTAACGGTGTCATCCAGCTTACCTCCTATGTCTGAACTGTTGACATGGTTGTCATCGTTGTGCTCTTAACTAGAGTGACCTCCACCTTCACATCCTTGTGTTTGGCTAATAACTCTAACCCCCTTATTGCTAGCTTGATTAGGGCATTCGATTTTGTATTTTCACTTCTGGGAACATGCTGGATGTTGAAGTATTCGAGGTGAGCGATGAGTTGATGCACCATGGTTAAGTATTTCATCAATTGCTCCTCTTGCACTTCGTAGTTTCCTCGTAGTTGTTGGGCCAATATCTGTGAATCACTAAATGCCCGAACGCTCTTCACCTTCATCTTTACTGTGATATCTAAGCTACATATTAACGCCTCGTACTCAGCTTCATTGTTGGTAAGTAAAAAATCCAAAACAAAGCAAGCATATGTGTTCTCCTCTATCTGGTTTGATCAATAGCAGTTCTGCTCCACATTCTTCCCTTGTAGATGCCTCATCAATGAATAGTTTCCAAGCAATGTATTCTTGTTTGGACATTCCTTTGTCCATGTCAAGATACTGTTGTGTTTTCACGTGTTGCATCCCTACACTTATCATCTCCACGATGAAATATGTTGAAACCTGTGCATTGATTGCAATTAGTGGTTGAAACAGAATCTCAAATTGCCCCAGTTCAAGAGACTGTTTGGTCATTCTTCCAGATGACTTAGGCTTGCTCAAGATTTTCTTGACAGGGTAGTCAGTATACTACGATCCTATGACTTTGGAAAGGTTCAGAGTCTTCTTACTGAAAGACCTGCCTCTCTCTGGGTGCGTTAAAATAGTAGCTTAGAATTAATTCGGTTAGAGGCAGTATGGTCAGAAGATAGAAATTTACAGTTCTACACCCTTTTCCAACTGCTATGCTACCTATAGGGTAGTTAACGGTAAGCTTTGGGTTTGTCCACGGAGATGCTAGGTCTAATTTATCAACTCAAATACAACCTTGTACGGTTCATCAATCTGTACGAGTGAAAGGTATAGCTAGCAAAGCAAACATGCAAATAGGGGGTGTTGGTTTTTCGATCTATCAACTACAAAACATGAAAAGTAAAAACACAACAACAATCTAATGCTTCTATCCTCGATTCATTCACATAGAGATCTAGGAAAACCTAATAGAGTGTCCATAATACGTGGTGTGGCCGATGGCATAAACTTCCCCTTCCATGTCACAGTGGGTGCTCTTGCAATCCTCCACCGATATCGCCATCGTAATTAGGGGAGTACAACAAGGTCCGACCATTGTTCTAAGTCTGTTTCTCCCCGTGCCATTACGTCGCAGGCTTCTACCATGAATTTACTTCTTCCCTCGGGTCTTATCAATTAGGCCCAAGGGTCGTAGGTACCTATTCTATGATACTAGGGTTTCTTGTAACCCTAGCTTTCTACTATTTAGCTTTCTCTACCCGAAACCTCGCGTACAACTTTACAAAGTCAGCTTAGACTGGTGTGATAGTAAGTAGATCAGAGTGGCCTCAAATCTCCTATGCACACACCCACACGGGCGCGTTCTCCTCTAGCCATTCAAACAACCTGGTTTCTCTTCCCAATGAGGCATCAATATTTTCACCATACATGAATATGGCCCAAATTGTGTGCTTATACGTGGTATACTATTCATGCATTTAAATTCAAGTGCAAATCACAATGATATCATTAACACAAAATTAGGATGAACTAAGGAATCTCAAAAAGCATTTAGATTAAACCAAGTCCATATAATTTATCCCCAAGCTATAGAAACTTTAGGATCAAAATAAAATAAAAAGAAGAAAAAGATAAAGTTTCTTCGAATGAGAGAGTCTCCAAACAACTTTTGAAATCTAGCTATTTAATCCAGCATGGGGTGCCACAGATGATGCAGCCCATGGCTTATCCTTGGCACAAAGCACAAGGAATGGCATGGCTTGTGTCCTTTCATGTGCCGGGGTGCTGGATCTAGGGTGTGGCACAAATCTTCCTGTCGTGCAGGGCGTGAGGCTTTGTGTGGAGTGCGTCTAACTCCTGGCATGGGCCATAACATCTCCAGTGAGGCACTATTAGGGTACTGAAAACTGAGGTCCTTATCCTCGCCTGTGGTCATTGGCACGGGCTATGGTCAAGAAAGCTACTTGCTCAGGAACTTTGGCCTGGGCCATGTGATTTCCCACACTCCGTCAGCTGGTCTTGGCATATTGAACTTGGAATAGCATGGGACGTCGAAAAATGGACGTCCCGTGCCAAGGGTTCTTCAATTTGTACTGGCAGCCTATGGCTTCTAGCGCGGGCCGCGCTATAGCCTTGCGCTTCTTTTCTTGGCACGGGGCATCTACTTTTGCACGGGGTGTTGGTGTGAAACCATGCATGGCCAGTGCCGGCCTATTGGTACCTTGGCCGGCTGAACTAGTTTCCTTCCCTACGGGAGAACCGTTAGTCCAATTTGAGAGTTTAAGTAGTCAATTTTGTAGTACTCAAGAAGGCAAATCCAATGGAACCAACCTTGATGGATAATTCTACTTGAAAAGGTATGGGACTTGAGCACAACTCATCGGACCACAATTCCCCATTTCATCATTTTTCACTTTTATTTCCATTGACACCTATCTTTGGCTTCAATCTTGTTCTGCTATGCATTGCTGATCATGGCCTTAGTCTACTACCATTGTAATGTGAATGACCTCAATCTCTACTACCGTCCTTGCGATTGACCTTCAATATCTTCTACTGCCCTTACGAATGGCCTTCACATAGAATGTAAGTATAAAGTACCCACATGCGACCTGCTATAGATGATCACATGGAAGATCAAGCGGCCCGTTCATCCAAGATATCCATTAGTACCAATTAAGTCTACAAAACACGTGATTTAGACAAGAAATCCAAACATGTCCATCTAAACCTCTTGTCACATAAACTCAACTAATACTAGCAATCCACTAAATAAAAATGTCTAAAAAGTATGCCAAATGCAACAGTTAAAGCCCTTCCTTTGAATTTGTAGTACTCGAGAAGGCAAATCCAATGGAACTATATTTCAAGGCTAATTATTCTTGGATCATTCTCAGACTTAAACACAACTCATCAAACAATGATTTCCCGTTTCTTTATTGGTTGCTTTGAATTTCGTTGCCGCCTGTCTTTGGCTTCAATATCCTTCTACCACGCATTAATGCTTGTGGCCTTTGTCTACTACCATTCTAGTGTGAATGGCTTTAGTCTCTTGTACCATTTTTGCGAATGGCCTTTAATATCTTCTACCGCCCTTACGAATAGCCTTCACATAGTATGTAAAGAAAAGGTAACCATGGGTAACCTACTAAAGAAGATCACATGGAAGATAAGGGAGCCCGTGGATACAAGATGTCTATTAGTAACAATTAAGTCTACAAAACGTGGAACTTAGATAAGAAAACCAAACATGGCTGTCCAAAGCCCTTGTCACGTAAACTCAAAAGTATGCCAAATGCATCGGTTAACACACGCGTAATAAAGCAGGTCACTAAATATATTAAAGTTAGAGTCAACTTTTCAATTGGAAGATATGCTCTTTCAGCAAGCTATAGTATTCAGCTGGTGTAGAATAGTTGTATCTTCTTCTGACCTTCTTGCCAAACCAAAACTGAGCTTATTGCATTTATTGAAACTGACAGGTATAAGTATAATGTTTCTCCAATAATTGGTAATTTCAATGTAGGCAGTGTCTGAAGCTGCTCCTTCAATGACTCATATGCAATTTGACAATCTTTGCTCCAATTAAACTTTTTAGGCTTTTTAAGGACTTCTAAGAGTGGAAAGCATTTTTTGGCCGCCTTTGCAACAAACTTACTAAGCGATGTTAGCGATCCCATTAAGATTTAAACTTCCTTAACTGTTGGTGGCTAGGGGAGGTTAACAATCGATTATTTTTTCTCCAGATTAGTTTCACCTTTTGAGGATACCTTGTATCCCAGGAATTTTCTTATGCCTACCCCGATTGTTCATTTTTTTGGGATTTAGCTTCATTCCAATTGCACTTAATGTATTCAGGGTTTCCCTTAAGTCCTTAGCAAAGTGACATATTCTCCTACTTTTTATGACCATGTCATTCACATATTTGATAGTGAAATGCATTACCAACAGCTCTCTGATATGTTGCCCCTGCATTTTTCAGCTAAAATGAACCCTTCACGTAGCAAAATATTCTAAAGCTTGTTAGAAGGTAACCCTCCTCCACTCAGGATCGTTAATTGTGGAAAATTAACCCGAGAAGAGGACGCTAGGTCAAAGATAAATTTAAAGTTTTGTACCCAACTTACTACTATGCTAATAATAGGGTGATAGGGAAGTTAACGGTAAGCCGTGGGTATGTCCATAGAGATGTTAGGGTTGGGAGAAAGTAGCTAATTCTCCCCTCTTTTAATGTGGAATCCAAGAGCATGAGTTAGAGCTTCTTAAATGATGTTGGTGTGTTGATAATTGCTAGATGAATGAGATGATGTCGAACTCGTTGTCATGTTTGTTTTAGGTAGGAAATGAGAGAAGTCTATGAATGTCGATCGTTCTTGACTAATCTTGTGTAAATGCATGAATTGGTTAAATGCTTAGATACGGTGTAGTATTTCTAAGTGTTGCCAAGCTTGTTGATTCTTCGTGCTAAATGCCATCAATGGGATACTCTTAGTCCTAAGGGAGTCATTGGTGAGATTTGACAAGAGATGTCGAATTCACCCTTGCAAACTACTATCTAAGAAGGATAGAAGATTTATCTTCACAACAAGTAGTTGAAGCAGTGAATAGATTGTTTCACTCGTTCTTGAAGCCTTTATTATTTAGCATTTATGTATTCTTGATGCTATGTTTCACTTCATTTATGTCATGGTTTGTTTGAGAATAGGAAGTGTTTTTATGATTGAAGTGTTCGGGTGTTAGGAAAGTGACGAATTCCTTAGCTCCTTTGCATGAAAATCTATGAACATGAACTTAGAACTTCTTGGCATAATGTGTTGTGATTCTTGCTAGATAAGTATGTTATTGTTAAGTCAAGTAATGAATGTGATATAATGAGTGAATGGTTCAATGATCTACATTAGGTTTGGAAGTGGATATCAATTGCCCCCAAGGCTTTATCTTTGTAGTTTTAAATCCCCTTTTTTTAGTTTTGTTTGATGATTAGCCTAGTTACTTAACTTTGCTAGTTATCTTGTCTTTTTTATTTCATAACTTAGGACCACTAAACAACCAAACCCCCCATTTACAAGGTTTTATATGTATGTATATATATCTACTCCAAGCTTAATATCAACTTTTTGTGCCTAAACGCTTAGGAAGATCCCTCTTCTCCGTGGACGACCCGGACTTGCCGCTATCTACTTAGTTGTAGATAGTAAGCATTTAGGGCTTATAAATATTAACTTTGAGAGGTACGGCGACGACCTCCCAAACCGCTCCAGTCAAACCCTCTCCACTCGAACCATCTCCACTCAACCATCTACACTCAAACCCTCTCCTCTCGAACCACCCCCCCACTCGAACCCTCTATACTCAAACCACTCCGCCTGAACCCTCTCCACTTGAACCTCTCCACATGAACCCTCTCCACTCGAACTGTACTCAAACCCTTTCCACTTGAATCCTGTACTCGAACCCTCTCCACTGGAACCCTCTTCACCCTCTCCACTAAAACATATCCACTTAAACTCCTCCACTCAACCTCTCCACTCCAACCATCTCCACTCCAACCTCTCCACTAAAACCCTCCCCACTTGAACCATCTCCACTCGATCCATCTCCACTCAAACTCTCTCCTATCGAACCCTCTCCACTCAAACCTTCTCCACTCAAACATCTCCACCTGAGCCTTCTCCACTCGAACCTCTCCACTCGAATCATGTATTCGCATGAACTGTATTTGAACCCTTTCCACTGGAATCATGTAGTCGAACCTACTCCACTGGAACCCTCTTCACCCTATCCACTCAAACCTCTCCACTCGAACCCTCTCAACTGAACCTCTCAACTGAACCTCTCAACTCAAACCATCTCAACTCGAACCTTCTCCACACAAACCATCTCCATTCGAACCCTCTCTACTCGGACCTTGTACTCGAACCCTCTCCACTTGGACCTCTCCACTAAAACCATCTCCACTAAAACCATCTCCATGTCCACTAGAACCTCTCCACTCGAATCCTCTCCACTCAAATCTCTCTACTTGAACCGTCTCCACTCGAACCGTATCCACTCCAACCCTGCATTCGATCCTCACCCCTTGAACCCTCTCCACTCGAACCGCTCCAGTCAAACCCTCTCCACTCAAACCATCTCCACTCAACCATCTACACTCAAAACCTCTCCTCTCGAACCCTTCCCACTCGAACCTTCTATACTCAAACCTCTCCGCCTAAACCCTCTCCACTTGAACCTCTCCACATGAACCCTGTACTCGAACACTCTCCACTCGAATCCTGTACTCGAACCTTCTCCACTAGAACACTCTTCACCCTCTCCACTCAAAAATCTCCACTTAAACTCCTCCACTCAACCTCTCCACTCCAACCATCTCCACTCGAACCCTCTCCAATCTAAAAAACTCCACTCTAAAACCTCTCCTCTTGAACCATCTCTACACGAACCTCTCCACTCGAACCCTCTCCACTCGAACACCCTCCATTCGAACCATCTCCACTCGAACCATCTCCACTTGAACCCTATCCACATGAATCTCCACTTGAACCCCTCCACTCGAACCATCTCCACGCGAACCTCTCCACTCCGACCCTTTCCACTCGAACCCTCTCCACCTGAACCATCTCCATTCGAATCATCTCTACCTGAACCCTCTCAACTTGAACCCTCTCCACTTGAACCCTTTCCACTCAAACCATCTCCACTCGAACCACTCCACTCGAACCACTCCACTCGAACCCTCTCCACTAGAACCCTCTCAACTCGAACCCTCTCTACTCAAACTGTGTCCACTAGAACCTATCCACTCGAATCCTCTTCACTAAAACCTCTCTACTTGAACCCTTTCCACTCGAACCTCTCAACTCGAACCCAGTATTCGAACCTCACCACTTGAACACTCTCCACTCAACCCTCTCCACTTAACCCTCTCCACTCGAACCCTCTCCAGTCAAACCCTCTCCACTCGAACTGTCTCCACTCGAACCCTGCAATCAAACTTTGTCCACTCGAACCCTCTTCACTCGAACATCTCCACTTGAACTTCCTCCACTCCAACCCTCTCCACTCAAACCCTCTCCACGCAAACCCTCTCTACTCGAACTTCTCCACTTGAACACTCTCCACTTTAAACCTCTCCAATCGAAACCTCTCCACTCGAACCCTCCTCACTCGAACCCTGTACTCGAACCCTCTCCCTTCGAATCCTCTCCGCTCGAACCCTCTCTACTCGAACCTGTCCACTAGAAACCTTTCCACTCGAACCCCATACTCAAACCCTCTCAACTCGAACCCTGTACTCAAACCCTCTCCACTCGAACCGTCAACACTCGAACCATCTCCACTCGATCCTCTCCACTCCAACCCTCTCCACTCCAACCCTCTCCACTTGAACCCTCTCCACTCAAACCCTCTCCACTCGAACCATGCAATCGAACTTTGTCCACTCGAACCCTCTCCATTCGAACCCTCTCCATCGAACATCTCCACTTGAAATCCCTCCACACGAACCCTCTCCACTTGAACCATCTAAACTCGTACCCTTACCACTCGAATCCTCTCTAGTCGAACCCTCCCCACTCCAACCTCTCCACTCCAACCCTCTCCACTCCAACCTCTCCACTTGAACCTATCAACTCGAACCCTCTCCACTCGAACCCTCTCCACTCGAACCCTCTCCACTCGAACCCTCTCCACTCAGACCTGTCCACTTGAAACCTCTCCACTCGAACCCTCTTCACTCAAACCCTGTACTCAAACCCTCTCCACTGGAACTATCAACACTCGAACCCTCTCCACTCGATCCTCACCACTCCAACCCTCTCCACTCGTACCTCTCCACAGAACCCTCTCCACTCAACCCATCTCCACTTGAACCATCTCCACTCGAACCCTGTCCACTCGAACCCTGTCCACTCAAACCCTATCCACTCGAACCGTTTCCACTCAAACCTTTCCACTCGAACCCTCTCCACTCAAATCCTTTCCACCTGAACCCTCTCCACTCGAACCCTCTCCACTCGAACCACACTACTCGAAACTGTCCACTATAACCTCTCCACTCAAACCTCTAAACTCGAACCCTCTCCACTCGAATCCTTTCCACTTGAACCTTACATTGGAACCTCTCCACTCCAACCCTCTCCACTCCAACCTCTCCACTTGAACCTATCAACTCGAACCCTCTCCACTCGAACCCTCTCCACTCGAACCCTCTCCACTCGAACCCTCTCCACTCAGACCTGTCCACTTGAAACCTCTCCACTCGAACCCTCTTCACTCAAACCCTGTACTCAAACCCTCTCCACTGGAACTATCAACACTCGAACCCTCTCCACTCGATCCTCACCACTCCAACCCTCTCCACTCGTACCTCTCCACAGAACCCTCTCCACTCAACCCATCTCCACTTGAACCATCTCCACTCGAACCCTGTCCACTCGAACCCTGTCCACTCAAACCCTATCCACTCGAACCGTTTCCACTCAAACCTTTCCACTCGAACCCTCTCCACTCAAATCCTTTCCACCTGAACCCTCTCCACTCGAACCCTCTCCACTCGAACCACACTACTCGAAACTGTCCACTATAACCTCTCCACTCAAACCTCTAAACTCGAACCCTCTCCACTCGAATCCTTTCCACTTGAACCTTACATTGGAACCTCTCCACTGGAACCCTCTCCACTCGAACCTCTCCAATTGAACCCTCTCCACTCAAACCCTCTCTACTCGAAACATCTCCACTAGAACCATCTTCACTCGAACCCTGCACTCGAACCCTCTCCACTCGATCCTCTTCACTCGAACCCACTCCACTCGAACCAACTCAACTCAAACCTCTCCACTCGAACCCTGTATTCGAACATCACCACTTGAACACTCTCCACTTAACCCTCTCCACTCGAACCCTCTCCATTTGAACCATGCAATCAAACTTTGTCCACTCGAACCCTCTCCACTCGAACATCTCCACTTGAAATCCCTCCACACGAACCCTCTCCACTCGAACCATCTCCACTTGAACCATCTCCACTCGTACCCTTACCACTCAAATCCTCTCCACTCGAACTATCTCCACTCGAACCTCACAACTCCAACCCTCTTAACTCCAACCCTCTCTACTCCAACAGTGTCCACTCGAACCCTCTAAATTCAAACCTCTCTACTTGAACCCTCTCCACTCGAACCTCTCCACTCGAACCCTGAATTCAAACCTCACCACTTGATCCCTTTCCACTCGAACCTCTCCGCTCATACCCTCTACACTCGAACCATCTCCACTCAAACCCTATCCAGTCGAACCCTCTCAACTCAAACCTCACCACTTGAACCCTCTCCACTCGACCCACTCCAATCGAACCCTGTACTCGAACCCTATCCACTCAAACTGTACTCGAACCCTTTCCACTCGAATCCTCTACAGGAACCCTCTCTACTGGAACCCTCTTCACCCTCTCCACTCGAACCCTTCCTACTCAACCTCTCCACTCGAACCCTCTCCACTCTAACCATCTCCACTCAAACCCTCTCCACTCGGAGCTTGTACTCGAACCCTCTCAACTCGAACCCTGTACTCAAACCCTATCCACTCAAACCCTCTGCACTTGAACCCTCTCCACTCGAACCATCTCCACTCGAACTATCTCCACTCGAACCCTGCACTTGATCTCTCTCCACTCGAACCAATCTCCACTTGAACCCTCTACTTGAACCATCTCCACTAGAACCCTCTCCACTCGAACCCTCTCTACTAGAACCCTCTCAACTCAAACCTCTCTACTTGAACCCACTCCACTCGAACCATGTATTCGAACCTCACCACTTGAACCCTCTCTACTCGAACCACACCACTCAAAACTGTCCACTCTAACCTCTCAACTCAAACCTCTCCAATCGAACCCACTCAACTCGAACCCTTTCCACTCGAATCCTTTCGAATTGAACCCTCCACTAGAACATCTCCACTGGAACCCTCTCCACTCGAACCTCTCTGCTGGAACCCTCTCCACTCAAAACTTTCCACTTGAACCCTCTCCACTCGAACCCTCTCCACTCGAATCATCTCCACTAGAACCATATTCACTCGAACCCTGCACTCGAACCCTCTCCACTTGATCCTTTTCACTCGATCCCTCCACTCGAACCGTCTCCACTCGAACCATCTCCAATGAACCCTCTCCACTCGAACCCTTTATTCGAACCTCACCACTTGAACACTCTCCACTACACCCTCTCCACTCGAACCATCTCCACTTGAACCCTCTCTCCTCAAACCCTCTCCACTCGAACCCTGCAATCAAACTTTCTCCACTCGAACCCTGATGTGTCCATTTTAGGCGCATTATTTAGTAGTATTTAGGATCACTTTTGTGCTCTTTTATTATCGAGAGCTTGTGTTTTACCTTGAAATTCACTTAGGAGAGGTAAAAGCAACTTTGTACTCTTTTACCTCTTTTAAGTGGATTTTGTGTGACAAGGGAAGAACACGGAACCAACGAAGACCGGAAGACATTGAAGACTATACTTTCGAAGACTTTTGGATACTCACTTCGAAGACATGAAGACCGGAGGCCGTTGAAGACCATTTTGGAGCTGTTGAAGACTTGAAGAGTGAGAGGGATGGCTATGAAGAAGACAAAGAAACAATGCAAAACTGTGGCTGCCGTCTCGACCCTGTCGCGACACCGTCGCGACACCATCGCGAGCCGGGGCATCGTCGCGAGTCGCGACGAACACCGTCGCGAGTCGCGACCATCGGGTAGCCAGAAATCAACTTTATTTTCTTTGCACTATAAATACCATCTCTTTTCCCTCTTCTTCTCCAAGCTTTTCCAGGCGCGTTTTCTCTGGTTTTGGGCGCCATTTTTAGGTTTTTCTTCTTCTTTCTTTTCTTAGCTTTCTCTTAGTTTGATTATGTCTTTTCTTGTTGTTCTAGAGTAGTTCTTGTTCTTGGGAGCAAAGGATTGAAGCTTCCACTATCTATGTAGCAAGAACTCATTTATATCTATCTATTTGGTGTTTTTGCTATTGTGCAATTATTGTGCTTTGAATGTTAATTGTTGATTGCATTGATGTTGTTGAGAGCTTGATGATATGAAATGCTTGGATTAATTGCTAGCTAGGGTTTGGGGGATTTGGGTTAATTTCCCCCCTGTTCTTGTTAGCAATGTGAGAGTATGAATTAGAGCTTTCGATTGTGTTAGTGTGTTGACAATGTGCTAGGCGAATGTGATTGATGTCGAACTCTTCGTCATGTTCGTTTGTGTAGCAAACGAGAGAGTCATATGCTCGCGGATGAATGTGCGTTGCACGTTCATCCAATCTCGTGTAATTGCATGAATTGGTTTAATGCCTAGTCACGGTGTAGTGGTCATAGGCATTTCCAAGCTTGTTGGTCCTTCGTGCTAAATGCCACCAATGACACCTTGAGTCGTGGTCGCGACTCGGGAGCCATTGGTGAGGTTTGACGAGAGATGTCGAACTCACTCTCGCAAACTACGAACTAAGAAGGATAGGAGTTCAGTCTCCACGACAAGTAGTTGAAGTATTGAACAGGTGATTTAAACTCATTCGTGAAGCAATTGTTATTCGGCGTTTATGTACTCTTGACGGTGTGTTTCACTGCATGTGTGCCATGAGTGGTTTGAGCATAGGGAGTGCTTGTGTGGTTGAATTGCTTAGGTGTAGGAACGTGACGAATTCCGTAGCGCCTTTGCATGAAGATCTACGAGCATGAACTTAGAACTCCTTGTGGTGTGTGTGTTGTGGTACTTGCTAGATGGGGTGTGTGATTGTTGGGTCATGAATGCTATATGATGGAATGTGTGAATGATTCGATGAACTACATTAGATGTGGAAGTGGATATCCGTTGCCCCCAAGGCATTTTATCTTTGTAGTTTAAAACCCTTTTTCTTTAGTTTCGTTTGATGATTAGCATAGTCACTTGACGTTGCTAGTTATCTTTGTTAGCTTAGGAAACCAACCAACCAACCCCCCATTTACTCGCTTTTAAGTGTGTGTATATATATTTACTCCTAGCCTAGTATATCAACCATTTGTGTGCTTAGACGCTTAGGAAGATCCCTCTTCTCATTGGACGACCCCGATTTGCCACTATCTACCTAGTTGTAGAAAGTAAGCATTGAGGGCTTATAAATTATCTTTTGGCGCGCGGGCGCGACGACCGCCCGCGCCTGTCAAACCCTCTCCACTAGAAGATCTCCACTTGAACTCCCTCCACTCGAACCCTCTCCACTCGAACCATCACCACTTGAACCATCTCCACACGAACCCCCTCCACTGGAACCCTCTCCACTTGAACCCTCTCCATTTGAAACCCTCTCCACTTGAACCCTCTCCATTTGAACCCTCTCCACTCGAACCTCTCCACTCGAACCCTCTACACTCGAACCCTCTCCACTCGAACCCTCTCCACTCGAACCCTCTCCACTCGAACGCTTTCCACTCGAACGCTCTTCAACCGAACCTTGTACTCGAACCCTCTCCACTTGAATCCTCTCCACTCGAACCCTCTCCACTCGAACCCTGTATTTAAACCCACTCCACTGGAACCATCAACACTCGAACCCTCTTCACTCCATCCTCTCCACTCAAACCTATCCACTCAAACCCTCTCCACTCAACCTCTCCACTCAACCTCTCCACTCAAACCATCACCACTCGAACCCTCTCCACTCTTACCATCTCCACTCAAACCCTCTCCACTCGGACCTTGTACTCTAACCCTTTACACTCGAACCCCGTACTCGAACCCTCTCCACTCAAACCTTCTCAACTTGAGCCTGCTCCACTTGAACCCTCTCCACTCAAACTATTCAACTCGAACCATCTCCACTTGAACCCTCTCCTCTCAAACCCTCTCCACTTGAATCCCACTTGAACCCCTCTAAACTCGAACCATCTCCACTCGAACCTTTCCACTCGAACTCTCTCTACTCGAACCGTGTCCACTCGAATCTCCCCACTCGAACCCTCTCAATTCAAACTTCTCTACTTCAACCCTCTCCACTCGAACCTCTCCACTTGAACCGTGTATTTGAACCACACCACTTGAACCCTCTCCACTCAAACCTCTCCTCTCCAACCACACGAAACATTTCCAATAGAACCATCTTCACTCGAACCCTACACTCGAACCCTCTCCACTGGATCCTCCCCACTCGAACTCTCTCCACTCGAACCGTATCTACCCAAACCTCTCCACACGCTCCACTGGAACCTCTGCAATATAACCTCTCCAATCAAACCTCTTCACTCGAACCTCTCCAATCTAACCTCTCCACTCAAACTTCTCCACTCGTACCCTCTCCACTCGAACCCTTTCAACTCGAATTCTTTCCACTTGAACCATCCACTAGAACCTCTCCACTGGAACCCTCTCCCCTCGAACCTCTCCACTCGAACCCGCTCCACTCGAACCTCTCCACTCGTACCCTTTTCACTCGAACCATTCCACTCGAACCATCTGCAGTCAAACCCTCTCCACTCGAACCTCTCCACTCGAACCCTCTCCACTCGAACCTCTCCACTCGAACCCTCTCCACTCGAACCTCACCACTTGAACCCTCTCCACTCGAACCTTCTCCACTTGAACCCTTCACTTGTCCCTCTCCACAGGAACCCTCTCCACTCGAACCCTCTTCACTTGAACCCTCTCCACTCGAACCCTCTCCACCCAAACCATCTCCAATCAAACCATCTCTACTTGAACCCTCTCCACTCGAACCCTCTCCACCCAAACCATCTCAAATCAAACCATCTCCACTCAAACCCTCTCCACTCGAACCCTCTCTACTCGAACCCTGCACTCGAACTTTCTCCACTCGAACCCTCTCCACTCGAACCCTCTCCACTCGAACCCTCTCCACTCGAACCCTCTCCACTCGAACCCTCTCCACTCGAACCTCTCCACTTGAACCCTCTCCACTCGAACCCTCTCAACTCGAACCCTCTTCACTCGAACCCTGTACTAGAACCCTCTCTACTCGAATCCTCTCCACTCGAACCTCTCCACTTAACCTGTCCACTTGAAACCTCTGCACTCGAACCCTATACTCGAACCCTCTCCACTCGAACCCTGTACTCAAACCCTCTCCACTCTAACCGTCAACACTCGAACCCTCTCCACTTGATCCTCTCTACTCTAACCCTCTCCACTCGTACCTTTTCACTCAAACCCTCTCACTCAAACACTCTCCACTCGAACCATCTACACTCGAACCCTGACCACTCGAACCCCGTACACTCGAACCTCTCCACTTGAACCCTCTCCACTCGAACCTCTCCACTCGAACCTCTCCACTCGAACCCTGTACTCGAACACTCTGCACTCGAACCCTATACTCGAAACCTCTCCACTCGAACCCTGTACTCAAACTCTTTTCCCTTGAACCCTCTGCACTCAAACCCTCTACACTCAAACCTCTCCACTTCAACAATCTCCACCCGAACCCTCTTCACTTGAACCTCTCCACTCAAACTATCTCCACTTCTCCACTCAAACGATCTCAGCTCGATCCCTCTCCACTAAAGCTATCTCCACTCGAACCCAGCACTTGAACCCTCTCGAACAGTCGCCACTTGAACCATCTCCACTCGAACCATCTACACTCGAATCATCTCCACTCGAACCCTCTTCACTTGAAACCCTCCAATTGAACCCTTTCCACTCAAACCCTCTCCACTCGAACCATCTCTACTCGAACCTCCTCACTCGAACCCTCTCCACTTGAACCCTCTCCACTCGAACCGTGTCCACTCGAACCTCTCCACTTGATCCCTATCCACTCGAACCCTCCCCACTTGAACCCTCTCCACTCGAACCGTGTCCACTCAAACCGTGTCCACTCGAACCTCTCCACTTGATCCCTATCCACTCGAACCCTGTCCACTCGAACCAGTCTACTTAAACCCTCTCCACTCGAACTCTCTCCACTGGAACCATCTACACTCGAACCTCTCCACTCGAACCCTATATTCGAATCTCTCCACTTGAACCCTCTCCACTCAAACCTTTCCACTCGAACCTCTCCACTCGAGCCTCTTCACTCAAACCTCTCCACTCAAACCTCTCCACTTGAACCCTCTCCACTCGAACCCTTTCCACTTAAACCATCCACTTGAACCTCTCCACTCGAACCCTCTTCACTGGAACCTCTCCACTCGAACCTCCACTTGAACCATCTCCACTCGAAGCCTCTCCACTCGAACCCTCTCCACTCGAACCCTCTCCACTCGAACCATCTCCACTCAAACCCTGCACTCAAACCCTCTTTACTTGAACAACTCCACTCGAACCTTCTCCACTTGAACCTCTCCACTTGAACCCTCTCCGCTTGAACCCTCTCCGCTTGAACCCTCTCCACTTGAACCCTTCACTCGGCCCTCACAACTTAAACCATCTCCACTTGAACCCTCTCCACTTGAACCCTCTCCACTTGAACCCTCTCCACTTGAACCCTCTCCACTCGAACCCTTTCCACTCAAACCATCTCCACTCGAACCCTGCACTCGAACTCTCTCAACTCAAACCATCTGCACTCGAACCCTCTCCACTCGAACCCTCTCTACTATAACCTCTCCATTTGAACCCTCTCCACTCGAACCCTCTCCTCCTCTTAGTATTTCTTTCTGATCGATCACCGACCCCCATCATTTTTTTCTAAGCATTTGTAAATCAACACAAAAAATGACCTCTAACCATACACAACCACATAGTTCACAATGATGAAATCCATTACCAGCTTTCAATCACATAGAGAGCTTTACAGAAAGAAGTTGTTTTTCTTTTGTGATCTCCTTGAGTTATGTGAACCTGAAATGAAATGAAATGAAATGTTTATATTTATACATTTGAAAAAAACACGCACATAAGGACAACAACATCATTGGACAAAGTTACACCTGAGTGATACATAATATTGTGATGTGTCCATTTTATATGCATTATTTAGTAGTATTTGGGATCACTTTTATTATATTTTTGGTGTAAGATTGCTAGATTTATGTAGGTTTACATAATAAGGGGTTTAGATGACCATTTTTGGTTTTTATATCCAAATCCTTCATTTTTGTAACCTATGTTGAGTCTAAGGGATTTTTGGTCCTCATGAGCATCTAGATTTATTTTTGTGAGCTTAATTTGTAGATTTCTCATGAGCATTTAGAAGTGGTTTAGTGAAGGCCATTCGAAATGATGGTAGAAGATTGAAGGCCACTCACAAAGTGGTAGAAGATAAAGTGAAGAAAGGAGAGCAAAGCAACGGGTGAAGGATGGTCCAGGGTTTTCATAATTTTCCAAGAAGAATCATCCTTCAAGAGTGGTACCATTGGATTCCTCTTCTCGAGCCCTATGAAATCGACTACAAGAACTCCCAAAAAGGATCAACGGTTCACCCGGAGGAAGCAAAACAAAACAGGGCTGGATTTTACTGATATGGTCGCGAGTCGCGATGGTTGGTCGCGAGTCGCGATGTCAGCGCAAATTTAGCCCTGCAGCAGCATTTTTTCTCCCCTTTTTCTTCCACTATAAATACCTCTTCACCCCTTCTTCCCCAAAGCTCTAAGCCCGACTTGGGGCTCCAAAACCCTAGTTTTTCACCATTTTCTTCCATTTCTTTTTCTTCCTTTGTAGATTTTTGTTCTATGGTATGGGTTTTGATTATCTAGCTTAGTTTTGTACTTGGGAGCAAAGGATTGAAGCTTCCATTTCTATGTACTAAGAACCATTTTTATCTATCTATTTGGTGCTTTTGCTATTATGCATTTATGGGTATTGAATGTGTTTGTTGATATCATTAATGTTTTTGAAAGCTTGAGCATATGAAATACTTGTATGAATTGCTTGCTAGGGTTTGGGGGATTTGGGTTAATTTCCCCCCTTTTCTTGTTAGGAATCTATGAGTATGATTTATAGCTTTCGATTGTGTTGATGGATTGATGATTGCTAGATGAATGTGATGATGTTGAACTCTTCATCATGTTTGCTTTAGGTAGCAAACGAGAAAGGTCTATGAGCGTCGATCATTTTTTACTAATCTTGTGTAAATTCATGAATTGGTTAAATGCTTAGGCATGGTGTAGTGTTCATAAGTGTTGCTAAGCTTGTTGATTCTTCGTGCTAAATGCCATCAATGGGATACTCTTAGCAATAAGGGAGTCATTGGTGAGGTTTGACAAGAGATGTTGAATTCACTCTTGCAAACTACTACCTAAGAAGGATAGAAGATTTATCTTCACAACAAGTAGTTGAAGTAATGAATAGATGGTTTTACCCATCCTTGAAGCATTTGTTATTTAGCATTTGTGTATTCTTGATGGTGTGTTTCACTTCATTTATGCCATGAGTTGTTTGAGAATAGGAAGTGTTTGTATGATTGAATTGGTTAGGTGTTAGGAACATGACGAATTCCGTAGCTCCTTTGCATGAAAATCTATGAGCATGAACTTAGAACTTCTTGTGCATAACGTGTTGTGATTCTTGCTAGATGGGTATGCTAATGTTAAGTCATGTAATGAATGTGATAGAATGAGTGATGGTTCAATGATCTACATTAGGTTTGGAAGTGGATATCCCTTGCCCCCAAGGCTTTTTTATCTTTATAGTTTTAAACCCCTTTTTCTTAGTTTTGTTTGATGATTAGCATAGTCACTTGACTTTGCTAGTTATCTTGTCTTTTTACTTTCGTAACTTAGGAAAACCACAACCAACCAACCCCCCCCATTTACTCGCTTTTATGTGTGTGTATATATTTACTCCTAGCATAATATCAACCATTTGTGCTTAAACGTTAGAGAAAATACCTCTTCCCGTGGACGACCCCAATTTGCCGCTATCTACCTAGTTGTAGAAAGTAAGCAAAAAGGGCTTATAAATATTAACTTTGAGAGGTGCGACGACGGCCTCCCATATTGCAATAAATCACTCCAATAGTGGAGGGGAAAACAGAGGTCAATGATACATCTGAGCAAGTCGAGGGAGTCAACGATAAGGTCCAAACAGTCGGCACCACCAAAACCCATCATCGTAGTGATATGGCCACCATCACTACTCTCATTACCACTCTGCGCTATAGAAATCTACAATTCGATTGTACTCAAAGTGTGACTTAGATTCAGCTGAAATTTTAACATACCACTTCCAATAACACACATTAGTAAAAATGAATAAGTACCAATAGCATGTTAAACCACTTGTCATTTCTTCAAAAACCACACAACAAAATAGGCTTCTTGCACAATGAAAGAACTTTTGAGATACGAATTTGTAAAGCAATATCAATCAACTCAGAGCTCTCGGTGTAATGTCATTTGGCCCAGTTCCCACCATAGTACTAACTCTATCATCGAACAACCACTATCAGTATCCCACACCACTGAATGACCAAACCACCATAAAAAATGCAAACTTATTTGTACCTTCCACGATAAAATCATATATTTAAAGGGGAAGATATAAACTACATAGCCGCTGAGTGAACCAAGTTTTGAAAAAAAATCAACTGAAAAATAAAAATATAAAAGGAATAGTCCTAGTGATAGAATTACCTCAAGTAGATATTTGGGTCCAGCTTTACTCTAGTCTCTGCCTCCACATGCTTTGTCATACCTTTGTTCACCAATCCTCTCACCTGCAATACTAAGAAACATATAATAGCAATAACAATAGTAGTATTCCAAAAAGCACCAATTTTTCTGCCATTTCTTTCATTTTTCAAGTTCATATAACATAATTTAAGCAGAGAAGACAACTACACAGTCAAAATTCACTACTATTTGCTTTTAAAAACTATATAACCACACCTTTAAGAACTCGGGGGGAAGTTGGAACTTGTCCAAAATATACTTCCTGGGGTTCGCGAGTAATTTTTTGTTGAACCATCACCTAACCACCAACACCCTCAACAAAATCCAATCTGAATCTCCCCTTTCCTCTCCGCTCACACTGATTCGTCACTCTCTTTCTTCAGTTCTGCTAGTATCACTTCCTTCAAAACCATCTTGTTTAAACACATATTCACATATCACAAATTTCAACATCCAATAAAAAAATTCCAATTCCACCAAAAAAGGAAGAGAAATCCAAGAAAAGAGTTATGTTATCTATCTCTAACTCATATGCCAAAATGAGTTATGTTATTAACCATAACTCATATACACAGAGTTGCCTAAGCACATCAAACAAAGCAGTGCTACATTTAATATTATGCTAGCTCAACATAGCACATATGAGAAAATAATTTTAATGTTACAACTTACAGCAGACGGAACATTGAGCGTCCAAAAGAAGGAAAAAATCAACACCAAGCTACGGAAAACATGGAAGTGTTGAAATTGAAGTAGGGAATTTTTATTTCCATACCTCCTAGCAGATTTGACCGAGAGTATGTTGGATAACTTTATTGGAAAGTAGAATTCGAACAATGATCCAAAAAATAATCAGCCTCTAAAATTTGGAGGTCGGCAAAGACCTAAAATTCACAAAACCCCAAGCATTTGCATGGCAGAAATCGAACAACGATCCAAAAAATATTCGGCCTCTAAAATTGGGAGCTGGGCAAAGACCTGAAAATTAGAAAACCATAAGTATTTACCTAAAGAATAGCAACGACCACAATTTCACAACAAGCAAATGAGGAAGAGGGTGGTGGAAGAGAACTGAATAAAAGAGGCATCTAAGAGAAATGAAAATGTTATTGT
The DNA here is from genome assembly GCA_037428765.1 of Rubia yunnanensis. Classification (NCBI taxonomy): domain Eukaryota; kingdom Viridiplantae; phylum Streptophyta; class Magnoliopsida; order Gentianales; family Rubiaceae; genus Rubia; species Rubia yunnanensis. The sequence goes on along the minus strand of CM075068.1, from coordinate 48,006,093 downwards.
TTTGCAAATTTTTGGGTGGAAATAAAGAAGGAAAGAAAACACAACGGATCAACACCGAACCACCAATACCGACCTATCACCACCGTACAAACACCAAACCTCCAGACACCGCACCGCCACCCTGCACCACCAAATCTTCAATTCAATATCCCAAGGTTAAACAGATCAACTCAAATACTAGGGATTTTGGTAGGGGGCAATTGCAAAGAATGAAGTATGAATGTGTTGAGTTTGGATATGGATTCAGGGAATTCAATCTGGATTTTGAGGACTCTTCACATGGGCAAGGCAGAGAGAATGAGTGATCGAGAGCAAAGGTAGGAAATAGGGAAAGGTTGAAAAGGCCTTATGCAAAACGATGTCATTTTGTGCAGCCACCTATGATGCAACTATAAGGGCACATGAGATGGGAAGTGAAGCAGCGTAAACCAACACACAAAAATGGAGATACCAGAAATACCCCTAATGACCATTGTGTCAACCATTGCGTTTGGAGGATTTCTTTTATAGTTGTCCGAGAGATGATGGTGGAAATTCCCATCGTGGCTAGCCTCATCTCCCATTTCCTTAAACTCTCCTTCCAAACACTTTCTCTTAACTTATCATTCATACCATATTAAACCAAGTGTAGAATCAAGGTACTACAAGTACCAGGAAGTGGAGCATTTCCGTATGCAAAGTTTGTTTTCATTCATTACATGTTCAAATTCCAATTCTTTTGGTTGAATTATTAGTTTTTTATTCATGAAAGAAATATTGAATGTCTTCATTGATATGATAGTGTTAAATGTTATCTATTGTACAGTGTGGATTTTGTCGAAATAATATCATGTATAACCAATGAGAAGGATTAGGCATAGATTGAGGTTAATTCTAAGCAAGAATGTCATTTTTTACATGAAGTTAGAATGATTGTCCGACGTTAGTTGATCAATCAGTCTATGTGATGGAAAAAATATGCACGATCGATGCCGCATGCAGATGAATTCATGTTTGTTTGCTATAAATAGCCAGCTTGTACTATGTCAAACATTAGTGGACATTGTTGTATGACATATGAAATTATGCACCGTATTTGAGTTTGCTAAACCATAAAAACTTGAATGAGGACAATTATGATAATTGTTACTTTCGTGAAGTATTATTCTTGTATTAGTATGATTAATTAGTGTATATTACATTTGGGGACTGCTCATTTCCAACATAAACTATGGTTTGTGTGAAATTGTAGTGCTAGGATAAGGACAATTATAAATGGACTTTCAACATATAGATTAATGGACTTGTCATTTTACTATTGTGAATGTCGTAAACAGTATAAGCATTGGAAATTAAATACCATTAGTATTTTGTATCACGGTTTTGTAATTTAAACTAATAGTTTTTACTGTAAGTATGTATTATATCATTTTAGTGGTGATTGTGTCAAGTGCTTAGGATAATGTGTAAATCCATATGGGCCCAAGTGCCTATACAGCCGACTAACCGGTCCATAACTTTTCCCTTTAGGTAAAGTCTTTTGGGCTAGCCCAAGGTGAGAATACTTGCTCCACAAGCAAGCAAAATTGTTGCCCTACTTGCCCACCCATAAAAAGAATAAAGGTAACCCTACACACTCAATTATTCATTCCCAATTAGACTTTTGTAATCTATTTGCTTACTTGGCCGTCAGAGCCTCTTCCCCCTAGAAACCTTCGAGGGCTTTGTCTTGGAAATTCCGATCACCTATGGTGGTGGAAAATTGGGGCGCATCAAGTTAGCACGCCCAGTGGGACCGTCAGTCAGATATGCATTAAGTATTGCCATTTATGTCCACATCTACGGCAAGTGCCTTCCGTAGGAGTGAATGGCTAATAGGCAAAGCTTTAGGAACCAACGAAGAAGTGCAATCCCCTTACCGGAAAAGAAGAGGATGTAGGTCCAATATGCAATCGGATCCCACTCCCTCTAGTGCTGGTAACAAGCCTCAATAAGTAAGCCACGACCGGATCCCAAAAGAAAGGGGTCCAGAAGTTTCTCTTGCAGAAGCCGACGTACCCCCAAGAACCATGGAGGTCAGGGTCGAGCCTTGGGTAGGCGGTGCTGAAGCCCCTACTTCACAAATTTAGGTGCATCAACCAAGGGAGAATGAGCCATAGTTCACAGAGGCTATGACATATTCTCAAACAGAAGTTACAAGAGGGGCTGCTCAAGTAGCCAGGGATACAAATAAAGTGCCCTTTCCCCGGTCGTAGCAAGATCTAGCATTGTAGGCTTAGACCCTCAGATCTTCTGGCTTTTGGGTGAAGCCCCCCCCAATGCTCTACCAAAGGGTGGTCCAACATCAGATAGGCTCGCACCTTAGATTCCCCTGGTGGTGCGGCCGAGACCCCATTCGTACACCCTTCCAGGAGTGTCTTATCAAGCAGACGTTAGAGCCCTCACGCGGCCCTGACCAACGCTCCCAAGCATTGCCAAAATAATGGTATACTCAGTGCCTATTTCTATCCTCTTGCTTCAAGCCAAAGAATTCCTTATTCGATTGATGGGCCGATGGGATTCTTCCTAGGCTTTGAGAGCCAGATGTATTCAGGATCCTGACTGGAGGTTCCCCTCTACGATCCTTACAAATAAGAACTCTATTACAGCTCGGTGGTAGAAGGACCACTCTTGGGATACATAACTTCAAACCTGACCCCCAGTTTTGATTCTCCATTCTGGCTATGTCCGTATAGAGATCCACAGATGAGAGGGAGATCGAGCGATGCCTTTACAAGAGAAGTTGATAGGTTGATTGGGCTATCGGGACAAGTTACAACCTCCCCATTTATCCCTGCGATAGTGGCCTAAAATAGCAATCAAGGGCCAAGCATTAGTAAACATCATTGTAGAAAATATAGAACCAGTAGTTATCAGTGACAATAATGAACTTGAAGAGACATGGTTGCTGTACCTCGATGGGTCATCTCATTCCAGAGGCAGTGGGGTTGGAGTCTTACTCTCGAGCCCCAAACAGAAGGATTATCCCTATGCCCTACACTTTGACTTCAAGGCCATGAATAATATAGCGGAATATGAAGCGTTGATCATAGGCCTTCGAATTGCAAAAGACCTGGGAGTTCGAAGACTAGACATTTTTAGTGATTCTCAAATCGTGGTCCTCCAAGTCAAGGGAGAATATGAGTCTAGGGAAAGAAGCTTGAAGCATTATCTGGAAGTTGCAAAGCCTCTCCTCGAACATTTCCACCATTATACCCTCACTCAAGTCCCTCGAGAGGAAAATCACAAAGCTGATGCCCTAAAAAAATTGGCCTTGTCGGACCTGGACTTGCAATCACAGGGCACTTAATGGTGGAGATGTTGAATAAGCATAGCTTCGAGGAGAAAGCAACGATGCTGGTAGTTGAAGAACAAAACTCATGGATGATGCCCATTATTAGCTATTTCTAAGATGGAACCCTCCTGAAGAATGCTATAAATGCAAAGAAGATTAGGCTAAAGGCGCCTAAATTTGTGATCCACAAAGATGTCCTCTATCACCGAGGCTACCTCCAACTGTTTCTTCGTGGGTAGTCCCCCCACGAAGCTGACTACTTGATTTGAAAAACTCATGAAGGAACCTACGGAAGTCACCCATGGGCTTGATCAATAGCTAAGAAGCTCCTTCTGGCTGGATACTATTGGCCAAAGATGTTCAATGAGGTAAACAAACATATCCAAGCATGCCAAAAGTGCCAAAGATATGCCCCAATGACTCATGTCTCCCAAGAAGAAATTATGAACATTAACAGTTCCTAACCATTCAAAAAATGGGAGATTTGTTTGGTTAGTCCTTTCCAGAGGCCCTATGCCACATTCGAAACCTGATTGTGGCCATATACTACTTTACAAAGTGTGTCAAGGCTGAGGCCCTGACAGGCATAAAGACAAAGGTGGTGATTATATTTTGTTGGAAGAATATCATATGCCAATTCAGGATTCCTCGAACAATCATAAGTGACGATGGTCCTCAGTCTGTCCATGACCCATTCAAAGGCTGGTGTAAGGAGAACAAAATCCACCAAAAGGTTACCAGTATTTACCACCCCCAAGACAATGGGCAGGTGGAGATCACTAATCAAACCAGTGTCAATGGTATTCAATCGAGGCTTAAGGGGGTAGGAGGGAACTGGATCAATGAGTTGCCCAGCATACTTTGGTCATTTCGAACAACAGAGTCATTTGCCATGGGTGAAACTCAATACAACTCGGTCTTTGGCTTGAAGGCGGTCATTTAAATGGAGATAATTTTTCACCTTTTGAATGTTTTCTATAAGAAACGAACGATAGGAGGACGATGACAAATAGCACCGTTTGGACTTGGACCTTCTCGAAGAGTAAAGAGAGAAGGAAAACCTCCGCGAAGCCAGGGTCAAGGAAAGGGTTAAGCGGTATCATGACTGGAGGGACCGAAATTCCAATTTTCCCCAGGAGACCTTGCAATGAGGAGAAACAAAAAGAGCCATAGAGAGATAAAGGGAAAGTTGTCAGTAAACTGGAAGGGACCCTACCGAGTCGTCGAAACCGGTCCAGGAGGCAGCTATGTATTAGTAACCCCCCAAGGTGAACCAATTCCACGCAGATGGAATGTCTCCAACCATAGGAGGTATTATTCCCCCAAATCCCAATAAGCATAGGGAGGTCAGCAATGGGCTCATCCCAAAGTACCCCTGGGTCGAAGGACACCCTCGATAAAGTAGTGCTAAGAGTCGATGGGTCCCTCTATTTTTTATTATTTCATATGGAGATGTGTTTCTTATAATTTTCTTATTCAAGAATCTAAATACACGTTTCCATGGGGGGTGAAAGTTATCCATTCTCCTAAAATTGCAGCAATTTACATTCGAGGGGCCAACAAAGCCCCATCGAATGTTCAACAAGCAGCCAAGGCATAGGCCTTGTAAAATATTCGAAGGGCCAACAAATCCCCATTGAATGCGCAACAAGTGCCCAAGGCACAGACCTTGTAAAATATTTGATGGGCCAGTAAAGCCCCATTGAATGCGCAACAAGCGTCAAGGCACAGACCTTGTAAACTATTCTAAGAGCCAACAAGGCCCCATCGAATGCACAACAAGCACCCCAGGACATAGACCTGGTAAACCACTCGAATGATAAGTCGGAAGAAAAACAAGTTGAAAAGTTTAACTTGGCTAGAATGGCTACTACCCTTCGTGAAAATTAGGGTGCTCTGAAAAATAACAAGAAGCAAAAAGTATTATTTTGATAATACAAGGCCGTAAAGGCTTACAAGTATGTAGATATGGATACAACAAATATTTACAGCTGGAAAAAATCCTACTTGGCCCATACTAGCGGCCTCTAGTCGTCGAGCAAAAATTGAAGGCTAAAAAAAACATACCGCCTCGATCTCCTCACCAAAGGCTCATCTTCATTATCAAAGGGGCAAGCTTTGCCTTGGCCAGCAGTATTACCTCCCATGCCGGTCAAAGAACCCTTTCCTCGGTCAGAGATGCCAATTGGGTTATCGGTCGGGTTAACCCTCTAGGTCGAAGCCACGGGAGGAGAGGCTGCAGCAGTTCCCGAAGCCCCACTTCTTCTAAAAGTGGTGTGGGAACTCGAAGCTCCACTCCTTCTTTTCAATCTATCCAGTCACCTTTGTGCCTCTTCATAAGCTTCACAGTACTTGAGATTCCTAGTAATGTGTTTTTGCTCCATGATGTTGATGGTATCTTGAAGAAAAACTTTAAAATCTTCAACAAGTAGAACTTTGACTGTTCCAAGCTAGAGCCCTTGTGCTCAAAGGGTGTTGGCAGTTACTTTGTACGTCTTGTACAATTCAGCATGTTCCTTGTTGACTTTCACCTTTTCTCTATAGGCAGCCCTGGTAATGGCCTGATTTTCCCTAATGGTCCACTCTAAGGCAGGAACAAGATCTCATCGATATTTTCTATTCTTTTCCTTCCATTCCCCAAGTTTGGTCATGGAAGTCACCAGGGCCAATCGATCCACCTCTACATTTTCTCGAGCCATTCGAACCTCCCGCCGGTAGCATTTGATGGTCTTGTTGGGCTTAGAAGACAATGCCCCCAGTAGCTTTGAAAGCCTTAGCGGACTCGATGTATTTGAATCCATCTTTGGTAGTAATCTCTTCAAGCCATTATCCCAATCTTTGAGGGAATGGAAATCTCCCAAAATCTTGTCCTTTGTCACGGCCAGGAAATTCCTTTCTTCCCTTGAACGACTTAAGGCATCAAGGATCTCTTTTTGTCTTTCGTGGAGTACATTATGCCTTAAACTAAGCTCATGGTGTGCTACTTAAAGTTCCTCTTCGAGAATGATGGACTTGTTCCAAAATTGAGAGGCTTTGATTCGATGCTCCCACACACATTCTTTGATTCGGTGGTACCATTCGTTCATAACTTGGAAAAAGAAGTCGAAAGAAGTACCCCTTTGAAGCTTGGGGGGCGATAAGGTACCAAGTCTGGAGTCTACAAGAAACAAAAGGAGAGACACATAAGTTAAGGGAAAGGAATTCATTCATAAGCAAAAGTCAGAAAATACTTTTGGAGCCCTAAGGGAAATGTTTATAAAACTTTTCCTATGCTAGGATTTTACTAGGAGGATGCCGAGTAGGCCCTCATCAAGACCTCAAAGTAGTAAGGGGATCTGGTTCGCTCCATTCTTTGTCATCATCCATCTCTAGGTGGTGGATCTCCTCTGCCGATTAGTGGAAGTTTGATGCCCCCATCCTGGATGGACTTCCACCAGAGATGGTTCAGCTACTTTGGCTCCATTTTATTCTTGTAAATGTCCAACATGGTGGCATATTTGGAAGGGAGCTCCTTGGAGGCGGAACAGACCAAGTTGTTTCAGGTAAGGCCCACCAAAATCGATGAGAGGTCTAAAATGAAGTCCCGGAACCCCTTAGCCTTCACTAGTTTGTTAGTATAGGCCTAAAACACGGAGGCCTACTACTTGGGAGACCAAAGGGTGGCTAGCCTAGAATTCTCTTCATGGGCCTCCGAAAGCTTCGTCTTGAGCTCTTTCAAACGAACGTTCTTCTCTATGGTCAGCTTCTCCATCTCCTCTTTGTGGATGAGGTATGCTTTCACACGTTTGGACTCGTAATCAGAGGCCACCCTCGCCCGATCCTCCTTGTAGCAAGAGGCAACTTCCTTCAACTCTCTCTTTAGATCCTTGGACTTGCCTATGGCCACTTCAGCCTCTTTAACCTTGGCCATGTAAACTTGGATGGCAGAGTCCAGAGCATTTGAGAGAGAAGCCGCCTCCAAGACAAGAGTCAAAGGGCGGTCTTGTGCGCCTGGAAGGGGCAAACCCTTCCCAAGAGATGCCCAGCCTCTGACCCGAAGTTCTCAGAAAGACTGACTTCTGACTTGATGGGGTGACTTAAAAATGACATAGCCATGCCAGTTCTTTGCATCTGAGGAGAGGGGCACAACACAGAAGCACCATCCCGGGACCGTTTATTTCTTGCATAGTCATCAACGACTCCCACTTGGGTCTCTGGCACAGCCTCCGTTCGGAGAGTTTCCAAAACCAAAGGATTCGAGTGAACCTCCTCATAGCGCTTCTCGAACACATTCTCCACCTCTTCCTCATTTCCAAAACCAATAATATTGCCATATTGGTGAAACTCACTGAATAAAATAAGGGAAAGAATGTCAGAAGAAGAATAAGAAGTTAGAGGGGGATAATAAATAAAGCAGTCTGCATAGAAAACAGAGATGCCACCTTCAGTGAGTGTGGAACAACCCCCCGAAGCAGCATTTTTGGCGTTGTCTGCCTTCAAGGGCTCCGACTCAGTTTTGGTCACCCTGAAAACTGGCTCAGTAGGCTTTAGGCTGTCAACCTTGGTTTTCTTTTTCTTTTATTTCTTTGAAGTCCATTCATCATGGCCGAAAGGGCTATCCTCTTAATCTTATTGGACTAGCCGCTCTCAACTACCTTTTTCTTTCTTTTTACTTTGCCCAAAAGAGACTTTGCATATTTCGTCGGAGGGAGGAGGGTCTAATCAGGTCCAACTTTTGGCTGTAGATCCAATCACACACCTCCTCCAATCACATAAAATCTCCTCTAAAAATTGGGGGAATCCCTTAGCAATCGATCCCTAACAACAACCACACTCTCTGGAGCGACATGGGTGGTAGGATTTTCAAACATCACCTTCGGGTTACAGTCAGGTACATAGTACTATTATGTCTCTTTCTTGAAGGTGTAAATAGTGGTTTTGTGCCACCCTTTGCAATTTGACGAGATCTTCACGGGGTGGTTCAAGAACCTGTTCCTAAGGGTCACAATCCCCCCTAGCTTTGTATCTGTGCCACCGGCAGAACATACCACGTGTCTGCTACAGGAGAGGTAGTATTGAGATCTAAATAGCTCGTAGTGAGGGGTGATATCCAGGCTATTGCATCAAGTCATGGATGCTATAACAAGGAAAATGACATTCGAATGCAGCTGGGCCAGATTTAATCTATGTTCCTCGAGAAGATAACATAGGATGGGGGGTAAGGGATAGCACAACCCAAACCAGAGATGGTGGTGAATCGATCAGGCCTCGTATCCCTTGGATTTTAATCCCCTTGAAGGGCCTCCATTCATAAATCCTTTGGAAGCTTGACCCAAAGAGGTAGTGTATTTAGCAGCTTGGTGATTTCCGGATCCATAGCTGGGGGTTCTCGAGAACCGGGGTCAGGATTTTCTAGATGAAGAAGGGATGACCATCCTTATCTTTCTGAACCTTTGCCTAACTCGGAACCCTGGACCTTAAAGAAACCCACTTGTGGTGGTAGCCCTTAGGAAGCGCTGAGCAAATGGTAGAGCTTCCCCTAGCTTCTAAACTCATTGAAAAGGAACCGAAGGCCGAGGAGGGAACGGCGCCGGAATCTTAACACAGATAAGAAGACCGAGGATTGGACCACATACTAAGAACTATTGGGGCCCGAAGGCCCCAGGGGAAATAAAAGAGGCGGGATTTAGGCCCTTGGGCTCTAACACAGACTAGAAAGCTAAGGGTCAGACCCCCAACACATTCATCGGCTTGAACGACATGTTCGAAGCCTCAACCTGGAACGATCCTTCAACACATCAAAGTGGCACCAAGATTGTACCCCTGGAGTGTTAAAGGATTTTGGAGAATGAACCATCGCTTAGCTGTCAATTTGATGCAGTCCCATTTAGAAGGGCGTAGCGACGAACTAACAGATGCGAGCACGGATTCGAACCCACGATCTTCGGACAAATTCAAAGGCTGAACCCTCATCTTTCCAGAGGCTTATTGATAATGTGTAAATCTGTATTGGCCCAAGTGCCTATAAGGCCGACCAACTTGTCCATAACTTTGCCCTTTGGGTAAAGTCTTTTGGACAGGCCCAAGGTGAGAGTACTCACTCCGCAAGCAAACAAAACAGTTTCCCTACTTGCCTACCTATATAAATGCTAGGTAACCCTACACACTTAACTTTTCATTCCCAATTACACTCTTGTAATCTGTTTGCTTACTTGGCCGGTTAGAGCCTCTTCCTCCCGGAAACCTCCGGGGGCTTTGTCGTGCAGATTCTGATCACCTACGGCGGTGCAGCGGCGGCGGTAAATTTGAACGCATCAGCTTCTTTTTAACATGAATTAAACATCACATAAATAGTGTGACGTTTAACCAATATCTGCAGGATCGAATAATAAATAACAAAATCGTCGAGCGTAAAATACAATTTGCCTACACTACTGATGTCGCTGAGATAAAAGACTGACATCATACAGGTCAGTACCGTATGCTCTTACCATCGACGTCTATTGATTCGATGGAAGACCGACGTCATCGATATCTCTCATGCATTCAGATTGCCCAGCCGTAGGATTTTAATCTAGAGCGACGTCGCTTTCACAATCCGATGAAGTAGGATGCTCTCATGGTTCCTTATCATTGACTAAAATTTCAAATCATGGCAGATTTTCTAATGTCAAATACATTTGTATTTCTTTTGTAATCCTATTTGGATACTCGTAACAAGGATATGTAGTAATATAAGTGTATAAAATATAAGTGTCAATATAATTTTCAATCAGTAAAAGGAGTGCTGACATTATTTTGAAATTTGTATTTATATATTAATATTGAAGTCCACTTTAGGGGTAAAATCTTCTGTAACTAAAATGAAAATAGAATAGAGGTACTTTGGTCATTTTGAGTGCGGTCAACGTTGAAATTTGATTAGTCAACATTAGTTTTCGACGTTAGAATTATGAGTTTTTGAATCAATGTCGGTCTAGAGTTATATTAGCATTTTAAAAAAATAAGGATCATATTTACATTTAGGGATTTAGTGGTGATATGAGCATTTAACCCTTTAAAATATTACTCTTGGTGTTAAAGTTGCTACTTTCGGCTCTTAGTTTTAAAGAGTTTTAAGGAATTGTACTTCTTACTGTTTGAAATTAAATTTGTTGAATAATTTTTTTTTCGATGTCTTATCCTCAAATATGGATGAAGAAGATCATAGACGACCCTACTTCAGTACTAATTCTTAGTATTAGGTCTATATTTTAGATCAAATGCTTTAAACAAATTTTTTAAAAATTTAAATTTTATGTTAATTTTGAGTTAGTAAAATTATATTCCTTTTTTCCAAGTAAAAATGACATAATTTTCATTTTTGCCCGTTCCAACAAAAATCGCATAGTTTGAAAACTACACAAAATGATAAAAATATATACTCCCTCTGTACCGCTATAAATTGCTTAAATGTTTTTTAGAAGTCAAACTCTACAAACTTTGACTGTAAATATATATTAATCTATATATAATAAAAATATCAGTGAGATATTGTTAGATTCATCTTAACATCTATTTTCTAATATCAATTTTTTATGCGACACTATTATAAGCAACTAGATATATTTACGGTCAAACATGCTTATTGAAGACCGTGTAAAAGGAATTAAGCAATTTATAGTGGGACGGAGGGAGTATATACTCCCCATGTCTCAGGGGAACCTACAGAGGGAAAAAGTGCTTCTCAAAATTTTAATCATTCCAAAAGACTGAAATGCCCCTGAATTGAAGCCTTCCTCTTCCACCACATCTCCGGCTCCGTCTCCGCCGCCGCCTCTCACCACTTCCAACTCCAACTCCACCGCTTCCCCTGTTTCTCACCACCTCCAACGACTCCACTGCCTCTCACCACTTCCGACTCGGCCTCTACCTCTCAACCTCCACCTCTCTTCACCCAGATATGCCTTCCTCTTCCGCTCTCCACCACCACCACCCATCTCTCGATATTGACTACCACCACCCTCCTCCTCCTTCATCTCTCGACTCCATTTTTGCCGACTCCATTTCCGTTGACCCATTTCCTGACTTCGTTTCCACCGGCCCGCCTCCGCCAACTCACCTCCTCCTTTAATCGCCGCAAGGATATGAGCAGGGGGGAGGGGTGAAGAAATTTGAAGCAGGGGGAGAAGAAAGGGTGAAGAAATTTAAAGCAGAGGGTGAAGCAATTTGGTCGGCGAGAGGGTTAAGCAATTTGGGGCAAAGAAAAAAGTGGTGGGCTGCGCTGGGTGGGTGGAGGTTTGGATGTAAATTTTATTTTGTTAGTGTTTACCTAAAATGGGAAGTGTGGTTAGTGTGCCGATTTGCTTGGGACAGTGTAAAAAGGAAAGTGTGCAGACTCCCGTAGGACGAAGGGAGTATTACATGTTGTTAATCTCCTACAATGTCCTTTTAATTTTAACAACCTTTAGATTTGACTCACAGCTTCCCAAAATATCCCACTTTTCCACAGTTATCTCCTACCACATCAGTTTATATTAAATAACGAGTCAAAAGTAATTCTGTCATTTTTACTAGACGGAGGTAGTATATACTTTCTAGCCTCAATATACTTTTATTTTCTTCAGTTAAAATTAATAAATTTTGATTTTGTCATGTCTATTATTTTATGATTTAAAACTATGTATGAAGAAAACCGTACAACGAGCTAGCATATGAAGACTAAATTGATGTATCTAAACAGCATTCTACATTCATGTTATGGTGTAATTTGTTATTTAAAAGAAGTGGTTGTGTGATCTGAATGTAATTGGAGAACGATTCTGAGCAGATTGATTCATTTTTCTTTTTAAAAAGAGGTTGTGTGATCTGAATGTAAATATTTATACTATTTTTTTTAATAAAAACACCCGTAGGTGAGGGATAGTATTATTAGGCTCCCCAAACCTTGACTAGAAAAAATATTTTCGAAGACACATACATCACACCCAACTAGTAAATATTTATACTAGTTGAAGAGCTCATAAGCTGAGATCTCATACACACGAAAAGCATACTCCTTCTCCCCCTTGACCCGCTGATTATACGCTTCGAAGACACATACATCACACCCACGGGTGTACCCCACTGGTTGGGAGATGGGTGGGTAAGCCAATGATCCCAGGTTCGATACTCGGCAGCGGCAGTGTGGGGAGCTCTCGCTTTGCAAGGCTCCCTTGTGCGCACCGAGTCCATACCAAGCCCATTGGTCCTGGTGCTGGGCTACCGTGATTTACCTCTCATACGATGGCCGGGGTGTCGGCTGGTATGGGCCGCTGAGGGCGAGCGGATGATCGCCTTTTGCCGAAGACACATACATCAAGTTTTAAACGTGTATCAGATATTGGGTAGTACATATACATAGTCAGGGAGTTCGAACATGTCATTAACTGGTTTGAAAAACTATGAAAAGCCCCAATTACAGAACAAAAATGAAAAGTAACCAATAACGAACCATAAACATACGCGGGCTCACGGCTTCCACATAAGATGAGGAAATGATGAAGAGGAAGTGGAGAACAGAACTGGCAGTCTGGCATTAAGTTCTTCAAAAAGCTTACCCGTGTTCGGAACTCTTCTATTTACTTACCCGTGTTTGGAACTCTTCTATTTACTTACCCATGTTTGGAACTCCTCTATTTACTCTCCTATGAAAGATCTCTTGGTTGAAATTTGCTCAAAGAAACTCGATATCAAGGTCTAAACCTTCTTTTGGATTTCTAAATTTATTGCTTGAACAATGAGAACTAGATCTGTGAATGGTGGAAGAGAAAATGATCCTCCCACTGCGGATGCCAATGGCTTTGTATGAATCAAGCCTGATGATCCACTGCTACTTACTCCTTTAGATCACACAAGCCTTGTAATTCTCTGAGATTTACTCATAGAGAAGAATTATGTCCTTTGGAGAGAAACTATGATCACAGTTCTCTCTGCAAGAGGAAATCGAAGTTTATACTGGGGAACTTCCAAAGCCAGCTACAAATTCACCATTGCTTCAGATCTGAATGAATGAAAATTCAACTATTGTGTCCTAGATTAGGAATTCAATCAGCAGAGACATTGCAAGGAGTTTTTGTTTTCAACCGGATGCTAAGAAACTTTGGGATTAGGTTGAAGAGAGGTATGCAGTGAGTCATAGACCTCTATACTGCCAATTAATGACAAACCTAGCAGAGATCAAACAAGGTACTGATTTAATTGCATAGTACTTCTTAATTTGAAGGAATTTTGGGATCAGATTGATATAATTAGGCCAAGATTGAAATACACTTGCTATCACTGTGAGAGTAGTTGTGGTTTCTCTACTAAACTTCAGATGCAGGAAAATCAAGATAAATTGGAGCAGTTCATGTCAAGACTGAATGATGAGTATGATGCACTCAGAGATCAGATCCTTGTTAAGGATCCTTTACCCACTGTTGGAAAGGCTTATTCATTGTTTAGTAAACATGAGTAACAGAGAAGTGTACCGAGAAATATGATAAAGAACTTGAATCAGTCATCTGCAATGTTAGTGAGGGAAGGATCAGGTCAAACTTAGGATGGAAAATTTGATCAGAAGAAGAAATTGGATGTAAAGACAAAGAAATTGTTGAAATGTGACTATTGCCACAGGAATGGACACTTGAAGGAGTCTTGTTTCAAGTTGAATGGATATCCAGAATGGTGATCAGATACAAGCATAGTGAAAGGGAAATCCTATGCAAATGCTACAACTTCCTCAGGCTTTAAAGATGAAACTGAGCAGACTGCACCTAATGTTTTGTTTGAGGCTGGTGAAAAAAAAAGGAATGAGAAACATGCAAGCTATGATTGCAAGCATGATTCAAATGGTATTCGAACAACTGATGAAAGGCAAGGCCAAAGGAGCAGGGAGGAGATTCAGTAGACATGTTCAACTTCGTTGACCTTGACTTTGCAGGTAGTCTTATAACTCATTATGCTAATGATGCTTCTTATTTTGAGACTGATGATTGGATTCTTGACAATGGTGCTACTTCACATATGTGAAGTAATCTCTCATTTTTTTAACACACTTCACTCAGTCACTCACAAATCTCCAATACTCTTACCAAATCACTCAAAAGTTTCCATAGATGTCATAGGATTAGTAAAACTAAATCCTTAGTTGAAGCTTGTAAATTGTCTGTTTGTTAGGAGGTTCAAGTTTAATCTTCTTTCAGTGCAAAAACTTGCTCATGACTATCAAGTTTATCTCACTTTATATTCTAATGTGTGCATCATACAGGACCAAAGGACTAATAAAGTATTAGGCATTGTAAGTCAAAGCAATGGCCTGTACATTCAGAATAAAAGATCATTTCAAACTAAAGTCATTAAAGAATCTCTGTCTATACTCAAGCTGGATAGTTTAGTTGTTCATTTAGCTTTAAAATTTGTACATTCTTTGTCTGATAATGATCTAGAAATGCTACACAATAAGCTAGGTCATCCCTCTGATATTGTACTAAATCACTTGAATATTCCAAGCATGAGAAATAAATGTAGCATTTGTCCTAATGCTAAGAAAAATAGGCTACAATTTCTTGAAAACTCTAGTTACAGTTCCACTATTTTTTACACACTTCATATGGACCTTTGGGGGCATTTCAATGTCAAGACCAAAAATGGTGAGCAATTCTTCCTTACCGTTGTAGATGACTACAGTAGGGCAACCTGGACTTTTTAGATTAAAGGAAAATATCAGGTGCCTTTCATCATCAAATATTTCATTCTTATGCAACAAACTCAATTTAATGTTAAGATCATAAAGATAAGAACTGATAATGGCAGTGAATTTGTACACAAAATTTGTACACAATTTTTTGCTTCATTAGGAAGCCTACATCAGAGATCATGTCCCTACTCACCACAACAAAATGGAGTGGTTGAGAGAAAGCACAGATCCATTCTTCAAATTGCTAGGCCTCTCATACATCAATCTAAGCTCCTTCTATCCTTTTGGGGTGAATGAGTCCTCACTGCCACATATAACCTAAGTAGGCTGCCCTCCTCCGTTCTAAACTTGAAATCACCATATGAAGTTCTCTTCCATAAGCCACTTGATATCACCAAAATGCAAGTGTTTTGCTCTTTATGCAATGCCACAAATCTCAGTCCCAAAAACATAAATTCAGCCCCAGATCAGTACCATGTGTTTTCATAGGATATTCAGCTGTTTATAAAGGGCACAAACTGTTTGGCCTTTTAAATAAAAATTTCTTTGTTGCTAGATATGCTATATTCGATAATAATCTCTTTCCTTATAGAAGTTCTAAGTCAAATTTTCACCATACCAGCCATGATTATAATAAGATCATACTTCCTATTCCTCCACCTGATACTAATATATTCACAAATATGCTGAATCAGGACTTCTCTGATCCTATCAGTCCTCACCCAAGTGAGACTTCTCCTTTTGATCATAATGACTTCACTCAATCCAGCCCCCATCCATCTCAATCTCATACATCACAAACTCATCAAACCACTTCTCATAATCCTCACACAAGTCCTATTAGAAATAGTGCCACATCCGTATCAGACACAGTGCCAGAATTAGGTACAGGCCTTGTTGGATGGAATAATGTTCAAACTTCGAATATCTGTGTCCAAATTTTCTTTACAACACATATGATTTTTATGTCCCAGTTATTAGGAATCCATGAAGTTCATTCATATAAACAAGCATGCAGTAATGAGCATTGGATAAAGGCTATGCAAACTGAGCTGAGTGGCCTTGAAGCTAATCATACTTGGGACTTGGTGGATTTACCTGCTGCAAAGAGGCTTATAGGATGTAAATGGGTCTATAAGGTTAAGTGCAATGCAGATGGATCAGTGGAGATGTATAAAGCTAAGCAGGTGGTAAAAGCATTTTCACAAATTGAGGGGGTTGACTACTATGATTCTTTTTCCCAGTTGCTAAGAAATTTATTTCTAAGATTGTTCCTAGCTATAACCTCTTTGAAAATTTGGTTCTTGCATCAGATAGATATCAACAATGCTTTTCTTCATGGTTATATCAATGAAGAACTCTACATGTCACCTCCACCAGGTTATGAGAAGGCTTTGTCAGGACAAGTGTGCTAATTAAGAAGGTCACTTTATGTCCTGAAACAAGCTTCTGGAGAGTAGAATGCTGAATTCACCAAGCATTTGATTTTGAATGGCTTCAAGCAGTCTAAGCATGATCACTGCTTATTCATCCAAATGACTACAACACATAGCCTAGTTCTCTTGATCTATGTAGGTAATGTCCTGATTGCAGGAGATTCCGAGGAGCAGACCATGCATTTCAAGACTTATCTTCATAATCTATTCACCATTAAAGATTTGGGAGCTGCCAAATACTTCTTAGGCATTGTGATTGCTAGATCTCAAGCTGGACCTTTCCTCAGCCAGACAAAATATATCACTGATCTAATCAGTGATCTTTGCTTGTTTGATAGCAATGCAACTGTAGCTCCATTGCCTGTTTCCTGGCAAATTAAGGACAACACTTCTGCTCTGATGCATGATCTAGGACTCTATTGGAACTGATTGGCGGGTTACTCTACTCGTCTTACACAAGGCCTAATATCACCTTTTCAGTCTATCAATTAAGTTAGTTTGTTCAGAAGCCTACTAAACACCATTAGAAGGGTGCACTGCATATTGCTAGATACTTGAAGGTTGTTCCACTCATGGTCTTTTCTTCCATGCATCTTCTTCAAAATATTTGATTGTGTTGCAGACTGGAATACTTGTAAGATCACCAGGAAGTCTGTCACTTGCTATTGTATTTCTCTTGGTGATTCTCTGATTTCTTGGAAATCAAAGAGGCAGAATACTGTGAGAAAATCTTCTGCTGAGTCTGAATACATGCCATGTCAATGACAGTATCTGAGCTTAGGTGGATGACATTTCTTCTTACTGATTTGCAACATCAGTTCACTCTTCCCATTCCATTGAAATGTGACAATATTAAACCCTTCACATCACTCAGAATCCAATCTTCCATGAAAGAACCAAGCATATAGAGGTTAATTGTCACTATCTCAGAGATGCTTATCAAGATGTATCTATCAATCCTCATCATGTTTTCTCCAATGCTCAGCTTGCTGATGGTTATACCATCAAGCTGCTTTCTCCGGTTACAGCTTACTCTTTGCTGTCCAAGATGGGCATCTGCTTCTCCCAGAATCCTCATCTTGAATGGGGAGTGAAGAAATATAATCAAGATACTAAGGATCATAATGGAATGTAGAATGTATTTGATGAGGAGCAGCATGGAAGGCCAGATCAGTTTGATCAGCATTTTGGCGGCAATTCCAAGTCGGTGGGATCAGTTTTGAACTGATCACGTTTTTGTTCCTCTTTGAGTTGTATTTTATGTTTTGGTGGTTATGTCATTTTTTAGTTTGTTAGACAGTTAGGCCTTGTAACTTGTATATAAACTAGTTATACATCACACATTTAGTAAATACAAACATAATTTTCCCCCAATTTCCTTTATGAAGAACAGTTTTCTTTTCCTGATTCAAGGCTCAATCTGAGCTTGTTTGCCTCTTGGTTATGCTAATTTCTTCTTTGTTGCTGCGCATCACTATCTCTGGGACACCTGTCCAGTGCTCTTCCATGTTCTCAATGTAGCTGCAGTGTACTACCTCTCTCCCAACTATTTTTGCACTCTTTCCTCTTTGAGACATCCCAGCTATTTTTGCACTCTTCACTTTATTTCTTCCAACTTTGAAGTTTTGAATCCAGGTTAGCCATTAAAGGTTGGAAATACCTTTTTAGTGTTCTTCCCCTAAAAATTGGACATCCAAGGTATGTAAATGGGAGTGCACCTTTTTTCATTTTTAAAATGGACTTAACATGTATGTTCTTAGTGTTTGAGGCTCTTTTGCTAAGAAAAAATTCTGATTTGTCGAAATTAAATTTCTGTCCTGAAGTCACCTCAAAGACATCTAAGAAAGCTTTCAATCTTATGAGATTTAATTTTGATGCCTGTATAAAAATTATGGTATCATCTGCGTACAGTAAATGAGATATGGCAGGTATTGAGGCAGGTAAATGGAAATGAGATAGCCTACTGTTAGAGAAAATATGACAGACTTCTTGAAAAAGCTTCGGTAAAAATATTGAAAAGTAAAGGAGAGAGAGGATCACCTTGCTTAATCCCTCTAGTAGCTTTAAAAAAGCCAACAGGTTTCCCATTAACTAGAACTGAAAATTGTGCCTGTGATAAATTCCTCATAACTGCATTCAGAAAATTACCCTGAAAACCAAATTTAACTAAAATCTTCCTAAGAAACTGCCAATTGACCCTGTCAAAAGCTTTCATTAAGTCCAGTTTCACAATACAGTTAGGGATTCTATTTTTCTTATCAAGGAATCTGACCATTTCCTGTAGATATAGTATGTTGTCAGAAATGTCTCTCTTCATCAAAAAAAAGGATTGGTTAGGAGAGATCAGAGATTCCATATAAGGTTTTAATCTTTCCATAAGAACCTTGGAACAGATTTTATTAGATACATTAGATAAACTGATAGGTCTAAAATCACCAAACTGACATGGAGTTATTTTCTTAGGAATGAGTGAAATCCATGTACTAGATATCCCATTTGGGATATTAGAACCTACAATGAAGTCATTTACTGCCTCTATAAGATCTTGCTTAATAAAAGGCCAGCATTTCTTGTAAAACTTAGGTGTGAAACCATCCGGACCAGGGCTACTGTTACTGTTTAGACTCTGAACAACAGATTTTAACTCAGATTCCAGTATAGGAGAAGCTAAAGCATGATTATCAGAATAATTTAAAATCATTGGAATTTGGCTCAGAAAATGATCAGAGAATGTATCTTCAGTGTTTTGGTCAGGTTCAGTTAGTAGATCAGAAAAGAAGGCAATTGCCTCATTCTGAATTTTAGATTGTGTGTTTAACCATTGACCAGCATAGTTCTTTATTTTATTAATCTGCATCCTACAGTTCTTTTCTTGGACTACCTTATGAAAAAATTCAGTATTGTTGTCACCTAATTTATGCCATTTAAGTCTTACTTTTTGTTTCCAAAACTTTTCTTTTTTCCTTAAGGGCTCTTAACAAACAAGCTTTTTTCTGGTTTAGTGTGACTAATTCAGTCAGGTTAGGATCTTGATCAAAAATAGATTCCTGTAATCTTAAAGCTTCCTCAGCTTGTGTAACATTAGAGTCAATATTACCAAACGATTCTCTGTTCCATGTTTTGATGACTCTTTTCAGCCTAATCAGTTTCAGATAAAATTTAATCATTCCTTTGTCCTGTATAGGCTTTTCCCAATTCTCCGTAATAAACCTATGAAATCTGACCTTTGGAACCAGGCATTGATGAATCTAAAAGGTTTGGGATATGAGGGGATTAGGTTGGATAACTGGAGGAGGAGAGGTGAGTGATCTGATGTGTGCCTATTAAGAATCTGGATGGAGGAAGATGGGTATCTGGAACTCCAAGCTAGTGTACAAAGTCCTCTATCTAACCTTTTAGAAGTAGGATTTCTAAGCCTAGAGTTACACCAGGTGAACAAATTACCTACTGTGTTTATTTCCTGAATACCATTTGAATTAATCCATGTGTTAAAGTCCCTAATGCTCCCAAGAGCCGGATTAGAAGGTCCTTTATATTCAGACAGATTTCTAATTGTATTAAAATCACCTATAAAAATCGTCTCACTCTTGGACAGAGGCTCTAGATCTTTCCATAAAGCTTTCCTGCCTTCTCTATCTCTCAAAGCATAAATAAAAACTGCCTTCATATTAAGGGCAGAAGACATATGTGATATGTCAGCAAAAAGGAATTGGTCATGAGCAGTAATAAGTGAAACAGTGAGGAGATGAGACCACATTAACCAAAATTTTCCATTAGGAAGGGCCAGACAATTGGAAAAATGTAATGTTTTCATATAGGATTGTATTTTTGAGTTATCATGCATAGGTTCAATTATGCATAGCAACTGAATTTTCTTATTTTTTATCTAATTAGATAACCTAAGCATTGATGTTTCCATACCACGAAGATTCCAGATCAGGAAATTAAGATTAACAGTTCCTATCATACTTCACCTGATTTTATACTTTTTGTAGCTGATCTTAATAACATTTTATTCAGCTGACTAAGGTAGGTAACCTTTTTATTTTTTGATTTACCTTGATGTTCAAACTTACCTGGATGCTCAGAGCCCTCTTCCAGAATTTGATGCTCATATGTATCCAGATCCAAGGTGTGCTCCAGGTTCTTCTGTTTTCTGAAACTGGTTTCTTCTTGTTCCTGAGTGTAAAGGTCTTCTTCCTGCAAAACAGAGAATCTGTTTGACATCTTTCCACCTAGGGAAAGTGTAGGTTTAGCTATAGAATCAATCTTAGGGACATGAAGTAATCCAATGTGAAGATCATCCCTAGCATAAGCTTTCAGTACAGGTTTAGAGTTAGCAATAGCCTTTAATAACCTAGTGGTGGAGTTATCTGGACTCCCAATTGGCTGAGATCCACTAGAAACAGGAGTTGTGGGAGTCTGATCTAAAGTGTTAGTTTGCGAAAGAGGTTCAGGATCAGAGGTGGAAGGATCATTAGGAGAATCAGACATCAGAGGTGGTAAATCAAACTTTTTCCCCGTTGCCTGCCATTGAGGGATAGGATGAATCTGAATTCTATTAGTTTCTACAGTCCTTTCATTTATATTCTGGGGATTAACTCTACATTGGCCTAGAGAATGTCCTAGTTTAGCGCAATGGCCACAATAGAGAGGGATATCCTCAAACTCGATTGGATATTTCCTGTTATTTGTTATTGAACCAAGTCGAATGAATTGTGGCAGAGGCTTCATTAAGTCAATTTCCACACAGAATTTAATGGCCGAGGGTCTGGTAAGCATCTCCGTAGCATAATCATTCTTTATGAAGTTACCAATACTATTACCAATAGCTTCAATAGATGAAGAGTTATAGTAATAGAGAGGTACCTCCCTTATTGTACACCAAATCGGAACAATGGGTGATTCTTTCTGCGTGGAGAACTCAGGTGTCCACTTAAGCATTTTCAGTAAAACGCCATTGAAATTCCAAATGCCCTTCATCCAACATCGTTGGTAGTCGTTAACCTGTTCAAAACGAATTAGTATATGTTTATAATCAAGTGACCCTAATTGGTACTTACCTTCAAACCCGATAGTTTTAAGGGCTACCTCCATCTGATCCATTGAGATTCTACCCTTTGTAAACTTACCGACCAAAGCATTGGAGTAATGAGCTGATAATTTAGCAATTTGCTCATCGGAGTACAAACAGGCAGGATCCCCTAGGTGGGAAGATTTTGGGATTAACTCTGGGTTATTGGGAGTTGTGTTGACAGAGGAGGGGATTTGGTTTGGAGAGCTACCGCAAACGTTTTAGGAGGTAGAGGAAGATTGGAGGTGGAGGTAGAAGCCGCCATCGGCCGATGAGAAACCCCGCCAAGAGGCGGAGGAAGAAACAGCAACCATGGGCAGTTACCGTTTCCGGCGAGTAACGGTTAGAAAAGGAAAGGAAAAGGAAGGAGTAGATAAATCTCACACACTATCGCACACACAATCGCACACAGTCTTTTTTTAGTATCTTACAACAATGCTAACGTAGATGATGCATCAAACCAACAAAGTCTTGAGAAGCCAAAGCAACGCAGACAATGAAATACACACCACAATCTCCATAGGTCAAACTCAAAAGAGTACACTACAATTAGCCTCAAAAGCATCTGAAATGTATAAGCATCAGTGTCACTGCTAATAAAATGGAGAAATGATCCAAAATCAGTGGCAGAGCCGATGGGGGTTGGAAGGGGTTTTAGTTCCCGCCAAGACAAAAATTACGAGGAAATGTAGGGAGTAAATTTGGGACAAAAATTTCAGCCCCCTCTGATATAGGAAAATATTTTGCTAAAAATATTTTTAACCCTCGCCACAGATATATCCTGGCTCCGCCCCTGTCCAAAATGGTACCCGATTTTAGTCAAAATTCACAGTTTAGTACCCTTTATTTTATTC
Source organism: Rubia yunnanensis (assembly GCA_037428765.1). NCBI lineage: Eukaryota > Viridiplantae > Streptophyta > Magnoliopsida > Gentianales > Rubiaceae > Rubia > Rubia yunnanensis. The sequence continues at coordinate 47,983,739 of CM075068.1, read as the reverse complement.
TTTAAAGGTATCGTTTTCATTTATGTGCCTAAAAGGAACCTTTGAGCTAAATTTGGGTATCATTTTGAATCAAAATCGTACCAAAATAGTACCCACTTTTAATTGAATAACACCTATTTGGACATTATTAGAATTAGGGTACCATTATGGACATTTGCTCAAATAAAACGTATCAGGTAAACCCCATCGCCTGCTAATTCACCTTCCTCACGCAAATTTGGGTATCATTTTGAATCAAAGTTGTACCAAAATGGTACCCACTTTTAATTGAAAAACACCAATTTGGAACATTATTAAAATTAAGGTACCATTGTGTACATTTGCTCTAATAAAATGTATCAGGCAAACCCTATTGCCTGCGAATTCACCTTCCTCACACAAACTAACAAATTCCAACAAACACCTCGTAATAAAAATAAGAAACAGGGGTTAACAGTAATCAAAATGCACACCAACCACAATTACCCCAATTATCAATTATCAAACAAATAAATTAAGGCTTACAGATCATTCCCAGTAGTTAATTTGTTTCCATCCTTAAAGCACATGATTGCATCAATCTTATAATCAAAGTAATGATTGAGAATGTCGTTCCAAAAATGAAATCAATATAATATATAAGTTAACAAATAGATTCCAAACATCAGCCTTTAAAGGAAACTCAAACTTAGGTATATGGTTGTATAAACATACTCAGAATTGATCTTTTCAACTTCCCTAGGCAATGCCGAGTAGTTTGAATACATAAACAACAACCTCTTTCAAAATCATTAACGCAATAACAAACCTACTCGATGGTGCTAATGCAACCATCATTTTTTTCCGCAAAAGACAGTTGAAGAAACACTAAGACTGATCTGTCACAAACTTCTAAAGGACTATATATCTTGTATTAGCACACTCTAATCATAGCCAACAAGATAATCAGTTTGTACTAATTAAAATTCATCATCAGCATCCATCATATAGAAAAGTTTTAGAAATGGATTGCAAAACATAAATGAGGCTAAACATGAAAATTCCCAAAAAAATAATGATTCCAAAGCAGATTGCAACAAGCAAACTGCCAGAACATGCATAACCAAGTTCAGTGGGATAATCATTAGGGGATCATTTTAAAGCTTTTCTCCTCCATGTTGCATTATGCATGAGTCACACATTTGAACACACATTTGAACACACATTTTCACAGCTGAAATTTAGTTTTACCAATTTTCCTAGTTCTTACTAGTGTGTTCCAACATACCTAGTTTAACCAAGTGTAAAAATAACGTAAAACGTAAAAGACACACAACTTGGTTACGCAGTTCGGTGTAAATCACCTACATCTGCGGGGCCTGACCCAGTTCAGAATGAATCCACTAATTAGAAAGATAGTACAGAGTACAACATACAAAATACTTATCTTTAACTAACTATGACGTGTGGACTCTGCTAGCTCCCCTAGCTACCGATCCGCCTTGATCAGACTCCCTCTGACCTCGAACTCCGTCGACGCTGGATCTCCTCCTCCCGAGGAATTAAGGTATTTGATTCTGAACTTAGTGCAACAGGACAGTGTTGGAACACAGTGTATAGGCTCTTGCAATTTCGTAAGATCGCAAATCTGGATGCAGACTTTGCTCAATAAGATCGTTAGTTTTGCAGCCGTGTTTGTCCCATATTTATATCCACGAATCAGATCTGAGTATCCATGATTATCTCCACAATATTCCTATTCCAAATCCGATTATAGAAGCATACCCGAATCCCATTAATCAAGGGATTTTCCTTATCTCAAACTCTCCCATATATTCGAATGAATCTCCTCCTTATAAGTAGGGATTTTTCCATAAATCAAATATGCTTCTTACGCCCAATATATAGCCAAATATACAGTTACCATAAATTCTAAAACACTTCAATATTTTGGCTTGAATTCCATCAAAATCTTTGGCGTGACTTCTGCAGCAGCACCATGTTCCAACATGGTCTGTAGATCAGTTCAAAAACAATTCACACAAAATTGCCAATAAAATAATTAATTGCAAATCCTTGACTTTACAATCTCCCCCTTTGGCATTTTTGTGGACCCATAATATTTTGGACTGCAACCACATACTCAACAACAGTCAACGAGTAGAATAACGATCATAATACCAGAATTCAAATAATGAAAACCAAAATCCCAGAATTCCAGAAAATCCAACAATTAGACAACCAAATCGAAAAACAAAACCAAATATCAAGAATGAAAACCAGAAATCCAAAATCCAAATTTCTCCCCCTGGGCCACACATAGGCCAAAGGAACACCAAAATTAAAATCAGTCTTTTAAAAACTCCCCCTGAATCAACCTTCCAGCTTTGATTTTTCTTCTTCCAACCTTGCTTGTTCTGCTTGTAAGATAGCAATCTGAATTCCTACGGCTCCCAGTCTAGCATTAACAGCCATCAAACGAGTCGTCTTGGCTGCAGTGGTTGATGAGGAAGTTGAGCTCGAAGCCTTCGACGGGAGATCATGCACATGTCTGAGTCTGAATGTCTTCTTGTTCGGCCGCAAGAACTCTGTGTCAACTATCACATCCGTGGCCTTTCCCTTCACCTTGGCACTTTTGGCTAGTGCTGAGATCAGACATGGGTATATCACTGCGTCATTCACCTTAGGGGCTGTGGCCTGTCGAACCAAATGCTGCTGAATTAATAACCCGAGGTTGAGTTCCTGCTGTGTTCCAACACAGTAGAGCAGCTTGGCCATTTCTCTGGTTAATGCCGTGGTGTTACTGGATGGCAACCAGCAATGAACTGCAATTTGATATAATCCGAAAAACTTGGATGTCAAGCATGATGCTTGAGAATATCCTACTGCCGGCCACTTCTCCTTATATCCTCCCGAAATCACAGCCAAAATTTCATCATCAGTCAATTCCAAATCATCCGGGAACACTCCCCCTATGTCCGGTGTCTTTATTCCAAACAGCATATTTATCTTTGTAGCAGACAATTCTATAACCTTCCCCCGAACATAAACTCTTCCGAACCACTGAGAGGAAATATCTAAATTTTCAGGCATGAGATTAGCATATACCTCGAGAACCACCTGTCGATTGAATTGCCTCTGAATTGTGGCTGCCTTCGTCATTCCCATTGCCTTTAGGAAAGTTGTAAACCCACTCTCCTGATAAGCCTTCAAGTCCAAGGGTCTCTCAGCAATAAACTTCTTCTCAGAGAAGAAATCTTCCATCTCTGCTCCTTTCTTGTCAAAATATACCGCAGAAAAGGCCTGAGTGACAGATGAGGGTGGCAGAGCCTTCCTCGGCTTGCTATCCTATCTCTTCTTGTTTCTTTTTGCTGCACTAGTCTCCATAGCAGGGCCAACCTTTCTTTTCCCTTTTTCCTTTTGGAAAAATTCATTCAGGACCTCGTCACTGGAGTATGTCAGATCTGGTGCACCCTGTGTTGGAACACTGTCAGCTCTTCCAACCTGTTCTTCTTCTGAATCAACACCCTGAACCGGCAGATCTTCATCAGCCACTTCATTCTTCTGAGTCCCTTCATGGTCAGACTGATCAGGACCTTCATCATTCAAATCAACTTGGACTTCATCACCCTGTATACCCCCTAGGTCTGCATCTGAATCTACCTCCATATACACAGAATCTTCCTCCTGTGTTGAAACACTGTCATCATCATCAGACAGTTCAATAAACACGGGTTCCTTCAATTCCTCCATCCTCTTTGCATTCTCTCCATCAAAAAATCCAACCTGTAACTTGTCTCCATACCTAACTGTCTCCATCCCAACAGCCTGTTCCTCATTAATCTCTCTTATCCACACATAACTATGAGGAGTCATACGACAAAAAACATGAAATTTGTCTTTCCCTCTACCATGCAGCTGACCATACATCCCTCTCATGTACTTCACAGTTTTATACTCAATATCCCAGACATCAGAAAAATGCCCAGACACAATTTCCTTAACCTTCACATTCAAAACTTCCAATTCTTCATCTATGCTTCTGATTTTACTTAGATCAATATAGAATCTATTTGCTTGCAACCACTCGAAAATATCATCAAAAGATCTGAATTTCATACCATTAATCTTTATCAGAGGAGGATCAGGGCCGGATACCTTCCCAAACGGACCTTTGTTCTCAGATTCATGAATTTCTTCATGGACATTGCTGCCAGATTCTACTTTCTCTGTGCTTTCTACACCATTGTCTGGCGCTGGTGCTTCAAAACTGGGAGTGCTTGAGGTTGCCATTCTTTCTTCGGTGGCAGGGGAGAGAGAGAACAAAAGAAAAATTTTCGGCAAGGTTTTTGGAAGAGCAAGAGGGTTGTAGAGTCTGAATCAATTTTCAACTCTTCATAAACTTGCCTCTTTTCCCGCGAAGAACCTTTTTAGATTTCCAAAAATTGTCATGATATCCCTTCCTCTTCTTGTCACATCAACGAGTTATTCCTCTTTTAACTTCCAACACTCCTTTCTTAACTACTCCTATTGTGGCAAGTCTTTACTTTCTTCCAAATTTTTGTTTTTCTAATTTTTGAAGTAAATAACAGAAACATAAATTATTTACACGAAAAACTGATCAGGGGTAAAAATTACCTCAGATTTGACAAACACCTAAGTGTTGTCGAAGGCTCTCGAAAGTGGTGGCATCAAGTGGCTTTGTAAATATATCAGCAAACTGCTCGTGTGTTGGAACATAGACCACTTCCACTTCTTTTCTTTCCACCAAATCTCGAATAAAATGATGCCTTATGTCAATATGTTTGGTTCTTGAGTGTTGAACTGGATTCTTTGAAATATCAATGGCACTTGTATTGTCACATAAAATCTTCAAAGGTTCTTGATGAATTCCATAATCCTTCAACATTTGTTTCATCCATAGCAGTTGTGCACAACAACTCCCTGCTGCAAGATACTCTGCTTCTGCAGTAGATAGAGAGATCGAGTTCTGTTTCTTGCTATACCAAGACACCAAATTTGTTCCAATAAAGAAACATCCACCAGTGGTACTTTTTCGATCATCTGCATTACCAGCCCAATCAGAATCACTGTATCCTATCAACTCTGAATCTTGATTCTTTGAATACCAAACACCATATTCTGACGTTCCACTCACATATTTAATAATTCTCTTGACTGCAGTAAGATGAGATTCCTTAGGATCAGCCTGAAATCTAACACATATTCCAACACTGAAACATATATCAGGTCTGCTTGCAGTGAGATATAATAGACTTCCAATCATTCCTCTATATAATTTCTGATCGACCGAAACTCCCTTTTCATCTTTTACCAGTTTATCAGAAACTCCCATAGGGGTTCGAACTGCACGAGCACTACTAAGTCCGAATTTCTTAATCAAGTTCAAGGCATACTTACTTTGATTGATGAATAGACCATTCCGTCCTTGTTTGACTTGTAACCCCAGAAAATAAGTCAATTCTCCAACCATGCTCATTTCGAATTCAGACTGCATCGTGGTGACGAAATCCTGTACCATAGATGGTGAAGTAGAGCCAAACACTATGTCATCAACATATATTTGAGCAATTAGAAACTTTGATGCCTTGTCAAGCACAAATAAAGTGCGATCTACTCCCCCTCGACGATAACCTTTCTGAAGCAAAAAGTTAGTAAGTCGTTCATACCATGCCCGAGGTGCCTGCTTTAAACCGTATAAGGCCTTCTTGAGACTATATACATGATGCGGATAATGTGGATCTTCAAAGCCTTTAGGTTGTTCCACATAAACTTCCTCATTCATCACTCCATTTAAAAAAGCACTCTTAACATCCATTTGATACAAAGTAAAGTTCAAAGAGCAGGCAATAGCTAGTAGAATACGGATAGATTCTAACCTGGCAACTGGTGCAAAGGTTTCATCAAAATCAACACCTTCCACTTGCGTATATCCTTGAGCAACAAGTCTGGCTTTGTTTCTGGTGACTAAGCCATCTGCATTGGACTTGTTCTTGAAGATCCATTTGGTGCCAATGACATTTATGCCTTCGGGGCGAGGAGTGAGATACCACACATCATTCCTGGTGAACTGGCTGAGTTCATCTTGCATTGCAGCAATCCAGTATTCATCAAGTAAGGCTTCTTTATAATTCTTGGGCTCTATAAGAGATACAAAACAGTGTAAACCAGCCAGTCGTCGATAATCAACTCGAGGTACTGATCGAGTACTTCTCAAATTTGAGCCAGGTTGAATGTGTGTTGCAACACGGTCATCAGTAGGAGGTAGCAGTGTTGGAACATGGTCATGTGTTGGAACATGGTCCGCTTCAGCAGAGTGAGGATTCTGGTGCTCATTCGGTTCTGACGGCTTTTCTCTGCCTGGAGTTTGAGACTGTGTTGGAACATGAGTGTTGGTGGATTCTTCCTCTACTGCTTCAGGAGGTTGCTCCTTTCCTGAATCATCCACAATGACATTTATAGATTCCATGAGAGTGTTAGTTCGATGATTGAAGACTCGGTAGGCACGACTGTTGATAGAATACCCTAGAAAAATTCCTGGATCACTCCGATTATCAAATTTTGCCAACGGTTCTCTGTCTCTGAGGATATAGCAAGTGCTTCCAAACACATGAAAATACGAAACATTTGGCTTCCTGCCTTTCCAGATCTCATAGGCTGTCTTATCAGTGAACGGTCGAAGATACACTCGATTGATTGTATAACACGCTGTATTGATCGCCTCTGCCCACCATTTCTTATGAACATCCTTCTCTGCCAACATAACTCGCGCCATCTCCTGGAGAGTTCTATTCTTTCTTTCGACAATACCATTCTGTTGAGGAGTGATAGGAGCCGAAAACTCATGTTGAATCCCCAGTTCATTGCAGAAGGAACTGAATTGTTCATTTTCAAACTCTCTGCCATGATCACTTCGAATTCGGATTATCTTTCCTACAGGACTTCCCTTTTCAGTTTGTAGCTTTACTACAAGGCTACGAAATACCTCAATCGTATCAGATTTCTCTTTCAAGAAGGCTACCCATGTAAACCTGGAGAAGTCATCAACACATACAAAAATATATTTCTTTCCTCCTATGCTAGGTGTGTGCACTGGCCCCATTAAATCCATATGTAATAATTCCAGATTTCTAGAAGTAGTAATAAACTGAACTGAAGAATGAGGAGCACGAGTTTGTTTACCTTGCTGACATGGTCCGCACATGATTTCATCATTCCCGGTCAAGGTCGGCATTCCACGTACAACTTTCATGTTAGCAATTTTCACCAGTGTTTTATAGTTGATGTGTCCGAGTTTCCTGTGCCATAGAATTCCCTCGTCCTGCTTTGAAAGCATGCATCGAACTTCTTGTTCCAAAAGGTAACAATTGTCTGAAGATCGTATTCCAGAAAGAACCCTGTTTTCTCCATGCTTCACTACACATTTGTCCTTCTGAAATTCAACTATCATGTTGTCATCGCACAGCTGGCTTATACTTAGCAGGTTTGCTTTTAGATCTTCAACAAATAATACACTTGTGAAGACAGAAAACCCTTCAATCTTTAATTCGCCCTTGCCAATTACTCTGCTTCTTTTTCCATCTCCAAAAGTTACATACCCGCCATCATATGGAGTAAGATTTGTAAGGTATTTTGAACTGCCAGTCATGTGGCGAGAGCAACCACTGTCAAAGTACCATGAGTCACTGGAATATGCTGATAAAGAAGTGTGTGCGACCATACACGTACTGGACCTTTTAATGACCCATATCTTCCTGATTCTTGTATGAGTATCGACTTTGTTGGAACACAGTTGTCTTCCTGTCATTTGATCTCTGATCAGCTTTTTACACTGATGTTCAGCATGTCCCTGATACATACAGTATCCACAGATTAGAGGCTTTGTTTGAAACGGTTTCCCATACTTCCGTTTTACTTCTCGAATCCTTGCTTTGAGAGTTACTGGTTTTTCAAGCAATTCAACCTCTGGTTCTTTCCTGTATCAAATTCCGTGTCTATCACCAAAGTTCTTTCCCATATCCAGAATGTCATCAAGTTTCGCTTTCCCAGAATTCAATTTTGAGATAATTTCTTCAGACATCTCAGCCCTCTTGACTGCTGCTATCAATTTCTGACTCATTTCTTCATTTTGTTTTCCAAGTTCTGCAACCGTGGACCGTAACTCCTTTTCGCTGTCAATCAGCTTCCTTTTTTCTTCAATCAGTTCTTTGTTTTTGTCTGTTACTTGAACCCACATGGCATACATTTGTTCTTATGTGCTATATATCTCTTCATCACTTACAGAAAGATCATCTTCATCACTGCGAGCCTCGTCCAGATTCATATCGGAACTTACACCTTTCCCTTTGTTCAGTGTGTTGGAACACTGACTTTTTGAAGTATCATGGACCTTTGCTCCAAAGGCTACATAATTACTGGTTAGTTCTTCCTCATCTTTTTCATTCTCTTCATCATCACTCCAAGAGGTAACATATGATCTTCCTTGTTTCTTTCGGGTGTTAGCACATTCGGCCTGAATATGACCAAATCCTTCACATTCTCTGCATTGAATTCTTCCAGCCTGTTTTGGTTCATTGTACTGATTTCTCCCAAACTGCATATTTCCTTGTTCAAACCTCAATCCACGATTGTTGTTCGAATCTTGTTGCTTTTGTCTGTTTCCGCCAAACCTCTCCTGAGATTTCTTATTGACCACCTTTTTTAGCATCTTTGAAAAATTCTTTGTAATAAGTGCCAGTTTTTCAAACTCATCATCGCTGTCAGACTCGTTACTTCCTTTGGCTGAAGAAACTTTAAACGCCAAATCCTTGGAGACCCTTTTTATAGGTTGCTGGAATGTCATCTCATATGTTTGCAGCGACCCCATTAGTTCATCTAAGCTCATGGTGGATACATCTCTTGCCTCCTCTATTGCTGCTACTTTCATTGCAAACCTTTTAGGTAGAGATCGCAAGGTCTTTTTCACCAGCTTGGTTTCTTTGTACATTTTTCCAAGTTGATAAGCCATGTTGGAGATATCTCTAAGCTTTCCATTGAATGTGGAAATGGTGTCGTCCTCCTCCATTTTGAGTTCTTCAAACTTGGTAGCCAACATCTGTAGTTTGGATTCTCTCACTCGACTGGTTCCTTCATGAACCGTTTGTAGGATGTCCCATGCTCTCTCCGCTTGGTGGCATGTAGATATAAGCTTGAACTGGTTTTCATCAACTGCCGTGAATATTGCATTAAGTGTCTTTGAATTTGCTAGAGATTCTCTAAGATCACCTGGAGTCCATTTAGACTTGTCTTTGAGTTTTTGACTTGACTCCCCTTCCACATCCTTGGAGCTGGTAGCATCTTCTGTAGGATGATTCCATTCATTCTCAACATAAAACCACGCCAGTTCATCCAGGGAATTAATAAACACCCTCATACGAGCCTTCCAATAGTTGTAGTTGTTTCCTTCTAACAGTGGTGGTCGAGAGATTGAAGCTCCTTCTCTTGTCGTCATGGTAAAACCGGATCTCACTTTCCTTGAAACAACCAAGGGAACAATAAGTGACTCAGCTCTGATACCAATAGAAATTTAGTTTTACCAATTTTCCTAGTTCTTACTAGTGTGTTCCAACATACCTAGTTTAACCAAGTGTAAAAATAACGTAAAACGTAAAAGACACACAACTTGGTTACGCAGTTCGGTGTAAATCACCTACATCTGCGGGGCCTGGCCCAGTTCAGAATGAATCCACTAATTAGAAAGATAGTACAGAGTACAGCATACAAAATACTTATCTTTAACTAACTATGACGTGTGGACTCTGCTAGCTCCCCTAGCTACCGATCCGCCTTGATCAGACTCCCTCTGACCTCGAACTCCGTCGACGCTGGATCTCCTCCTCCCGAGGAATTAAGGTATTTGATTCTGAACTTAGTGCAACAGGACAGTGTTGGAACACAGTGTATAGGCTCTTGCAATTTCGTAAGATCGCAAATCTGGATGCAGACTTTGCTCAATAAGATCGTTAGTTTTGCAGCCGTGTTTGTCCCATATTTATATCCACGAATCAGATCTGAGTATCCATGATTATCTCCACAATATTCCTATTCCAAATCTGATTATAGAAGCATATCCGAATCCCATTAATCAAGGGATTTTCCTTATCTCAAACTCTCCCATATATTCGAATGAATCTCCTCCTTATAAGTAGGGCTTTTTCCATAAATCAAATATGCTTCTTACGCCCAATATATAGCCAAATATACAGTTACCATAAATTCTAAAACACTTCAATATTTCGGCTTGAATTCCATCGAAATCTTTGGCGTGACTTCTGCAGCAGCACCATGTTCCAACATGGTCTGTAGATCAGTTCAAAAACAATTCACACAAAATTGCCAATAAAATAATTAATTGCAAATCCTTGACTTTACAACAGCCATACCAAATACTGATAGAATGTGTGATGGACTACAATCTATATTGGTAAGTAAAAATTGACATGATACATCAATTTCTAATTACATGATGTTACTGAGAAACTCATTTGTTTCTTACTTTAACAAATTCTTGAAGTCTTGCTTCCCTATAACTACCAAGTCATCACACAAAGATTTGACCTGGTACATCAACAACAATTACAGAGGAAGACTTGAAACTATTCTGGACCAATCTAAATAGATTTGAACAAGATATACAGAAATATTTCAAAAATTACAAATCGCAGCTCCTCTGTAGTCAAACTGTGATCCTTTATAGGAACATATGTAGGATCCTTAAAAGCAATGCTAGAAATAGAACCAAAGATATCAATAGGAGACACAGACCAAATAAAGTCTGCAGCTCGGGAAACCTTCCTAAAGATTGTTTCTTCATCTTCATAACTACTTAAACAAACCTCTTCATTAGGAGCATATACATAACAACACAATAGTCATCACTAACTGAAAATTTACCTTAAAAAATCCACACCCAAAATATCTCACAAGAAGTTAGTAGCACTAAATTAACTGACAGAATTCAGCAAATCTTGTCCAATTGACTTCATTAACCAATTAATGTTTCCTAATTGTAATACCATTAATGAACTGCTTGAAAGTTCATCATCGCAAAAATTATATGACAATTGTCAGCTTTATAATTGAATATCCCATCAATAAATTAAAAAAATAAACTGTGTGGCAAATAAGAACTTACCCATCAATGTGCCTCTTCAGCTTTGTTCCTGAATTCTGTTGAATTCTGTCTAACATTCCTGCACACATTAAAGGCCTTATCTATATGGATAGTATACATACCCCCTATATTAGGATTCATAGATATGCTTCCAATGAAGATTGATACTGCTAATTCTTCTTGTTATTTGTCTCAGGTTCTGGAGGATAATCTACCATGGCTCTGAATATGCTTTACTCCACCCTGCTTATGTTTGGACTTAATTTGCTGCCCACATGCCAAGTTAACTAGATACCCCCTTCGGCTGCCTTACCATGGTATGCAATTTTCTACTGGATATGAGCTCAGATTATCACCATTGGTAGAATTATTAGCTCAACCCCTCCATCAGTTCTACTTACTGATCTGATTGACTGGTAGTTTCCTGGCCAAAGTAATGAATTAACACTTGGAGTGGAGATTTCGTTACTTTGAATCACAACTACCTTATTTTTAGTGTCTCTTCCTCTTTAACCTTTGATTTTGGCATATAGTTTTGATTCATAGATAATAGTAATTGACCATACTTTTTGGAGGCAATCATGTTGCCTGTTGTATAAACTACTATGATGATTTGACTTGCTCATTAATTGGCTTGGGGTACCAATATACCAACCCCCACCCTCGGGTGTTTTCATCTAAAAACAAATTTATTTTAATAAAGTTATACAATTATGTGTCTTTTAAAAAGAAGTGTAAAAAGTAATTTTTAGTTAATTATGTGTCCAATATTAAAAATGTGTTAGTTAACTTTGAAAATTTTAGTGTATAATTTAAGTAATACAATGTATAAGTAAAAAAATATAAGGTAGATAGTTTTTATTAAAACTTTATGGTCAAGTATTCAATGAAGTCTAGACAAATCTTGAAAGACATGCATAAAAATTTTATGGTCAAGTATTTAATGAAGTCTAGACAAATATTGAAAGACATGCCACAATTCCGTACAGAGGTTGAAGCAATTCCGTGCAGTTAACCAAATAGATGTAGACAAAATAAAACCAAGATAGGAGCCCTCGTGCATGGGAAGGACTATAGATCAAAGTCTGCGGGAAAAAATATTTCCAGAAAAGCTATTATGGAGAAGGCATGCCAGAGAAGATGGACATAATAATATAGGAAGAAAGAGCAACCTGTACATTGCTAGAAAATCCAACAAAAGGTATATGTTATCAGTTTCAGAGCATACAGTAAATAGATTGGAGAGTGAAAGCAAACCTTACTCTTCAAAAACACGAGGAAGAAATGATGCTAAAAAAACCTAGATTTGGCCATAGAATATGAAGTTTTTGGAAAACGAAGGTGATAACACTGAAACAATCAGAGAGCTTCAATATTTAAATACAAAGCAAGTAAATGGCAAAATCGAGGAGGACCGGAAGTTCAAAATCAAATTGATGAAGTACTGACACAAAAGTTGTTTACCTTTTACATATATTGAGGAGGTGGCAGTAGTTGAATTGGCAACGCAATGAATGAAGCCACCCATTTGATATTCCCAATTTAAGATATAGAAATTGATATGGTAGGTTGCAAACCACCCATTTGATATTCCCAATTTAAGACATAGAAATTGATGTGGTAGGTCACTTAATTGTACTAGTTGTCCTCATCAAGAGCTCCTTTACCTGCTATACTTGTTCCGGAAGTGATTCCAGAGAAAATACTTCGACGATCAAGTCAGTACTCTCCCTTTTAGAGATGGAAATTCTAGATATAGTTGCGCTTACCGTAGCTCCTTCAGAGTTTGTTGTATTTATAGATTTACATCCTTAGCGGTTCCTTGATTTCCGGACGTTAGGATTATGGGAATACCATGATTCCACGTTCTCTGTTTGTGGTCATCACGTTCGTCATCGGTTTCTGCCCATGTATCCCAGCATGACTGGAAGTACGCACCTGGTTTCTCTTCACCTTGGGCTGAATTCGCCTACCTTGTTGTAAAATAACATTGGGCAAGGCCTAGAGACCATCAATGATGTGTCCATTTTATGTGCATAAGTTAGTACTATTTTGGGTCACTTTTGTGCTCTTTTATTATCGAGAGCTTGTGTTTTACCTTGAAATTTTCTTAGGAGGGGTAAGAGCAACTTTACGCTCTTTTACCTCTTCTAAGTGGATTTTGCATGACAAGGGAAGAGCACGGAGGCAATGAAGACCAGAGGCCATTGAAGATCACATTTTCGAAGACTTTTTAAGACTTTCTTCGAAGACATGAAGACCGGAGGCCATTGAAGACCATTTTTGGAGACATTGAAGACTTGAAAAATGAGAGAAATTGCTATGAAGGTGATTGTATACCACAAGAAGAAGAAAAGGAAACAAAGCAAAATTCTAGCACCCATCGCGAGTCGCGATGGCCTTGTCGCGAGACCGTTGTGAGTCACGATGAGCCCATCGGGAGTCGCGATGAGCCCATCGTGAGTCGCAATGAGCCCGTCGTGAGTCACGACCAGCGAGTGTCCAGAATTTCACCTTATCCTCTTTGTACTATAAATAGCACTCTCTTTCCTCTTATTCTGCTGCTTCATCATCTGCATTTTTTGGTACTATTTAGAACCCTTTTCCTTTCATTTTCATCTTTGAATTATCTTGTTATATGATTAGTTGTTTAGCATTGATTAGTATGAACTCTTGTGGCTAATCTATTTCTTGGGAGCAATTGACTAAGGTTTCCAAGCCCATGTCTTAAGAACAATTTTAGCCTATTTAATACTCTTACTATTGTGTATTTATGGAGCATTGAATGTATTTGTTAATTTCATTAATGTTAGTGAAAGCTTGAGTATATGAAGTACTTGTATGATATGCTTGTTAGGGTTTGAGGAAATGGGTTGATTTCCCCTTTTCTTGATAGGAATCCAAGAGTATGAGTTAGAGCTTTTGATTATGTTGATGGATTGACAATTGCTAGATGAATATGATAATGTTGAACTCTTTGTCATGTTTTTTGCTTGTATCTGGGAGGTCGTCGCCGTACCTCTCAAAGTTAATATTTTTAAGCCCTTAATGCATCCTATCCACAATAATGTAAATAGTGGCAAGATGGGGTCGTCCACAGGAAAAGGGATTTTTCTAAGTACTTAAACACCTATATGAGAAAACATACTAAGCATATATATACGGAGATATATATATATATATATATATATAAAAACATGTAAACAAAGGGGGGGGGTTGGTTGGATGGTTCCTAAATTAGCAAGTTGAAATACAACAATTAGCAAATCAAGAGAATGATGCTAATCATGTAAGCGCAAATAGAGATGTGATGAAAATACAATTACGGAGCCTTGGGCGCAGTCGACTGTCACTTCCAAACCTTGTTTCCATCATTGAACATGTGACTTATTTACTACTTTCACTACTTGCTGTGAAGACTAAACTTCTATCCTTCTTAGATAGTAGTTTGCAAGAGTGAGTTCAACATCTCTTGTCAAACCTCACCAATGACTCCCGAGTCGCGACCACGACTCAAGGTATCCCATTAATGGCATTTAGCACGAAGGATCAACAAACTCGGCAACACTTATAACCACTACACCGTGACTAAGCATTTAACCGACCTATGCATTTACACGGGATTGATCAAGAGCGACCACTCATAGACCTCTCCCATTTGCTACAATTGATAAACATGGCAAAGAGTTCAACATTGCATATTTATCTAGCAATCATCAATTCATCAACATAATCAAAAGCTCTAAATCATACTTATAGATCCCTAACAAGAACAGGGGGAAATTTAACCCAATTTCCCCAAACCCTAGCTAGCAATTAATACAAGCATTTCATATACTCAAGCTTTCAACCACTATGATGAAATCAACAAACACATTAAATTCCCACAAATGCATAATAGCAAGAGTAATAAACAAGCTACAAAGTATTCTTAGGACATAGGTTTGGAAGCTTAGGTCAAATGCTCCCAAGAGATGAGATTAGCTAATAGAGTTCATGCTAATCTATCTAAAACAACAAATCAAAACACAAGATGAATCAAAGATGAAAGAAATGAAAAATAAGGGTTTAGAGTAGTACAGCAGCCGCAGGAATCAGAATGAATCACAGAGGAGGAGAAAATATAGTATTTATAGTGAGAAGAAATAAAGTTAGGATTCTGGTCAGTCGCCGTCGCAACTCGCGACCTGTTCGTCGCGACTCGCGACGGCTGTTGGTCGCGACTCGCGACGTGTCCATCGCGACTCGCGACGGTGACCAGAATTTTTGCATTAACTTTCTTCTTCTTCTTGTGGCATGTAGTCATCTCCATAGTCACTCCTCTCAACTTCTAAGTCTTCAACTGGTTCAAAAAGGATCTTCAATGGCCTCCGGTCTTCACGTCTTCGAAACAAGTCTTCAAAATCTTCGAGAGTGTAGTCTTCAACGGCCTCCGGTCTTCATTACTTTGTTCACACAAAAAGTTACTTAAAAGAGGTAAAAGAGCGCAAAGTCGCTCTTACCCCTCCTAAGAGGATTTCATGGTAAAATACAGTCTGTTGGTAATGAAAGAGCACAAAATGGATCCTAAAAAGTACTAAAATAAGCATATAAAGTGGACGCATCAAACCTCCCCACACTTGAACCTTACTCGCCCTCGAGTAAGAAAAGATCCAAGTATACGAAAGGGATGATACCTCCACATCCTACTACTAATCCCCCAATTCACTACCTCACAAAACTCTCAATACCGCGCACCCCAAGATTAAGATCAAATGAAATTTTTCCACAACCCCTATTCCTAAATCTACCTAAACCATATCACTCCGTCAATTCATTAATTTCCCTAGGACATCTCCAAATCCAGAACTGACAATCCCAAATCCAATGATAAAAGATGAAACCAAAGGTATGCATAAAGTTCAAAGCACATGCTTCATCCTATATCAATGTATCAACCTAAAAACGAAGTCTATTAATGATCAAGAATTTCACAACTTACTCCGCCTTGTCCCCGCTAAATTATCCATCCCCAAAAGATTCTCAAGATGTCGAGCTACCCGATCCCTCCGTGTGGTCACCTCAACCTTATGTCACCATCGCCGGCAAATGAGTAAACACTTACTGTCTTTCAATTTCTCTCGCTTTCTCTCATTTTGCCTAGGAGCCCTTTCAGGTTTTCATCCTAGCCACACAATCATTTTTCTTTTAGCTCACACCTCACCTTTTTCCACACATTTGACCTCTCATTTTTACCTAGGCCGCCCTTTCGGGTTTTCGACCTATCCGGGCCCCAATGTTGCCTAAGTTGCCCTCTCGGGTTTTCAACTTAGCGGGATTCTTTCTTTCTTTCTTTCTTTCTTTTTTTTTTTCTTTTTTTTCTTTTTTTTTTCTTTTTTTTTTTTATTGTTGTTGTTCCCCATCCGAAAAGTAGCAAATTGCTTCCAAATGTGAAGGTTAAGAAAAGTATCAAAACCAACATTATCCAAGTACATCAAAAGCAAAACAATATCCAAAACAAAAAGTAAAAGTATCTCCAAATCCAAACTCGCCTATCAATAGTAGATACCCCTCCCCACACTTAAAACACTACATTGCCCTCAATGTAGACTAGGGCAAAACTGTACAAAGCAAAGTATGGAAAAGGGGTAAAGCGTGATGCTCATTTTATCAATGCGGTGAAGAGGAAGGGCCGCTGCCGGAGTAATGCTGCTGATACTGAGTCAGCCACTCCTCGTTCCACTGCCTCCGTGCTCTCCGCTGCTCCACTCTAGGATCGGTGCCTGATGTACCAGCCGACTGGGACTGCATGTCATGGATGCGAGCGGACAGGTGTTCAATCTCCTCATCCATATCTATCAAAGCCCGGGAGACAAACCTGTTGTGCTCAAGAATCATGCTTTCCTGGCGGTGGAAACCCTCGTGCATGGTCCGCATCATCCGCTCATAGAAGTCTGGCGGAGGCTGGGGGAAGTGAGGTGTGGTCTCATCTGTCGGAGGTGGAGGCTGTGGAGAGTGCTGCTGGTGCTGATGATGCTGGTGCTGATGGTGCTGCTGCTGATACTGCTGCTGATGCTGGTGATGATGCTGAGGAGGAGGTAGGGTGCTGTCATCCGGCTGGACCGGGGCTGGGCCAAGGTCGTGGAGCGCACGCTGGAATTCAGCTGAACATGAAGAATCAGGGAAGATCGCCAAATCTCCCAATGGTGTGTCAAATTCCAGTCGGGTCCTGTTGTGCTGAGGGAGCGCCATGAAAGTGACCTTTCTTGCACCGTACAACCAATGATAGAGCCCAGTGGTCCTGGTGACACTGAGCATCTCAAATTTGACCAGTCGATCAACGGTGATGAGATAGGAGGTCCGCTTCCCAAGGCGTGGAAAGTTGGTCGGAGGAACTAATCCCAAGTACTGGGCTAGAATGCTGATCAATCCTCCTATCATGATTTTCCCTTTCTTCTTTCCTGCCAACTGGACCACTCTTTTCATCCAGAGTTCTGCCCACAATCCGTACCCTTGCCCCGCACTTGTTAAGTGCCACAGAAAATGAATGTCATTGTCTGGCACATTCGTCGGCTCCGCGGAGCAGAAGACTGTGCCAGCCAAGAGTCTGTGCACGTAACGGAGCGCGGGGTGAACTATGGAGCTGCTCTTATCATGGGAGTTTTTGGCCCTCATGTTGATGACATTCCAAAATAGCATGTCATCTTCGATGGTTCGTTCCGGGGCCGCAGGATCCAGCCTGCTCCGTATCTCAGCAGTGGCCCAACCGAAGGCCTCCTCCACCTGAGAGACTGTCAGCTGGTACGAATTGTCATCCAAGTGAAAGGCTAGGTACCTCTCACAAGGTTCATCGCCCCTCATACTGCTGATACGGACGGTAGAGAGAAACTCCAATGTGTACCGTCTGTATGTCGGCGCGCTCTTCGTTAAAAATCCCTCCAGTCCCCCCTTGGCGAGGAGGACTCTGATAGGCTGCAAGAGACCCAGGAGATCCAATGTGGGTATGTCAACAAAGCTCGTCTCCTTTAAGAGGCGCCCCTGTAAGCCCTCCCATCGTTCCGCATAAGACCCGGTGATCCGGGTCAAACCCATGTACCTCTCCGCAAGGGGTGGTACAGGGGCTGACTCCGGAGCCGGTTGCGGAGGTGGAGTGGCAGTGTGGTCGGCGGGCTGGGTAGGCCTATACCTCCTCTTTGGGGCCATATCTGTCAATCACCAGCAGAAAGAGCAAACAGGTCAAACGAGTAGAAAATGTGTAAATGCAATATGACAAGTCAGTGACCACTGCCAAACTAGTTTAGCATCATAGGCTGAAACGAAAGCAGTCTAACTAGTTCAATCTGTAGTTACCATGGCATATACAATGTACATGATGTCGAAGAAGTCCATACCATTGAATCCACGAAATACTCAACAAGTCTAAATGCTATATTTCAAAATTACAGTTATGTTCCAGTAATGTAGCCATCACTAGCATAGTGACAATGTGACCCTCTTCATTCCATGGCTAAATTACCGTAAACTTATATAGCATTCGAAGCACACTAAACCACACCGAAACAGCGTATCTAAATAACAACGGGTTAACATGCCACTAATGCATAATCACCACCTACTCCTTAGCCAAAACAACACGAATGCATACATTATAAGATCGAGTAACAACAGGGGGGAAATCAACCCACTTCCCCCAAATTATAACAATAATACATTCGAAACCGCACGAAGAAAATATGCACCCGATACCCATGGAATCAAATTAAAAGCATAGCCTATTCAACAAAATCCCCACAACAAAAATAAGAATATAAACCCCAAACAGCATTCACACAATATACACAATATCAAATAAATAGCACATAAATTCGAAATCACAATTAGGGCTCAAAAGAGGGTGGAGGTGTACCACTATGATGCTTAGGAATGGTAAAAACAGGAGCCCACGATCGAATTACCTACAGCTTCAAAATCCCCCGAAATCTAGGGTTTCGGATTTTTTTCATTTTTCCGAAAGTGAGATGTGAGTGGAGTGTGGAGAGTGTGGGAAAGGGTGGTGTGAGTGGGGGGAATAGTGGTGGTGCGGCAGCGGAGATGAGGAGGCGACGGAGGGGTGGCGGCGGGAAAAGGGAATCGGCGATGAGAGGAAGGGGAAGAAGAAAAAAAAACAGAGGAAAAGTTAAAGGGGAAAGTAATGTTCATCGGATTTTATGAATTTTTTTCGTTCGCCCGAGCGTCGCGACTCGTGACCTGTCCGTCGCGACTCGCGACGGACGTCGCGAGGTCGTCGCGAGTCGCCAAAAGGTGAAACTGAAAGGCCAAAATTTCCTGATCCCATCGCGACACGCGACCAGTTCGTCGCGACTCGCGACTGGCGTCGCGAGGGTGTCACGAGTCGCGGAAAGTGAAGGCTGAGAAGCCAAAATTTTTCAAAAGTGCCTGATTCCGTCGCGACTCGCGACGAGTATCGTCGCGACTCGCGACTAACGTCGCGAGGGTGTCGCGAGTCGCGGAAAGTTGAATCCGAGAGGGCAAAATTCACTGAGCCCGTCGCGACTCGCGACGAAGTAGTCGCGACTCGCGACGAGGCTGCTAACCTGGACTTAGAAAATTTTTCTGCTTCTTTCTCTTGTCCAAGTTCTTCCTTCTCGAATTCAAAGCTTTTCCCCTTCCAAAATCCAATGCCTGAGCTTCAAAATTGCTGCAAAATCATGGAGAAAACAACCCGTGAAAAACATAAAACAAAACAATGAATCTTAATGATAAAAGCTCAAAAATAAACAACATCAACAGAAAGTCTAAAGTGACGATCCGGATGATCAAAACCCAGTATATTTAACGTCGTCGGCACGACTCACTTCCCTCTACGGGGTTCAATCACAACTCGGATCGAGGAGATGCACGTCTTCCCCTTTTTCCGGTACAAAAGTCTCGTGGTAAGGTTTCAAACGTTGTCCATTAACCTTGAAGGTAGTGGACGTAGCTCGATTTAAAATTTCCACCGCACCATGCGGGAAGACCTTGACCACCTCAAAAGGACCGATCCACCGGGACCGTAACTTACCTGGGAAAAGGCGAAGGCGAGATTGGAATAGGAGGACCTTTTGACCAACGTCAAAATCCTTCCTGATGATCATCTTGTCGTGCCATGCCTTTGTCTTCTCTTTGTAGATCTCTGCATTCTCATAGGACTCCCTCCGGATTTCATCCAGTTCCTCCAATTGCAACTTTCTATGCAAACCGACTTCATCAATATCAAGATTAAACTGTTTGACCGCCCAATAAGCCTTGTGCTGAATTTCTACCGGTAGGTGACAGGGCTTACCAAACACTAACCGGTATGGGGACATACCGATTGGTGTCTTGTAAGCCGTCCTATACGCCCACAGGGCATCATGCAACCGAGAACTCCAATCCTTCCGGTTAGGGTTAACCATTTTTTGAAGGATGGACTTGATTTCCCGATTGGAAACTTCGGCTTGCCCGTTGGTTTGTGGATGATAGGCGGTAGATGTCTTGTGAGTGACCCCGTATTTCTTCAAAAGTGCTGCTATGGTCCGATTGCAAAAATGTGTGCCACGGTCGCTAATCAATGCTCGGGGTACCCCAAACCTAGAGAAGATGTTATTTTTCAAGAAATCTGCAACCATTTTAGAATCGTCAGTCCTGGTGGGTTTTGCTTCAACCCACTTCGACACATAATCAACAGCAAGAAGAATGTACGTAAAACCATAAGAACTAGGGAAAGGTCCCATAAAGTCAATACCCCAAACATCGAAGATTTCACAATACAAAAGAGGTTTTTGGGGCATTTCATTCCTAGTGGAGATATTTCCTACCCTCTGGCATTCATCACAAGATTTGCAAAAAGTGTATGCATGTTTATTCATCGTAGGCCAATAAAACCCACTCTCTAAAACTTTCCTAGCGGTTCTCTTGGCTCCAAAATGACCGCCACATGCATGAGAATGAGAAAATTCAAGTATTGAGTGTATTTCACTATCAGGGATGCATCTCCTAACAACTTGATCCGCACAATGTCTCCACAAAAAGGGATCATCCCACACATAATATTTTGCATCACTCCTTAACTTATCCTTTTGGGCTGTGGAAAAATGATGAGGAAATTTACCAGTGACGAGAAAGTTGACAATGTCGGCATACCACGGTTGGAGATCCCTAATGCGATTAATGGTGAACAATTGTTCATCAGGGAATTCCTCCCGTAGTTGCTCCTTCATTGCTGGGCTTACCTCAATGTCTGCCCCCGGAGTCAACCGGCTCAAATGATCGGCCACCAGGTTTTCAGCGCCCTTCTTATCCCGCACCTCCAAATTGAATTCGCTTAAAAGCAAGATCCACCTAATCAACCTCGGCTTGGATTCTTTCTTCGCCATTAAATGACGAAGTGCTGCATGATCAGTGTATACAATAACTTTAGTACCAAGCAAATAAGATCTAAATTTTTCTAAAGAGAATACCACTGCTAGCAACTCCTTTTCAGTGGTGGAGTAGTTCCTTTGGGCTTCATTTAGGGACATGGATGCGTAATAGATGGCGTGAGGTACTCTTCCCACCCTTTGACCAAGCACTGCTCCAACGGCGTAGTCACTCGCATCGCACATTATCTCAAAAGGCAACGCCCAATCTGGGGGTTGTATGATAGGGGCCGAGACCAACCTTCCCTTCAATGTATCGAAGGCCCCTTGACATCTCTCATCCACTACAAATTCCACCTCCTTTTGCAACAATTTGCATAGAGGAGATGCTATCTTTGAGAAGTCCTTGATGAACCGGCGATAGAATCCTGCATGGCCAAGGAAAGAACGCACTTCGCGCACATTAGTAGGATAAGGCAGAGTTTGAATCGTGTCTATCTTGGCCTTGTCAACCTCAATACCCTTAGAGGAGACAACATGGCCTAAGACAATACCTCTCTCAACCATAAAGTGACATTTCTCAGAATTTAGCACCAGATTAGTTTCAATGCAACGGTTAAGGATTTGTGCTAAATTTGCTAAGCAATTATCAAAGGAATTACCATGAATGGTGAAATCATCCATAAATACCTCGACAAAATTTTCAACAAATTCTGAGAAAATGCTTACCATACACCTTTGGAAGGTCGCGGGGGCGTTACATAGCCCGAAAGGCATGCGTCGGTAAGCAAATGTACCGAAAGGGCATGTGAAGGTGGTCTTCTCTTGGTCTTCTGGAGCGATAGCCACTTGAAAATATCCCGAGTATCCATCCAAGAAACAATAGTAGGGGTGACTTGCTAACCTCTCAAGCATTTGATCAATGAACGGTAAGGGAAAGTGATCCTTCCGGGTTTCTGCATTCAATCTCCGGTAATCAATGCAAACTCGCCACCCATTTTGAACTCGGGTGGGCACCATTTCACCCTTCCCATTTTCAACAACTGTCATTCCACTCTTCTTTGGTACCACCTGAGTTGGGCTCACCCACTTGCTATCCGAGATTGGGTAAATCATGCCCGCTTGAAGCAATTTGAGGATCTCCGCCTTCACCACATCCATCATAGGCGGGTTCAAACGGCGTTGGGGTTGTCGGACGGGTCTCGCACCTTCTTCCAACAAGATTCTGTGCATACAAGTGGATGGACTTATGCCTTTGATGTTGGCAATAGTCCATCCAATTGCTTCCTTGTTCTCCCGCAACACCACCATCAACTTTTCTTCTTGCTCCTTGGTGAGCTTGCTCGAAATGATGACTGGAAGCGTCTCGCTTTCCCCAAGAAATGCATACTTAAGATCATCTGGCAAAGGTTTAAGGTCAAGCACCGGGGCTTTCACAAGCGAGGGGAGGAATTCCGGTTCCTCGAGTTCCTCTAAGAGTAGAGGAGAAGGTGTTGAGATACTCGGTGTCATCCTTTCAAGCAAGTTCAAATCTTCAAAGCTGCCTTTCAAGTTAGTGCTCATAGAATATACATTGTGGGCATCATCAACATCACATTGCAAAGCAACCAATAAAGAATCCTCACCATTTAGTTCAAAAACATCTTGCACAACTTCTTCAACAATATCTATGGCATGGCAAGAATGTTCTTCACTAGGATATTTCATAGAATCATTTATGTTAAACTCTACTTTCATTCCATCAAATTCCATGGTGAGGGTACCCTTATGCACATCAATCATCGTCCTAGATGTTTTCAAAAATGGCCTCCCCAACAAAATTGGGGCGGCATGTTTATCATGCTCCATGTCAAGGACATAAAAATCTGCGGGGAAAATTAAGGAATCCACCTTAACCAACACATCCTCGACAATACCCTTAGGGTATGCACTAGAACGATCGGCCAATTGGATTACCACCCCGGTTTTATGCAATGTTCCCAAGTTGAGATTTTCAAACAAAGAATAAGGAAGAACATTTATGGATGCACCTAAATCAAGCATAGCTTTTTCAAAACGAGTATTTCCTATTATGCACGGGATTGTGAACATACCGGGATCGCTACATTTAGGGGGTAGCTCTTTTTGACACAATGTAGAAACATGCTCACTTTTTCCACTTTTCAATTTATTTTTGGCCCTTTATTTCCTATTCACAACACATAATTCTTTGAGAAATTTGGCATATCTAGGGATTTGTTCAATTGCATTCAAGAGAGGAATGTTTACCTCACACCTACGAAAGACTTCGTAGATGTCTTTGTTATCCTCCATCCTCATCCTGTCTTTCAAGGCCTCTGGAAATGGGGGTTCCGGAACATATGGGGGGCTCTCCACCATCTTTGCTTTCTTGTGTGGAGGAGAGGATGGTTCCGGGGTGGAGGTTAACTCCGGTTTTGGTGGCAATGTCTCCAACTTGATTTCTTCCTCCTTATCTTTGTTGGCTAGCTCCTTGGTCACCTTCTCATGGATTGCCTCTTCCTCAACTCCCTTCTCAAACTCTTCAATTCTCGTTGGCTCCTTCTCATGGATTGCCTCTTCCTCAACTCCCTTCACAAACTCTCCAATTCTCGTTGGCTCCTTCTCATGGATTACCTCTTCCTCAACTCCCTTCCCAAATTCTTCAGTTCTCGTTGGCCCCTTCTCAACATTTTCAGCCTCCGGTGAAACACCGACCTCTCTACCACTTCTCAAAGCAATAGCACTTGCATTTTGCCTCGGGTTGATCTCTGGTTGGGCAGGTAGTTTACCCTTTTCACGGGCTTCCATCCGGTTCACCATTTGAGCTATTTGGCCCACTTGAGTTTCCAAGTTTTTGATACTTGCTTTAGCTTCATCTTGGAATTGTTCGCCCTTTTCAGCATTCATGCCTAATCGGTGAATAGCTTGCATTACCTCATCTTTGGATAGCCCCGAACCTTCCCCTTGGTTTCGGGATTTGTCTTCAAATCTTTGGAACTGTTGTTGAGGTGGCCGGTATTGTTGAGGGGGTAGCCTGTACGGTTGAGAGTTCTGGCCTCCTTGAGGGTTTCCATACCGGAGGTTCGGTTGATCACGATTTCCCGAATTATATGGCCGGCTTTGGTATCCTGGGTATCTTTGGTATCCTTGGTTACCTTGGTATCCTTGGTTACCTTGGTAGCCTTGACCACCTTGGTAGCCTTGACCACCTTGGTAGCCTTGACCACCTTGGTAGCCTTGACCACCTTGGTAGCCTTGACCACCTTGGTAGCCTTGACCACCTTGGTAGCCTTGACCACCTTGGTAGCCTTGACCACCTTGATACCCATAGGTACCTTGGTATCCTTGATTTCCCTGATACCCCATAGCACTTACTTCCTCAACGTAATCCTCTTGTAGAGTGGGGTATGTGTCCGTAGGGTGCGCCAAATAGCAGATTTCGCATGACTTAACATGTGGCGCACTTCCTCCGGGGTGGGTCATCAAGGTCTTCACCATGGATGTGAGGGTCGTGACTTGATCCTCCAATTTCCCACTGTTGGCAAAATCACTTACAGGCCTTTGGTTTCTCCTCCTCAAATCAGCCCTTGAGCTAAAATTCCTCGACTCTTCCGCTAGCTCTTCATATAGTTGCATGGCTTCAGCAGACGTTTTGTTTCCGAGGGTGCCACCACAAGAACTTCTAACCAGCCTTTGGTCTTCATCCAGAAGGCCATTATAAAAGTAATACACCAAATCTCCCTCCGAATAACCATGGTAGGGACAACTTGCGAGGAGCATCTTAAATCTCTCCCAATACTCGAAGAGAGACTCTTCATGCCACTGCAGAATGTTGCTTATATCCTTCTTCAAAGCAGCGGACCTCGAGGCCGGGAAATATTTGGCGAGAAATTTTGTCTTCAAATCAAGCCAACTCTTTATGCTCCTTGGTGGTAGGTAATGGAGCCAATCTCTAGCACCATCCTTAAGAGTGAAAGGGAATGCCTTCAACTTGTAAAAATCTTCATCCACTCCGTGAGGAACCGTTCCGCTACACAAGAAGTGAAACTCGGTGAGATGCTTGTTGGCATTCTCCCCTTGCCTTCCAAGGAATGCGGGTAGCATATTGATGAACCCGGTTTTCAGCTCGAAATGCTTATTTGGTCCAACCACTGGGTATTCAATGCACATCGGTTGTTGCTCCAGATTGGGTGCCATGATTTCTCTCAACAAGGGCTGTCCCAAAGGGATCCCTCTTTGGCGGGGATGGGGATTGTAGGCTTCTTCTTCCCTTTGCTCATCTTCAATCTCAATTCGGGGGTCCATTGAAGAAGATGTGTTCGCAAAATGGTCACTAGGAGGGGTGTTATTCACACTTTCCAAAGAAAGCCTCCTAGCCCGTCTCAAATTCAACTCCAACTCGGGGTCGTAGTGTAAGGGCTCTCGTGAAGAGGATCGCGTGCGAACCATACACCAAGAACACAAACAATACGTCTCCAAGCCAAGCGAAAATGGCAAATCTACTAAGAAATCAAAATAAGATAAAATCAAAATAAGATAAAATCAAACTAACAAATATTCACAAGTAGCACATAATCACACACAATATGCTAAAGCACTTTAAAAATGAACGCCTCTTCCCCGGCAACGGCGCCAAAATTTGGGAGGTCGTCGCCGTACCTCTCAAAGTTAATATTTTTAAGCCCTTAATGCATCCTATCCACAATAATGTAAATAGTGGCAAGATGGGGTCGTCCACAGGAAAAGGGATTTTTCTAATTACTTAAACACCTATATGAGAAAACATACTAAGCATATATATACGGAGATATATATATATATATATATATATATATATATATATATATAAACATGTAAACAAAGGGGGGGGGGTTGGTTGGATGGTTCCTAAATTAGCAAGTTGAAATACAACAATTAGCAAATCAAGAGAATGATGCTAATCATGTAAGCGCAAATAGAGATGTGATGAAAATACAATTACGGAGCCTTGGGCGCAGTCGACTGTCACTTCCAAACCTTGTTTCCATCATTGAACATGTGACTTATTTACTACTTTCACTACTTGCTGTGAAGACTAAACTTCTATCCTTCTTAGATAGTAGTTTGCAAGAGTGAGTTCAACATCTCTTGTCAAACCTCACCAATGACTCCCGAGTCGCGACCACGACTCAAGGTATCCCATTAATGGCATTTAGCATGAAGGATCAACAAACTCGGCAACACTTATAACCACTACACCGTGACTAAGCATTTAACCGACCTATGCATTTACACGGGATTGATCAAGAGCGACCACTCATAGACCTCTCCCATTTGCTACAATTGATAAACATGGCAAAGAGTTCAACATTGCATATTTATCTAGCAATCATCAATTCATCAACATAATCAAAAGCTCTAAATCATACTTATAGATCCCTAACAAGAACAGGGGGAAATTTAACCCAATTTCCCCAAACCCTAGCTAGCAATTAATACAAGCATTTCATATACTCAAGCTTTCAACCACTATGATGAAATCAACAAACACATTAAATTCCCACAAATGCATAATAGCAAGAGTAATAAACAAGCTACAAAGTATTCTTAGGACATAGGTTTGGAAGCTTAGGTCAAATGCTCCCAAGAGATGAGATTAGCTAATAGAGTTCATGCTAATCTATCTAAAACAACAAATCAAAACACAAGATGAATCAAAGATGAAAGAAATGAAAAATAAGGGTTTAGAGTAGTACAGCAGCCGCAGGAATCAGAATGAATCACAGAGGAGGAGAAAATATAGTATTTATAGTGAGAAGAAATAAAGTTAGGATTCTGGTCAGTCGCCGTCGCGACTCGCGACCTGTTCGTCGCGACTCGCGACCTGTTCGTCGCGACTCGCGACGGCTGTTGGTCGCGACTCGCGACGTGTCCGTCGCGACTCGCGACGGTGACCAGAATTTTTGCATTAACTTTCTTCTTCTTCTTGTGGCATGTAGTCATCTCCATAGTCACTCCTCTCAACTTCTAAGTCTTCAACTGGTTCAAAAAGGATCTTCAATGGCCTCCGGTCTTCACGTCTTCGAAACAAGTCTTCAAAATCTTCGAGAGTGTAGTCTTCAACGGCCTCCGGTCTTCATTACTTTGTTCACACAAAAAGTTACTTAAAAGAGGTAAAAGAGCGCAAAGTCGCTCTTACCCCTCCTAAGAGGATTTCATGGTAAAATACAGTCTGTTGGTAATGAAAGAGCACAAAATGGATCCTAAAAAGTACTAAAATAAGCATATAAAGTGGACGCATCAGTATCAAATGAGAGAAGTCTATGAACGTCGATCGTTCTTGACTAATCTTGTGTAAATGCATGAATCGGTTAAATGTTTAGACACGATGTAGTGTTTATAAGTGTTGCTGAGCTTGTTGATTCTACATGCTAAATGCCATCAATGGGATACCTTGAGTCCTGTTTTGACCACGGGAGTAATTGGTGAGGTTTGACAAGAGATGTCGAATTCACTCTTGCAAACTACTATCTAAGAAGGATAGAAGTTTAGCCTTCACAACAAGTAGTGAAAGTAGTAAATAGGTTGCATGTTCAATGATGGATAAGAGGTTTGAAAGTGGAAGTCAATTGCGCCCAAGGTTTCGTCAATCGTTATTTTCATCTTATCTTTAGTTTTATTGCATGATTAGCATAGTTCTCTTGCTTTGCTAGTTGCTGTATTTTAATTTGATAAATTAGGATCAAACCAACCAACCCCCCCCCCCCCCTGTTTACATGCTTTTATATGTATTTATGTATGTATATGAGTAGTATATCTTCTCCTATATGTTTTCAAACACTTGAAAAGATCCCTCTTCTCGTGGACGACCCCGACTTGCCATTATCTACTTCATTGTAGATAGGAAGCAACAGGGCTTAAAAGTATTAACTTAACCTTTTGATCATTGGGCCACATATACACTATAAGCCCCCCTTAGCCATTAAAACTATAAGAATGAAGAGATGTTGCGATTGTGTAGATTAAGTGTGAAGTGACGTAGATCATGCACGAAACATTCTTCGCATAATGCTACTGTCGTCGGTATCGCAAAGTGATGTTGTGTTGATAGCTATATCTCTGTCCTCAATCATTTTTCAATTTTTGAATATTTAAATTTTGGGCTCCTAATGATAAGGCTATTTTAGATATGATTTTTATTCTATAGTCTGATATTCACTTCTCATTCCTTGGTATTTCAGTCTGCAATCTTTTGACCTTTTTTTCTGCTTTGCATCTTAAATGAGGAATTTGAATCGAGTGATTAAGTGTGGACCCTAATCAGTGTACTGTCTTTTCATGTGCTGCTATCGTCTTGTTATAAGCAAAAGGTATTTTGATTTTTGTGTCAGATCATTATTGCATTCTTCCAACCTATTTGTCCTCCTCCATTATTCCTTTTATTTCTTATACTTAAGTATTCTTTGTCACTTTTGTTCCAGCTCTTCTTCTTCTTAGCAAAAGATTTCATCTTCTCTGAGCATTTCTAGGGTTTCTATGCGCATCTTTCCTTCATCTTCTTCTAGAGTAAGTGTCGTTCTTAAATATTTTCCCCTGTCTTTGTTATTTCTTTTTCTTTTTCTGGGATTGATACACTGGAGTAGTTTCTTTGATTCTGGCAACTGTGGTAGTTTGTCTAATTATTTTCCGGTCAGCTCCTCCGACCGGCTTTCTGTGAACCTTTCTTGTGAAAACCCTGTGTCTGTGGATTTTGGCCTTAACTAAAACTGTTACTTCTTTCCTTAGGATCGATATGTCTTCCTCTAACCGTGGTAAGTCTTCCTCCGACGGTGATTCAGACCAAGTTGCCGAATCTTCCATCATTCACAGCAGCCTGGCCAGTTCCTATGTAAATGACTTAAATTTTCTTTTCCTTTTTTATCCTCCTATAAGCTTCGTTCTCCTTCCAAAACTAAATGTGTGCGCACTCCTCCTATATTTCATGTTACTTAGCTAATCTGAACTTTGGCATGTATTTCTTCATTCTCGAACATATGATTGAACTTCTTCGCTCGTACAGAGTGTCAATTTAATCCTAAGTATCACTATCATAATAGGCTTTCTTCGGGTATGTGAGAATGAAAATGTACCTTTTACGATTAATTTGTTTCATAACTCCTATCACCTCCGAAAGGTGAAAAACACCAATGACAAATTCACTTTCTATCCAATGATTTCTGGGGTTGAACTTGTGAGCGGTTTCCCTAGTAATTTTGGTGATTGGCGTTCGAAATACTTTTTATAAAAGCCAAAAAGATTCCTGAATCTGATGTACCTTCCTAGAACTACAAAGTTTCTTAGTGTAAGCTTCCCCATCTGAGTGTCCGTTACAACGAGGGGATAGAGATCGTGGCCACACATTGTGTGCATACACAACATTTTTCCAATGCGGACTCTGATGCTGAAGGTGTTTTGTTTGCTTTTATTTTGATGTGTTGAATATACTCTTTCCCATTTGGCTAATTGTTATCTTCTTTATTTTCTCGCATGTTCGCTTTGATCTATACTTTTCAACTTGTGATAGATATGGACCTTTCCAAATATGAGCTTGAAATAACTCTCTTCGAAGACAATGACAAAGAGATGGATATCACCTCTATATAGGCTGAAACTACTACTGGTGGTGATACCGCGGAAAAGAATGCGAATACTACAGGCCCTATTGACAAGGGAAAACAAGCTAAGGGAGGAGGGACCAATGGTTATTGCCCCCTTGTTGTGCAGAGGGAGAAGAAGAACAAGAGGGATAGGGGTAGTGGGCATTCTGGACATACTATTCCTCCCTTGAAAAAAAGGGCATGGTAATCAAACTGGTTCATAAATAATAGTGCAAATAGAAAGTCCGTTGGAGGAGGGGATGATCTCTGATATCTTCTCCAACCTTTGTTTACCTGACACACTAGCTGCGGTAAGGATGCAAGCAAACTTTGGTATTCTTCCTTATATCTTAATTTGTTGTTCATATAACACTGAATAACTTTGTTTCCTATTTTTTTCTTATAAGGTCAGTGAAAGTTTCAGATGGCAAGCGAGAGATTGTCCAAACATTCTTCTGTTGATGATTCAGCATCAGAGAAGTACACAACATTGGAATCAAGATGTGCCACCCTAGAGAAATCGATTAAAGTTTCCGAGGAGAAGATAAAGCCACTAAGGAAAAGGTTAGCGCTGCTGAGAAGTGTGCTAGGCTTGCAGGAATAGAGGTGACTCAGCTTCGTTTCGAGTTAAACAAAATGTCAACCAATGGGCCTATCTCGCCCCAATATCCCTAGGTTTTGTCTGATTGTGTTTGCAAGAAAAAGTTGTTCTATCAGTTTTTTTAGGACATCTCAAAGGGAGCTCACACTGTTGGGTATTTTGAGGCTCTGAAGAATCAGTGCCAGTGGAACCTTAATTGTAACGATAAGAGTTTTCCTTCGATGAAGACGTGCACTGATAACCTGAAGAAGAGGAAAGCTGATTTGAATGAAGACTTTATCTAAAAGGTTGCTGATAAGGGGCATCTATATGCCCTTCTTGCACATCTCGCTAGCCTTCCCAGTCTTCTTTCTGTGGAAGAGATGAAGGAGTGTAAGTTTTATTATTTTGAAGAAATTCCCTCCAAGCCTAGCGCTGATTCTACAACTCCCGATATTGATGCTAGCACGGATAATGCGAATGCCAAAATTTCCATCCAGCAGCTCAGTGAGGGGATTCCACTCTGTTACTGAGCTAAGACACTAGTACCATTGTTGCTCAGACTCTGCCCAATCCGAACACCAAAGTTAGTTGATTCATAGAGTATTTTGCTTCTTGGATTTTGGACTATAATCTTAAAACAATATTTTGATGTTTGTATGTACTGTTTGTGCAACTTTAGTTATGAACGCAGATCTATTTGCTGTTTCATATTTTCTTATTGCCCTTAGTTGTGTGCGGGGCTTCAATATTTTGATTGATCGTAAATTCCTAAAAAGCTTGGATTATATGGGAAGTAACGACCCTCTTTCTTAGTCCCTTAGTTTGCTTTGAGCTATTTGATCCTTCACCGAAGAGTGTGCTGGGGTTGTTTCCTCTAATTTACTTACACATATAGAGTCACTTCCTTTATGTAACTTCCCGTTCCTTCATTCTTTCCATCTTCATCTACAAGTTGCCCATGTTGTAAGCTTATTCCTGACGGATACAATGTTGAATTGCTTGGAAATGATATTAATTGCTATATAGTCGACCTTGAATCTGCTGTTGCGTATATACGATCACTTAACCTTCTGTTCACAATCAAGAATGGGCTCTATATTGGGTATTTGTTTGAAGTATATGCTTCTTTGCATGAATGACCTCGAACATAAGTGGGGTGCAGTTGTAAAGGATACCAGGGATTCTCTGCGAGATCTTCGTGCAATTATAATCAAGTAGAACAATCTTATTCATCGTTAGCAACTGAACCTTGTGAAGATGCTCCGCCAACAAGTAGAAGCTAGAGAGTATATCGCAAGCAAGACTAGCAAAGCTCATCAAAAGACATCGATTATTGATAAGCAATGTGCTCGCATCGATGATTTTCTGATCAAGCTTACGAAAAAGCATGATGAGTGTGATGGCTTCTCAACTTCTGCTGTTGCTGGCAAAATAACTTTGATGAACAACTTGCCATAAACACACAGATGCGGGAAGAAAATGAAAAGCTTTGTACCGTATGTAATCATCTTGATACGTCAGTACATGAGCTGGAGAAAGCTTGTATTCATTACAAGGATCGTCTTGAAGCTCTTCTTTCGTCATCTCACTGATCCACAAACTGTGGCGACTTGACTGTTGGAGATAACGGATAAAGGATTAAATTATCTGACGTTGTCTGATTGCATATTTGTTGCCTTCAAGAGGAAGTTAGGAATTTGAAGGCTAGAATGGAACAATATGAGGAGACTATTAATGTTATAAGTATACAACTGAACCACAAGGAATTTGGTCCTATAACTTATTTCAAGATATATTATGTTTGATATCTTGGTCATATTGAGCGAAGGGGTATGATACGCCATTCTACGTATTTAGTCATGAAATGGAGTAATGAACACTTAGTTAGCGAGAAGTGTGAAGCTGATGAAAACCTTTGTCAAGTTAAGCGCCTTCTGTGTGCGGCTGAACAACTTCCTCGCGAAGCGGAATGTCATTCTCCCGAAGCTGATTATAATTGTCATTGTGGTGGTTCCTCTTCCTCTCGATCTCCACAAACCACTTGGCACAGATAGTATACCTTGTTTTTTTTATTTTAACCAATTTAGTCTTTTTTTTTGTTGTTTTCGAATAATGTGATTGCCCAATCATTTTGATTCTCTTTGACTTTGTGACTTGTCTTGCATTCATAAGGATCATTCTCTTGTATTCCCATAGTTGCCTTTTTTGTGTTTGAGATTGGTATTTGGGAATTTTGAAGATCTAAGGGTTGCTATAGTCTTAGTTTTGTAGGCCTATATGCCTTATAGAAAGATATATTGCTTGTTTTAATGATGATGTGATGGACCAAGGTCCATTACTTGCTTTTTTTCGCCAGTCTTATAGGCATGTTTGCCAAATAGCAAGATCTATAGCTTGGGTTTGTTTATATGTTTGATCTTACAAGATCTAAAGAATGCAAACATCAATAGTTCTGCAAGATCTATTGCTTGCAGTTATTTTGCATACGGAGTTGCAAGATCTTAAGCTTGCATGCATGTATAATCGTGCAAGGTCTATAGCTTGCATTTGCTTGATTCGTAAGGATGCAAGATCCAAATCTTGCAATCGTTGATTCTGACGCAAGATCTACAACATGTATTTAGTCATATTTATTTTATGAAATCTAAGTGATTTTATCGTAATATGTTGCAAAAAAAATATCCTTTAGAATGTGCAAGTAAAAAAAAGAAACATAATCGTGGTCCTACAAAGTGGATTTTTAAATTAAGTATGTGCGACCGCGATCATATCCCTAGTGTCCGTGCATGTGGATGTTTGTTGTCATCCTTCTAAACATAGAACTTGATTAAATTGGTCACATGCCATGTGTTAGGGATCGTGGTACCATCCATCTGTTCCAGTTCGTAGCTGCTAGACCTATGACCCTTTGTGACCTTGTAGGGTCCATCCCATTTTGGGCACAATTTTCTCCTTTCTTCTGCCAGGCTAGCTTCATTCTTTCTCAACACTAGATCACCAACTCAAAACTGCGTGTCCTTCACCTTCTGATTGTGCACCCTAGCAATTCTTTCCTTATACTTGGCTTCGGTGATTGCTGCCAAATCCCTTCTTTCTCCTAGCTTGTCAAGTTCGAGCTTCATCATCTCTGGGTTATCCTTTTCCCCATAATCGCTCACTGGAAGACTTGAATTACTAATTTCTATTGGTATGACCGCTTCATGACCATAAACAAAACTATACAGGGTCTTTGCCTTTTGTTCCTGAATAGACGTTCTGTATGACCATAGTGTGTTTGATAACTCATCTACCCATCCGGTTCTTTTTTTCCAATCGATTCTGAATTCCTTGAAAAATGGTCTGGTTCGTTACTTCCACTTGGACATTTTCTTAGGGGTGTCCTACAGATGTAAATTTTGGAATAATCCCAAGTTTTGAGCACCAATCTACAAACACACCACTTGTGAATTGTGTTCTATTATTCGTGACAATGGTGTGTGGTACCCCAAAGCGACATACTATGTTTTGCCACATGAACTTCCTAGTGACTTAAATTGTAACCTTTCCTAGCGGGTTTGCTTCCACCTACTTCGTGAAGTAGTCAATTGTTATGATTGGAAATCTTGAGTTGCTTTCACCCCTTGGGATTGGTCCAACAAGGTTGATCCCCCACTTATCGAATGCCTATGGACCGTAGATCCCTCTCAAAGCTACTCTTGGTTTATGTGATAGTGAAACGTTGATTTGACAACTCCTACACTTAAGTACAAGGTTGTGTACGTCATTGAACATAGTTGGCCAATAGTATCCAACACGGCTGATCTTCTTTGCTATTGCTATCGACTGATCTTCTTAAAATCTCTGCTGCTTGTGTTGGTCGTACATATTTGTTCCATGGAAACAAGAAACCTTTCTTGTATAGGATTCCATCTTTGCAGGTATAATTTGAACATAGCTCAAACTTCCTAGCCTGGATCTTGTCTTCTTGTAACATCCCCTTGGTGAAGAAATCTATCAGTGTAGACATCCAGATTACTTCATCTGTTTGGCCGGGTTGGCCTCAATCCCCTTTAGAAGACACTTTGTACCCTAATATTTTCCTGTGCCTACCTTGAACACACATTTCTTAGGGTTCAGGTCTATCTCTATGGTACTTAATGTGTTCAAAATTTCATGTAGATCCACTGCGAAGCTTTCGATTTCCCTGCTTTTGATGAGCATGTCATCAACATACACTTCGATATTTCTCCCTATTTGATTGTGAAAGGTGTTATCCACTACTTACTGGTTTTTCGCCTCTATATTCTTTAGTCCAAATGACATCTTTATGTAACAGAATGGTCCAAAACTTGCAATGAAAGCCTATTTTTTGCGTCTTCAGGGTTCACCTGGTGGTGCCTTTGTATGTATCTAAGAATGATAACACCCGATACTAGATTTATGAGCCACTTTTGGTACATGACTTCCCGTATTATACACACTTGAAGTGTGTTGTAACTTCTTCTTCAATTGCTTTCTGCATATCGCTAGTGAAGCTACAATGTTTTTTTTAACCGGCTTGATCGCATCGCTGATATTCAAATAGTATTTTGCAATGCGTGGATCTACTCCTCCCATGTTATGAACGTTCCATGCGTAATTTTCCTTGTGGCTTTGCAGGATTTGTGCAATTCTTTTCTTTTCTTCACCGGGAAGGTGTTTCCCTATTCTTGCACTCTTTGAGCTATCTTTGCTGTCTACGCTTAGTAGCTCAGTTTCCTCTCCTAGATTCGCTGCCAATTCTCGCCGATCTGGGGCTCCACCATTTGGGATTGCATTAACCATCCTCGCTTTGTCATCCAACTTTCCTTTTTTCATTGTGATGACCATGCATTTCCTTGTCGTTTGTTGGTTTCCTCTTATAATTGCAATTTCGGCTGGAGTTGGAAACTTCATGACCAGGTGGTAAGGAGACCATATAGCTTTCGCTATGTTCATCCATGACCTTCCCATGATAGCATTAAATGTGCTTGGAGCATCCATGACTACGAAATTGCAGAGTATGGTGCAGTTTCTTTCGCTTTCCCAATAGTAACAGGTAGTTGTATATTACCTAAGGGTGTTTGTGACCGCTCTGTGAACCCTGTTAGTGAAGATGTGGGTTTCTTAAGATCCGTTCATTTGAACTCCACTCTGTCGAAACAGTCAACAAATAGTATTTCGACCGCACTTCCATCATATACAAACACTGAGTGTACAATAGATTTTTTTTTATTTTAGCTATAATCACCATGGGATCATTGTGAGGCAAAGCGTTCAGTATTGCATCATCTTCATTGAAAATGATCGCCTCATCTGAGTAAAATCTTTTATCAATAGGTTCTTGCGGAGGAGAATATCGCGCTCTAACTTTCCAAGCATTATTTGACAATGACTCTGTTGATCAAATAAGATTACTTTTTTGGGAAGTTCATCGCTTTCATTCTCTTTGTAATCAATTGCCGCATTCATCTTTTGATTCTTTGGCAGTGTAGACGTTGTCCCCTGATTTCTTGGCTGGGTGTTCGTAGTCTTATTGTTTTCCCCATATTGGCTCCCCCATCTTTTCTATACTGACTTAGGAAGTTCTTCCTCCAATTAACCTCAATTTTTCTTCTTCGATCTCTAAAATATTTGATGTCATGGCCATGGTCCTTGTGGAAAGAACAGTAATATTCCCTGGATCCTTTTTCTGGTGGTGCTAGCATAGGTGCCGGTTCTCTGAACAAATCTTTATGTGCTTGCCATATTGCTTTCCTTGACCTAGTTAACGGGGTATCCTATAATGTTCCATTCTACAAACCTGACTCTCTTCCTCTGAAAGGGACACTTCCCTTTCCCTTTTTCATAACTCCTTTCTGTGAATCTTTCATCGTTCGCTTCTTGCCCCGTTCCCGCTCTATCTTACGGTTGTTCGCCTCTTCCATTTGTAAATGTTGTTCGGTCATTTTTTGTAACTCTCTTGGGTTTTCAGGCATATTTTTCATTAGTTCTTTGAAGAACTCCCTTGGCTGCATGCCTCCTATGAAAGCTCCCAAAGAAGACTGTAATGACAAGTCACAAACCTGTAAGCTCTCTATGATGAATCAATTCTGATATTCCGCTAGGCTCTCGTTGCTTTACTGAGCTATGTTATAGAAATCTGTTATCATTTTGGGAAACCTTTGTTTTTTTAGAAACAACCCAAGAATAAATCAGACAACTGTGCCCAAGATTTGATACTCCCATACGGAAGGTCTTCGTACCAAGTGATTGCAGTTCCAGTCAGGAAGATTTGAAATGCCTTGCAAACCAACTCGATGTTAGCATTGCAAAAACTCATTCTTTTTCTGTAAGAATGTAAAATCTCTTTGGGATCCGTTGTCCAATGATAAATTTTAACATGCAAAGGAAGTTTAAAATCCTTTAGCAAAACACGCGAAGCTAGGGGCAATTTATCTTTATCATCTTCTAGGAAAATATCACAAAATTCTTCTTCATAGTTAAGATTTTCATGCTCTTGATTTACCTTTCTTTCTGGTTTTGTGGGTTTCTGCTTGAGCGTATTCAGAAACTGGTCGTACAAAATTTTTCTGTTTGCTTCTAGGAACACCGCGAACGCTCTTCTCTCATTGTCATGATTATTGTTTGGGGACATCCTCTCTTTCTTCCTTATTGTGTTATTTCTCTTTATTCAGTGTGAGTTCCTGATGATTATGTACTTGTTCGTGTGACTAATGGTTATGGAACCTCTCACTCCTGGTGAACACCATTTTCTCACCTGAAAATAAAAAGAACTTTCGATCCCCACAGACAGCGCCAAATGATATCGTAGATCGCTCAGGTGTACTGGTCGTCCTCTCCAGGAGCTCATTTACCTGCAAGACTCATCCCGGAAGTGATTCCGGGGAAAAGACTCTGACAATCAAGTCAGTACTCTCCCTTTCAGAGCTTGAATTTCTAGATATAGTTGCGCTTACCTTAGCTCCTTTAGAGTTTGCTGTATTTATAAATTTACATATTTAGTGGTTCCTTGATTTCCAGATGTTAGGATCGTGTACATACCATGATTCTCCATTTGTGGTCATCAGGTTCGTCGGCATTTCTGTATTGTTTGGCCCACGTATCCTAGCTCAACTAGAAGTATGCACCTACTTTCTCTTCGCCTTGGGGTGAATTCGCCTACCTTGCCGTAAAATAACATTGGGTTGGGTCTAGCGGCAATCAACCTTTTGATCGTTGGGCCACATATACACCAGAAGTAATAGTAAACAACTAGAAAACATGGAAACAAACAACAAAAAATGCGGATAGAATCCCGACTCACTCAAACGGAACTCTCATTAACAGCCGCATCAATAGGGACAAGGGATTCAAAATTCAAATTTCGGAGTAGAAGAGTTAGTGGAAAAGGAAGTGTATCAGCCACAAAGCAATTAACACTTTACACTTTCTACAAAGGTAAACCAAATGCCAACCAGGCGGTACAACTTTCGGTTCGCATTCAATTACTTCGAAGATATTGCTCCATGCCACTTAGTCTTCGTGGCTGGGGGGGGCTTATAGTGTCTATGTGGCCCAACGGTTAAAGGGATGATGGCTACTAGGCCCAGCCCAATATTATTCTATAAACAAATGAAGATATTTCAGTCCAAAGCACAGATCAGCTACACATGAGACTTCTAGTCGTGCCACAGAACATGAGCCGACAAACACGGAACGAACGAAGAACACGAACCTATGATCCGGAAGGTGATGATCGTGGTATGGCCCACGATCTCAATTCCTGGAAACAGGGAGTTACAACCATATCAGCCTATAAATACAACAAGATTCAGAGGAGCTAAGATAAGTGTAACTATCCGAAGAAGTTACAGTTCTTAAGAGAGTGACTAATTTGATTGTCGAAGCATTTCTCCTGGAATCATTTTCGGGATTGACTTTACAGGAAAGAAGGCTTGCGGAGTGAACAACAAAGATTCTACTTGATTGGACCACCACATCACCCATAAGGTGGAATCACTAGTCCTCATTTTTCTCCTCTCCACTGCCCTCTTCTTTTGACATTTTTCGGTCAAATGATAGTCTAATTATTTGATGTTATTTCGTACATGATCAAGAAAGCTCCAAGCAATCGAAGCAATTTCGTACATTATGTTGAAAAATTACAGCATCCATTTTCAACCTGTTGCAATGTCAAAATAGAGACTGGTTGAGCATTCTTGGGCAATATAAACTAGGGATAAGTGCCAATATAACCCAATCTACTTGAGTAAGTGCCAATATAACCCTATAATAATTTTTAGTGCAAATATAACTCTAACTAGTTAATGAAAGTGCCAATATAACCCTCAGACCCCATTTCCGGTATTGACCTCAATTTTTCATCATTGACTCTATGTAAATTGACCAAAATACCCTTTGGGCTAACTCTGAAATTGGGTGGACAATTTTACCCCCATAGTTAGCTGGAACGCCATAGTTCGTTGAAATTAGGTAGGGTTATATCAGCACATTATGCACTCTTATTGGGTTATATCAACACATTCCTAACTCTTATTGGGTTATATCAGCACATTTCTAATATTTTTTGGGTTATATCAGCACATCCTTAAAACTTATAGGGTTATATTGGCACTTTCACTAACTATATAGGATTATATTGACACTTTCAAATATTGAAAAGTTATATTGGCACTTATGTCAACTAGGTAGGATTATAAAAACACTTTTTTCTATAAACTATTAGGGGTGAAACCTACCTAAACATACTTTCGCTGTATATCCTCCCAATTCCCAAGTGTTGTGTGATTATTGTAAGCATTGAAAGCCATGCAACAAATACTATAATACTTCTACTAAAACTCCAATATTAAAAGGTGTATTTGATATGAATGTACTTGCGAAAACTTTGAATTGCGAAATTTAAGTCTTTCACCAAATATAGGGATATGCACATCCTCGCTTGATCGCACGAAATTGATCTTAACTAGGCCTCGGGATTGCTCTCAATTTAGAATTTTCTCACTAAATAACTCGTAGGATTAGTTCATAGTTTAAAGGTATTAATACTTAATTAACCTGCAGGATTAAGAAACAATAATATTGCTCGTAAGCAAAGAGTATGAATTAGAAAATTGATATTTTTTTATTGATAAAAGTGTGTAAAAATTCATGGATGGCCTCCCTATTTTAATGGTATACTCCCTCTGTCCTACTATGAAAGGCTTAATTATTTTTTCACGGTCTTCAATAAGCATGTTTGATCGTAGAAATCTCTAGTTACTTATAATAGTGTCGCATAAAAATTGATATTTAGACAATCGATGTTAAGATGAATCAAACAAAATCTCACATAGTTTTATTATATATAGATTAATATATATTTACGGTCAAAGTTTGTAAAGTTTGACCCCCGAAAATCAATTAAGCAATTTATAGTGGGACGGAGGGAGTAGTTCGGCTAAACTGAAACATAAACAAAACAGGATTTGGTAATTATTCATGCCGGAAACTAAAAACATTTATGACAGTTTTAAGAAGGTAAAACGATATCTAACTAAAATACCTAAAATAAGAAAGAGATGTGATCGAAATTCATCATGATAAGTCATGAAGGAATATTGCCTTATCTAATCTTACCAAATCTTATTCTAATCAAATTAGAACTGAATATTCTGAACCCTAATTAAACTGATAGCCAAAATTAAACTCTTCCAAAGTCCACATGGCTGAGTTTAATGACTAAATTTCCAAATGAAATAATTTACAATAATTTATAATGATCACACCATCTCATTAAAAAGACCCGTGGGAAAAAGAGTATAATATTATCCTCCTAAAGCCCTAATTTAATAATAAATTAAGAAATTTATAATAATTGATATTTTGACCGGGTATCATTCCCTTCGTGGTAAAAAATTTTCGTCCTCAAAACGTGAACGATCTCCCAAAGTAACGGTAGATAAACGTCCCACGCCACCCCTACGATGTCTAGCTAATAAACAATGATTGGACGCTGACTAGGCAGTGACTAGATGCTGATGGGGCTATTAACTCATCGGATAATAAGCAGCTAGCGATAAAATCTGCTCAACTCATGATAAGATGAACAACTCGCGATAAATTGAATACCTTACAAGATGATAATGAGCTGTGCACGTGGACAACACGCGCCTTCAAATGGCTTGCGCATGAGATGCACACACCTTTGTGTTGGCTTGCGCATTTGACTTCACTAACGCGTGTGCGACACACGCAGACCTTCTTCTTTGCTGGAAATTTCTTTCTTCTGCGTTGAACCAAGATCTGAGGACTCGGTCAGAGATAATCGAGACGGTCTGAGTTGTTTTTGGTGTAAGTGGCTCAGAAGAAATACGCCAAGAATGATGCAAAATTCTTCTGGAGGATCCTTCCCTTCTCACAAGTTGAACCGGCGGTGGGAAACGGAGTGGGAGTAGGCGGAGAGCCGAACGGCGGCGTCGGATGGTCGGTTGGAGACGGAGCTGGGCAGCGGGTGGCAGTGTCGGTCTGATCCAAGAACCGGGACAAATACAAGTCATTGGAGCTGAACTGAGGGGCGGTGGCGAGATGTCCTGCAGCAGATTTTTAATCGCGGATTTCTTCTTCATTTTTAAAAAAATATTTCCCTTCAAAATAATAATATAGATGTGAAGGTACTAACTGATATTGCCCTACAATACAAGCCAATGCCGATTGATATAATTGTTGCAGAATTTTTTGTTTTGCTTTAATACCAACTAATATGAATCTCTTTGCAAAAAAATTTGAATTGTGGAATTTAAATCTTTAATTGAATGAAGGGATCTGCAAACCTTCACTTGATCGCTTGAAATTTATCTCAACTAGGCCTCGTGATTACTCTCAATTTCAAACTTGCTCACTAACTATCCCGCATAATTAGTTCACAAATGAACGGTATTGATACTTAATTAACGCACATGATTAAGCAACAATAAGAATGCTCGCAAGCAAAGAGTATGAATTCGTAAATTGATATTTTTGATTGATAAAAGTGTGTATAAAATTCATGGATGGCCTCCCTATTTATATGGTATAGTTTGGCCAAACAAAAATAGAAACAGAACCTAATTTGGTAATTCCATCAGAAACTTAAAAGACTTATAACAGATTTAAGAAACTAAAACCATATCTAACTAAAATAAGATCTGATATGGCTAAAGTTCATTAGCTAAGTCTTGAATTAATATTGCCTAATCTAATCTTATAATTCTAATTAAATCGGAACTGAATATTCTAAACACTAATTAAACTGATAGCTAAACTTAAACTCTTCCAAATGCCACATGGCTGATTTTAGTGACTAAATTTCAAAATGAAATAATTTATAATATTTATATTAATCACACTACATCATTAAAAAATCAATGGGAAAATGAGTATAACGTTATCTTCCTAAAACCCTAATTTAATAATAAATTAAGAAAACTATAATAAATGATATTTTGACCTCGTATAAGTATCAAAAAGCTATGCCAATAGAAGATTGCTCTTAGTTGCTACATGATTGATCATACTGAGCTGTCTGAATCTGGTGTATACCTAACCCATGGAACATATCATAAGACCATAAACAAAAAGCTACTAACCTTAAGGCCCAAGTCAGTACCTTAAGCTACTAACCTTGAGCATACACTGCATTAGCACACACTCTAGCCTACATTCATGTTGGTGCACATATTGATACCCCGAGCCCACGTGGATTTGTGCACGTAGGTCTTTTTTTAGTTTTACCGTTACGATAACAATACATTAGTCTTAGCTGCGCGAGTTGGTCCGGAGGGTTACGGATGGAGATAACAATTAGTAGCAAAACTAGGGTTTTGCGACCCTAGTGCCACCAATAGGTGCCTATTATCCTTTGCCTCCTTAGTTCTAGGGATTGAGCATTTGTGGTGTAGTGCCTGGGACGTAATCGTATAGGGGAGAAAAAAATGTGCACAATGGCAGGGTCTTTGTTGCACTCCCCTAATTACGGAGGTGGTGTCGGTAGAAGATTGCAAGAGCACCCTACGTGACAGTTATGGGGAAGTGTTGACCATCGACCACACCACGTGTTATGAACACTAGAATAGGCTTTGATGCCTCATATGTGATGGAATCGAAGATCAAAATATTTAGTCAATCATGTTACGCAAATATTCCCCGATTGCTTGTTTATATATTTTTCTCTTGAGTTATTTCTTATGCTCGTATTTTTTAATTGAACCCCCAAAAATCCCCATTTTCAATATTATCTATTCCTAGCTCACGGAAGAATTGATAATTGTACGTGGTTGTGTGTAGTTGGCTATTAGACCCTAACATTTCTATGGACAAACTCAGTCTTGCCACTAACTACCCCATAGGTAGTTTATTAGTAAGTATGGGAGAAAAAATTAAATTTAAATTTGATCTCCTTCAGTTCGGAACACGTTTTCTCGAGTTAGCTATATCATCACATTAACGACCCCGAGTGGAGGTGGGTCAAATTTTAGCGCCGCTGCCGGGGATGCTAGTTTAAAAGTTTAATTGTCAATTTGCATAACACGTTAGTTGAGGAGTTAATGTTATTTTTATTTATGTTTTGTTTGTTAGTTCTTGCATGTTTCATAAAAAAGATATTGAAATTGAAATTTTTTTGGAAATGATTAGGATGAGGTTTTGCCCAATATTGAAACCTTACATGCCCTATCTTGTTTGAATGATCATTGTTGTGATACTATTTTTGTTGAGCATTTTTTTCCTAGTTTGAATGAAGATGCTTTTCCTCGGAAACTCATTACTAACGTGCAATGAAGGAAGAAGTGAGCTAAGGAATTAAAAACATCTAAGCCCTTCCCACTCCTAAACTTAACAAGAAAGTATCCACTATTGAAAAATATGGCATTGTTTGGTTCGTTTCTCCAAAGGTAAAGGGTAAACCAAGAATGATGTGGAGACCTATCTATAGGGATGTGGCCAGTGGTGGTGTCAATAATGGTAATTCCGGCGACCCACCGATCCACTCTTTTTAGTTTCAAAAGTTAAAGGGAAAATAAGTTGTGAGGACGACAATAAAGAAAAAATATTTTATTTCAAGTAGAAGTTTTTTCAAAAGGTTGATGAATTTTTGGGGATGTGTTTCATTTTTGGTGGTGTTATTTTTCAATTTTTAGTCATCAATTTTGTTTATAACTGTATTGCTCTTAGTTTTTGGTGTTTTTGGATGCAGGCAGTCAATGAAAAATTGGAAGGAAAAAATCCTTTGGGAGCTTCATGCCAAGTGATCTGTACCATTACGCATGCTTTAACCAATGTATTAAACATTGTTTTTAGTTCGTGGATTGCTAGTATTAGTTGAGTTTACGTGATAAGGGGTTTAGATGACCATGTTTGGTTTTCTTGTCTAAATCCCATGTTTTGTAGACTTAATTGGTACTAATGGACATATTGTATCCACGAGCTTATTGATCTAACTTGTGATCATCTTTAGTAGGTCGCCCGTGGGTACTTTTCAATTACATTCTACATGAAGGTCGTTCACAAGAGCCGTAGAAGATTGAAGGCCGTTCCCAAGGA
This sequence comes from Rubia yunnanensis, assembly GCA_037428765.1. Lineage (NCBI taxonomy): Eukaryota > Viridiplantae > Streptophyta > Magnoliopsida > Gentianales > Rubiaceae > Rubia > Rubia yunnanensis. The sequence goes on along the minus strand of CM075068.1, from coordinate 47,939,498 downwards.
CGGTAGAAGAAGCAGAGGTCATTCAGATTAGAATGGTATAAACTGAAGACCATGAACATCAATGCGTGGAAGAAGGAGATTGAAGTCAAAGGCAGGCTGCTTCAGAGTTAAAGACGGCCAAAGGAGAAAATGGTGAATCGTGGTCCAAGGAGTGTTGCCTTAGTCTGAGAACAATCTAGGAAGAATTATCCTTCAAGACTTGTTTCATGGGATTTGTCTTCTCGAGTACTACAAAATTGACTTCTAGAACATCCGATTTGGTCTAACAGTTCACTTGTGACAAGCAAACAATGTTCAGCCAATGAAGCTCCAGCTGGTGGTCACGGACCATGCATAGTCAAGCATTAGTGGCCTGTGACAATCTTCAAGGTCCGCACTACACAAGAGTCCAGGGGTTTTAGGAAGACCTGCATGAGACTAGCATGAGACCTTCATGAGGCAAGGTATCGGGTCATGACAAAGACCTCAGACCGTGGAACTTAGAGATGGAGAATTGAAGATTTGTCAAAGTATGGAGTTGGTCAGTGAAAACCATCATGGGCCATGAAAGATGGTCTGAGCGAAGACCACGGGCTGTTCGCATTGCGTGAAAACCTTCACGGACCATGGGAAAATTCTGAGAAAAAACCGTGTATTATTCGCGTTCTGTGACAATCTCCATGGACCGTGGCACGAGACCTACTTCACGGACTGCGCCAGATCCCACGGCTTGCAGCTTTGAATGTTCATGGACTACTCCAGATCTCACGCCCTATACTTGAATTCTTCATGGACCGTGACATCCGTGCCGATCCGTGAAGCCTTAGCGCCCGACCTAGGGTTTTGCTATTTTTGGCATATTTTGGACATATTTTAGGCCCAATCTCCAAATTCTATACATAGGATTCTTAGTGTTCTACTAAAGCATTAGGAAGTAGATTACAAACTAGGCATAATGTAGAGTAGATTGTATCTCTAGTTCAGAGAGAAGGAAGATGAGAGTTCATTTTCTCCCTCTTTTTTCTTTTTCTTATTTTTGGTTTTGTTTTCAACTTATTTTTAGGATCCATGGCATCTAACCTAATATTTCCATGATCTAACCTTTGTTGAGTGGATTTTAACTTGGGATTTATCTTGTCACATGGTATGTTTTATTTGCTTTATGAGATTCATTAGATTCACCCTATCCTTGTGTTTATGGTATTATTGTGATTGTTTTTGAATTTTATAAATGCATGAATATTATACCACATATAAGCACACACATTAGGCTATATTCATGTATGGTGCAATTATTGATTCCTCTTTGGGAAGAGAAACCTTGATGTTAGAATAGGTAGGGGAGAATAAGTCTGTGTGGGTGTGTGCATGGGATATTCGAGAATGCTCTAACCTATTTTTCATTGCACCAATATTAGCTGACTTTATAACATTTTTCTGAGAGGTTGCGGGTAAAGATAGCTAATAGTAGCAAGCTAGGTGTTGTGTTTAAACCCTAGTATCATAGATAAGGTACCTACGATCCATTGGCCTAGCGTACATAGGACCCGGGAAGAGTAGTTGCATTTGTGGTGGAAGCCCGGGACGTAATAGCACGGGGTAGAAATAGACCTACAACAATCGTCGGACCTCTTTGTACTTCCCTAATTATGATGGGGGTGCCAATTGAGGGTTGCGAGCGCACCCACCATGACAGGATTGGGGAAGTGCATACCATCAGTCACACCACGTGTTGTGAAGACACAGATAGGTATTTTGTAAGTCTCTATGTAAATGATTGAAGGATTAAAGTATTAGAACTACCATGTTGCTAAATGATTCCCAAGTGCGTAGTTAAATTAGTTCCTTGCATATTTACCTTTTTTGATTAGTAGTTGATAGTTTCAAAAACAAACCCCCTCCCCTTTTTACATGTTTGCTTTACTATATATTCATTTCGCTCGTGCGGATTGATGACCCGCACGAGGTTATCTTCTAACTAGTACTTGAGCCCTAGCCTCTCTATGGACAAACCCAGGGGCTTACTGCTTACTATCCCTTGGTAGCTTAGCAGTAAGAACGGGTGCAGAATATAAATCTCTATCTTTTTACAACTAAGCCTCTCAGCTCATGTTTTGATGACGACCGGGTGGGGGGAATGTTCAAATTTTGGCGCCGCTGCCAAAGATGCTTTTTAGTTGGATTATTAGTTAAGCATAATGTGTTAGTGAGTAGTTAGTATTTCTTTTATCTCTTTCTTGTTTTATTTTTCCTAAGTTGGTATTGCTTGAGTTCTTGGTACAAACCGAGGACCCTTGCACTATGATTCCGAATTTTATGTTTTCTTTTTTGGGGTTTAATTGCAAAAAATAAAAAAAAAATGTAGGAAAGCTCTCAACGGAGGGAACTTTGTAGGGTGTGTCATTGTGATCACCCTATAGAGTGTTTCCCAAGGTTGAGTGACTATAGGAAAAGAATAGCTCAAAGAGCGAAACTTTGTAGGATATGGCATCGCTACCGCCCTATGGAGTCTTGCTCTTGGATGAGCCAAAATGAGAGAGGTAGGAGTCATTGGTTCCCAAGGCCAATGGGATCAAGATTGTTACCCATACCATGACTCTCTAAATTCAAGGTTTAGTGGTAACTCGATTTCGTGGTATGGAAATGCATCAGGAAACCAACACGTTGGGTTGGATAGTCATATTTAGCCAACTTATCCATTGTTCCAAAACCAATCCCTAGGATTGGTTCCCAAATTAGATTGTGTGGACATTTTGCAAGCTATAGCTAATGTGACCAAGAGTAGTGATTTAATCCAATCACAAGTGCTTAGTGAGATTAGAAATTTGGGAACCCAACTCTTCTCAAGCATTGAGAAAGTTGAGGGGCGAGTGCTTGATTTGATGAATAGAGTGAGCCAATTAGATATCCAATAATCAAAATGAACCATCCCTAGTTGAATGTGTAATTTTGGTAGATGAATCCAAAGGGGACAGGGAATGGTTTTTTGAGAGTGAAAAAGTGAGGAAGGGGTGATTCTACTTAATTTTCCATATTACCTATTTTAACCCCTACTGTCACCTATAGAACCTACTCCCACATTTTTGGAAACCTTAGAGGAAACCATAGGGAAGCCAATTGAATAAGCTAAGCTTCCAAACCACTTATTCCCTCTAAGGTGAATCCTCCTCTGCTGTATCTTCCTTCATGCTCTTCATTTTTGGTTGTCTAAGGTGACAGGGTACAAACCCCACCTTATAGATAACATTAGGTTCGTTCCGAAGACCTTAAATATACAGAGCTTCTCTGGAGGCAACCCGAGTCTTGAAAGAAATAGATTAGTTTAGCATTTTTGGTGTGTTTTCATATTTGTAGCTTTCTTTTTGCTTTTGGGACTCTATTACACTTGGTGTGCACGTTTGTTTTGTAGGAAGCTTATGGTTCTTGGAGGAAGGTGAGCAAATAGGGAGTCTAACTCATGAACCATGTAGACGTATATGGTTTGTAACGCTCAAAATGGTGGATAAATAGGAGAACCAAACCCTAAATTCATGGGGCATGTAGACGTGCATGACCCATGAAGCTCACATACTTTCCTTCACCACCAAATCACCATTTCTTCCTTACCACCACCAAAATACCACCCAAAAACCACATATCCTCAAAACCCTTGAGACGCACACATCGAGACCTAAGAGGTAACTCTCTATTGTGATTCAATTCCTTATTCGATTTGTGGGGCAAGTGGTTAGATTCATCTTTCATGATTAGAAATTATAGGTAGTACATTGAGGGTGATGGTAGTTTGTTCTTTACATTCCATCATTGTGCCATCAAGGGTAGATTTAGTGTTCATTTTTTATTATAAGTGCTTTCCTATTTCTTTCGCTTGATATATGTTCTTTGATTTTGTACACACATTAAGAACAATGCAAGTATTAAGTTTTGGAAATGGGATTAGATAGCACTAATGATTTTGGTTGTTTCTATGTAACTCATAGCTCTTCTAAGAGCATTTTGAAAATTTTGAATTTTTTTAAACCTAGACAAGTTGAAAACCCAAAAGGGCGACTTGGTAACATTAGGAATAGCTCTGATAGGTGGAAAAACCTAGGTAAAAGTGAGAGGCTTGGCCTGGCTGTACTTACAAGTCTAGGAAAAAGTGAGATATCGTGTTGAAAAATGGTGAGAGATGAGCACATTTTGTGGTATAAAGCTAGGATGAAAACCAGAAAGGGCTCATAGGCAAAATGAGAGAAATTGAGGAAAGACAGAAAAAAAGAAAGAAAGAAACTAGAAACTATGTTGACGATACATTAGACTCCTTGGTTGCAACTAGGTCGTGAATCTTAATTTATCCCTATGTTGCAACCAAGTCAACAACTTTTAGATTTCCTTGGTGGACCTTTTTTCTTGACGATTACTCTTTAATTGAATTTGGGACTACTTTTGGGTAAGTAATCTTGGCTTATTTTTTTTTATCTTTGTCACTTATCTTTTTCCATACACAACTACTTACTTTGGGTTGTTTGGTTGTTTTAGGAACTTTAGGGAGTGTGAGAGTTGTGAGAATTTTTACTTTCTTGGGGAACTAGGGTAGCTTGGGAATAAGTTGAATGCATTGGATATTTTTGCATGCTTCATTTCACTTGAACCTTTTTCTTAGATTTTATTTACTCGAGAATGAGTAAAGGTTTACGTGTGTGGATTCTGATCTGCACCATTACACATGCTTTAACCAATGCATTTAACATAATTTTAAGTTGGTTTTAGTTGGTGGATTGCTAGTATTAGTTTAGTTTACGTGACAAGGGGTTTAGACGGTCATGTTTTCTTGTCTCATCTAAATCCTACATTTTGGAGACTTAATTGGTACTAATGGACATCTTGTATCAACGGGCTCCTTGATCTTTCTTATGATCATCTTTAGTAGGTTGCCCGTGGGTACTTTTTAGTTACATTCTATGTGAAGGCCATTTGCAAGAGCGATAGAAGATTGAAGGCCGATCGCAAGAATGGTGGAAGAGGCAAAGGCCACTCATATTAAAATGGTGGAAGATAATGGCCATGAACATCAATGCGTGGTAGAAGATGATTGAAGCCAAAGTTAGGCGGCTTTGGAGTTCAAGATGGCCAAAGGAGAAAATGATGAACTATGGTCCGAGGAGTGTTGCCTTAGTCTGAGAATGATCCAGTAAGAATTAGCTTTCAAGGATGGTTCCATTGGATTTTTCTTCTCGTGTACTATGAAATTGACTACTATAACTCCTGATTTGGACTAACGGTTCACTCGTGACAAGCAAAAAAAGTTCAACCAACAAAGCACCAACGACCGGTCACGGACCGTGCATGGTAAAGCACCAGTGGCCGGTGACAATCTTCACGGCCTGCAATACAAAAGAATCCAGGGACTGTACGGACTGCATCAGATCCCATGGCCAGCGGATCTGAATGTTCACGAACTATGCTAGATCCAAGGCCCACGACTCTGAATGTTCACGGACCGTGCCAGATCCCATGCCCTATGCTTGAATGCTTTACAGACCGTGACATCCGTGCCGGTCTTTGAAGTCTTGGCGTCTGACCTAGGGTTTTGCTATTTTTAAACTTTTTTGGGCCTATTTTTAGTCTAAATCTCCTACTTCTATATAGAGGAGCCTTAGTTTTCTACTAAACCAAGATTACAACCTAGGCATAATGTAGAGTAGATTCTCTCTCTAGTTTAGAGAGAAGGAAGAGGAGAGTTCATCTTATCCTTTCTTCTTCTTTTCTTATCTTTTGTTTTGTTTTCATCTTATTTTCTAGATCCATGGCATCTAACCTAACATTTTCCATGGACCTAACCTTTGTAGAGAGGATTTTCACTAGGGATTCATCTTGGCACATGGTATGTTATATTTACTTTATGAGATTCATTAGATTCACCCTATCCTTGTATTTATGATATTATTATGACTGTTCTTAAATGTTATAACTATATGAATGGTGCATTTATCGATGTATGCACACACTTTGGGCTATAATCATGTATTGTGTAATTATCGACGCCCTATTGGAAAGAGAAACATGTATGTTAGTCTAGGTAGGGGAGAATGAGTCTGCGTGGGAGTGTGCACGGGAGATTCGAGAATGCTCTAACCTATTTTCCATCACACCAGTCTTAGCTGACTTTGTAATCTGAGAGGTTATAGGTTGAGATATCTAATAGTAGCAAGCTAGGTGTTGTGTTGAAACCCTAGTATCATAGATAAGGTGCCTACGATCCTCAGGCCTAGCGTATATATGACCCGGGATGAGTAGTTGCATCCATTTTGGAAGCCCAGAACATATTAGCACGGGGGAGAAATAGACCTACAATGATGGTCGAATCTCATTGTACTCCCCTAATTACGATGGTGGTGCCGATGGGTTTCGAGTGCACCCACTATGATAGGGTTTGAGAAGTGTTTGCCATCAGCCAGACCACATGTTGTGAGCACACCGATAGGTCTTTTCTATGTCTCTATGTAAATGAATCGAGGATTGAACCATTAGACCTACCATGTTGCGAAATGATTTCAATGTGCGTAATTAAATTAGTTGCTTACACATTTACTTTTTATGATTAGTGGTTGATAGTTTGAAAAATTGAACCCCCCTTTTGCATATTTTCTTTACTAGCTATTCCTTTCACTCGTGTGGATTGATGACCCTCACAAGGTTGTGTTCTATCTAGTACTTGATCCCTAGCATCTCTGTGGACAAACCCAGGGCTTGCCGCTTACTACCCCTTGGTAGTTTAACACTAAGAATAGGAGCAGAATAAAAATAACTATTTATTGATCACTAAGCCCCTTGGCTTGTGTTTTAATGATGATTGGGTTGGGGAAAGGTCACCAAGGCTCACAACAAGAAGGAGGGTTCATGCTAGAGCCCACAACACGAAAAGGGTTTTGTGCTAGGCGCCCCAACATGAGGCACCTGAAGAGGTGTGCCATGGCACGTGGTAATATGCATACCCAAGCTGGAAACTGGTCAGCACAAGGCTTACATGCACTTGTACGAGATGGCATACGCTAGCACGGATGCTCCACATGCAAGCACGAGCGCCACATGTCGGCATTGACCTGGCCTAAGGATTTGTGCTACCTACCCAACCTACTCAATAAACACTCAATCTAAAACCTATAAATAGCCCTTCAAGCCAACCTTCTTCTCTATTCCAACATCTCCTTTCTTCTTCCCTCCATACCTGAGTTCTCCCCTCCAATTCTATAACCTCATTTTAGCCACAACTTTCCCAATTCTTGTCCGATTTACCTCCACTTTATACCAAAATCTTCATTTTTCTGAGCCCTACACAATCCATCACTCTTTTACCCTAGAGAAACCAAGGATTTGCCCAAAATATGCATGGACCAGTTCGGCCATTAATTGAGTTTTCTCCCAAAAACTAAAATTTTGGTTCGTTCCAATTGTTGGAGGCTTCTTAGATGTGATCTAGGATATGTTCTACACACATATCAAGCAAGGATTTCAGCCCACTCTTTTTTTGAGGTACTTGGTCGTGTTAAATGTTAATTTGGAGAACTTGAAATTTTGAATTTCTTGTGAGATCCTTTGGTGTTTGCATGCTTAATATTTGGGGTTTGTATTGTGATTTTTGGAGTATTGTAGTAGAGGAAATTTTGTGTGGAGGTATTTGGTGAATATCAATTGTTGGGGCTGTTATATTTGCTATGTCTATCATGCATCGTAGAAATAGATGGGAACCTAGTGTGCCATTTATGGGGTTGACCAACCTCACTGAGGCACAACAGGAAAGATGGGGCCACCTAGTAGGGAGCCCTATTCAAGAGACAAAGTTTTTAGATGAAGATACCATTAGGAGTCTCAAACTCACAAACCTGTAAGGGTATGATGTGCTTCATTTTGCGTGCGTTAACCATTGCTGTCGGCATAGTTTTTAGCCTGTTTTATTTGGGGGATTGCTAGTATTAGTTGAGTTAACTTGACAAGGGGTTTAGACAGCCATCTTTGGTATTCTTGCATAAATCCTGCATGTTTTAGTCATTATGAGTACTAATGGACATCTTGTATCCACGGGCTCCAAGATGTTCCTTTTGAACATCTTTAGTAGGTTGCCCGTGGGTACTTTTTTTATTACATTCTATGTGAAGGCCATTTGTAATAGAGGAAGAAGATATTATAGGTCGTTCATAGGGATGTTAGGAGAGATTGAAAGACATTCACCTCTAGAATGGTAGTAGACGAAGACCGCAAATGCGTGGTAGAAGGAGATTAGAGTCAAAGATAGTCGGCAATGGAGTTCAAAGCGGCCAACGAAGAAATGGGGAATCATGGTCCGATGAGTTCGTCAAAGTGTGAGAACGATTTTAGAAGAATTAGCTCTCAAGGATGATTCCATTGGATATTTCTTCTCGAGCACTATAAAATTGACTACTGAAACTCTCAAAGCGACTAACAGTTCACTCGTAGCAAAAAAACAAGTTCAGCTGGCCAAGGTACCACGGGTCGGCACAGGTCATTCATGGTTGGCACCACCTGCCCACGCCAAAGGAGTTTGCCCATTCCAATAGTGTTCAGCACAAGGCCATGATGTGGACCGTAGAAAACACCATGGGCCGCACGCATCATTTCTAATCCTCACTCAAAATTGGCTAAGTATGGGCTTAGAACTTTCCATTTACAACAGCCAGCGCCGTTCCACGTCAAAAATGATGAGACCAGCCCGAAGGGTATGGAAAATCATACAGCTCATGCCAAGTTTCTTAGCATATCAAGCTTCCTAATGATGATCCGTGTAAGGGCCACGTCCTGCGTGATCAGAAGTCCAAATCAAGCCTTCCTGATGATGGCCTGTGCTATATCGTACGGTCTATGCCAAAGGTGTTGGTACATACTACACTAGATCTAGTAGCCCGCATCAGCATGGAGCAGTAGCTAGCACCAAATGCAGCGCCCCGTGCCAAAGACATTGGCATGGACCATGCTAGATCCAGCTGCTTGCAACAAGTACACTGCTCCGACCACACCATCCGCGATGGCCCACGCCAGGAGGCGGATGACTTAGGATTTTAGACGTTTTTGGCCTATTTTAGGCCTATTTTTAGGCCCAGTCCCATCCTCATATAAATATAACCTTAGTCTACTTGGTTAAAAAGTAGAGAGAAAGTATATAGAGTTAGATTCATTTAGAATTCATCTCGTAGAAGGAGAAACACTCTCTCCCCATTTCTTTTCGTTCTTTTATTTTGCTTTAATCCTAGGATGTGGAATTCAAATCTATATTTGAATTCCATATCTGTGGAGTAGTATCCATAGTTTGGGAATAATTGTAGGCACATGGTTTAATCTATGTTTTGTGAGATTCAATAGTTCATCCAAATTTTGTGTTCATGATATTATTGTAACTTGTTCTTGAATGTTTGAACTGCATGAATAGTACACTTCATATAGGCCCACACTTTAGTGTATATTCACGTTGGTGCAAATATTGATGCCCTCTTGGGAAGAGAAACATGAATGTTTGAATGGATAATGGGGTATGGGATTGCGTGAGTGTGTACACGGGTACGGGTAGAGATAGAAATAAGTAGCAACTTAGGGTTGTAAGAGGCCTTAGTGTCATAGATAGGGTGTGAACAACCCCTTGACCTAATTGATAGGTGATTGGGAAGTAGAGAATTCGTGGTGGAATGCCAGGGATGTAATCACACAGGGAAGAAACAAACCTACAACAATGGTCGGGCATTGTTGTACTCCTCTAATTACGATGGTGATGTCGATAGAGGGTTGGGAGCACACCCGGTGTGACAGGTATGGGGAAGTGCATGCCATCGGCCACACCACGTGTTGTGAACACTATATTAGGTTTGTCTAAATCTTTATGTGAATGAATCGAGGATCGAAACATATAATTAAACATGTTGCGCAATGAATCCTCAAGTGTTTGGATTTATAGATTAATTATTTTTTTACTTTTATGTTTTGTAGTTGTTAAATTGAAAAACCAACCCCGACTTGTTTACTCTACTAACTATTCCTTTCACTCGTACGTATTGACAATGGGTACGAGGTTATGTTTTAGTTGATTCTTAAACCCTAGCATCTCTGAGGACATACCTAGGGCTTACCACTAACTACCTTTTTATGTAGCATCGTAGTGAAATTAGGTGCAGAACTATAAATTTAAATTTGAATCCCTTTAACCTTGATTGCCTCTGCTTGGGTTTAATTTGCTACGATTTAACAACCCCGAGTGGAGGCGGGTCAAATTTTGGCACCTCTACCGGGGATGCCATTCAGCTTAAGTGTAAATTATCATAACTTGTTAGTAAAGTAGTTAGTATTTGATTTTTTTGTTTTGATAATTTGTGTTGAGCTTTTGTGATGGTTATCTTGTTACCTTTTGATCCCTTTTATAGTTTTGTATTCAAAAGGGTATTGTTAGCCATAGTTTATGGTACACACCCGTACCGAAAATCTAGGCATCTTACACTACCTGACTGAGAATACAGGTGGTCGAAGGAGAAAGAAACGAAGTACTAGGGAAGAAGTTCAACCGAGGCAAGAAGTGTTGGTAGAAGAACCACAAAGAATGGCGGAAGATAACCAAAACTTTAAGAGAACTTATGGCCTCTAATATGGAATGCCAGCCACTATGCATCATGTTCCCCCTATTACCACCCAACATAAGTTGTGAGCTATAGAGTGGAATGATCCACTATTTTCCCACCTTTCATGGTATGGTGGAGGAAGACTCGAACAAGCATCTATCGGAGTTTCACTTGGTGTGTGTGAACATGAAGCCACCGGGAGTTTTTGAGTACAACTACAATCTAAGATCCTTCCCATTTTACCTTCAAGACAGAGCGAAAGACTGGCTCTATTACTTGCTGCCGGGATGCATAGGTTCTTGGATGAACATAAAAAGGAGGTTCTTATAGAAGTATTTTTTGGCGTCTAAGTCCGTCAGGCTAAAGAAATAAATTTTGAACATCATCCAAGGGGCTTCCTAGAGCTTGTATGATTACTGGGAGTTCTTCAAAAGATTGTTAGCATGTTGCCCCTACCATCTCTTAAAGGATGGGGGTCTAGCGTATTATTTCTTTGAGGGGATATGCGATGGAAATGTGAATGGTAAATGTCACTTGCAATGGTTTGATAGTGAAAAAAATCCCTAAGGATGCAATGCCTCTCTTTGAAGAAATGGCTAACGGTATGCAACAATTTGGTATAAGGTCAAGGGTTAGGGTTGTGGATGAATCCGCACAATCACCTAAGTTGGAACATAAAGTACAAGCTCTTTCTTCTATGTTGAAGGAGCTCATGTGAGGAAAAGTGCATCAAGTCAAAGTGTGTGGGGTGTGCAACGTAGACCACAACACCGAGGCATGTCCCTAAGTCGTAGAAAATTTGTAAGAGGTGAATGTCGTTAAGTACACCAATTGAGTGAGACAAACATTTGCAAGGGGTCAACCACAAGGGTTCCAGGGGAACAAAGGAAATGCATGGCCAGATCCATATGCAAATTCGTTCAACCCATGGTATTGAAATCATCCAAAATTTTTATGGAGGGGGGACAACCAACCTTAAGGATATCGGGATGGACAAGCCCCACCTTAACCATACCCTTGAGGTGAACATCTTTCTAAGAATCATGCCTTAATCTACAAATTGGATTGAGAAGAAATCTTAGAAGTCATCGGTCAATTGGATAAGAAACATGAAGTCTTTGCGGAGATGACAAGGAATGAGATTGAAGACCTTGGTAATAGAGCTTTCTCAAGTATATAAAATCTTGAAGTTAACGTTAGGAAACTTGCAACCTCGCTGAGCCGACTTGAAGCTAAGGTGTCTGGAAAACTCCCTTCCCAACTGGAGATCAATCAGAGGAACATGAGTGCACTCAAGTTGAGAAGTGGGAAGGAAGTTTGTGAGTCCGAGAAGAGGGTTATTCAAGAGGATGATAAAGTATTGGAGGCTACCAAGTCACACTTTAATAAGATGAGATTGTGGTTTAGCAAGCTGACCCACCTCAACCCGAGGTTGTTAATCGTATCTAATTGAAATTTATAGCTAATTGAAATTGTAGCTAATTAACTCGAGCCGAAGGTGGAGGTCGACGATAGAAATTTGAAGTTCTGCACCCCGATCTCACTCCTATGCTACCTAGAAGGTAGTTAGCGAATCCCTGGGTTTGTTCACAAAGATGCTAGGTCTAATGTATCTACTTAAAACACAACCTCATACGGATGGTCAAACCATACAAGTGAAAAGGTATAACTAGTGCAGCGAACATGCAAATGGGGGTTTTTTGATTTTCAATCTAACAAATAAAAAACATGTAAAGTAAACAACACAACTACAAATTAAAGCTAGAACTTGGAGAAATGATTGAGTGAATTGGTAAATATAATGCTTCTATCCTCGATTCTTTCAAATAGAGATCTAAGTAAATCTAATAGTGTGTCCATAACACATGGTGTGCCCAATGGCATACACTTCCCCGTCCCTGTCACGGTGGGTGCTATCGTAACCTTGCATCGACACCACCATCATAATTAAGGGAGTAAAAAAAGGTCAAACCATTATTGTAGGTCTAATTTTCCCCCGTGCAATTATATCCCGAGCTTCCACCACGAATTCAACTACTCCCCTCGGGTCCTATCAAATAGGCCCAAGGATTGTAGCTACCTTATATGTGATACTAGGGTTTCTAGTAACCCTAGCTTGCTACTATCTAAGCTATCTATAAATGGAACCCTTCGAATAACTTTAAGAAGTTGGCTAAGACTGGTGTGATTGTAAGTGGATTAGGGTGACCTCGATTCTCTCTCCACCTATAAAATCCAGGTTTCCATTCCTAGAGAGGCATCGATATATGCGCCTAGCATGAATACAGCCCAAAGTGTGTACTTATATGTGGTGTGATATTCATGCATTCAAACGCAAAAGAAAATCACAAAAATATTATGAACACGAGATTAGCAGGAACTATAGAATATCAAAAAGTATATAGAAATAACCAAGTCACATCAATTTATTCCCAAGCTATGGAAACTACTACCTAGACATGGAATTAAAATAAAGATTTGAATTCCACATCTTTGGGATTAAAGAAAAATAAAAGATTGTAAGATAAATTTTCCAAAGGAGAGAGTCTCATATCTACTCTTCTACAAGATATGCAAAAATATCTAAGCTATCTAAAGTCTTTAAACATAGTAGAATAAGGTTCTATATATAGTAGTAGGAGATTGGGCCTAAAAAAGGCCCAAAATAGGGAAAACCCTAGCTCAGCCGCCACCTGACGCAAGGCATCACGGATGACGCCGCCCGTGGGTGTACTTGGCGTAGGATGTGAGGCCTGGTGCGGGTTGCACCTCTTCGTGGTGCAGTGAACCTATTCTTGAGTAGGGAATGAATCTTCAACCATAGCACAGGCTGTAGGGATTAACACGGGTAGCGTCTGGCACTGGCACATGCCTCATCGTTTCCCACGGGGTACCATCAGGGTGCTGATTTTTGAGGTCCTGATCCGTGGCCATGCCCGTTGGCGTGGCCATGGTCAGACTGGTGTTTATCTCAGAAAATATGGTGCAGGCCATGTAAACTCCCTTATCTCGTGTGCTTTTCTCGACATACAAGACTTTGAACGATGCGGGAAGCCTAAAATGGGGCGTCCCACACCCAAACTTAGCCACTCGGAGGGGTTCTTGACTTTGTGCTGCGGGTTATCGTGTCTGGCGTGGATCACGCTGTTTCCTCGTGTTGGTCTCCATGGTGTGAGGCATCTCCTTTGGTGCGGGTCTTTTGTGCTAAACCATGCACTGCCTGCACCATCCCGTGGGTGCTTTGGTAGGTTAAACTAGAGAACCGTGGCTACGAGAACCGTGGCTGAACTAGAGAACCGTGGCTACGAGAGAACTGTTAGTCTGATTTAAGAGTTCTAGTAGTCAAATTTATAGTACTCGAGAATACATATCCAATGGAACCATCCCTGAAGGCTAATTATTCTTGGATTGTTCTCGGAATAAGGTATAAATCATCAGACCATGATTCCCCATTTGGCTTTAATTTGCCTTCTACCATGCATTGATGTGTAACCACCTACCTTTGGCTTCAATCTCCTTCTACCATGCATTGATGATCGATGCCTTCATCCACTACCATTCTAATGTGAACGGCCTTTGTCTCTACTACCATTCTTGCGAACAACCTTCAATATCTTCTACCGTCCTTACAAATAGGTTTTTTATAGAATGTAAACAAAAAGTATCCGCATGCGACCTACTAAAGATGATCACAAGGAATATCAAGGAGCCCATAGATACAAGATTTCCATTAGTACCAATTAAGTCTATAAAATGCGAGATTTAGACAAGAAAACCAAACATGACCGTCTACACCCCTTGTCACGTAAACTCAACTAATACTTCAATCCAAAAATTAAAAGCAACATAAAAGTATGTCAAATGCATTGGATTTCCTCGGTGCATTTCATGATTTGCTTTGGTAGTTTTTCTTGTTTGTTGATTATGTTGGTTCTTGTTTGTTGAGGGAATGATTTTGGATGAACATTTGGTGAATAGTGGCACTCCTTGAATTCCTTTCCAATGAAATTGAGAAATCCTGCATCCAAAAACATGAAACCAAAGCGTAATTCCATTTCAAGAAAAACACATTCAAGAATGTCAAATAACACTACCACAATGTCAAATAGAACACACATAGACAAATCATTACATGGTTCCCCCAAAATGTGAAGCTATGACTTGTAAGACTCACTCAAAAGAAGCAAAAATTTCTAGTTTTTGGAAGAGAGCTTCACTTTTTGGGTGTTACCTAGAGTGTGTGAGAATGAGTGTTTCTTGAGATGGAAGAATGCTTAAGATAGGGATGGGATTTAAAATTCTCCAATTACAGGACAATTGGGTGAAACAATTTATTACCAAGGCATATTGTAAGCATTCTAAAAAGTCCTAAGAAATTACGAAATTCCAAAATTCTTGAACAAAAAATGAATTTTTAAATTTGAGAATCATAATTTTTGAAATTTTGCATTGTTGGAAAAAAGAAAATTGAAAAGTCGGTTTTAGGTGCTAAAAGGGTGTCTGGCCCAAAGCATAGACTCATAACAAACTACCTGGCACGAGGCATAGCCTGGTGCCATTCTAGTCCTGGCAAAAAGGTTATCCTCATGCCGGCCTACCTTGTGCGAGGCATGCAACAACCGTTTCACTAATCCTCGGGTTTTCCCTCTTTTTCTTGAAAAAAATGTCACCTTTCCTTTTAAAACACAATCAAGAGTCTCAGATTCCAATTTCCGAACCAACAAGAGTTTCAATTCAAAATTTCACAAAGAAAAACATAGATTCATGCAAAAGCTATCAAAACACTAAAGCAAAACAAACAACTTATTTTTATTGTCGTCCTCACGAATGATTTTACTGAAGTAGAGTTTCCATGAGTTTGGTTCACCAAAGAAAGGATAACTCTCCTTGGTCATGCTCAAAGCTCCCCACTTGAAATAAGGTTTCAATCTTTTTCCGTTAACCACCAGCTTCGTGCCATGTTTTTCATTTTCAACCTCGATCGAGTATCTTTGTAACTTCATAGGGTCCTTCCCATCTTGATCTTAGTTTCCCAGAAAGAGACGGAGCTTAAACTGGTTAATGAAAACTCTTTGTCCTACAAAGAATTGTTTCTTCACTATACCCTCATCATGTGTAGCTTTTGAATTCTCTTTATAGATCAATGTTGTGTCATAGGAGGTGTCACCTCCTGTAAAAAAGGGTCTTGTAAGGTGATATGCCAATTGGAGTTTTGTATGCAGCGCGGTAGGCCCAAAGTGCACCATCCAACCGAGCACTCCAATACTTTCTAGATATATTTCTTGTCTTCTCAAAGATGGCATTGATTTCACCGTTAGATATTTCTTGTTTGCCATTCGTCTGCGGGTGGTAGGTGGTGGAAGTCCTATGGCTTACTCCATATTTTTCAAGCAATGTTCCCATGAATTTGTTGGAAAAATGGGGTTTTCTATTGCTAACCAGGAATCGAGGTACACCAAATTCGGAGAAGATATTGGATTTGAGGAAGCTGACGACAGTTGCTACATTATTTTTCTTTGTAGCCTTGGCTTCCACCCATTTCGACATATAGTCTACTAGCACCAATATGTAGTAGTTTCCTTTATATATTGGAATTGGTCCCATGAACTCCATGCCCCACATATAAAAAACTTCCACTGGAATTTAAAAGGTTTGGGGCATCTCAGTTTTTGACGAGATGTTCCCTATCCTTTAGCATTGGTCGTAGGATGAAACCAAATTTCTAGTATCTAATAGTATGGTAGGCAAGTTTAGACCGCAGTCTGCTACTTTTTTTGTAGTTATTTTGTACCTAAAATTCCCCGCGGCTTGGGACGAATGCCACATCTTAAGGACACGACCTATCTAATCATTGGGGACGCATCTTCTAATTTCTTGATCAGAACAGTGCTTCCAAACATATTCCTTTGCTTCATTCATCAACCTCTCCTTATTTGATTTCTAAAAAGATGGGGGAAATTCTCCGGTGGTGAGATAATTAACTATGTTGGCATACCGAGGCTGGATAGTTATTATCACAAAAAGTTGCTCATTAGTGATTTCTTCACAAATGGGTTCCAACCTTGCTTTTTTCCATAGCTGGTTCTGGGTCCTCAAGGACTAGTAGTCTACTCAAGTGGTCTACAACTGAGTTTTTAGTGCCTTTCTTATCCCTTACCTCTAGGTCAAACTCACTTAAAAGAAGTATCCACCTAATGTGCCTTGTCATAGCTTTCTTCTTCGTCATCAAATTATACAGTGCCACATGGTCTGTGTATACTATTAATCTGGTTCCCAAAAGGTATTGACAGAACTTTCCTAGGGCAAAGACAACAACTAGTAACTCCTTCTCGGTGGTAGAGTAGTTGCGTTAAGCATCATGGAGAGTTACGGACACGTAGTATATGATGTGTGGTGCTCTACCTACCCTTAGGTCTGAAACAACATCTATAGCATGATCACCCGCATCGTACATAATCTCAATGGGGAGAGACCAATCTAGAGGTCGGATGATTGGGGCAGTTACTAACATATTTTCAAGGTATCAAAAGCCTTTTTGCACCCTTCATGGACAATGAAGTCAACATCGTTTTGTTGCAGTTTGTACATATGTGATGATATTTTGGAGAAATCCTTAATGAAATGACAGTAGAAACCTTCGTGACCTAAACATGATCTGATATCCTTGACATTGGTGGTGTAAGGTAGGGACTTGATTGCAATGATTTTATCTTTATCCACTTCCAAGCCTTGAGCCAACACAACATGCCCTAAACTATACCTTTTTCCACCATGAAATGGCATTTCTCAGAATTTAGCATAAGGTTTGTGTCCATACATCATTCTAGCACCCATGCTAAATGATGTAGGCATAAGTAAAAGGAATCCCCATGGATGGTGAAAACATCCATAAAGACCTCGATAAATTTCTCAATAAATTATGAGAATATACTGACCATGCACCTCTGAAAAGTACCTGGAGAATTACAAAGACCAAACATCATTGACCAACTTCATGAACTTGGGGATCAACTTTTGAGCTCTACCCTAGTGTTGCATGACCCGCCTCCACCCGAGGCCATTATTTGTAGCTAATTGACCCAAGTGGAGGCTGAGCAGGTCAAAGATAAAATTTATTATTATGCACCTGTTCTCACTACTACGCGACCTAAAGGGTAGTTAGCGGCAAGCCATTGGTTTGTCCTCAGAGATACTAGGCTTAAGTATCAACTAAAAATGAAACCTCGTATGGGTCATTAATCCGTACACAAATGAAAGGAATAGCTAGTAACTTCAAGCACAAGGGGGAGGGGTTTGGTTTTCAGATGAACAACTACAATGCATAAAGACCAACAACAAGTAATCTAATTAAGCTAAGAACTTGGAGAGTCATTGCACAACATGATTAATCTAATGTTTCGATCCTAAATTCATTCACACATAAGATTTTCTATAAAACCTAATAGAGTGTTCATAATATGTGGAGTAGACGATGGCATACTTCCACATACTTTTCACATTGGGTGCACTCGCAACCCTCCATCGATGCTGCCATCGTAATTAGGGGAGTAAAACAGGGTCCAACCATTGTTGTAGGTCTGTTTCTCCCCCGAGAAATTACGTCCCACGCTTCCACCACAAAATACACTACTTCAACTAGGCCAAGGGGCCTTTTGCACCTTATCTATGATATTAGGGCCTCTTACAACCATAGCTTGCTACTTTTTCACTACCTCTACCCACAACCTATCAGAAATATTTACATAATCAGCTAAGACCAGTGCAATGGAAAGTAAGTCAGAGCACAGGTCTCCCATGCACACACCCATGCAGACGCAATGTACTCCCTTACCCATTCTAACATCCAGATTTCACTTCCCAAGGGGGGCTAGGAGGTCATCACCATACCTCTCAAAGTCAATACTTTTAAGCCCTAATTCTTCATATCTACAATTAAGTAGATAATGGCAAGTTGGGGCCGTCCACGAGAATAGGGATCTTTTCAAGTGTTTAAACATATGTAGTTGAAAACATACTAGGCATATACATACATAGATACATATAAAACATGTAAACAAGGGGGGGGGGGGTGTTGGTGGGTTTTTGAGCCTAAGTTATAAAATTGAAAGAAAACAATTAGCAAAGTAAGAGAACTATACTAATCATGCAATACAACTAAAGATACAATGTAAATGATGATTAACAGAGCCTTGGGGGCAATCGACTTCCAGTTCCAAACTTTCTATAGCTCATTGATTCATTACCTCATTCAATTAAAATTATTGTCTATGGGGAATATTATCACTTCTCACTCAAAGATCAACATTCATTCCTCCTTAAGAGTAGTTTTCCAAGGAAAAAAAGACCATTTGCCAACCTCATTGATGATGACCAAAGACAAACAACATCATAGGGGTATTTCATCAATGGAATTTCACCCAAAGGACCATAGGTTTTATAACAACAAGCCTTCTACCAAAGACATAGTCATTTAACCAAACAAAGCATTTATTAGGTTAAACTTAGAACGAACAACACTCAAGGTTCAACCTTTCTTTGCATCTATATAACAAATATGAAAACAATCCACATTAACATACTCATCTAGCAAGAATTACTACACATTATACACAATAATTTCTAAATCCATGATTTTGGATTTCATATCAAATGAGTTAAGAAATTCGCAGCTTTCCTGATACTCTAACATTTCAATCATACAAATATTTCATATACTCAAACAACCCATGGTATAGATGAGGTAAGACACAACATTAATGGCATAATAAATGCTCTCCAATAAATGTTCTTAAATGAGCAAATATAGAATCTTACTACATAAGTTTGGAAGCTTCAATCAATTGCTCCCAAGAACTGGATTTAGCAACAAGAGATCATACTAATTAATGCTAACAAACCAAACATAATACAAGAGAATTTAAAGATGAAAAATGGGAGAAACTAGGGTTAGAAATAGTACCAAAAATGCAGGAAAGAAGATATGTGAATGGGAGGAAAGAGAGTGCTATTTATAGTACAAAAAGGATAAGGTTAGGTTCTGGCCACCCGCGACCCGTTGTTCGCAACCCGCAACCCATTGTTCGTGACCCGTGACCTGTTGTTCACGCCTTGCGACCGGTTCGTTGTGACCCACGACCGGTTGGTCGCGACCCGCGACCCGCGACCGGTTGGTCGCAACCCGCGACCCGCGACCCGCGACCGATTGGTCGCGACCCGCGACCGGTTGGTTGCGACTCGCGATGGGCGCCAAAACTTAACCTTGTTTTCTTTTCTTCTTCTTGTGGTAAACACTTTTCTTCACCATGATTCCTCTAATTTTTCAAGTCTTCAACTCTTTGAAGAAAGTCTTCAAAGTCTTCAAAAATGGTCTTCGATGGCCTCCGGTCTTCAAGTCGTCGTGTTTTCGAAGCAAGTCTTCAAAGTCTTCGAAAAGTGATCTTTTAATGGCCTCTGGTTTTTAAGCCTCCATGTTCTTCCTTTGTCACGTAAAATCCACTTAGAAGAGGTAAAAGAGCGTAAAGTTTCTCTTACCTCTCCTAAGAGAATTTCAAGGTAAAACACAAGCTCTTGATAATAAAAGAGCACAAAAGTAACTCCAAAAAGTACTAAGTTATGCACATAAAATAGACATATCAGGGGCATCAATATTTGCACCAAACATGAATATAACCCAAAGTGTGTGCTAATGTGGTGTACTATTCACACATTTCAAACATCCAAGAACAATCATAGTAATATCATGAACACAAATCATAGGATGAATCTAATAAATCTCACAAAAAATAAGTACATTCGTGAGCTACAATATTCCCCAAGCTATGGAAAATACTACATAGATATTGAATTCAAATATGGATTTGGATTCCACATCTAGGATGAACACGGAAATAAAAGGAAAGAAAAGAAAATGATAGTGTTTTTATCTCTAAAAGTTTATATACTAATAAACTAATCTACTTTGTACAAGTTTAACCTAGTAGACAAAGATCATATTTATAGGAGAAGGAGATTGGCCTAAAAATAGGCCTAAAATAGGCCAAAAGTACTTAAAACATAGTTCAGCAGCCGGCCGCCATTAGCCGTCGTGGAAGGTGCGGTCTGAGCCATGTACTTGTCGTGGACTTTATAATCGCGCACGTACCATTCTCATGCTTCCAGTGCAGGGTGCAAAATCTGGTGCAGGCTGCGCCACATGTCTGCCATGGGGCCCTGGATTTGGCGTGGGCCACACTGCATGTCTAGCGCAGGGTGCTAGATCTGGCACAGGCCATGGTGTGGGGTCTAGCACGAACTATAGCCGTTGATGCGGGCCACCATCTGTAGGCTGGATTTGGAGTTTCTGAAGCGTAGGTCTTGGCGCGGTGTCACGGGTCGGCCCCTGAGGGTGTCGAACCGTGTGGCCTAGCCGCGGCCAACTGTGCCACGACTACCGCCTTGACCCCACGTGCATCGATGCACCACCCGGTTGCTCGCAGCAGACCGAGCCCGTTTGGGACGTGGTCGGGTGTGCAGCAGAATATACACACCCGAGAGAGCATGGCTCACACACACAAGCCAAAGATGTAATATAGAGCCCAACAACAAGGAAGTAAACCTTATCAACACTATATTACAAAATGGTAACCGGATGTGGGTAGCTTAGTACTCCACATATATGCTGTGCAAACGTTATCACGAGTGCCAGCTACATAGACAAAATGAGGTCAAAGGCTAAAACAACACGTAGGCTTGGACCTCGTTCAAAAGAGCTTCGCTAAACTAATAACTAAGCTATTACAAGTATTTACAAGCAAAAGAGAAGACTTCTGGGACAAGGAGCTTGGGACATGTCTTCTCGGACTGGGTGCAGCAATAACGGGCTGCTGGCAGCAATAACGGGCTGCACGCAGGATGACCAGGCTGCTGGCAGGATGACTAGGCTGCTGGCCGGTAGGGCGACCGTGCACTGCGCGCACGGGCATTGGGCACAAACGGCTTGGGCATTGTGCACAGCGCGGCACGGGTGCAGAGACGGGACATCACGGGCCGTGAGCGGTTAAGCGTTTGGCACGAGATGACCCATTGGCATGTGCGGCACGATCAAAGGAGACCGGTTCACAGTGACGCGTTGAGCGGCACGGGACCGCAGTTTTGGCATCGTTTTTGGCATCGATGTGGGTATGGGGTTGCGTTAGGGTCGGGCGTGAATCCCTACCCCGTGACATCCTCCCCCCTCAATTCGGTGAACGTCCCCGGAGCCATCAATTCTCCAAGGTGCTTCGTTACCTACACGTTTTCCGTACACTTCTGCCTTCAGAAAAGGGGTTGAGTTAAACATGCTAGCGCTGGTGTACTTTGATGTAGCCGTGGTCCTCGGCTTCTCTTCAGTTCTGAATTTTGAGCTGGTTTGGTTTTATAGCACCCCACTCCTTGATTAATAACCAAAGGAATGTCCAACTCTGATGATGTCCGAACGCATCATCATCCGTTCACTTTCTGCTCCCGGCCTTGTGGAACACCAAGGGGTTGTTGATGTGAATGATGACTCATCTTTCCCCAATTGAGTTTTACAAGGTTTAGCTTGCTTGAACGACTCAAACGGGAAGCATGATGGGTCGCGCTAGCCGGCAAATATTTCTTTTCAGTTCAAATCTTCATGGCAACCGACAGCACTTCCTACGCTCTTCGCTCAACAAATCTTTGTCCCTTACAGTCATGGAGCCACCCACAACCTTCTCAGTCTTCAGACTTGCTTCACAAAGTTCCTCGGATCCATCGGGCAAACCCATTGCTGGTGTAAACCCTTTAGACCCTTCATTTCTGTTCTTCCCACCGAATCTTGTCTTAAGCACTGGACGATCTGCAAAGCTGAGATTTTACCCCCAGCTGAACTCTTCACATTCATTTTAACCGCACACGGATTGGTGCCTAAGACGTAAGGCAATTACCATTTAGGTATACGACAATCCGTGCATCTCCAGAAATTCCATGCCGAGGACTAAACTGAGGCCGTCCATGTTAATGACATGGAAATCCCCTGTGGCGCTTATGGAGTCAAACTTGACCGAGCATCACATTGCAATACCCAGCATCGGTTGAGCTTCACTATTAATGGCCTTCATTCTACCCACAGCTTCCTTAGAATGTCAAGCTTTGGTGTGGCCCTCCCCGCTTTGCTCGACACATTGAGGCTCTCTCTGATTGGACTGCGGTGACCACTTTCATGGATTTATCCCGCAGGTTTTTAACCAACTCAGAATCATCAAGTTTCAGTGTGGCCTTCCCCGCTGTACTTGACACACTTGTGCTCTTCCCTGAATGGACTGCAGCGACCACAACCGTGAATTTATCCCGCAACCATTGTAGATTCGTCAAACATTCAATGCGGCCTTTCCCGTGGTTCTTGACCAACTTGTAGCTCACTTGGATCGGACTGCAGTGACCACCTTCGTGGATTTATCCCACAGACTCAATCTCACATCCGTCAAGTTTCAGTGCGGCCTTCCCCGCTTTCCTTGACACTTTCGTTGCATTCACTGAATGGATTGCAGCAAGTACCTCGTGGAATTATACCGCGGGTCTTAACCATCTCGGTTCGTCAAGCTTCCGTGCGGCTTCTCCCGCTTTGCTTGACCAAATTTTATCTCCTTCTGATCGGATTACAGCAACCACCCAGCCAATCTCAAACCACCCTGGCTCTCTTGATCCCACCATGGAATTACACCGTAGTTTTACATGCCCCCGCGGAGCATGGTTCCTTCCTCCTCGGGCCCAGACTCTTCAGCAGACTGCTCCTGAACTACCTCGCTCAGTGCCTCCCTGATCTGTCTTGAGTCCTCCAGCAACATAGCAGTTATCCTCTGCTCTGTAGATTCACGCCTTAGATTTACATGCCCCCGGGGAGTACGGTTCCTTCCTCTTCGGGCCCAGACTCTTCAGCAGACTTCTCCTGAACTACCTCGCTCAGTGCCTCCCTGATCTGTCTCGAGTCCTCCAGCAACATAGCAGTGATCCTCTACTCTGTAGATTCACATGCCTTCGATTTACATGCCCCCTCGTAGCACGGTTCCTTCCTTTTCGGGCCCAGACTCTTCAGCAGACTGCTCCTGAACTACCTCGCTCAGTGCCTCCCTGATCTGTCTCGAACCCTCCAGCTGGGCCTTCCCAGTTCATCCATCCCACCTCTGGTTGGACCCACTTGAACTCGCCGTGCTTACACTGGGGTTTACCCCTTTCCTTCCAACACCCAAATTGTGCCTGGAGCTAACTCCGCCGTTTGGACTGGGCCTAAAGCTACCCCCCACCGTGGGAGAACCAGCACCAGCACCATTACCCGCCTTGGCAACCGTGGAACCGTCCACTTCCCTATCTACCCACTGCGATCCTCCGCCATTACAGTCCTCCAGACTCTCGACGAACGCCACCGCTGAGTTATAGTCTATGCAACGAGCTCCCCTTAGCTCGAGCCTAACCCAGGGCTTCAATCCCTGGCTGAAATCCTGGAGCTTATACTCCTCCGGAGTCTCGGGTAAATCTAGCATACACCTCTGGAACGCAGACACGTATCTCATAATACTGCCCGTCTACGCCAAGGTCCTTAAACGAAGCAATGCCTGTTCCTTCACATTTGTGGGCATGAACTGTCACCTCACCTTGAGCTTCAATTCATCCCACGTGTCGATGGCTAGGCGTCCTGCCTTAATCTCTGCATCCTGGGATCGCCACCACACCATAACCGAGCCCTCCAAGTACATACTCGCGAAAGTGACTTTCTCAGCGTCCGAATCCATTCCGACCGCCTTAAAGTATTGATCCAACTCGTACAAGAAGTTCTCAAGCTCTCTCGCATCACGTTCCCCGTCGTATTTGGGAGGTTCGGGGACTTTCCATTTATACACCGCACAGACACCACCGCTAATGCCCCCACCTTTGGATAAATTGGCCACAGCTTGCAAGAGCACGCTCACATCTCTGCCCAGCTTCTTGGTGATGCCTTTCAACTCGGCAACGCCCGACTCGCGAGATGCCCAAGCTTCCCTCAGCCCGGTGATCTCCTCATCCCGATGTGCCACCTTCGCCTTGGCCACTTCGAGGTCTCAACTGATAATAGCAACATCCGACTCCTTGTGCCTCACCAAAGGACCCTCTCAATGGTTTCCAACCGATCCACCTTCTTAGACATAGCAACGGCCAATCGCTATGCGCCCAAGTGCCGTTTGGGCTCTGATACCAACTATCATGGGTCGGCCCCTGAGGGTGCCGAACCGTACGGCCTAGCCGCGGCCAACTGTGCCACGACTACTGCCTTGACCCCACGTGCATCGACGCACCACCCGGTTGCTCGCCGCAGACCGGGCCCATTTGGGACGTGGTCGGGTGTGCAGCGGAATATACACACCCGAGAGAGCATGGCTCACACACACAAGCCAAAGATGTAATATAGAGCCCAACAACAGGGAAGTAAACACTTATCAACACTATATTACAAGGGTTTAGGCACAAGAAATTCTAATTCCACGTTCTTGGATTCTCATGTCTAAGAGCTAAGAAATTCGCAACATTCATAACGCCCTAACACTTCAATCATACAAACACTTCATATACAAAACCCATAGCATAAATGAAGTAAAACATCACATTTAAACACATGAATACTAAATAACTAATGCTTCAAGAAAGAGTGAAATTGAGGTTCGTACTACATAGGTGTGGAAACTTCAATCAATTCCTCCCAAGTACAAAACTAAGCTAGATAATCAAAATACATAACATAGAACAAAAATCTACAAAGAAAGAAGAAGAAATGGTGAAAAGCTAGGGTTTTGGAGCCCCAAGTCGGGCTTAGAGAGTTGGGGAAGAAGGGGGTGAAAAACTATTTATAGTACAAGAAAAAAGGGAGTAAAAAGCAAGTTGCAGAGAAATTATTGCGAGTCTCAGCATGGGTCATGACCAGATCAGGAAATTGTGAGCTCTCAGGTCAACATTTCACGAGTCGCGACACACTCATCGGGAATCGCGATGGAAAAAAGTCCCATTTTGCTTTGCTTCCTCCGGGTGAACCGTTGTTTCATTTTGGGAGTTCTTGTAGTCGATTTTATAGTACTTGAGAAGAGGAATCCAATGGTACCAGTTTTAGAGGCTGATTTTCTCGGAAAATTCTCAAAACCCTGCTTCAAAATATAGATCATTCTTAACCCTTTGTTTTGCTCTCCTTTCTTCACTTTATCTTCTACCACTTTGTGAGTGGCCTTCCATCTTCTGTCATCCTTTCGAATGGCCTTCACTGAACCACTTCTTAGTGCTCATGTGCAATCTACAAATTAAGCTTACAAAAAGGAATCTAGATGCTCATAAGGACCAAAAGTCCATTAGACTAAACATAGGTTACAAAATGAAGGATTTAGACATAAAAACCGAAAATGACTTTCTAAACCCCTTATCAGGTAAACCTACCTAAATCTAGCAATCTTACAACAAAAATATGACAAAAGTTGTGTTAAATTCTTTGTAAAATACATGCATTTGAAGCCTTGTCAAATCTCCCCACACTTAAACCTTACTCGTCCTCGAGTAAATAAGAACAAGCAAAGATCAAAGCGTAAATTAGCATAAAAATTTTCCCCAAAACATCCAGCATCATATTCCTAGACTACCCTAACCCCCAAGACATAAGAATCTCTCACACCCTCACATCCCAAAACCTAAGATAATCTAGACAACCAACAAACCATAACAAAAGTGAGGTATACATATAATGCCAAGCTATCTTACTCTATTGAAAAAGCCATCCAATAGACACATTAAGAGAAGCATAATTTTTTTTTCAATTTCTCTCATTTTCTCTCATTTTGCCTAGGAGACCTCTCAGGTTTTCATCCCAGCTTCACGAAATTTTCTTTTTCAATACTTACCCTTACATTTTTCCACACCATTTTGCCTCTCAATTTTGCATAGGTCGCCCTTTCGGGTTTCCTGCCTATCCGGGCCTCTCACTTTTGCCTAAGTTGCCCTCTCGGGTTTTCAACTTAGAGGAAATTTTTTTCTTTTTCTTTTTTTTTTTCAAACAAAACACATCAAAGTGGAGCATATGCACTCTACAATACAATACAATGAGAAATATATTCCTCTTTACCTCCCCACACTTGAAACACACATTGTCCTCAATGTGAAAATGACAAGATACAGAAATATGAGAGAAAGAAAAAAAATACTCACAACTAGGACCTTGAAGGTCCTTCCCAGTCATGACAATGATCACTCCTCAATGAATGTTGTCTTCTCCATGTTCTTGAACACCGCCCAACATGAAACTTTGATTCATCTACTACGAAGCCACAACTATGCAAATTCTGATCAACACTCACAAAAGACAACAACTGGTAGTACCCCTAGATGGTGGTTTTGGTTGTGGTTTTTGGTGGTGGGTTATGGTGGTATTCTTGTTGTTTTGGGTAAGGGTTTGAGGACATGGCTGAGGATTTTTTTTTTCAAGAAAAAAAATACTAACCTAACTTAGAAACTCAGGTTGCCTTCCGAGAAGCTCCTTATTTTTAAGGTCATCGGCATGACCCTAATGTTATCCATATGGTGAAGGTTTAAACCCCTTCACCATGAGTATCCAAAAATAGATAGGTGGAGGTACAAAAATTTCAAGAGGAAAGTTTTGAGGAGGTGGAGATAGTTTAAAAAGAGTTGGGTGGTTAGGAGGCTGGAGATGGTCTTTTGGATCCTTTCTTATCTCCCTCAAAATGTTTGAAAATGGTAGAGTTGGTTCACTGGGTGGGGGTAGGGGTGACGATGCTAATAAGTGTAGCACAATCACCTCTTCCTCAATTTTTTCATCCTCAACAACCAACTCCTCATCCCCGTCAAACTCAAACTCATTTCCTATGGGGACCTCACTCACCGAATCCTTGAGTTTGACTTGGGATGGTGTATTTTTGGAATCATGAGCTTCCATTCGGGCCAATGCTTCCAATATACTCCTCGCATGCCCCTCAATCGCCTCAACACTAGAGGAGAGCCTAGTTTCCGGTTCCTCACTAATAAATTTGTTCAAGTATGCTATTGCATTCATGACTTCCTCACGTGTAAAATTTGAACTTCCTTGTTGGGATTGGTTTTGGGGTATGGTATAAGATGGTGATGGTTAACTATTTGCTCGTATTGTTGGTTTTCTGGCTTATTCTCATACCACCAATCCAGATTACCACTCCATTCTGGGTTGTAAGAATTATGGTATGGATACCATTCTTGGGTTTCTCATCCTTGAAAACCAACATCTCCTACATCTTGGTAGCACTCTTCATAATACTCTTGGTTTTGGAAACCAAGGGTTCTTTCCTCTTTATTGTGCTCCCCTCTCAACATATATCTAGACTCGGTAGGATGGTCAGAATGACACATCCTACAAAATCTTGCTTGTTGAGCCTCTTTTCTCATCATGAGTTTCCTCAAGGTGAGACATTCCATTTTAAAAACAATTATCTTTTTCAAAAGTCCGAAATCATATTGCAAGGATTCTGGGTAAAAATTCACCAAGAACTCATGCAATACCTACTCCGAACAAAAACAACCAAAAAGAAGCGAAAAATAAAAGCAACTAGCTAATATGCAACTAAATATGCCCAAACACTTAAAAATAAATGTCTTTTCCCCTGCAGTGGCGCCAAAATTTTGGAGGTCATCGCCCTACCTCTCAAAGTTATAATTTAGATGCCCTTTATGCTTACTAAATACAATTAAATAGATAGTGGCAAATTGGGGTCGTCCACGAAGAAGAGGGATTTTCTTAAGCATTTAAACATATAAGGTTTATATTAGGCTAGAAGTAGATATATATAGATACATAAAAGCAAGTAAAAAGGGGGGTTTTGGTTGGTTGTGGTCCTAAGTTATGAAATTAAAAGACAAGAAAACTAGAAAAGTTAAGTAACTATGCTAACCATCAAACAAACTAAGAAAAAGGGGTAAAAACTACAAAAGACAAAGCCTTGGGGGCAATTAATATCCACTTCCAAACCTAATGTAGATCATTGAACTATTCGCTCATTCTATCACATTCGTTACCTATGGGGAATGCTAAAACTTCCCATTTGAAGATCAACATTCATTCCTTCCTAATAGTAAATTTCAAAGACAAACAACGACCATTTGCAAACCTCATTGATAATCACACTAGGCAAACCCCACCATAAAGGTATTTCATCAACGACACTATACACGAAGAACCAGAGATTTGATAACAAGAAGCCTTCGACCAAAGACATAGCCATTTAACCAAACATAGCATTCATTAGGCTAAACCTAGAACAAACCACATTCAAGATTCAACCTTGCATTGAATCTATAGGATAAACATGATAACAATCCACATTAACATATTCATCAAGCAAGAATCCCAAAAGAAATTCTAATTCCATGTTCTTGAATTCTCATGTCAAAGAGCTAAGAAATTTGCAACTTTCCTAACACCCTAAAACTTTAATCATATAAACACTTCATATACTCAAACAACCCATAGCATAAATGATGTAAAAAATCACATTTAAACAAATAATTGCTAAATAACAAATGCTTCAAGAAAGAGTGAAATTGAGGTTCTTACTACATAGGTGTGGAAGCTTCAATCAATTGCTCCCAAGTACAAAACTAAGCTAGATAATAAAAATCCATAATATAGAACAAATATCTACAAAGAAAGAAGAATAAATGGAAGAAAATCGTGAAAAAATAGGGTTTTGGAGCCCTAAAGTTGGCCTTAGAGAGTTGGGAAAGAAGGGGGTGAAAAGGTATTTGTAGTACAAGAAAAAAGGGAGTAAAAAGCAAGTTGTAGGGTAATTATCACGAGTTGTGATGCCTCCTTCACGAGTCACGACTAGATCTAGAAATTTTGAACTCTCAGGTCAACATTTCATGAGCCGCGACACACTCGTCGCGAGTCGCGATGGAAAAAAAATCCCATTTTTTTGCTTCCTCCGGGTGAACCGTTGATCTTTTTTCGGAGTTCTTATAGTCGATTTTATAGTACTCGAGAAGAGGAGTCCAATAGTACCACTCTTGGAGGCTAATTCCTCTTGGAAATTCTCAAAACTCTGCTAAAAAATATAGATACTTCTTCACCCTTTGCTTTGCTCTCCTTTCATCACTTTATCTTATACCACTTTGCGAGTGGCCTTCTATCTTCGATCATCCTTTTGAATGACCTTCACTAAACCACTTCTAAGTGCTCATGAGTAATCTACAAATTAAGCTTACAAAATGGAATCTAGATGCTTATAAAGGCCAAAAGTCCATTAGACTAAAAATAGGTTACAAAATGAAGGATTTAGATATAAAAACCGAAAATGACTATCTAAACCCCTTATCATGTACACCTATTTAACTATAGAAATCTTACAACAAAAATATGACAAAAGATGTGTTAAATGCTTTGGAAAATACATGCATTTGAATCCTCATCATACATTGTGGCAACAATGACTTTCTTTGCTTTCAAGTTTATTTTAGTCGCCTTAAATTATTGATCCATCTCATCCAAGAAGTTATCAAGCTCTCTCGGATCACAAGCCCCGCCATATTTCTTAGGCTCAGGGACATTCTATTTATGCATAGCATGAACACCACCGCCACCGCACCCACCTTGGGACAAGTTAGCCACAACATGCATGAGTATGCGCATGTCTTTGCCAAGCTGTTCAATGGTGTCTCTCATCTCAGCAATGTCCAACTCGTGAGAAGATAAAGCTTTCCTCAACTCGGCGATCTCCTCATCCTGCGCTGGCCACCTGGATGAATTTACTGATACTGGAAACATTTATTTCCATTTTATCAAAATGGTTTGCTAGGCTCCCAGACCCTTGTGTCTCACCAAAGAGGACCCTCTCAATGTTCTCTAACCGATCAGTTTTCTTCGACACAGTGACGACCTTTCACTACACGCTCAATGATTTCTTGAGCTCTAATACCAACTATCACGGGTTACCATCTCAAGGGGTTAACCGTGTGGCCTAGCAGTGATAGAGTGTCATGACTACCGCCTGATTTCTCACGTACGTATCACTCTGCTTGGTTTCTCTCAGCACACCAAGCCTTTAGAGAGACGTGGTTCAAGAATGCAGCAGAAATACACACATAATTTTAGATTAGGAGCATGACTTCACATGGCTTCACACACACAATCCAACAATGTAATACAAGGTCCGACAACCGGGGAGCAAACTCTCATTTTCAATATATTGAAAAATGGTAACCAATGTGGGTAGCTCAGTACTCCAAATGTATGTGGTACAAACGTTCTCACGAGTATCAGGTACATAGACAAAAGAAGGTCAAAGGAAACAAGGCACATAGGCCTGGAGCTAAAGAAAGAAACTAAGCTAATCTACCTAGCTATGTTTTGATAAGATTTCTAGGACAAGGAGCTTGGGACATGTCGTCTCAGGTCGTGACTCAACACTTAGTGTGATGGCCTAGAAGGCGACTAGGTTCTGCACGCATGGGCATTGAGCATGAAGGGCTCAGGCATTATGTACAGCGCATCGTGGGAGTAGAGGGGGACATCATGGGCCATGAGCGGTTAGGCGGTCAGCACTGGATAACAGAGAGGCGTGTGTAGAGTAGTTAACGAAGATCCGTTCGTAGAAATGTATTGGACAACACGGGACTGCGGTAGAGTTGTGGTGTGCATGCATTCATGGGGTTGAATTGAGGTTGGGTGATAAGCCCAAACTCGTAACATCACGACACAAATAGAGGAGAGATCCATGCCACAATGCATAG
Source organism: Rubia yunnanensis (assembly GCA_037428765.1). Taxonomy (NCBI): domain Eukaryota; kingdom Viridiplantae; phylum Streptophyta; class Magnoliopsida; order Gentianales; family Rubiaceae; genus Rubia; species Rubia yunnanensis. The sequence continues at coordinate 47,908,161 of CM075068.1, read as the reverse complement.
CACAGACTATACCTTACCCACCTCCACCCAGTGTCGTGAGTGGGGGCTGAGGAGGCCGAGGAGGTCAAAGATAAAGATTTATATTCTACTTCTATTCTCACTGCTATGCTACCTAGAGGGTAGTTAGCGACAAGCCCTAGGTTTGTCCAAAGAGATGCTAGAGCTGAAGTATCAACTAAAATCACACCCTCGTGTGGGTCATCAATTCGTACGAGTGAAAGAACTAGCTAGTAAATGCACACACAAAAAATGGGGGTTTGGATTTGCAAACTAACAACTAAAAAAGCATAAAGGAAAACAACAAGTAAGCTAATAAAAATAAGCACTTGGGGAGTCATTGCGCAACATGATTAACCTAATTTTTTGATCCTCGATTCATTCGCATGCAAGATTTACTAAGTAATCTAATATTGTTTTCAAAACACACGGTGTGGCTGATGGAATACACTTCCCTGTAACTGTCACGTCGGGTGCACTCAGAACCCTCCATTAATTCCACCATCGTAATTGGGGGAGTACAACATGGTTTGAACATTGTTGTAGGTCCTTTTCCACCCCGTATAATTACGTCCTAGGTGTCCACTATGAATGCACAACTTCCCCGGGGTCCTATCTACTAGGCCCAAGGGTTGGCACCTTATTTATGATCTAGGGTCTCTTGCTACCTTTTAAACTATCTCTACCCACAATGTATCAAAAAAAATTACATAACCAGCTAAGACTGGTGTGATGGAAAATAAGTCAGAGTATGATTCAGGTCTCCCGTGCACACACTTACGCAGGCACAATGTACTCCCTTACTCATTCTAACATCCATGTTTCTTTTCCCAATGGGGCATCAATAAATACACCATAAATGTATACAACCCAAAGTGTGTGCCCGTATGTGGTGTAATACTCATTCATTTAGAACTTTCAAGAACAATCATAATAATATCATGAACACATATAATAGGATGAATCTAATGAATCTCACAAAAACATAAGGATTATATCATGCGCCACAATTATCACCAAGCTATGTAAACTACTTCATAGACATAAAATTTAAATACATATTTGAATTCCACATATAGGATGAAGACAAAAAAGGAAAGATAGAAAAAGGAAAAGGAGAGAGTGTTTTTCTCTCTCTTAAGTACTCTATCAATGATCTAATCTACTTTGTACATATTTAACATGGTAGACTAAGGTCACATATATAGTAGAAATGGATTGGGCCTAAAATTAGGCTAAAAATGATAAACCCTAGTTATGCCGCCACCTAGTGTGATCCGCGCCAAGTACTTTGTCGCAGGATGCATTATTGCGTGCGGGCGTGCTTCTTTATAAGTATGGGGTGCTTGATCTTGAGTGGGGCCATGACGCAAGGCTATAACATAGACTGTTTGATGTGGCGCAAGCTGTGGTCAAGAAGCATGGTTTGCTCAGATGTTTGGCGCGGACCGTGGAAAATGGCGCAGGATGTGGTCATAAAGCACGATTTGCTCAAAATTTTGGTGCGGGGCATAGACTTTGGTGCCAGCCAATGGCTGGTCTTGTCATCTTAATCTTGGAATGGTGTGAGCCATCGTAAATGAGACGATTCGCATCCATACATTGCAATGTTTTTGCAAACCCTTGAACTTGAGTTACGCAGACCGTGGCGTATGGTGCGGGTTGCGCCATTGCCTCGCATTGGAACTGTTGGTGTGAGGCATCTCCTCTGGCGTGGACCATTGGTGCTTAGTTATGAATGGCCTGCGCTAACCCGTGGTACCTTGGTCAGCTTAATTTGTTTTCTTTGCAATGGGTGAACCGTTAGTTTGATTTTTGAGTTCTAGTAATTGATTTTGTAGTTCTCAAGAAGAAAAATCCAATTGAATAATCCTTGAAGGATAATTATTCTTAGATTATTCTTGGACTTTAGCCCAACTCATCATACCATGATTCCCCATTTCTTCATTGGCTTTGATTTTCGTTGCCGCCTATCTTTGATTCCAATCTCTTTCTGCCATGCATTGATGTTAGTGGACTTCGTTTACTATGATTATAGAGGTGAATTACCTTTGATCTCTTCTATGATCCTTACGAATGGCTTTCAATATCTTCTACTGCTCTTACAAATGGCCTACACATAGAATGTAACCAAAATGTACCCACTGGCGACCCACTAAAGATGATCAAATGGAAGATCTAGGAGCCCGTGGATACATGATGTCCATTAGTACTAATTAAGTTTACCAAATGCATGATTTAGATGATAAAACCAAACATGTCCATCTAAACACCTTGTCACGTATACTCAACTAATACTAGCAAGCTGCCATACAAAACATACCAAAAAATATGCTGGATGTAATGATTAACACACGTAAATTGAAGTACATCAGACTCTCCACACTTAACTATTTTCTCTTCCTCCAGATTACAAAAACAAGACAAAGATTTAACGAAATGTAGCGTTCAAACATAAGTTAATAGATGCATCCTACTTATTCCTAGATTACCCTATTTCCCTCAAAAAGAGTAAGAATCTCGAAAATTTTACACTCCCTGAAGAACATAAGCAATGTAACCATCCAAAATAAAATGTGGAAAAAGGTAAGCTAAAAAGATGAGTGTCAAGCTAGCTTAATTTTCCCAAAATGATCCCAAAGCAATCCAATAGTCATCTCCAAAAACAATCAACCAAGGAAATCCAAGAGCCATCGACTTGGTTGTAACATAGGGATAATTCGTGATTCTCGACCTAGTTACAACTAAGGAGACAAATGTATCGTCAACCTAGTTGTTTTTTGTTTTCTCTCAATTTCTCTCATTTTTCCCAGGAGCCCTTCGGGTTTTCATCCTAGCCTTTTCACACAAAGGGTAATCACTTCTCACCTTTTTCCACACGGCCTCTCATTTTTGCCTAGCCTCGTAAGCCTAGCAGGGCCTAGCCGCTAATTTTTACCTAAGCCTTTCAACCTATCCGAGCTTTTCCTAATGTTACCCAAGTTCCAGTTTGGGTAATCGACTTGTCCGGGTATTTGTATATTTTTTTCATTTTTTCAAATTTTCCAAGTTTTTTCGGAGTAGCAAAATATTTCCTTAAAAGGGGACTTTATGCAACAAAATATAAGATTAAACATAAACAATAAACCACCAATAGTTTCCCAAAACATCCCGAAACACCACAAAAAGTGCCCTCAAACCAATAAAAACAAAGATTTCATTCAGGGAAACATAATAATAACAAGGAAAAGATAGTCATCCTCAAATCCAAAGTTGCAAAACATACGTTAAAGGAAGTTTTAGCTAAGGGGGATACCAGAATAGTCGATGTTCCAACCCCTCCCCACACTTATTTTCTTGCATTGTTTCCAAAGCAAGGAACTAAGATGAAAGAAAGGTTGGAATCATGAGAAAGGTTGGAATCATGAGAAAAGTCAATCCCTCCTGCAAGGTCTGGCTCAAGGCTCCTTCCCGTGCGGGAGATCAATATAGCACTCCCCTATGCCTGCACTCCTCAACCAGTCATTGATATCCGTAAGCTCCTCATAGATAACTCTCATACCCTCCATCAGATACTACAACTGGTCATCAAATTTGTCAAATTTATCAATCGTGTCCCAGTGATGGTCGTCTAGCTGAGCTTTGGTGGTGGCCAAATACTATCTAAATCTAAAATTTGAGTACTATAAAGATCGTGCCCAGTTAGGTTGGGGCTACTAAGGTGGCTCAGCCCACATAGGGTAAGAAGAAGCAGACTAAAATATTAGCGACTCGTGCTCTCTAAATGGGATATACTGCTGATGCTACCATGAATGAGCTCTCTAGTGAGAATGGCCAGAAACACTATGTCTGTGAGGCTTAGAGAGTGGAGGAGATCTGTGACTGCTAAACTCCGAGAAGTCCCGATAATGAGATGAAATGCTATGTCTATGTGCACTCCCGATGCAATGGTATGTAGAATGGTAAGAGATTTCATGCATGCTAATTGGCCCCGTAAAAGGGGGTGGTCCTCCTGATTCCTGCAGAAAGGTGGTAGTGGCACTAAATGGTTCCCCATAGGTGGTGGTATAGCTTGAAGTGGAGGGAGCTGCTCATGCTCCTCCTACTCATACTACTCTTCAAACTCCTCATATCTCGGGTCATACTTCCCCAAAATTGCCTCAAAATTTTCATCGGGCTTGATTATAAGATCTGTCAATCTGAAGGACTTCCCCAACTTTGTTTTCTCACTCTGAGGGAGCCTCATAAACTTCTTCCCCTTGTATTTCTAGAAGATGGAACCACGCTCTTTCTTTATAAGCCTCGCCTCTGCCATGACTAAAATATTTAGGGTAAATATTAAGCCAGGGTTGGCTCTCATATCCTTACTCTCTGTAAGGTCAAAGTGTCGCACCACAAAAGTAATAATTCTTCCCATTGATATCTTTCCAGTACGGCCAAATGAGAAAGTGAGATCCATACTTCCAGAGACAAACCTATCCACCAAGTTAGGGCAATCTCTCCCCATGCACATAGACTATAGAACAATCCTACAATCATTATCAGTGGAGACGCTGGCCTCCCCATGGCAATTTACTACAACAGACAACAACCTGGCCACTTACCTAAGAGCAGGATGCACTATGTCGCTATTCTTACTTTTCTTTCACCTTACCTGTCTAGTGATGGCTCCCCATAATTGAACTAAGTCACACGTGTTTGGCTCCCTATGGCCTATCACCTCTTGCTGCTCCTTCCACTTGAAGATTTTCCCCAGCTGATAATATGTCAAGGTGTAGAGCTAATATCCTAGATTGAAAGTGATATAGCAACCTCCATGCCTGTTCTTATGCCTCTTAATAGTAGCTACGAACTCCGGGTCATATTTAGTGTAGGTGGGGGCAGATGGGGTGTTGAACTTCTTCATTCCTAATCTCCCTAGTAGAATTCAGACATGTTTGTAAAGTTTCTCTTTGTTTACAACGTTGTCTCTAGAATCGAGCACCCCATAAGGGTGGTCAATACCATATAAGGTGTCTCGCTAGGCTCTCTCATCTCCCTCTGTATATGAGCCATAATGTCAAACAAATGTAGCTATCAAACACAGATAAAATATGACACAATATTTTCTCCAATTACCCTCAACACAGAAAAAAACTTTCCAAGTAAGTCTACCGATAATACTAATCACTAAAACTCTCAAACATGCAATCAAAATTTCACTGTCAATGATCTACACTGATTCTTTCAAATAAGAGTGGGTAGGCCAAGATTATCTCAAATAGAGAGTGTGGTGGGATCTCCGCTTAAGGTGTATATAGCACTACTCTTAAGTCGAGCCAAAACAAATCCAATGCTCCAAAAAGGAACCAAGAATTTGGCTTCCCAGAGAAAATACCAATCTACAGCAAAATGTTCCTTAATAAACTACTAAAATTCAAAGAAAATTAGGGGTTAGGGTTTAGTGGGTTGGATAGAGCATGGAAAGAGGAAAATTTGGTATATGGTATGAGGAAATTGGATAAAATATGGGGGAGTTATGGCCAAACTAGTGAGAGAGATAGGATGGGACGGTCTAGGCTGAAGATTGGTGTGGGAGAGAAGGGTTCTGGGCATGAGGGTATAAATAGGGAGGGGGATAGGTTAGGATTGGCTAATGTATGTGGGTGGAACAGATCCCTTGGTTAGATATGTGATCATTCGTGTGCTGATCCGCACCGCACACACGCATGGTCAGCGCCAACTCCTGCCACATCCATATTAAGAGAGCACGTGAAAGCTAGCTCTGGCATAAAGCTTAGGCTTGCCCCAAACTTCTGTGCGTGAAACATCTATTTGCGCCAAATCTCTTGGCACAAACCTTCCCTTTGTGCCAAGCCTTTGGCGCAGATCACCAACCTTCCTTTTTCCAACAATTGTTCTCTATACCTACACCCAAAAATAACCAAAACTAGAGTAGTACTATCCCACAAAAATAATCGATGACTAAAATTTCCTAAAACATTTCCACCAAAGATCAAACTCACTTCCTAAATTAAAATCATATGAATGAAAACTCCTTCTTGAAATAAAAGCGATGTTTCATTATTGTCGGCTTCACGACTTATTTTTCCCTTAATTTCAAAGACTAAGGAGAGTGGCTTGGTGGGTGGATGTAATCACCATCCTTGACACCACCAGTGACAACATCACGATGGGTGGGTCGCCACATCATTATAGGTTTACCTTTTACCTTTTACCTTTTGAGTGATGAACCAAGTAAACCCATTCTTCTCAAGTGTCGATATATTCTTATTGATTTTAGGGTTCGAAGGGGCTTAGGTATTTTTAATTCCTTAGCTTGATTCTTTCCCTACAGCACTTTAGACATTAGCTATTGAGGTGGAGTATCTTCGTTCAAATTAGAAGAAACATTCTAAACAAGAATAGTATTACAAGATAAATCATTCATAGAAGATAATGCACACAAAGTCTCGGAATCAGGAAATATATCTTTTTTGGATTTTTCAAGATTTTCTCCTGCTAAAATCATGCAAATAAAACAAGAAACCGACAAAAGCACTACTATCTACTATACTAACCCGTTATGCTTAATTAATACTTAAGTTGGATAGCATCCCTCATAGTGATACAAAACATTTGATCCACCTCCACCCGGGGTCGTTAATCGTAGGTAATTAACCTGAGTGGAGGTTGGGATCAAAGGGGTCAAAGATAGAGATTTATATTCTGCTCCTCTTCTCACTACTATGCTACCTACAGGGTAGTTTACCACAAGCCCTAAGTTTCTCCACAGAGATGCTAGGGCTCAAGTATTAACTAAAAACACAACCTCGTACGGGTCATCAATTCGTACGAGTAAAAGGAATAACTAGTAAATGTAAACAAAAAATATGTGGGGGGGGGGTTTGATTTTCAAACTAACAACTAGAAAGCATAAAGTAAAATAAAATGTAAGAAATTAAACTAAACACTTAGGGAGTCATTGCGCAACATGATTAACCTAATGTTTCAATCCACAATTCATTCACATGTAAGATTTTCTAAGTGTGAGGTTGTTTCCGTACTTTTCAAAGTTAAATTTGTAAGCCCTAAATTCTTCCTGGGAGGTCATCACCGTACCTCTCAAAGTTAATATTTATAAGCTCTAAATGCTTACTATCTACAGCTAAGTAAATAGCGGCAATTGGGGTCGTCCACAAAGAAGGGGGATTTTCTCAAGCATTTAAGAACAAAAGGTTGCTATTAGGCTAGGAGTAGATATATAGACATACATATAAAAGCATGTAAAAAGGGGGGGTTTGGTTTTGGTGGTCCTAAGTTATGAAAGTTAAACGACAAGACAACTACATACTAGGCATATACATACATAGATATATATAAAAGGATGTAAACAAAGGGAGGGGGTGGGGGTTTGGTTGGTTTGATCCTAAGTTATCAAATTGAAATAAAACTAGCAAAGTCAAGCAACTATGCTAAATCATCAAACAAAACTAAGCAAAAGGGTTTTAAAACTACAAAAGATAAAGCCTTGGGGGCAATTGATATCCACTTCCAGATCTAATGTAGATCATTGAACCATTTACTCATCCTATCACATTTGTTACCTATGGGGAATGGCAATGGAAGATCAACATTCATTCCTTCTTAAGAGTAGTTTGCAAAGACAAACAACGACCATAGTGGTATTTCATCAATGGCATTATACACGAAGGACCATAGATTTGATAAAAACAAGCCTTCTACCAAACATAGCATTCATTAGGCTAAACCGAGAACAAACCACATTCAAGGTTCAACCTTTAATTGCACCTATAGGATAAATATGAGAACAATCAACATTAACATACTTATCTAGAAAGAATCACAACACATTATGCACAACAAGTTCTAAGTTCATGTTCTTAGATTTTCATGCAAATGAGCTAATGAATTCGTCACTTTCCTAACACCCGAACACTTCAATCATACAAACACTTCCTATTCTCCATGGCCTAAATGAAGTAAAACATAGCATTAACAACACATGAATGCTAAATAACAAAGACTTCAAGAACAATTGACAAAATCTATTCACTACTTCCACTAATCATGCATATTTACACAAGATTAGCCAAGAACAGTTGACATTCATAGACTTCTCTCATTTACTACCTAAAACAAACATGACAACAAATTCAACACCATCACATTCATCTAGCAATTACCAACACATCAACATCATTAAAAAACTCCAACTCATGCTCTTGGATTCCACATTAAAAGAGGGGAGAATTAGCTACTTTCTCCCAACCCTAGGAAGTAATCATACAAGCAATTCATATACTCAAGCTTACAACAAAATCAATGTCATTAACAATTCACATTCAAATCTCAATAAATGCACAATAGTAAAAGCGCCAAATGGATATATAAATATATATATATATATATGGTTCTTACTACATAGATATGGAAGCTTCAATCCATTGCTCCCAAGATAAAACAAAGCTAGACAATTAAAAGGCATGATTATCCTACAAAAACTAAGAAAAGAAAGAAACAAAAGCTAGGGTTTGAACCCAAAAAAACACAAGAAGAAGAAGCAGATTCGCGTTATCGAAGAGGAGAGGATAAGGTGCATATTTATAGTACAAAAAGCAAGAAGAGTTTCTGACCACTCGTCCATCGAGACGGACTCCATGTCCAGCACCATTTCTTCTTTCTCTTTTTGTTTCATATCTTCCTCTTCTCTTCACTTCTTCAATTCTTCAAATCTTCAAAAGCTCAACTACAAGCCTTCAAATCTTCAATATTTCAAAGGTATTCTTCAAAGTCTTCAAACAAATTACCTTGTCACACTAAATTCTCTAGAAAAGTAATAAAAGCGTAAAAGTCGCTTTTAACCCTTCTTAGAGAACTTCAAGGAAAAATGTCCCATTTGGAGCACAATAGTATACAAAAGTGAATCCTAAGAGTCATAATATAACCGTATAAAATTGGCACATAACTTCCTATCTACAACTAAGTAGATAATGGCAAGATGGGTTCATCTACAAAGAAGAGGGGTATTTCTAAGGGTTTAAACATATAAGGTTGATATTTTATTAGAGGTATATATATAGATATATAAAAGCAAGTAAAAGGGGTGGGGGGAGTTGATTGGTTTTGGTCCTAAGTTATGAATTGAAAGACCAGATAATTAAAAAGATTAAGTAACTATGCTAATCATGCAACAAACTAAGAAAAGGGGAAAAAAACTACAAAAGATAAAGCCTTGGGGTCAATTGATATCCACTTCCAAACCTAATGTAGATTATTGAATCTTTCACTCATTCTATCACATTCATTACCTATGGGTAATGCTATTACTTCCATTTAAATATATAGACATTCTTTTCTTCTTAAGAGTAATTCACAAAGACTTTCAACGACCATTTGCAAACCTCATTGATAATCCCTTTAGACATTCAATGACCATAAAGGTATTTCATCAATGGAATTATACAAAGAAGACCATAGATTTGATAACAACAATCCTTCTACCAAAGACATAGCCATTTAACCAAACAAAGCATTCATGAGTTCAAGCCTAGAAGAATCAACATTCGAGATTCATTGTTTAGATAAAACCTAGAACAATCAACATTCAAGATTCAACCTTTCATTGCTTCAATAGGATAAATATGAGAACAATCCACATTAACATACTCATCTAGCATGAATCACAGCACATTATGAAAAAGAAGTTCTAACTCCATGTTCTTGGATTCTAATGTCAAAGAGCTAAGAAATTTGCAACTTTTCTAACACCTTAACACTTCAATCATACAAACACTTCGTATACTCAAAAAACCAATAGCATAAATGAAGTAAAAAATAGCATTAAAACACATGAATGATAAATAATAAATGCCTTAAGATAGAGTGAAATAGGGGTTCTTACTGCATAGATATGGAAGCTTCAATCAATTGATCCCAAGAACAAATAACCTAGATAATGAAAATACATGGTTAATCCTACAAAAACTAAGAAAAGAAAGAAGAAAAACTAGGTTTTTGAAGCCAATAAAATCAAAGGAAAAAGAAGAGGGGAAGAGAAAGAGAGAGGAGAAGGTGACTATTTATAGTACAAAAAAGTAAGAAAGGTTCTGGCCACCCGTCCGTCAGGACTCGCGACCAATCCATCACGAGTCGTGACCGAGCCAAGTTTTAGCATCTTGATTTCTTTCTTATTTTTGTTTCAAATCCTCCTCTTCACTTCACTTATGTTCAATTCTTCACGTCTTCAAAAGCTCAAACGCAAGCCTTGAAATATTGAAATCTTTAAAGTTATTCTTCAATGTCTTCAAAGAAATTGCTCTGTGACACAAAATGCTCTAGAAAAGTGATAAAAATGCAAAAGTCGCTTTTAACTCTCCTTAGTGAATTTCAAGGCCAATTTACACATCTAGAGCACAAAAGTGTACAAAAGTGAATCCCAAAAGTCCCAAAATAACCATATAAAATGGGCAAATCACTAAGCAACCTAATATTGTGTTCAAAAGACATGGTGTAGCCGATGGCATACACTTCCATGTACCTGTCACGTCAGGTGCACTCGCAATCCTCCATCGATGCCGCTATCATAATTAGGGGAGTACAACAAGGTCTGACCATTTTTGTAGGTCTATTTCTTCCCCCGTTGAATAACGTCCTGGGCTACCACCACAAATGCACAATTTCCCCAGGGTCCTATCAATTATGCTCAGGGGTCATTGGCACCTTATCTATGATCCAGGGTATCTCGCACCCATTGGAACCTTTTTAACTATCTCTACCCTCAACCTATTGGAAAAATTTACGTAATCAGCTAAGACTGGTGCGATGGAAAATAAGTCACAGTATGACTCAGGTCTCCCTTGCACACACTTACGGAGATGCAATGTACTCCCTTACCCATTCTAACATCCAGTTTTCCCTTCCCAAGGGGACATCAATAAATGCACCATACATGAATACAACCCAAAGTGTGTGCTGGTATGTGGTGTAATATTCAAGAATTTAGAACATTCAAGAACAATCAGAATAATATCATGAACACATATAATAGGACGAATCTAATAAATATCACAAAAATATAAAGATTAAATCAAGCGCCAAAATTATCCCCAAGCTATGGAAAATACTCCGTAGACATGGAATTCAAATACAGATTTGAATTCCACATCTAGGATGAAGAAGAAAAAGAAAAGAAACAAAAAGGAAAAGGGATTGTACATGTTTAACCTGATTATCTAATCTACCTTTTACATGTTTAACCTAGTAGACTAAGGTTATACATATAGGAGAAAGGGATTGAGCCTAAAAATAGGCCAAAATTGCTAAAATCCTAGTTCAGCCGCTGCCTGGCGTGTGCCGTCGCGGATGGCGCTGTTAGCACCAAGTCTTTGTCTCGATAGGCACCATTGTGCACAGTTGTGGTTATTTATAGGCGTGGGGTGCTTGAGCTGGTGAAGGGTCGTGGTACTAGGCTCTAGCGTGGACCATTTGCTATTGAGCAGACCGTGGTCAGGAAGCATGGTTTGCTCAGTAGTTTGGCGTGGACTTGGGCAATGACGTGGTCCGTGGTTAGGAAGCACAATTTTCTTCAAAGTTTGGCACAGGCCGAAGAATGGTCTTTCCATCTTGATCTTGGAAAGGCGCAGTCCATCGTAAATGGGATGGCCTTTGCCTATACTTAGCCATTTTAAAGAAAACCCTTAATCTTGAGCTGCGCGGACCATGTCGTATAGTGTGGGTTACACCATTTCTGTTTGCTGGAACTGTTGGCATGAGGCGTCTCCTCTCGTGCACACCATTGATGCTTGGATAATCGGCCCACGCTGACCCGTGGTACCTTGGCCGACTAAACTTGTTTCCTTCGCTACGCATAAATCGTTAGTCCAATTCTTGAGTTCTAATAGTCAATTTTTTATTTCTCAGGAAGATGAATCCAAAGAAATCATTTTTGAAGTTTAATTATTATCGGATCAATCTTGGAATTTGGCACAACTCATCGGACAACGATTCCCCATTTCTTCACTGGCCACTTTGATCTCCGTTGTCGCCTATCATTGACTCCAATCTCCTTCTACCACGCATTAATGTTTTTGGCCTTTGTCTACTACCATTCTAGAGGTGAATGGCCTCTGATCTCTTCTACCATTCGTGCGAACGGTCTTCAATATTTTCTAAGACCCTTAGAAACGGCTTTCACATAGAATGTAACCAAAACAAACCATGAACGACCCACTAAAGATTATCAATGGAAGATCTAGGAGTTTGTGGATACATGATGTCCATTAGTGCTAATTAAGTCTGCAAAATGCAGGATTTAGATGGTAAAACCAAACATGGCTGTCTAAACCCCTTGTCACGTAAACTCAACTAATTCTAGCAATCCACCACACAAAACATACCAAATTTGTTTTCGGATGTAATGGTTAATTCATGTATAATGAAGCAAATTAGTGATCATCTCAGCAGCCAGTGTCATTTTTTCTTTGTTTCACCCTGGTGTGTATGTAGCCTAGCGCTAGGCCCATCCCAATTTCTTCCTATAATGAGGTGAAGCCTTTTTAGCCCAAGGCACCAACTAGAAACGAGTGAGACTTCCAGTCGTTACAAAGAATATGGGCCAAGAAATATGGAATGAAAGGTGAACATAATAGCCATGAACACAGAACATGGTAATCGTGGTGTGACCCACGATCTCTGTTCCTAAAAAAGGAACCAAAATTACGTTAGCCTATGAATACAACTAGCTTGGGAAGAGATAACAAAAGTGTGACTATCGTGAGAAATTCCAATTCTTAGAAGAGAAGACTGACTTGATCGTTAGAGCTTTTCTCCCAAAATCACTTTCGGGATTTATTTTGCTGGTGAATAAGTTCAAGGAGTGAACAACAAGCAGTTTGCTAGAACGGACCACATCATTTGGCGACGTCTATGGGGAACAAAATATTTTTTTGTTTCAAAGTCATTCAGGTAAACAATGGTGTTCACCAGTATTGAGAAAATATAATACCATCTAACAGAGGAGCAAACACCTGGTCATCATAGAAGAATGCATCCTCCCCAGGATCTGGACAACATCCTCAGTAGAGAAAGTGAGCATAGTAAAGAGGAAATGGAGGAAGAGGAAGAAGTAGAATCCCCTAACACGAACCAAGAAAAAGAAAGAAGGGCGTTCACAGCATTTTTATAAGTGAACATGGAATATATTTACAACCACTTCCTGAAAATGCTCAAAACAAATAATCTAATAATAGAGAAAAGGGTAAGTCAGGAACGTGAAAATCTCGAGTACGAAGAGGAGCTGCGGGACATCCTTACAGACGATGATTAAGACAAATCACCCCTAGCACCACATCTTCAGGATTTCAATATGCCAAAAGACTTCAAACTTCCTTTACATCTTAGAATCTATGAATAGACCATAACACGTGGTGTGGCTGATGGCATACACTTCCCTGCCCCCTGTCATGGCCGATGGTGTTAACCTCTCGGATGACATTACGAAGTTAACTAAGTGTGGGCGATAGTTAGTAGATCCGAGTGACCTCGAATCCACCTTTCACACACTTACGCAGACACATTCTCCTCTACCCATTCTAACCAAGTTTCTCTTCCCAAGAGGGCACCGATATTTGCACCATACATGAATATAGTCCAAAGTGTGTTGTATATGTGGTGTACTATTCATTCATTTAAACTCAGGAATAAATCATAATAATATCATGAACACAAAATTAGGATGAAGTAAAGAATCTCAAAAAGCATATAGATTAGACCACGTCACTACAATTTATCCCCAAACTATAGAAACTACTCTACAAAATATAGATCCATGGAAAATATAGAGTTAGACGCCATAGATCTAAGAAACGAACAAAGATAAAATATAAGGAAAGAGAAGAAAAATTCCAGAGAGAGCTCTCCTCTCCCTTCTAACTAGAGAGAGAAATCTAATCTTCATTAATAATACTTAGGTTTTACTAGAAAACTAAGGCTCATATATATATTAGTAGAGAATTAGGCTTAAAGATAGGCACAAAATAAGCCAAAGTTAGGTCAAAACCCTAGTCACCCTTCCCCTCTAGTTGCTGAATCTTTCTCAAATAAACTTCTCAAATCCATGAATTTTTTGGAGCTAGATATTGGTGCGTTGGATAGAGCTCGAAAAGGTGAAGATTTTTATATATGGTAGAGGTAAATCGAATGAAAATTGAGAGAGTTATGACCAAAATTTTGAGAAACTGCCACTTGGGGTGGGCCATCACGAATGATGCGACCCGTGACATGTCCTTGGTAGCGCGGGGTGTGAGGTATGGTGCGTGGCATGGATCTTCATGTTAAGAAGGGCATGAGTTCTTCTGCGGGGCGTGGATGTTAATATCAAGCAAGAGGTGAGGCCTAGCGTGGGCTATGTGTAACCCCTAGCATGGGGCTCGTCATCCCTTGTGGGGCACCGTCATGGTTCTAAAAGCTGAGGTTATGATTCGTGCCCATGGCTGTTGGCATGATCTGTGGTTAGGAAGACTGCTTTCTCAGGAACATTGGCACTAGCCATGTGATTTCCCACACCTGGTTGGCTGATCTAGCCATATTGAGCTTGGAATGGTGCGGGACGCCAAAATTGGGACGTTCAGTGCCCATACTTAGGCGTGTGGAGGGGCTCTTTGCTTGGTGGTGGCAGCCTGTGGCCTCTAGAGCGGGTGGTGCCATAGCTTCCCATTGGTTTTCTTGGCGCAAGGCAACTCCTTTGGTGCAGGCCGCTCATGCCCAACCATGCACGGCCTGCGCCGACCCATTTATGCCTCGGCCGGCTGAACTTGTTTCCTTTCCCACCGGGGAACCATCGGTCCGATTAGGGAGTTCTAGTAGTTGATTATTTAGTGCTCGAGAAGATAAATCCAATGGAATCAGCTGTGATGGCTGATTTTTCATGGATCATTCTCATACTTTGGCACAACTCATCGGACCTTGATTCACCATTTTTCCCTTAGTTATTTGGAACTCCTATGCCGCCTATCTTTGGCTACATCCTTCTACTACCATAATTTGATGTCTATGGCCTTCATCTTCAACTATTCTATAGGTGAATGGCCTTCGATCTCCTATACCATCCTTGTGAACGGCCTTCATTTTCATCTACCGCCCTTCTGAATGGCCTTCACATAGAATGCAACCAAATTTTACCCACAGACAACCTAATAAAGATGATCACAAGGAAAATCAAGAAGCCCATGGATACAAGATGTCCATTAGTACCAATTAAGTCTAGAAAATACGAGATTCAAACAAGAAAACCAAATATGGTCATCAAACCCCTTGTCACGTAAACTCAATTAATACTAGCAATCCACCAAATAAAACTAACTAAAAACTATGCCAAATACATTGGTTAATACAAGCGCAATGAGGCAGATTATGTTGTATTCAAAAGGGTATTGTTGTTCCTATTTTATGGTACACACTTGTACCACTAATATGGGATTCCTACACCACCTGACCTAGAACAAAGGTGGTCGGAAGATAAGGAGGCAAAGAGCTAGGATACAAGTTTAACCAAGGCTGATAGAAGACAATCGCAGCCTACAGAATCTCATGGCACTTAACTTGGAGAATCAGCGGCTATGCATCACCTTCCCACCATTATCCGCCAATGTGAGCTATGAGCTAAAAAGTGGCATGATCCATTGCCTACCTACATTCCATGGATTGGTGGGGGAGGACCCAAACAAACATCTTTTGGAGTTCCATTTGGTGTGCATGAACATGAAGCCCCTGAGAGTGTCCGAAGATGAATACAACCTAGGAGCCTTCTCATTTTCCCTTCAAAGTAGTGCCAATGATTGGCTCTACTACTTCCACTAGGATGCATTGGTTCTTGGATGGACATGAGGTGGGAGTTCGTAGAGAAATATTTTCTGGCATCCAAGTCGGCCGGATTGAAGAAGCAATTTCTGAACATCACTCAAGGTGCTACCAAGAGTATGTATGATTATTGGGAACACTTCAAGAGACTACTAGCTAGTTGCCCCAACCACCCCTTCAAGGAGGGGGATTTGGTTTATTATTTGTTCAAGGGGCTATGTGATGAAGATACCTAGATGGTGTATTCCGCTTGCAATGGTTCGATAGCGAACAAGAACCAATGCAGGAGGAGCAAGTCCAAGCTCTTGTTCCAAAGATGAAGGAGCTTTAGAGAGGAAAAGTGCATCAAGTACAAGTGTGTGGAGTTTGCAACCTTAACCACAACTCAGAAGCATTCCCTGAAGTAATAGATGACTTAAAAGAGGTGAAGGAAACTTACTACAACAATCAAGAAAGATAACAAATTGCAAGGGGCCAACCACAAGGGTTCCGGGGGGAACCAAGGAGATGCAAGGCTTGACCCCTATACAAATTCATTCAACCTGAGGTATCGAGATCATCCTAATTTCTAATGGAGGGTGGACAACCAACCTCAAGGATACCAGGATGGACAAGCTCAACCTCAACCTTGTCCTGGAGGTGAAGGCCCTTCCAACAATCATGCTTCACTCTACAAGGCGGAATGGGATGAGATCTTGGAAGCCATTGGTGAATTGGGGAAGAAACACGAAGTCTTCGTGGAGAGGACAAGGCGAGATATTGAGGACCTTGGTAATAGAGCTTTCTCAAGTATCAAAAATCTTGAAGTTCAAGACGAAAAACTTACCAGCTCAGTATGCCGATTTGAAGCCAAGAAGTACTCTGGAAAACTACCTTCTAAACCAGAGATCAATCCAAGGAATGTGAGTACACTTAAATTGAGAAGTGGGAAGGAAGTTTATGAGACCGGAAAAGAATAATGCAAGAAGGTGATAGGATGTTAGAGGCTACCGAAGCACACTTCAAAGAGGAAGAGATTGTGGTCAAGAAAGCACCCTCCAAGGAACTTCCACTGCCCAAGGCACAAGTCACTATCCCACCCCCATTTCTAAATGCTTTGAGGAGACGTTCAAAGTTGTTAACTGATGATGCAAACATTCAAAAAGTCTTTTTAAAGGTCGAGGCAACAATCCATATCTTATGCTAAATTTCTTAAAGTTGCATGCACAAAGAAAAGGTGCAAGCTAACTAAGAGGTTAGGGCATTTGAAAATGATAGGATTCGCCATTTTGAATCATAAGAACTTACCTAAGAAATGCAATAACCCCAGAATGTTTTCTATTTCTATATCTTTAGGTGGTAAAATTATGGAACATTTCATGATAGATCTGGGTACATCCATTAATGTTATCCCGTTTAGTCTATATGAACACCTAGAAATAGGTGAGCTTAGGGATACTAAAGTAATTGTCCAACTTGTCGATCATTACCAAGCTAGTCCTTATGGACTAGAAAAAGATGTAATGATGCGAGTTGGAAAATTGGTTTTTCTGGCGGACTTTTATGTCCTAGATGTGGCGCACGACGGAAGTGTACCACAATACTTTTTGGGAGACCTTTTCTTAAAACGTATAGGACTAAAATTGATGTCCACTTGGGAACCTTAACTCTAGATGATGACATGGATAAAGTAGAATTTGATATCTTTAAATCGAGTCATGATGCAACAAAGTCTTCTTTGATGTGCAAAGGTCTAACCCTATGTGATGAGTATGATGAAACTTCTTGTGTGACAAATGAGCATGAATGTTTGAATGAATCCCAT
This sequence comes from Rubia yunnanensis, assembly GCA_037428765.1. NCBI lineage: Eukaryota > Viridiplantae > Streptophyta > Magnoliopsida > Gentianales > Rubiaceae > Rubia > Rubia yunnanensis. Next base: position 47,890,523 of record CM075068.1, on the reverse strand, counting down.
GTTCATGATAATGATGATGATTCTGATGAATTGCATGATGCGATGGATAATGTGTCTGTGCTAGATTGTTTTTATATGCTTACCAGTTTGCAGTGAGAAAGGGAGATGGTCGAGATTTTAAAATTCCTTGATCTCCCCTTAACCCCAATGTAACATTCACGGACTCACTGATAGCGAGACATGGAGATTCATTTTTTATGATAGAGAAGTGGTCTGGAGGTAAGGATGGCTCGTTGTGGAGACCTCACCACAGTGATGTCATCGTGGGTTGAGTTGTCGATAGCAATTCCGAAGATCCACAGGTTGGTATTTCCAACTAGACTACGTGAAAAAGAAAATAAGTCGAGAGGACGACCATAAATATAAGGTGTTTCTTTTGCTTCCATGTTTTTATAAGTGAATAGATAGTGTTTGCATGAATCTTATTTTGCTATGTGGATTTTTGAGATGAAACTCTTGTTTGGATTGAACTTTTGAGCTCAAGACTCGTGGTTGTGTTTGAATGGAGATTTGTCTATATATTTTTCCATTGTGTTATTTCTTATGCTTGTAGTTGTTACTTGAAAAACTCCAAAACCCCCATTTTGCTATATTATCTATTTCTAGCACATAGACGGATTGACAACCCATTCGTGGTTATATGTAGTTAGCTATTAGACCCTAGCATCTCTGTGGAAGAACTCGGTCTTGCCACTAACTACCCATAGGTAGCTTAGTAGTAAGTTTGGGAGAAAAGTATAAATTTTAATTTGATCTCCTTCTGTTTGGAATGTTTTCAAATGGTTTAGTTACATCGTCACATTATCAACCCCGGGTTGAGGAGGGTCACTTTGATAGGTTGGGATTCAAGTGAACTGACCTAAAGAAGTTCACATCCTCTCTTGTAGGATTTACTATGTGAGCAAAGACACATTTGGGTACATACAACTACCCTTTACAATTAGTGAAAACAGTAGAAACAGTACTATCATGTGCAATTTTGTGGTCATGAACGCACTAAGTTCATTTAATGTTATCTTTAGTAGGACTTGGATTAATACGACAAAGGCAATATGGTCTCCATGCCATTTGGTAATGAAGTTCCCGACCCCAGTAGGAATTGCAATAGTAAGAGGAAACCAATAAACGGCTAGACAGTGTATGGTTATTGTGATGAAAACTAGAAAGAATGTGGAACAAACAAAAATGGTTAGGACTATCTCCGATAGTGGCTTGCTCAAATAATCAGAAGCTCCATTAGATCTAGGAAAAGAGACTGAAATCATCGGTTTGGAAGACGGAGACACCTCTAAGTGTGTCAAAATAGGAAAGCATCTTCCAAACTAGGAGAAAGAAAAGGTTAAAAAAATGTTGTAAAGTCACAAACATACATTTGCATGGAGTGTACAGAACATGGGAGGAGTTGACCCTTTTTCTGAACATCAGTTATTCGGTTAAATCAGTCAAGTAGAAGCAATGAAGCTTTACTAGTGACAGATACAAAGTGATCGAAGAAGAAGTAACAGCATTGCTTTGTGCTGGTATTTTAAAGGAGGTAATCTACCCAAAGTGGTTAAGAAACCCAGTGATGGTAAAGAAGGACGCCGTGGGGTGGAGAATGTGTATAGACTCCATTCATCAAAATAAGGCATGCCCAAAGGACTGTTATCATTTGCCTAAAATTGATCAGCAGAAAAAATGGCTTTCATATCAAGCTTCCGAATATTTTTCTATGTTAAGATTTTGTTTGACCTAAATATGCAAGAGTAACATATCAGAGAGTGGTCAACAATGCATTTGAAATAAAATTGACAAAATGTGGAAGCATATGTTGATGACATGGTTATAAAACAAATGGAATATTCAACTTCGTACAAGACTTGAAGGAAACTTTGTCAACACTGAGTGTGATTGGCATGAAGCTTAATCCTAAGAATTGCATAATCAAAGTTGATGCAGGAAAATTGTTAGGATACAAGGTATCCTCTAAGGGGATTGAGACCTAGAGAAAATACAAGCAATAGTTGACCTTCCTTAATCACGAATAGTTCACGAGGTAAAAATATTAATGGGATCATTGGAATCACTTAGTAGATTTGTTTCCAAGGCAGCTAAAAATCACTTCACACTCTTTGAAATCCTTAAGAAGGTCAAGGCCAGGAGACTCCATCCCATCGAGGGCCTAGAACATGACTCCTTCGAAGACAGAAGATTCCATCCCTTCGAGGCCGAGAACCACCCCTTCGAAGACAGAAGATTCCATCTCATCGAGGCTGAGAACCACCCCATCGAGGATCACTCATCTACCCCTCGAGTCTTCCACCTTTCGAGTCATTGGCACACAGGTGCTAAGTATCCGTCACTCGAATCCACAATGTCTCAAACCCCTCCACCTGAAAAATCACCTCTCAAATGGGTACCTCTCCAATCGGTACGTCGGGAATATATACCTTTTGAATGGATCGAATGGAACCCCTCCACCTCAAGGATCACCTCTCGAATGGGTACCTCTCGAACATATCCAATGGAACCCCTCCCTCTGAGGGCAGAAGACTCTATCCCTTTAAGGGCCTATAACTCGACCCCTTCGAGGACAGAAGATTATATCCCTTCGAGGTCGAGAACCACCCCTTCGAGGATCCCCCATCTAACCTTCGAGTCTTCCACCTGTTGAGCCATTGGCACACGGACACTAAGTATCTATCACACGAATCCTCAATGTCTCGAACCCCTTCACCTGAAACTTGACCTCTCAAATGGGTACCTCTCCAATCGGTATGCATCGAATAGCTACCTTTAGAATGGAACCCCCCCACCTCAAGCATCACCTCTCAAATGGGTACTTCTCGAACATGTCCAATGGAACCCTCCCTTCAAGGGAAGAAGACTCCATCCCATCGAGGGCCTAGAACTCGACCCTTTCGAGGACAGAAGATTCCATCCCTTCGAGGCCGAGAACCACCCCTTTGAGGGTCCCCCATCTACCCCTCGAGTCTTCCATCCTTCAGCCATTGGCACACGGACCCTAAGTATCCATCACTCGAATCCTTAATGTCTCGTACCCCTCCACTTGAAACTTCACCTCTCGAATGGGTACCTCTCCAATCGGTACGTCTCGAATAGGTACCTTTCGAAAGGATCGAATGGAACCCCCTCACCTCAAGCATCACCTCTCGAATGGGTACCTCTAGAACATGTCCAATGGAACCCCTCACTTCGAGGGAAGAAAACTCCATCCCATCGATGGCTTAGAACTCGACCGCCTTGAGGACAGAAGATTCCATCCCTTTGAAGCTGAGAACCACCCCTTCGAGAATCCCCCATCTACCCCTCGAGTCTTCAACCTATCAAGTCATTGGCACACGGACGCTAAGTATCTATCACTCTGATCCTCAATGTATCGAACCCCTCCACAAAAAATTCACCTCTCGAATGGGTACCTCTCCAATTGGTACGCCTCGAATAGGTACATTTCCAATGGATCGAATGGAACCCCGGCACCTCAATCATCACCTCTCGAATGGGCACCTCTCTAACATGTCCAATGGAACCCCAACCTTCGAGGGTAGAAGACTCAATCTCATCGAGGGCCAAGAACTCGACCCATTCGAGGACAAAAGATTCCATCCCTTCGAGGCCGAGAACCACCCCTTCGAGGAAAGAAGATTCCATCCCTTCGAGGCTGAGAACCACCCGTTCGAGAATCCCCCATCTATCACTTGAGTCTACCACCTATCGAGCCATTGGCACACGGATGCTAAGTATCCACCACTAAAATCCTCAATGTCTCGAACCCCTCCACCTGAAACTTCACCTCTCAAATGGGTACCACTCCAATCGGTACATCTCGAATAGTTACCTTTCGAATGGAACGAAGGGAACCCCTCCACCTCAAGGATCACCTCTCGAATGGGTACCTCTCGAACATGTCCAATGGAACCCCTCCCTTTGAGGGCAGAAGATTCCATCCCTTCTATTGCCTAGAACTCGACCCCTTCGAGGATAGAAGATTCTATCCCTTCGAGGTAAAAAACAACCCTTTCGAGGATCCCCTATCTACCCCTCGATTCTTCCACCTATCAAGACATTTGCACACGGATGCTCAGTATGCATCACTCGAATCCTCAATGCCTTGAACCTCTCCACCTGAAACTTCATCTCTGGAATGGGTAGCTCTCCAATCGGTACGTCTCGAATAGGTACCTTTTGAAAGGATCGAATATAACCCCCCGACCTCATGAATTACCTTTCGAATGAGTACCTCACAAACATGTCCAGTGGAACCCCTCCCTACGATGGCAAAATACTCCATCCCATCGAGGGCTAGGAACTCGACCCCTTTGAGGACAAAAGATTCCATCTCTTCGAGGCTGAGAACCACCCCTTCGAGGATCCCCCATCCACCCCTCGAGTCTTACACCTTTCGAGCCATTAGCACACAAACTTTAAGTATCCGTCACTCGAATCCACAATGTCTCAAACCTCCCCACCTGAAACTTAACCTCTCGAATGGGTACCTCTCCAATCGGTACGTCAGGAATATGTACCTTTTGATTGGATCGAATGGAACCCCTCCACCTCAAGGTTCACCTCTCGAATGGGTACCCCTCGAACATGTCCAATGGAACCCCTCCCTTCGAGGGCAGAAGACTCTAACCCTTCAAGGGCCTAGAACTCCACCCCTTTGAGGATAGAAGATTCTATCCCTTCGAAGCCGAGAACAACCCCTTCGAGGATCCCCCATCTACCCCTCGAGTCTTCCACCTGTCGAGCCATTGGCACACGGACGCTAAGTATCCGTCACACGAATCCTCAATGTCATGAACCCCTCCACTTGAAACTTAACCTCTCGAATGGGTACCTCTCCAATCGGTACGTATCGAATAGCTACCTTTCAAATGGATCGAATGGAACCCCCCCCCCCCCCACATTAAGCATCACTTCTCGAATGGGTATCTCTCGAACATGTTCAATGGAACCCTCCCTTCGAGGGACGAAGACTCCATCCCATCGAGGGCCTAGAACTTGACTGCTTCGAGGACAGAAAATTCCATCCCTTCGAGGCTGAGAACCACCCCTTCGAGGATCCCCCATCTACCCCTCGAGTCTTCCACCTGTCGAGCCATTGATACACGGATGCTAAGAATCCGTCACTCGAATATACAATGTCTCAAACCCCTGCACATGAAACTTCGCCTCTCGAATGGGTAGCTCTCCAATCAGTACGTCAGGAATATGTACCTTTCGATTGGATCTAATGGAATCCCTCCACCTCAAGGTTCACCTCTCAAATGGGTACCTCTCGAACATGTCCAATGGAAACCCTCCCATTCAAGGGTAGAAGACTTTATCCCTTCACTGGCCTAGAACTAGACACTTTCAGGGACAGAAGATTCTATCACTTCGAGTACGAGAACCACCTCTTCGAGGATCCCCATCTACCCCTTGAGTTTTTCACCTGTCGAGCCATTGTCACATGGACCCTAAGTATCCGTCACACGAATCCTGAATGTCTCGAAACCCTCCACCTAAAACTTTAACTCTCGAATGGGTACCTCTCCAATCGGTATGTTTCGAATAACTACCTTTCGAATGGATCGAATGGAAGCCCCCTCACCTCAAGCATCTCCTCTAGAATGGGTACATCTGGAACATGTCCAATGGAACCCTCCCTTTGAAGGACGAAGACTCCATCCCATCGAGGGCCTAGAACTCGACCCCTTCGAGGATAGAAGATTCCATCCCTTCGAGGCTGAGAACCACCCCTTCGAGGATCCCCCATCTACCCCTTGAGTCTTCCACCGTTCGAGCCATTGGCACACAGCCCTAGGGATCCATCACTCGAATCCACAATGTCTTGAACCCCTCCACCTAAAACTTCAACTCTCGAATGGGCCCTCTTCAATCGGTACATCTCGAATAGGTACCTTTCGAATGGATCTAATGGAACCCCCTCACCTGAAGCATTACCTCTGGAATGGGTACCTCACGAACATGTCCAATGGAACCCCTCCCTTTGAGGGCAGAAGACTCCATCCCTTCAAGGGCCTAGAAATCGACCCCATCGAAGACAAAGGGTTATATCCCTTCGAGGCTGAGAACCACTCCTTCAAGGATCCCCCATCTACCCCTCGAGTCTTCTACCTGTCGAGCCATTGCCACACGGATACTCAGTATCTATCACACGAATCCTCAATGTCTCGAACCCCTCAACCTGAAACACCACCTCTGGAATGGGTACCTATCCAATCGGTATGTATCGAATAGCTACCTTTCGAATGGATCGAATGGAACCCCCCTCCCCCCACCTCAAGCATCACCTCTCGAATGGGTACCTCTCGAACATGTCCAATGGAACCCTCCCTTCGAGGGAATAAGACTCCATCCCATCAAGGGCCTAGAACTCGACCCCTTCAAGGAAATAAAATTCCATCCCTTCGAGGCCGAGAACCACCCCATCGAGGATCCCCCATCTACCCCTCGAGTCTTCCACCTGTCGAGCCATTGGCACGCGGATACTAAGTATCCGTCACGTAAATCCTCAATGTCTAAAACCCTCCACCTAAAATTTTAACTCTCGAATGCGTACCTCTCCAATCGGTACGTATCGAATAGCTACCTTTCGAATGGATCGAATGGAAATCCCCCACCTCAAGCATCACCTCTTAAATGGGTACCTCTCGAACATGTCCAATGGAACCCTCCTTCCGAGGGAAGAAGACTCCATCCCATCGAGGGCCTAGAACTCGACACCTTCGAGAACAGAAGATTCTATCGCTTCGAGGCCGAGAACCACCCCTTCGAGGATCCCCCATCTACCCCTCGAGTCTTTCATCCTTCGAGCCATTGGCACACAGACCCTAAGTATCCATCACTCGAATCCTCAATGTCTCGAACCCCTCCACCTAAAACACCACCTCTCGAATGGGCAACTATCCTATTGGTATGTATCGAATAGGTACCTTTCGAATGGATCGAATGTAACCCCTCCACCTCAAGCATCACCTCTAGAATGGGTACCTCTCGAACATGTGCAATGGAACCCTCCCTTCGAGGAAAAAAGATTCCATCCATTGAGGGCCTAGAAATTGACCCCTTCGATGACAAATGATTCCATCCCTTCGATGCCGAGAACCACCACTTCGAGGATCCCCCATTTACCCCTTATGTCTTCCACCTATCGAGCCATTGGCATATGGACGCTAAGTATCCATCACTGGAATCATCAATGTCTCAAACCCCTCCATCTAAAACATCACCTCTCGAAAGGGACCTCTCTAATCGGTACTTCTCGAAAAGGTACCTTTCGAATGGATCGAATGGAACCCCCCCACCTCAAGCATCACTTCTGGAATGGGTACCTCTCGAACTTGACCAATGGAAACCCTCCCTTCGAGGGCAGAAGACTCCATCCCTTCAATGTCCTAGAACTCAACCACTTCAAGGACAGAAGATTCTATCCCTTCGAGGTCGAGAACCACCCCTACGAGGATCCACCATCTACCCCTCAAGTCTTCCACCTATCAAGCCGTTGACACACGGACGCTAAGTATCCTTCACACGAATCTTCAATGTCTCGAACCCCTCCACCTGAAACACCACCTCTCGAATAGGTACCTCTCCAATCGGTACGCATCGAATAGCTACGTTTTGAATGGATCGAATGGAACCCCCCGACCTCAAGCATCACCTCTCGAATTGGTACCTCTCGAACATGTACAATGGAACCCTCCTTTCGAGGGAAAAAGACTCCATCCCATCCAGGGCCTAGAACTTGACTGCTTCGAGGACAGAAGATTCCATACCATCGAGGCCGAGAACCACCCCTTCGAGGATCCCCTATCTACCCCTTGAGGTTTCCACCTATCGAGCCATTGGCACACGGACGCTTAGAATCCATCACTAGAATCCTCACCACCTAAAACTTCACCTCTCCAAAGGGACCTCTCCAATCAGTACGTCTCGAATCGGTAGCTTTTGAATGGATCAAATGGAACCCCCTCCACCTCAAGCATCACCTCTGGAATGGGTACCTCTCGAACATGTCCAATTGAAATCCTCTCTTCGAGAGCATAAGACTCCATCCCATCGAGGGCCTTGAACCTGACCCGTTCGAAGATAGAAGATGCCATTCCTTCGAGGACGAGAATCACCCCTTCGAGAACAGAAGATTCCATCCCTTCGAGGCCGAGAACCACCCCTTCGAAGAACTCCATATATCCCTTGAGTCTTCCACCTATCAATCCATTGGTACATGGACGCTAAGTATCCATCAATCAAATCCTCAATGTATTGAACCCCTCCACCAGACATTCACATCTCGAATGGGTAAATCTCCAATCGGAACGTCTCGAATAGGTACATTTCTAATAGATCGAATGGAACCCCCCCATGTCAAGCATCACCTCTCGAATGGGTACATCTCAAACATGTCCAATGGAACCCCTCCCTTCAAGGGCAGAAGACTCAATCCCATCGAGGGCCAAGAACTTGACCCATTCGGGGATAAAAGATTCCATCCATTTGAGGCCAAGAACCACCCCTTCAAGGAAAAAAGATTTCGTCCCTTCGAGGCTGAGAACCACCCCTTCGAGGATCCCCCATCTATCATTCGAGTCTGCCACCTATCGAGCCACTAGCACACGGATGCTAAGTATCCGCCACTCAAATCCCAATGTCTCGAACCCCTCCACCTGAAACTTCACCTCTAAAATGCGTACCTCTCCGATCGGTGCATCTCGAAAAGGTACATTTCGAATGGATCGAATGGAACCCTCCCCCCTCACCTCAAGCATCACCTCTCGAATGGGTACCCCTCCACCTGAAACTTCACCTCTTGAATGGGTGCTTCTCCAATCGGTACGACTCGAATAGGTAACTTTCAAATGGAACACCTCCACCTCAAGCATAAACTATCGAATGGGTACCTCTCAAACATGTCCAATGGAACCCCTTCCTTCGAGGGTAGAAGACTCTATCCCTTGAGGGCCTAGAACTCGACCCCGACAGAAGATTCCATCCATTCCAGGAGGAGAACCACCCCTTTGAGGACAAAAGAATCCATCCCCTCGATGGCCTAGAACTCGACCCTGTCAAGGACAGAAGACTCATCCCTTCGAGGGCCGAGAACTCAACCCCTTCGAGGATAGATGAATCTATCCCTTTGAAGGCCTAGAACTTGATCCCTTCGAGGATAGAAGATTCCATCCCTTCGAACCCCTCCCTCTGAAAGTTCACCTCTCGAATGCGTACCTCTTGAATTGGAACTGCTCGAACCAATCCAATGGAACCCCTCCACCTGAAAGTTCACATCTTGAATGGGTACGTCTAGAATTGGTACCTCTCGAACCCATCCAATCGAACTTCTCCAACTGAAAGTTCACATCTTGAGTGGGGACCTCTCAAATAGGTACCTCTCGAAACCACCCAATTGAACCCCTCCACCTGAAAGTTCACATCTCAAGTACCCCTCGAACACGCCCAATGGAACCCCTCCACCTTAAAATTCTCCTCTCGAATGGGTACCCCTCGAAGCCCTCCACTAGAACCCTCACCTCTCGAAGCTTCCAATGTCCAAAACGATGTCATTTTGTGTAGCCACCTGGCAGCACCTGTACCCGCACATAGCGGAGCTGCAACTTTTGACAAATCTGATGCACAAAATGACAAACGTGGTGCCCAAAATGATGTCATTTTGGGCGGCCACTTGAGAGCACATACAAGGGCACACGTTTGGCTTTGCTGGGAAATGACCACTATGCCCCTAACAGCGGTTGACACAAGTGTGCAGTTTCAAAGTATTCCTTTTATATAGTAACCAGATGAATAAAATATTCCGACCAAGACTGTAGAAATAAAATACTCTGTAATGCATTATACATTTAACTATAGTAAAGTTTGACTATTTGAATTACAAAAGCTAGAAGGCAATATTGTTCGACCATAAAAGGGAAATAGTTCTAGCCGATGTAAAATCAACAAAAGAAAGCTAGGAAGTAAAATGTATTCTTTCATGAAAGCTTGTTAATAAATCCACGAGATAAGTACGATAATCATCAAACATTGCCTTCTTGTGGTGGTTGTAAGAGACTCTTCTTTTTCTTGGCTATGAGTTTCTTTGCCTTAGGAATACCCAGCATAAAAAGGCTATCAAACCTAGCCTTAGGGTGCCCATACCGCCCGACCACCCGAGCATCGTATGAGAGGTAAGTCACCCTGACCCAGTACCAGGGCCCGCTGTGGGTTCCGTACTCGCTGCAGACCAGGGATGCGCCATGCACCACGTGCGCGTCAAAGGACTACGCACGCTTTGCCAACGTCACCCCCACACGGTGCGCACGAGCCTCAAAACCGGGATCTCTCCCTGGATTCACAACGCCCCAACCACTGGGCTATACGGGCGGTGGTTTAGGACTACCCAGCATAGAATTGATTACTTGGGGTCTTAGTGTGGTGTATGTAGGATCGCCGAACCCAGCGTGGTTCCCAAAAATTTGGCAGTCCTAGGGCAAGCTAGAAAACTTCTCTCCCACACTTTTTTTAATTGACTTGATACCAATTCATGTTTTTAATTAGAGTTTTGTGAATGAAGAAAAATCATTTACAAGAACATGCTCATTAACAAATGTAACAGCCAAACACGAAGAAAAAATTTTACTTTTTAGACACTAAATCTGCACAAATAGAAGGAGGCAACACAATCACTCATATTCAGGGAATTGTTTAACATACCGTCAGAATATGTGGCTTGATAAGTGGGAGTTTTCCAAGACAAGAACCATCTGAGAGGTTCAAAATATGTGGGGTGAAACCATTGATGTCCTAGAATGTGAAAATCAGAAATACATAATATTAGGACTCATAATAAACACTATGTTATTATAAAAGAAAACCAGGAAATGAAGCATTTGACATAATTTAGCAATGTTGGGTATCTCTGCAATCGTTTCTCCAAACAGCATTTTCTTGAGATGGTTATATTTTCCTCTTCTATAGGTTCTTTTCCCTCTGCCAGTTTTGGACTCACATATATTGGTATACACCTCCCCTAACCACACAAATACCAAGACAAAGATAAAAACCTCATGCCTAGCGAGCCAAATAAGTTAATAGCTTGCCTAATAAAGGAAGAACCTCGCAATGTCTCCCTTAACCATGCAAAGCCCATGACTAATATAGCAACTCGTGCACAGTAAGCCAAGTATGCAAATTTGAGAGAAAAGACTATCGGCACCCACGACCGTGTCAACGAAACAATGGTCTAGTGATATTAGGAACAACATGCATCATAATCAACGATGATTACGCTAATCGCCAACTATAAATAGAGATTAGGAACAACAGGACAGGTAAGGGAATTTTTCCAAAGATAATAACACACTGACTTAGGTATCAAAGCTAGACCCCAGTGACTTCCCCGGGACCCTATTTTGAAGATTCATTAAGCCAGCATGACGCTTCGTCCTCATTCCAGTTATTATGTTGGTCTGGAGAGAGTCCCTTTTATCAATGGCACTTTCTGTGGGGACCAAAAAAATTTTCCTTTCATTCTAAACCTCTACAATACCTAGGAGAAGTGAGAGGTTGTCGCCATACCTCTCAAAGTTATAATTTATAAGCCCCTTATGCTTAATAAATACAATTAAGTAGATTGTGGAAAATCGAGGTCGTCAACGAAGAAGAGGTAGTTTCTTAAGCGTTTATATATATAAGGTTTATATTAGGCTAGAAGTAGATATATATGGATATATAAACGCATGTAAAAGGGGGGGTTGGTTGGTTGTGGTCCTAAGTTATGAAATTAAAAAACAAGATAACTAGCAAATTTAAGTAACTATGCTAATTATCAAACAAACTAAGAAAAGGGGGTTTAAAACTACAAAAACAAATCCTTGGGGGCAATTGACATCCACTTCCAAACCTAATGTAAATCATTGAACCATTCACTCATTCTATCACATTTGTTACCTATGGGGAATACCAATGGAAGATCAACATTCATTCCTTCTTAATAATAATTTGTAAAGACAAACAACGACCATTTTCAAGCCTCGTTGACAATCACTCTAGACAAACCACACCATAGAGGTATTTCATCAATGACATTATACATAAAGGACCATAGATTTGATAACAACAAGCCCTCTACCAAAGACATATCCATTTAACCAAACATAGAATTCATTAGGCTAAACCTAGAACAAACCACATTCAAGATTCAACCTTTCATTGCATCTAAAGGATAAATATGAGAACAATCCACACTAACATACTTATCTAGCAAGAGTTACAACACATCATGCACAAGAAGTTCTAAGTTCATGTTCTTAGATTTTCATGCAAGGGAGCTAAAGAATTTGTCACTTTCCTAACTCCCTAACACTTAAATCATACAAACACTTCCTATTGTCAAAAACACGTGGCATAAATGAAGTAAAACTTAGAATTAAGAACACATGAATGCTAAATAACAAAGGCTTCAAGAACGAGTGAAACAATCTATTCACTACTTCCACTAATCATGCATTTACAGAAGATTAGCCAAGAACAATCGACATTCATTGACTTCTCTCATTTGCTACCTAAAATAAACATGACAATGAATTCAACATCATCACATTTATCTAGCAATTATGAATACATCAACATCATTAAGAAGCTCTAACTCATGCTCTTGGATTCCACATTAAAAGAGGGGAAAATTAGCTACTTTCTCCCAACCCTAACAAGTAATCATACAAGCAATTCATATACTCGAGCTTCCAACCACATAAATGCCATTAACAATTCACATTCAAAGCTCAATAAATGCACAATAGCAAAAGCACTAAATAGATAGGTACGATTCTCAAGACATAGAAATAGAAGCTTCAACCAATTGCTCCCAAGATTAAACTAAGCCAGATAATTAAAAGACATGATTAACTTACAAAAACTAAGAAAAGAAATAAGGGAAAAACTAGGGTTTGAACCCAGAGTAATCGCAGGAAGAAGAAGGATCTGAAGAGGAGAGGATAAGGTGAGTATTTATAGTACAAAAAAAGAAAGAAAGATTTATGGCCATACGTCTGTTGCGAGTCGCGATGTAGCTCAGTTGCAGCATCTTGATTTCTTTCTTCTTTTTGTTTCATATCCTCCTCTTCACTTCACTTTTCTTCAATTCTTCAATTCTTCAAGTCTTCAAAAGCCCAAATACAAGTCTTTAAATCTTCAAATCTTCAAAGTTATTCTTCAAAGTCTTAAAAGTCTTCAAACAAATTGCCTTGTCACACAAAATCCTCTAGAAAAGTAATAAAAGCGTACAATTTGCTTTTAACTCTCCTTATAGAATTTCAAGGCAAAATTCCACATTTACAACACAAAAGTGTACAAAAGTAAATCCTAAAAGTCCTAATATAACCGTATAAAATGGGCACATCAAGAAGCTAGGTGGTATACACCTCATCTAATCATGCAAAACCTAAAGTAAAAATAATACATCGAGCCCATCAAACTAGGTAAGAGGACAGTTCGCCCAATGAAGAGAGGACTTCATTAAATCTTATTTATCTATGCAAATCCTAAGGCCAAAATAACACCTTTTGTCTAGCGAACCAAGCAAGTGAGCCTAAATAAGAAAGATGGCTTTCACCTACGATCACAACACTAAAACCATGACTTATGAACAAGGACAATGATAAAAAAGAAGTTTACGATAAATATTAGCTATAAATGGATGATTTGAACAACTAGAAGTGAAGGTGTTTTCCCATATACATTTCATACATTGATGATACACTGACTTAAGCCTCGAAAGTGGATCCCGAGGACTTCCCCAGGACCCTGTTCTATAGTTTTCATGAAGCTAACATGGAGCATTGCACTGATTCCAGTTAATATATTGATGTGGAAAGAGTCCCCCGCATCAGTGGTGGCGACTGTGGGGATTTTTTTTCTTTTCAACCCTTCATGTATGTAGAGGAGGCTAGGTTTCATGTCAAAATAAGAAATAAAATTTGATCAGAAGTAGCAAAGAATGATAAAGAAAGGGAGCATGACAAGCAGCCATGGTATTAGCAGATGACGTTGGGCTACCATAAGATTCAAGGTCGACAAATTTAACTATGAGGCAACTGAGAAAGCTTCGACAAGTTGGAGTGAAAAAAGGAAGCAAGATAAACCAGGTTAAAATACACTGCAGTAAAGCACCGCAACATCATTTCACCATAAGTAAGGTACGTTTACACCCAAATACGTGAAAACTAAACCATTTCATGAAAAATAGAGCTCCCCATATAAATGCTTAGAAAAAATCACTCCCATGTAAAAGGACGTAGATGTAAATTCAATAGAATTAAGATTTTTGAAAATATATCTCATAGTAAAACCTCAAAAAGAAACCAAACAAAGAGTAGAGCTCTTACAAATGGATCACACTTTCAATACAACAAGAACAAGTTAAGCCTAAGATATAAGTAAACCCGGGGAGTTCTAATTAGAAACTATAGAATTCTAATGAAAGTAGGCAGATAGAACTCTATCCCTCAAACTTTTTTAACTAGTACAACCTAGTTTAAACATAAAATTCCTTTAACATCAGCAACAATATTGACAAAAATAGAATAAATAAATAAAACCCGACATTGTGAGCTAACCCACCTCAGCACAGACGTCGAGGCCACTAGATATGCGCCATATAGGAAGCTATGGTGCAGGACACCATATTGTCACGTAAGGAGAGCCTCTGCAAGGACACACAACCTAAAAGTGAGAAATTTTATTGTGTAAGCATTATTTTCCCTAACAGCATACTATACCTGTTGTTGCATAGTCGAACGAACACCTACGGCTAGTCAAGTGTCTTTGTCTCAGCCATGTAGCCTAGTTACCCTCTAGATCCAAGCTAATGAAAGTCTAGGCTTCACCTCATCGAAGTAGGGCAAAGAAAATAACCAAAATTAAACTCCACCCCCTAGTTTGCTAACCCCAATGTCCGATCCTAAAAAAAATAGGCGAAAATGGTAGTATATATATCCCAGATTTATGAAAAATAACAAAGTTAAACAATACACTTAAAGATCATGTGAGCTTTCTTAGAAAATCCAGTGAGGATATTACCATAGTCTGTGTCACCAGTAGTATAGATAACCCCACTGAATGATCCATCCAAGATAGATACCAACAAACCAATAAGATCTTTGGTTTAAGATACAACAATCACCACCATCCCATACTATGTCTACTAGAGGATGCTTACAAATTACACACACTCACAATAGCTTTAGTAACAATTCAACACACAAAGAACAACTAGAATTGATATAAAGAGTAACTCATCACAATACAAGTATAAACAAACTAAAATTGATTGATCCCCCTGAGTCCTTATATACAGAGGAATTGCACATAGGCAAAAGGAATAACATTATGATAGCCCCTAAAAAGTCATTAATTCACACTGAAGTGGCAGATTGTTCAAGGAATCTGGTCATCCTCTCCAAGAGCTTCTTTACCTGCAAGGCTTAACCCGGAAGTAATTTCAGTAGAAGGGCTCTGATGATCAAGTCATTATTCTCTTTGTAGAACTGAAATTTCTAGAGATAGTAACGCTTACCTTAGCTCTTTTTGAGCTTGCTGTATTTGTAGGCTAGCATCCTTAAAAATTACTTGATTTTCAAGAGTTAAGATCATAGGCATGCCACAATTCCACGTTCTTTGTTCATGGTCTTCGCGTTCGTTGCCTATTCCGTGTTCCTTGGCCCACCTAGTTTGGTACAACTAGAAGCTCTGCACTTGTTTTCTCTTTGCCTCGGGCTGAATACACCACCTTTCCATGAGATAACATTGGGCTAGGCCTAGTGTCCATTGGCCTTTTGATAGTTGGCCCGCATATACACCATAAGCCCTCTCCCCCCCCCCCCCCCCCCCCCCCCGCAATGAAGACTCTAATAAACAAAAAGATGGTGCTGCTGTGTGGCTTAAGTGCGAACAGAATGTTCATCGCAGAATGCTACTTTCATAGGAATTATAAGGTGATGATATCTTTTTGGCTATATCTCTATCTTCGATCATTCTTCACCTTTTGAATATTTGAATTTTGAGCTCCTCGTGGTAAGGCTATTTTTGTGGTGGTTTTGTTTCTAAAATTCGAGATTCGCTCCGTGTTCTTTGGTATTCCAATCCGTAATTTTCTACCATTTGTTTTTGTTGTATATCTTAAATGGGGAATTTGAAATGAAGAATATAATGTAGCCCTAAATCAGTGTGTTTTTCATATACCGTCGTTATCTCGTTATTAGCAAAAGGTACTTTGCTTTTTGAGTCAGATAATCATCATTGCATATTCCTGAACAGTGTGTCCTCCTCGATTGTGCCTTTTATTTCTTATATTTAAATGTCCTTTGTCACTTTTGTTTCAGCTCTTCATCTCCATTATCCAGGGTTTTGTCTCCTCTGCACATTCCTAAATTTTCCGCTTGTCACCTCTTTCATCTCCTTCAAGAGTAAGCTTCATTGTTAAATAATTCCCCATATCTTTGTTGTATTCTCTGGGATTGATACATTGCAGTAATTTCTTTTATTCTGGTGATTTTGGTGGTTTGCATAACTAATTTTGGTTATCTTCTCCAGCCAGCTTTTCGTACACCCTTTTTATACAAAACTTGTTTTCGTTGAATTTGACCTTAAGTAAGATTGTTACCTCCAACTTTTGGGATCCATATGTCTTCTTCTAACCGTGGTAAGTCTTCCATGGAAGATGCAGCTTCTGACGGGGATTTTAACCATACCGGTTGGATCCTCCACCATACCCAGTATCCTGACCAGTTCTTATGTAAATTATTTAAAGGATTTCTTTCCTTTTCTGTCTTCTTTTAAGATTCATTTTCCTTCCAAATCTGAAGGCGTTTGCACCCCTCCCCCTGGCTATATTTCCAGTTACTTAGCATATCTGAACTTTGGTCTTTATTTTCCTCTTTTTGAACACGTGATTGCACTTCTTCACTCATAAAAAATTCCGTTGTCCCAATTTTATCCTTAGGGAATCGTTATCATAATGGGGTTTCTTTGGGTACGTGAGAATGAAAATGTACCATTCACAATTTATTTGTTCTGTAATTTCTATCACCTTCAGAAGGTGAAGAACACCATAGACGAATCCACCTTGTATCCTGAGTCTGAGTTACCTTCATGGAACTATAAAGCTTCCTGATCTGAGTGTCTGTTATACTGAGGAGATGCCAATCATGGCCACGCTTTGTGTGCATACACAACATCTTTGCCATACTGACTCTGATGTTGAAGGCGTCTTGTTTGCTTATGTTTTTATGCACTTACTCTGTGCTCATTTTTATTTAATATACTGGCATCTTCTCTATGTTTACGCATGTCCATTTTGATCTATAATATTCATCTTATATCATATATGGATTTATCTAAAGGTGAGATTGACCCGTCGTTCTTCAATGACGAAGAAGTGAATGTGGCCCCTATTCAGGCCAAAAATGTTAATGGTGGTAACACCTTGTCCCAGGGGTGATGGTTACTTCTGCAAATTAATGGGGCAATGATTACTAGTCTGCCCACCCTAATGATAAGGATAAACAGACAGAAGATAGGCAGACTAGTAATCGTCACCATGTTAGTTTGCAGAAGGAGAAGAAGAACAAGAGAGATAGGGTCAGTGGGCTTTCGGGGCATTCTATTCCTCCTTGAAAATGGGACGTGTTAATGTAACATGTTTGCAAATTATGAATCAAACTGAGAGCCCTTTGGCAGAGGGGATGATCTCAGATATCTTCTCTAACCTTTCTTTACCTGACACACTGGCTGTGGTAAGGCTCCAAATGAACTTTGGTAATGTTCCTTATGTCTTAATATGTTGTTCATAAAATACTGAACAACTGCTCCCCATGTGTTGTTGCCTGATAAAGTCCATGAAAGTCTTCAAATTTCAAGCAGGTGGTTGTCCAAGTATTCTCCCATGAATGATTCACTGTCGGAGAAGTACAAAAATCTGGAAACCAAATGTCCAACACTAGAAAGCTTGCTTAAAGCTTCTGAGGAGAAGGTGAAGGCCGCTGAGGAAAAGGCGAGCACTTCTACGGAGTGTGCTAGGCTTACAAGGGTGAAAACTACTAAGCTTCATTCTCAGTTAGCTAAAATGAGTACCAATGGGCCTGCATCCTCTGAATACCCCAAAGTGCTGGTAGATTGGCTTTACAAGACAAAGTTGTTCTATAAGTTTTTTGAAGAGATCTCCAAAGTTTCTCACACTGTTGGGTATTGTGAGGATGTGAAGAATCAGCGAGACTGGAACCCAACTTGTGCTTGTAAGAGTTTGCCTCCTTTGAAGAAGTGCACTGATACCCTGGAGAACAGTGAGCTAATCTGAATCAAGCCTTAATCAAGAAGATTGCTGACGGGGGGTATCTATATACTTTGCTTTTGCATTTTGCTCGTCATCCCAGTCTTCCTTCCATAGCTGAGCTGAAAGAATGTGAGGTGGATTATTTCAAAGATCTTCCACTGAAGCCTAGTACTGGTGTTACAATTCCTAATCCATATGCTAGCATGGCTAGTTCGAGCACTGAAACTAACCCCGAAGTTAGTTGATTCTTAGCGTCTTTTGTTTATTGGGTTTTTGGATTGTAATCTTAAAAAAATATTTTAATGTTTTAAATGTACTCTTTTTGCAACTTTAATTATGAAAGTTGATCTATTTGCAGTCCCATTTTTTCTTATCTCCCATATTTGTGTGTAAGGCTTCAATATATTGATTGATTGTAAATTCTTGAAAAGATTTGATTTTTTGGGACATAATGACCCTCTTTCTAAGCTCGTTAGTTTGCTTTGTGCTACCTGATCATTTACCGAAGAGTGTGTGGGGGTTGTTTCTTCTGATCTATTCACACGTATGGAATCTCTACCCTTATGTGTTGGTTGGCAACTTCCCATTCCTTGTTCATATCCATATTCATCCACAAGTTACCTCTGTAGTAAGCGCATTTCTGATGGATACAATGTTGAATCGCTTGGCAAGGACATTATTCGCAATTTAGTCGATCTTGTGTCTGCTGGTATGTATATACGATCTCGTATCCTTTATGTTTGTCTTCAAGAGTGGGCTCTATATTTGGGTATTCGTTTAAAGTATTTGCTTAATGACCTCAAAAAAAAGTGGGATGCAACTGTAAAGGACACTCCAGATGCTTTGTAAGATCTACGTAGGATTCTAAGTGAGAAGAACGGTCTTATTCATCTTCAGGAAATAAGCCTTACGAAGATGCTCCACAAGCAAGGAGAAGCTAGGGAATATGTTGCGAGCAAGACTCACGAAGCTCATCAAAAGACACTGATTATTGACAAGGAATTTGTTCGTATCGACGATTTTCTGGTAAAGCTTAAGAAAAAGTAGGATGAGTGTGATCAATTCTCAATTTCTTCCGTTCGCTGGCAAAATAAATTTAATGAACAGCTTGCCATAAACACACAGATGTGAGGAAAAAATAAAGAACTTTATACTGAATGTAATCATCTTGATTAATCTGTGCATCAATTCGATCAAGCTTGTACTGATTACAAGGATCGGCTTCAAGCTCTTCCTTTGTCATCACGGCTATCTACTATTCATGGTGATTTGACTGTTGGAAGTAGAGGGCAAAGGATTAAACTATCTGATGTTGTCCGGTGGCATATTTGTTGTCTTGAAGAGGAAGTTTGGAATTCGAAAGCTAGAATGGAACAGTATGAGAAAGCAGTTAACATTGTGAGTATGATGTTGGATCGCGAGGAATTTGGGCATATAACTGACTTCAACGCATATTATGCTAGATATCTTGATCATATGGGGCGAAGGGGTATGACCCACCATCCTGCGTACTGACATATGAAATGGAAACATAAGAACTTCATTAGCAAGGAGCATGAGATGGGAGGAAAGCAGTCGTAGAGCTGAGCATCGTCCTTATGGTGATGAACACTCTTCTCGCAAAGCCAATCACCCTCCCTATGAGGTTGAGCATAGTCATTTTAGTGGTGGTTCCTCTTCCTATGATCAATCACGATCATCCAGGCGTAGATAATATACATTGTTCTTATGTTTTCCCCATAATGTCTTCTTTTCTGTTATAGATGGTATTGATTGTCTATTTATTTAGATGTTGTTTAACTCCATGAACTGTCTTGTTTTCATAAAAATTGTTTTCAAATTTTTTTGTTTTTTTTTCCTTTGAGTTTGGTTTATCTCAAATATGCAAGGTGGCTAGGTTTTTTTAGTCTGTGTATTTTAGGAAAATCTTCCTTCTAGCAAGATCTATCGCTTGCTTTATTATTAGTGCGAAGCTGCAAGATCTATTGCTTGTTTTTGTCTCTATATTTAGAGGCATGTTTGCCTATAAACAGTATCTATAGCCTGCAGTTGTTCGAATTTCGAAGCTGAAAAATCCAAAGTTTGCAAGCCTTTGTACTTGTGCAAGATCCATAGCTTGCTGTTTTCCAAACTAAGTTCAAGTTTATAAAGTCTGAGTATCTTGATCGTAATATGTTATGAATAAACTAAATTCTAAAATTTTCAAGTTAAGAATAAGAGGCATGATCGTGGTCCAAAAAAGTGGTATTTTTATATTAAATGCGTACTCCCGCAATAATATCGCGTTAGGGACGAGGGAATAAAAACCACCAAGGATAATATCATGGCGTCTGTACATGTAGATGTTCACTACTCTCCTTCTAGACATAAAAATTCCTTAAGTTAATGACATGCCATGTGTTGGGGACAGCAGTACCATCCAACCATTCTAACTTGTAGCTATTGGATTTATGTGCCTTTGCAACCTTGTAAGGTCTTTCCCACTTTGGGCATAACTTTCTGCATTCTTCTACTAGGTTGGCTTCGTTCTTCTTCAACACTAGATCACCAATCTGGAACCATGTTTCTTTCACCTTTTGATTGTGAACTCTGGTCATCCTTTCCTTGTAATACATTTCTACAATTGTTGCCAAATTTCTCTTATCTTCTAGTTCGTCCAGTTCATCTAGTTTGAGCTTCATCACCTCTGGGTTGTCTTTCTCATCATAATCGGCTACGAAAAAACTTGAGTGACCAATTTCTACTGGTACAACCACTTCGTAACCATAAACCAAATTGTATGGGGTCTTTCTCATTGGTTCTCAAATAGACGCTATGTATGACCATAGCATTTTTGGTAATTCATCTACCTATCCAGCTCGCTTCCCTTCCAATCGCTTCTGGATTCCTTGAACGATAGTCATGTTCATTACTTACACTTGGCCATTTTCCTGAGGGCGTGCAACAGATGTAAACTTCCAAAGAATCTCGAGCTTTAAGCACTAGTCTATGAATATGCCACTTGTTAATTGTGTACCATTGTCCGTGACAATGGTATGTGGTACCCTGAAGAGACATACCATGTTTTTCCAGAAAAATTTCCTAGTGACTTCAGTTTTAACCCTTCCTAATGGTTTCGCTTCCACCCACTTCGTGAAGTAATCAATTGCTACGATTAGAAACTTGCCGCTACTTTCGCCTCTTGGAATGGTCCAACTAAGTCAATCCTCCATTTATCAAACAGCCATGCATCGTATATTCCTGTCAAAGTTGTTTGTGGCTTATGCGACATCGAAGCATTAATTTGGGAACTTCTAAACCTAAGCACAAAGTTGTGTGCATCGTTGAACATAGTCGGCCAGTAGTATCCAGCTCGGATGATCTTCTTTGCTATCATTCTAGCTCCTTGATGTGTTTCACATAGGCCCTCATGAATTGCTTTTAAAATCTCTGCACTTCATCCATGGAGATAGGAAACCTTTTTTGTATAAGATCTCATCCTCGTAGGCGTAATTAGTAAAACGTTACTCAAAATTTCTAGCCTGTCTTATCTTCTGGTAACATATTTTTGACGAAGAAGTCTATTAGTGGGGACATCCAGTTGACTTTATCTTCCTGGATGGTTGACACCATGGTTGACAAGGTGCTTCTGACTGGGATGACTTCCACAATGACGTCGCTCTGCTCGCTAAATGAGTTAAATAATTTTGTTGCTAGCTTTCTCACTGCATCCGCCTTTATGTTTTTTCTTCGTGGTACGTGTTGTACGTCAAAATATTTAAGTTAAGCTATGAGTTACTGAACTTTCTTCAAATATTTTGCCAATTGCTCTTCTCGCACTTCAAAGTCCCCTCACACTTGTTTGACAACGATTAGCAAATTAATGGATACACGTATACTTTTGACTTTCATTCTAACGGTGAGGTCCAATCCACAAATCAAGGCATCATATTTTTCTTCGTTGTTCATGAGGAGGAAATCAAATTGTAATATGTATCCATGTTCACCCCCATCTGGGTCATTGAACAACAATCCTTCTCTGAAACCTTCTTTGCTAGATGCACCATCAACGAACAAGGTCCATGCAAATTCTTCCCACTTTGACTTACCTCTATTGATCCTCAAGCTCTAATATGTGTTTTCTCTCTGTTCTTTTTCGCTCACCATTTTGGCAATGATGTCTGCTAACGATTGAGCTTTGATCGCCTTCCTAGGTTGGAATTGAATTTCAAATTGGTCTAATTCCAATGACTCCTGCTTGCTAAGGACGTTCTTGATTGGGAAGCCTGTATAAACTATGATGAGATGAGCATGAAAATATATTTGCAGTCTTTGTGCTGAGTACACCAAGGCCAAGGTCAATTTTTCCAATTATACGATCAGAAAATACGCCTTTTTGAGCTTTGCAATATTCTGCTCCTATAGTAAACTTGCACTTGTTTTTGGTCTTTGAAGCAAACCAAGAAAGAGGTGATGTTCTGCGAGATGGCTAATATAAATATAATGTTTCCCCAGGGGCGGGGGATTTTAGCATTGGAAGTGTTAAAAGCTGTTCTTTTAAGTCATTATATACTATTTAGCACTCTTGATTCCAGCTAAACTTCTTGCCTTTCTTTAGAACTTCGAACAGTGGAAAGTGCTTATCTGTTGCCTTTGAGATGAACCTGCTAAGCGATGCCAGCGACCCTATTTGGACTTGTACTTTCTTGACCGTTCCTGGCTGAGGAAGGTTAATTATAGCTTAGACTTTTTTTGGATTGGCCTCAATTCCCATTGAGGACAATTTTTATCCTAAGAATTTTCCCTCACCCACCCCAAATACACATTTCTTGGGGTTGAGCTTCATTGCTATGGCACTTGGTGTGTCCAGAGTCTCTTGTAGATCTGCATCGTAGCTATCCACCTTCCTACTTTTGATGACCATGTCATCGATATACACTTCCACGTTTCCCCCTATTTTGATTGTGAAAAGTATTATCCACTACTCTTTGGAATGTTGCTCCTACGTTTTTCAGCCCAAACGGCATCTTTACATAACAAAAAGTCCCAAAGCTTGTTATGAAAGCCATTTTCTCTGCATCCTCCGGGTTCATTAATATCTGATGGTAACCCTTGTATGCATCCACAAATTCAAGCACCCGATAGCTTGAAATTGCCGCAACTAGTTGATCGATTTTTGGTAGGGAATAGCAATCCTTAGGACATTCCCTATATAAATTCGTGAAATCAATGCATTTCCCCATCCAGCATCATACTTTCTTACCATTACTGGATTTGTGAGCCAATTTGGATATATGACCTCTCTTACTATACCAGCTTGGAGTAGAGCTATAACTTCTTCTTTAATTACTTTCTGCCTATCACTAGCGAAGCAACACTGCTTTTGTTAAACTGATTTAACCAGATCACTGATATTCAAAGTGTGTTTCAATGTGTGGGCTAACTCCTCCCATTATATGAGTCCTCCAGGTGAAGGTGTCTCTGTGTTTTTGCAGG
The DNA here is from genome assembly GCA_037428765.1 of Rubia yunnanensis. Lineage (NCBI taxonomy): Eukaryota > Viridiplantae > Streptophyta > Magnoliopsida > Gentianales > Rubiaceae > Rubia > Rubia yunnanensis. Next base: position 47,866,723 of record CM075068.1, on the reverse strand, counting down.
ATTTATATGTTTCTCTTCTTTTCTTCATTGGGAAGGTATTTTCCTATTCTTACAAACCTTTAGCTGTATTTGATATACAGGCTTATTAACTCTATTTCTTCCCCCATGTTTGATGTTGATTCTAGCTGATCTGGTCAGCCATTTGAGATTTTATTGACCATCTTCGCTTTCTCTCCGACTCTTCCTACCTTCATTGCGATGACCATGCATTGCCTCACTGTTTGCTGGTTTCCTCTTTGATCTGCTTCATTTTGCGTGCGTTAACCAATGTATATGATATGCTTTTTAGTTACTTTTGTTTGGTGGATTGCTAGTATTAGTTGAGTTTACGGGACAAGGGGTTTAGACGGCCATGTTTGGTTTTCTTGTTTAAATCTCACATTTTGTAGACTTAATTGGTACTAATGGACATTTTGTATCCACGGGCTCCTATATCTTCCTTGTGATTATCTTTAGTAGGTCTCCCGTGGGTACTTTTTGTTTACATTCAATTTTAAGGTCATTCTAAAGGGTGGTAGAAGATATTGAAGGCAGTTGCCAAGAACGGTAGTAGAGACGAAGGACATTCACATTACAATGGTAGCAGACAAATGCCACGATTATCAATGCTGAGTAGAAGGATATTTAAGCCAAATATAAGATGCTACAGAGTTCATAGTGGCCAATGGAGAAATGGGGAATCATAGTCCGATGAGTTATGCCTTAGTAAGAGAAAGATCCAAGAATAATTAGCCTTCAAGGATAGTTCCATTGGATTTGTCTTCTCGAGTTCTAAGAAATAGACTACTAAAACTCTCAAATCAAACTAACGGTTCTCCCATAGTGAAGGAAACTAGTTCAACCAGCAGAAGCACAAACAAGACAGGGCATGCCTTGCATCGTTTATCACCAATGGCTCATGCTAGAGAAGACGCCTTGTGACATGGAGACCAATGTGAAGCAATGCTGCAACCCATGCCAAACACGATAGGCCGCCAAGCACGAAGGAAGAACCCTTCCACGCGGCTAAAGACGGGCGCGGGATGTCCCATTTTAGACATCTTGTGCTGTTCCAAGTCCTTTATGCCGAGACCAGCACACGAGACGAGGAATTTTACATGGATTGCGCTATGTTTTTTTAGCAAAGCACCAAGTCTTACCATGGTCCACGCCTATGACCACGGGCGTGGATCAGGACCTCTAAAATTGGCACCCTGATGGCACCCCGCAAGAGACGATGTGGCACGCACTAGTGCTAGATGCAACCCACACCAACTCCAATGGCTTGTGCCACAATTGAAGATCTGCGCCACGCTAAAGAACTGGAACCCCACGCCATGAAGATGCGCAACCCGCACTAGGCCTTGCGTCACGTGCCAAGTACGCCCACGGGGTGCATCATCTGTGATACCCCACGCTAGGTGGCGGCTAAGCTAGGGTTTACCCCATTTTGGCCTATTTTGGGCCTATTTGTAGGCCCAATCTCTACTACTATATATAGAACCTTAGTCACTAGGGTAAAAACACTTTTAGACACTTATTAAACATTGTATTACTTTTAGAAGAGTAGATAGAAGACTCTCTCGGTAGGAAACTTTATCTTTTCATCTTTGATCCTAAGATGTGCAATTCAAATCTTTATTTGAATTCCATGTCTAGGAAGTAGTTTCCATAGCTTGGGGATAAATTTATTTGACTTGGTTATTTCCATATGCTTTTTGAGTATCTATAGTTCATCCTAATCTTGTGTTCATAATATTATAGTGATTTGCTTTTGAGTTTGAATTCATGAATGTCACACCACATATAACTTATTAACGGTCAACCTTTATTTGAATTGTATATAATAAATACTATGAATGTGTTTGACTTTAACTAATCATCGGTTAAACCTTACTTGATTTTCTGCATATAAATACTAGTGAATAAGTTGACTTTAACTAATCGACGGTCAAACTTTGCATGACTCCCTCTCTATATAGAAACCCTAGTGACTATGCTGACTTTGAATAATCAACGGTCAAACTTTACTTGACTCACTCTATATAGAAACACTAGTTACTAAGTTGACTTTATCTAATCAACGGTCAAACTTTACTTGACTCACTCTGTACAGAAACCCTAGTTACTAAGTTGACTTTGACTAATCAACGGTTAAACCTTACTTGACTTTCTGTATATAAATACTAGTGACTAAGTTGACTTTAACTAATCAACGGTCAAACTTTACTTGACTCACTCTATATAAAACCCTAGTTACTAAGTTGACTTTAACTAATCAACGATCAAGCATTGCTCGACTTTCAATACATAAATACTACATTGACTTTGACTAATCAACGGTCAAACTTTACTTGACTCACTTTATATAGAAACCCTAGTTACTAAGTTGACTCTAACTAATCGACGGTCAAACTTTACTTGACTCACTCTATATAGAAACCCTAGTTACTAAGTTGACTTTGAGTAATCAACGGTTAAACCTTACTTGACTTTCTGCATATGAATACTAGTGACTAAGTTGACTTTAACTGATCAACGGTCAAACTTTACTTGATTTACGCTATATAAAACCCTAGTTACTAAGTTGACTTTAACTAATCAACGATCAAGCATTGCTCGACTTTCAATACATAAATAATAATAACAAGGTTGACTTTGTCTAATCAATGATCAAACAGTACTTGACTTTCAATATATAAACATTAATATTAAAGTTAACGTTAACTTATTAACGGTCAACCTTTATTTGAATTTGTATATAATAAATACTATGAATGTGTTTGACTTTAACTAATCATCGGTTAAACCTTACTTGACTTTCTGCATATAAATACTAGTGAATAAGTTGACTTTAACTAATCGACGGTCAAACTTTACATGACTCTCTCTATATAGAAACCCTAGTGACTAAGCTGACTTTAAATAATCCACGGTAAAACTTTTCGTAACTCACTCTATATAGAAACCCTAGTTTCTAAGTTGACTTTAACTAATCAACGGTAAAACTTTACTTGACTCACTCTATATAGAAACCCTAGTTACTAAGTTGACTTTGACTAATCAACGGTTAAACCTTACTTGACTTTCTGTGTATAAATAATAGTGACTAAGTTGACTTTAACTAATCAACGGTCAAACTTTACTTGACTCATTCTATATAAAACCCCAGTTACTAGGTTGACTTTAACTAATCAACGATCAAGCATTACTCGACTTCCAATACATAAATAATAATAACAAGGTTGGCTTTTTCTAATCAATGATCAAACATTACTTCACTTTCAATATATAAACATTAATATTAAAGTTGACATTAACTTATTAACGGTCAACCTTTATTTGAATTTTTATATAATAAATACTATAAATGTGTTTAACTTTAACTAATCATCGGTTAAACCTTACTTGTATTTCTGCATATAAATACTAGTGAATAAGTTGACTTTAACTAATCGACGGTCAAACTTTGCATGACTCCCTCTCTATATAGAAACCCTAGTGACTATGCTAACTTTGAATAATCAACGGTCAAACTTTACTTGACTCACTCTATATAGAAACACTAGTTACTAAGTTGACTTTATCTAATCAACGGTCAAACTTTACTTGACTCACTCTGTATAGAAACCCTAGTTACTAAGTTAACTTTGACTAATCAACGGTTAGACCATACTTGACTTTCTGTGTATAAATAATAGTGACTAAGTTGACTTTAACTAATCAACGGTCAAACTTTACTTGACTCACTCTATATAAAACCCTAGTTACTAAGTTGACTTTAACTAATCAACGATCAAGCATTACTCGACTACCAATACATAAATACTATATTGACTTTAACTAATCTACGGTCAAACTTTACTTGACTCACTCTATATAGAAACCCTAGTTACTAAGTTGACTTTAACAAATCAACGGTCAAACTTTACTTGACTTACTCTATATAGATACCCTAGTTACTAAGTGACTTTGACTAATCAACGATTAAACCTTACTTGACTTTCTGTATATAAATACTAGTGACTAAGTTGACTTTAACTAATCAACGGTCAAACTTTACTTGATTCACTCTATATAAAACCCTAGTTACTAAGTTGACTTTAACTAATCAACCATCAAGCATTGCTCGACTTTCAATACATAAATAATAATAACAAGGTCGACTTTGTCTAATCAATGATCAAACATTACTTGACTTGCAATATATAAACATTAATATTAAAGTTGACGTTAACTTATTAACGGTCAACCTTTATTTGAATTTATTTATAATAAATACTATAAATGTGTTTGACTTTAACTAATTATCGGTTAAACCTTACTTGACTTTCTGCATATAAATACTAGTGAATAAGTTGACTTTAACTAATCGACGGTCAAACTTTGCGTGACTCTCTCTCTATATGGAAACCCTAGTGAATAAGCTGACTTTAAATAATCAACGGTCAAACCTTTCTTAACTCACTCTACATAGAAACCCTAGTTACTAAGTTGACTTTGACTAATCAACGGTCAAACTTTACTTGACTCACTCTATATAGAATCCCTAGTTACTAAGTTGACTTTGACTAATCAACGGTTAAACCTTTCTTGACCTTCTGTGTACAAATAATAGTGACTAAGTTGACTTTAACTAATCAACGGTCAAACTTTACTTGACTCACTCTATATAGAAACCCTAGTTTCTAAGTTGACTTTAACTAATCGACGGTAAAACTTTACAGGACTCACTCTATATAGAAACCCAAGTTACTAAGTTGACTTTGACTAATCAACGGTTAAACCTTACATGACTTTCTGTGTATAAATGATAGTGACTAAGTTGACTTTAACTAATCAACGGTTAAACTTTACTTGACTCACTCAATATAAAACCCTAGTTACTAAGTTGACTTTAACTAATCAACGATCAAGCATTACTTGACTTGCAATACATAAATACTACATTGACTTTAACTAATCAACGGTCAAACTTTACTTGACTCACTCTATATAGAAACCCTAATTACTAAGATGACTTTATCTAATCAACAGGTCAAACTTTACTTGACTCACTCTATATAAAACCCTAGTTACTAAGTTGACTTAACTAATCAACGATCAAGCATTGCTCGACTTCCAATAAATAAATAATAATAACAAGGTTGGCTTTTTCTAATCAATGATCAAACATTACTTGACTTTCAATATATAGACATTAATATTAAAGTTGACGTTAACTTATTAACGGTCAACCTTTATTTGAATTTGTATATAATAAATACTATAAATGTGTTTGACTTTAACTAATCATCGGTTAAACCTTACTTGTTTTTCTGCATATAAATACTAGTGAATAAGTTGACTTTAACTAATCAACGGTCAAACTTTACATGACTCTCTCTATATAGAAACCCTAGTGACTAAGCTAACTTTAAATAATCAACGGTCAAACCTTTCTTAACTCACTCTATATAGAAACCCTAGTTACTAAGTTGACTTTAACTAATCAACGGTCAAACTTTACATGACTCACTCTATATAGATACCCTAGTTACTAAGTTGACTTTGACTAATCAACGGTTAAACCTTACTTGACTTTCTGTGTATAAATAATAGTGACTAAGTTGACTTTAACTAATCAACGGTCAAACTTTACTTTACTCACTCTATATAGAAACCCTAGTTAGTAAGTTGACTTTAACTAATCAGCGGTCAAACTTTACTTGACTCACTCTATATAAAACCCTAGTTACTAAGTTGACTTTAACTAATCAACGATCAAGTGTTGCTCGTCTTTCAATACATAAATAATAATAACAAGGCTGGGTTTTTCTAATCAATGATCAAACATTACTTGACTTTCAATATATAAACATTAATAATAAAGTTGACGTTAACTTATTAACGGTCAACCTTTATTTGAATTTGTATATAATAAATACTATAAATGTGTTTGACTTTAACTAATCATCGGCTAAACCTTACTTGTTTTTCTGCATATAAATACTAGTGAATAAGTTGACTTTAACTAATCGACGATCAAACTTTACATGACTCTCTCTATATAGAAACCCTAGTGACTAAGCTGACTTTAAATAATCAACGGTCAAACCTTTCTTAACTCACTCTATATAGAAACCCTAGTTACTAAGTTGACTTTAACGAATCAACGGTCAAACTTTACTTGACTCACTCTATATAGAAAACCTAGTTACTAAGTTGACTTTGACTAATAAACGGTTAAACCTTACTTGACTTTCTGTATATAAATACTAGTGACTAAGTTGACTTTAACTAATCAGCGGTCAAACTTTACTTGACTCACTCTATATAAAACCCTAGTTACTAAGTTGACTTTAACTAATCAACGATCAAGTGTTGCTCGTCTTTCAATACATAAATAATAATAACAAGGCTGGCTTTTTCTAATCAATGATCAAACATTACATGACTTTCAATATATAAACATTAATATTAAAGTTGACGTTAACTTATTAACGGTCCACCTTTATTTGAATTTGTATATAATAAATACTATAAATGTTTTTTACTTTAACTAATCATCGGTTAAACCTTACTTGACTTTCTACATATAAATACTAGTGAATAAGTTGAATTTAACTAATCGACGGTCAAACTTTGCATGACTCTCTCTCTATATGGAAACCCTAGTGACTAAGCTGACTTTAAATAATCAACGGTCAAACCTTTCTTAACTCACTCTATATAGAAACCCTAGTTACTAAGTTGACTTTAACGAATCAACGGTCAAACTTTACTTGACTCACACTATATAGAAAACCTAGTTACTAAGTTGACTTTGACTAATAAACGGTTAAACCTTACTTGACTTTCTGTATATAAATACTAGTGACTAAGTTGACTTTAACTAATCAGCGGTCAAACTTTACTTGACTCACTCTATATAAAACCCTAGTTACTAAGTTGAGTTTAACTAATCAACGATCAAGCATTGCTCGACTTCCAATACATAAATAATATTAACAAGGTTGGCTTTTTCTAATCAATGATCAAACATTACTTGACTTTCAATATATAAACATTAATATTAAAGTTGACGTTAACTTATTAACGGTCAACCTTTATTTGAATTTGTATATAATAAATACTATAAATGTGTTTGACTTTAACTAATCATCGGTTAAACCTTACTTGTTTTTCTGCATATAAATACTAGTGAATAAGTTGACTTTAACTAATCGACGGTCAAACTTTACATGACTCTCTCTATATAGAAACCCTAGTGACTAAGCTGACTTTAAATAATCAACGGTCAAACCTTTTTTAACTCACTCTATATAGAAACCCTAGTTACTAAGTTGACTTTAACTAATCAACGGTCAAACTTTACATGACTCACTCTATATAGATACCCTAGTTACTAAGTTGACTTTGACTAATCAACGGTTAAACCTTACTTGACTTTCTGTGTATAAATAATAGTGACTAAGTTGACTTTAACTAATCAACGGTCAAACTTTACTTGACTCACTCTATATAGAAACCCTAGTTACTAAGTTGACTTTAACTAATCAGCGGTCAAACTGTACTTGACTCACTCTATATAAAACCCTAGTTACTAAGTTGACTTTAACTAATCAACGATTAAGCGTTGCTCGTCTTTCAATACATAAATAATAATAACAAGGCTGGCTTTTTCTAATCAATGATCAAACATTACTTGACTTTCAATATATAAACATTAATATTAAAGTTGACGTTAACTTATTAACGGTCAACCTTTATTTGAATTTGTATATAATAAATACTATAAATGTGTTTGACTTTAACTAATCATCGGTTAAACCTTACTTGTTTTTCTGCATATAAATACTAGTGAATAAGTTGACTTTAACTAATCGACGATCAAACTTTACATGACTCTCTCTATATAGAAACCCTAGTGACTAAGCTGACTTTAAATAATCAACGGTCAAACTTTTCTAAACTCACTCTATATAGAAACCCTAGTTACTAAGTTAACTTTAACTAATCAACGGTCAAACTTTACTTGACTCACTCTATATAGAAAACCTAGTTACTAAGTTGAGTTTAACTAATCAACGGTCAAACTTTACTTGACTCACTCTATATAGAAACCCCAGTTACTAAGTTGACTTTGACTAATCAACGGTTAAACCTTACTTGACTTTCTGTATATAAATACTAGTGACTAAGTTGACTTTAACTAATCCACGGTCAAACTTTACTTGACTCACTCTATATAAAACCCTAGTTACTAAGTGGACTTTAACTAATCAACGATCAAGCATTGCTCGACTTTCAATACATAAATACTACATTAACTTTGACTAATCAACGGTCAAACTTTACTTGACTCACTTTATATAGAAACCCTAGTTACTAAGTTGACTTTAACTAATCAACGGTCAAACTTTACTTGACTCACTCTATATAAAACCCTAGTTACTAAGTTGACTTTGAGTAATCAACGGTTAAACCTTACTTGACTTTCTGCAAATGAATACTAGTGACTAAGTTGACTTTAACTGATCAACGGTCAAACTTTACTTGATTCACGCTATATAAAACCCTAGTTACTAAGTTGACTTTAACTAATCAACGATGAAGCATTGCTCGACTTTCAAAACATAAATAATAATGACAAGGTTGACTTTGTCTAATCAATGATCAAACATTACTTGACTTTCAATATATAAACATTAATATTAAAGTTGACGTTAACTTATTAACGGTCAACCTTTATTTGAATTTGTATATAATAAATACTATGAATGTGTTTGACTTTAACTAATCATCGGTTAAACCTTACTTGACTTTCTGCTTATAAATACTAGTGAATAAGTTGACTTTAACTAATCGACGGTCAAACTTTGCATGACTCTCTCTCTTTATATAGAAACACCAGTGACTAAGCAGACTTTAAATAATCAACGGTCAAACTTTTCTTAACTCACTCTATATAGAAACCCTAGTTACTAAGTTGACTTTAACTAATGAACGGTCAAACTTATTTGACTCACTAGTTACTAAGTTGACTTTATCTAATCAACGGTCAAACTTTACTTGACTCACTCTGTACAGAAACCCTAGTTACTAAGTTGACTTTGACTAATAAACGGTTAAACCTTACTTGACTTTCTGTATATAAATACTAGTGACTAAGTTGACTTTAACTAATCAACGGTCAAACTTTACTTGATTCACTCTATATAAAACCCTAGTTACTAAGTGGACTTTAACTAATCAACGATCAAGCATTGCTCGACTTTCAATACATAAATAATAATAACAAGGTTGACTTTGTCTAATCAATGATCAAACAGTACTTGACTTTCAATATATAAACATTAATATTAAAGTTAACGTTAACTTATTAACGGTCAACCTTTATTTGAATTTGTATATAATAAATACTATGAATGTGTTTGACTTTAACTAATCATCGGTTAAACCTTACTTGACTTTCTGCATATAAATACTAGTGAATAAGTTGACTTTAACTAATCGACGGTCAAACTTTACATGACTCTCTCTATATAGAAACCCTAGTGACTAAGCTGACTTTAAATAATCCACGGTAAAACTTTTCTTAACTCACTCTGTATAGAAACCCTAGTTTCTAAGTTGACTTTAACTAATCAACGGTAAAACTTTACTTGACTCACTCTATATAGAAACCCTAGTTACTAAGTTGACTTTGACTAATCAACGGTTAAACCTTACTTGACTTTCTGTGTATAAATAATAGTGACTAAGTTGACTTTAACTAATCAACGGTCAAACTTTACTTGACTCACTCTATATAAAACCCTAGTTACTAAGTTGACTTTAACTAATCAACGATCAAGCATTACTCGACTTCCAATACATAAATAATAATAACAAGGTTGGCTTTTTCTAATCAATGATCAAACATTACTTCACTTTCAATATATAAACATTAATATTAAAGTTGACGTTAACTTATTAACGGTCAACCTTTATTTGAATTTGTATATAATAAATACTATAAATGTGTTTAACTTTAACTAATCATCGGTTAAACCTTACTTGTCTTTCTGCATATAAATACTAGTGAATAAGTTGACTTTAACTAATCGACGGTCAAACTTTGCATGACTCCCTCTCTATATAGAAACCCTAGTGACTATGCTGACTTTGAATAATCAACGGTCAAACTTTACTTGACTCACTCTATATAGAAACCCTAAGTTGACTTTAACTAATCAACGATCAAGCATTACTCGACTACCAATACATAAATACTATATTGACTTTAACTAATCTACGGTCAAACTTTACTTGACTCACTATATATAGAAACCCTAGTTACTAAGTTGACTTTAACTAATCAACGGTCAAACTTTACTTGACTTACTCTATATAGATACCCTAGTTACTAAGTGACTTTGACTAATCAACGATTAAACCTTACTTGACTTTCTGTATATAAATACTAGTGACTAAGTTGACTTTAACTAATCAACGGTCAAACTTTACTATATTCACTCTATATAAAACCCTAGTTACTAAGTTGACTTTAACTAATCGACCATCAAGCATTGCTCGACTTTCAATACATAAATAATAATAACAAGGTCGACTTTGTCTAATCAATGATCAAACATTACTTGACTTGCAATATATAAACATTAATATTAAAGTTGACGTTAACTTATTAACGGTCAACCTTTATTTGAATTTATTTATAATAAATACTATAAATGTGTTTGACTTTAACTAATTATCGGTTAAACCTTACTTGACTTTCTGCATATAAATACTAGTGAATAAGTTGACTTTAACTAATCGACGGTCACACTTTGCGTGACTCACCCTAGTGACTAAGTAGACTTTAAATAATCAACGGTCAAACTTTTCTTATCTCACTCTATATAGAAACCCTAGTTATTAAGTTGACTTTAACTAATCAACGGTCAAACTTTACTTGACTCACTCTATATAGAAACCCTAGTTACTAAGTTTACTTTGACTAATCAACGGTTAAACCTTACTTGACTTTCTGTATATAAATACTAGTGACGAAGTTGACTTTAACTAATCAACGGTCAAACTTTACTTGACTCACTCTATATAAAACCCTAGTTACTAAGTTGACTTTAACTAATCAACGATCAAGCATTGCTCTACTTCCAATACATAAATAATATTAACAAGGTTGGCTTTTTCTAATCAATGATCAAACATTACTTGACTTTCAATATATAAACATTAATATTAAAGTTGACGTTAACTTATTAACGGTCAACCTTTATTTGAATTTGTATATAATGAATACTATAAATGTGTTTGACTTTAACTAATTATCGGTCAAACCTTACTTGACTTTCTGCATATAAATACTAGTGAATAAGTTGACTTTAACTAATCGACGGTCAAACTTTGCGTGACTCACCCTAGTGACTAAGTAGACTTTAAATAATCAACGGTCAAACTTTTCTTATCTCACTCTATATAGAAACCCTAGTTATTAAGTTGACTTTAATTAATCAACGGTCAAACTTTACTTGACTCACTCTATATAGAAACCCTAGTTACTAAGTTTACTTTGACTATTCAACGGTTAAACCTTACTTGACTTTCTGTATATAAATACTAGTGACTAAGTTGACTTTAACTAATCTACGGTCAAACTTTACTTGACTCACTCTATATAGAAACCCTAGTTACTAAGTGGACTTTAACTAATCAACGATCAAGCATTACTCGACTACCAATACATAAATACTATATTGACTTTAACTAATCTACGGTCAAACTTTACTTGACTCACTCTATTTAGAAACCCTAGTTACTAAGTTGACTTTAACTAATCCACGGTCAAACTTTTCTTGACTCACTCTATATAGAAACCCTAGTTACTAAGTTAACTTTGACTATTCAACGGTTAAACCTTACTTGACTTTCTGTATATAAATACTAGTGACTAAGTTGACTTTAACTAATCAACGGTCAAACTTTACTTGATTCACTCTATATAAAACCCTAGTTACCAAGTGGACTTTAACTAATCAACGATCAAGCATTGCTCGACTTTCAATACATAAATAATAATAACAAGGTTGACTTTGTCTAATCAATGATCAAACAGTACTTGACTTTCAATATATAAACATTAATATTAAAGTTAACGTTAACTTATTAACGGTCAACCTTTATTCGAATTTTTATATAATAAATACTATGAATGTGTTTGACTTTAACTAATCATCGGTTAAACCTTACTTGACTTTCTCCATATAAATACTAGTGAATAAGTTGACTTTCACTAATCGACGGTCAAACTTTACATGACTCTCTCTATATGGAAACCCTAATGACTAAGCTAACTTTAAATAATGAACGATCAAACCTTTCTTAACTCACTCTATATAGAAACCCTAGTTACTAAGTTGACTTTAACTAATCAACGGTCAAACTTTACTTGACTCACTCTATATAGAAAACCCAGTTACTAAGTTGACTTTGACTAATCAACGGTTAAACCTTACTTGACTTTTTATGTATAATTAATAGTAACTAAGTTGACTTTAACTAATAAACGGTCAAAATTTACTTGACTCACTCTATATAAAACCCTAGTTACTAAGTTGACTTTAACTAATCAACAATCAAGCATTACTCGACTTCCAATACATAAATACTACATTGACTTTGACTAATCGACGATCGAACTTTACTTGACTCACTCTATATAGAAACCCTAGCTACTAAGTTAACTTTAACTAATCAACGGTCAAACTTTACTTGACTCACTCTACATAGAAACCTAGTTACTAAGTTGACTCTGACTAATCGACGGTCAACCTTTGCATGACTCTCTCTATGTAGAAACCCTAGTGACTAAGCTGACTTTAAATAATCAACGGTCAAACCTTTTTTAACTCACTCTATATAGAAACCCTAGTTACTAAGTTGACTTTAACTAATCAACGGTCAAACTTTACATGACTCACTCTATATAGATACCCTAGTTACTAAGTTGACTTTGACTAATCAACGGTTAAACCTTACTTGACTTTCTGCATATAAATACTAGTGACTAAGTTGACTTTAACTGATCAAAGGTCAAACTTTACTTGATTCACTCTATATAAAACCCTAGTTACTAAGTGAACTTTAACTAATCAACGATCAAGCATTGCTCGACTTTCAATACATAAATAATAATGACAAGGTTGACTTTGTCTAATCAATGATCAAACATTACTTTACTTGCAGTATATAAACATTAATATTAAAGTTGACGTTAACTTATTAACGGTCAACCTTTATTTGAATTTGTTTATAATAAATACTATAAAAGTGTTTGACTTTAACTAATTATCGGTTAAACCTTACTTGACTTTCTGCATATAAATACTAGTGAATAAGTTGACTTTAACTAATCGACGGTCAAACTTTGCGTGACTCTCTCTCTTTATATAGAAACCCTAGTGACTAAGCAGACTTTAAATAATCAACGGTCAAACTTTTCTTAACTCACTCTATATAGCCTAGTTACTAAGTTGACTTTAACTAATCAACGGTCAAACTTTTCTTGACTCACTCTATACAGAAACCCTAGTTACTAAGTTAACTTTGACTAATCAACGGTTAAACCTTACTTGACTTTCTGTATATAAATACTAGTGGCTAAGTTGACTTTAACTAATCAACGGTCAAACTTTACTTGATTCACTCTATATAAAACCCTAGTTACTAAGTGGACTTTAACTAATCAACGATCAAGCATTGCTCGACTTTCAACACATAAATAATAATGACAAGGTTGACTTTCACTAATCGACGGTCAAACCTTACATGACTCTCTCTATATAGAAACCCTAGTGACTAAGCTGACTTTAAATAATCAACGGTCAAACCTTTCTTAACTCACTCTATATAGATACCCTAATTACTAAGTTGACTTTAACTAATCAACGGTCAAACTTTACTTGACTCACTCTATATAGAAAACCTAGTTACTAAGTTGACTTTGACTAATCAACGGTTAAACCTTACTTGAATTTCTGTGTATAAATAATAGTGACTAAGTTGACTTTAACTAATAAACGGTCAAAATTTACTTGACTCACTCAATATAAAACCCTAGTTACTAAGTTGACTTTAACTAATCAACGATCAAGCATTAGTCGACTTCCAATACATAAATACTACATTGACTTTGACTAATCAACGGTCAAACTTTACTTGACTCCCTCTATATAGAAACCCTAGTTACTAAGTTGACTTTAACTAATCAACGGTCAAACTTTACTTGACTCACTCTATATAGAAACCCTAGTTACTAAGTTGACTTTGACTAATCAACGGTTAAACCTTACTTAACTTTCTGCATATAAATACTAGTGACTAAGTTGACTTTAACTAATCAACGGTCAAACTTTACTTGATTCACTCTATATAAAACCCTAGTTACTAAGTGGACTTTAACTAATCAACGATCAAGCATTGCTCGACTTTCAATACATAAATAATAATGACAAGGTTGACTTTGTCTAATCAATGATCAATCATTACTTGACTTTCAATATATAAACATTAATATTAAAGTTAACGTTAACTTATTAACGGTCAACCTTTATTTGAATTTTTATATAATAAATACTATGAATGTGTTTGACTTTAACTAATCATCGGTTAAACCTTACTTGACTTTCTGCATATAAATACTAGTGAATAAGTTGACTTTCAATAATCGACGGTCAAACTTTACATGACTCTCTCTATATGGAAACCCTAGTGACTAAGCTGACTTTAAATAATCAACGATCAAACCTTTCTTAACTCACTCTATATAGAAACCCTAGTTACTAAGTTGACTTTAACTAATCAACGGTCAAACTTTACTTGACTCACTGTATATAGAAAACCTAGTTACTAAGTTGACTTTGACTAATCAACGGTCAAACCTTACTTGACATTTTATGTATAAATAATAGTAACTAAGTTGACTTTAACTAATAAACGGTCAAAATTTGCTTGACTCACTCTATATAAAACCCTAGTTACTAAGTTGACTTTAACTAATTAACGATCAAGCATTACTCGACTTCCAATACATAAATACTACATTGACTTAGACTAATCGACAGTCAAACTTTACTTGACTCACTCTATATAGAAACCCTAGTTACTAAGTTGACTTTAACTAATCAACGGTCAAACTTTACTTGACTCACTCTATATAGAAACCCTAGTTACTAAGTTGACTTTGACTAATCAACGGTTAAACCTTACCTGACTTTCTGCATATAAATACTAGTGACTAAGTTGACTTTAACTGATCAACGGTCAAACTTTACTTGATTCACTCTATATAAAACCCGAGTTACTAAGTTAACTTTAACTAATCAACGGTCAAACTTTACTTGATTCACTCTATATAAAACCCGAGTTACTAAGTTAACTTTAACTAATCAACGATCAAGCATTGCTCGACTTTCAATACATAAATAATATTGACAAGGTTGACTTTGTCTAATCAATGATCAAACATTACTTTACTTGCAGTATATAAACATTAATATTAAAGTTGACGTTAACTTATTAACAGTCAACCTTCATTTGAATTTCTTTATAATAAATACTATAAATGTGTTTGACTTTAACTAATTATCGGTTAAACCTTACTTGACTTTCTGCATATAAATACTAGTGAATAAGTTGACTTTAACTAATTGACGGTCAAACTTTGCGTGACTCTCTCTCTTTATATAGAAACCCTAGTGACTAAGCAGACTTTAAATAATCAACGGTCAAACTTTTTTTAACTCACTCTATATAGAAACCCTAGTTACTAAGTTGACTTTAACTAATCAACGGTCAAACTTTTCTTGACTCACTCTATATAGAAACCCTAGTTACTAAGTTAACTTTGACTAATCAACGGTTAAACCTTACTTGACTTTCTGTACATAAATACTAGTGACTAAGTTGACTTTAACTAATCAACGGTCAAACTTTACTTGATTCACTCTATATAAAACCCTAGTTACTAAGTGGACTTTAACTAATCAACGATCAAGCATTGCTCGACTTTCAATACATAAATAATAATGACAAGGTTGACTTTGTCTATTCAATGATCAAACATTACTTGACTTTCAATATATAAACATTAATATTAAAGTTAACGTTAACTTATTAACAGTCAACCTTTATTTCAATTTTTATATAATAAATACTATGAATGTGTATGACTTTAACTAATCATCGGTTAAACCTTACTTGACTTTCTGCATATAAATACTAGTGAATAAGTTGACTTTCACTAATCGACGGTCAAACCTTACATGACTCTCTCTATATAGAAACCCTAGTGACTAAGCTGACTTTAAATAATCAACGG
Source organism: Rubia yunnanensis (assembly GCA_037428765.1). NCBI lineage: Eukaryota > Viridiplantae > Streptophyta > Magnoliopsida > Gentianales > Rubiaceae > Rubia > Rubia yunnanensis. The sequence goes on along the minus strand of CM075068.1, from coordinate 47,850,378 downwards.
TCAAACCTTTCTTAACTCACTCTATATAGAAACCCTAGTTACTAAGTTGACTTTAACTAATCAACGGTCAAACTTTACTTGACTCACTCTATATAGAAAACCTAGTTACTAAGTTGACTTTGACTAATCAACGGTTAAACCTTACTTGACTTTCTGTGTATAAATAATTGTGACTAAGTTGACTTTAACTAATAAACGGTCAAAATTTACTTGACTCACTCTATATAAAACCCTAGTTACTAAGTTAACTTTAACTAATCAACGATCAAGCATTAGTCGACTTCCAATACATAAATACTACATTGACTTTGACTAATCAACGGTCAAACTTTACTTGACTCACTCTATATAGAAACCCTAGTTACTAAGTTGACTTTAACTAATCAACGGTCAAACTTTACTTGACTCACTCTATATAGAAACCCTAGTTACTAAGTTGACTTTGACTAATCAACGGTTAAACCTTACTTGACTTTCTGCATATAAATACTAGTGACTAAGTTGACTTTAACTATTCAACGGTCAAACTTTACTTGATTCACTCTATATAAAACCCTAGTTACTAAGTGGACTTTAACTAATCAACGATCAAGCATTGCTCGACTTTCAATACATAAATAATAATGACAAGGTTGACTTTGTCTAATCAATGATCAAACATTACTTGACTTTCAATATATAAACATTAATATTAAAGTTAACGTTAACTTATTAACGGTCAACCTTTATTTGAATTTTTATATAATAAATACTATGAATGTGTTTGACTTTAACTAATCATCGGTTAAACCTTACTTGACTTTCTGCATATAAATACTAGTGAATAAGTTGACTTTCACTAATCGACGGTCAAACTTTACATGACTCTCTCTATATGGAAACCCTAGTGACTAAGCTGACTTTAAATAATCAACGATCAAACCTTTCTTAACTCACTCTATATAGAAACCCTAGTTACTAAGTTGACTTTAACTAATCAACGGTCAAACTTTTCTTGACTCACTCTATATAGAAAACCTAGTTACTAAGTTGACTTTGACTAATCAACGGTTAAACCTTACTTGACTTTTTATGTATAAATAATAGTAACTAAGTTGACTTTAACTAATAAACGGTCAAAATTTGCTTGACTCACTCTATATAAAACCCTAGTTACTAAGTTGACTTTAACTAATCAACGATCAAGCATTACTCGACTTCCAATACATAAATACTACATTGACTTTGACTAATCGACGATCAAACTTTACTTGACTCACTCTATATAGAAACCCTAGTTACTAAGTTGACTTTAACTAATCAACGGTCAAACTTTACTTGACTCACTCTATATAGAAACCCTAGTTACTAAGTTGATTTTGACTAATCAACGGTTAAACCTTACCTGACTTTCTGCATATAAATACTAGTGACTAAGTTGACTTTAACTGATCAACGGTCAAACTTTACTTGATTCACTCTATATAAAACCCTAGTTACTAAGTGGACTTTAACTAATCAACGATCAAGCATTGCTCGACTTTAAATACATAAATAATAATGACAAGGTTGACTTTGTCTAATCAATGATCAAACATTACTTGACTTTCAATATATAAACATTAATATTAAAGTTAACGTTAACTTATTAACGGTCAACCTTTATTTGAGTTTTTATATAATAAATACTATGAATGTGTTTGACTTTAACTAATCATCGGTTAAACCTTGCTTGACTTTCTGCATATAAATACTAGTGAATAAGTTGACTTTCACTAATCGACGGTCAAACTTTACATGACTCTCTCTATATGGAAACCCTAGTGACTAAGCTGACTTTAAATAATCAACGATCAAACCTTTCTTAACTCACTCTATATAGAAACCCTAGTTACTAAGTTGACTTTAACTAATCAACGGTCAAACTTTACTTGACTCACTCTATATAGAAACCCTAGTTACTAAGTTGACTTTGACTAATCAACGGTTAAACCTTACCTGACTTTCTGCATATAAATACTAGTGACTAAGTTGACTTTAACTGATCAACGGTCAAACTTTACTTGATTCACTCTATATAAAACCCTAGTTACTAAGTTGACTTTAACTAATCAACGATCAGGCATTGCTCGACTTTCAATACATGAATAATAATGACAAGGTTGACTTTGTCTAATCAATGATCAAACATTACTTGACTTTCAGTATATAAACATTAATATTAAAGTTGACGTTAACTTATTAACGGTCAACCTTTATTTGAATTTCTTTATAATAAATACTATAAATGTGTTTGACTTTAACTAGTTATCGGTTAAACCTTACTTGACTTTCTGCATATAAATACTAGTGAATAAGTTGATTTTAACTAATCGACGGTCAAACTTTGCGTGACTCTCTCTCTTTATATAGAAACCCTAGTGACTAAGCAGACTTTAAATAATCAACGGTCAAACTTTTCTTAACTCACTCTATATAGAAACCCTAGTTACTAAGTTGACTTTAACTAATCAACGGTCAAACTTTTCTTGACTCACTCTATATAGAAACCCTAGTTACTAAGTTAACTTTGACTAATCAACGGTTAAACCTTACTTGACTTTCTGTATATAAATACTAGTGACTAAGTTGACTTTAACTAATCAACGGTCAAACTTTACTTGATTCACTCTATATAAAACCCTAGTTACTAAGTGGGCTTTAACTAATCAACGATCAAGCATTGCTCGACTTTCAATACATAGATAATAATGACAAGGTTGACTTTGTCTAATCAATGATCAAACATTACTTGACTTTCAATATATAGACATTAATATTAAAGTTAACGTTAACTTATTAACGGTCAACCTTTATTTGAATTTTTATATAATAAACACTGTAAATGTGTTTGACTTTAAATAATCATCGGTTAAACCTTACTTGACTTTCTGCATATAAATACTAGTGAATAAGTTGACTTTCACAGATCGACGGTCATACTTTACATGACTCTCTCTATATAGAAACCCTAGTTACTAAGTGGACTTTAACTAATCAATGATCAAGCATTGCTCGACTTTCAATACATAAATAATAATGACAAGGTTGACTTTGTCTAATCAATGATCAAACATTACTTGACTTTCAATATATAAACATTAATATTAAAGTTAACGTTAACTTATTAACGGTCAACCTTTATTTGAATTTTTATATAATAAATACTATGAATGTGTTTGACTTTAACTAATCATCGGTTAAACCTTACTTGACTTTCTGCATATAAATACTAGTGAATAAGTTGACTTTCACTAATCGACGGTCAAACTTTACATGACTCTCTCTATATGGAAACCCTAGTGACTAAGCTGACTTTAAATAATCAACGATCAAACCTTTCTTAACTCACTCTATATAGAAACCCTAGTTACTAAGTTGACTTTAACTAATCAACGGTCAAACTTTACTTGACTCACTCTATATAGAAAACCTAGTTACTAAGTTGACTTTGACTAATCAACGGTTAAACCTTACTTGACTTTTTATGTATAAATAATAGTAACTAAGTTGACTTTAACTAATAAACGGTCAAAATTTACTTGACTCACTCTATATAGAAACCCTAGTTACTAAGTTGACTTTAACTAATCAACGATCAAGCATTACTCGACTTCCAATACATAAATACTACATTGACTTTGACTAATCGACGATCAAACTTTACTTGACTCACTCTATATAGAAACCCTAGTTACTAAGTTGACTTTAACTAATCAACGGTCAAACTTTACTTGACTCACTCTATATAGAAACCCTAGTTACTAAGTTGACTTTGACTAATGAACGGTTAAACCTTACTTGACTTTCTGCATATAAATACTAGTGACTAAGTTGACTTTAACTGATCAACGGTCAAACTTTACTTGATTCACTCTATATAAAACCCTAGTTACTAAGTTAACTTTAACTAATCAACGATCAAGCATTGCTCGACTTTCAATACATAAATAATAATGACAAGGTTGACTTTGTCTAATCAATGATCAAACATTACTTTACTTGCAGTATATAAACATTAATATTAAAGTTGACGTTAACTTATTAACGGTCAACCTTTATTTGAATTTCTTTATAATAAATACTCTAAATGTGTTTGACTTTAACTAATTATCGGTTAAACCTTACTTGACTTTCTGTATATAAATACTAGTGAATAAGTTGACTTTAACTAATCGACGGTCAAACTTTGCGTGACTCTCTCTCTTTATATAGAAACCCTAGTGACTAAGCAGACTTTAAAAAATCAACGGTCAAACTTTTCTTAACTCACTCTATATAGAAACCCTAGTTACTAAGTTGACTTTAACTAATCAACGGTCAAACTTTTCTTGACTCACTCTACATAGAAACCCTAGTTACTAAGTTAACTTTGACTAATCAACGGTTAAACCTTACTTGACTTTCTGCATATAAATACTAGTGACTAAGTTGACTTTAACTAATCAACGGTCAAACTTTACTTGATTCACTCTATATAAAACCCTAGTTACTAAGTGGACTTTAACTAATCAACGATAGAGCATTGCTCGACTTTCATTACATAAATAATAATGACAAGGTTGACTTTGTCTAATCAATGATCAAACATTACTTGACTTTCAATATACAAACATTAATATTAAAGTTAACGTTAACTTATTAACGGTCAACCTTTATTTGAATTTTTATATAATAAATACTATGAATGTGTTTGACTTTAACTAATCATCGGTTAAACCTTACTTGACTTTCTGCATATAAATACTAGTGAATAAGTTGACTTTCACTAATCGACGGTCAAACTTTACATGACTCTCTCTATATGGAAACCCTAGTGACTAAGCTGACTTTAAATAATCAACGATCAAACCTTTCTTAACTCACTCTATATAGAAACCCTAGTTACTAAGTTGACTTTAACTAATCAACGGTCAAACTTTACTTGACTCACTCTATATAGAAAACCTAGTTACTAAGTTGACTTTGACTAATCAACTGTTAAACCTTACTTGACTTTTTATGTATAAATAATAGTAACTAAGTTGACTTTAACTAATAAACGGTCAAAATTTGCTTGACTCACTCTATATAAAACCCTAGTTACTAAGTTGACTTTAACTAATCAACGATCAAGCATTACTCGACTTCCAATACATAAATACTACATTGACTTTGACTAATCGACGATCAAACTTTACTTGACTCACTCTATATAGAAACCCTAGTTACTAAGTTGACTTTAACTAATCAACGGTCAAACTTTACTTGACTCACTCTATATAGAAACCCTAGTTACTAAGTTGACTTTGACTAATCAACGGTTAAACCTTACCTGACTTTCTGCATATAAATACTAGTGACTAAGTTGACTTTAACTGATCAACGGTCCAACTTTACTTGATTCACTCTATATAAAACCCTAGTTACTAAGTTGACTTTAACTAATCAACGATCAGGCATTGCTCGACTTTCAATACATTAATAATAATGACAAGGTTGACTTTGTCTAATCAATGATCAAACATTACTTGACTTTCAGTATATAAACATTAATATTAAAGTTGACGTTAACTTATTAACGGTCAACCTTTATTTGAATTTCTTTATAATAAATACTATAAATGTGTTTGACTTTAACTAGTTATCGGTTAAACCTTACTTGACTTTCTGCATATAAATACTAGTGAATAAGTTGACTTTAACTAATCGACGGTCAAACTTTGCGTGACTCTCTCTCTTTATATAGAAACCCTAGTGACTAAGCAGACTTTAAATAATCAACGGTCAAACTTTTCTTAACTCACTCTATATAGAAACCCTAGTTACTAAGTTGACTTTAACTAATCAACGGTCAAACTTTTCTTGACTCACTCTATATAGAAACCCTAGTTACTAAGTTAACTTTGACTAATCAACGGTTAAACCTTACTTGACTTTCTGTATATAAATACTAGTGACTAAGTTGACTTTAACTAATCAACGGTCAAACTTTACTTGATTCACTCTATATAAAACCCTAGTTACTAAGTGGGCTTTAACTAATCAACGATCAAGCATTGCTCGACTTTCAATACATAGATAATAATGACAAGGTTGACTTTGTCTAATCAATGATCAAACATTACTTGACTTTCAATATATAGACATTAATATTAAAGTTAACGTTAACTTATTAACGGTCAACCTTTATTTGAATTTTTATATAATAAACACTATAAATGTGTTTGACTTTAAATAATCATCAGTTAAACCTTACTTGACTTTCTGCATATAAATACTAGTGAATAAGTTGACTTTCACAGATCGACGGTCATACTTTACATGACTCTCTCTATATAGAAACCCTAGTTACTAAGTGGACTTTAACTAATCAATGACCAAGCATTGCTCGACTTTCAATACATAAATAATAATGACAAGGTTGACTTTGTCTAATCAATGATCAAACATTACTTGACTTTCAATATATAAACATTAATATTAAAGTTAACGTTAACTTATTAACGGTCAACCTTTATTTGAATTTTTATATAATAAATACTATGAATGTGTTTGACTTTAACTAATCATCGGTTAAACCTTACTTGACTTTCTGCATATAAATACTAGTGAATAAGTTGACTTTCACTAATCGACGGTCAAACTTTACATGACTCTCTCTATATGGAAACCCTAGTGACTAAGCTGACTTTAAATAATCAACGATCAAACCTTTCTTAACTCACTCTATATAGAAACCCTAGTTACTAAGTTGACTTTAACTAATCAACGGTCAAACTTTACTTGACTCACTCTATATAGAAAACCTAGTTACTAAGTTGACTTTGACTAATCAACGGTTAAACCTTACTTGACTTTTTATGTATAAATAATAGTAACTAAGTTGACTTTAACTAATAAACGGTCAAAATTTACTTGACTCACTCTATATAAAACCCTAGTTACTAAGTTGACTTTAACTAATCAACGATCAAGCATTACTCGACTTCCAATACATAAATACTACATTGACTTTGACTAATCGACGATCAAACTTTACTTGACTCACTCTATATAGAAACCCTAGTTACTAAGTTGACTTTAACTAATCAACGGTCAAACTTTACTTGACTCACTCTATATAGAAACCCTAGTTACTAAGTTGACTTTGACTAATGAACGGTTAAACCTTACTTGACTTTCTGCATATAAATACTAATGACTAAGTTGACTTTAACTGATCAACGGTCAAACTTTACTTGATTCACTCTATATAAAACCCTAGTTACTAAGTTAACTTTAACTAATCAACGATCAAGCATTGCTCGACTTTCAATACATAAATAATAATGACAAGGTTGACTTTGTCTAATCAATGATCAAACATTACTTTACTTGCAGTATATAAACATTAACATTAAAGTTGACGTTAACTTATTAACGGTCAACCTTTATTTGAATTTCTTTATAATAAATACTATAAATGTGTTTGACTTTAACTAATTATCGGTTAAACCTTACTTGACTTTCTGCATATAAATACTAGTGAATAAGTTGACTTTAACTAATCGACGGTCAAACTTTGCGTGACTCTCTCTCTTTATATAGAAACCCTAGTGACTAAGCAGACTTTAAAAAATCAACGGTCAAACTTTTCTTAACTCACTCTATATAGAAACCCTAGTTACTAAGTTGACTTTAACTAATCAACGGTCAAACTTTTCTTGACTCACTCTACATAGAAACCCTAGTTACTAAGTTAACTTTGACTAATCAACGGTTAAACCTTACTTGACTTTCTGCATATAAATACTAGTGACTAAGTTGACTTTAACTAATCAACGGTCAAACTTTACTTGATTCACTCTATATAAAACCCTAGTTACTAAGTGGACTTTAACTAATCAACGATAGAGCATTGCTCGACTTTCATTACATAAATAATAATGACAAGGTTGACTTTGTCTAATCAATGATCAAACATTACTTGACTTTCAATATATAAACATTAATATTAAAGTTAACGTTAACTTATTAACGGTCAACCTTTATTTGAATTTTTATATAATAAATACTATGAATGTGTTTGACTTTAACTAATCATCGGTTAAACCTTACTTGACTTTCTGCATATAAATACTAGTGAATAAGTTGACTTTCACTAATCGACGGTCAAACTTTACATGACTCTCTCTATATGGAAACCCTAGTGACTAAGCTGACTTTAAATAATCAACGATCAAACCTTTCTTAACTCACTCTATATAGAAACCCTAGTTACTAAGTTGACTTTAACTAATCAACGGTCAAACTTTACTTGACTCACTCTATATAGAAAACCTAGTTACTAAGTTGACTTTGACTAATCAACGGTTAAACCTTACTTGACTTTTTATGTATAAATAATAGTAACTAAGTTGACTTTAACTAATAAACGGTCCAAATTTGCTTGACTCACTCTATATAAAACCCTAGTTACTAAGTTGACTTTAACTAATCAACGATCAAGCATTACTCGACTTCCAATACATAAATACTACATTGACTTTGACTAATCGACGATCAAACTTTACTTGACTCACTCTATATAGAAACCCTAGTTACTAAGTTGACTTTAACTAATCAACGGTCAAACTTTACTTGACTCACTCTATATAGAAACCCTAGTTACTAAGTTGACTTTGACTAATCAACGGTTAAACCTTACCTGACTTTCTGCATATAAATACTAGTGACTAAGTTGACTTTAACTGATCAACGGTCTAACTTTACTTGATTCACTCTATATAAAACCCTAGTTACTAAGTTGACTTTAACTAATCAACGATCAGGCATTGCTCGACTTTCAATACATAAATAATAATGACAAGGTTGACTTTGTCTAATCAATGATCAAACATTACTTGACTTTCAGTATATAAACATTAATATTAAAGTTGACGTTAACTTATTAACGGTCAACCTTTATTTGAATTTATTTATAATAAATACTATAAATGTGTTTGACTTTAACTAATTATCGGTTAAACCTTACTTGACTTTCTGCATATAAATACTAGTGAATAAGTTGACTTTAACTAATCGACGGTCACACTTTGCGTGACTCACCCTAGTGACTAAGTAGACTTTAAATAATCAACGGTCAAACTTTTCTTATCTCACTCTATATAGAAACCCTAGTTATTAAGTTGACTTTAACTAATCAACGGTCAAACTTTACTTGACTCACTCTATATAGAAACCCTAGTTACTAAGTTTACTTTGACTAATCAACGGTTAAACCTTACTTGACTTTCTGTATATAAATACTAGTGACGAAGTTGACTTTAACTAATCAACGGTCAAACTTTACTTGACTCACTCTATATAAAACCCTAGTTACTAAGTTGACTTTAACTAATCAACGATCAAGCATTGCTCTACTTCCAATACATAAATAATATTAACAAGGTTGGCTTTTTCTAATCAATGATCAAACATTACTTGACTTTCAATATATAAACATTAATATTAAAGTTGACGTTAACTTATTAACGGTCAACCTTTATTTGAATTTGTATATAATGAATACTATAAATGTGTTTGACTTTAACTAATTATCGGTCAAACCTTACTTGACTTTCTGCATATAAATACTAGTGAATAAGTTGACTTTAACTAATCGACGGTCAAACTTTGCGTGACTCACCCTAGTGACTAAGTAGACTTTAAATAATCAACGGTCAAACTTTTCTTATCTCACTCTATATAGAAACCCTAGTTATTAAGTTGACTTTAATTAATCAACGGTCAAACTTTACTTGACTCACTCTATATAGAAACCCTAGTTACTAAGTTTACTTTGACTATTCAACGGTTAAACCTTACTTGACTTTCTGTATATAAATACTAGTGACTAAGTTGACTTTAACTAATCTACGGTCAAACTTTACTTGACTCACTCTATATAGAAACCCTAGTTACTAAGTGGACTTTAACTAATCAACGATCAAGCATTACTCGACTACCAATACATAAATACTATATTGACTTTAACTAATCTACGGTCAAACTTTACTTGACTCACTCTATTTAGAAACCCTAGTTACTAAGTTGACTTTAACTAATCCACGGTCAAACTTTTCTTGACTCACTCTATATAGAAACCCTAGTTACTAAGTTAACTTTGACTATTCAACGGTTAAACCTTACTTGACTTTCTGTATATAAATACTAGTGACTAAGTTGACTTTAACTAATCAACGGTCAAACTTTACTTGATTCACTCTATATAAAACCCTAGTTACCAAGTGGACTTTAACTAATCAACGATCAAGCATTGCTCGACTTTCAATACATAAATAATAATAACAAGGTTGACTTTGTCTAATCAATGATCAAACAGTACTTGACTTTCAATATATAAACATTAATATTAAAGTTAACGTTAACTTATTAACGGTCAACCTTTATTCGAATTTTTATATAATAAATACTATGAATGTGTTTGACTTTAACTAATCATCGGTTAAACCTTACTTGACTTTCTCCATATAAATACTAGTGAATAAGTTGACTTTCACTAATCGACGGTCAAACTTTACATGACTCTCTCTATATGGAAACCCTAGTGACTAAGCTGACTTTAAATAATGAACGATCAAACCTTTCTTAACTCACTCTATATAGAAACCCTAGTTACTAAGTTGACTTTAACTAATCAACGGTCAAACTTTACTTGACTCACTCTATATAGAAAACCCAGTTACTAAGTTGACTTTGACTAATCAACGGTTAAACCTTACTTGACGTTTTATGTATAATTAATAGTAACTAAGTTGACTTTAACTAATAAACGGTCAAAATTTACTTGACTCACTCTATATAAAACCCTAGTTACTAAGTTGACTTTAACTAATCAACAATCAAGCATTACTCGACTTCCAATACATAAATACTACATTGACTTTGACTAATCGACGATCGAACTTTACTTGACTCACTCTATATAGAAACCCTAGCTACTAAGTTAACTTTAACTAATCAACGGTCAAACTTTACTTGACTCACTCTATATAGAAACCCTAGTTACTAAGTTGACTTTGACTAATCAACGGTTAAACCTTACTTGACTTTCTGCATATAAATACTAGTGACTAAGTTGACTTTAACTGATCAAAGGTCAAACTTTACTTGATTCACTCTATATAAAACCCTAGTTACTAAGTGAACTTTAACTAATCAACGATCAAGCATTGCTCGACTTTCAATACATAAATAATAATGACAAGGTTGACTTTGTCTAATCAATGATCAAACATTACTTTACTTGCAGTATATAAACATTAATATTAAAGTTGACGTTAACTTATTAACGGTCAACCTTTATTTGAATTTGTTTATAATAAATACTATAAAAGTGTTTGACTTTAACTAATTATCGGTTAAACCTTACTTGACTTTCTGCATATAAATACTAGTGAATAAGTTGACTTTAACTAATCGACGGTCAAACTTTGCGTGACTCTCTCTCTTTATATAGAAACCCTAGTGACTAAGCAGACTTTAAATAATCAACGGTCAAACTTTTCTTAACTCACTCTATATAGCCTAGTTACTAAGTTGACTTTAACTAATCAACGGTCAAACTTTTCTTGACTCACTCTATACAGAAACCCTAGTTACTAAGTTAACTTTGACTAATCAACGGTTAAACCTTACTTGACTTTCTGTATATAAATACTAGTGGCTAAGTTGACTTTAACTAATCAACGGTCAAACTTTACTTGATTCACTCTATATAAAACCCTAGTTACTAAGTGGACTTTAACTAATCAACGATCAAGCATTGCTCGACTTTCAACACATAAATAATAATGACAAGGTTGACTTTCACTAATCGACGGTCAAACCTTACATGACTCTCTCTATATAGAAACCCTAGTGACTAAGCTGACTTTAAATAATCAACGGTCAAACCTTTCTTAACTCACTCTATATAGATACCCTAATTACTAAGTTGACTTTAACTAATCAACGGTCAAACTTTACTTGACTCACTCTATATAGAAAACCTAGTTACTAAGTTGACTTTGACTAATCAACGGTTAAACCTTACTTGAATTTCTGTGTATAAATAATAGTGACTAAGTTGACTTTAACTAATAAACGGTCAAAATTTACTTGACTCACTCAATATAAAACCCTAGTTACTAAGTTGACTTTAACTAATCAACGATCAAGCATTAGTCGACTTCCAATACATAAATACTACATTGACTTTGACTAATCAACGGTCAAACTTTACTTGACTCCCTCTATATAGAAACCCTAGTTACTAAGTTGACTTTAACTAATCAACGGTCAAACTTTACTTGACTCACTCTATATAGAAACCCTAGTTACTAAGTTGACTTTGACTAATCAACGGTTAAACCTTACTTGACTTTCTGCATATAAATACTAGTGACTAAGTTGACTTTAACTAATCAACGGTCAAACTTTACTTGATTCACTCTATATAAAACCCTAGTTACTAAGTGGACTTTAACTAATCAACGATCAAGCATTGCTCGACTTTCAATACATAAATAATAATGACAAGGTTGACTTTGTCTAATCAATGATCAATCATTACTTGACTTTCAATATATAAACATTAATATTAAAGTTAACGTTAACTTATTAACGGTCAACCTTTATTTGAATTTTTATATAATAAATACTATGAATGTGTTTGACTTTAACTAATCATCGGTTAAACCTTACTTGACTTTCTGCATATAAATACTAGTGAATAAGTTGACTTTCAATAATCGACGGTCAAACTTTACATGACTCTCTCTATATGGAAACCCTAGTGACTAAGCTGACTTTAAATAATCAACGATCAAACCTTTCTTAACTCACTCTATATAGAAACCCTAGTTACTAAGTTGACTTTAACTAATCAACGGTCAAACTTTACTTGACTCACTCTATATAGAAAACCTAGTTACTAAGTTGACTTTGACTAATCAACGGTCAAACCTTACTTGACATTTTATGTATAAATAATAGTAACTAAGTTGACTTTAACTAATAAACGGTCAAAATTTGCTTGACTCACTCTATATAAAACCCTAGTTACTAAGTTGACTTTAACTAATTAACGATCAAGCATTACTCGACTTCCAATACATAAATACTACATTGACTTAGACTAATCGACAGTCAAACTTTACTTGACTCACTCTATATAGAAACCCTAGTTACTAAGTTGACTTTAACTAATCAACGGTCAAACTTTACTTGACTCACTCTATATAGAAACCCTAGTTACTAAGTTGACTTTGACTAATCAACGGTTAAACCTTACCTGACTTTCTGCATATAAATACTAGTGACTAAGTTGACTTTAACTGATCAACGGTCAAACTTTACTTGATTCACTCTATATAAAACCCGAGTTACTAAGTTAACTTTAACTAATCAACGGTCAAACTTTACTTGATTCACTCTATATAAAACCCGAGTTACTAAGTTAACTTTAACTAATCAACGATCAAGCATTGCTCGACTTTCAATACATAAATAATATTGACAAGGTTGACTTTGTCTAATCAATGATCAAACATTACTTTACTTGCAGTATATAAACATTAATATTAAAGTTGACGTTAACTTATTAACAGTCAACCTTCATTTGAATTTCTTTATAATAAATACTATAAATGTGTTTGACTTTAACTAATTATCGGTTAAACCTTACTTGACTTTCTGCATATAAATACTAGTGAATAAGTTGACTTTAACTAATTGACGGTCAAACTTTGCGTGACTCTCTCTCTTTATATAGAAACCCTAGTGACTAAGCAGACTTTAAATAATCAACGGTCAAACTTTTCTTAACTCACTCTATATAGAAACCCTAGTTACTAAGTTGACTTTAACTAATCAACGGTCAAACTTTTCTTGACTCACTCTATATAGAAACCCTAGTTACTAAGTTAACTTTGACTAATCAACGGTTAAACCTTACTTGACTTTCTGTATATAAATACTAGTGACTAAGTTGACTTTAACTAATCAACGGTCAAACTTTACTTGATTCACTCTATATAAAACCCTAGTTACTAAGTGGACTTTAACTAATCAACGATCAAGCATTGCTCGACTTTCAATACATAAATAATAATGACAAGGTTGACTTTGTCTATTCAATGATCAAACATTACTTGACTTTCAATATATAAACATTAATATTAAAGTTAACGTTAACTTATTAACAGTCAACCTTTATTTCAATTTTTATATAATAAATACTATGAATGTGTATGACTTTAACTAATCATCGGTTAAACCTTACTTGACTTTCTGCATATAAATACTAGTGAATAAGTTGACTTTCACTAATCGACGGTCAAACCTTACATGACTCTCTCTATATAGAAACCCTAGTGACTAAGCTGACTTTAAATAATCAACGGTCAAACCTTTCTTAACTCACTCTATATAGAAACCCTAGTTACTAAGTTGACTTTAACTAATCAACGGTCAAACTTTACTTGACTCACTCTATATAGAAAACCTAGTTACTAAGTTGACTTTGACTAATCAACGGTTAAACCTTACTTGACTTTCTGTGTATAAATAATTGTGACTAAGTTGACTTTAACTAATAAACGGTCAAAATTTACTTGACTCACTCTATATAAAACCCTAGTTACTAAGTTAACTTTAACTAATCAACGATCAAGCATTAGTCGACTTCCAATACATAAATACTACATTGACTTTGACTAATCAACGGTCAAACTTTACTTGACTCACTCTATATAGAAACCCTAGTTACTAAGTTGACTTTAACTAATCAACGGTCAAACTTTACTTGACTCACTCTATATAGAAACCCTAGTTACTAAGTTGACTTTGACTAATCAACGGTTAAACCTTACTTGACTTTCTGCATATAAATACTAGTGACTAAGTTGACTTTAACTATTCAACGGTCAAACTTTACTTGATTCACTCTATATAAAACCCTAGTTACTAAGTGGACTTTAACTAATCAACGATCAAGCATTGCTCGACTTTCAATACATAAATAATAATGACAAGGTTGACTTTGTCTAATCAATGATCAAACATTACTTGACTTTCAATATATAAACATTAATATTAAAGTTAACGTTAACTTATTAACGGTCAACCTTTATTTGAATTTTAATATAATAAATACTATGAATGTGTTTGACTTTAACTAATCATCGGTTAAACCTTACTTGACTTTCTGCATATAAATACTAGTGAATAAGTTGACTTTCACTAATCGACGGTCAAACTTTACATGACTCTCTCTATATGGAAACCCTAGTGACTAAGCTGACTTTAAATAATCAACGATCAAACCTTTTTTAACTCACTCTATATAGAAACCCTAGTTACTAAGTTGACTTTAACTAATCAACGGTCAAACTTTACTTGACTCACTCTATATAGAAAACCTAGTTACTAAGTTGACTTTGACTAATCAACGGTTAAACCTTACTTGACTTTTTATGTATAAATAATAGTAACTAAGTTGACTTTAACTAATAAACGGTCAAAATTTGCTTGACTCACTCTATATAAAACCCTAGTTACTAAGTTGACTTTAACTAATCAACGATCAAGCATTACTCGACTTCCAATACATAAATACTACATTGACTTTGACTAATCGACGATCAAACTTTACTTGACTCACTCTATATAGAAACCCTAGTTACTAAGTTGACTTTAACTAATCAACGGTCAAACTTTACTTGACTCACTCTATATAGAAACCCTAGTTACTAAGTTGATTTTGACTAATCAACGGTTAAACCTTACCTGACTTTCTGCATATAAATACTAGTGACTAAGTTGACTTTAACTGATCAACGGTCAAACTTTACTTGATTCACTCTATATAAAACCCTAGTTACTAAGTGGACTTTAACTAATCAACGATCAAGCATTGCTCGACTTTAAATACATAAATAATAATGACAAGGTTGACTTTGTCTAATCAATGATCAAACATTACTTGACTTTCAATATATAAACATTAATATTAAAGTTAACGTTAACTTATTAACGGTCAACCTTTATTTGAGTTTTTATATAATAAATACTATGAATGTGTTTGACTTTAACTAATCATCGGTTAAACCTTGCTTGACTTTCTGCATATAAATACTAGTGAATAAGTTGACTTTCACTAATCGACGGTCAAACTTTACATGACTCTCACTATATGGAAACCCTAGTGACTAAGCTGACTTTAAATAATCAACGATCAAACCTTTCTTAACTCACTCTATATAGAAACCCTAGTTACTAAGTTGACTTTAACTAATCAACGGTCAAACTTTACTTGACTCACTCTATATAGAAACCCTAGTTACTAAGTTGACTTTGACTAATCAACGGTTAGACCTTACCTGACTTTCTGCATATAAATACTAGTGACTAAGTTGACTTTAACTGATCAACGGTCAAACTTTACTTGATTCACTCTATATAAAACCCTAGTTACTAAGTTGACTTTAACTAATCAACGATCAGGCATTGCTCGACTTTCAATACATGAATAATAATGACAAGGTTGACTTTGTCTAATCAATGATCAAACATTACTTGACTTTCAGTATATAAACATTAATATTAAAGTTGACGTTAACTTATTAACGGTCAACCTTTATTTGAATTTCTTTATAATAAATACTATAAATGTGTTTGACTTTAACTAGTTATCGGTTAAACCTTACTTGACTTTCTGCATATAAATACTAGTGAATAAGTTGATTTTAACTAATCGACGGTCAAACTTTGCGTGACTCTCTCTCTTTATATAGAAACCCTAGTGACTAAGCAGACTTTAAATAATCAACGGTCAAACTTTTCTTAACTCACTCTATATAGAAACCCTAGTTACTAAGTTGACTTTAACTAATCAACGGTCAAACTTTTCTTGACTCACTCTATATAGAAACCCTAGTTACTAAGTTAACTTTGACTAATCAACGGTTAAACCTTACTTGACTTTCTGTATATAAATACTAGTGACTAAGTTGACTTTAACTAATCAACGGTCAAACTTTACTTGATTCACTCTATATAAAACCCTAGTTACTAAGTGGGCTTTAACTAATCAACGATCAAGCATTGCTCGACTTTCAATACATAGATAATAATGACAAGGTTGACTTTGTCTAATCAATGATCAAACATTACTTGACTTTCAATATATAGACATTAATATTAAAGTTAACGTTAACTTATTAACGGTCAACCTTTATTTGAATTTTTATATAATAAACACTGTAAATGTGTTTGACTTTAAATAATCATCGGTTAAACCTTACTTGACTTTCTGCATATAAATACTAGTGAATAAGTTGACTTTCACAGATCGACGGTCATACTTTACATGACTCTCTCTATATAGAAACCCTAGTTACTAAGTGGACTTTAACTAATCAATGATCAAGCATTGCTCGACTTTCAATACATAAATAATAATGACAAGGTTGACTTTGTCTAATCAATGATCAAACATTAATATTAAAGTTAACGTTAACTTATTAACGGTCAACCTTTATTTGAATTTTTATATAATAAATACTATGAATGTGTTTGACTTTAACTAATCATCGGTTAAACCTTACTTGACTTTCTGCATATAAATACTAGTGAATAAGTTGACTTTCACTAATCGACGGTCAAACTTTACATGACTCTCTCTATATGGAAACCCTAGTGACTAAGCTGACTTTAAATAATCAACGATCAAACCTTTCTTAACTCACTCTATATAGAAACCCTAGTTACTAAGTTGACTTTAACTAATCAACGGTCAAACTTTACTTGACTCACTCTATATAGAAAACCTAGTTACTAAGTTGACTTTGACTAATCAACGGTTAAACCTTACTTGACTTTTTATGTAAAAATAATAGTAACTAAGTTGACTTTAACTAATAAACGGTCAAAATTTACTTGACTCACTCTATATAGAAACCCTAGTTACTAAGTTGACTTTAACTAATCAACGATCAAGCATTACTCGACTTCCAATACATAAATACTACATTGACTTTGACTAATCGACGATCAAACTTTACTTGACTCACTCTATATAGAAACCCTAGTTACTAAGTTGACTTTAACTAATCAACGGTCAAACTTTACTTGACTCACTCTATATAGAAACCCTAGTTACTAAGTTGACTTTGACTAATGAACGGTTAAACCTTACTTGACTTTCTGCATATAAATACTAGTGACTAAGTTGACTTTAACTGATCAACGGTCAAACTTTACTTGATTCACTCTATATAAAACCCTAGTTACTAAGTTAACTTTAACTAATCAACGATCAAGCATTGCTCGACTTTCAATACATAAATAATAATGACAAGGTTGACTTTGTCTAATCAATGATCAAACATTACTTTACTTGCAGTATATAAACATTAATATTAAAGTTGACGTTAACTTATTAACGGTCAACCTTTATTTGAATTTCTTTATAATAAATACTATAAATGTGTTTGACTTTAACTAATTATCGGTTAAACCTTACTTGACTTTCTGCATATAAATACTAGTGAATAAGTTGACTTTAACTAATCGACGGTCAAACTTTGCGTGACTCTCTCTCTTTATATAGAAACCCTAGTGACTAAGCAGACTTTAAAAAATCAACGGTCAAACTTTTCTTAACTCACTCTATATAGAAACCCTAGTTACTAAGTTGACTTTAACTAATCAACGGTCAAACTTTTCTTGACTCACTCTACATAGAAACCCTAGTTACTAAGTTAACTTTGACTAATCAACGGTTAAACCTTACTTGACTTTCTGCATATAAATACTAGTGACTAAGTTGACTTTAACTAATCAACGGTCAAACTTTACTTGATTCACTCTATATAAAACCCTAGTTACTAAGTGGACTTTAACTAATCAACAATAGAGCATTGCTCGACTTTCATTACATAAATAATAATGACAAAGTTGACTTTGTCTAATCAATGATCAAACATTACTTGACTTTCAATATACAAACATTAATATTAAAGTTAACGTTAACTTATTAACGGTCAACCTTTATTTGAATTTTTATATAATAAATACTATGAATGTGTTTGACTTTAACTAATCATCGGTTAAACCTTACTTGACTTTCTGCATATAAATACTAGTGAATAAGTTGACTTTCACTAATCGACGGTCAAACTTTACATGACTCTCTCTATATGGAAACCCTAGTGACTAAGCTGACTTTAAATAATCAACGATCAAACCTTTCTTAACTCACTCTATATAGAAACCCTAGTTACTAAGTTGACTTTAACTAATCAACGGTCAAACTTTACTTGACTCACTCTATATAGAAAACCTAGTTACTAAGTTGACTTTGACTAATCAACTGTTAAACCTTACTTGACTTTTTATGTATAAATAATAGTAACTAAGTTGACTTTAACTAATAAACGGTCAAAATTTGCTTGACTCACTCTATATAAAACCCTAGTTACTAAGTTGACTTTAACTAATCAACGATCAAGCATTACTCGACTTCCAATACATAAATACTACATTGACTTTGACTAATCGACGATCAAACTTTACTTGACTCACTCTATATAGAAACCCTAGTTACTAAGTTGACCTTAACTAATCAACGGTCAAACTTTACTTGACTCACTCTATATAGAAACCCTAGTTACTAAGTTGACTTTGACTAATCAACGGTTAAACCTTACCTGACTTTCTGCATATAAATACTAGTGACTAAGTTGACTTTAACTGATCAACGGTCCAACTTTACTTGATTCACTCTATATAAAACCCTAGTTACTAAGTTGACTTTAACTAATCAACGATCAGGCATTGCTCGACTTTCAATACATTAATAATAATGACAAGGTTGACTTTGTCTAATCAATGATCAAACATTACTTGACTTTCGGTATATAAACATTAATATTAAAGTTGACGTTAACTTATTAACGGTCAACCTTTATTTGAATTTCTTTATAATAAATACTATAAATGTGTTTGACTTTAACTAGTTATCGGTTAAACCTTACTTGACTTTCTGCATATAAATACTAGTGAATAAGTTTACTTTAACTAATCGACGGTCAAACTTTGCGTGACTCTCTCTCTTTATATAGAAACCCTAGTGACTAAGCAGACTTTAAATAATCATCGGTCAAACTTTTCTTAACTCACTCTATATAGAAACCCTAGTTACTAAGTTGACTTTAACTAATCAACGGTCAAACTTTTCTTGACTCACTCTATATAGAAACCCTAGTTACTAAGTTAACTTTGACTAATCAACGGTTAAACCTTACTTGACTTTCTGTATATAAATACTAGTGACTAAGTTGACTTTAACTAATCAACGGTCAAACTTTACTTGATTCACTCTATATAAAACCCTAGTTACTAAGTGGGCTTTAACTAATCAACGATCAAGCATTGCTCGACTTTCAATACATAGATAATAATGACAAGGTTGACTTTGTCTAATCAATGATCAAACATTACTTGACTTTCAATATATAGACATTAATATTAAAGTTAACGTTAACTTATTAACGGTCAACCTTTATTTGAATTTTTATATAATAAACACTGTAAATGTGTTTGACTTTAAATAATCATCGGTTAAACCTTACTTGACTTTCTGCATATAAATACTAGTGAATAAGTTGACTTTCACAGATCGACGGTCATACTTTACATGACTCTCTCTATATAGAAACCCTAGTTACTAAGTGGACTTTAACTAATCAATGATCAAGCATTGCTCGACTTTCAATACATAAATAATAATGACAAGGTTGACTTTGTCTAATCAATGATCAAACATTACTTGACTTTCAATATATAAACATTAATATTAAAGTTAACGTTAACTTATTAACGGTCAACCTTTATTTGAATTTTTATATAATAAATACTATGAATGTGTTTGACTTTAACTAATCATCGGTTAAACCTTACTTGACTTTCTGCATATAAATACTAGTGAATAAGTTGACTTTCACTAATCGACGGTCAAACTTTACATGACTCTCTCTATATGGAAACCCTAGTGACTAAGCTGACTTTAAATAATCAACGATCAAACCTTTCTTAACTCACTCTATATAGAAACCCTAGTTACTAAGTTGACTTTAACTAATCAACGGTCAAACTTTACTTGACTCACTCTATATAGAAAACCTAGTTACTAAGTTGACTTTGACTAATCAACGGTTAAACCTTACTTGACTTTTTATGTATAAATAATAGTAACTAAGTTGACTTTAACTAATAAACGGTCAAAATTTACTTGACTCACTCTATATAGAAACCCTAGTTACTAAGTTGACTTTAACTAATCAACGATCAAGCATTACTCGACTTCCAATACATAAATACTACATTGACTTTGACTAATCGACGATCAAACTTTACTTGACTCACTCTATATAGAAACCCTAGTTACTAAGTTGACTTTAACTAATCAACGGTCAAACTTTACTTGACTCACTCTATATAGAAACCCTAGTTACTAAGTTGACTTTGACTAATGAACGGTTAAACCTTACTTGACTTTCTGCATATAAATACTAGTGACTAAGTTGACTTTAACTGATCAACGGTCAAACTTTACTTGATTCACTCTATATAAAACCCTAGTTACTAAGTTAACTTTAACTAATCAACGATCAAGCATTGCTCGACTTTCAATACATAAATAATAATGACAAGGTTGACTTTGTCTAATCAATGATCAAACATTACTTTACTTGCAGTATATAAACATTAATATTAAAGTTGACGTTAACTTATTAACGGTCAACCTTTATTTGAATTTCTTTATAATAAATACTATAAATGTGTTTGACTTTAACTAATTATCGGTTAAACCTTACTTGACTTTCTGCATATAAATACTAGTGAATAAGTTGACTTTAACTAATCGACGGTCAAACTTTGCGTGACTCTCTCTCTTTATATAGAAACCCTAGTGACTAAGCAGACTTTAAAAAATCAACGGTCAAACTTTTCTTAACTCACTCTATATAGAAACCCTAGTTACTAAGTTGACTTTAACTAATCAACGGTCAAACTTTTCTTGACTCACTCTACATAGAAACCCTAGTTACTAAGTTAACTTTGACTAATCAACGGTTAAACCTTACTTGACTTTCTGCATATAAATACTAGTGACTAAGTTGACTTTAACTAATCAACGGTCAAACTTTACTTGATTCACTCTATATAAAACCCTAGTTACTAAGTGGACTTTAACTAATCAACGATAGAGCATTGCTCGACTTTCATTACATAAATAATAATGACAAGGTTGACTTTGTCTAATCAATGATCAAACATTACTTGACTTTCAATATACAAACATTAATATTAAAGTTAACGTTAACTTATTAACGGTCAACCTTTATTTGAATTTTTATATAATAAATACTATGAATGTGTTTGACTTTAACTAATCATCGGTTAAACCTTACTTGACTTTCTGCATATAAATACTAGTGAATAAGTTGACTTTCACTAATCGACGGTCAAACTTTACATGACTCTCTCTATATGGAAACCCTAGTGACTAAGCTGACTTTAAATAATCAACGATCAAACCTTTCTTAACTCACTCTATATAGAAACCCTAGTTACTAAGTTGACTTTAACTAATCAACGGTCAAACTTTACTTGACTCACTCTATATAGAAAACCTAGTTACTAAGTTGACTTTGACTAATCAACTGTTAAACCTTACTTGACTTTTTATGTATAAATAATAGTAACTAAGTTGACTTTAACTAATAAACGGTCAAAATTTGCTTGACTCACTCTATATAAAACCCTAGTTACTAAGTTGACTTTAACTAATCAACGATCAAGCATTACTCGACTTCCAATACATAAATACTACATTGACTTTGACTAATCGACGATCAAACTTTACTTGACTCACTCTATATAGAAACCCTAGTTACTAAGTTGACTTTAACTAATCAACGGTCAAACTTTACTTGACTCACTCTATATAGAAACCCTAGTTACTAAGTTGACTTTGACTAATCAACGGTTAAACCTTACCTGACTTTCTGCATATAAATACTAGTGACTAAGTTGACTTTAACTGATCAACGGTCCAACTTTACTTGATTCACTCTATATAAAACCCTAGT
Organism: Rubia yunnanensis; assembly: GCA_037428765.1. NCBI lineage: Eukaryota > Viridiplantae > Streptophyta > Magnoliopsida > Gentianales > Rubiaceae > Rubia > Rubia yunnanensis. The sequence goes on along the minus strand of CM075068.1, from coordinate 47,827,198 downwards.
TACTAAGTTGACTTTAACTAATCAACGATCAGGCATTGCTCGACTTTCAATACATTAATAATAATGACAAGGTTGACTTTGTCTAATCAATGATCAAACATTACTTGACTTTCGGTATATAAACATTAATATTAAAGTTGACGTTAACTTATTAACGGTCAACCTTTATTTGAATTTCTTTATAATAAATACTATAAATGTGTTTGACTTTAACTAGTTATCGGTTAAACCTTACTTGACTTTCTGCATATAAATACTAGTGAATAAGTTGACTTTAACTAATCGACGGTCAAACTTTGCGTGACTCTCTCTCTTTATATAGAAACCCTAGTGACTAAGCAGACTTTAAATAATCAACGGTCAAACTTTTCTTAACTCACTCTATATAGAAACCCTAGTTACTAAGTTGACTTTAACTAATCAACGGTCAAACTTTTCTTGACTCACTCTATATAGAAACCCTAGTTACTAAGTTAACTTTGACTAATCAACGGTTAAACCTTACTTGACTTTCTGTATATAAATACTAGTGACTAAGTTGACTTTAACTAATCAACGGTCAAACTTTACTTGATTCACTCTATATAAAACCCTAGTTACTAAGTGGGCTTTAACTAATCAACGATCAAGCATTGCTCGACTTTCAATACATAGATAATAATGACAAGGTTGACTTTGTCTAATCAATGATCAAACATTACTTGACTTTCAATATATAGACATTAATATTAAAGTTAACGTTAACTTATTAACGGTCAACCTTTATTTGAATTTTTATATAATAAACACTATAAATGTGTTTGACTTTAAATAATCATCAGTTAAACCTTACTTGACATTCTGCATATAAATACTAGTGAATAAGTTGTCTTTCACAGATCGACGGTCATACTTTACATGACTCTCTCTATATAGAAACCCTAGTTACTAAGTGGACTTTAACTAATCAATGACCAAGCATTGCTCGACTTTCAATACATAAATAATAATGACAAGGTTGACTTTGTCTAATCAATGATCAAACATTACTTGACTTTCAATATATAAACATTAATATTAAAGTTAACGTTAACTTATTAACGGTCAACCTTTATTTGAATTTTTATATAATAAATACTATGAATGTGTTTGACTTTAACTAATCATCGGTTAAACCTTACTTGACTTTCTGCATATAAATACTAGTGAATAAGTTGACTTTCACTAATCGACGGTCAAACTTTACATGACTCTCTCTATATGGAAACCCTAGTGACTAAGCTGACTTTAAATAATCAACGATCAAACCTTTCTTAACTCACTCTATATAGAAACCCTAGTTACTAAGTTGACTTTAACTAATCAACGGTCAAACTTTACTTGACTCACTCTATATAGAAAACCTAGTTACTAAGTTGACTTTGACTAATCAACGGTTAAACCTTACTTGACTTTTTATGTATAAATAATAGTAACTAAGTTGACTTTAACTAATAAACGGTCAAAATTTACTTGACTCACTCTATATAAAACCCTAGTTACTAAGTTGACTTTAACTAATCAACGATCAAGCATTACTCGACTTCCAATACATAAATACTACATTGACTTTGACTAATCGACGATCAAACTTTACTTGACTCACTCTATATAGAAACCCTAGTTACTAAGTTGACTTTAACTAATCAACGGTCAAACTTTACTTGACTCACTCTATATAGAAACCCTAGTTACTAAGTTGACTTTGACTAATGAACGGTTAAACCTTACTTGACTTTCTGCATATAAATACTAATGACTAAGTTGACTTTAACTGATCAACGGTCAAACTTTACTTGATTCACTCTATATAAAACCCTAGTTACTAAGTTAACTTTAACTAATCAACGATCAAGCATTGCTCGACTTTCAATACATAAATAATAATGACAAGGTTGACTTTGTCTAATCAATGATCAAACATTACTTTACTTGCAGTATAAAAACATTAATATTAAAGTTGACGTTAACTTATTAACGGTCAACCTTTATTTGAATTTCTTTATAATAAATACTATAAATGTGTTTGACTTTAACTAATTATCGGTTAAACCTTACTTGACTTTCTGCATATAAATACTAGTGAATAAGTTGACTTTAACTAATCGACGGTCAAACTTTGCGTGACTCTCTCTCTTTATATAGAAACCCTAGTGACTAAGCAGACTTTAAAAAATCAACGGTCAAACTTTTCTTAACTCACTCTATATAGAAACCCTAGTTACTAAGTTGACTTTAACTAATCAACGGTCAAACTTTTCTTGACTCACTCTACATAGAAACCCTAGTTACTAAGTTAACTTTGACTAATCAACGGTTAAACCTTACTTGACTTTCTGCATATAAATACTAGTGACTAAGTTGACTTTAACTAATCAACGGTCAAACTTTACTTGATTCACTCTATATAAAACCCTAGTTACTAAGTGGACTTTAACTAATCAACGATAGAGCATTGCTCGACTTTCATTACATAAATAATAATGACAAGGTTGACTTTGTCTAATCAATGATCAAACATTACTTGACTTTCAATATATAAACATTAATATTAAAGTTAACGTTAACTTATTAACGGTCAACCTTTATTTGAATTTTTATATAATAAATACTATGAATGTGTTTGACTTTAACTAATCATCGGTTAAACCTTACTTGACTTTCTGCATATAAATACTAGTGAATAAGTTGACTTTCACTAATCGACGGTCAAACTTTACATGACTCTCTCTATATGGAAACCCTAGTGACTAAGCTGACTTTAAATAATCAACGATCAAACCTTTCTTAACTCACTCTATATAGAAACCCTAGTTACTAAGTTGACTTTAACTAATCAACGGTCAAACTTTACTTGACTCACTCTATATAGAAAACCTAGTTACTAAGTTGACTTTGACTAATCAACGGTTAAACCTTACTTGACTTTTTATGTATAAATAATAGTAACTAAGTTGACTTTAACTAATAAACGGTCCAAATTTGCTTGACTCACTCTATATAAAACCCTAGTTACTAAGTTGACTTTAACTAATCAACGATCAAGCATTACTCGACTTCCAATACATAAATACTACATTGACTTTGACTAATCGACGATCAAACTTTACTTGACTCACTCTATATAGAAACCCTAGTTACTAAGTTGACTTTAACTAATCAACGGTCAAACTTTACTTGACTCACTCTATATAGAAACCCTAGTTACTAAGTTGACTTTGACTAATCAACGGTTAAACCTTACCTGACTTTCTGCATATAAATACTAGTGACTAAGTTGACTTTAACTGATCAACGGTCTAACTTTACTTGATTCACTCTATATAAAACCCTAGTTACTAAGTTGACTTTAACTAATCAACGATCAGGCATTGCTCGACTTTCAATACATAAATAATAATGACAAGGTTGACTTTGTCTAATCAATGATCAAACATTACTTGACTTTCAGTATATAAACATTAATATTAAAGTTGACGTTAACTTATTAACGGTCAACCTTTATTTGAATTTCTTTATAATAAATACTATAAATGTGTTTGACTTTAACTAGTTATCGGTTAAACCTTACTTGACTTTCTGCATATAAATACTAGTGAATAAGTTGACTTTAACTAATCGACGGTCAAACTTTGCGTGACTCTCTCTCTTTATATAGAAACCCTAGTGACTAAGCAGACTTTAAATAATCAACGGTCAAACTTTTCTTAACTCACTCTATATAGAAACCCTAGTTACTAAGTTGACTTTAACTAATCAACGGTCAAACTTTTCTTGACTCACTCTATATAGAAACCCTAGTTACTAAGTTAACTTTGACTAATCAACGGTTAAACCTTACTTGACTTTGTGTATATAAATACTAGTGACTAAGTTGACTTTAACTAATCAACGGTCAAACTTTACTTGATTCACTCTATATAAAACCCTAGTTACTAGGTGGGCTTTAACTAATCAACGATCAAGCATTGCTCGACTTTCAATACATAAATAATAATGACAAGGTTGACTTTGTCTAATCAATGATCAAACATTACTTGACTTTCAATATATAGACATTAATATTAAAGTTAACGTTAACTTATTAACAGTCAACCTTTATTTGAATTTTTATATAATAAACACTATAAATGTGTTTGACTTTAACTAATCATCGGTTAAACCTTACTTGACTTTCTGCATATAAATACTAGTGAATAAGTTGACTTTCACAGATCGACGGTCATACTTTACACGACTCTCTCTATATACAAACCCTAGTTACTAAGTGGACTTTAACTAATCAATGATCAAGCATTGCTCGACTTTCAATACATAAATAATAATGACAAGGTTGACTTTGTCTAATCAATGATCAAACATTACTTGACTTTCAATATATAAACATTAATATTAAAGTTAACGTTAACTTATTAACGGTCAACCTTTATTTGAATTTTTATATAATAAATACTATGAATGTGTTTGACTTTAACTAATCATCGGTTAAACCTTACTTGACTTTCTGCATATAAATACTAGTGAATAAGTTGACTTTCACTAATCGACGGTCAAACTTTACATGACTCTCTCTATATGGAAACCCTAGTGACTAAGCTGACTTTAAATAATCAACGATCAAACCTTTCTTAACTCACTCTATATAGAAACCCTAGTTACTAAGTTGACTTTAACTAATCAACGGTCAAACTTTACTTGACTCACTCTATATAGAAAACCTAGTTACTAAGTTGACTTTGACTAATCAACGGTTAAACCTTACTTGACTTTTTATGTATATATAATAGTAACTAAGTTGACTTTAACTAATAAACGGTCAAAATTTACTTGACTCACTCTATATAAAACCCTAGTTACTAAGTTGACTTTAACTAATCAACGATCAAGCATTACTCGACTTCCAATACATAAATACTACATTGACTTTGACTAATCGACGATCAAACTTTACTTGACTCACTCTATATAGAAACCCTAGTTACTAAGTTGACTTTAACTAATCAACGGTCAAACTTTACTTGACTCACTCTATATAGAAACCCTAGTTACTAAGTTGACTTTGACTAATGAACGGTTAAACCTTACTTGACTTTCTGCACATAAATACTAGTGACTAAGTTGACTTTAACTGATCAACGGTCAAACTTTACTTGATTCACTCTATATAAAACCCTAGTTACTAAGTTAACTTTAACTAATCAACGATCAAGCATTGCTCGACTTTCAATACATAAATAATAATGACAAGGTTGACTTTGTCTAATCAATGATCAAACATTACTTTACTTGCAGTATATAAACATTAATATTAAAGTTGACGTTAACTTATTAACGGTCAACCTTTATTTGAATTTCTTTATAATAAATACTATAAATGTGTTTGACTTTAACTAATTATCGGTTAAGCCTTACTTGACTTTCTGCATATAAATACTAGTGAATAAGTTGACTTTAACTAATCGACGGTCAAACTTTGCGTGACTCTCTCTCTTTATATAGAAACCCTAGTGACTAAGCAGACTTTAAAAAATCAACGGTCAAACTTTTCTTAACTCACTCTATATAGAAACCCTAGTTACTAAGTTGACTTTAACTAATCAATGGTCAAACTTTTCTTGACTCACTCTACATAGAAACCCTAGTTACTAAGTTGACTTTGACTAATCAACGGTTAAACCTTACTTGACTTTCTGCATATAAATACTAGTGACTAAGTTGACTTTAACTAATCAACGGTCAAACTTTACTTGATTCACTCTATATAAAACCCTAGTTACTAAGTGGACTTTAACTAATCAACGATAGAGCATTGCTCGACTTTCATTACATAAATAATAATGACAAGGTTGACTTTGTCTAATCAATGATCAAACATTACTTGACTTTCAATATATAAACATTAATATTAAAGTTAACGTTAACTTATTAACGGTCAACCTTTATTTGAATTTTTATATAATAAATACTATGAATGTGTTTGACTTTAACTAATCATCGGTTAAACCTTACTTGACTTTCTGCATATAAATACTAGTGAATAAGTTGACTTTCACTAATCGACGGTCAAACTTTACATGACTCTCTCTATATGGAAACCCTAGTGACTAAGCTGACTTTAAATAATCAACGATCAAACCTTTCTTAACTCACTCTATATAGAAACCCTAGTTACTAAGTTGACTTTAACTAATCAACGGTCAAACTTTACTTGACTCACTCTATATAGAAAACCTAGTTACTAAGTTGACTTTGACTAATCAACGGTTAAACCTTACTTGACTTTTTATGTATAAATAATAGTAACTAAGTTGACTTTAACTAATAAACGGTCAAAATTTGCTTGACTCACTCTATATAAAACCCTAGTTACTAAGTTGACTTTAACTAATCAACGATCAAGCATTACTCGACTTCCAATACATAAATACTACATTGACTTTGACTAATCGACGATCAAACTTTACTTGACTCACTCTATATAGAAACCCTAGTTACTAAGTTGACTTTAACTAATCAACGGTCAAACTTTACTTGACTCACTCTATATAGAAACCCTAGTTACTAAGTTGACTTTGACTAATCAACGGTTAAACCTTACCTGACTTTCTGCATATAAATACTAGTGACTAAGTTGACTTTAACTGATCAACGGTCAAACTTTACTTGATTCACTCTATATAAAACCCTAGTTACTAAGTTGACTTTAACTAATCAACGATCAGGCATTGCTCGACTTTCAATACATAAATAATAATGACAAGGTTGACTTTGTCTAATCAATGATCAAACATTACTTGACTTTCAGTACATAAACATTATTATTAAAGTTGACGTTAACTTATTAACGGTCAACCTTTATTTGAATTTCTTTATAATAAATACTATAAATGTGTTTGACTTTAACTAGTTATCGGTTAAACCTTACTTGACTTTCTGCATATAAATACTAGTGAATAAGTTGACTTTAACTAATCGACGGTCAAACTTTGCGTGACTCTCTCTCTTTATATAGAAACCCTAGTGACTAAGCAGACTTTAAATAATCAACGGTCAAACTTTTCTTAACTCACTCTATATAGAAACCCTAGTTACTAAGTTGACTTTAACTAATCAACGGTCAAACTTTTCTTGACTCACTCTATATAGAAACCCTAGTTACTAAGTTAACTTTGACTAATCAACGGTTAAACCTTACTTGACTTTCTGTATATAAATACTAGTGACTAAGTTGACTTTAACTAATCAACGGTCAAACTTTACTTGATTCACTCTATATAAAACCCTAGTTACTAAGTGGGCTTTAACTAATCAACGATCAAGCATTGCTCGACTTTCAATACATAAATAATAATGACAAGGTTGACTTTGTCTAATTAATGATCAAACATTACTTGACTTTCAATATATAGACATTAATATTAAAGTTAACGTTAACTTATTAACGGTCAACCTTTATTTGAATTTTTATATAATAAACACTATAAATGTGTTTGACTTTAACTAATCATCGGTTAAACCTTACTTGACTTTCTGCATATAAATACTAGTGAATAAGTTGACTTTCACAGATCGACGGTCATACTTTCAATGACTCTCTCTATATAGAAACCCTAGTTACTAAGTGGACTTTAACTAATCAATGATCAAGCATTGCTCGACTTTCAATACATAAATAATAATGACAAGGTTAACTTTGTCTAATCAATGATCAAACATTACTTGACTTTCAATATATAAACATTAATATTAAAGTTAACGTTAACTGATTAACAGTCAACCTTTATTTGAATTTTTATATATTAAATACTATGAATGTGTTTGACTTTAACTAATCATCGGTTAAACCTTACTTGACTTTCTGCATATAAATACTAGTGAATAAGTTGACTTTCACTAATCGACGGTCAAACTTTACATGACTCTCTCTATATGGAACCCCTAGTGACTAAGCTGACTTTAAATAATCAACGGTCAAACCTTTCTTAACTCACTCTATATAGAAACCCTAGTTACTAAGTTGCCTTTAACTAATCAACGGTCAAACTTTACTTGACTCACTCTATATAGAAAACCTAGTTACTAAGTTGACTTTGACTAATCAACGGCTAAACCTTACTTGACTTTCTATGTATAAATAATAGTGACTAAGTTGACTTTAACTAATAAACGGTCAAAATTTACTTGACTCACTCTATATAAAACCCTAGTTACTAAGTTGACTTTAACTAATCAACGATCAAGCATTACTCGACTTCCAATACATAAATACTACATTGACTTAGACTAATCGACAGTCAAACTTTACTTGACTCACTCTATATAGAAACCCTAGTTACTAAGTTGACTTTAACTAATCAACGGTCAAACTTTACTTGACTCACTCTATATAGAAACCCTAGTTACTAAGTTGACTTTGACTAATCAACGGTTAAACCTTACCTGACTTTCTGCATATAAATACTAGTGACTAAGTTGACTTTAACTGATCAACGGTCAAACTTTACTTGATTCACTCTATATAAAACCCTAGTTACTAAGTTGACTTTAACTAATCAACGATCAGGCGTTGCTCGACTTTCAATACATAAATAATAATGACAAGGTTGACTTTGTCTAATCAATGATCAAACATTACTTGACTTTCAGTATATAAACATTAATATTAAAGTTGACGTTAACTTATTAACGGTCAACCTTTATTTGAATTTCTTTATAATAAATACTATAAATGTGTTTGACTTTAACTAATTATCGGTTAAACCTTACTTGACTTTCTGCATATAAATACTAGTGAATAAGTTGACTTTAACTAATCGACGGTCAAACTTTGTGTGACTCTCTCTCTTTATATAGAAACCCTAGTGACTAAGCAGACTTTAAATAATCAACGGTCAAACTTTTCTTAACTCACTCTATATAGAAACCCTAGTTACTAAGTTGACTTTAACTAATCAACGGTCAAACCTTTCTTGACTCACTCTATATAGAAACCCTAGTTACTAAGTTAACTTTGACTAATCAACGGTTAAACCTTACTTGACTTTCTGTATATAAATACTAGTGACTAAGTTGACTTTAACTAATCAACGGTCAAACTTTACTTGATTCACTCTATATAAAACCCCAGTTACTAAGTTGACTTTAACTAATCAACGATCAAGCATTGCTCGACTTTCAATACATAAATAATAATAACAAGGTCGACTTTGTCTAATCAATGATCAAACATTACTTGACTTTCAATATATAAACATTAATATTGTTGACGTTAACTTATTAACGGTCAACCTTTATTTGAATTTCTTTATAATAAATACTATGAATGTGTTTGACTTTAACTAATTATCGGTTAAACCTTACTTGACTTTCTGCATACAAATACTAGTGAATAAGTTGACTTTAACTAATCGACGGTCAAACTTTTATTGACTCTCTCTCTATATAGAAACCCTAGTGACTAAGCTGACTTTAAATAATCAACGGTCAAACTTTTCTTAACTCACTCTATATAGAAACCCTAGTTACTAAGTTGACTTTAACTAATCTACGGTCAAACTTTTCTTGACTCACTCTATATAGAAACCCTAGTTACTAAGTTAACTTTAACTAATCAACGGTTAAACCTTACTTGACTTTCAGTATATAAATACTAGTGACTAAGTTGACTTTAACTAATCAACGGTCAAACTTTACTTGATTCACTCTAAATAAAACCCTAGTTACTAAGTGGACTTTAACTAATCAACGATCAAGCATTGCTCGACTTTCAATACATAAATAATAATGACAAGGTTAACTTTGTCTAATAAATTATCAAACATTACATGACTTTCAATATATAAACATTAATATTAAAGTTAACGTTAACTTATTAACGGTCAACCTTTATTTGAATTTTTATATAATAAATACTATGAATGTGTTTGACTTTAACTAATCATCGGTTAAACCTTACTTGACTTTCTGCATATAAATACTAGTGAATAAGTTGACTTTCACTAATCGACGGTCAAACTTTACATGACTCTCTCTATATGGAAACCCTAGTGACTAAGCTGACTTTAAATAATCAACGGTCAAACCTTTCTTAACTCACTCTATATAGAAACCCTAGTTACTAAGTTGACTTTAACTAATCAACGGTCAAACTTTACTTGACTCACTCTATATAGAAACCCTAGTTACTAAGTTGACTTTGACTAATCAACGGCTAAACCTTACTTGACTTTCTATGTATAAATAATAGTGACTAAGTTGACTTTAACTAATAAACGGTCAAAATTTACTTGACTCACTCTATATAAAACCCTAGTTACTAAGTTGACTTTAACTAATCAATGATCAAGCATTACTCGACTTCCAATACATAAATACTACATTGACTTTGACTAATCGACAGTCAAACTTTACTTGACTCACTCTATATAGAAACCCTAGTTACTAAGTTGACTTTAACTAATCAACAGTCAAACTTTACTTGACTCACTCTATATAGAAACCCTAGTTACTAAGTTGACTTTGACTAATCAACGGTTAAACCTTACCTGACTTTCTGTATATAAATACTAGTGACTAAGTTGACTTTAACTGATCAACGGTCAAACTTTACTTGATTCACTCTATATAAAACCCTAGTTACTAAGTTGACTTTAACTAATCAACGATCAGGCATTGCTCGACTTTCAATACATAAATAATAATGACAAGGTTGACTTTGTCTAATCAATGATCAAACATTACTTGACATTCAGTATATAAACATTAATATTAAAGTTGACGTTAACTTATTAACGGTCAACCTTTATTTGAATTTCTTTATAATAAATACTATAAATGTGTTTGACTTTAACTAATTATCGGTTAAACCTTACTTGACTTTCTGCATATAAATACTAGTGAATAAGTTGACTTTAACTAATCGACAGTCAAACTTTGTGTGACTCTCTCTCTTTATATAGAAACCCTAGTGACTAAGCAGACTTTAAATAATCAACGGTCAAACTTTTCTTAACTCACTCTATATAGAAACCCTAGTTACTAAGTTGACTTTAACTAATCAACGGTCAAACTTTTCTTGACTCACTCTATATAGAAACCCTAGTTACTAAGTTAACTTTGACTAATCAACGGTTAAACCTTACTTGACTTTCTGTATATAAATACTAGTGACTAAGTTGACTTTAACTAATCAACGGTCAAACTTTACTTGATTCACTCTATATAAAACCCCAGTTACTAAGTTGACTTTAACTAATCAACGATCAAGCATTGCTCGACTTTCAATACATAAATAATAATAACAAGGTCGACTTTGTCTAATCAATGATCAAACATTACTTGATTTTCAATATATAAACATTAATATTGTTGAAGTTAACTTATTAACGGTCAACCTTTATTTGAATTTCTTTATAATAAATACTATGAATGTGTTTGACTTTAACTAATTATCGGTTAAACCTTACTTGACTTTCTGCATACAAATACTAGTGAATAAGTTGACTTTAACTAATCGACGGTCAAACTTTTATTGACTCTCTCTCTCTATATAGAAACCCTAGTGACTAAGCTGACTTTAAATAATCAACGGTCAAACTTTTTTTAGCTCACTCTATATAGAAACCCTAGTTACTAAGTTGACTTTAACTAATCTACGGTAAAACTTTTCTTGACTCACTCTATATAGAAACCCTAGTTACTAAGTTAACTTTAACTAATCAACGGTTAAACTTTTCTTAACTCACTCTATATAGAAACCCTAGTTACTAAGTTGACTTTAACTAATCAACGGTCAAACTTTTCTTGACTCACTCTATATAGAAACCCTAGTTACTAAGTTAACTTTGACTAATCAACGGTTAAACCTTACTTGACTTTCTGTATATAAATACTAGTGACTAAGTTGACTTTAACTAATCAACGGTCAAACTTTACTTCATTCACTCTATATAAAACCCTAGTTACTAAGTGGACTTTAACTAATCAACGATCAAGCATTGCTCGACTTTCAATACATAAATAATAATGACAAGGTTAACTTTGTCTAATCAATGATCAAACATTACTTTACTTTCAATATATAAACATTAATATTAAAGTTAACGTTAAATTATTAACGGTCAACCTTTATTTGAATTTTTATATAATAAATACCATGAATGTGTTTGACTTTAACTAATCATCGGTTAAACCTTACTTGACTTTCTGCATATAAATACTAGTGAATAAGTTGACCTTCACTAATCGACGGTCAAACTTTACATGACTCTCTCTATATGGAAACCCTAGTGACTAAGCTGACTTTAAATAATCAACGGTCAAACCTTTCTTAACTCACTCTACCTAGTTACTAAGTTGACTTTAACTAATCAACGGTCAAACTTTACTTGACTCACTCTATATAGAAAACCTAGTTACTAAGTTGACTTTGACTAATCAACGGTTAAACCTTACTTGACTTTCTATGTATAAATAATAGTGACTAAGTTGACTTTAACTAATAAACGGTCAAAATTTACTTGACTCACTCTATATAAAACCCTAGTTACTAAATTGACTTTAACTAATCAACGATCAAGCATTACTCGACTTCCAATACATAAATACTACATTGACTTTGACTAATCGACAGTCAAACTTTACTTGACTCACTCTATATAGAAACCCTAGTTACTAAGTTGACTTTAACTAATCAACGGTCAAACTTTACTTGACTCACTCTATATAGAAACCCTAGTTACTAAGTTGACTTTGACTAATCAACGGTTAAACCTTACCTGACTTTCTGCATATAAATACTAGTGACTAAGTTGACTTTAACTGATCAACGGTCAAACTTTACTTGATTCACTCTATATAAAACCCTAGTTACTAAGTTGACTTTAACTAATCAACGATCAGGCATTGCTCGACTTTCAATACATAAATAATAATGACAAGGTTGAATTTGTCTAATCAATGATCAAACATTACTTGACTTTCAGTATATAAACATTAATATTAAAGTTGACGTTAACTTATTAACGGTCAACCTTTATTTGAATTTCTTTATAATAAATACTATAAATGTGTTTGACTTTAACTAATTATCGGTTAAACCTTACTTGACTTTCTGCATATAAATACTAGTGAATAAGTTGACTTTAACTAATCGACGGTCAAACTTTTCTTAACTCACTCTATATAGAAACCCTAGTTACTAAGTTGACTTTAACTAATCAACGGTCAAACCTTTCTTGACTCACTCTATATAGAAACCCTAGTTACTAAGTTAACTTTGACTAATCAACGGTTAAACCTTACTTGACTTTCTGTATATAAATACTAGTGACTAAGTTGACTTTAACTAATCAACGGTCAAACTTTACTTGATTCACTCTATATAAAACCCCAGTTACTAAGTTGACTTTAACTAATCAACGATCAAGCATTGCTCGACTTTCAATACATAAATAATAATAACAAGGTCGACTTTGTCTAATCAATGATCAAACATTACTTGACTTTCAATATATAAACATTAATATTGTTGACGTTAACTTATTAACGGTCAACCTTTATTTGAATTTCTTTATAATAAATACTATGAATGTGTTTGACTTTAACTAATTATCGGTTAAACCTTACTTGACTTTCTGCATACAAATACTAGTGAATAAGTTGACTTTAACTAATCGACGGTCAAACTTTTATTGACTCTCTCTCTATATAGAAACCCTAGTGACTAAGCTGACTTTAAATAATCAACGGTCAAACTTTTTTAACTCACTCTATATAGAAACCCTAGTTACTAAGTTGACTTTAACTAATCTACGGTCAAACTTTTCTTGACTCACTCTATATAGAAACCCTAGTTACTAAGTTAACTTTAACTAATCAACGGTTAAACCTTACTTGACTTTCAGTATATAAATATTAGTGACTAAGTTGACTTTAACTAATCAACGGTCAAACTTTACTTGATTCACTCTAAATAAAACCCTAGTTACTAAGTGGACTTTAACTAATCAACGATCAAGCATTGCTCGACTTTCAATACATAAATAATAATGACAAGGTTAACTTTGTCTAATAAATTATCAAACATTACATGACTTTCAATATATAAACATTAATATTAAAGTTAACGTTAACTTATTAACGGTCAACCTTTATTTGAATTTTTATATAATAAATACTATGAATGTGTTTGACTTTAACTAATCATCGGTTAAACCTTACTTGACTTTCTGCATATAAATACTAGTGAATAAGTTGACTTTCACTAATCGACGGTCAAACTTTACATGACTCTCTCTATATGGAAACCCTAGTGACTAAGCTGACTTTAAATAATCAACGGTCAAACCTTTCTTAACTCACTCTATATAGAAACCCTAGTTACTAAGTTGACTTTAACTAATCTACGGTAAAACTTTTCTTGACTCACTCTATATAGAAACCCTAGTTACTAAGTTAACTTTAACTAATCAACGGTTAAACTTTTCTTAACTCACACTATATAGAAACCCTAGTTACTAAGTTGACTTTAACTAATCAACGGTCAAACTTTTCTTGACTCACTCTATATAGAAACCCTAGTTACTAAGTTAACTTTGACTAATCAACGGTTAAACCTTACTTGACTTTCAGTATATAAATACTAGTGACTAAGTTGACTTTAACTAATCAACGGTCAAACTTTACTTGATTCACTCTAAATAAAACCCTAGTTACTAAGTGGACTTTAACTAATCAACGACCAAGCATTGCTCGACTTTCAATACATAAATAATAATGACAAGGTTAACTTTGTCTAATAAATTATCAAACATTACATGACTTTCAATATATAAACATTAATATTAAAGTTAACGTTAACTTATTAACGGTCAACCTTTATTTGAATTTTTATATAATAAATACTATGAATGTGTTTGACTTTAACTAATCATCGGTTAAACCTTACTTGACTTTCTGCATATAAATACTAGTGAATAAGTTGACTTTCACTAATCGACGGTCAAACTTTACATGACTCTCTCTATATGGAAACCCTAGTGACTAAGCTGACTTTAAATAATCAACGGTCAAACCTTTCTTAACTCACTCTATATAGAAACCCTAGTTACTAAGTTGACTTTAACTAATCAACGGTCAAACTTTACTTGACTCACTCTATATAGAAACCCTAGTTACTAAGTTGACTTTGACTAATCAACGGCTAAACCTTACTTGACTTTCTATGTATAAATAATAGTGACTAAGTTGACTTTAACTAATAAACGGTCAAAATTTACTTGACTCACTCTATATAAAACCCTAGTTACTAAGTTGACTTTAACTAATCAACGATCAAGCATTACTCGACTTCCAATACATAAATACTACATTGACTTTGACTAATCGACAGTCAAACTTTACTTGACTCACTCTATATAGAAACCCTAGTTACTAAGTTGACTTTAACTAATCAACGGTCAAACTTTACTTGACTCACTCTATATAGAAACCCTAGTTACTAAGTTGACTTTGACTAATCAACGGTTAAACCTTACCTGACTTTCTGTATATAAATACTAGTGACTAAGTTGACTTTAACTGATCAACGGTCAAACTTTACTTGATTCACTCTATATAAAACCCTAGTTACTAAGTTGACTTTAACTAATCAACGATCAGGCATTGCTCGACTTTCAATACATAAATAATAATGACAAGGTTGACTTTGTCTAATCAATGATCAAACATTACTTGACTTTCAGTATATAAACATTAATATTAAAGTTGACGTTAACTTATTAACGGTCAACCTTTATTTGAATTTCTTTATAATAAATACTATAAATGTGTTTGACTTTAACTAATTATCGGTTAAACCTTACTTGACTTTCTGCATATAAATACTAGTGAATAAGTTGACTTTAACTAATCGACAGTCAAACTTTGTGTGACTCTCTCTCTTTATATAGAAACCCTAGTGACTAAGCAGACTTTAAATAATCAACGGTCAAACTTTTCTTAACTCACTCTATATAGAAACCCTAGTTACTAAGTTGACTTTAACTAATCAACGGTCAAACTTTTCTTGACTCACTCTATATAGAAACCCTAGTTACTAAGTTAACTTTGACTAATCAACGGTTAAACCTTACTTGACTTTCTGTATATAAATACTAGTGACTAAGTTGACTTTAACTAATCAACGGTCAAACTTTACTTGATTCACTCTATATAAAACCCCAGTTACTAAGTTGACTTTAACTAATCAACGATCAAGCATTGCTCGACTTTCAATACATAAATAATAATAACAAGGTCGACTTTGTCTAATCAATGATCAAACATTACTTGATTTTCAATATATAAACATTAATATTGTTGAAGTTAACTTATTAACGGTCAACCTTTATTTGAATTTCTTTATAATAAATACTATGAATGTGTTTGACTTTAACTAATTATCGGTTAAACCTTACTTGACTTTCTGCATACAAATACTAGTGAATAAGTTGACTTTAACTAATCGACGGTCAAACTTTTATTGACTCTCTCTCTCTATATAGAAACCCTAGTGACTAAGCTGACTTTAAATAATCAACGGTCAAACTTTTTTTAGCTCACTCTATATAGAAACCCTAGTTACTAAGTTGACTTTAACTAATCAACGGTCAAACTTTTCTTGACTCACTCTATATAGAAACCCTAGTTACTAAGTTAACTTTGACTAATCAACGGTTAAACCTTACTTGACTTTCTGTATATAAATACTAGTGACTAAGTTGACTTTAACTAATCAACGGTCAAACTTTACTTCATTCACTCTATATAAAACCCTAGTTACTAAGTGGACTTTAACTAATCAACGATCAAGCATTGCTCGACTTTCAATACATAAATAATAATGACAAGGTTAACTTTGTCTAATCAATGATCAAACATTACTTTACTTTCAATATATAAACATTAATATTAAAGTTAACGTTAAATTATTAACGGTCAACCTTTATTTGAATTTTTATATAATAAATACCATGAATGTGTTTGACTTTAACTAATCATCGGTTAAACCTTACTTGACTTTCTGCATATAAATACTAGTGAATAAGTTGACTTTCACTAATCGACGGTCAAACTTTACATGACTCTCTCTATATGGAAACCCTAGTGACTAAGCTGACTTTAAATAATCAACGGTCAAACCTTTCTTAACTCACTCTATATAGAAACCCTAGTTACTAAGTTGACTTTAACTAATCAACGGTCAAACTTTACTTGACTCACTCTATATAGAAAACCTAGTTACTAAGTTGACTTTGACTAATCAACG
This sequence comes from Rubia yunnanensis, assembly GCA_037428765.1. Classification (NCBI taxonomy): domain Eukaryota; kingdom Viridiplantae; phylum Streptophyta; class Magnoliopsida; order Gentianales; family Rubiaceae; genus Rubia; species Rubia yunnanensis. The sequence continues at coordinate 47,809,872 of CM075068.1, read as the reverse complement.
GTTAAACCTTACTTGACTTTCTATGTATAAATAATAGTGACTAAGTTGACTTTAACTAATAAACGGTCAAAATTTACTTGACTCACTCTATATAAAACCCTAGTTACTAAATTGACTTTAACTAATCAACGATCAAGCATTACTCGACTTCCAATACATAAATACTACATTGACTTGACTAATCGACAGTCAAACTTTACTTGACTCACTCTATATAGAAACCCTAGTTACTAAGTTGACTTTAACTAATCAACGGTCAAACTTTACTTGACTCACTCTATATAGAAACCCTAGTTACTAAGTTGACTTTGACTAATCAACGGTTAAACCTTACCTGACTTTCTGCATATAAATACTAGTGACTAAGTTGACTTTAACTGATCAACGGTCAAACTTTACTTGATTCACTCTATATAAAACCCTAGTTACTAAGTTGACTTTAACTAATCAACGATCAGGCATTGCTCGACTTTCAATACATAAATAATAATGACAAGGTTGAATTTGTCTAATCAATGATCAAACATTACTTGACTTTCAGTATATAAACATTAATATTAAAGTTGACGTTAACTTATTAACGGTCAACCTTTATTTGAATTTCTTTATAATAAATACTATAAATGTGTTTGACTTTAACTAATTATCGGTTAAACCTTACTTGACTTTCTGCATATAAATACTAGTGAATAAGTTGACTTTAACTAATCGACGGTCAAACTTTTCTTAACTCACTCTATATAGAAACCCTAGTTACTAAGTTGACTTTAACTAATCAACGGTCAAACCTTTCTTGACTCACTCTATATAGAAACCCTAGTTACTAAGTTAACTTTGACTAATCAACGGTTAAACCTTACTTGACTTTCTGTATATAAATACTAGTGACTAAGTTGACTTTAACTAATCAACGGTCAAACTTTACTTGATTCACTCTATATAAAACCCCAGTTACTAAGTTGACTTTAACTAATCAACGATCAAGCATTGCTCGACTTTCAATACATAAATAATAATAACAAGGTCGACTTTGTCTAATCAATGATCAAACATTACTTGACTTTCAATATATAAACATTAATATTATTGACGTTAACTTATTAACGGTCAACCTTTATTTGAATTTCTTTATAATAAATACTATGAATGTGTTTGACTTTAACTAATTATCGGTTAAACCTTACTTGACTTTCTGCATACAAATACTAGTGAATAAGTTGACTTTAACTAATCGACGGTCAAACTTTTATTGACTCTCTCTCTATATAGAAACCCTAGTGACTAAGCTGACTTTAAATAATCAACGGTCAAACTTTTTTAACTCACTCTATATAGAAACCCTAGTTACTAAGTTGACTTTAACTAATCTACGGTCAAACTTTTCTTGACTCACTCTATATAGAAACCCTAGTTACTAAGTTAACTTTAACTAATCAACGGTTAAACCTTACTTGACTTTCAGTATATAAATATTAGTGACTAAGTTGACTTTAACTAATCAACGGTCAAACTTTACTTGATTCACTCTAAATAAAACCCTAGTTACTAAGTGGACTTTAACTAATCAACGATCAAGCATTGCTCGACTTTCAATACATAAATAATAATGACAAGGTTAACTTTGTCTAATCAATGATCAAACATTACATGACTTTCAATATATAAACATTAATATTAAAGTTAACGTTAACTTATTAACGGTCAACCTTTATTTGAATTTTTATATAATAAATACCATGAATGTGTTTGACTTTAACTAATCATCGGTTAAACCTTACTTGACTTTCTGCATATAAATACTAGTGAATAAGTTGACTTTCACTAATCGACGGTCAAACTTTACATGACTCTCTCTATATGGAAACCCTAGTGACTAAGCTGACTTTAAATAATCAACGGTCAAACCTTTCTTAACTCACTCTATATAGAAACCCTAGTTACTAAGTTGACTTTAACTAATCAACGGTCAAACTTTAATTGACTCACTCTATATAGAAACCCTAGTTACTAAGTTGACTTTGACTAATCAACGGCTAAACCTTACTTGACTTTCTATGTATAAATAATAGTGACTAAGTTGACTTTAACTAATAAACGGTCAAAATTTACTTGACTCACTCTATATAAAACCCTAGTTACTAAGTTGACTTTAACTAATCAACGATCAAGCATTACTCGACTTCCAATACATAAATACTACATTGACTTTGACTAATCGACAGTCAAACTTTACTTGACTCACTCTATATAGAAACCCTAGTTACTAAGTTGACTTTAACTAATCAACGGTCAAACTTTACTTGACTCACTCTATATAGAAACCCTAGTTACTAAGTTGACTTTGACTAATCAACGGTTAAACCTTACCTGACTTTCTGCATATAAATACTAGTGACTAAGTTGACTTTAACTGATCAACGGTCAAACTTTACTTGATTCACTCTATATAAAACCCTAGTTACTAAGTTGACTTTAACTAATCAACGATCAGGCATTGCTCGACTTTCAATACATAAATAATAATGACAAGGTTGAATTTGTCTAATCAATGATCAAACATTACTTGACTTTCAGTATATAAACATTAATATTAAAGTTGACGTTAACTTATTAACGGTCAACCTTTATTTGAATTTTTATATAATAAATACCATGAATGTGTTTGACTTTAACTAATCATCGGTTAAACCTTACTTGACTTTCTGCATATAAATACTAGTGAATAAGTTGACTTTCACTAATCGACGGTCAAACTTTACATGACTCTCTCTATATGGAAACCCTAGTGACTAAGCTGACTTTAAATAATCAACGGTCAAACCTTTCTTAACTCACTCTATATAGAAACCCTAGTTACTAAGTTGACTTTAACTAATCAACGGTCAAACTTTAATTGACTCACTCTATATAGAAACCCTAGTTACTAAGTTGACTTTGACTAATCAACGGCTAAACCTTACTTGACTTTCTATGTATAAATAATAGTGACTAAGTTGACTTTAACTAATAAACGGTCAAAATTTACTTGACTCACTCTATATAAAACCCTAGTTACTAAGTTGACTTTAACTAATCAACGATCAAGCATTACTCGACTTCCAATACATAAATACTACATTGACTTTGACTAATCGACAGTCAAACTTTACTTGACTCACTCTATATAGAAACCCTAGTTACTAAGTTGACTTTAACTAATCAACGGTCAAACTTTACTTGACTCACTCTATATAGAAACCCTAGTTACTAAGTTGACTTTGACTAATCAACGGTTAAACCTTACCTGACTTTCTGCATATAAATACTAGTGACTAAGTTGACTTTAACTGATCAACGGTCAAACCTTACTTGATCCACTCTATATAAAACCCTAGTTACTAAGTTGACTTTAACTAATCAACGATCAGGCATTGCTCGACTTTCAATACATAAATAATAATGACAAGGTTGACTTTGTCTAATCAATGATCAAACATTACTTGACTTTCAGTATATAAACATTAATATTAAAGTTGACGTTAACTTATTAACGGTCAACCTTTATTTGAATTTCTTTATAATAAATACTATAAATGTGTTTGACTTTAACTAATTATCGGTTAAACCTTACTTGACTTTCTGCATATAAATACTAGTGAATAAGTTGACTTTAACTAATCGACGGTCAAACTTTGTGTGACTCTCTCTCTTTATATAGAAACCCTAGTGACTAAGCAGACTTTAAATAATCAACGGTCAAACTTTTCTTAACTCACTCTATATAGAAACCCTAGTTACTAAGTTGACTTTAACTAATCTACGGTCAAACTTTTCTTGACTCACTCTATATAGAAACCCTAGTTACTAAGTTAACTTTAACTAATCAACGGTTAAACGTTTCTTAACTCACTCTATATAGAAACCCTAGTTACTAAGTTGACTTTAACTAATCTACGGTCAAACTTTTCTTGACTCACTCTATATAGAAACCCTAGTTACTAAGTTAACTTAAACTAATCAACGGTTAAACTTTTCTTAACTCACTCTATATAGAAACCCTAGTTACTAAGTTGACTTTAACTAATCAACGGTCAAACTTTTCTTGACTCACTCTATATGGAAACCCTAGTTACTAAGTTAACTTTGACTAATCAACGGTTAAACCTTGCTTGACTTTCTGTATATAAATACTAGTGACTAAGTTGACTTTAACTAATCAACGGTCAAACTTTACTTCATTCACTCTATATAAAACCCTAGTTACTAAGTGGACTTTAACTAATCAACGATCAAGCATTGCTCGACTTTCAATACATAAATAATAATGACAAGGTTAACTTTGTCTAATCAATGATCAAACATTACTTTACTTTCAATATATAAACATTAATATTAAAGTTAACGTTAAATTATTAACGGTCAACCTTTATTTGAATTTTTATATAATAAATACCATGAATGTGTTTGACTTTAACTAATCATCGGTTAAACCTTACTTGACTTTCTGCATATAAATACTAGTGAATAAGTTGACTTTCACTAATCGACGGTCAAACTTTACATGACTCTCTCTATATGGAAACCCTAGTGACTAAGCTGACTTTAAATAATCAACGGTCAAACCTTTCTTAACTCACTCTATATAGAAACCCTAGTTACTAAGTTGACTTTAACTAATCAACGGTCAAACTTTACTTGACTCACTCTATATAGAAAACCTAGTTACTAAGTTGACTTTGACTAATCAACGGTTAAACCTTACTTGACTTTCTATGTATAAATAATAGTGACTAAGTTGACTTTAACTAATAAACGGTCAAAATTTACTTGACTCACTCTATATAAAACCCTAGTTACTAAATTGACTTTAACTAATCAACGATCAAGCATTACTCGACTTCCAATACATAAATACTACATTGACTTTGACTAATCGACAGTCAAACTTTACTTGACTCACTCTATATAGAAACCCTAGTTACTAAGTTGACTTTAACTAATCAACGGTCAAACTTTACTTGACTCACTCTATATAGAAACCCTAGTTACTAAGTTGACTTTGACTAATCAACGGTTAAACCTTACCTGACTTTCTGCATATAAATACTAGTGACTAAGTTGACTTTAACTGATCAACGGTCAAACTTTACTTGATTCACTCTATATAAAACCCTAGTTACTAAGTTGACTTTAACTAATCAACGATCAGGCATTGCTCGACTTTCAATACATAAATAATAATGACAAGGTTGAATTTGTCTAATCAATGATCAAACATTACTTGACTTTCAGTATATAAACATTAATTTTAAAGTTGACGTTAACTTATTAACGGTCAACCTTTATTTGAATTTCTTTATAATAAATACTATAAATGTGTTTGACTTTAACTAATTATCGGTTAAACCTTACTTGACTTTCTGCATATAAATACTAGTGAATAAGTTGACTTTAACTAATCGACGGTCAAACTTTTCTTAACTCACTCTATATAGAAACCCTAGTTACTAAGTTGACTTTAACTAATCAACGGTCAAACCTTTCTTGACTCACTCTATATAGAAACCCTAGTTACTAAGTTAACTTTGACTAATCAACGGTTAAACCTTACTTGACTTTCTGTATATAAATACTAGTGACTAAGTTGACTTTAACTAATCAACGGTCAAACTTTACTTGATTCACTCTATATAAAACCCCAGTTACTAAGTTGACTTTAACTAATCAACGATCAAGCATTGCTCGACTTTCAATACATAAATAATAATAACAAGGTCGACTTTGTCTAATCAATGATCAAACATTACTTGACTTTCAATATATAAACATTAATATCGTTGACGTTAACTTATTAACGGTCAACCTTTATTTGAATTTCTTTATAATAAATACTATGAATGTGTTTGACTTTAACTAATTATCGGTTAAACCTTACTTGACTTTCTGCATACAAATACTAGTGAATAAGTTGACTTTAACTAATCGACGGTCAAACTTTTATTGACTCTCTCTCTATATAGAAACCCTAGTGACTAAGCTGACTTTAAATAATCAACGGTCAAACTTTTTTAACTCACTCTATATAGAAACCCTAGTTACTAAGTTGACTTTAACTAATCTACGGTCAAACTTTTCTTGACTCACTCTATATAGAAACCCTAGTTACTAAGTTAACTTTAACTAATCAACGGTTAAACCTTACTTGACTTTCAGTATATAAATATTAGTGACTAAGTTGACTTTAACTAATCAACGGTCAAACTTTACTTGATTCACTCTAAATAAAACCCTAGCTACTAAGTGGACTTTAACTAATCAACGATCAAGCATTGCTCGACTTTCAATACATAAATAATAATGACAAGGTTAACTTTGTCTAATCAATGATCAAACATTACATGACTTTCAATATATAAACATTAATATTAAAGTTAACGTTAACTTATTAACGGTCAACCTTTATTTGAATTTTTATATAATAAATACCATGAATGTGTTTGACTTTAACCAATCATCGGTTAAACCTTACTTGACTTTCTGCATATAAATACTAGTGAATAAGTTGACTTTCACTAATCGACGGTCAAACTTTACATGACTCTCTCTATATGGAAACCCTAGTGACTAAGCTGACTTTAAATAATCAACGGTCAAACCTTTCTTAACTCACTCTATATAGAAACCCTAGTTACTAAGTTGACTTTAACTAATCAACGGTCAAACTTTAATTGACTCACTCTATATAGAAACCCTAGTTACTAAGTTGACTTTGACTAATCAACGGCTAAACCTTACTTGACTTTCTATGTATAAATAATAGTGACTAAGTTGACTTTAACTAATAAACGGTCAAAATTTACTTGACTCACTCTATATAAAACCCTAGTTACTAAGTTGACTTTAACTAATCAACGATCAAGCATTACTCGACTTCCAATACATAAATACTACATTGACTTTGACTAATCGACAGTCAAACTTTACTTGACTCACTCTATATAGAAACCCTAGTTACTAAGTTGACTTTAACTAATCAACGGTCAAACTTTACTTGACTCACTCTATATAGAAAACCTAGTTACTAAGTTGACTTTGACTAATCAACGGTTAAACCTTAATTGACTTTCTATGTATAAATAATAGTGACTAAGTTGACTTTAACTAATAAACGGTCAAAATTTACTTGACTCACTCTATATAAAACCCTAGTTACTAAGTTGACTTTAACTAATCAACGATCAAGCATTACTCGACTTCCAATACATAAAAACTACATTGACTTTGACTAATCGACAGTCAAACTTTACTTGACTCACTCTATATAGAAACCCTAGTTACTAAGTTGACTTTAACTAATCAACGGTCAAACTTTACTTGACTCACTCTATATAGAAACCCTAGTTACTAAGTTGACTTTGACTAATCAACGGTTAAACCTTACCTGACTTTCTGCATATAAATACTAGTGACTAAGTTGACTTTAACTGATCAACGGTCAAACTTTACTTGATTCACTCTATATAAAACCCTAGTTACTAAGTTGACTTTAACTAATCAACGATCAGGCATTGCTCGACTTTCAATACATAAATAATAATGACAAGGTTGACTTTGTCTAATCAATGATCAAACATTACTTGACTTTCAGTATATAAACATTAATATTAAAGTTGACGTTAACTTATTAACGGTCAACCTTTATTTGAATTTCTTTATAATAAATACTATAAATGTGTTTGACTTTAACTAATTATCGGTTAAACCTTACTTGACTTTCTGCATATAAATACTAGTGAATAAGTTGACTTTAACTAATCGACGGTCAAACTTTGTGTGACTCTCTCTCTTTATATAGAAACCCTAGTGACTAAGCAGACTTTAAATAATCAACGGTCAAACTTTTCTTAACTCACTCTATATAGAAACCCTAGTTACTAAGTTGACTTTAACTAATCAACGGTCAAACTTTTCTTGACTCACTCTATATAGAAACCCTAGTTACTAAGTTAACTTTGACTAATCAACGGTTAAACCTTACTTGACTTTCTGTATATAAATACTAGTGACTAAGTTGACTTTAACTAATCAACGGTCAAACTTTACTTGATTCACTCTATATAAAACCCCAGTTACTAAGTTGACTTTAACTAATCAACGATCAAGCATTGCTCGACTTTCAATACATAAATAATAATAACAAGGTCGACTTTGTCTAATCAATGATCAAACATTACTTGACTTTCAATATATAAACATTAATATTGTTGAAGTTAACTTATTAACGGTCAACCTTTATTTGAATTTCTTTATAATAAATACTATGAATGTGTTTGACTTTAACTAATTATCGGTTAAACCTTACTTGACTTTCTGCATACAAATACTAGTGAATAAGTTGACTTTAACTATTCGACGGTCAAACTTTTATTGACTCTCTCTCTCTATATAGAAACCCTAGTGACTAAGCTGACTTTAAATAATCAACGGTCAAACTTTTTTAACTCACTCTATATAGAAACCCAAGTTACTAAGTTGACTTTAACTAATCTACGGTCAAACTTTTCTTGACTCACTCTATATAGAAACCCTAGTTACTAAGTTAACTTTAACTAATCAACGGTTAAACTTTTCTTAACTCACTCTATATAGAAACCCTAGTTACTAAGTTGACTTTAACTAATCAACGATCAAACTTTTCTTGACTCACTCTATATAGAAACCCTAGCTACTAAGTTAACTTTGACTAATCAACGGTTAAACCTTACTTGACTTTCTGTATATAAATACTAGTGACTAAGTTGACTTTAACTAATCAACGGTCAAACTTTACTTGATTCACTCTATATAAAACCCTAGTTACTAAGTGGACTTTAACTAATCAACGATCAAGCATTGCTCGACTTTCAATACATAAATAATAATGACAAGGTTAACTTTGTCTAATCAATGATCAAACATTACTTGACTTTCAGTATATAAACATTAATATTAAAGTTGACGTTAACTTATTAACGGTCAACCTTTATTTGAATTTCTTTATAATAAATACTATAAATGTGTTTGACTTTAACTAATTATCGGTTAAACCTTACTTGACTTTCTGCATATAAATACTAGTGAATAAGTTGACTTTAACTAATCGACGGTCAAACTTTGTGTGACTCTCTCTCTTTATATAGAAACCCTAGTGACTAAGCAGACTTTAAATAATCAACGGTCAAACTTTTCTTAACTCACTCTATATAGAAACCCTAGTTACTAAGTTGACTTTAACTAATCAACGGTCAAACTTTTCTTGACTCACTCTATATAGAAACCCTAGTTACTAAGTTAACTTTGACTAATCAACGGTTAAACCTTACTTGACTTTCTGTATATAAATACTAGTGACTAAGTTGACTTTAACTAATCAACGGTCAAACTTTACTTGATTCACTCTATATAAAACCCCAGTTACTAAGTTGACTTTAACTAATCAACGATCAAGCATTGCTCGACTTTCAATACATAAATAATAATAACAAGGTCGACTTTGTCTAATCAATGATCAAACATTACTTGACTTTCAATATATAAACATTAATATTATTGAAGTTAACTTATTAACGGTCAACCTTTATTTGAATTTCTTTATAATAAATACTATGAATGTGTTTGACTTTAACTAATTATCGGTTAAACCTTACTTGACTTTCTGCATACAAATACTAGTGAATAAGTTGACTTTAACTAATCGACGGTCAAACTTTTATTGACTCTCTCTCTCTATATAGAAACCCTAGTGACTAAGCTGACTTTAAATAATCAACGGTCAAACTTTTTTAACTCACTCTATATAGAAACCCTAGTTACTAAGTTGACTTTAACTAATCTACGGTCAAACTTTTCTTGACTCACTCTATATAGAAACCCTAGTTACTAAGTTAACTTTAACTAATCAACGGTTAAACTTTTCTTAACTCACTCTATATAGAAACCCTAGTTACTAAGTTGACTTTAACTAATCAACGGTCAAACGTTTCTTGACTCACTCTATATAGAAACCCTAGTTACTAAGTTAACTTTGACTAATCAACGGTTAAACCTTACTTGACTTTCTGTATATAAATACTAGTGACTAAGTTGACTTTAACTAATCAACGGTCAAACTTTACTTGATTCACTCTATATAAAACCCTAGTTACTAAGTGGACTTTAACTAATCAACGATCAAGCATTGCTCGACTTTCAATACATAAATAATAATGACAAGGTTAACTTTGTCTAATCAATGATCAAACATTACTTTACTTTCAATATATAAACATTAATATTAAAGTTAACGTTAAATTATTAACGGTCAACCTTTATTTGAATTTTTATATAATAAATACCATGAATGTGTTTGACTTTAACTAATCATCGGTTAAACCTTACTTGACTTTCTGCATATAAATACTAGTGAATAAGTTGACTTTCACTAATCGACGGTCAAACTTTACATGACTCTCTCTATATGGAAACCCTAGTGACTAAGCTGACTTTAAATAATCAACGGTCAAACCTTTCTTAACTCACTCTATATAGAAACCCTAGTTACTAAGTTGACTTTAACTAATCAACGGTCAAACTTTACTTGACTCACTCTATATAGAAAACCTAGTTACTAAGTTGACTTTGACTAATCAACGGTTAAACCTTACTTGACTTTCTAAGTATAAATAATAGTGACTAAGTTGACTTTAACTAATAAACGGTCAAAATTTACTTGACTCACTCTATATAAAACCCTAGTTACTAAGTTGACTTTAACTAATCAACGATCAAGCATTACTCGACTTCCAATACATAAATACTACATTGACTTTGACTGATCGACAGTCAAACTTTACTTGACTCACTCTATATAGAAACCCTAGTTACTAAGTTGACTTTAACTAATCAACGGTCAAACTTTACTTGACTCACTCTATATAGAAACCCTAGTTACTAAGTTGACTTTGACTAATCAACGGTTAAACCTTACCTGACTTTCTGCATATAAATACTAGTGACTAAGTTGACTTTAACTGATCAACGGTCAAACTTTACTTGATTCACTCTATATAAAACCCTAGTTACTAAGTTGACTTTAACTAATCAACGATCTGGCATTGCTCGACTTTCAATACATAAATAATAATGACAAGGTTGACTTTGTCTAATCAATGATCAAACATTACTTGACTTTCAGTATATAAACATTAATATTAAAGTTGACGTTAACTTATTAACGGTCAACCTTTATTTGAATTTCTTTATAATAAATACAATAAATGTGTTTGACTTTAACTAATTATCGGTTAAACCTTACTTGACTTTCTGCATATAAATACTAGTGAATAAGTTGACTTTAACTAATCGACGGTCAAAACTTTTCTTAACTCACTCTATATAGAAACCCTAGTTACTAAGTTGACTTTAACTAATCAACGATCAAGCATTGCTCGACTTTCAATACATAAATAATAATGACTAGGTTAACTTTGTCTAATCAATGATCAAACATTACTTGACTTTCAATATATAAACATTAATATTAAAGTTAACGTTAAATTATTAACGGTCAACCTTTATTTGTATTTTTATATAATAAATACCATGAATGTGTTTGACTTTAACTAATCATCGGTTAAACCTTACTTGACTTTCTGCATATAAATACTAGTGAATAAGTTGACTTTCACTAATCGACGGTCAAACTTTACATGACTCTCTCTATATGGAAACCCTAGTGACTAAGCTGACTTTAAATAATCAACGGTCAAACCTTTCTTAACTCACTCTATATAGAAACCCTAGTTACTAAGTTGACTTTAACTAATCAACGGTCAAACTTTACTTGACTCACTCTATATAGAAAACCTAGTTACTAAGTTGACTTTGACTAATCAACGGTTAAACCTTACTTGACTTTCTACGTATAAATAATAGTGACTAAGTTGACTTTAACTAATAAACGGTCAAATTTACTTGACTCACTCTATATAAAACCCTAGTTACTAAGTTGACTTTAACTAATCATCGATCAAGCATTACTCGACTTCCAATACATAAATACTACATTGACTTTGACTAATCGACAGTCAAACTTTACTTGACTCACTCTATATAGAAACCCTAGTTACTAAGTTGACTTTAACTAATCAACGGTCAAACTTTACTTGACTCACTCTATATAAAAACCCTAGTTACTAAGTTGACTTTGACTAATCAACGGTTAAACCTTACCTGACTTTCTGCATATAAATACTAGTGACTAAGTTGACTTTAACTGATCAACGGTCAAACTTTACTTGATTCACTCTATATAAAACCCTAGTTACTAAGTTGACTTTAACTAATCAACGATCAGGCTTTGCTCGACTTTCAATACATAAATAATAATGACAAGGTTGACTTTGTCTAATCAATGATCAAACATTACTTGACTTTCAGTATATAAACATTAATATTAAAGTTGACGTTAACTTATTAACGGTCAACCTTTATTTGAATTTCTTTATAATAAATACTATAAATGTGTTTGACTTTAACTAATTATCGGTTAAACCTTACTTGACTTTCTGCATATAAATACTAGTGAATAAGTTGACTTTAACTAATCGACGGTCAAACTTTGTGTGACTCTCTCTCTTTATATAGAAACCCTAGTGACTAAGCAGACTTTAAATAATCAACGGTCAAACTTTTCTTAACTCACTCTATATAGAAACCCTAGTTACTAAGTTGACTTTAACTAATCAACGGTCAAACTTTTCTTGACTCACTCTATATAGAAACCCTAGTTACTAAGTTAACTTTGACTAATCAACGGTTAAACCTTACTTGACTTTCTGTATATAAATACTAGTGACTAAGTTGACTTTAACTAATCAACGGTCAAACTTTACTTGATTCACTCTATATAAAACCCCAGTTACTAAGTTGACTTTAACTAATCAACGATCAAGCATTGCTCGACTTTCAATACATAAATAATAATAACAAGGTCGACTTTGTCTAATCAATGATCAAACATTACTTGACTTTCAATATATAAACATTAATATTGTTGACGTTAACTTATTAACGGTCAACCTTTATTTGAATTTCTTTATAATAAATACTATGAATGTGTTTGACTTTAACTAATTATCGGTTAAACCTTACTTGACTTTCTGCATACAAATACTAGTGAATAAGTTGACTTTAACTAATCGACGGTCAAACTTTTATTGACTCTCTCTCTCTCTATATAGAAACCCTAGTGACTAAGCTGACTTTAAATAATCAAAGGTCAAACTTTCTTAACTCACTCTATATAGAAACCCTAGTTACTAAGTTGACTTTAACTAATCTACGGTCAAACTTTTCTTGACTCACTCTATATAGAAACCCTAGTTACTAAGTTAACTTTAACTAATCAACGGTTAAACCTTAATTGAGTTTCTGTATATAAATACTAGTGACTAAGTTGACTTTAACTAATCAACGGTCAAACTTTACTTGATTCACTCTATATAAAACCCTGGTTACTAAGTGGACTTTAACTAATCAACGATCAAGCATTGCTCGACTTTCAATACATAAATAATAATGACAAGGTTAACTTTGTCTAATCAATGATCAAACATTACTTGACTTTCAATATATAAACATTTATATTAAAGTTAACGTTAAATTATTAACGGTCAACCTTTATTTGAATTTTTATATAATAAATACCATGAATGTGTTTGACTTTAACTAATCATCGGTTAAACCTTACTTGACTTTCTGCATATAAATACTAGTGAATAAGTTGACTTTCACTAATCGACGGTCAAACTTTACATTACTCTCTCTATATGGAAACCCTAGTGACTAAGCTGACTTTAAATAATCAACGGTCCAACCTTTCTTAACTCACTCTATATAGAAACCCTAGTTACTAAGTTGACTTTAACTAATCAACGGTCAAACTTTACTTGACTCACTCAATATAGAAAACGTAGTTACTAAGTTGACTTTGACTAATCAACGGTTAAACCTTACTTGACTTTCTGTGTATAAATAATAGTGACTAAGTTGACTTTAACTAATAAACGGTCAAAATTTACTTGACTCACTCTATATAAAACCCTAGTTACTAAGTTGACTTTAACTAATCAACGATCAAGCATTACTCGACTTCCAATACATAAATACTACATTGACTTTGACTAATCGACAGTCAAACTTTACTTGACTCACTCTATATAGAAACCCTAGTTACTAAGTTGACTTTAACTAATCAACGGTCAAACTTTACTTGACTCACTCTATATAGAAACCCTAGTTACTAAGTTGACTTTGACTAATCAACGGTTAAACCTTACCTGACTTTCTGCATATAAATACTAGTGACTAAGTTGACTTTAACTGATCAACGGTCAAACTTTACTTGATTCACTCTATATAAAACCCTAGTTACTAAGTTGACTTTAACTAATCAACGATCAGGCATTGCTCGACTTTCAATACATAAATAATAATGACAAGGTTGACTTTGTCTAATCAATGATCAAACATTACTTGACTTTCAGTATATAAACATTAATATTAAAGTTGACGTTAACTTATTAACGGTCAACCTTTATTTGAATTTCTTTATAATAAATACAATAAATGTGTTTGACTTTAACTAATTATCGGTTAAACCTTACTTGACTTTCTGCATATAAATACTAGTGAATAAGTTGACTTTAACTAATCGACGGTCAAACTTTGTGTGACTCTCTCTCTTTATATAGAAACCCTAGTGACTAAGCAGACTTTAAATAATCAACGGTCAAACTTTTCTTAACTCACTCTATATAGAAACCCTAGTTACTAAGTTGACTTTAACTAATCAACGGTAAAACCTTTCTTGACTCACTCTATATAGAAACCCTAGTTACTAAGTTAACTTTGACTAATCAACGGTTAAACCTTACTTGACTTTCTGTATATAAATACTAGTGACTAAGTTGACTTTAACTAATCAACGGTCAAACTTTACTTGATTCACTCTATATAAAACCCCAGTTACTAAGTTGACTTTAACTAATCAACGATCAAGCATTGCTCGACTTTCAATACATAAATAATAATAACAAGGTCGACTTTGTCTAATCAATGATCAAACATTACTTGACTTTCAATATATAAACATTAATATTGTTGACGTTAACTTATTAACGGTCAACCTTTATTTGAATTTCTTTATAATAAATACTATGAATGTGTTTGACTTTAACTAATTATCGGTTAAACCTTACTTGACTTTCTGCATACAAATACTAGTGAATAAGTAGACTTTAACTAATCGACGGTCAAACTTTTATTGACTCTCTCTCTCTCTCTATATAGAAACCCTAGTGACTAAGCTGACTTTAAATAATCAACGGTCAAACTTTTTTAACTCACTCTATATAGAAACCCTAGTTACTAAGTTGACTTTAACTAATCTACGGTCAAACTTTTCTTGACTCACTCTATATAGAAACCCTAGTTACTAAGTTAACTTCAACTAATCAACGGTTAAACCTTACTTGACTTTCTGTATATAAATACTAGTGACTAAGTTGACTTTAACTAATCAACGGTCAAACTTTACTTGATTCACTCTATATAAAACCCTAGTTACTAAGTGGACTTTAACTAATCAACGATCAAGCATTGCTCGACTTTCAATACATAAATAATAATGACTAGGTTAACTTTGTCTAATCAATGATCAAACATTACTTGACTTTCAATATATAAACATTAATATTAAAGTTAACGTTAAATTATTAACGGTCAACCTTTATTTGTATTTTTATATAATAAATACCATGAATGTGTTTGACTTTAACTAATCATCGGTTAAACCTTACTTGACTTTCTGCATATAAATACTAGTGAATAAGTTGACTTTCACTAATCGACGGTCAAACTTTACATGACTCTCTCTATATGGAAACCCTAGTGACTAAGCTGACTTTAAATAATCAACGGTCAAACCTTTCTTAACTCACTCTATATAGAAACCCTAGTTACTAAGTTGACTTTAACTAATCAACGGTCAAACTTTACTTGACTCACTCTATATAGAAAACCTAGTTACTAAGTTGACTTTGACTAATCAACGGTTAAACCTTACTTGACTTTCTACGTATAAATAATAGTGACTAAGTTGACTTTAACTAATAAACGGTCAAATTTACTTGACTCACTCTATATAAAACCCTAGTTACTAAGTTGACTTTAACTAATCATCGATCAAGCATTACTCGACTTCCAATACATAAATACTACATTGACTTTGACTAATCGACAGTCAAACTTTACTTGACTCACTCTATATAGAAACCCTAGTTACTAAGTTGACTTTAACTAATCAACGGTCAAACTTTACTTGACTCACTCTATATAAAAACCCTAGTTACTAAGTTGACTTTGACTAATCAACGGTTAAACCTTACCTGACTTTCTGCATATAAATACTAGTGACTAAGTTGACTTTAACTGATCAACGGTCAAACTTTACTTGATTCACTCTATATAAAACCCTAGTTACTAAGTTGACTTTAACTAATCAACGATCAGGCTTTGCTCGACTTTCAATACATAAATAATAATGACAAGGTTGACTTTGTCTAATCAATGATCAAACATTACTTGACTTTCAGTATATAAACATTAATATTAAAGTTGACGTTAACTTATTAACGGTCAACCTTTATTTGAATTTCTTTATAATAAATACTATAAATGTGTTTGACTTTAACTAATTATCGGTTAAACCTTACTTGACTTTCTGCATATAAATACTAGTGAATAAGTTGACTTTAACTAATCGACGGTCAAACTTTGTGTGACTCTCTCTCTTTATATAGAAACCCTAGTGACTAAGCAGACTTTAAATAATCAACGGTCAAACTTTTCTTAACTCACTCTATATAGAAACCCTAGTTACTAAGTTGACTTTAACTAATCAACGGTCAAACTTTTCTTGACTCACTCTATATAGAAACCCTAGTTACTAAGTTAACTTTGACTAATCAACGGTTAAACCTTACTTGACTTTCTGTATATAAATACTAGTGACTAAGTTGACTTTAACTAATCAACGGTCAAACTTTACTTGATTCACTCTATATAAAACCCCAGTTACTAAGTTGACTTTAACTAATCAACGATCAAGCATTGCTCGACTTTCAATACATAAATAATAATAACAAGGTCGACTTTGTCTAATCAATGATCAAACATTACTTGACTTTCAATATATAAACATTAATATTGTTGACGTTAACTTATTAACGGTCAACCTTTATTTGAATTTCTTTATAATAAATACTATGAATGTGTTTGACTTTAACTAATTATCGGTTAAACCTTACTTGACTTTCTGCATACAAATACTAGTGAATAAGTTGACTTTAACTAATCGACGGTCAAACTTTTATTGACTCTCTCTCTCTCTATATAGAAACCCTAGTGACTAAGCTGACTTTAAATAATCAAAGGTCAAACTTTTTTAACTCACTCTATATAGAAACCCTAGTTACTAAGTTGACTTTAACTAATCTACGGTCAAACTTTTCTTGACTCACTCTATATAGAAACCCTAGTTACTAAGTTAACTTTAACTAATCAACGGTTAAACCTTAATTGACTTTCTGTATATAAATACTAGTGACTAAGTTGACTTTAACTAATCAACGGTCAAACTTTACTTGATTCACTCTATATAAAACCCTGGTTACTAAGTGGACTTTAACTAATCAACGATCAAGCATTGCTCGACTTTCAATACATAAATAATAATGACAAGGTTAACTTTGTCTAATCAATGATCAAACATTACTTGACTTTCAATATATAAACATTTATATTAAAGTTAACGTTAAATTATTAACGGTCAACCTTTATTTGAATTTTTATATAATAAATACCATGAATGTGTTTGACTTTAACTAATCATCGGTTAAACCTTACTTGACTTTCTGCATATAAATACTAGTGAATAAGTTGACTTTCACTAATCGACGGTCAAACTTTACATTACTCTCTCTATATGGAAACCCTAGTGACTAAGCTGACTTTAAATAATCAACGGTCCAACCTTTCTTAACTCACTCTATATAGAAACCCTAGTTACTAAGTTGACTTTAACTAATCAACGGTCAAACTTTACTTGACTCACTCAATATAGAAAACGTAGTTACTAAGTTGACTTTGACTAATCAACGGTTAAACCTTACTTGACTTTCTGTGTATAAATAATAGTGACTAAGTTGACTTTAACTAATAAACGGTCAAAATTTACTTGACTCACTCTATATAAAACCCTAGTTACTAAGTTGACTTTAACTAATCAACGATCAAGCATTACTCGACTTCCAATACATAAATACTACATTGACTTTGACTAATCGACAGTCAAACTTTACTTGACTCACTCTATATAGAAACCCTAGTTACTAAGTTGACTTTAACTAATCAACGGTCAAACTTTACTTGACTCACTCTATATAGAAACCCTAGTTACTAAGTTGACTTTGACTAATCAACGGTTAAACCTTACCTGACTTTCTGCATATAAATACTAGTGACTAAGTTGACTTTAACTGATCAACGGTCAAACTTTACTTGATTCACTCTATATAAAACCCTAGTTACTAAGTTGACTTTAACTAATCAACGATCAGGCATTGCTCGACTTTCAATACATAAATAATAATGACAAGGTTGACTTTGTCTAATCAATGATCAAACATTACTTGACTTTCAGTATATAAACATTAATATTAAAGTTGACGTTAACTTATTAACGGTCAACCTTTATTTGAATTTCTTTATAATAAATACTATAAATGTGTTTGACTTTAACTAATTATCGGTTAAACCTTACTTGACTTTCTGCATATAAATACTAGTGAATAAGTTGACTTTAACTAATCGACGGTCAAACTTTATGTGACTCTCTCTCTTTATATAGAAACCCTAGTGACTAAGCAGACTTTAAATAATCAACGGTCAAACTTTTCTTAACTCACTCTATATAGAAACCCTAGTTACTAAGTTGACTTTTACTAATCAACGGTTAAACCTTACTTGACTTTCTATGTATAAATAATAGTGACTAAGTTGACTTTAACTAATCAACGGTCAAACTTTACTTGACTCACTCTATATAGAAACCCTAGTTTCTAAGTTGACTTTGACTAATCAACGGTTAAACCTTACTTGACTTTCTATGTATAAATAATAGTGACTAAGTTGACTTTAACTAATAAACGGTCAAAATTTACTTGACTCACTCTATATAAAACCCTAGTTACTAAGTTGACTTTAACTAATCAACGATCAAGCATTACTCGACTTCCAATACATAAATACTACATTGACTTTGACTAATCGACAGTCAAACTTTACTTGACTCACTCTATATAGAAACCCTAGTTACTAAGTTGACTTTAACTAATCAACGGTCAAACTTTACTTGACTCACTCTATATAGAAACCCTAGTTACTAAGTTGACTTTGACTAATCAACAGTTAAACCTTACCTGACTTTCTGCATATAAATACTAGTGACTAAGTTGACTTTAACTGATCAACGGTCAAACTTTACTTGATTCACTCTATATAAAACCCTAGTTACTAAGTTGACATTAACTAATCAACGATCAGGCATTGCTCGACTTTCAATACATAAATAATAATGACAAGGTTGACTTTGTCTAATCAATGATCAAACATTACTTGATTTTCAGTATGTAAACATTAATATTAAAGTTGACGTTAACTTATTAACGGTCAACCTTTATTTGAATTTCTTTATAATAAATACTATAAATGTGTTTGACTTTAACTAATTATCGGTTAAACCTTACTTGACTTTCTGCATATAAATACTAGTGAATAAGTTGACTTTAACTATTCGACGGTCAAACTTTGTGTGACTCTCTCTCTTTATATAGAAACCCTAGTGACTAAGCAGACTTTAAATAATCAACGGTCAAACTTTTCTTAACTCACTCTATATAGAAACCCTAGTTACTAAGTTGACTTTAACTAATCAACGGTCAAACTTTTCTTGACTCACTCTATATAGAAACCCTAGTTACTAAGTTAACTTTGACTAATCAACGGTTAAACCTTACTTGACTTTCTGTATATAAATACTAGTGACTAAGTTGACTTTAACTGATCAACGGTCAAACTTTACTTGATTCACTCTATATAAAACCCTAGTTACTAAGTTGACTTTAACTAATCAACGATCAGGCATTGCTCGACTTTCAATACATAAATAATAATGACAAGGTTGACTTTGTCTAATCAATGATCAAACATTACTTGACTTTCAGTATATAAACATTAATATTAAAGTTGACGTTAACTTATTAACGGTCAACCTTTATTTGAATTTCTTTATAATAAATACTATAAATGTGTTTTGACTTTAACTAATTATCGGTTAAACCTTACTTGACTTTCTGCATATAAATACTAGTGAATAAGTTGACTTTAACTAATCGACGGTCAAACTTTGTGTGACACTCTCTCTTTATATAGAAACCCTAGTGACTAAGCAGACTTTAAATAATCAACGGTCAAACTTTTCTTAACTCACTCTATATAGAAACCCTAGTTACTAAGTTGACTTTAACTAATCAACGGTTAAACCTTACTTGACTTTCTATGTATAAATAATAGTGACTAAGTTGACTTTAACTAATCAACGGTCAAACTTTACTTGACTCACTCTATATAGAAACCCTAGTTACTAAGTTGACTTTGACTAATCAACGGTTAAACCTTACTTGACTTTCTATGTATAAATAATAGTGACTAAGTTGACTTTAACTAATAAACGGTCAAAATTTACTTGACTCACTCTATATAAAACCCTAGTTACTAAGTTGACTTTAACTAATCAACGATCAAGCATTACTCGACTTCCAATACATAAATACTACATTGACTTTGACTAATCGACAGTCAAACTTTACTTGACTCACTCTATATAGAAACCCTAGTTACTAAGTTGACTTTGACTAATCAACGGTTAAACCTTACCTGACTTTCTGCATATAAATACTAGTGACTAAGTTGACTTTAACTGATCAACGGTCAAACTTTACTTGATTCACTCTATATAAAACCCTAGTTACTAAGTTGACAATAACTAATCAACGATCAGCATTGCTCGACTTTCAATACATAAATAATAATGACAAGGTTGACTTTGTCTAATCAATGATCAAACATTACTTGACTTTCAGTATATAAACATTAATATTAAAGTTGACGTTAACTTATTAATCGGTCAACCTTTATTTGAATTTCTTTATAATAAATACTATAAATGTGTTTGACTTTAACTAATTATCGGTTTAACCTTACTTGACTTTCTGCATATAAATACTAGTGAATAAGTTGACTTTAACTAATCGACGGTCAAACTTTGTGTGACTCTCTCTCTTTATATAGAAACCCTAGTGACTAAGCAGACTTTAAATAATCAACGGTCAAACTTTTCTTAACTCACTCTATATAGAAACCCTAGTTACTAAGTTGACTTTAACTAATCAACGGTCAAACTTTTCTTGACTCACTCTATATAGAAACCCTAGTTACTAAGTTAACTTTGACTAATCAACGGTTAAACCTTACTTGACTTTCTGTATATAAATACTAGTGACTAAGTTGACTTTAACTAATCAACGGTCAAACTTTACTTGATTCACTCTATATAAAACCCCAGTTACTAAGTTGACTTTAACTAATCAACGATCAAGCATTGCTCGACTTTCAATACATAAATAATAATAACAAGGTCGACTTTGTCTAATCAATGATCAAACATTACTTGACTTTCAATATATAAACATTAATATTGTTGACGTTAACTTATTAACGGTCAACCTTTATTTGAATTTCTTTATAATAAATACTATGAATGTGTTTGACTTTAACTAATTATCGGTTAAACCTTACTTGACTTTCTGCATACAAATACTAGTGAATAAGTTGACTTTAACTAATCGACGGTCAAACTTTTATTGACTCTCTCTCTCTCTATATAGAAACCCTAGTGACTAAGCTGACTTTAAATAATCAACGGTCAAACTTTTTTAACTCACTCTATATAGAAACCCTAGTTACTAAGTTGACTTTAACTAATCTACGGTCAAACTTTTCTTGACTCACTCTATATAGAAACCCTAGTTACTAAGTTAACTTCAACTAATCAACGGTTAAACCTTACTTGACTTTCTGTATATAAATACTAGTGACTAAGTTGACTTTAACTGATCAACGGTCAAACTTTACTTGATTCACTCTATATAAAACCCTAGTTACTAAGTTGACTTTAACTAATCAACGATCAGGCATTGCTCGACTTTCAATACATAAATAATAATGACAAGGTTGACTTTGTCTAATCAATGATCAAACATTACTTGACTTTCAATATATAAACATTAATATTGTTGACGTTAACTTATTAACGGTCAACTTTTATTTGAATTTCTTTATAATAAATACTATGAATGTGTTTGACTTTAACTAATTATCGGTTAAACCTTACTTGACTGTCTGCATACAAATACTAGTGAATAAGTTGACTTTAACTAATCGACGGTCAAACTTTTATTGACTCTCTCTCTCTATATAGAAACCCTAGTGACTAAGCTGACTTTAAATAATCAACGGTCAAACTTTTTTAACTCACTCTATATAGAAACCCTAGTTACTAAGTTGACTTTAACTAATCTACGGTCAAACTTTTCTTGACTCACTCTATATAGAAACCCTAGTTACTAAGTTAACTTTAACTAATCAACGGTTAAACTTTTCTTAACTCACTCTATATAGAAACCCTAGTTACTAAGTTGACTTTAACTAATCAACGGTCAAACTTTTCTTGATTCACTCTATATAGAAACCTTAGTTACTAAGTTAACTTTGACTAATCAACGGTTAAACCTTACTTGACTTTCTGTATATAAATACTAGTGACTAAGTTGACTTTAACTAATCAACGGTCAAACTTTACTTGATTCACTCTTTATAAAACCCTAGTTACTAAGTGGACTTTAACTAATCAACGATCAAGCATTGCTCGACTTTCAATACATAAATAATAATGACAAGGTTAACTTTGTCTAATCAATGATCAAACATTACTTGACTTTCAATATATAAACATTAATATTAAAGTTAACGTTAAATTATTAACGGTCAACCTTTATTTGAATTTTTATATAATAAATACCATGAATGTGTTTGACTTTAACTAATCATCGGTTAAACCTTACTTGACTTTCTGCATATAAATACTAGTGAATAAGTTGACTTTCACTAATCGACGGTCAAACTTTACATGACTCTCTCTATATGGAAACCCTAGTGACTAAGCTGACTTTAAATAATCAACGGTCAAACCTTTCTTAACTCACTCTATATAGAAACCCTAGTTACAAAGTTGACTTTAACTAATCAACGGTCAAACTTTACTTGACTCACTCTATATAGAAAACCTAGTTACTAAGTTGACTTTGACTAATCAACGGTTAAACCTTACTTGACTTTCTATGTATAAATAATAGTGACTAAGTTGACTTTAACTAATAAATGGTCAAAATTTACTTGACTCACTCTATATAAAACCCTAGTTACTAAGTTGACTTTAACTTATCAACGATCAAGCATTACTCGACTTCCAATACATAAATACTACATTGACTTTGACTAATCGACAGTCAAACTTTACTTGACTCACTCTATATAGAAACCCTAGTTACTAAGTTGACTTTAACTAATCAACGGTCAAACTTTACTTGACTCACTCTATATAGAAACCCTAGTTACTAAGTTGACTTTGACTAATCAACGGTTAAACCTTACGTGACTTTCTGCATATAAATACTAGTGACTAAGTTGACTTTAACTGATCAACGGTCAAACTTTACTTGATTCACTCTATATAAAACCCTAGTTACTAAGTTGACTTTAACTAATCAACGATCAGGCATTGCTCGACTTTCAATACATAAATAATAATGACAAGGTTGACTTTGTCTAATCAATGATCAAACATTACTTGACTTTCAGTATATAAACATTAATATTAAAGTTGACGTTAACTTATTAACGGTCAACCTTTATTTGAATTTCTTTATAATAAATACTATAAATGTGTTTCACTTTAACTAATTATCGGTTAAACCTTACTTGACTTTCTGCATATAAATACTAGTGAATAAGTTGACTTTAACTAATCGATGGTCAAACTTTGTGTGACTCTCTCTCTTTATATAGAAACCCTAGTGACTAAGCAGACTTTAAATAATCAACGGTCAAACTTTTCTTAACTCACTCTATATAGAAACCCTAGTTACTAAGTTGACTTTAACTAATCAACGGTCAAACCTTTCTTGACTCACTCTATATAGAAACCCTAGTTACTAAGTTAACTTTGACTAATCAACGGTTAAACCTTACTTGACTTTCTGTATATAAATACTAGTGACTAAGTTGACTTTAACTAATCAACGGTCAAACTTTACTTGATTCACTCTATATAAAACCCCAGTTACTAAGTTGACTTTAACTAATCAACGATCAAGCATTGCTCGACTTTCAATACATAAATAATAATAACAAGGTCGACTTTGTCTAATCAATGATCAAACATTACTTGACTTTCAATATATAAACATTAATATTGTTGACGTTAACTTATTAACGGTCAACCTTTATTTGAATTTCTTTATAATAAATACTATGAATGTGTTTGACTTTAACTAATTATCGGTTAAACCTTACTTGACTTTCTGCATACAAATACTAGTGAATAAGTTGACTTTAACTAATCGACGGTCAAACTTTTATTGACTCTCTCTCTCTATATAGAAACCCTAGTGACTAAGCTGACTTTAAATAATCAACGGTCAAACTTTTTTAACTCACTCTATATAGAAACCCTAGTTACTAAGTTGACTTTAACTAATCTACGGTCAAACTTTTCTTGACTCACTCTATATAGAAACCCTAGTTACTAAGTTAACTTTAACTAATCAACGGTTAAACCTTACTTGACTTTCTGTATATAAATACTAGTGACTAAGTTGACTTTAACTAATTAACGGTCAAACTTTACTTGATTCACTCTATATAAAACCCTAGTTACTAAGTGGACTTTAACTAATCAACGATCAAGCATTGCTCGACTTTCAATACATAAATAATAATGACAAGGTTAACTTTGTCTAATCAATGATCAAACATTACTTGACTTTCAATATAAAAACATTAATATTAAAGTTAACGTTAAATTATTAACGGTCAACCTTTATTTGAATTTTTATATAATAAATACCATGAATGTGTTTGACTTTAGCTAATCATCGGTTAAACCTTACTTGACTTTCTGCATATAAATACTAGTGAATAAGTTGACTTTCACTAATCGACGGTCAAACTTTACATAACTCTCTCTATATGGAAACCCTAGTGACTAAGCTGACTTTAAATAATCAACGGTCAAACTTTTCTTAACTCACTCTATATAGAAACCCTAGTTACTAAGTTGACTTTAACTAATCAACGGTCAAACTTTACTTGACTCACTCTATATAGAAAACCTAGTTACTAAGTTGACTTTGACTAATCAACGGTTAAACCTTACTTGACTTTCTACGTATAAATAATAGTGACTAAGTTGACTTTAACTAATAAACGGTCAAAATTTACTTGACTCACTCTATATAAAACCCTAGTTACTAAGTTGACTTTAACTAATCAACGATCAAGCATTACTCGACTTCCAATACATAAATACTACATTGACTTTGACTAATCGACAGTCAAACTTTACTTGACTCACTCTATATAGAAACCCTAGTTACTAAGTTGACTTTAACTAATCAACGGTCAAACTTTACTTGACTCACTCTATATAAAAACCCTAGTTACTAAGTTGACTTTGATTAATCAACGGTTAAACCTTACCTGACTTTCTACATATAAATACTAGTGACTAAGTTGACTTTAACTGATCAACGGTCAAACTTTACTTGATTCACTCTATATAAAACCCTAGTTACTAAGTTGACTTTAACTAATCAACGATCAGGCGTTGCTCGACTTTCAATACATAAATAATAATGACAAGGTTGACTTTGTCTAATCAATGATCAAACATTACTTGACTTTCAGTATATAAACATTAATATTAAAGTTGACGTTAACTTATTAACGGTCAACCTTTATTTGAATTTCTTTATAATAAATACTATAAATGTGTTTGACTTTAACTAATTATCGGTTAAACCTTACTTGACTTTCTGCATATAAATACTAGTGAATAAGTTGACTTTAACTAATCGACGGTCAAACTTTGTGTGACTCTCTCTCTTTATATAGAAACCCTAGTGACTAAGCAGACTTTAAATAATCTACGGTCAAACTTTTCTTAACTCACTCTATATAGAAACCCTAGTTACTAAGTTGACTTTAACTAATCAACGGTCAAACTTTTCTTGACTCACTCTATATAGAAACCCTAGTTACTAAGTTAACTTTGACTAATCAACGGTTAAACCTTACTTGACTTTCTGTATATAAATACTAATGACTAAGTTGACTTTAACTAATCAACGGTCAAACTTTACTTGATTCACTCTATATAAAACCCCAGTTACTAAGTTGACTTTAACTAATCAACGATCAAGCATTGCTCGACTTTCAATACATAAATAATAATAACAAGGTCGACTTTGTCTAATCAATGATCAAACATTACTTGACTTTCAATATATAAACATTAATATTGTTGACGTTAACTTATTAACGGTCAACCTTTATTTGAATTTCTTTATAATAAATACTATGAATGTGTTTGACTTTAACTAATTATCGGTTAAACCTTACTTGACTTTCTGCATACAAATACTAGTGAATAAGTTGACTTTAACTAATCGACGGTCAAACTTTTATTGACTCTCTCTCTCTATATAGAAACCCTAGTGACTAAGCTGACTTTAAATAATCAACGGTCAAACTTTTTTAACTCACTCTATATAGAAACCCTAGTTACTAAGTTGACTTTAACTAATCTACGGTCAAACTTTTCTTGACTTACTCTATATAGAAACCCTAGTTACTAAGTTAACTTTAACTAATCAACGGTTAAACCTTACTTGACTTTCTGTATATAAATACTAGTGACTAAGTTGACTTTAACTAATCAACGGTCAAACTTTACTTGATTCACTCCATATAAAACCCTAGTTACTAAGTGGACTTTTACTAATCAACGATCAAGCATTGCTCGACTTTCAATACATAAATAATAATGACAAGGTTAACTTTGTCTAATCAATGATCAAACATTACTTGACTTTCAATATATAAACATTAATATTAAAGTTAACGTTAAATTATTAACGGTCAACCTTTATTTGAATTTTTATATAACAAATACCATGAATGTGTTTGACTTTAACTAATCATCGGTTAAACCTTACTTGACTTTCTGCATATAAATACTAGTGAATAAGTTGACTTTCACTAATCGACGGTCAAACTTTACATGACTCTCTCTATATGGAAACCCTAGTGACTAAGCTGACTTTAAATAATCAACGGTCAAACCTTTCTTAACTCACTCTATATAGAAACCCTAGTTACTAAGTTGACTTTAACTAATCAACGGTCAAACTTTACTTGACTCACTCTATATAGAAAACCTAGTTACTAAGTTGACTTTGACTAATCAACGGTTAAACCTTAATTGACTTTCTATGTATAAATAATAGTGACTAAGTTGACTTTAACTAATAAACGGTCAAAATTTACTTGACTCACTCTATATAAAACCCTAGTTACTAAGTTGACTTTAACTAATCAACGATCAAGCATTACTCGACTTCCAATACATAAATACTACATTGACTTTGACTAATCGACAGTCAAACTTTACTTGACTCACTCTATATAGAAACCCTAGTTACTAAGTTGACTTTAACTAATCAACGGTCAAACTTTACTTGACTCACTCTATATAGAAACCCTAGTTACTAAGTTGACTTTGACTAATCAACGGTTAAACCTTACCTGACTTTCTGCATATAAATACTAGTGACTAAGTTGACTTTAACTGATCAACGGTCAAACTTTACTTGATTCACTCTATATAAAACCCTAGTTACTAAGTTGACTTTAACTAATCAACGATCAGGCATTGCTCGACTTTCAATACATAAATAATAATGACAAGGTTGACTTTGTCTAATCAATGATCAAACATTACTTGACTTTCAGTATATAAACATTAATATTAAAGTTGACGTTAACTTATTAACGGTCAACCTTTATTTGAATTTCTTTATAATAAATACTATAAATGTGTTTGACTTTAACTAATTATCGGTTAAACCTTACTTGACTTTCTGCATATAAATACTAGTGAATAAGTTGACTTTAACTAATCGACGGTCAAACTTTGTGTGACTCTCTCTCTTTATATAGAAACCCTAGTGACTAAGCAGACTTTAAATAATCAACGGTCAAACTTTTCTTAACTCACTCTATATAGAAACCCTAGTTACTAAGTTGACTTTAACTAATCAACGGTCAAACTTTTCTTGACTCACTCTATATAGAAACCCTAGTTACTAAGTTAACTTTGACTAATCAACGGTTAAACCTTACTTGACTTTCTGTATATAAATACTAGTGACTAAGTTGACTTTAACTAATCAACGGTCAAACTTTACTTGATTCACTCTATATAAAACCCCAGTTACTAAGTTGACTTTAACTAATCAACGATCAAGCATTGCTCGACTTTCAATACATAAATAATAATAACAAGGTCGAATTTGTCTAATCAATGATCAAACATTACTTGACTTTCAATATATAAACATTAATATTATTGAAGTTAACTTATTAACGGTCAACCTTTATTTGAATTTCTTTATAATAAATACTATGAATGTGTTTGACTTTAACTAATTATCGGTTAAACCTTACTTGACTTTCCGCATACAAATACTAGTGAATAAGTTGACTTTAACTAATCGACGGTCAAACTTTTATTGACTCTCTCTCTCTATATAGAAACCCTAGTGACTAAGCTGACTTTAAATAATCAACGGTCAAACTTTTTTAACTCACTCTATATAGAAACCCTAGTTACTAAGTTGACTTTAACTAATCTACGGTCAAACTTTTCTTGACTCACTCTATATAGAAACCCTAGTTACTAAGTTAACTTTAACTAATCAACGGTTAAACTTTTCTTAACTCACTCTATATAGAAACCCTAGTTACTAAGTTGACTTTAACTAATCAACGGTCAAACTTTACTTGACTCACTCTATATAGAAAACCTAGTTACTAAGTTGACTTTGACTAATCAACGGTTAAACCTTACTTGACTTTCTATGTATAAATAATAGTGACTAAGTTGACTTTAACTAATAAACGGTCAAAATTTACTTGACTCACTCTATATAAAACCCTAGTTACTAAGTTGACTTTAACTAATCAACGATCAAGCATTACTCGACTTCCAATACATAAATACTACATTGACTTTGACTAATCGACAGTCAAACTTTACTTGACTCACTCTATATAGAAACCCTAGTTACTAAGTTGACTTTAACTAATCAACGGTCAAACTTTACTTGACTCACTCTATATAGAAACCCTAGTTACTAAGTTGACTTTGACTAATCAACGGTTAAACCTTACCTGACTTTCTGCATATAAATACTAGTGACTAAGTTGACTTTAACTGATCAACGGTCAAACTTTACTTGATTCACTCTATATAAAACCCTAGTTACTAAGTTGACTTTAACTAATCAACGATCAGGCATTGCTCGACTTTCAATACATAAATAATAATGACAAGGTTGACTTTGTCTAATCAATGATCAAACATTACTTGACTTTCAGTATATAAACATTAATATTAAAGTTGACGTTAACTTATTAACGGTCAACCTTTATTTGAATTTCTTTATAATAAATACTATAAATGTGTTTGACTTTAACTAATTATCGGTTAAACCTTACTTGACTTTCTGCATATAAATACTAGTGAATAAGTTGACTTTAACTAATCGACGGTCAAACTTTGTGTGACTCTCTCTCTTTATATAGAAACCCTAGTGACTAAGCAGACTTTAAATAATCAACGGTCAAACTTTTCTTAACTCACTCTATATAGAAACCCTAGTTACTAAGTTGACTTTAACTAATCAACGGTCAAACTTTTCTTGACTCACTCTATATAGAAACCCTAGTTACTAAGTTAACTTTGACTAATCAACGGTTAAACCTTACTTGACTTTCTGTATATAAATACTAGTGACTAAGTTGACTTTAACTAATCAACGGTCAAACTTTACTTGATTCACTCTATATAAAACCCCAGTTACTAAGTTGACTTTAACTAATCAACGATCAAGCATTGCTCGACTTTCAATACATAAATAATAATAACAAGGTCGACTTTGTCTAATCAATGATCAAACATTACTTGACTTTCAATATATATACATTAATATTGTTGACGTTAACTTATTAACGGTCAACCTTTATTTGAATTTCTTTATAATAAATACTATGAATGTGTTTGACTTTAACTAATTATCGGTTAAACCTTACTTGACTTTCTGCATACAAATACAAGTGAATAAGTTGACTTTAACTAATCGACGGTCAAACTTTTATTGACTCTCTCTCTCTATATAGAAACCCTAGTGACTAAGCTGACTTTAAATAATCAACGGTCAAACTTTTTTAACTCACTCTATATAGAAACCCTAGTTACTAAGTTGACTTTAACTAATCTACGGTCAAACTTTTCTTGACTCACTCTATATAGAAACCCTAGTTACTAAGTTAACTTTAACTAATCAACGGTTAAACCTTACTTGACTTTCTGTATATAAATACTAGTGACTAAGTTGACTTTAACTAATTAACGGTCAAACTTTACTTGATTCACTCTATATAAAACCCTAGTTACTAAGTGGACTTTAACTAATCAACGATCAAGCATTGCTCGACTTTCAATACATAAATAATAATGACAAGGTTAACTTTGTCTAATCAAAGATCAAACATTACTTAACTTTCAATATAAAAACATTAATATTAAAGTTAACGTTAAATTATTAACGGTCAACCTTTATTTGAATTTTTAAATAATAAATACCATGAATGTGTTTGACTTTAACTAATCATCGGTTAAACCTTACTTGACTTTCTGCATATAAATACTAGTGAATAAGTTGACTTTCACTAATCGACGGTCAAACTTTACATGACTCTCTCTATATGGAAACCCTAGTGACTAAGCTGACTTTAAATAATCAACGGTCAAACCATTCTTAACTCACTCTATATAGAAACCCTAGTTACTAAGTTGACTTTAACTAATTAACAGTCAAACTTTACTTGACTCACTCTATATAGAAAACCTAGTTACTAAGTTGACTTTGACTAATCAACGGTTAAACCTTACTTGACTTTCTACGTATAAATAATAGTGACTAAGTTGACTTTAACTAATAAACGGTCAAAATTTACTTGACTCACTCTATATAAAACCCTAGTTACTAAGTTGACTTTAACTAATCAACGATCAAGCATTACTCGACTTCCAATACATAAATACTACATTGACTTTGACTAATCGACAGTCAAACTTTACTTGACTCACACTATATAGAAACCCTAGTTACTAAGTTGACTTTAACTAATCAACGGTCAAACTTTACTTGACTCACTCTATATAAAAACCCTAGTTACTAAGTTGACTTTGACTAATCAACGGTTAAACCTTACCTGACTTTCTGCATATAAATACTAGTGACTAAGTTGACTTTAACTGATCAACGGTCAAACTCTACTTGATTCACTCTATATAAAACCCTAGTTACTAAGTTGACTTTAACTAATCAACGATCAGGCTTTGCTCGACTTTCAATACATAAATAATAATGACAAGGTTGACTTTGTCTAATCAATGATCAAACATTACTTGACTTTCAGTATATAAACATTAATATTAAAGTTGACGTTAACTTATTAACGGTCAACCTTTATTTGAATTTCTTTATAATAAATACTATAAATGTGTTTGACTTTAACTAATTATCGGTTAAACCTTACTTGACTTTCTGCATATAAATACTAGTGAATAAGTTGACTTTAACTAATCGACGGTCAAACTTTGTGTGACTCTCTCTCTTTATATAGAAACCCTAGTGACTAAGCAGACTTTAAATAATCTACGGTCAAACTTTTCTTAACTCACTCTATATAGAAACCCAAGTTACTAAGTTGACTTTAACTAATCAACGGTCAAACTTTTCTTGACTCACTCTATATAGAAACCCTAGTTACTAAGTTAACTTTGACTAATCAACGGTTAAACCTTACTTGACTTTCTGTATATAAATACTAATGACTAAGTTGACTTTAACTAATCAACGGTCAAACTTTACTTGATTCACTCTATATAAAACCCCAGTTACTAAGTTGACTTTAACTAATCAACGATCAAGCATTGCTCGACTTTCAATACATAAATAATAATAACAAGGTCGACTTTGTCTAATCAATGATCAAACATTACTTGACTTTCAATATATAAACATTAATATTGTTGACGTTAACTTATTAACGGTCAACCTTTATTTGAATTTCTTTATAATAAATACTATGAATGTGTTTGACTTTAACTAATTATCGGTTAAACCTTACTTGACTTTCTGCATACAAATACTAGTGAATAAGTTGACTTTAACTAATCGACGGTCAAACTTTTATTGACTCTCTCTCTCTATATAGAAACCCTAGTGACTAAGCTGACTTTAAATAATCAACGGTCAAACTTTTTTAACTCACTCTATATAGAAACCCTAGTTACTAAGTTGACTTTAACTAATCTACGGTCAAACTTTTCTTGACTTACTCTATATAGAAACCCTAGTTACTAAGTTAACTTTAACTAATCAACGGTTAAACCTTACTTGACTTTCTGTATATAAATACTAGTGACTAAGTTGATTTAACTAATCAACGGTCAAACTTTACTTGATTCACTCCATATAAAACCCTAGTTACTAAGTGGACTTTAACTAATCAACGATCAAGCATTGCTCGACTTTCAATACATAAATAATAATGACAAGGTTAACTTTGTCTAATCAATGATCAAACATTACTTGACTTTCAATATATAAACATTAATATTAAAGTTAACGTTAAATTATTAACGGTCAACCTTTATTTGAATTTTTATATAATAAATACCATGAATGTGTTTGACTTTAACTAATCATCGGTTAAACCTTACTTGACTTTCTGCATATAAATACTAGTGAATAAGTTGACTTTCACTAATCGACGGTCAAACTTTACATGACTCTCTCTATATGGAAACCCTAGTGACTAAGCTGACTTTAAATAATCAACGGTCAAACCTTTCTTAACTCACTCTATATAGAAACCCTAGTTACTAAGTTGACTTTAACTAATCAACGGTCAAACTTTACTTGACTCACTCTATATAGAAAACCTAGTTACTAAGTTGACTTTGACTAATCAACGGTTAAACCTTACTTGACTTTCTATGTATAAATAATAGTGACTAAGTTGACTTTAACTAATAAACGGTCAAAATTTACTTGACTCACTCTATATAAAACCCTAGTTACTAAGTTGACTTTAACTAATCAACGATCAAGCATTACTCGACTTCCAATACATAAATACTACATTGACTTTGACTAATCGACAGTCAAACTTTACTTGACTCACTCTATATAGAAACCCTAGTTACTAAGTTGACTTTAACTAATCAACGGTCAAACTTTACTTGACTCACTCTATATAGAAACCCTAGTTACTAAGTTGACTTTGACTAATCAACGGTTAAACCTTACCTGACTTTCTGCATATAAATACTAGTGACTAAGTTGACTTTAACTGATCAACGGTCAAACTTTACTTGATTCACTCTATATAAAACCCTAGTTACTAAGTTGACTTTAACTAATCAACGATCAGGCATTGCTCGACTTTCAATACATAAATAATAATGACAAGGTTGACTTTGTCTAATCAATGATCAAACATTACTTGACTTTCAGTATATAAACATTAATATTAAAGTTGACGTTAACTTATTAACGGTCAACCTTTATTTGAATTTCTTTATAATAAATACTATAAATGTGTTTGACTTTAACTAATTATCGGTTAAACCTTACTTGACTTTCTGCATATAAATACTAGTGAATAAGTTGACTTTAACTAATCGACGGTCAAACTTTGTGTGACTCTCTCTCTTTATATAGAAACCCTAGTGACTAAGCAGACTTTAAATAATTAACGGTCAAACTTTTCTTAACTCTCTATATAGAAACCCTAGTTACTAAGTTGACTTTAACTAATCAACGGTCAAACTTTTCTTGACTCACTCTATATAGAAACCCTAGTTACTAAGTTAACTTTGACTAATCAACGGTTAAACCTTACTTGACTTTCTGTATATAAATACTAGTGACTAAGTTGACTTTAACTAATCAACGGTCAAACTTTACTTGATTCACTCTATATAAAACCCCAGTTACTAAGTTGACTTTAACTAATCAACGATCAAGCATTGCTCGACTTTCAATACATAAATAATAATAACAAGGTCGACTTTGTCTAATCAATGATCAAACATTACTTGACTTTCAATATATAAACATTAATATTGTTGACGTTAACTTATTAACGGTCAACCTTTATTTGAATTTCTTTATAATAAATACTATGAATGTGTTTGACTTTAACTAATTATCGGTTATACCTTACTTGACTTTCTGCATACAAATACTAGTGAATAAGTTGACTTTAACTAATCGACGGTCAAACTTTTATTGACTCTCTCTCTCTATATAGAAACCCTAGTGACTAAGCTGACTTTAAATAATCAACGGTCAAACTTTTTTAACTCACTCTATATAGAAACCCTAGTTACTAAGTTGACTTTAACTAATCTATGGTCAAACTTTTCTTGACTTACTCTATATAGAAACCCTAGTTACTAAGTTAACTTTAACTAATCAACGGTTAAACCTTACTTGACTTTCTGTATATAAATACTAGTGACTAAGTTGACTTTAACTGATCAACGGTCAAACTTTACTTGATTCACTCTATATAAAACCCTAGTTACTAAGTTGACTTTAACTAATCAACGATCAGGCATTGCTCGACTTTCAATACATAAATAATAATGACAAGGTTGACTTTGTCTAATCAATGATCAAACATTACTTGACTTTCAATATATAAACATTAATATTGTTGACGTTAACTTATTAACGGTCAACTTTTATTTGAATTTCTTTATAATAAATACTATGAATGTGTTTGACTTTAACTAATTATCGGTTAAACCTTACTTGACTTTCTGCATACAAATACTAGTGAATAAGTTGACTTTAACTAATCGACGGTCAAACTTTTATTGACTCTCTCTCTCTATATAGAAACCCTAGTGACTAAGCAGACTTTAAATAATCAACGGTCAAACTTTTCTTAACTCACTCTATATAGAAACCCTAGTTACTAAGTTGACTTTAACTAATCAACGGTCAAACTTTTCTTGACTCACTCTATATAGAAACCCTAGTTACTAAGTTAACTTTAACTAATCAACGGTTAAACCTTACTTGACTTTCTGTATATAAATACTAGTGACTAAGTTAACTTTAACTAATCAACGGTCAAACTTTACTTGATTCACTCTATATAAAACCCTAGTTACTAAGTGGACTTTAACTAATCAACGATCAAGCATTGCTCGACTTTCAATACATAAATAATAATGACAAGGTTAACTTTGTCTAATCAATGATCAAACATTACTTGACTTTCAATATATAAACATTAATATTAAAGTTAACGTTAAATTATTAACGGTCAACCTTTATTTGAATTTTTATATAATAAATACCATGAATGTGTTTGACTTTAACTAATCATCGGTTAAACCTTACTTGACTTTCTGCATATAAATACTAGTGAATAAGTCGACTTTCACTAATCGACGGTCAAACTTTACATGACTCTCTCTATATGGAAACCCTAGTGACTAAGCTGACTTTAAATAATCAACGGTCCAACCTTTCTTAACTAACTCTATATAGAAACCCTAGTTACTAAGTTGACTTTAACTAATCAACGGTCAAACTTTACTTGACTCACTCAATATAGAAAACGTAGTTACTAAGTTGACTTTGACTAATCAACGGTTAAACCTTACTTGACTTTCTGTGTATAAATAATAGTGACTAAGTTGACTTTAACTAATAAACGGTCAAAATTTACTTGACTCACCCTATATAAAACCCTAGTTACTAAGTTGACTTTAACTAATCAACGATCAAGCATTACTCGACTTCCAATACATAAATACTACATTGACTTTGACTAATCGACAGTCAAACTTTACTTGACTCACTCTATATAGAAACCCTAGTTACTAAGTTGACTTTAACTAATCAACGGTCAAACTTTACTTGACTCACTCTATATAGAAACCCTAGTTACTAAGTTGACTTTGACTAATCAACGGTTAAACCTTACCTGACTTTCTGCATATAAATACTAGTGACTAAGTTGACTTTAACTGATCAACGGTCAAACTTTACTTGATTCACTCTATATAAAACCCTAGTTACTAAGTTGACTTTAACTAATCAACGATCAGGCATTGCTCGACTTTCAATACATAAATAATAATGACAAGGTTGACTTTGTCTAATCAATGATCAAACATTACTTGACTTTCAGTATATAAACATTAATATTAAATTTGACGTTAACTTATTAACGGTCAACCTTTATTTGAATTTCTTTATAATAAATACTATAAATGTGTTTGACTTTAACTAATTATCGGTTAAACCTTACTTGACTTTCTGCATATAAATACTAGTGAATAAGTTGACTTTAACTAATCGACGGTCAAACTTTGTGTGACTCTCTCTCTTTATATAGAAACCCTAGTGACTAAGCAGACTTTAAATAATCAACGGTCAAACTTTTCTTAACTCACTCTATATAGAAACCCTAGTTACTAAGTTGACTTTAACTAATCAACGGTCAAACTTTTCTTGACTCACTCTATATAGAAACCCTAGTTACTAAGTTAACTTTGACTAATCAACGGTTAAACCTTACTTGACTTTCTGTTTATAAATACTAGTGACTAAGTTGACTTTAACTAATCAACGGTCAAACTTTACTTGATTCACTCTATATAAAACCCCAGTTACTAAGTTGACTTTAACTAATCAACGATGAAGCATTGCTCGACTTTCAATACATAAATAATAATAACAAGGTCGACTTTGTCTAGTCAATGATCAAACATTACTTGACTTTCAATATATAAACATTAATATTGTCGACGTTAACTTATTAACGGTCAACCTTTATTTGAATTTCTTTATAATAAATACTATGAATGTGTTTGACTTTAACTAATTATCGGTTAAACCTTACTTGACTTTCTGCATACAAATACTAGTGAATAAGTTGCCTTTAACTAATCGACGGTCAAACTTTTATTGACTCTCTCTCTCTCTATATAGAAACCCTAGTGACTAAGCTGACTTTAAATAATCAACGGTCAAACTTTTTTAACTCACTCTATATAGAAACCCTAGTTACTAAGTTGACTTTAACTAATCTACGGTCAAACTTTTCTTGACTCACTCTATATAGAAACCCTAGTTACTAAGTTAACTTTAACTAATCAACGGTTAAACTTTTCTTAACTCACTCTATATAGTAACCCTAGTTACTAATTTGACTTTAACTAATCTACGGTCAAACTTTTCTTGACTCACTCTATATAGAAACCCTAGTTACTAAGTTAACTTTAACTAATCAACGGTTAAACCTTACTTGAGTTTCTGTATATAAATACTAGTGACTAAGTTGACTTTAACTAATCAACGGTCAAACTTTACTTGATTCACTCTATATAAAACCCTAGTTACTAAGTGGACTTTAACTAATCAACGATCAAACATTGCTCGACTTTCAATACATAAATAATAATGACAAGGTTAACTTTGTCTAATCAATGATCAAACATTACTTGACTTTCAGTATATAAACATTAATATTAAAGTTAACGTTAACTTATTAACGGTCCACCTTTATTTGAATTTTTATATAATAAATACCATGAATGTGTATGACTTTAACTAATCATCGGTTAAACCTTACTTGACTTTCTGCATATAAATACTAGTGAATAAGTTGACTTTCACTAATCGACGGTCAAACTTTACATGACTCTCTCTATATGGAAACCCTAGTGACTAAGCTGACTTTAAATAATCAACGGTCAAACCTTTCTTAACTCACTCTATATAGAAACCCTAGTTACTAAGTTGACTTTAACTAATCAACGGTCAAACTTTACTTGACTCACTCAATATAGAAAACGTAGTTACTAAGTTGACTTTGACTAATCAACGGTTAAACCTTACTTGACTTTCTGTGTATAAATAATAGTGACTAAGTTGACTTTAACTAATAAACGGTCAAAATTTACTTGACTCACTCTATATAAAACCCTAGTTACTAAGTTGACTTTAACTAATCAACGATC
The DNA here is from genome assembly GCA_037428765.1 of Rubia yunnanensis. Lineage (NCBI taxonomy): Eukaryota > Viridiplantae > Streptophyta > Magnoliopsida > Gentianales > Rubiaceae > Rubia > Rubia yunnanensis. Next base: position 47,771,174 of record CM075068.1, on the reverse strand, counting down.
AAGCATTACTCGACTTCCAATACATAAATACTACATTGACTTTTACTAATCGACAGTCAAACTTTACTTGACTCACTCTATATAGAAACCCTAGTTACTAAGTTGACTTTAACTAATCAACAGTCAAACTTTACTTGACTCACTCTATATAGAAACCCTAGTTACTAAGTTGACTTTGACTAATCAACGGTTAAACCTTATCTGACTTTCTGCATATAAATACTAGTGACTAAGTTGACTTTAACTGATCAACGGTCAAACTTTACTTGATTCACTCTATATAAAACCCTAGTTACTAAGTTGACTTTAACTAATCAACGATCAGGCATTGCTCGACTTTCAATACATAAATAATAATGACAAGGTTGACTTTGTCTTATCAATGATCAAACATTACTTGACTTTCAGTATATAAACATTAATATTAAAGTTGACGTTAACTTATTAACGGTCAACCTTTATTTGAATTTCTTTATAATAAATACTATAAATGTGTTTGACTTTAACTAATTATCGGTTAAACCTTACTTGACTTTCTGCATATAAATACTAGTGAATAAGTTGACTTTAACTAATCGACGGTCAAACTTTGTGTGACTCTCTCTCTTTATATAGAAACCCTAGTGACTAAGCAGACTTTAAATAATCAACGGTCAAACTTTTCTTAACTCACTCTATATAGAAACCCTAGTTACTAAGTTGACTTTAACTAATCAACGGTCAAACTTTTCTTGACTCACTCTATATAGAAACCATAGTTACTAAGTTAACTTTGACTAATCAACGGTTAAACCTTACTTGACTTTCTGTTTATAAATACTAGTGACTAAGTTGACTTTAACTAATCAACGGTCAAACTTTACTTGATTCACTCTATATAAAACCCCAGTTACTAAGTTGACTTTAACTAATCAACGATCAAGCATTGCTCGACTTTCAATACATAAATAATAATAACAAGGTCAACTTTGTCTAATAAATGATCAAACATTACTTGACTTTCAATATATAAACATTAATATTGTTGACGTTAACTTATTAACGGTCAACCTTTATTTGAATTTCTTTATAATAAATACTATGAATGTGTTTGACTTTAACTAATTATCGGTTAACCTTACTTGACTATCTGCATACAAATACTAATGAATAAGTTGCCTTTAACTAATCGACGGTCAAACTTTTATTGACTCTCTCTCTCTATATAGAAACCCTAGTGACTAAGCTGACTTTAAATAATCAACGGTCCAACTTTTTTAACTCACTCTATATTGAAACCCTAGTTACTAAGTTGACTTTAACTAATCTACGGTCAAACTTTTCTTGAATCACTCTATATAGAAACCCTAGTTACTAAGTTAACTTTAACTAATCAACGGTTAAACCTTACTTGACTTTCTGTATATAAATACTAGTGACTAAGTTGACTTTAACTAATCAACGGTCAAACTTTACTTGATTCACTCTATATAAAACCCTAGTTACTAAGTGGACTTTAACTAATCAACGATCAAGCATTGCTCGACTTTCAATACATAAATAATAATGACAAGGTTGACTTTGTCTAATCAATGATCAAACATTACTTGACTTTCAGTATATAAACATTAATATTAAAGTTGACGTTAACTTATTAACGATCAACCTTTATTTGAATTTCTTTATAATAAATACTATAAATGTGTTTGACTTTAACTAATTATCGGTTAAACCTTACTTGACTTTCTGCATATAAATACTAGTGAATAAGTTGACTTTAACTAATCGACGGTCAAACTTTGTGCGACTCTCTCTCTTTATATAGAAACCCTAGTGACTAAGCAGACTTTAAATAATCAACGGTCAAACTTTTCTTAACTCACTCTATATAGAAACCCTAGTTACTAAGTTGACTTTAACTAATCAATGGTCAAACTTTTCTTGACTCACTCTATATAGAAACCCTAGTTACTAAGTTAACTTTGACTAATCTACGGTTAAACCTTACTTGACTTTCTGTATATAAATACTAGTGACTAAGTTGACTTTAACTAATTAACGGTCAAACTTTACTTGATTCACTCTATATAAAACCCCAGTTACTAAGTTGACTTTAACTAATCAACGATCAAGCATTGCTCGACTTTCAATACATAAATAATAATAACAAGGTCGACTTTGTCTAATCAATGATCAAACATTACTTGACTCTCAATATATAAACATTAATATTGTTGACGTTAACTTATTAACGGTCAACCGTTATTTGAATTTCTTTATAATAAATACTATGAATGTGTTTGACTTTAACTAATTATCGGTTAAACCTTACTTGACTTTCTGCATACAAATACTAGTGAATAAGTTGCCTTTAACTAATCGACGGTCAAACTTTTATTGACTCTCTCTCTCTCTATATAGAAACCCTAGTGACTAAGCTGACTTTAAATAATCAACGGTCAAACTTTTTTAACTCACTCTATATAGAAACCCTAGTTACTAAGTTGACTTTAACTAATCTACGGTCAAACTTTTCTTGACTCACTCTATATAGAAACCCTAGTTACTAAGTTAACTTTAACTAATCAACGGTTAAACCTTACTTGACTTTCTGTATATAAATACTAGTGACTAAGTTGACTTTAACTAATCAACGGTCAAACTTTACTTGATTCACTCTATATAAAACCCTAGTTACTAAGTGGACTTTAACTAATCAACGATCAAGCATTGTTCGACTTTCAATACATAAATAATAATGACAAGGTTAACTTTGTCTAATCAATGATCAAACATTACTTGACTTTCAGTATATAAACATTAATATTAAAGTTAACGTTAACTTATTAACGGTCCACCTTTATTTGAATTTTTATATAATAAATACCATGAATGTGTTTGACTTTAACTAATCATCGGTTAAACCTTACTTGAATTTCTGCATATAAATACTAGTGAATAAGTTGACTTTCACTAATCGACGGTCAAACTTTACATGACTCTCTCTATATGGAAACCCTAGTGACTAAGCTGACTTTAAATAATCAACGGTCAAACCTTTCTTAACTCACTCTATATAGAAACCCTAGTTACTAAGTTGACTTTAACTAATCAACGGTCAAACTTTACTTGACTCACTCAATATAGAAAACGTAGTTACTAAGTTGACTTTGACTAATCAACGGTTAAACCTTACTTGACTTTCTGTGTATAAATAATAGTGACTAAGTTGACTTTAACTAATAAACGGTCAAAATTTACTTGACTCACTCTATATAAAACCCTAGTTACTAAGTTGACTTTAACTAATCAACGATCAAGCATTACTCGACTTCCAATACATAAATACTACATTGACTTTGACTAATCGACAGTCAAACTTTACTTGACTCACTCTATATAGAAACCCTAGTTACTAAGTTGACTTTAACTAATCAACGGTCAAACTTTACTTGACTCACTCTATATAGAAACCCTAGTTACTAAGTTGACTTTGACTAATCAACGGTTAAACCTTACCTGACTTTCTGCATATAAATACTAGTGACTAAGTTGACTTTAACTGATCAACGGTCAAACTTTACTTGATTCACTCTATATAAAACCCTAGTTACTAAGTTGACTTTAACTAATCAACGATCAGGCATTGCTCGACTTTCAATACATAAATAATAATGACAAGGTTGACTTTGTCTAATCAATGATCAAACATTACTTGACTTTCAGTATATAAACATTAATATTAAAGTTGACGTTAACTTATTAACGGTCAGCCTTTATTTGAATTTCTTTATAATAAATACTATAAATGTGTTTGACTTTAACTAATTATCGGTTAAACCTTACTTGACTTTCTGCATATAAATACTAGTGAATAAGTTGACTTTAACTAATCGACGGTCAAACTTTGTGTGACTCTCTCTCTTTATATAGAAACCCTAGTGACTAAGCAGACTTTAAATAATCAACGGTCAAACTTTTCTTAACTCACTCTATATAGAAACCCTAGTTACTAAGTTGACTTTAACTAATCAACGATCAAACTTTTCTTGACTCACTCTATATAGAAACCCTACTTACTAAGTTAACTTCGACTAATCAACGGTTAAACCTTACTTGACTTTCTGTTTATAAATACTAGTGACTAAGTTGACTTTAACTAATCAACGGTCAAACTTTACTTGATTCACTCTATATAAAACCCCAGTTACTAAGTTGACTTTAACTAATCAACGATCAAGCATTGCTCGACTTTCAATACATAAATAATAATAACAAGGTCAACTTTGTCTAATCAATGATCAAACATTACTTGACTTTCAATATATAAACATTAATATTGTTGACGTTAACTTATTAACGGTCAACCTTTATTTGAATTTCTTTATAATAAATACTATGAATGTGTTTGACTTTAACTAATTATCGGTTAAACCTTACTTGACTTTCTGCATACAAATACTAGTGAATAAGTTGCCTTTAACTAATCGACGGTCAAACTTTTATTGACTCTCTCTCTCTCTATATAGAAACCCTAGTGACTAAGCTGACTTTAAATAATCAACGGTCCAACTTTTTTAACTCACTCTATATAGAAACCCTAGTTACTAAGTTGACTTTAACTAATCTACGGTCAAACTTTTCTTGACTCACTCTATATAGAAACCCTAGTTACTAAGTTAACTTTAACTAATCAACGGTTAAACCTTACTTGACTTTCTGTATATAAATACTAGTGACTAAGTTGAATTTAACTAATCAACGGTCAAACTTTACTTGATTCACTCTATATAAAACCCTAGTTACTAAGTGGACTTTAACTAATCAACGATCAAGCATTGCTCGACTTTCAATACATAAATAATAATGACAAGGTTAACTTTGTCTAATCAATGATCAAACATTACTTGACTTTCAATATACAAACATTAATATTAAAGTTAACGTTAAATTATTAACGGTCAACCTTTATTTGAATTTTTATATAATAAATACCATGAATGTGTTTGACTTTAACTAATCATCGGTTGAACCTTACTTGACTTTCTGCATATAAATACTAGTGAATAAGTTGACTTTCACTAATCGACGGTCAAACTTTACATGACTCTCTCTATATGGAAACCCTAGTGACTAAGCTGACTTTAAATAATCAACGGTCAAACCTTTCTTAACTCACTCTATATAGAAACCCTAGTTACTAAGTTGACTTTAACTAATCAACGGTCAAACTTTACTTGACTCACTCTATATAGAAAACCTAGTTACTAAGTTGACTTTGACTAATCAACGGTTAAACCTTACTTGACTTTCTCTGTATAAATAATAGTGACTAAGTTGACTTTAACTAATAAACGGTCAAAATTTACTTGACTCACTCTATATAAAACCCTAGTTACTAAGTTGACTTTAACTAATCAACGATCAAGCATTACTCGACTTCCAATACATAAATACTACATTGACTTTGACTAATCGACAGTCAAACTTTACTTGACTCACTCTATATAGAAACCCTAGTTACTAAGTTGACTTTACCTAATCAACGGTCAAACTTTACTTGACTCACTCTATATAGAAACCCTAGTTACTAAGTTGACTTTGACTAATCAACGGTTAAACCTTACCTGACTTTCTGCATATAAATACTAGTGACTAAGTTGACTTTAACTGATCAACGGTCAAACTTTACTTGATTCACTCTATATAAAACCCTAGTTACTAAGTTGACTTTAACTAATCAACGATCAGGCATTGCTCGACTTTCAATACATAAATAATAATGACAAGGTTGACTTTGTCTAATCAATGATCAAACATTACTTGACTTTCAGTATATAAACATTAATATTAAAGTTGACGTTAACTTATTAACGGTCAACCTTTATTTGAATTTCTTTATAATAAATACTATAAATGTGTTTGACTTTAACTAATTATCGGTTAAACCTTACTTGACTTTCTGCATATAAATACTAGTGAATAAGTTGACTTTAACTAATCGACGGTCAAACTTTGTGTGACTCTCTCTCTTTATATAGAAACCCTAGTGACTAAGCAGACTTTAAATAATCAACGGTCAAACTTTTCTTAACTCACTCTATATAGAAACCCTAGTTACTAAGTTGACTTTAACTAATCAACGGTCAAACTTTTCTTGACTCACTCTATATAGAAACCCTAGTTACTAAGTTAACTTTGACTAATCAACAGTTAAACCTTACTTGACTTTCTGTATATAAATACTAGTGACTAAGTTGACTTTAAACTAATCAACGGTCAAACTTTACTTGATTCACTCTATATAAAACCCCAGTTACTAAGTTGACTTTAACTAATCAACGATCAAGCATTGCTCGACTTTCAATACATAAATAATAATAACAAGGTCGACTTTGTCTAATCAATGATCAAACATTACTTGACTTTCAATATATAAACATTAATATTGTTGACGTTAACTTATTAACGGTCAACCTTTATTTGAATTTCTTTATAATAAATACTATGAATGTGTTTGACTTTAAATAATTATCGGTTAAACCTTACTTGACTTTCTGCATACAAATACTAGTGAATAAGTTGACTTTAACTAATCGACGGTCAAACTTTTATTGACTCTCTCTCTCTATATAGAAACCCTAGTGACTAAGCTGACTTTAAATAATCAACGGTCAAACTTTTTTAACTCACTCTATATAGAAACCCTAGTTACTAAGTTGACTTTAACTAATCTACGGTCAAACTTTTCTTGACTCACTCTATATAGAAACCCTAGTTACTAAGTTAACTTTAACTAATCAACGGTTAAACCTTACTTGACTTTCTGTATATAAATACTAGTGACTAAGTTGACTTTAACTAATCAACGGTCAAACTTTACTTGATTCACTCTATATAAAACCCTAGTTACTAAGTGGACTTTAACTAATCAACGATCAAGCATTGCTCGACTTTCAATACATAAATAATAATGACAAGGTTAACTTTGTCTAATCAATGATCAAACATTACTTGACTTTCAATATATAAACATTAATATTAAAGTTAACGTTAAATTATTAACGGTCAACCTTCATTTGAATTTTTATATAATAAATACCATGAATGTGTTTGACTTTAACTAATCATCGGTTAAACCTTACTTGACTTTCTGCATATAAATACTAGTGAATAAGTTGACTTTCACTAATCGACGATCAACTTTACATGACTCTCTCTATATGGAAACCCTAGTGACTAAGCTGACTTTAAATAATCAACGGTCAAACCTTTCTTAACTCACTCTATATAGAAACCCTAGTTACTAAGTTGACTTTAACTAATCAACGGTCAAACTTTACTTGACTCACTCTATATAGAAAACCTAGTTACTAAGTTGACTTTGACTAATCAACGGTTAAACCTTACTTGACTTTCTATGTATAAATAATAGTGACTAAGTTGACTTTAACTAATAAACGGTCAAAATTTACTTGACTCACTCTATATAAAACCCTAGTTACTAAGTTGACTTTAACTAATCAACGATCAAGCATTACTCGACTTCCAATACATAAATACTACATTGACTTTGACTAATCGACAGTCAAACTTTACTTGACTCACTCTATATAGAAACCCTAGTTACTAAGTTGACTTTAACTAATCAACGGTCAAACTTTACTTGACTCACTCTATATAGAAACCCCAGTTACTAAGTTGACTTTGACTAATCAACGGTTAAACCTTACCTGACTTTCTGCATATAAATACTAGTGACTAAGTTGACTTTAACTGATCAACGGTCAAACTTTACTTGATTCACTCTATATAAAACCCTAGTTACTAAGTTGACTTTAACTAATCAACGATCAGGCATTGCTCGACTTTCAATACATAAATAATAATGACAAGGTTGACTTTGTCTAATCAATGATCAAACATTACTTGACTTTCAGTATATAAACATTAATATTAAAGTTGACGTTAACTTATTAACGGTCAACCTTTATTTGAATTTCTTTATAATAAATACTATAAATGTGTTTGACTTTAACTAATTATCGGTTAAACCTTACTTGACTTTCTGCATACAAATACTAGTGAATAAGTTGCCTTTAACTAATCGACGGTCAAACTTTTATTGACTCTCTCTCTCTATATAGAAACCCTAGTGACTAAGCTGACTTTAAATAATCAACGGTCTAACTTTTTTAACTCACTCTATATAGAAACCCTAGTTACTAAGTTGACTTTAACTAATCTACGGTCAAACTTTTCTTGACTCACTCTATATAGAAACCCTAGTTACTAAGTTAACTTTAACTAATCAACGGTTAAACCTTACTTGACTTTCTGTATATAAATACTAGTGACTAAGTTGAATTTAACTAATCAACGGTCAAACTTTACTTGATTCACTCTATATAAAACCCTAGTTACTAAGTGGACTTTAACTAATCAACGATCAAGCATTGCTCGACTTTCAATACATAAATAATAATGACAAGGTTAACTTTGTCTAATCAATGATCAAACATTACTTGACTTTCAATATATAAACATTAATATTAAAGTTAACGTTAAATTATTAACGGTCAACCTTTATTTGAATATTTATATTATAAATACCATGAATGTGTTTGACTTTAACTAATCATCGGTTAAACCTTACTTGACTTTCTGCATATAAATACTAGTGAATAAGTTGACTTTCACTAATCGACGGTCAAACTTTACATGACTCTCTCTATATGGAAACCCTAGTGACTAAGCTGACTTTAAATAATCAACGGTCAAACCTTTCTTAACTCACTCTATATAGAAACCCTAGTTACTAAGTTGACTTTAACTAATCAACGGTCAAACTTTACTTGACTCACTCTATATAGAAAACCTAGTTATTAAGTTGACTTTGACTAATCAACGGTTAAACCTTACTTGACTTTCTATGTATAAATAATAGTGACTAAGTTGACTTTAACTAATAAACGGTCAAAATTTACTTGACTCACTCTATATAAAACCCTAGTTACTAAGTTGACTTTAACTAATCAACGATCAAGCATTACTCGACTTCCAATACATAAATACTACATTGACTTTGACTAATCGACAGTCAACCTTTACTTGACTCACTCTATATAGAAACCCTAGTTACTAAGTTGACTTTAACTAATCAACGGTCAAACTTTACTTGACTCACTCTATATAGAAACCCTAGTTACTAAGTTAACTTTGACTAATCAACGGTTAAACCTTACCTGACTTTCTGCATATAAATACTAGTGACTAAGTTGACTTTAACTGATCAACGGTCAAACTTTACTTGATTCACTCTATATAAAACCCTAGTTACTAAGTTGACTTTAACTAATCAACGATCAGGCATTGCTCGACTTTCAATACATAAATAATAATGACAAGGTTGACTTTGTCTAATCAATGATCAAACATTACTTGACTTTCAGTATATAAACATTAATATTAAAGTTGACGTTAACTTATTAACGGTCAACCTTTATTTGAATTTCTTTATAATAAATACTATAAATGTGTTTGACTTTAACTAATTATCGGTTAAACCTTACTTGACTTTCTGCATATAAATACTAGTGAATAAGTTGACTTTAACTAATCGACGGTCAAACTTTGTGTGACTCTCTCTCTTTATATAGAAACCCTAGTGACTAAGCAGACTTTAAATAATCAACGGTCAAACTTTTCTTAACTCACTCTATATAGAAACCCTAGTTACTAAGTTGACTTTAACTAATCAACGGTCAAACTTTTCTTGACTCACTCTATATAGAAACCCTAGTTACTAAGTTAACTTTGACTAATCAACGGTTAAACCTTACTTGACTTTCTGTATATAAATACTAGTGACTAAGTTGACTTTAACTAATCAACGGTCAAACTTTACTTGATTCACTCTATATAAAACCCCAGTTACTAAGTTGACTTTAACTAATCAACGATCAAGCATTGCTCGACTTTCAATACATAAATAATAATAACAAGGTCGACTTTGTCTAATCAATGATCAAACATTACTTGACTTTCAATATATAAACATTAATATTGTTGACGTTAACTTATTAACGGTCAACCTTTATTTGAATTTCTTTATAATAAATACTATGAATGTGTTTGACTTTAACTAATTATCGGTTAAACCTTACTTGACTTTCTGCATACAAATACTAGTGAATAAGTTGCCTTTAACTAATCGACGGTCAAACTTTTATTGACTCTCTCTCTCTATATAGAAACCCTAGTGACTAAGCTGACTTTAAATAATCAACGGTCTAACTTTTTTAACTCACTCTATATAGAAACCCTAGTTACTAAGTTGACTTTAACTAATCTACGGTCAAACTTTTCTTGACTCACTCTATATAGAAACCCTAGTTACTAAGTTAACTTTAACTAATCAACGGTTAAACCTTACTTGACTTTCTGTATATAAATACTAGTGACTAAGTTGAATTTAACTAATCAACGGTTAAACTTTACTTGATTCACTCTATATAAAACCCTAGTTACTAAGTGGACTTTAACTAATCAACGATCAAGCATTGCTCGACTTTCAATACATAAATAATAATGACAAGGTTAACTTTGTCTAATCAATGATCAAACATTACTTGACTTTCAATATATAAACATTAATATTAAAGTTAACGTTAAATTATTAACGGTCAACCTTTATTTGAATATTTATATAATAAATACCATGAATGTGTTTGACTTTAACTAATCATCGGTTAAACCTTACTTGACTTTCTGCATATAAATACTAGTGAATAAGTTGACTTTCACTAATCGACGGTCAAACTTTACATGACTCTCTCTATATGGAAACCCTAGTGACTAAGCTGACTTTAAATAATCAACGGTCAAACCTTTCTTAACTCACTCTATATAGAAACCCTAGTTACTAAGTTGACTTTAACTAATCAACGGTCAAACTTTACTTGACTCACTCTATATAGAAAACCTAGTTACTAAGTTGACTTTGACTAATCAACGGTTAAACCTTACTTGACTTTCTATGTATAAATAATAGTGACTAAGTTGACTTTAACTAATAAACGGTCAAAATTTACTTGACTCACCCTATATAAAACCCTAGTTACTAAGTTGACTTTAACTAATCAACGATCAAGCATTACTCGACTTCCAATACATAAATACTACATTGACTTTGACTAATCGACAGTCAAACTTTACTTGACTCACTCTATATAGAAACCCTAGTTACTAAGTTGACTTTAACTAATCAACGGTCAAACTTTACTTGACTCACTCTATATAGAAACCCTAGTTACTAAGTTGACTTTGACTAATCAACGGTTAAACCTTACCTGACTTTCTGCATATAAATACTAGTGACTAAGTTGACTTTAACTGATCAACGGTCAAACTTTACTTGATTCACTCTATATAAAACCCTAGTTACTAAGTTGACTTTAACTAATCAACGATCAGGCATTGCTCGACTTTCAATACATAAATAATAATGACAAGGTTGACTTTGTCTAATCAATGATCAAACATTACTTGACTTTCAGTATATAAACATTAATATTAAAGTTGACGTTAACTTATTAACGGTCAACCTTTATTTGAATTTCTTTATAATAAATACTATAAATGTGTTTGACTTTAACTAATTATCGGTTAAACCTTACTTGACTTTCTGCATATAAATACTAGTGAATAAGTTGCCTTTAACTAATCGACGGTCAAACTTTGTGTGACTCTCTCTCTTTATATAGAAACCCTAGTGACTAAGCAGACTTTAAATAATCAACGGTCAAACTTTTCTTAACTCACTCTATATAGAAACCCTAGTTACTAAGTTGACTTTAACTAATCTACGGTCAAACTTTTCTTGACTCACTCTATATAGAAACCCTAGTTACTAAGTTAACTTTGACTAATCAACGGTTAAACCTTACTTGACTTTCTGTATATAAATACTAGTGACTAAGTTGACTTTAACTAATCAACGGTCAAACTTTACTTGATTCACTCTATATAAAACCCCAGTTACTAAGTTGACTTTAACTAATCAACGATCAAGCATTGCTCGACTTTCAATACATAAATAATAATAACAAGGTCGACTTTGTCTAATCAATGATCAAACATTACTTGACTTTCAATATATAAACATTAATATTGTTGACGTTAACTTATTAACGGTCAACCTTTATTTGAATTTCTTTATAATAAATACTATGAATGTGTTTGACTTTAAATAATTATCGGTTAAACCTTACTTGACTTTCTGCATACAAATACTAGTGAATAAGTTGCCTTTAACTAATCGACGGTCAAACTTTTATTGACTCTCTCTCTCTATATAGAAACCCTAGTGACTAAGCTGACTTTAAATAATCAACGGTCAAACTTTTTTAACTCACTCTATATAGAAACCCTAGTTACTAAGTTGACTTTAACTAATCTACGGTCAAACGTTTCTTGACTCACTCTATATAGAAACCCTAGTTACTAAGTTAACTTTAACTAATCAACGGTTAAACCTTACTTGACTTTCTGTATATAAATACTAGTGACTAAGTTGACTTTAACTAATCAACGGTCAAACTTTACTTGATTCACTCTATATAAAACCCTAGTTACTAAGTGGACTTTAACTAATCAACGATCAAGCATTGCTCGACTTTCAATACATAAATAATAATGACAAGGTTAACTTTGTCTAATCAATGATCAAACATTACTTGACTTTCAATATATAAACATTAATATTAAAGTTAACGTTAAATTATTAACGGTCAACCTTCATTTGAATTTTTATATAATAAATACCATGAATGTGTTTGACTTTAACTAATCATCGGTTAAACCTTACTTGACTTTCTGCATATAAATACTAGTGAATAAGTTGACTTTCACTAATCGACGGTCAAACTTTACATGACTCTCTCTATATGGAAACCCTAGTGACTAAGCTGACTTTAAATAATCAACGGTCAAACCTTTCTTAACTCACTCTATATAGAAACCCTAGTTACTAAGTTGACTTTAACTAATCAACGGTCAAACTTTACTTGACTCACTCTATATAGAAAACCTAGTTACTAAGTTGACTTTGACTAATCAACGGTTAAACCTTACTTGACTTTCTATGTATAAATAATAGTGACTAAGTTGACTTTAACTAATAAACGGTCAAAATTTACTTGACTCACCCTATATAAAACCCTAGTTACTAAGTTGACTTTAACTAATCAACGATCAAGCATTACTCGACTTCCAATACATAAATACTACATTAACTTTGACTAATCGACAGTCAAACTTTACTTGACTCACTCTATATAGAAACCCTAGTTACTAAGTTGACTTTAACTAATCAACGGTCAAACTTTACTTGACTCACTCTATATAGAAACCCTAGTTACTAAGTTGACTTTGACTAATCAACGATTAAACCTTACTTGACTTTCTGCATATAAATACTAGTGACTAAGTTGACTTTAACTGATCAACGGTCAAACTTTACTTGATTCACTCTATATAAAACCCTAGTTACTAAGTTGACTTTAACTAATCAACGATCAGGCATTGCTCGACTTTCAATACATAAATAATAATGACAAGGTTGACTTTGTCTAATCAATGATCAAACATTACTTGACTTTCATTATATAAACATTAATATTAAAGTTGACGTTAACTTATTAACGGTCAACCTTTATTTGAATTTCTTTATAATAAATACTATAAATGTGTTTGACTTTAACTAATTATTGGTTAAACCTTACTTGACTTTCTGCATATAAATACTAGTGAATAAGTTGCCTTTAACTAATCGACGGTCAAACTTTGTGTGACTCTCTCTCTTTATATAGAAACCCTAGTGACTAAGCAGACTTTAAATAATCAACGGTCAAACTTTTCTTAACTCACTCTATATAGAAACCCTAGTTACTAAGTTGACTTTAACTAATCAACGGTCAAACTTTTCTTGACTCACTCTATATAGAAACCCTAGTTACTAAGTTAACTTTGACTAATCAACGGTTAAACCTTACTTGACTTTCTGTATATAAATACTAGTGACTAAGTTGACTTTAACTAATCAACGGTCAAACTTTACTTGATTCACTCTATATAAAACCCCAGTTACTAAGTTGACTTTAACTAATCAACGATCAAGCATTGCTCGACTTTCAATACATAAATAATAATAACAAGGTCGACTTTGTCTAATCAATGATCAAACATTACTTGACTTTCAATATATAAACATTAATATTGTTGACGTTAACTTATTAACGGTCAACCTTTATTTGAATTTCTTTATAATAAATACTATGAATGTGTTTGACTTTAACTAATTATCGGTTAAACCTTACTTGACTTTCTGCATACAAATACTAGTGAATAAGTTGCCTTTAACTAATCGACGGTCAAACTTTTATTGACTCTCTCTCTCTATATAGAAACCCTAGTGACTAAGCTGACTTTAAATAATCAACGGTCTAACTTTTTTAACTCACTCTATATAGAAACCCTAGTTACTAAGTTGACTTTAACTAATCTACGGTCAAACTTTTCTTGACTCACTCTATATAGAAACCCTAGTTACTAAGTTAACTTTATCTAATCAACGGTTAAACCTTACTTGACTTTCTGTATATAAATACTAGTGACTAAGTTGAATTTAACTAATCAACGGTCAAACTTTACTTGATTCACTCTATATAAAACCCTAGTTACTAAGTGGACTTTAACTAATCAACGATCAAGCATTGCTCGACTTTCAATACATAAATAATAATGACAAGGTTAACTTTGTCTAATCAATGATCAAACATTACTTGACTTTCAATATATAAACATTAATATTAAAGTTAACGTTAAATTATTAACGGTCAACCTTTATTTGAATTTTTATATAATAAATACCATGAATGTGTTTGACTTTAACTAATCATCGGTTAAACCTTACTTGACTTTCTGCATATAAATACTAGTGAATAAGTTGACTTTCACTAATCGACGGTCAAACTTTACATGACTCTCTCTATATGGAAACCCTAGTGACTAAGCTGACTTTAAATAATCAACGGTCAAACCTTTCTTAACTCACTCTATATAGAAACCCTAGTTACTAAGTTGACTTTAACTAATCAACGGTCAAACTTTACTTGACTCACTATATATAGAAAACCTAGTTACTAAGTTGACTTTGACTAATCAACGGTTAAACCTTACTTGACTTTCTATGTATAAATAATAGTGACTAAGTTGACTTTAACTAATAAACGTTCAAAATTTACTTGACTCACTCTATATAAAACCCTAGTTACTAAGTTGACTTTAACTAATCAACGATCAAGCATTACTCGACTTCCAATACATAAATACTACATTGACTTTGACTAATCGACAGTCAAACTTTACTTGACTCACTCTATATAGAAACCCTAGTTACTAAGTTGACTTTAACTAATCAACGGTCAAACTTTACTTGACTCACTCTATATAGAAACCCTAGTTACTAAGTTGACTTTGACTAATCAACGGTTAAACCTTACCTGACTTTCTGCATATAAATACTAGTGACTAAGTTGACTTTAACTGATCAACGGTCAAACTTTACTTGATTCACTCTATATAAAACCCTAGTTACTAAGTTGACTTTAACTAATCAACGATCAGGCATTGCTCGACTTTCAATACATAAATAATAATGACAAGGTTGACTTTGTCTAATCAATGATCAAACATTACTTGACTTTCAGTATATAAACATTAATATTAAAGTTGACGTTAACTTATTAACGGTCAACCTTTATTTGAATTTCTTTATAATAAATACTATAAATGTGTTTGACTTTAACTAATTATCGGTTAAACCTTACTTGACTTTCTGCATATAAATACTAGTGAATAAGTTGACTTTAACTAATCGACGGTCAAACTTTGTGTGACTCTCTCTCTTTATATAGAAACCCTAGTGACTAAGCAGACTTTAAATAATCAACGGTCAAACTTTTCTTAACTCACTCTATATAGAAACCCTAGTTACTAAGTTGACTTTAACTAATCAACGGTCAAACTTTTCTTGACTCACTCTATATAGAAACCCTAGTTACTAAGTTAACTTTGACTAATCAACGGTTAAACCTTACTTGACTTTCTGTATATAAATACTAGTGACTAAGTTGACTTTAACTAATCAACGGTCAAACTTTACTTGATTCACTCTATATAAAACCCCAGTTACTAAGTTGACTTTAACTAATCAACGATCAAGCATTGCTCGACTTTCAATACATAAATAATAATAACAAGGTCGACTTTGTCTAATCAATGATCAAACATTACTTGACTTTCAATATATAAACATTAATATTGTTGACGTTAACTTATTAACGGTCAACCTTTATTTGAATTTCTTTATAATAAATACTATGAATGTGTTTGACTTTAAATAATTATCGGTTAAACCTTACTTGACTTTCTGCATACAAATACTAGTGAATAAGTTGACTTTAACTAATCGACGGTCAAACTTTTATTGACTCTCTCTCTCTCTATATAGAAACCCTAGTGACTAAGCTGACTTTAAATAATCAACGGTCAAACTTTTTTAACTCACTCTATATAGAAACCCTAGTTACTAAGTTGACTTTAACTAATCTACGGTCAAACTTTTCTTGACTCACTCTATATAGAAACCCTAGTTACTAAGTTAACTTTAACTAATCAACGGTTAAACCTTACTTGACTTTCTGTATATAAATACTAGTGACTAAGTTGAATTTAACTAATCAACGGTCAAACTTTACTTGATTCACTCTATATAAAACCCTAGTTACTAAGTGGACTTTAACTAATCAACGATCAAGCATTGCTCGACTTTCAATACATAAATAATAATGACAAGGTTAACTTTGTCTAATCAATGATCAAACATTACTTGACTTTCAATATATAAACATTAATATTAAAGTTAACGTTAAATTATTAACGGTCAACCTTTATTTGAATTTTTATATAATAAATACCATGAATGTGTTTGACTTTAACTAATCATCGGTTAAACCTTACTTGACTTTCTGCATATAAATACTAGTGAATAAGTTGACTTTCACTAATCGACGGTCGAACTTTACATGACTCTCTCTATATGGAAACCCTAGTGACTAAGCTGACTTTAAATAATCAACGGTCAAACCTTTCTTAACTCACTCTATATAGAAACCCTAGTTACTAAGTTGACTTTAACTAATCAACGGTCAAACTTTACTTGACTCACTCTATATAGAAAACCTAGTTACTAAGTTGACTTTGACTAATCAACGGTTAAACCTTACTTGACTTTCTATGTATAAATAATAGTGACTAAGTTGACTTTAACTAATAAACGTTCAAAATTTACTTGACTCACTCTATATAAAACCCTAGTTACTAAGTTGACTTTAACTAATCAACGATCAAGCATTACTCGACTTCCAATACATAAATACTACATTGACTTTGACTAATCGACAGTCAAACTTTACTTGACTCACTCTATATAGAAACCCTAGTTACTAAGTTGACTTTAACTAATCAACGGTCAAACTTTACTTGACTCACTCTATATAGAAACCCTAGTTACTAAGTTGACTTTGACTAATCAACGGTTAAACCTTACCTGACTTTCTGCATATAAATACTAGTGACTAAGTTGACTTTAACTGATCAACGGTCAAACTTTACTTGATTCACTCTATATAAAACCCTAGTTACTAAGTTGACTTTAACTAATCAACGATCAGGCATTGCTCGACTTTCAATACATAAATAATAATGACAAGGTTGACTTTGTCTAATCAATGATCAAACATTACTTGACTTTCAGTATATAAACATTAATATTAAAGTTGACGTTAACTTATTAACGGTCAACCTTTATTTGAATTTCTTTATAATAAAT
Organism: Rubia yunnanensis; assembly: GCA_037428765.1. Lineage (NCBI taxonomy): Eukaryota > Viridiplantae > Streptophyta > Magnoliopsida > Gentianales > Rubiaceae > Rubia > Rubia yunnanensis. The sequence continues at coordinate 47,753,242 of CM075068.1, read as the reverse complement.
ACTATAAATGTGTTTGACTTTAACTAATTATCGGTTAAACCTTACTTGACTTTCTGCATATAAATACTAGTGAATAAGTTGACTTTAACTAATCGACGGTCAAACTTTGTGTGACTCTCTCTCTTTATATAGAAACCCTAGTGACTAAGCAGACTTTAAATAATCAACGGTCAAACTTTTCTTAACTCACTCTATATAGAAACCCTAGTTACTAAGTTGACTTTAACTAATCAACGGTCAAACTTTTCTTGACTCACTCTATATAGAAACCCTAGTTACTAAGTTAACTTTGACTAATCAACGGTTAAACCTTACTTGACTTTCTGTATATAAATACTAGTGACTAAGTTGACTTTAACTAATCAACGGTCAAACTTTACTTGATTCACTCTATATAAAACCCCAGTTACTAAGTTGACTTTAACTAATCAACGATCAAGCATTGCTCGACTTTCAATACATAAATAATAATAACAAGGTCGACTTTGTCTAATCAATGATCAAACATTACTTGACTTTCAATATATAAACATTAATATTGTTGACGTTAACTTATTAACGGTCAACCTTTATTTGAATTTCTTTATAATAAATACTATGAATGTGTTTGACTTTAAATAATTATCGGTTAAACCTTACTTGACTTTCTGCATACAAATACTAGTGAATAAGTTGACTTTAACTAATCGACGGTCAAACTTTTATTGACTCTCTCTCTCTCTATATAGAAACCCTAGTGACTAAGCTGACTTTAAATAATCAACGGTCAAACTTTTTTAACTCACTCTATATAGAAACCCTAGTTACTAAGTTGACTTTAACTAATCTACCGTCAAACCTTTCTTGACTCACTCTATATAGAAACCCTAGTTACTAAGTTAACTTTAACTAATCAACGGTTAAACCTTACTTGACTTTCTGTATATAAATACTAGTGACTAAGTTGACTTTAACTAATCAACGGTCAAACTTTACTTGATTCACTCTATATAAAACCCTAGTTACTAAGTGGACTTTAACTAATCAACGATCAAGCATTGCTCGACTTTCAATACATAAATAATAATAACAAGGTTAACTTTGTCTAATCAATGATCAAACATTACTTGACTTTCAATATATAAACATTAATATAAAAGTTAACGTTAAATTATTAACGGTCAACCTTCATTTGAATTTTTATATAATAAATACCATGAATGTGTTTGACTTTAACTAATCATCGGTTAAACCTTACTTGACTTTCTGCATATAAATACTAGTGAATAAGTTGACTTTCACTAATCGACGGTCAAACTTTACATGACTCTCTCTATATGGAAACCCTAGTGACTAAGCTGACTTTAAATAATCAACGGTCAAACCTTTCTTAACTCACTCTATATAGAAATCCTAGTTACTAAGTTGACTTTAACTAATCAACGGTCAAACTTTACTTGACTCACTCTATATAGAAAACCTAGTTACTAAGTTGACTTTGACTAATCAACGGTTAAACCTTACTTGACTTTCTATGTATAAATAATAGTGACTAAGTTGACTTTAACTAATAAACGGTCAAAATTTACTTGACTCACTCTATATAAAACCCTAGTTACTAAGTTGACTTTAACTAATCAACGATCAAGCATTACTCGACTTCCAATACATAAATACTACATTGACTTTAACTAATCGACAGTCAAACTTTACTTGACTCACTCTATATAGAAACCCTAGTTACTAAGTTGACTTTAACTAATCAACGGTCAAACTTTACTTGACTCACTCTATATAGAAACCCTAGTTACTAAGTTGACTTTGACTAATCAACGGTTAAACCTTACCTGACTTTCTGCATATAAATACTAGTGACTAAGTTGACTTTAACTGATCAACGGTCAAACTTTACTTGATTCACTCTATATAAAACCCTAGTTACTAAGTTGACTTTAACTAATCAACGATCAGGCATTGCTCGACTTTCAATACATAAATAATAATGACAAGGTTGACTTTGTCTAATCAATGATCAAACATTACTTGACTTTCAGTATATAAACATTAATATTAAAGTTGACGTTAACTTATTAACGGTCAACCTTTATTTGAATTTCTTTATAATAAATACTATAAATGTGTTTGACTTTAACTAATTATCGGTTAAACCTTACTTGACTTTCTGCATATAAATACTAGTGAATAAGTTGACTTTAACTAATCGACGGTCAAACTTTGTGTGACTCTCTCTCTTTATATAGAAACCCTAGTGACTAAGCAGACTTTAAATAATCAACGGTCAAACTTTTCTTAACTCACTCTATATAGAAACCCTAGTTACTAAGTTGACTTTAACTAATCTACGGTCAAACTTTTCTTGACTCACTCTATATAGAAACCCTAGTTACTAAGTTAACTTTAACTAATCAACGGTTAAACCTTAATTGACTTTCTGTATATAAATACTAGTGACTAAGTTGACTTTAACTAATCAACGGTCAAACTTTACTTGATTCACTCTATATAAAACCCCAGTTACTAAGTTGACTTTAACTAATCAACGATCAAGCATTGCTCGACTTTCAATACATAAATAATAATAACAAGGTCGACTTTGTCTAATCAATGATCAAACATTACTTGACTTTCAATATATAAACATTAATATTGTTGACGTTAACTTATTAACGGTCAACCTTTATTTGAATTTCTTTATAATAAATACTATGAATGTGTTTGACTTTAAATAATTATCGGTTAAACCTTACTTGACTTTCTGCATACAAATACTAGTGAATAAGTTGACTTTAACTAATCGACGGTCAAACTTTTATTGACTCTCTCTCTCTCTCTATATAGAAACCCTAGTGACTAAGCTGACTTTAAATAATCAACGGTCAAACTTTTTTAACTCACTCTATATAGAAACCCTAGTTACTAAGTTGACTTTAACTAATCTACGGTCAAACTTTTCTTGACTCACTCTATATAGAAACCCTAGTTACTAAGTTAACTTTAACTAATCAACGGTTAAACCTTACTTGACTTTCTGTATATAAATACTAGTGACTAAGTTGACTTTAACTAATCAACGGTCAAACTTTACTTGATTCACTCTATATAAAACCCTAGTTACTAAGTGGACTTTAACTAATCAACGATCAAGCATTGCTCGACTTTCAATACATAAATAATAATGACAAGGTTAACTTTGTCTAATCAATGATCAAACATTACTTGACTTTCAATATATAAACATTAATATAAAAGTTAACGTTAAATTATTAACGGTCAACCTTCATTTGAATTTTTATATAATAAATACCATGAATGTGTTTGACTTTAACTAATCATCGGTTAAACCTTACTTGACTTTCTGCATATAAATACTAGTGAATAAGTTGACTTTCACTAATCGACGGTCAAACTTTACATGACTCTCTCTATATGGAAACCCTAGTGACTAAGCTGACTTTAAATAATCAACGGTCAAACCTTTCTTAGCTCACTCTATATAGAAACCCTAGTTACTAAGTTGACTTTAACTAATCAACGGTCAAACTTTACTTGACTCACTCTATATAGAAAACCTAGTTACTAAGTTGACTTTGACTAATCAACGGTTAAACCTTACTTGACTTTCTATGTATAAATAATAGTGACTAAGTTGACTTTAACTAATAAACGGTCAAATTTTACTTGACTCACTCTATATAAAACCCTAGTTACTAAGTTGACTTTAACTAATCAACGATCAAGCATTACTCGACTTCCAATACATAAATACTACATTGACTTTGACTAATCGACAGTCAAACTTTACTTGACTCACTCTATATAGAAACCCTAGTTACTAAGTTGACTTTAACTAATCAACGGTCAAACTTTACTTGACTCATTCTATATAGAAACCCTAGTTACTAAGTTGACTTTGACTAATCAACGGTTAAACCTTACCTGACTTTCTGCATATAAATACTAGTGACTAAGTTGACTTTAACTGATCAACGGTCAAACTTTACTTGATTCACTCTATATAAAACCCTAGTTACTAAGTTGACTTTAACTAATCAACGATCAGGCATTGCTCGACTTTCAATACATAAATAATAATGACAAGGTTGACTTTGTCTAATCAATGATCAAACATTACTTGACTTTCAGTATATAAACATTAATATTAAAGTTGACGTTAACTTATTAACGGTCAACCTTTATTTGAATTTCTTTATAATAAATACTATAAATGTGTTTGACTTTAACTAATTATCGGTTAAACCTTACTTGACTTTCTGCATATAAATACTAGTGAATAAGTTGACTTTAACTAATCGACGGTCAAACTTTGTGTGACTCCCTCTCTTTATATAGAAACCCTAGTGACTAAGCAGACTTTAAATAATCAACGGTCAAACTTTTCTTAACTCACTCTATATAGAAACCCTAGTTACTAAGTTGACTTTAACTAATCAACGGTCAAACTTTTCTTGACTCACTCTATATAGAAACCCTAGTTACTAAGTTAACTTTGACTAATCAACGGTTAAACCTTACTTGACTTTCTGTATATAAATACTAGTGACTAAGTTGAATTTAACTAATCAACGGTCAAACTTTACTTGATTCACTCTATATAAAACCCTAGTTACTAAGTGGACTTTAACTAATCAACGATCAAGCATTGCTCGACTTTCAATACATAAATAATAATGACAAGGTTAACTTTGTCTAATCAATGATCAAACATTACTTGACTTTCAATATATAAACATTAATATAAAAGTTAACGTTAAATTATTAACGGTCAACCTTCATTTGAATTTTTTATATAATAAATACCATGAATTTGTTTGACTTTAACTAATCATCGGTTAAACCTTACTTGACTTTCTGCATATAAATACTAGTGAATAAGTTGACTTTCACTAATCGACGGTCAAACTTTACATGACTCTCTCTATATGGAAACCCTAGTGACTAAGCTGACTTTAAATAATCAACGGTCAAACCTTTCTTAGCTCACTCTATATAGAAACCCTAGTTACTAAGTTGACTTTAACTAATCAACGGTCAAACTTTACTTGACTCACTCTATATAGAAAACCTAGTTACTAAGTTGACTTTGACTAATCAACGGTTAAACCTTACTTGACTTTCTATGTATAAATAATAGTGACTAAGTTGACTTTAACTAATAAACGGTCAAATTTTACTTGACTCACTCTATATAAAACCCTAGTTACTAAGTTGACTTTAACTAATCAACGATCAAGCATTACTCGACTTCCAATACATAAATACTACATTGACTTTGACTAATCGACAGTCAAACTTTACTTGACTCACTCTATATAGAAACCCTAGTTACTAAGTTGACTTTAACTAATCAACGGTCAAACTTTACTTGACTCATTCTATATAGAAACCCTAGTTACTAAGTTGACTTTGACTAATCAACGGTTAAACCTTACCTGACTTTCTGCATATAAATACTAGTGACTAAGTTGACTTTAACTGATCAACGGTCAAACTTTACTTGATTCACTCTATATAAAACCCTAGTTACTAAGTTGACTTTAACTAATCAACGATCAGGCATTGCTCGACTTTCAATACATAAATAATAATGACAAGGTTGACTTTGTCTAATCAATGATCAAACATTACTTGACTTTCAGTATATAAACATTAATATTAAAGTTGACGTTAACTTATTAACGGTCAACCTTTATTTGAATTTCTTTATAATAAATACTATAAATGTGTTTGACTTTAACTAATTATCGGTTAAACCTTACTTGACTTTCTGCATATAAATACTAGTGAATAAGTTGACTTTAACTAATCGACGGTCAAACTTTGTGTGACTCCCTCTCTTTATATAGAAACCCTAGTGACTAAGCAGACTTTAAATAATCAACGGTCAAACTTTTCTTAACTCACTCTATATAGAAACCCTAGTTACTAAGTTGACTTTAACTAATCAACGGTCAAACTTTTCTTGACTCACTCTATATAGAAACCCTAGTTACTAAGTTAACTTTGACTAATCAACGGTTAAACCTTACTTGACTTTCTGTATAAATACTAGTGACTAAGTTGACTTTAACTAATCAACGGTCAAACTTTACTTGATTCACTCTATATAAAACCCCAGTTACTAAGTTGACTTTAACTAATCAACGATCAAGCATTGCTCGACTTTCAATACATAAATAATAATAACAAGGTCGACTTTGTCTAATCAATGATCAAACATTACTTGACTTTCAATATATAAACATTAATATTGGTTGACGTTAACTTATTAACGGTCAACCTTTATTTGAATTTTCTTTATAATAAATACTATGAATGTGTTTGACTTTAACTAATTATCGGTTAAACCTTACTTGACTTTCTGCATACAAATACTAGTGAATAAGTTGCCTTTAACTAATCAACGGTCAAACTTTTATTGACTCTCTTTCTCTATATAGAAACCCTAGTGACTAAGCTGACTTTAAATAATCAACGGTCTAACTTTTTTAACTCACTCTATATAGAAACCCTAGTTACTAAGTTGACTTTAACTAATCTACGGTCAAACTTTTCTTGACTCACTCTATATAGAAACCCTAGTTACTAAGTTAACTTTAACTAATCAACGGTTAAACCTTACTTGACTTTCTGTATATAAATACTAGTGACTAAGTTGACTTTAACTAATCAACGGTCAAACTTTACTTGATTCACTCTATATAAAACCCTAGTTACTAAGTGGACTTTAACTAATCAACGATCAAGCATTGCTCGACTTTCAATACATAAATAATAATGACAAGGTTAACTTTGTCTAATCAATGATCAAACATTACTTGACTTTCAATATATAAACATTAATATTAAAGTTAACGTTAAATTATTAACGGTCAACCTTTATTTGAATTTTTATATAATAAATACCATGAATGTGTTTGACTTTAACTAATCATCGGTTAAACCTTACTTGACTTTCTGCATATAAATACTAGTGAATAAGTTGACTTTCACTAATCGACGGTCAAACTTTACATGACTCTCTCTATATGGAAACCCTAGTGACTAAGCTGACTTTAAATAATCAACGGTCAAACCTTTCTTAACTCACTCTATATAGAAACCCTAGTTACTAAGTTGACTTTAACTAATCAACGGTCAAACTTTACTTGACTCACTCTATATAGAAAACCTAGTTACTAAGTTGACTTTGACTAATCAACGGTTAAACCTTACTTGACTTTCTATGTATAAATAATAGTGACTAAGTTGACTTTAACTAATAAACGGTCAAAATTTACTTGACTCACTCTATATAAAACCCTAGTTACTAAGTTGACTTTAACTAATCAACGATCAAGCATTACTCGACTTCCAATACATAAATACTACATTGACTTTGACTAATCGACAGTCAAACTTTACTTGACTCACTCTATATAGAAACCCTAGTTACTAAGTTGACTTTAACTAATCAACGGTCAAACTTTACTTGACTCACTCTATATAGAAACCCTAGTTACTAAGTTGACTTTGACTAATCAACGGTTAAACCTTACCTGACTTTCTGCATATAAATACTAGTGACTAAGTTGACTTTAACTGATCAACGGTCAAACTTTACTTGATTCACTCTATATAAAACCCTAGTTACTAAGTTGACTTTAACTAATCAACGATCAGGCATTGCTCGACTTTCAATACATAAATAATAATGACAAGGTTGACTTTGTCTAATCAATGATCAAACATTACTTGACTTTCAGTATATAAACATTAATATTAAAGTTGACGTTAACTTATTAACGGTCAACCTTTATTTGAATTTCTTTATAATAAATACTATAAATGTGTTTGACTTTAACTAATTATCGGTTAAACCTTACTTGACTTTCTGCATATAAATACTAGTGAATAAGTTGACTTTAACTAATCGACGGTCAAACTTTGTGTGACTCTCTCTCTTTATATAGAAACCCTAGTGACTAAGCAGACTTTAAATAATCAACGGTCAAACTTTTCTTAACTCACTCTATATAGAAACCCTAGTTACTAAGTTGACTTTAACTAATCAACGGTCAAACTTTTCTTGACTCACTCTATATAGAAACCCTAGTTACTAAGTTAACTTTGACTAATCAACGGTTAAACCTTACTTGACTTTCTGTATATAAATACTAGTGACTAAGTTGACTTTAACTAATCAACGGTCAAACTTTACTTGATTCACTCTATATAAAACCCCAGTTACTAAGTTGACTTTAACTAATCAACGATCAAGCATTGCTCGACTTTCAATACATAAATAATAATAACAAGGTCGACTTTGTCTAATCAATGATCAAACATTACTTGACTTTCAATATATAAGCATTAATATTGTTGACGTTAACTTATTAACGGTCAACCTTTATTTGAACTTCTTTATAATAAATACTATGAATGTGTTTGACTTTAAACTAATTATCGGTTAAAACCTTACTTGACTTTCTGCATACAAATACTAGTGAATAAGTTGACTTTAACTAATCGACGGTCAAACTTTTATTGACTCTCTCTCTCTATATAGAAACCCTAGTGACTAAGCTGACTTTAAATAATCAACGGTCAAACTTTTTTAACTCACTCTATATAGAAACCATAGTTACTAAGTTGACTTTAACTAATCTACGGTCAAACTTTTCTTGACTCACTCTATATAGAAACCCTAGTTACTAAGTTAACTTTAACTAATCAACGGTTAAACCTTACTTGACTTTCTGTATATAAATACTAGTGACTAAGTTGACTTTAACTAATCAACGGTCAAACTTTACTTGATTCACTCTATATAAAACCCTAGTTACTAAGTGGACTTTAACTAATCAACGATCAAGCATTGCTCGACTTTCAATACATAAATAATAATGACAAGGTTAACTTTGTCTAATCAATGATCAAACATTACTTGACTTTCAATATATAAACATTAATATTAAAGTTAACGTTAAATTATTAACGGTCAACCTTTATTTGAATTTTTATATAATAAATACCATGAATGTGTTTGACTTTAACTAATCATCGGTTAAACCTTACTTGACTTTCTGCATATAAATACTAGTGAATAAGTTGACTTTCACTAATCGACGGTCAAACTTTACATGACTCTCTCTATATGGAAACCCTAGTGACTAAGCTGACTTTAAATAATCAACGGTCAAACCTTTCTTAACTCACTCTATATAGAAACCCTAGTTACTAAGTTGACTTTAACTAATCAACGGTCAAACTTTACTTGACTCACTCTATATAGAAAACCTAGTTACTAAGTTGACTTTGACTAATCAACGGTTAAACCTTACTTGACTTTCTATGTATAAATAATAGTGACTAAGTTGACTTTAACTAATAAACGGTCAAAATTTACTTGACTCACTCTATATAAAACCCTAGTTACTAAGTTGACTTTAACTAATCAACGATCAAGCATTACTCGACTTCCAATACATAAATACTACATTGACTTTGACTAATCGACAGTCAAACTTTACTTGACTCACTCTATATAGAAACCCTAGTTACTAAGTTGACTTTAACTAATCAACGGTCAAACTTTACTTGACTCACTCTATATAGAAACCCTAGTTACTAAGTTGACTTTGACTAATCAACGGTTAAACCTTACCTGACTTTCTGCATATAAATACTAGTGACTAAGTTGACTTTAACTGATCAACGGTCAAACTTTACTTGATTCACTCTATATAAAACCCTAGTTACTAAGTTGACTTTAACTAATCAACGATCAGGCATTGCTCGACTTTCAATACATAAATAATAATGACAAGGTTGACTTTGTCTAATCAATGATCAAACATTACTTGACTTTCAGTATATAAACATTAATATTAAAGTTGACGTTAACTTATTAACGGTCAACCTTTATTTGAATTTCTTTATAATAAATACTATAAATGTGTTTGACTTTAACTAATTATCGGTTAAACCTTACTTGACTTTCTGCATATAAATACTAGTGAATAAGTTGACTTTAACTAATCGACGGTCAAACTTTGTGTGACTCTCTCTCTTTATATAGAAACCCTAGTGACTAAGCAGACTTTAAATAATCAACGGTCAAACTTTTCTTAACTCACTCTATATAGAAACCCTAGTTACTAAGTTGACTTTAACTAATCAACGGTCAAACTTTTCTTGACTCACTCTATATAGAAACCCTAGTTACTAAGTTAACTTTGACTAATCAACGGTTAAACCTTACTTGACTTTCTGTATATAAATACTAGTGACTAAGTTGACTTTAACTAATCAACGGTCAAACTTTACTTGATTCACTCTATATAAAACCCCAGTTACTAAGTTGACTTTAACTAATCAACGATCAAGCATTGCTCGACTTTCAATACATAAATAATAATAACAAGGTCGACTTTGTCTAATCAATGATCAAACATTACTTGACTTTCAATATATAAGCATTAATATTGTTGACGTTAACTTATTAACGGTCAACCTTTATTTGAACTTCTTTATAATAAATACTATGAATGTGTTTGACTTTAACTAATTATCGGTTAAACCTTACTTGACTTTCTGCATACAAATACTAGTGAATAAGTTGACTTTAACTAATCGACGGTCAAACTTTTATTGACTCTCTCTCTCTATATAGAAACCCTAGTGACTAAGCTGACTTTAAATAATCAACGGTCAAACTTTTTTAACTCACTCTATATAGAAACCATAGTTACTAAGTTGACTTTAACTAATCTACGGTCAAACTTTTCTTGACTCACTCTATATAGAAACCCTAGTTACTAAGTTAACTTTAACTAATCAACGGTTAAACCTTACTTGACTTTTTGTATATAAATACTAGTGACTAAGTTGACTTTAACTAATCAACGGTCAAACTTTACTTGATTCACTCTATATAAAACCCTAGTTACTAAGTGGACTTTAACTAATCAACGATCAAGCATTGCTCGACTTTCAATACATAAATAATAATGACAAGGTTAACTTTGTCTAATCAATGATTAAACATTACTTGACATTCAATATATAAACATTAATATTAAAGTTAACGTTAACTTATTAACGGTCAACCTTTATTTGAATTTCTTTATAATAAATACTATAAATGTGTTTGACTTTAACTAATTATCGGTTAAACCTTACTTGACTTTCTGCATATAAATACTAGTGAATAAGTTGACTTTAACTAATCGACGGTCAAACTTTGTGTGACTCTCTCTCTTTATATAGAAACCCTAGTGACTAAGCAGACTTTAAATAATCAACGGTCAAACTTTACTTGACTCACTCTTTATAGAAAACCTAGTTACTAAGTTGACTTTGACTAATCAACGGTTAAACCTTACTTGACTTTCTGTGTATAAATAATAGTGACTAAGTTGACTTTAACTAATAAACGGTCAAAATTTACTTGACTCACTCTATATAAAACCCTAGTTACTAAGTTGACTTCAACTAATCAACGATCAAGCATTACTCGACTTCCAATACATAAATACTACATTGACTTTGACTAATCGACAGTCAAACTTTACTTGACTCACTCTATATAGAAACCCTAGTTACTAAGTTGACTTTAACTAATCAACGGTCAAACTTTACTTGACTCACTCTATATAGAAACCCTAGTTACTAAGTTGACTTTGACTAATCAACGGTTAAACCTTACCTGACTTTCTGCATATAAATACTAGTGACTAAGTTGACTTTAACTGATCAACGGTCAAACTTTACTTGATAGTCTCTATATAAAACCCTAGTTACTAAGTTGACTTTAACTAATCAACGATCAGGCATTGCTCGACTTTCAATACATAAATAATAATGATAAGGTTGACTTTGTGTAATCAATGATCAAACATTACTTGACTTTCAGTATATAAACATTAATATTAAAGTTGACGTTAACTTATTAACGGTCAACCTTTATTTGAATTTCTTTATAATAAATACTATAAATGTGTTTGACTTTAACTAATTATCGGTTAAACCTTACTTGACTTTCTGCATATAAATACTAGTGAATAAGTTGACTTTAACTAATCGACGGTCAAACTTTGTGTGACTCTCTCTCTTTATATAGAAACCCTAGTAACTAAGCAGACTTTAAATAATCAACGGTCAAACTTTTCTTAACTCACTCTATATAGAAACCCTAGTTACTAAGTTGACTTTAACTAATCAACGGTCAAACTTTTCTTGACTCACTCTATATAGAAACCCTAGTTACTAAGTTAACTTTGACTAATCAACGGTTAAACCTTACTTGACTTTCTGTATATAAATACTAGTGACTAAGTTGACTTTAACTAATCAACGGTCAAACTTTACTTGATTCACTCTATATAAAACCCCAGTTACTAAGTTGACTTTAACTAATCAACGATCAAGCATTGCTCGACTTTCAATACATAAATAATAATAACAAGGTCGACTTTGTCTAATCAATGATCAAACATTACTTGACTTTCAATATATAAACATTAATATTGTTGACGTTAACTTATTAACGGTCAACCTTTATTTGAATTTCTTTATAATAAATACTATGAATGTGTTTGACTTTAACTAATTATCGGTTAAACCTTACTTGACTTTCTGCATACAAATACTAGTGAATAAGTTGACTTTAACTAATCGACGGTCAAACTTTTATTGACTCTCTCTCTCTCTATATAGAAACCCTAGTGACTAAGCTGACTTTAAATAATCAACGGTCAAACTTTTTTAACTCACTCTATATAGAAACCCTAGTTACTAAGTTGACTTTAACTAATCTACGGTCAAACTTTTCTTGACTCACTCTATATAGAAACCCTAGTTACTAAGTTAACTTTGACTAATCAACGGTTAAACCTTACTTGACTTTCTGTATATAAATACTAGTGACTAAGTTGACTTTAACTAATCAACGGTCAAACTTTACTTGATTCACTCTATATAAAACCCTAGTTACTAAGTGGACTTTAACTAATCAACGATCAAGCATTGCTCGACTTTCAATACATAAATAATAATGACAAGGTTAACTTTGTCTAATCAATGATCAAACATTACTTGACTTTCAATATATAAACATTAATATTAAAGTTAACGTTAACTTATTAACGGTCAACCTTTATTTGAATTTTTATATAATAAATACCATGAATGTGTTTGACTTTAACTAATCATCGGTTAAACCTTACTTGACTTTCTGCATATAAATACTAGTGAATAAGTTGACTTTCACTAATCGACGGTCAAACTTTACATGACTCTCTCTATATGGAAACCCTAGTGACTAAGCTGACTTTAAATAATCAACGGTCAAACCTTTCTTAACTCACTCTATATAGAAACCCTAGTTACTAAGTTGACTTTAACTAATCAACGGTCAAACTTTACTTGACTCACTCTATATAGAAAACCTAGTTACTAAGTTGACTTTGACTAATCAACGGTTAAACCTTACTTGACTTTCTATGTATAAATAATAGTGACTAAGTTGACTTTAACTAATAAACGGTCAAAATTTACTTGACTCACTCTATATAAAACCCTAGTTACTAAGTTGACTTTAACTAATCAACGATCAAGCATTACTCGACTTCCAATACATAAATACTACATTGACTTTGACTAATCGACAGTTAAACTTTACTTGACTCTCTCTATATAGAAACCCTAGTTACTAAGTTGACTTTAACTAATCAACGGTCAAACTTTACTTGACTCACTCTATATAGAAACCCTAGTTACTTAGTTGACTTTGACTAATCAACGGTTAAACCTTACCTGACTTTCTGCATATAAATACTAGTGACTAAGTTGACTTTAACTGATCAACGGTCAAACTTTACTTGATTCACTCTATATAAAACCCTAGTTACTAAGTTCACTTTAACTAATCAACGATCAGGCATTGCTCGACTTTCAATACATAAATAATAATGACAAGGTTGACTTTGTCTAATCAATGATCAAACATTACTTGACTTTCAGTATATAAACATTAATATTAAAGTTGACGTTAACTTATTAACGGTCAACCTTTATTTGAATTTCTTTATAATAAATACTATAAATGTGTTTGACTTTAACTAATTATCGGTTAAACCTTACTTGACTTTCTGCATATAAATACTAGTGAATAAGTTGACTTTAACTAATCGACGGTCAAACTTTGTGTGACTCTCTCTCTTTATATAGAAACCCTAGTGACTAAGCAGACTTTAAATAATCAACGGTCAAACTTTTCTTAACTCACTCTATATAGAAACCCTAGTTACTAAGTTGACTTTAACTAATCAACGGTCAAACTTTTCTTGACTCACTCTATATAGAAACCCTAGTTACTAAGTTAACTTTGACTAATCAACGGTTAAACCTTACTTGACTTTCTGTATATAAATACTAGTGACTAAGTTGACTTTAACTAATCAACGGTCAAACTTTACTTGATTCACTCTATATAAAACCCCAGTTACTAAGTTGACTTTAACTAATCAACGATCAAGCATTGCTCGACTTTCAATACATAAATAATAATAACAAGGTCGACTTTGTCTAATCAATGATCAAACATTACTTGGCTTTCAATATATAAACATTAATATTGCTGACGTTAACTTATTAACGGTCAACCTTTATTTGAATTTCTTTATAATAAATACTATGAATGTGTTTGACTTTAACTAATTATCGGTTAAACCTTACTTGACTTTCTGCATACAAATACTAGTGAATAAGTTGACTTTAACTAATCGACGGTCAAACTTTTATTGACTCTCTCTCTCTCTATATAGAAACCCTAGTGACTAAGCTGACTTTAAATAATCAACGGTCAAACTTTTTTAACTCACTCTATATAGAAACCCTAGTTACTAAGTTGACTTTAACTAATCTACGGTCAAACTTTTCTTGACTCACTCTATATAGAAACCCTAGTTACTAAGTTAACTTTAACTAATCAACGGTTAAACCTTACTTGACTTTCTGTATATAAATACTAGTGACTAAGTTGACTTTAACTAATCAACGGTCAAACTTTACTTGATTCACTCTATATAAAACCCTAGTTACTAAGTGGACTTTAACTAATCAACGATCAAGCATTGCTCGACTTTCAATACATAAATAATAATGACAAGGTTAACTTTGTCTAATCAATGATCAAACATTACTTGACTTTCAATATATAAACATTAATATTAAAGTTAACGTTAACTTATTAACGGTCCACCTTTATTTGAATTTTTATATAATAAATACCATGAATGTGTTTGACTTTAAATAATCATCGGTTAAACCTTACTTGACTTTCTGCATATAAATACTAGTGAATAAGTTGACTTTCACTAATCGACGGTCAAACTTTACATGACTCTCTCTATATGGAAACCCTAGTGACTAAGCTGACTTTAAACAATCAACGGTCAAACCTTTCTTAACTCACTCTATATAGAAACCCTAGTTACTAAGTTGACTTTAACTAATCAACGGTCAAACTTTACTTGACTCACTCAATATAGAAAACGTAGTTACTAAGTTGACTTTGACTAATCAACGGTTAAACCTTACTTGACTTTCTGTGTATAAATAATAGTGACTAAGTTGACTTTAACTTATAAACGGTCAAAATTTACTTGACTCACTCTATATAAAACCCTAGTTACTAAGTTGACTTTAACTAATCAACGATCAAGCATTACTCGACTTCCAATACATAAATACTACATTGACTTTGACTAATCGACAGTCAAACTTTACTTGACTCACTCTGTATAGAAACCCTAGTTACTAAGTTGACTTTAACTAATCAACGGTCAAACTTTACTTGACTCACTCTATATAGAAACCCTAGTTACTAAGTTGACTTTGACTAATCAACGGTTAAACCTTACCTGACTTTCTGCATATAAATACTAGTGACTAAGTTGACTTTAATTGATCAACGGCAAACTTTACTTGATAGTCTCTATATAAAACCCTAGTTACTAAGTTGACTTTAACTAATCAACGATCAGGCATTGCTCGACTTTCAATACATAAATAATAATGACAAGGTTGACTTTGTCTAATCAATGATCAAACATTACTTGACTTTCAGTATATAAACATTAATATTAAAGTTGACGTTAACTTATTAACGGTCAACCTTTATTTGAATTTCTTTATAATAAATACTATAAATGTGTTTGACTTTAACTAATTATCGGTTAAACCTTACTTGACTTTCTGCATATAAATACTAGTGAATAAGTTGACTTTAACTAATCGACGGTCAAACTTTGTGTGACTCTCTCTCTTTATACAGAAACCCTAGTGACTAAGCAGACTTTAAATAATCAACAGTCAAACTTTTCTTAACTCACTCTATATAGAAACCCTAGTTACTAAGTTGACTTTAACTAATCAACGGTCAAACTTTTCTTGACTCACTCTATATAGAAACCCTAGTTACTAAGTTAAGTTTGACTAATCAACGGTTAAACCTTACTTGACTTTCTGTATATAAATACTAGTGACTAAGTTGACTTTAACTAATCAACGGTCAAACTTTACTTGATTCACTCTATATAAAACCCTAGTTACTAAGTGGACTTTAACTAATCAACGATCAAGCATTGCTCGACTTTCAATACATAAATAATAATGACAAGGTTAACTTTGTCTAATCAATGATCAAACATTACTTGACTTTCAATATATAAACATTAATATTAAAGTTAACGTTAAATTATTAACGGTCAACCTTTATTTGAATTTTTATATAATAAATACCATAAATGTGTTTGACTTTAACTAATCATCGGTTAAACCTTACTTGACTTTCTGCATATAAATACTAGTGAATAAGTTGACTTTCACTAATCGACGGTCAAACTTTACATGACTCTCTCTATATGGAAACCCTAGTGACTAAGCTGACTTTAAATAATCAACGGTCAAACCTTTCTTAACTCACTCTATATAGAAACCCTAGTTACTAAGTTGACTTTAACTAATCAACGGTCAAACTTTACTTGACTCACTCTATATAGAAAACCTAGTTACTAAGTTGACTTTGACTAATCAACGGTTAAACCTTACTTGACTTTCTATGTATAAATAATAGTGACTAAGTTGACTTTAACTAATAAACGGTCAAAATTTACTTGACTCACTCTATATAAAACCCTAGTTACTAAGTTGACTTTAACTAATCAACGATCAAGCATTACTCGACTTCCAATACATAAATACTACATTGACTTTGACTAATCGACAGTTAAACTTTACTTGACTCTCTCTATATAGAAACCCTAGTTACTAAGTTGACTTTAACTAATCAACGGTCAAACTTTACTTGACTCACTCTATATAGAAACCCTAGTTACTTAGTTGACTTTGACTAATCAACGGTTAAACCTTACCTGACTTTCTGCATATAAATACTAGTGACTAAGTTGACTTTAACTGATCAACGGTCAAACTTTACTTGATTCACTCTATATAAAACCCTAGTTACTAAGTTCACTTTAACTAATCAACGATCAGGCATTGCTCGACTTTCAATACATAAATAATAATGACAAGGTTGACTTTGTCTAATCAATGATCAAACATTACTTGACTTTCAGTATATAAACATTAATATTAAAGTTGACGTTAACTTATTAACGGTCAACCTTTATTTGAATTTCTTTATAATAAATACTATAAATGTGTTTGACTTTAACTAATTATCGGTTAAACCTTACTTGACTTTCTGCATATAAATACTAGTGAATAAGTTGACTTTAACTAATCGACGGTCAAACTTTGTGTGACTCTCTCTCTTTATATAGAAACCCTAGTGACTAAGCAGACTTTAAATAATCAACGGTCAAACTTTTCTTAACTCACTCTATATAGAAACCCTAGTTACTAAGTTGACTTTAACTAATCAACGGTCAAACTTTTCTTGACTCACTCTATATAGAAACACTAGTTACTAAGTTAACTTTGACTAATCAACGGTTAAACCTTACTTGACTTTCTGTATATAAATACTAGTGACTAAGTTGACTTTAACTAATCAACGGTCAAACTTTACTTGATTCACTCTATATAAAACCCCAGTTACTAAGTTGACTTTAACTAATCAACGATCAAGCATTGCTCGACTTTCAATACATAAATAATAATAACAAGGTCGACTTTGTCTAATCAATGATCAAACATTACTTGACTTTCAATATATAAACATTAATATTGCTGACGTTAACTTATTAACGGTCAACCTTTATTTGAATTTCTTTATAATAAATACTATGAATGTGTTTGACTTTAACTAATTATCGGTTAAACCTTACTTGACTTTCTGCATACAAATACTAGTGAATAAGTTGACTTAAACTAATCGACGGTCAAACTTTTATTGACTCTCTCTCTCTATATAGAAACCCTAGTGACTAAGCTGACTTTAAATAATCAACGGTCAAACTTTTTTAACTCATTCTATATAGAAACCCCAGTTACTAAGTTGACTTTAACTAATCAACGGTCAAACTTTTCTTGACTCACTCTATATAGAAACCCTAGTTACTAAGTTAACTTTAACTAATCAACGGTTAAACCTTACTTGACTTTCTGTATATAAATACTAGTGACTAAGTTGACTTTAACTAATCAACGGTCAAACTTTACTTGATTCACTCTATATAAAACCCTAGTTACTAAGTGGACTTTAACTAATCAACGATCAAGCATTGCTCGACTTTCAATACATTAATAATAATGACAAGGTTAACTTTGTCTAATCAATGATCAAACATTACTTGACTTTCAATATATAAACATTAATATTAAAGTTAACGTTAACTTATTAACGGTCCACCTTTATTTGAATTTGAATATAATAAATACTATGAATGTGTTTGACTTTAACTAATCATCGGTTAAACCTTACTTGACTTTCTGCATATAAATACTAGTGAATAAGTTGACTTTAACTAATCGACGGTCAAACATTATATGACTCTCTCTATATAGAAACCCTAGTGACTAAGCTGACTTTAAATAATCCACGGTAAAACTTTTCTTAACTCACTCTATATAGAAACCCTAGTTTCTAAGTTGACTTTAACTAATCAACGGTAAAACTTTACTTGACTCACTCTATATAGAAACCCTAGTTACTAAGTTGACTTTGACTAATCAACGGTTAAACCTTACTTGACTTTCTGTGTATAAATAATAGTGACTAAGTTGACTTTAACTAATAAACGGTCAAACTTTACTTGACTCACTCTATATAAAACCCTAGTTACTAAGTTGGCTTTAACTAATCAACGATCAAGCAATACTCGACTTCCAATACATAAATACTACATTGACTTTGACTAATCAACGGTCAAACTTTACTTGACTCACTCTATATAGAAACCCTAGTTACTAAGTTGACTTTATCTAATGAACGGTCAAACATTACTTGACTCACTCTATATAGAAACCCTAGTTACTAAGTTGACTTTGACTAATCAACGGTTAAACCTTACTTGACTTTCTGTATATAAATACTAGTGACTAAGTTGACTTTAACTTATCAACGGTCAAACTTTACTTGACTCACTCTATATAAAACCCTACTTACTAAGTTGACTTTAACTAATCAACGATCAAGCATTGCTCGACTTTCAATACATAAATAATAATAACAAGGTTGACTTTGTCTAATCAATGATCAAACATTACTTGACTTTCAATATATAAATATTAATATTAAAGTTAACGTTAACTTATTAACGGTCAACCTTTATTTGAATTTGTATATAATAAATACTATGAATGTGTTTGACTTTAACTAATAATCGGTTAAACCTTACTTGACTTTCTGCATATAAATACTAGTGAATAAGTTAACTTTAACTAATCGACGGTCAAACTTTACATGACTCTCTCTCTATAAAGAAACCCTAGTGACTAAGCTGACTTTAAATAATCAATGGGCAAACTTTTCATAACTCACTCTATATTGAAACCCTAGTTACCAACTTGACTTTAACTAATAAACGGTCAAACTTTACTTGACTCACTCTATATAAAACCCTAGTTACTAAGTTGACTTTAACTAATCAACGATCAAGCAATACTCGACTTCCAATACATAAATACTACATTGACTTTGACTAATCAACGGTTAAACTTTACTTGACTCACTCTATATAGAAACCCTAGTTACTAAGTTGACTTTATCTAATGAACGGTCAAACATTACTTGACTCACTCTATATAGAAACCCTAGTTACTAAGTTGACTTTGACTAATCAACGGTTAAACCTTACTTGACTTTTTGTATATAAATACTAGTGACTAAGTTGACTTTAACTTATCAACGGTCAAACTTTACTTGACTCACTCTATATAAAACCCTACTTACTAAGTTGACTTTAACTAATCAACGATCAAGCATTGCTCGACTTTCAATACATAAATAATAATAACAAGGTTGACTTTGTCTAATCAATGATCAAACATTACTTGACTTTCAATATATAAATATTAATATTAAAGTTAACGTTAACTTATTAACGGTCAACCTTTATTTGAATTTGTATATAATAAATACTATGAATGTGTTTGACTTTAACTAATAATCGGTTAAACCTTACTTGACTTTCTGCATATAAATACTAGTGAATAAGTTAACTTTAACTAATCGACGGTCAAACTTTACATGACTCTCTCTCTATATAGAAACCCTAGTGACTAAGCTGACTTTAAATAATCAATGGGCAAACTTTTCATAACTCACTCTATATTGAAACCCTAGTTACCAACTTGACTTTAACTAATCAACGGTCAAACTTTACTTGGCTCACTCTATATAGAAACCCTAGTTACTAAGTTGACTTTGACTAATCAACAGTTAAACCTTATTTGACTTTCTGTATATAAATACTAGTGACTAAGTTGACTTTAACTAATCAACGGTCAAACTTTGCTTGACTCACTCTATATAAAACCCTAGTTTCTAAGTTGACTTTAAGTAATCAACGATCAAGCATTACTCGACTTTCAATACATAAATAATAATAACAAGGTCGACTTTGTTTAATCAATGATCAAACATTACTTGACTTTCAATATATAAACATTAGGGAAAGTCTCAGGAAAGACGGCCTTTCCATAAGCTTATGGACAGTCCTCAGGGGCATTTGACTTAAATGTTGTAATTTTTTTATAAAATTTAAATATTGCATTTTATAAGTTAAAACAACTAATAATATGTATTTGAAGGTGAAAATATAAAAATATATGATATAAAAAAAATATTTTCAAAAATTTTAAATTTTGTATGTAATTTAAGAAATGCAGTGTATATGGTAAAAAATAAGTGGCCTGTCCATAAGCTTATGGACAGGCCGCCAGTCAGGATACCCACTCTGAATATTAATATTAAAGCTGACGTTAACTTATTAACGGTCAACCTTTATTTTAATTTGTATATAATAAATACTATAACTGTGTTTTACTTTAACTAATCATCGGTTAAACCTTACTTGACTTTCTGCATATAAATACTAGTGAATAAGTTGACTTTAACTAATCGACGGTCAAACTTTGCATGACTCTCTCTCTATATAGAAACCCTAGTGACTAAGCTGACTTTAAGTAATCAACGGTCAAACTTTTCTTAACTCACTCTATATAGAAACCCTAGTTACTAAGTTGACTTTAACTAATCAACGGTCAAACTTTACTTGACTCACGCTATATAGAAACCCTAGTTACTAAGTTGATTTTGACTAATCAACGGTTAAACCTTACATGACTTTCTGTATACAAATACTAGTGACTAAGTTGACTTTAACTAATCAATGGTCAAACTTTACTTGATTCACTCTATATAAAACCCTAGTTACTAAGTTGACTTTAACTAATCAATGGTCAAACTTTACTTGATTCACTCTATATAAAACCCGAGTTACTAAGTTGACTTTAACTAATCATCGATCAAGTATTGCTCGACTTTCTATACATAAATAATAATAACAATTGACTTTGTCTAATCAATGATCAAACATTATTTGACTTTCAATAAATAAACATTAATATTAAAGTTGACGTTAACTTATTAACGGTCAACCTTTATATGAATTTGTATATAATAAATACTATAAATGTGTTTTATTTTAACTAATCATCGGTCAAACCTTACTTGACTTTCTGGATATAAATACTAGTGAATAAGTTGACTTTAACTAATCGACGGTCAAACTTTGCATGACTCTCTCTCTATATAGAAACCCTAGTGACTAAGCTGACTTTAAGTAATCAACGGTCAAACTTTTCTTAACTCACTCTATATAGAAACCCTAGTTACTAAGTTGACTTTAACTAATCAACGGTCAAACTTTACTTGACTCACGCTATATAGAAACCCTAGTTACTAAGTTGATTTTGACTAATCAACGGTTAAACCTTACATGACTTTCTGTATACAAATACTAGTGACTAAGTTGACTTTAACTAATCAATGGTCAAACTTTACTTGATTCACTCTATATAAAACCCTAGTTACTTAGTTGACTTTAACTAATCAATGGTCAAACTTTACTTTATTCACTCTATATAAAACCCGAGTTACTAAGTTGACTTTAACTAATCATCGATCAAGTATTGCTCGACTTTCAATACATAAATAATAATAACAATTGACTTTGTCTAATCAATGATCAAACATTATTTGACTTTCAATAAATAAACATTAATATTAAAGTTGACGTTAACTTATTAACGGTCAACCTTTATATGAATTTGTATATAATAAATACTATAAATGTGTTTTATTTTAACTAATCATCGGTCAAACCTTACTTGACTTTCGGGATATAAATACTAGTGAATAAGTTGACTTTAACTAATCGACGGTTAAACTTTGCATGACTCTCTCCCTATATAGAAACCCTAGTGACTAAGCTGACTTTAAATAATCAACGGTCAAACTTTTCTTAACTCACTCTATATAGAAACCCTGGTTACTAAGTTAACTTTAACTAATCAACGGTCAAACTTTACTTGACTCACTCTATATAGAAACCCTAGTTACTAAGTTGACTTTGACTAATCAAAGGTTAAACCTTACTTGACTTTCTGTATGTAAATACTAGTGACTAAGTTGACTTTAACTAATCAACGGTCAAAATTTACTTGACTCACTCTATATAAAACCCTAGTTACTAAGTTGACTTTAACTAATCAACGATCAAGCATTGCTCGACTTTCAACACATAAATAATAATAACGAGGTCAACTTTGTCTAATCAATGATCAAACATTACTTGACTTTCAATATATAAACTTTAATATTAAAGTTGACGTTAGCTTATTAACGGTCAACCTTTATTTGAATTTGTATATAATAAATACTATAAATGTGTTTTACTTTAACTAATCATCAGTTAAACCTTACTTGACTTTCTGCATATAAATACTAGTGAATAAGTTGACTTTAACTAATCGACGGTCAAACTTTGCATGACTCTCTCTCTATATAGAAACCCTAGTGACTAAGCTGACTTTAAATAATCAACGGTCAACCTTTTCATAACTCACTCTATATAGAAACCCTAGTTACCAACTTGACTTTAACTAATCAACGGTCAAACTTTACTTGGCTCACTCTATATAGAAACCCTAGTTACTAAGTTGACTTTGACTAATCAACGGTTAAACCCTACTTGACTTTTTGTATATAAATACTAGTGACTAAGTTGACTTTAACTAATCAACGGTCAAACTTTGCTTGACTCACTCTATATAAAACCCTAGTTACTAAGTTAACTTTAAGTAATCAACGATCAAGCATTGCTCGACTTTCAATACATAAATAATAATAACAAGGTTGACTTTGTCTAAGCAATGATCAAACATTACTTAACTTTCAATGTATAAACATTAGGGAAAGTCTCAGGAATGGCGGCCTTTCCATAAGCTTATGGACAGTCCTCAGGGGCATTTGACTTAAATGTTGTAATTTTTTATAAAATTTAAATATTGCATTTTATAAGTTAAAACAAGTAATAATATATATTTGAAGGTGAAAATATAAAAATATATGATATAAAAAAATATTTTCAAAAATTTTAAATTTTGTATGTAATTTAAGAAATGCAGTGTATAAGGTAAAAAATAAGTGGCATGTCCATAAGCTTATTGACAGGCCGCCTGTCAGGAGACCCACTCTAAACATTAATATTAAAGCTGACGTTAACTTAGTAACGGTCAACCTTTATTTGAATTTGTATATAATAAATACTATAAATGTGTTTTACTTTAACTAATCATCGGTTAAACCTTACTTGAATTTCTGCATATAAATACTAGTGAATAAGTTGACTTTAACTAATCGACAGTCAAACTTTGCATGACTCTCTCTCTATATAGAAACCCTAGTGACTAAGCTGACTTTAAATAATCAACAGTCAAACTTTTCTTAACTCACTCTATATAGAAACCCTACTTACTAAGTTGACTTTAACTAATCAACGGTCAAACTTTACTTGACTCACTCTATATAGAAACCCTAGTTACTAAGTTGATTTTGACTAATCAACGGTTAAACCTTACTTGACTTTCTGTATATAAATACTAGTGACTAAGTTGACTTTAACTAATCAATGGTCAAACTTTACTTGACTCACTCTATATAGAAACCCTAGTTACTAAGTTGACTTTGACTAATCAACGGTTAAACCTTACTTGACTTTCTGTATATAAATACTAGCGACTAAGTTGACTTTAACTAATCAATGGTCAAACTTTACTTGACTCACTCTATATAAAACCCTAGTTACTAAGTTGACTTTAACTAATCAACGATCAAGCATTGCTCGACTTTCAATACATAAATAATAATAACAAGGTCGACATTGAGTAATCAATGATCAAATATTACATGACTTTCAATATATAAACATTAATATTAAAGTTGACGTTAGGTTATTAACGGTCAACCTTTATTTGAATTTGTATATAATAAATACTATAAATGTGTTTTACTTTAACTAATCATCGGTTAAACCTTACTTGACTTTCTGCATATAAATACTAGTGAATAAGTTGACTTTAACTAATCGACGGTCAAACTTTCCATGACTCTCTCTCTATATAGAAACCCTAGTGACTAAGCTGACTTTAAATAATCAACGGTCAAACTTTTCTTAACTCACTCTATATAGAAACCATATTTACCAAGTTGACTTTAACTAATCAACGGTCAAAATTTACATGGCTCACTCTATATAGAAAGCCTAGTTACTAAGTTTACTTTGACTAATCAACGGTTAAACCTTACTTGACAATCTGTATATAAATACTAGTGACCAAGTTAACTTTAACTAATCAACGGTAAAACTTTACTTGACTCACTCTATATAAAACCCTAGTTACTAAGTTGACTTTAACTAATCAACGATCAAGCATTGCTCGACTTTGAATACATAAATAATAATAACAAGGTCGACATTGTGTAATCAATGATCAAACATTACTTGACTTTCAATATATAAACTTTAATATTAAAGTTGACGTTAGCTTATTAACGGTCAACCTTTATTTGAATTTGTATATAATAAATACTATAGATGTATTTTACTTTAACTAATCATCGGTTAAACCTTACTTGACTTTCTGCATACAAATACTAGTGAATAAGTTAACTTTAACTAATCGACGGTCAAACTTTTATTGACTCTCTCTCTCTATATAGAAACCCTAGTGACTAAGCTGACTTTAAATAATCAACGGTCAAACTTTTCTTAACTCACTCTATATAGAAACCCTAGTTACCAAGTTAACTTTAACTAATCAACGGTCAAACTTTACTTGGCTCACTCTATATAGAAACCCTAGTTACTAAGTTGACTTTGACTAATCAACGGTTAAACCTTACTTGACTTTCTGCATATAAATACTAGTGACTAAGTTGACTTTAACTAATCAACGGTCAAACTTTACTTGACTCACTCTATATAAAACCCTAGTTACTTAGTTGACTTTAACTAATCAACGATCAAGCATTGCACGACTTTCAATACACAAATAATAATAACAAGGTCGACTTTGTCTAATCAATGATGAAACATTACTTGACTTTCAATATATAAACATTAATATTAAAGTTGACATTAGCTTATTAACGGTCAACCTTTCTTTGAATTTCTATATAATAAATACTATAAATGTGTTTTACTTTAACTAATCATCGGTTAAAGCTTACTTGACTTTCTGCATATAAATACAAGTGAATAAGTTGACTTTAACTAATCGACGGTCAAACTTTCCATGACTCTCTCTCTATATAGAAACCCTAGTGACTAAGCCGACTTTTAATAATCAACGGTCAAACTTTTCTTAACTCACTCTATATAGAAACCCTAGTTACCAAGTTGACTTTAACTAATCAACGGTCAAGCTTTATTTGACTCACTCTATATAGAAACCCTAGTTACTAGGTTGACTTTGACTAATCAACGGTTAAACCTTACTTGACATTCTGTATATAAATACTAGTGACTAAGTTGACTTTAACTAATCAACGGTCAAACTTTACTTGACTCACTCTATATAAAACCCTAGTTACTAAGTTGACTTTAACTAATCAACGATCAAGCATTGCTCGACTTTCAATACACAAATAATAATAACAAGGTCGACTTTGTCTAATCAATGATCAAACATTACTTGACTTTCAATATATAAACTTTAATATTAAAGTTGACGTTAGCTTATTAACGGTCAACCTTTATTTGAATTTGTATATAATAAATACTATAAATGTGTTTTACTTTAACTAATCATCGGTTAAACCTTACTTGACTTTCTGCATATAAATACTAGTGAATAAGTTGACTTTAACTAATCGACGGTCAAACTTTCCATGACTCTCTCTCTATATAGAAACCCTAGTGACTAAGCTGACTTTAAATAAACAACGGTCAAACTTTTCTTAACTCACTCTATATAGAAACCCTAGTTACCAAGTTAACTTTAACTAATCAACGGTCAAACTTTACTTGGCTCACTCTATATAGAAACCCTAGTTACTAAGTTGACTTTGACTAATCAACGGTTAAACCTTACTTGACTTTCTGTATATAAATACTAGTGACCAAGTTGACTTTAACTAATCAACGGTCAAACTTTACTTGACTCACTCTATATAAAACCCTAGTTACTTAGTTGACTTTAACTAATCAACGATCAAGCATTGCTCGACTTTCAATATACAAATAATAATAACAAGGTCGACTTTGTCTAATCAATGATCAAACATTACTTGACTTTCAATATATAAACATTAATATTAAAGTTGACGTTAGCTTATTAACGGTCAACCTTTATTAGAATTTGTATATAATAAATACTATAAATGTGTTTTACTTTAACTAATCATCGGTTAAACCTTACTTGACTTTCTGCATTTAAATACTAGTGAATAAGTTGACTTTAACTAATCGACGGTCAAACTTTGCATGACTCTCTCTCTATATAGAAACCCTAGTGACTAAGCTGACTTTCAATAATCAACGGTCAAACTTTTCTTAACTCACTCTATATAGAAACCCTAGTTACCAAGTTAACTTTAACTAATCAACGGTCAAACTTTACTTGACTCACTCTATATAAAACCCTAGTTACTAAGTTGACTTTAATTAATCAATGATCAAGCATTGCTCGACTTTCAATACATAAATAATAATAACAAGGTCGACATTGTGTAATCAATGATCAAACATTACTTGACTTTCAATATACAAATAACAATAACAAGGTCGACTTTGTCTAATCAATGATCAAACATTACTTGACTTTCAATATATAAACATTAATATTAAAGTTGACGTTAGCTTGTTAACGGTCAACCGTTATTTGAATTTGTATATAATAAATACTATAAATGTGTTTTACTTTAACTAATCATCGGTTAAACTTTACTTGACGTTCTGCATATTAATACTAGTGAATAAGTTGACTTTTAACTAATCGACGATCAAACTTTGCATGACTCTCTCTCTATGTAGAAACCCTAGTGACTAAGCTGAGTTTAAATAATCAACGGTAAAACTTTTCTTAACTCACTCTATATAGAACCCCTAGTTACCAAGTTAACTTTAACGAATCAACGGTCAAACTTTACTTGGCTCACTCTATATAGAAACCCTAGTTACTAAGTTGACTTTGACTAATCAACGGTTAAACCTTACTTGACTTTCTGTGTATAAATACTAGTGACAAAGTTGACTTTAACTAATCAATGGTCAAACTTTACTTGACTCACTCTATATAAAACCCTAGTTACTTAGTTGACTTTAACTAATCAACGATCAAGCATTGCTCGACTTTCAATACACAAATAATAATGACAAGGTCGACTTTGTCTAATCAATGATCAAACATTACTTGACTTTCAATACATAAACATTAATATTAAAGTTGATGTTAGCTTATTAACGGTCAACCTTTATATGAATTTCTATATAATAAATACTATAAATGTGTTTTTCTTTAACTAATCATCGGTTAAACCTTACTTGACTTTCTGCATATAAATACTAGTGAATAAGTTGACTTTAACTAATCGACTGTCAAACTTTGCATGACTCTCTCTCTATATAGAAACCATAGTGACTAAGATGACTTTAAATAATCAACGGTCAAACTTTTCTTAACTCACTCTATATAGAAACCCTAGTTACTAAGTTGACTTTAAATAATCAACGGTCAAACTTTTCTTAACTCACTCTATATAGAAACCCTAGTTACAAAGTTGACTTAAATTAATCAACGGTCAAACTTTACTTGGCTCACTCTATATAGAAACCCTAGTTACTAAGTTGACTTTGACTAATCAACGGTTAAACCTTACTTAACTTTCTGTATATAAATACTAGTGACTAAGTTAACTTTGACTAATCAACGGTCAAACTTTACTTGACTCACTCTATATAAAACCCTAGTTACTAAGTTGACTTTAATTAATTAACGATCAAGCATTGCTCGACTTTCAATACATAAATAATAATAACAAGGTCGACTTTGTCTAATCAATGATCAAACATTACTTGGCTTTCAATATATAAACATTAATATTAAAGTTGACGTTAGCTTATTAACGGTCAACCTTTATTTGAATTTGTATATAATAAATACTATAAATGTGTCTTAATTTAACTAATCATCGGTTAAAGCTTACTTGACTTTCTGCATATAAATACTACTGAATAAGTTGACTTTAACTAATCGACGGTCAAACTTTCCATGACTCTCTCTCTATATAGAAACCCTAGGGAGTAAGCTGACTTTGAATAATCAACGGTCAAACTTTTCTTAACTCACTCTATATAGAAACCCTAGTTACCAAGTTGACTTTAACTAATCAACGGTATAACTTTACTTGACTCACTCTATATAGAAACCCTAGTTACTAAGTTGACTTTGACTAATCAACGGTTAAACCTTACTAGACATTCTGTATATAAATACTAGTGACTAAGTCAACTTTAACTAATCAACGGTTAAACTTTACTTGACTCACTCTATATAAAACCCTAGTTACTAAGTTGACTTTAACTAATCAACGATCAAGCATTGCTCGACTTTCAATACATAAATAATAATAACAAGGTCGACATTGTCTAATCAATGATCAAACATGACTTGACTTTCAATATATAAACATTAATATTAAAGTTGACGTTAGCTTATTAACGGTAAACCTTTATTTGAATTTGTATATAATAAATACTATAAATGTGTTTTACTTTAACTAATCATCGGTTAAAGCTTACTTGACTTTCTGCATATAAATACTAGTGAATAAATTGACTTTAACTAATCGACGGTCAAACTTTGCATGACTCTCTCTCTATATAGAAACCCTAGTGACTAAGCTGACTTTAAATAATCAACGGTAAAACTTTTCTTAACTCACTCTATATAGAACCCCTAGTTACCAAGTTAACTTTAACTAATCAACGGTCAAACTTTACTTGGCTCACTCTATCTAGAAGCCCTAGTTACTAAGTTGACTTTGACTAATCAACGGTTAAACCTTACTTGACTTTCTGTATATAAATACTAGTGACTAAGTTGACTTTAACTAATCAACGGGCAAACTTTACTTGACTCACTCTATATAAAACCCAAGTTACTTAGTTGACTTTAACTAATCAACGATCAAGCATTGCTCGAATTTCAATACATAAATAATAATAACAAGGTCGACATTGTGTAATCAATGATCAAATATTACTTTACTTTCAATATATAAACATTAATATTAAAGTTGACGTTAGCATATTAACGGTCAACCTTTATTTGAATTTGTATATAATAAATACAATAAATGTGTTTTACTTTAACTAATCACCGGTTAAACTTTACTTGACGTTCTGCATATTAATACTAGTGAATAAGTTGACTTTAACTAATCGACGATCAAACTTTGCATGACTCTCTCTCTATATAGAAACCCTAGTGACTAAGCTGACTTTAAATAATCAACGGTAAAACTTTTCATAACTCACTCTATACAGAACCCCTAGTTACCAAGTTAACTTTACCTGATCAACGGTCAAACTTTACTTGGCTCACTCTATATAGAAACCCTAGTTACTAAGTTGACTTTGACTAATCAACGGTTAAACCTTACTTGACTTTCTGTATATAAATACTAGTGACCAAGTTGACTTTAACTAATCAACGGTCAAACTTTACTTGACTCACTCTATATAAAACCCTAGTTACTTAGTTGACTTTAACTAATCAACGATCAAGCATTGCTCGACTTTCAATATACAAATAATAATAACAAGGTCGACTTTGTCTAATCAATGATCAAACATTACTTGACTTTCAATATATAAACATTAATATTAAAGTTGACGTTAGCTTATTAACGGTCAACCTTTATTAGAATTTGTATATAATAAATACTATAAATGTGTTTTACTTTAACTAATCATCGGTTAAACCTTACTTGACTTTCTGCATTTAAATACTAGTGAATAAGTTGACTTTAACTAATCGACGGTCAAACTTTGCATGACTCTCTCTCTATATAGAAACCCTAGTGACTAAGCTGACTTTCAATAATCAACGGTCAAACTTTTCTTAACTCACTCTATATAGAAACCCTAGTTACCAAGTTAACTTTAACTAATCAACGGTCAAACTTTACTTGACTCACTCTATATAAAACCCTAGTTACTAAGTTGACTTTAATTAATCAATGATCAAGCATTGCTCGACTTTCAATACATAAATAATAATAACAAGGTCGACATTGTGTAATCAATGATCAAACATTACTTGACTTTCAATATACAAATAATAATAACAAGGTCGACTTTGTCTAATCAATGATCAAACATTACTTGACTTTCAATATATAAACATTAATATTAAAGTTGACGTTAGCTTGTTAACGGTCAACCTTTATTTGAATTTGTATATAATAAATACTATAAATGTGTTTTACTTTAACTAATCACCGGTTAAACTTTACTTGACGTTCTGCATATTAATACTAGTGAATAAGTTGACTTTTAACTAATCGACGATCAAACTTTGCATGACTCTCTCTCTATATAGAAACCCTAGTGACTAAGCTGAGTTTAAATAATCAACGGTAAAACTTTTCTTAACTCACTCTATATAGAACCCCTAGTTACCAAGTTAACTTTAACGAATCAACGGTCAAACTTTACTTGGCTCACTCTATATAGAAACCCTAGTTACTAAGTTGACTTTGACTAATCAACGGTTAAACCTTACTTGAGTTTCTGTGTATAAATACTAGTGACAAAGTTGACTTTAACTAATCAATGGTCAAACTTTACTTGACTCACTCTATATAAAACCCTAGTTACTTAGTTGACTTTAACTAATCAACGATCAAGCATTGCTCGACTTTCAATACACAAATAATAATGACAAGGTCGACTTTGTCTAATCAATGATCAAACATTACTTGACTTTCAATACATAAACATTAATATTAAAGTTGATGTTAGCTTATTAACGGTCAACCTTTATATGAATTTCTATATAATAAATACTATAAATGTGTTTTTCTTTAACTAATCATCGGTTAAACCTTACTTGACTTTCTGCATATAAATACTAGTGAATAAGTTGACTTTAACTAATCGACTGTCAAACTTTGCATGACTCTCTCTCTATATAGAAACCA
Organism: Rubia yunnanensis; assembly: GCA_037428765.1. Classification (NCBI taxonomy): domain Eukaryota; kingdom Viridiplantae; phylum Streptophyta; class Magnoliopsida; order Gentianales; family Rubiaceae; genus Rubia; species Rubia yunnanensis. Next base: position 47,721,000 of record CM075068.1, on the reverse strand, counting down.
TAGTGACTAAGATGACTTTAAATAATCAACGGTCAAACTTTTCTTAACTCACTCTATATAGAAACCCTAGTTACTAAGTTGACTTTAAATAATCAATGGTCAAACTTTTCTTAACTCACTCTATATAGAAACCCTAGTTACAAAGTTGACTTAAACTAATCAACGGTCAAACTTTACTTGGCTCACTCTATATAGAAACCCTAGTTACTAAGTTGACTTTGACTAATCAACGGTTAAACCTTACTTAACTTTCTGTATATAAATACTAGTGACTAAGTTAACTTTGACTAATCAACGGTCAAACTTTACTTGACTCACTCTATATAAAACCCTAGTTACTAAGTTGACTTTAATTAATTAACGATCAAGCATTGCTCGACTTTCAATACATAAATAATAATAACAAGGTCGACTTTGTCTAATCAATGATCAAACATTACTTGGCTTTCAATATATAAACATTAATATTAAAGTTGACGTTAGCTTATTAACGGTCAACCTTTATTTGAATTTGTATATAATAAATACTATAAATGTGTTTTAATTTAACTAATCATCGGTTAAAGCTTACTTGACTTTCTGCATATAAATACTACTGAATAAGTTGACTTTAACTAATCGACGGTCAAACTTTCCATGACTCTCTCTCTATATAGAAACCCTAGGGAGTAAGCTGACTTTGAATAATCAACGGTCAAACTTTTCTTAACTCACTCTATATAGAAACCCTAGTTACCAAGTTGAGTTTAACTAATCAACGGTATAACTTTACTTGACTCACTCTATATAGAAACCCTAGTTACTAAGTTGACTTTGACTAATCAACGGTTAAACCTTACTAGACATTCTGTATATAAATACTAGTGACTAAGTCAACTTTAACTAATCAACGGTTAAACTTTACTTGACTCACTCTATATAAAACCCTAGTTACTAAGTTGACTTTAACTAATCAACGATCAAGCATTGCTCGACTTTCAATACATAAATAATAATAACAAGGTCGACATTGTCTAATCAATGATCAAACATGACTTGACTTTCAATATATAAACATTAATATTAAAGTTGACGTTAGCTTATTAACGGTAAACCTTTATTTGAATTTGTATATAATAAATACTATAAATGTGTTTTACTTTAACTAATCATCGGTTAAAGCTTACTTGACTTTCTGCATATAAATACTAGTGAATAAATTGACTTTAACTAATCGACGGTCAAACTTTGCATGACTCTCTCTCTATATAGAAACCCTAGTGACTAAGCTGACTTTAAATAATCAACGGTAAAACTTTTCTTAACTCACTCTATATAGAACCCCTAGTTACCAAGTTAACTTTAACTAATCAACGGTCAAACTTTACTTGGCTCACTCTATCTAGAAGCCCTAGTTACTAAGTTGACTTTGACTAATCAACGGTTAAACCTTACTTGACTTTCTGTATATAAATACTAGTGACTAAGTTGACTTTAACTAATCAACGGGCAAACTTTACTTGACTCACTCTATATAAAACCCAAGTTACTTAGTTGACTTTAACTAATCAACGATCAAGCATTGCTCGAATTTCAATACATAAATAATAATAACAAGGTCGACATTGTGTAATCAATGATCAAATATTACTTTACTTTCAATATATAAACATTAATATTAAAGTTGACGTTAGCATATTAACGGTCAACCTTTATTTGAATTTGTATATAATAAATACAATAAATGTGTTTTACTTTAACTAATCACCGGTTAAACTTTACTTGACGTTCTGCATATTAATACTAGTGAATAAGTTGACTTTAACTAATCGACGATCAAACTTTGCATGACTCTCTCTCTATATAGAAACCCTAGTGACTAAGCTGACTTTAAATAATCAACGGTAAAACTTTTCTTAACTCACTCTATACAGAACCCCTAGTTACCAAGTTAACTTTACCTGATCAACGGTCAAACTTTACTTGGCTCACTCTATATAGAAACCCTAGTTACTAAGTTGACTTTGACTAATCAACGGTTAAACCTTACTTGACTTTCTGTATATAAATACTAGTGACTAAGTTGACTTTAACTAATCAACGGGCAAACTTTACTTGACTCACTCTATATAAAACCCTAGTTACTTAGTTAACTTTAACTAATCAACGATCAAGCATTGCTCGACTTTCAATACACAAATAATAATAACAAGGTCGACTTTGTCTAATCAATGATCAAACATTACTTGACTTTCAATATATAAACATTAATATTAAAGTTGACGTTAGCTTATTAACGGTCAACCTTTATTTGAATTTGTATATAATAAATACTACAAATGTGTTTTACTTTAACTAATCATCGGTTAAACCTTACTTGACTTTCTGCATATAAATACTAGTGAATAAGTTGACTTTAACTAATCGACGGTCAAACTTTGCATGACTCTCTCTCTATATAGAAACCCTAGTGACTAAGCTGACTTTGAATAATCAACGGTCAAACTTTTCTTAACTTACTCTATATAGAAACCCTAGTTACCAAGTTGACTTTAACTAATCAACGGTCAAACTTTACTTGACTCACTCTATACAGAAACCCTAGTTACTAAGTTGACTTTGACTAATCAACGGTTAAACCTTACTAGACATTCTGTATATAAATACTAGTGACTAAGTCAACTTTAACTAATCAACGGTCAAACTTTACTTGACTCACTCTATATAAAACCCTAGTTACTTAATTGACTTTAACTAATCAATGATCAAGCATTGCTCGACTTTCAATACACAAATAATAATAACAAGGTCGACTTTGTCTAATCAATGATCAAACATTACTTGACTTTCAATATATAAACATTAATATTAAAGTTGACGTTAGCTTATTAACGGTCAACCTTTATTTGAATTTGTATATAATAAATACTATAAATGTGTTTCAATTTAACTAATCATCGGTTAAAGCTTACTTGACTTTCTGCATATAAATACTACTGAATAAGTTGACTTTAACTAATCTACGGTCAAACTTTCCATGACTCTCTCTCTATATAGAAACCCTAGGGACTAAGCTGACTTTGAATAATCAACGGTCAAACTTTTCTTAACTCACTCTATATAGAAACCCTAGTTACCAAGTTGACTTTAACTAATCAACGGTATAACTTTACTTGACTCACTCTATATAGAAACCCTAGTTACTAAGTTGACTTTGACTAATCAACGGTTAAACCTTACTAGACATTCTGTATATAAATACTAGTGACTAAGTCAACTTTAACTAATCAACGGTTAAACTTTACTTGACTCACTCTATATAAAACCCTAGCTACTAAGTTGACTTTAACTAATCAACGATCAAGCATTGCTCGACTTTCAATACATAAATAATAATAACAAGGTCGACATTGTCTAATCAATGATCAAACATGACTTGACTTTCAATATATAAACATTAATATTAAAGTTGACGTTAGCTTATTAACGGTAAACCTTTATTTGAATTTGTATATAATAAATACTATAAATGTGTTTTACTTTAACTAATCATCGGTTAAAGCTTACTTGACTTTCTGCATATAAATACTAGTGAATAAATTGACTTTAACTAATCGACGGTCAAACTTTGCGTGACTCTCTCTCTATATAGAAACCCTAGTGACTAAGCTGACTTTAAATAATCAACGGTAAAACTTTTCTTAACTCACTCTATATAGAACCCCTAGTTACCAAGTTAACTTTAACTAATCAACGGTCAAACTTTACTTGGCTCACTCTATCTAGAAGCCCTAGTTACTAAGTTGACTTTGACTAATCAACGGTTAAACCTTACTTGACTTTCTGTATATAAATACTAGTGACTAAGTTGACTTTAACTAATCAACGGGCAAACTTTACTTGACTCACTCTATATAAAACCCAAGTTACTTAGTTGACTTTAACTAATCAACGATCAAGCATTGCTCGAATTTCAATACATAAATAATAATAACAAGGTCGACATTGTGTAATCAATGATCAAATATTACTTTACTTTCAATATATAAACATTAATATTAAAGTTGACGTTAGCATATTAACGGTCAACCTTTATTTGAATTTGTATATAATAAATACAATAAATGTGTTTTACTTTAACTAATCACCGGTTAAACTTTACTTGACGTTCTGCATATTAATACTAGTGAATAAGTTGACTTTAACTAATCGACGATCAAACTTTGCATGACTCTCTCTCTATATAGAAACCCTAGTGACTAAGCTGACTTTAAATAATCAACGGTAAAACTTTTCTTAACTCACTCTATACAGAACCCCTAGTTACCAAGTTAACTTTACCTGATCAACGGTCAAACTTTACTTGGCTCACTCTATATAGAAACCCTAGTTACTAAGTTGACTTTGACTAATCAACGGTTAAACCTTACTTGACTTTCTGTATATAAATACTAGTGACTAAGTTGACTTTAACTAATCAACGGGCAAACTTTACTTGACTCACTCTATATAAAACCCTAGTTACTTAGTTGACTTTAACTAATCAACGATCAAGCATTGCTCGACTTTCAATACACAAATAATAATAACAAGGTCGACTTTGTCTAATCAATGATCAAACATTACTTGACTTTCAATATATAAACATTAATATTAAAGTTGACGTTAGCTTATTAACGGTCAACCTTTATTTGAATTTGTATATAATAAATACTACAAATGTGTTTTACTTTAACTAATCATCGGTTAAACCTTACTTGACTTTCTGCATATAAATACTAGTGAATAAGTTGACTTTAACTAATCGACAGTCAAACTTTGCATGACTCTCTCTCTATATAGAAACCCTAGTGACTAAGCTGACTTTGAATAATCAACGGTCAAACTTTTCTTAACTTACTCTATATAGAAACCCTAATTACCAAGTTGACTTTAACTAATCAATGGTCAAACTTTACTTGACTCACTCTATACAGAAACCCTAGTTACTAAGTTGACTTTGACTAATCAACGGTTAAACCTTACTAGACATTCTGTATATAAATACTAGTGACTAAGTCAACTTTAACTAATCAACGGTCAAACTTTACTTGACTCACTCTATATAAAACCCTAGTTACTTAATTGACTTTAACTAATCAATGATCAAGCATTGCTCGACTTTCAATACACAAATAATAATAACAAGGTCGACTTTGTCTAATCAATGATCAAACATTACTTGACTTTCAATATATAAACATTAATATTAAAGTTGACGTTAGCTTATTAACGGTCAACCTTTATTTGAATTTGTATATAATAAATACTATAAATGTGTTTCAATTTAACTAATCATCGGTTAAAGCTTACTTGACTTTCTGCATATAAATACTACTGAATAAGTTGACTTTAACTAATCGACGGTCAAACTTTCCATGACTCTCTCTCTATATAGAAACCCTAGGGACTAAGCTGACTTTGAATAATCAACGGTCAAACTTTTCTTAACTCACTCTATATAGAAACCCTAGTTACCAAGTTGACTTTAACTAATCAACGGTATAACTTTACTTGACTCACTCTATATAGAAACCCTAGTTACTAAGTTGACTTTGACTAATCAACGGTTAAACCTTACTAGACATTCTGTATATAAATACTAGTGACTAAGTCAACTTTAACTAATCAACGGTTAAACTTTACTTGACTCACTCTATATAAAACCCTAGCTACTAAGTTGACTTTAACTAATCAACGATCAAGCATTGCTCGACTTTCAATACATAAATAATAATAACAAGGTCGACATTGTCTAATCAATGATCAAACATGACTTGACTTTCAATATATAAACATTAATATTAAAGTTGACGTTAGCTTATTAACGGTAAACCTTTATTTGAATTTGTATATAATAAATACTATAAATGTGTTTTACTTTAATTAATCATCGGTTAAAGCTTACTTGACTTTCTGCATATAAATACTAGTGAATAAATTGACTTTAACTAATCGACGGTCAAACTTTGCATGACTCTCTCTCTATATAGAAACCCTAGTGACTAAGCTGACTTTAAATAATCAACGGTAAAACTTTTCTTAACTCACTCTATATAGAACCCCTAGTTACCAAGTTAACTTTAACTAATCAACGGTCAAACTTTACTTGGCTCACTCTATCTAGAAGCCCTAGTTACTAAGTTGACTTTGACTAATCAACGGTTAAACCTTACTTGACTTTCTGTATATAAATACTAGTGACTAAGTTGACTTTAACTAATCAACGGGCAAACTTTACTTGACTCACTCTATATAAAACCCTAGTTACTTAGTTGACTTTAACTAATCAACGATCAAGCATTGCTCGAATTTCAATACATAAATAATAATAACAAGGTCGACATTGTGTAATCAATGATCAAATATTACTTTACTTTCAATATATAAACATTAATATTAAAGTTGACGTTAGCTTATTAACGGTCAACCTTTATTTGAATTTGTGTATAATAAATACAATAAATGTGTTTTACTTTAACTAATCACCGGTTAAACTTTACTTGACGTTCTGCATATTAACAATAGTGAATAAGTTGACTTTAACTAATCGACGATCAAACTTTGCATGACTCTCTCTCTATATAGAAACCCTAGTGACTAAGCTGACTTTAAATAATCAACGGTAAAATTTTTCTTAACTCACTCTATATAGAATCCCTAGTTACCAAGTTAACTTTAACTAATCAACGGTCAAACTTTACTTGGCTCACTCTATATAGAAACCCTAGTTACTAAGTTGACTTTGACTAATCAACGGTTAAACCTTACTTGACTTTCTGTATATAAATACTAGTGACTAAGTTGACTTTAACTAATCAACGGGCAAACTTTACTTGACTCACTCTATATAAAACCCTAGTTACTTAGTTGACTTTAACTAATCAACGATCAAGCATTGCTCGACTTTCAATACACAAATAATAATAACAATAGTGAATAAGTTGACTTTAACTAGTCGACGGTCAAACTTTGCATGACTCTCTCTATATAGAAACCCTAGTGACTAAGCTGACTTTGAATAATCAACGGTCAAACTTTTCTTAACTTACTCTATATAGAAACCCTAGTTACCAAGTTGACTTTAACTAATCAACGGTCAAACTTTACTTGACTCACTCTATACAGAAACCCTAGTTACTAAGTTGACTTTGACTAATCAACGGTTAAACCTTACTAGACATTCTGTATATAAATACTAGTGACTAAGTCAACTTTAACTAATCAACGGTCAAACTTTACTTGACTCACTCTATATAAAACCCTAGTTACTTAGTTGACTTTAACTAATCAATGATCAAGCATTGCTCGACTTTCAATACACAAATAATAATAAGGTCGACTTTGTCTAATCAATGATCAAACATTACTTGACTTTCAATATATAAACATTAATATTAAAGTTGACGTTAGCTTATTAACGGTCAACCTTTATTTGAATTTGTATATAATAAACACTTTAAATGTGTTTTACTTTAACTAATCATCGGTTAAACCTTACTTGACTTTCTGCATATAAATACTAGTGAATAAGTTGACTTTAACTAATCGACGGTCAAACTTTCCATGACTCTCTCTCTATATAGAAACCCTAGTGACTAAGCTGACTTTGAATAATCAACGGTCAAACTTTTCTTAACTCACTCTATATAGAAACCCTAGTTACCAAGTTGACTTTAACTAATCAACGGTCAAACTTTACTTGACTCACTCTATATAGAAACCCTAGTTACTAAGTTGACTTTGACTAATCAACGGTTAAACCTTACTTGACATTCTGTATATAAATACTAGTGACTAAGTTAACTTTAACTAATCAACGGTCAAACTTTACTTGACTCACTCTATATAAAACCCTAGTTACAAAGTTGACTTTAACTAATCAACGATCAAGCATTGCTCGAATTTCAATACATAAATAATAATAACAAGGTCGACATTGTGTAATCAATGATCAAATATTACTTTACGTTCAATATATAAACATTAATATTAAAGTTGACGTTAGCTTATTAACGGTCAACTTTTATTTGAATTTGTATATAATAAATACTATAAATGTGTTTTACTTTAACTAATCATCGGTTCAAGCTTACTTGACTTTCTGCATATAAATACAAGTGAATAAGTTGACTTTAACTAATCGACGGTCAAACTTTCCATGACTCTCTCTCTATATAAAAATCCTAGTGACTAAGCTGACTTTGAATAATCAACGGTCAAACTTTTCTTAACTCACTCTATATAGAAACCCTAGTTACCAAGTTAACTTTAACTAATCAACGGTCAAACTTTACTTGGCTCACTCTATATAGAAACCCTAGTTACTAAGTTGACTTTGACTAATCAACGGTTAAACCTTACTTGACTTTCTGTATATAAATACTAGTGACTAAGTTGACTTTAACTAATCAACGGTCAAACTTTACTTGATTCACTCTATATAAAACCCTAGTTACTTAGTTGACTTTAACTAATCAACAATCAAGCATTGCTCGACTTTCAATACACAAATAATAATAACAAGGTCGACTTTGTCTAATCAATGATCAAACATTACTTGACTTTCAATATATAAACATTAGTATTAAAGTTGACGTTAGCTTATTAACGGTCAACCTTTATTTGAATTTGTATATAATAAATACTATAAATGTGTTTTACTTTAACTAATCATCGGTTAAAGCTTACTTGACTTTATGCATATAAATACAAGTGAATAAGTTGACTTTAACTAATCGACGGTCAAACTTTCCATGACTCTCTCTCTATATAGAAACCCTAGTGACTAAGCTGACTTTGAATAATCAACGGTCAAACTTTTCTTAACTCACTCTATATAGAAACCCTAGTTACCAAGTTGACTTTAACTAATCAACGGTCAAACTTTACTTGGCTCACTCTATATAAAACTAGTGACTAAGTTTACTTTAACTAATCAACGGTCAAACTTTACTTGACTCACTCTATATAAAACCCTAGTTACTAAGTTGATTTTAACTAATCAACGATCAAGCATTGCTCGACTTTCAATACATAAATAATAATAACAAGGTCGACATTGGGTAATCAATGATCAAACATTACTTGACTTTCATTATATAAACATTAATATTAAAGTTTACGTTAGCTTATTAACGGTCAACCTTTATTTGAATTTGTATATAATAAATACTGTAAATGTGTTTTACTTTAACTAATCATCGGTTAAAGCTTACTTGACTTTCTGCATATAAATACTAGTGAATAAGTTGACTTTAACTAATCGACGGTCAAACTTTCCTTGACTCTCTCTCTATATAGAAACCCTAGTGACTAAGCTGACTTTGAATAATCAACGGTCAAACTTTTCTTAACTCACTCTATATAGAAACCCTAGTTACCAAATTGACTTTAACTAATCAACGGTCAAACTTTACTTGACTCACTCTATATAGAAACCCTAGTTACTAAGTTGACTTTGACTAATCAACGGTTGAACCTTACTTGACATTCTGTATATAAATACTAGTGACTAAGTTAACTTTAACTAATCAACGGTCAAACTTTACTTGACTCACTCTATATAAAACCCTAGTGACTAAGTTAACTTTAACTAATCAACGGTCAAACTTTACTTGACTCACTCTATATAAAACCCTAGTTACTAAGTTGACTTTAACTAATCAACGATCAAGCATTGCTCGACTTTCAATACATAAATAATAATAACAAGGTCGACATTGGGTAATCAATGATCAAACATTACTTGACTTTCATTATATAAACATTAATATTAAAGTTTACGTTAGCTTATTAACGGTCAACCTTTATTTGAATTTGAATATAATAAATACTGTAAATGTGTTTTACTTTAACTAATCATCGGTTAAACCTTACTTGACTTTCTGCATATAAATACTAGTGAATAAGTTGACTTTAACTAATCGACGGTCAAACTTTCCATGACTCTCTCTCTATATAGAAACCCTAGTGACTAAGCTTAATTTAAATAATCAACGGTCAAACTTTTCTTAACTCACTCTATATAGAAACCCTAGTTACCAAGTTCACTTTAACTAATCAACGGTCAAACTTTACTTGGCTCACTCTATATAGAAACCCTAGTTACTAAGTTGGCTTTGACTAATCAACGGTTAAACCTTACTTGACATTCTGTATATAAATACTAGTGACTAAGTTGACTTTAACTAATCAACGGTCAAACTTTACTTGACTCACTCTATATAAATCCCTAGTTACTAAGTTGACTTTAACTAATCAACGATCAAGCATTGCTCGACTGTCAGTACATAAATAATAATAACAAGGTCGACATTGTCTAATCAATGATCAAACATTACTTGATTTTCTATATATAAACATTAATATTAAAGTTTACGTTAGCTTATTAACGGTCAACCTTTATTTGAATTTGTATATAATAAATATTGTAAATGTGTTTTACTTTAACTAATCATCGGTTAAACCTTACTTGACTTTCTGCATATAAATACTAGTGAATAAGTTGACTTTAACTAATCGACGGTCAAACTTTGCATGACTCTCTCTCTATATAGAAACCCTAGTGACTAAGCTGACTTTAAATAATCAACGGTCAAACTTTTCTTAACTCACTCTATATAGAAACCCTAGTTACCAAGTTAACTTTAACTAATCAACGGTCAAACTTTACTTGGCTCACTCTATATAGAAACCCTAGTTACTAAGTTGACTTTGACTAATCAACGGTTAAACCTTACTTGACTTTCTGTATATAAATACTAGTGACTAAGTTGACTTTAACTAATCAACGGTCAAACTTTACTTGACTCACTCTATATAAAACCCAAGTTACTTAGTTGACTTTAACTAATCAACAATCAAGCATTGCTCGACTTTCAATACACAAATAATAATAACAAGGTCGACTTTGTCTAATCAATGATCAAACAATACTTGACTTTCAATATATAAACATTAATATTAAAGTTGACATTAACTTATTAACGGTCAACCTTTATTTGAATTTGTATATAATAAATACTATAAATGTGTTTTACTTTAACTAATCATCGGTTAAAGCTTACTTGACTTTATGCATATAAATACAAGTGAATAAGTTGACTTTAACTAATCGACGGTCAAACTTTCCATTACTCTCTCTCTATATAGAAACCCTAGTGACTAAGCTGACTTTGAATAATCAACGGTCAAACTTTTCTTAACTCACTCTATATAGAAACCCTAGTTACCAAGTTGACTTTAACTAATCAACGGTCAAACTTTACTTGGCTCACTCTATATAGAAACCCTAGTTACTAAGTTAAACTTTGACTAATCAACGGTTAAACCTTACTTAACATTCTGTATATAAAAACTAGTGACTAAGTTTACTTTAACTAATCAACGGTCAAACTTTACTTGACTCACTCTATATAAAACCCTAGTTACTAAGTTGATTTTAACTAATCAACGATCAAGCATTGCTCGACTTTCAATACATAAATAATAATAACAAGGTCGACATTGTCTAATCAATGATCAAACATTACTTGACTTTCTATATATAAACATTAATATTAAAGTTTACGTTAGCTTATTAACGGTCAACCTTTATTTGAATTTGTATATAATAAATACTGTAAATGTGTTTTACTTTAACTAATCATCGGTTAAACCTTACTTGACTTTCTGCATATAAATACTAGTGAATAAGTTGACTTTAACTAATCGACGGTCAAACTTTGCATGACTCTCTATCTCTATATAGAAACCCTAGTGACTAAGCTGACTTTAAATAATCAACGGTCAAACTTTTCTTAACTCACTCTATATAGAAACCCTAGTTACCAAGTTAACATTAACTAATCAACGGTCAAACTTTACTTGGCTCACTCTATATAGAAACCCTAGTTACTAAGTTGACTTTGACTAATCAACGGTTAAACCTTACTTGACTTTCTGTATATAAATACTGGTGACTAAGTTGACTTTAACTAATCAACGGTCAAACTTTACTTGACTCACTCTATATAAAACCCTAGTTACTTAGTTGACTTTAACTAATCAACAATCAAGCATTGCTCGACTTTCAATACACAAATAATAATAACAAGGTCGACTTTAACTAATCAACGATCAAGCATTTCTCGACTTCCAATACATAAATAATAATAACAAGGTTGGCTTTTTCTAATCAATAATCAAACATTAATTGACTTTCAATACATAAACATTAATATTAAAGTTGACGTTAACTTATTAACGGTCAACCTTTATTTGAATTTGTATATAAAAAATACTATAAATGTGTTTTACTTTAACTAATCATCGGTTAAAGCTTACTTGACTTTATGCATATAAATACAAGTGAATAAGTTGACTTTAACTAATCGACGGTCAAACTTTCCATGACTCTCTCTCTATATAGAAACCCTAGTGACTAAGCTGACTTTGAATAATCAACGGTCAAACTTTTCTTAACTCACTCTATATAGAAACCCTAGTTACCAAGTTGACTTTAACTAATCAACGGTCAAACTTAACTTGGCTCACTCTTTATAGAAACCCTAGTTACTAAGTTGACTTTGACTAATCAACGGTTAAACCTTACTTGACATTCTGTATATAAAAACTAGTGACTAAGTTAACTTTAACTAATCAACGGTCAAACTTTACCTGACTCACTCTATATAAAACCCTAGTTACTAAGTTGATTTTAACTAATCAACGATCAAGCATTGCTCGACTTTCAATACATAAATAATAATAACAAGGTCGACATTGTCTAATCAATGATCAAACATTACTTGACTTTCTATATATAAACATTAATATTAAAGTTTACGTTAGCTTATTAACGGTCAACCTTTATTTGAATTTGTATATAATAAATACTGTAAATGTGTTTTACTTTAACTAATCATCGGTTAAACCTTACTTGACTTTCTGCATATAAATACTAGTGAATAAGTTGACTTTAACTAATAACCGGTCAAACTTTGCATGACTCTCTCTCTCTATATAGAAACCCTAGTGACTAAGCTGACTTTAAATAATCAACGGTCAAACTTTTCTTAACTCACTCTATATAGAAACCCTAGTTACCAAGTTAACTTTAACTAATCAACGGTCAAACTTTACTTGGCTCACTCTATATTGAAACCCTAGTTACTAAGTTGACTTTGACTAATCAACGGTTAAACCTTACTTGACTTTCTGTATATAAATACTAGTGACTAAGTTGACTTTAACTAATCAACGGTCAAACTTTACTTGACTCACTCTATATAAAACCCTAGTTACTTAGTTGACTTTAACTAATCAACAATCAAGCATTGCTCGACTTTCAATACACAAATAATAATAACAAGGTCGACTTTGTCTAATCAATGATCAAACATTACTTGACTTTCAATATATAAACATTAATATTAAAGTTGACATTAACTTATTAACGGTCAACCTTTATTTGAATTTGTATATAATAAATACTATAAATGTGTTTTACTTTAACTAATCATCGGTTAAAGCTTACTTGACTTTATGCATATAAATACAAGTGAATAAGTTGACTTTAACTAATCGACGGTCAAACTTTCCATGACTCTCTCTCTATATAGAAACCCTAGTGACTAAGCTGACTTTGAATAATCAACGGTCAAACTTTTCTTAACTCACTCTATATAGAAACCTTAGTTACCAAGTTGACTTTAACTAATCAACGGTCAAACTTTACTTGGCTCACTCTATATAGAAACCCTAGTTACTAAGTTGACTTTGACTAATCAACGGTTAAACCTTACTTGACATTCTGTATATAAAAACTAGTGACTAAGTTAACTTTAACTAATCAACGGTCAAACTTTACTTGACTCACTCTATATAAAACCCTAGTTACTAAGTTGACTTTAACTAATCAACGATCAAGCATTGCTCGACTTTCAATACATAAATAATAATAACAAGGTCGACATTGGGTAATCGATGATCAAACATTACTTGACTTTCAATGTATAAACATTAATATTAAAGTTTACGTTAGCTTATTAACGGTCAACCTTTATTTGAATTTGTATATAATAAATACTGTAAATGTGTTTTACTTTAACTAATCATCGGTTAAACCTTACTTGACTTTCTGCATATAAATACTAGTGAATAAGTTGACTTTAACTAATCGACGGTCAAACTTTCCATGACTCTCTCTCTCTATATAGAAACCCTAGTGACTAAGCTGGCTTTAAATAATCAACGGTCAAACTTTTCTTAACTCACTCTATATAAAAACCCTAGTTACCAAGTTGACTTTAACTAATCAACGGTCAAACTTTACTTGACTCACTCTATATAGAAACCCTTGTTACTAAGTTGACTTTGACTAATCAACGGTTAAACCTTACTTGACATTCTGTATATAAATACTAGTGACTAAGTTAACTTTAACTAATCAACGGTCAAACTTTACTTGACTCACTCTATATAAAACCCAAGTTACTAAGTTGACTTTAACTAATCAACGTTCAAGCATTGCTCGACTTTCAATACATAAATAATAATAACAAGGTCGACATTGGGTAATCAATGATCAAACATTACTTGACTTTCAATATATAAACATTAATATTAAAGTTTACGTTAGCTTATTAACGGTCAACCTTTATTTGAATTTGTATATAATAAATACTATAAATGTGTTTGACTTTAACTAATCATCGGTTAAACATTATTTGTCGTTCTGCACATAAATACTAGTGAATAAGTTGACTTTAAATAATCGACGGTCAAACATTGCATGACTCTCTCTATATAGAAACCCTAGTTACTAAGCTGACTTTAAATAATCTACGGTCAAACCTTTCTTAACTCACTCTATATAGAAACCCTAGTTACTAAGTTGACTTTAACTAATCAACGGTCAAACTTTACTTGACTCACTCTATATAGATACCCTAGTTACTAAGTTGACTTTGACTAATCAACGGTTAAACCTTACTTGACTTTCTGTATATAAATACTAGTGACTAAGTTGACTTTAACTAATCAACGGTCAGACTTTACTTGACTCACTCTATATTAAACCCTAGTTACTAATTTGATTTTGACAAATCAACGGTTAAACCTTACTTGACTTTCTGTATATAAATACTAGTGACTAAGTTGACTTTAACTAATCAACGGTCAGACTTTACTTGACTCACTCAATATAAAACCCTAGTTACTAAGTTGACTTTAACTAATCAATGATCAAGCATTGCTCGACTTCCAATACATAAATAATTATAACAAGGTTGGCTTTTTCTAATCAATAATCAAACATTACTTGACTTTTAATACGTAAACATTAATATTAAAGTTGACGTTAACTAATTAACGGTCAACCTTTATTTGAATTTGTATATAATAAATACTATAAATGTGTTTGACTTTAAATAATCATCAATTAAACCTTACTTGTCTTTCTGCACATAAATACTAGTGAATAAGTTTACTTTAACTAATCGACGGTCAAACTTTACATGACTCTCTCTATATAGAAACCCTAGTGACTAAGCTGACTTTAAATAATCAACGGTCAAACTTTTCATAACTCACTCTATATAGAAACCCTAGTTACTAAGTTGACTTTAACTAATCAACGGTCAAACTTTACTTGACTCACTCTATATAGAAACCCTAGTTACTAAGTTGACTTTGACTAATCAACGGTTAAACCTTACTTGACTTTCTGTGTATAAATAATAGTGACTAAGTTGACTTTAACTAATCAACGGTCAAACTTTACTTGACTCACTCTATATAAAACCCTAGTTACTAAGTTGACTTTAACTAATCAACGATCAAGCATTACTCAACTTCCAATACATAAATACTATATTTACTTTAACTAATCAGTGGTCAAACTTTACTTGACTCACTCTATATAAAAACCTAGTTACTAAGTTGACTTTAACTAATCAACGATCAAGCATTGCTCGACTGTCAATACATAAATAATAATAACAAGGTTGACTTTGTCTAATCAATGATCAAACTTTACTTGACTATCAATATATAAACATTAACATTAAAGTTGATGTTAACTTATTAACGGTCAACCTTTATTTGAATTTGTATATAATAAATACTATAAATGTGTTTGACTTTAACTAATCATCGGTTAAACCTTACTTGACTTTCTGCATATAAATACTAGTGAATAAGTTGACTTTAACTAATCGACGGTCAAACTTTGCATGACTCTCTCTATATAGAAACCCTAGTGACTAAGCTGACTTTAAATAATCAACGGTCAAACTTTTCTTAACTCACTCTATATAGAAACCCTAGTTACTAAGTTGACTTTAACTAATCAACGGTCAAACTTTACTTGACTCACTTTATATAGAAACCCTAGTTACTAAGTTGATTTTGACAAATCAATGGTTAAACCTTACTTGACTTTCTGTGTATAAATAATAGTGACTAAGTTGACTTTAACTAATCAACGGCCAAACTTTACTTGACTCACTTTATATAAAACCCTAGTTACTAAGTTGACTTTAACTAATCAACGATCAAGCATTACTCGACTTCCAATACATAAATACTATATTGACATTAATTAATCAGCGGTCAAACTTTACTTGACTCACTCTATATAAAACCCTAGTTACTAAGTTGACTTTAACTAATCAACGATCAAGCATTGCTCGACTGTCAATACATAAATAATAATAACAAGGTTGACTTTGTCTAATCAATGATCAAACATTACTTGACTTTCAATATATAAACATTAATATTAAAGTTGATGTTAACTTATTAACGGTCAACCTTTATTTGAATTTGTATGTAATAAATACTATAAATGTGTTTGACTTTAACTAATCATCGGTTAAACCTTACTTGACTTTCTGCATATAAATACTAGTGAATAAGTTGACTTTAACTAATCGACGGTCAAACTTTGCATGACTCTCTCTATATAGAAACCCTAGTGACTAAGCTGACTTTAAATAATCAACGGTCAAACTTTTCTTAACTCACTCTATATAGAAACCTTAGTTACTAAGTTGACTTTAACTAGTCAACGGTCAAACTTTACTTGACTCACTGTATATAGAAACCCTAGTTACTAAGTTGACTTTGACTAATCAACAGTTAAACCTTACTTGACTTTCTGTGTATAAATAATAGTGACTAAGTTGATTTTAACTAATCAACGGTCAAACTTTACTTGACTCACTTTATATAAAACCCTAGTTACTAAGTTGACTTTAACTAATCAACGATCAAGCATTACTCGACTTCCAATACATAAATACTATATTGAATTTAACTAATCAGCGGGCAAACTTTACTTGACTCACTCTATATAAAACCCTAGTTACTAAGTTGACTTTAACTAATCAACGATCAAGCATTGCTCGACTGTCAGTACATAAATAATAATAACAAGGTTGACTTTGTCTAATCAATGATCAAACATTACTTGACTTTCAATATATAAACATTAATATTAAAGTTGGCGTTAACTTATTAACGGTCAACCTTTATATGAATTTATATATAATAAATACTATAAATGTGTTTAACTATAACTAATCATCGGTTAAACCTTACTTGACTTTCTGCATATATATACTAGTGAATAAGTTGACTTTAACTAATCGACGGTCAAACTTTGCATGACTCTCTCTATATAGAAACCCTAGTGACTAAGCTGACTTTAAATAATCAACGGTCAAACCTTTCTTAACTCACTCTATATAGAAACCTTAGTTACTAAGTTGACTTTAACTAATCAACGGTCAAACTTTACTTGACTCACTGTATATAGAAACCCTAGTTACTAAGTTGATTTTGACTAATCAACAGTTAAACCTTACTTGACTTTCTGTGTATAAATAATAGTGACTAAGTTGATTTTAACTAATCAACGGTCAAACTTTACTTGACTCACTTTATATAAAACCCTAGTTACTAAGTTGACTTTAACTAATCAACGATCAAGCATTACTCGACTTCCAATACATAAATACTATATTGAATTTAACTAATCAGCGGGCAAACTTTACTTGACTCACTCTATATAAAACCCTAGTTACTAAGTTGACTTTAACTAATCAACGATCAAGCATTGCTCGACTGTCAGTACATAAATAATAATAACAAGGTTGACTTTGTCTAATCAATGATCAAACATTACTTGACTTTCAATATATAAACATTAATATTAAAGTTGGCGTTAACTTATTAACGGTCAACCTTTATTTGAATTTGTATATAATAAATACTATAAATGTGTTTGACTATAACTAATCATCGGTTAAACCTTACTTGACTTTCTGCATATATATACTAGTGAATAAGTTGACTTTAACTAATCGACGGTCAAACTTTGCATGACTCTCTCTATATAGAAACCCTAGTGACTAAGCTGACTTTAAATAATCAACGGTCAAACCTTTCTTAACTCACTCTATATAGAAACCCTACTTACTAAGTTGACTTTAACTAATCAACGGTCAAACTTTACTTGACTCACTCTATATAGAAACCCTAGTTACTAAGTTGACTTTGACTAATCAACGGTTAAACCTTACTTGACTTTCTGTATATAAATTCTAGTGACTAAGTTGACTTTAACTAATCAACGGTCAGACTTTACTTGACTCACTCTATATAAAACCCTAGTTACTAAGTTGACTTTAACTAATCAACGATCAAGCATTTCTCGACTTCCAATACATAAATAATAATAACAAGGTTGGCTTTTTCTAATCAATAATCAAACATTAATTGACTTTCAATACATAAACATTAATATTAAAGTTGACGTTAACTTATTAACGGTCAACCTTTATTTGAATTTGTATATAATAAATACTATAAATGTGTTTGACTTTAACTAATCATCGGTTAAACATTACTTGTCTTTCTGCACATAAATACTAGTGAATAAGTTGACTTTAAATAATCGACGGTCAAACATTGCATGACTCTCTCTATATAGAAACCCTAGTGACTAAGCTGACTTTAAATAATCAACGGTCAAACCTTTCTTAACTCACTCTATATAGAAACCCTAGTTACTAAGTTGACTTTAACTAATCAACGGTCAAACTTTACTTGACTCACTCTATATAGATACCCTAGTTACTAAGTTGACTTTGACTAATCAACGGTTAAACCTTACTTGACTTTCTGTATATAAATACTAGTGACTAAGTTGACTTTAACTAATCAACAGTCAAACTTTACTGGACTCACTCTATATTAAACCCTAGTTACTAAGTTGATTTTGACAAATCAACGGTTAAACCTTACTTGACTTTCTGTATATAAATACTAGTGACTAAGTTGACTTTAACTAATCAACGGTCAGACTTTACTTGACTCACTCAATATAAAACCCTAGTTACTAAGTTGACTTTAACTAATCAATGATCAAGCATTGCTCGACATCCAATACATAAATAATTATAACAAGGTTGGCTTTTTCTAATCAATAATCAAACATTACTTGACTTTTAATACATAAACATTAATATTAAAGTTGACGTTAACTTATTAACGGTCAACCTTTATTTGAATTTGTATATAATAAATACTATAAATGTGTTTGACTTTAAATAATCATCGATTAAACCTTACTTATCTTTCTGCACATAAATACTAGTAAATAAGTTGACTTTAACTAATCGACGGTCAAACTTTACATGACTCTCTCTATATAGAAACCCTTGTGACTAAGCTGACTTTAAATAATCAACGGTCAAACTTTTCTTAACTCACTCTATATAGAAACCCTAGTTACTAAGTTGACTTTAACTAATCAACGGTCAAACTTTACTTGACTCACTCTATATAGAAACCCTAGTTACTAAGTTGACTTTGACTAATCAACGGTTAAACCTTACTTGACTTTCTGTGTATAAATAATAGTGACTAAGTTGACTTTAACTAATCAACGGTCAAACTTTACTTGACTCACTCTATATAAAACCCTGGTTACTAAGTTGACTTTAACTAATCAACGATCAAGCATTACTCAACTTCCAATACATAAATACTATATTTACTTTAACTAATCAGTGGTCAAACTTACTTGACTCACTCTATATAAAAACCTAGTTACTAAGTTGACTTTAACTAATCAACGATCAAGCATTGCTCGACTGTCAATACATATATAATAATAACAAGGTTGACTTTGTCTAATCAATGATCAAACTTTACTTGACTTTCAATATATAAACATTAATATGAAAGTTGATGTTAACTTATTAACGGTCAACCTTTATTTGAATTTTTATATAATAAATACTGTAAATGTGTTTGACTTTAACTAATCATCGGTTAAACCTTACTTAACTTTCTGCATATAAATACTAGTGAATAAGTTGACTTTAACTAATCGACAGTCAAACTTTGCATGACTCTCTCTATATAGAAACCCCAGTGACTAAGCTGACTTTAAATAATCAACGGTCAAACTTTTCTTAACTCACTCTGTATAGAAACCCTAGTTACAAAGTTGACTTTAACTAATCAACGGTCAAACTTTACTTGACTCACTTTATATAGAAACCCTAGTTACTAAGTTGATTTTGACAAATCAACGGTTAAACCTTACTTGACTTTCTGTGTATAAATAATACTGACTAAGTTGACTTTAACAAATCAACGGCCAAACTTTACTTGACTCACTTTATATAAAACCCTAGTTACTAAGTTGACTTTAACTAATCAACGATCAAGCATTACTCGACTTCCAATACATAAATACTGTATTGACTTTAACTAATCAGCGGTCAAACTTTACTTGACTCACTCTATATAAAACCCTAGTTACTAAGTTGACTTTAACTAATCAACGATCAAGCATTGCTCGACTGTCAATACATAAATAATAATAACAAGGTTGACTTTGTCTAATCAATGATCAAACATTACTTGACTTTCAATATATAAACATTAATATTAAAGTTGATGTTAACTTTTTAACGGTCAACCTTTATTTGAATTTGTATATAATAAATACTATAAATGTGTTTGACTTTAACTAATCATCGGTTAAACCTTACTTGACTTTCTGCATATAAATACTAGTGAATAAGTTGACTTTAACTAATCGACGGTCAAACTTTGCATGACTCTCTCTATATAGAAACCCTAGTGACTAAGCTGACTTTAAATAATCAACGGTCAAACTTTTCTTAACTCACTCTATATAGAAACCTTAGTTACTAAGTTGACTTTAACTAATCAACGGTCAAACTTTACTTGACTCACTGTATATAGAAACCCTAGTTACTAAGTTGACTTTGACTAATCAACAGTTAAACCTTACTTGACTTTCTGTGTATAAATAATAGTGACTAAGTTGACTTTAACTAATCAACGGTCAAACTTTACTTGACTCACTTTATATAAAACCCTAGTTACTAAGTTGACTTTAACTAATCAACGATCAAGCATTACTCGACTTCCAATACATAAATACTATATTGAATTTAACTAATCAGCGGGCAAACTTTACTTGACTCACTCTATATAAAACCCTAGTTACTAAGTTGACTTTAACTAATCAACGATCAAGCATTGCTCGACTGTCAGTACATAAATAATAATAACAAGGTTGACTTTGTCTAATCAATGATCAAACATTACTTGACTTTCAATATATAAACATTAATATTAAAGTTGGCGTTAACTTATTAACGGTCAACCTTTATTTGAATTTGTATATAATAAATACTATAAATGTGTTTGACTATAACTAATCATCGGTTAAACCTTACTTGACTTTCTGCATATATATACTAGTGAATAAGTTGACTTTAACTAATCGACGGTCAAACTTTGCATGACTCTCTCTATATAGAAACCCTAGTGACTAAGCTGACTTTAAATAATCAACGGTCAAACCTTTCTTAACTCACTCTATATAGAAACCCTAGTTACTAAGTTGACTTTAACTAATCAACGGTCAAACTTTACTTGACTCACTTTATATAGAAACCCTAGTTACTAAGTTGACTTTGACTAATCAACGGTTAAACCTTACTTGACTTTCTGTATACAAATACTAGTGACTAAGTTGACTTTAACTAATCAACGGTCAGACTTTACTTGACTCACTCTATATGAAACCCTAGTTACTAAGTTGACTTTAACTAATCAACGATCAAGCATTTCTCGACTTCCAATACATAAATAATAATAACAAGGTTGGCTTTTTCTAATCAATAATCAAACATTAATTGACTTTCAATACATAAACATTAATATTAAAGTTGACGTTAACTTATTAACGGTCAACCTTTATTTGAATTTGTATATAATAAATACTATAAATGTGTTTGACTATAACTAATCATCGGTTAAACCTTACTTGACTTTCTGCATATATATACTAGTGAATAAGTTGACTTTAACTAATCGACGGTCAAACTTTGCATGACTCTCTCTATATAGAAACCCTAGTGACTAAGCTGACTTTAAATAATCAACGGTCAAACCTTTCTTAACTCACTCTATATAGAAACCCTAGTTACTAAGTTGACTTTAACTAATCAACGGTCAAACTTTACTTGACTCACTTTATATAGAAACCCTAGTTACTAAGTTGACTTTGACTAATCAACGGTTAAACCTTACTTGACTTTCTGTATACAAATACTAGTGACTAAGTTGACTTTAACTAATCAACGGTCAGACTTTACTTGACTCACTCTATATGAAACCCTAGTTACTAAGTTGACTTTAACTAATCAACGATCAAGCATTTCTCGACTTCCAATACATAAATAATAATAACAAGGTTGGCTTTTTCTAATCAATAATCAAACATTAATTGACTTTCAATACATAAACATTAATATTAAAGTTGACGTTAACTTATTAACGGTCAACCTTTATTTGAATTTGTATATAATAAATACTATAAATGTGTTTGACTTTAACTAATCATCGGTTAAACCTTACTTGTCTTTCTGCACATAAATACTAGTGAATAAGTTGACTTTAACTAATCGACGGTCAAACTTTGCATGACTCTCTCTATATAGAAACCCTAGTGACTAAGCTGACTTTAAATAATCAACGGTCAAACCTTTCTTAACTCACTCTATATAGAAACCCTAGTTACTAAGTTGACTTTAACTAATCAACGGTCAAACTTTACTTGACTCACTCTATATAGATACCCTAGTTACTAAGTTGACTTTGACTAATCAACGGTTAAACCTTACTTAACTTTCTGTATATAAATACTAGTGACTAAGTTGACTTTAACTAATCAACGGTCAGACTTTACTTGACTCACTCTATATAAAACCCTAGTTACTAAGTTGACTTTAACTAATCAACGATCAAGCATTGCTCGACTGTCAGTACATAAATAATAATTACAAGGTTGACTTTGTCTAATCAATGATCAAACTTTACTTGACTTTCAATATATAAACATTAATATTAAAGTTGATGTTAACTTATTAACGGTCAACCTTTATTTGAATTTGTATATAATAAACACTATAAATGTGTTTGACTATAACTAATCATCGGTCAAACCTTACTTGACTTTCTGCATATATATACTAGTGAATAAGTTGACTTTAACTAATCGACGGTCAAACTTTGCATGACTCTCTCTATATAGAAACCCTAGTGACTAAGCTGACTTTAAATAATCAACGGTCAAACCTTTCTTAACTCACTCTATATAGAAACCCTAGTTACTAAGTTGACTTTAACTAATCAACGGTCAAACTTTACTTGACTCACTTTATATAGAAACCCTAGTTACTAAGTTGACTTTGACTAATCAACGGTTAAACCTTACTTGACTTTCTGTATACAAATACTAGTGACTAAGTTGACTTTAACTAATCAACGGTCAGACTTTACTTGACTCACTCTATATGAAACCCTAGTTACTAAGTTGACTTTAACTAATCAACGATCAAGCATTTCTCGACTTCCAATACATAAATAATAATAACAAGGTTGGCTTTTTCTAATCAATAATCAAACATTAATTGACTTTCAATACATAAACATTAATATTAAAGTTGACGTTAACTTATTAACGGTCAACCTTTATTTGAATTTGTATATAATAAATACTATAAATGTGTTTGACTTTAACTAATCATCGGTTAAACCTTACTTGTCTTTCTGCACATAAATACTAGTGAATAAGTTGACTTTAACTAATCGACGGTCAAACTTTGCATGACTCTCTCTATATAGAAACCCTAGTGACTAAGCTGACTTTAAATAATCAACGGTCAAACCTTTCTTAACTCACTCTATATAGAAACCCTAGTTACTAAGTTGACTTTAACTAATCAACGGTCAAACTTTACTTGACTCACTCTATATAGATACCCTAGTTACTAAGTTGACTTTGACTAATCAACGGTTAAACCTTACTTAACTTTCTGTATATAAATACTAGTGACTAAGTTGACTTTAACTAATCAACGGTCAGACTTTACTTGACTCACTCTATATAAAACCCTAGTTACTAAGTTGACTTTAACTAATCAACGATCAAGCATTGCTCGACTGTCAGTACATAAATAATAATTACAAGGTTGACTTTGTCTAATCAATGATCAAACTTTACTTGACTTTCAATATATAAACATTAATATTAAAGTTGATGTTAACTTATTAACGGTCAACCTTTATTTGAATTTGTATATAATAAATACTATAAATGTGTTTGACTATAACTAATCATCGGTTAAACCTTATTTGACTTTCTGCATATATATACTTGTGAATAAGTTGACTTTAACTAATCGACGGTCAAACTTTGCATGACTCTCTCTATATAGAAACCCTAGTGACTAAGCTGACTTTAAATAATCAACGGTCAAACCTTTCTTAACTCACTCTATATAGAAACCCTACTTACTAAGTTGACTTTAACTAATCAACGGTCAAACTTTACTTGACTCACTGTATATAGAAACCCTAGTTACTAAGTTGACTTTGACTAATCAACGGTTAAACCTTACTTGACTTTCTGTATATAAATACTAGTGACTAAGTTGACTTTAACTAATCAACGGTCAGACTTTACTTGACTCACTCTATATAAAACCCTAGTTACTAAGTTGACTTTAACTAATCAACGATCAAGCATTTCTCGACTTCCAATACATAAATAATAATAACAAGGTTGGCTTTTTCTAATCAATAATCAAACATTAATTGACTTTCAATACATAAACATTAATATTAAAGTTGACGTTAACTTATTAACGGTCAACCTTTATTTGAATTTGTATATAATAAATACTATAAATGTGTTTGACTTTAACTAATCATCGGTTAAACCTTACTTGTCTTTCTGCACATAAATACTAGTGAATAAGTTGACTTTAACTAATCGACGGTCAAACTTTGCATGACTCTCTCTATATAGAAACCCTAGTGACTAAGCTGACTTTAAATAATCAACGGTCAAACCTTTCTTAACTCACTCTATATAGAAACCCTAGTTACTAAGTTGACTTTAACTAATCAACGGTCAAACTTTACTTGACTCACTCTATATAGATACCCTAGTTACTAAGTTCACTTTGACTAATCAACGGTTAAACCTTACTTAACTTTCTGTTTATAAATACTAGTGACTAAGTTGACTTTAACTAATCAACGGTCAGACTTTACTTGACTCACTCTATATAAAACCCTAGTTACTAAGTTGACTTTAACTAATCAACGATCAAGCATTGCTCGACTGTCAGTACATAAATAATAATAACAAGGTTGACTTTGTCTAATCAATGATCAAACTTTACTTGACTTTCAATATATAAACATTAATATTAAAGTTGATGTTAACTTATTAACGGTCAACCTTTATTTGAATTTGTATATAATAAACACTATAAATGTGTTTGACTATAACTAATCATCGGTCAAACCTTACTTGACTTTCTGCATATATATACTAGTGAATAAGTTGACTTTAACTAATCGACGGTCAAACTTTGCATGACTCTCTCTATATAGAAACCCTAGTGACTAAGCTGACTTTAAATAATCAACGGTCAAACCTTTCTTAACTAACTCTATATAGAAACCCTAGTTACTAAGTTGACTTTAACTAATCAACGGTCAAACTTTACTTGACTCACTCTATATAGAAACCCTAGTTACTAAGTTGACTTTGACTAATCAACGGTTAAACCTTACTTGACTTTCTGTATATAAATACTAGTGACTAAGTTGACTTTAACTAATCAACGGTCAGACTTTACTTGACTCACTCTATATAAAACCCTAGTTACTAAGTTGACTTTAACTAATCAATGATCAAGCATTTCTCGACTTCCAATACATAAATAATAATAACAAGGTTGGCCTTTTCTAATCAATAATCAAACATTAATTGACTTTCAATACATAAACATTAATATTAAAGTTGACGTTAACTTATTAACGGTCAACCTTTATTTGAATTTGTATATAATAAATACTATAAATGTGTTTGACTTTAACTAATCATCGGTTAAACCTTACTTGTCTTTCTGCACATAAATACTAGTGAATAAGTTGACTTTAACTAATCGACGGTCAAACTTTGCATGACTCTCTCTATATAGAAACCCTAGTGACTAATCTGACTTTAAATAATCAAAGGTCAAACCTTTCTTAACTCACTCTATATAGAAACCCTAGTTACTAAGTTGAATTTAACTAATCAACGGTCAAACTTTACTTGACTCACTCTATATAGATACCCTAGTTACTAAGTTCACTTTGACTAATCAACGGTTAAACCTTACTTAACTTTCTGTTTATAAATACTAGTGACTAAGTTGACTTTAACTAATCAACGGTCAGACTTTACTTGACTCACTCTATATAAAACCCTAGTTACTAAGTTGACTTTAACTAATCAACGATCAAGCATTGCTCGACTGTCAGTACATAAATAATAATAACAAGGTTGACTTTGTCTAATCAATGATCAAACTTTACTTGACTTTCAATATATAAACATTAATATTAAAGTTGATGTTAACTTATTAACGGTCAACCTTTATTTGAATTTGTATATAATAAATACTATAAATGTGTTTGACTATAACTAATCATCGGTTAAACCTTATTTGACTTTCTGCATATATATACTAGTGAATAAGTTGACTTTAACTAATCGACAGTCAAACTTTGCATGACTCTCTCTATATAGAAACCCTAGTGACTAAGCTGACTTTAAATAATCAACGGTCAAACCTTTCTTAACTAACTCTATATAGAAACCCTAGTTACTAAGTTGACTTTAACTAATCAACGGTCAAACTTTACTTGACTCACTCTATATAGAAACCCTAGTTACTAAGTTGACTTTGACTAATCAACGGTTAAACCTTACTTGACTTTCTGTATATAAATACTAGTGACTAAGTTGACTTTAACTAATCAACGGTCAGACTTTACTTGACTCACTCTATATAAAACCCTAGTTACTAAGTTGACTTTAACTAATCAATGATCAAGCATTTCTCGACTTCCAATACATAAATAATAATAACAAGGTTGGCCTTTTCTAATCAATAATCAAACATTAATTGACTTTCAATACATAAACATTAATATTAAAGTTGACGTTAACTTATTAACGGTCAACCTTTATTTGAATTTGTATATAATAAATACTATAAATGTGTTTGACTTTAACTAATCATCGGTTAAACCTTACTTGTCTTTCTGCACATAAATACTAGTGAATAAGTTGACTTTAACTAATCGACGGTCAAACTTTGCATGACTCTCTCTATATAGAAACCCTAGTGACTAAGCTGACTTTAAATAATCAACGGTCAAACCTTTCTTAACTCACTCTATATAGAAACCCTAGTTACTAAGTTGACTTTAACTAATCAACGGTCAAACTTTACTTGACTCACTCTATATAGATACCCTAGTTACTAAGTTGACTTTGACTAATCAACGGTTAAACCTTACTTGACTTTCTGTATATAAATACTAGTGACTAAGTTGACTTTAACTAATCAACGGTCAGACTTTACTTGACTCACTCTATATAAAACCCTAGTTACTAAGTTGACTTTAACTAATCAACGATCAAGCATTGCTCGACTGTCAGTACATAAATAATAATTACAAGGTTGACTTTGTCTAATCAATGATCAAACTTTACTTGACTTTCAATATATAAACATTAATATTAAAGTTGATGTTAACTTATTAACGGTCAACCTTTATTTGAATTTGTATATAATAAATACTATAAATGTGTTTGACTATAACTAATCATCGGTTAAACCTTATTTGACTTTCTGCATATATATACTTGTGAATAAGTTGACTTTAACTAATCGACGGTCAAACTTTGCATGACTCTCTCTATATAGAAACCCTAGTGACTAAGCTGACTTTAAATAATCAACGGTCAAACCTTT
Source organism: Rubia yunnanensis (assembly GCA_037428765.1). Classification (NCBI taxonomy): domain Eukaryota; kingdom Viridiplantae; phylum Streptophyta; class Magnoliopsida; order Gentianales; family Rubiaceae; genus Rubia; species Rubia yunnanensis. Next base: position 47,692,558 of record CM075068.1, on the reverse strand, counting down.
CTGAACTCACTCTATATAGAAACCCTAGTTACTAAGTTGACTTTAACTAATCAACGGTCAAACTTTACTTGACTCACTCTATATAGAAACCCTAGTTACTAAGTTGACTTTGACTAATCAACGGTTAAACCTTACTTGACTTTCTGTATATAAATACTAGTGACTAAGTTGACTTTAACTAATCAACGGTCAGACTTTACTTGACTCACTCTATATAAAACCCTAGTTACTAAGTTGACTTTAACTAATCAACGATCAAGCATTTCTCGACTTCCAATACATAAATAATAATAACAAGGTTGGCTTTTTCTAATCAATAATCAAACATTAATTGACTTTCAATACATAAACATTAATATTAAAGTTGACGTTAACTTATTAACGGTCAACCTTTATTTGAATTTGTATATAATAAATACTATAAATGTGTTTGACTTTAACTAATCATCGGTTAAACCTTACTTGTCTTTCTGCACATAAATACTAGTGAATAAGTTGACTTTAACTAATCGACGGTCAAACTTTGCATGACTCTCTCTATATAGAAACCCTAGTGACTAAGCTGACTTTAAATAATCAACGGTCAAACCTTTCTTAACTCACTCTATATAGAAACCCTAGTTACTAAGTTGACTTTAACTAATCAACGGTCAAACTTTACTTGACTCACTCTATATAGATACCCTAGTTACTAAGTTCACTTTGACTAATCAACGGTTAAACCTTACTTAACTTTCTGTTTATAAATACTAGTGACTAAGTTGACTTTAACTAATCAACGGTCAGACTTTACTTGACTCACTCTATATAAAACCCTAGTTACTAAGTTGACTTTAACTAATCAACGATCAAGCATTGCTCGACTGTCAGTACATAAATAATAATAACAAGGTTGACTTTGTCTAATCAATGATCAAACTTTACTTGACTTTCAATATATAAACATTAATATTAAAGTTGATGTTAACTTATTAACGGTCAACCTTTATTTGAATTTGTATATAATAAACACTATAAATGTGTTTGACTATAACTAATCATCGGTCAAACCTTACTTGACTTTCTGCATATATATACTAGTGAATAAGTTGACTTTAACTAATCGACGGTCAAACTTTGCATGACTCTCTCTATATAGAAACCCTAGTGACTAAGCTGACTTTAAATAATCAACGGTCAAACCTTTCTTAACTAACTCTATATAGAAACCCTAGTTACTAAGTTGACTTTAACTAATCAACGGTCAAACTTTACTTGACTCACTCTATATAGAAACCCTAGTTACTAAGTTGACTTTGACTAATCAACGGTTAAACCTTACTTGACTTTCTGTATATAAATACTAGTGACTAAGTTGACTTTAACTAATCAACGGTCAGACTTTACTTGACTCACTCTATATAAAACCCTAGTTACTAAGTTGACTTTAACTAATCAATGATCAAGCATTTCTCGACTTCCAATACATAAATAATAATAACAAGGTTGGCCTTTTCTAATCAATAATCAAACATTAATTGACTTTCAATACATAAACATTAATATTAAAGTTGACGTTAACTTATTAACGGTCAACCTTTATTTGAATTTGTATATAATAAATACTATAAATGTGTTTGACTTTAACTAATCATCGGTTAAACCTTACTTGTCTTTCTGCACATAAATACTAGTGAATAAGTTGACTTTAACTAATCGACGGTCAAACTTTGCATGACTCTCTCTATATAGAAACCCTAGTGACTAATCTGACTTTAAATAATCAAAGGTCAAACCTTTCTTAACTCACTCTATATAGAAACCCTAGTTACTAAGTTGAATTTAACTAATCAACGGTCAAACTTTACTTGACTCACTCTATATAGATACCCTAGTTACTAAGTTCACTTTGACTAATCAACGGTTAAACCTTACTTAACTTTCTGTTTATAAATACTAGTGACTAAGTTGACTTTAACTAATCAACGGTCAGACTTTACTTGACTCACTCTATATAAAACCCTAGTTACTAAGTTGACTTTAACTAATCAACGATCAAGCATTGCTCGACTGTCAGTACATAAATAATAATAACAAGGTTGACTTTGTCTAATCAATGATCAAACTTTACTTGACTTTCAATATATAAACATTAATATTAAAGTTGATGTTAACTTATTAACGGTCAACCTTTATTTGAATTTGTATATAATAAATACTATAAATGTGTTTGACTATAACTAATCATCGGTTAAACCTTATTTGACTTTCTGCATATATATACTAGTGAATAAGTTGACTTTAACTAATCGACAGTCAAACTTTGCATGACTCTCTCTATATAGAAACCCTAGTGACTAAGCTGACTTTAAATAATCAACGGTCAAACCTTTCTTAACTCACTCTATATAGAAACCCTAGTTACTAAGTTGACTTTAACTAATCAACGGTCAAACTTTACTTGACTCACTGTATATAGAAACCCTAGTTACTAAGTTGACTTTGACTAATCAACGGTTAAACCTTACTTGACTTTCTGTATATAAATACTAGTGACTAAGTTGACTTTAACTAATCAACGGTCAGACTTTACTTGACTCACTCTATATAAAACCCTAGTTACTAAGTTGACTTTAACTAATCAACGATCAAGCATTTCTCGACTTCCAATACATAAATAATAATAACAAGGTTGGCTTTTTCTAATCAATAATCAAACATTAATTGACTTTCAATACATAAACATTAATATTAAAGTTGACGTTAACTTATTAACGGTCAACCTTTATTTGAATTTGTATATAATAAATACTATAAATGTGTTTGACTTTAACTAATCATCGGTTAAACCTTACTTGTCTTTCTGCACATAAATACTAGTGAATAAGTTGACTTTAACTAATCGACGGTCAAACTTTGCATGACTCTCTCTATATAGAAACCCTAGTGACTAAGCTGACTTTAAATAATCAACGGTCAAACCTTTCTTAACTCACTCTATATAGAAACCCTAGTTACTAAGTTGACTTTAACTAATCAACGGTCAAACTTTACTTGACTCACTCTATATAGATACCCTAGTTACTAAGTTGACTTTGACTAATCAACGGTTAAACCTTACTTGACTTTCTGTATATAAATACTAGTGACTAAGTTGACTTTAACTAATCAACGGTCAGACTTTACTTGACTCACTCTATATAAAACCCTAGTTACTAAGTTGACTTTAACTAATCAACGATCAAGCATTTCTCGACTTCCAATACATAAATAATAATAACAAGGTTGGCTTTTTCTAATCAATAATCAAACATTAATTGACTTTCAATACATAAACATTAATATTAAAGTTGACGTTAACTTATTAACGGTCAACCTTTATTTGAATTTGTATATAATAAATACTATAAATGTGTTTGACTTTAACTAATCATCGGTTAAACCTTACTTGTCTTTCTGCACATAAATACTAGTGAATAAGTTGACTTTAACTAATCGACGGTCAAACTTTGCATGACTCTCTCTATATAGAAACCCTAGTGACTAAGCTGACTTTAAATAATCAACGGTCAAACCTTTCTTAACTCACTCTATATAGAAACCCTAGTTACTAAGTTGACTTTAACTAATCAACGGTCAAACTTTACTTGACTCACTCTATATAGATACCCTAGTTACTAAGTTGACTTTGACTAATCAACGGTTAAACCTTACTTGACTTTCTGTATATAAATACTAGTGACTAAGTTGACTTTAACTAATCAACGGTCAGACTTTACTTGACTCACTCTATATAAAACCCTAGTTACTAAGTTGACTTTAACTAATCAACGATCAAGCATTTCTCGACTTCCAATACATAAATAATAATAACAAGGTTGGCTTTTTCTAATCAATAATCAAACATTAATTGACTTTCAATACATAAACATTAATATTAAAGTTGACGTTAACTTATTAACGGTCAACCTTTATTTGAATTTGTTTATAATAAATACTATAAATGTGTTTGACTTTAACTAATCATCGGTTAAACCTTACTTGTCTTTCTGCACATAAATACTAGTGAATAAGTTGACTTTAACTAATCGACGGTCAAACTTTGCATGACTCTCTCTATATAGAAACCCTAGTGACTAAGCTGACTTTAAATAATCAACGGTCAAACCTTTCTTAACTCACTCTATATAGAAACCCTAGTTACTAAGTTGAATTTAACTAATCAACGGTCAAACTTTACTTGACTCACTCTATATAGATACCCTAGTTACTAAGTTCACTTTGACTAATCAACGGTTAAACCTTACTTAACTTTCTGTTTATAAATACTAGTGACTAAGTTGACTTTAACTAATCAACGGTCAGACTTTACTTGACTCACTCTATATAAAACCCTAGTTACTAAGTTGACTTTAACTAATCAACGATCAAGCATTGCTCGACTGTCAGTACATAAATAATAATAACAAGGTTGACTTTGTCTAATCAATGATCAAACTTTACTTGACTTTCAATATATAAACATTAATATTAAAGTTGATGTTAACTTATTAACGGTCAACCTTTATTTGAATTTGTATATAATAAATACTATAAATGTGTTTGACTATAACTAATCATCGGTTAAACCTTATTTGACTTTCTGCATATATATACTAGTGAATAAGTTGACTTTAACTAATCGACGGTCAAACTTTGCATGACTCTCTCTATATAGAAACCCTAGTGACTAAGCTGACTTTAAATAATCAACGGTCAAACCTTTCTTAACTCACTCTATATAGAAACCCTAGTTACTAAGTTGACTTTAACTAATCAACGGTCAAACTTTACTTGACTCACTGTATATAGAAACCCTAGTTACTAAGTTGACTTTGACTAATCAACGGTTAAACCTTACTTGACTTTCTGTATATAAATACTAGTGACTAAGTTGACTTTAACTAATCAACGGTCAGACTTTACTTGACTCACTCTATATAAAACCCTAGTTACTAAGTTGACTTTAACTAATCAACGATCAAGCATTTCTCGACTTCCAATACATAAATAATAATAACAAGGTTGGCTTTTTCTAATCAATAATCAAACATTAATTGACTTTCAATACATAAACATTAATATTAAAGTTGACGTTAACTTATTAACGGTCAACCTTTATTTGAATTTGTATATAATAAATACTATAAATGTGTTTGACTTTAACTAATCATCGGTTAAACCTTACTTGTCTTTCTGCACATAAATACTAGTGAATAAGTTGACTTTAACTAATCGACGGTCAAACTTTGCATGACTCTCTCTATATAGAAACCCTAGTGACTAAGCTGACTTTAAATAATCAACGGTCAAACCTTTCTTAACTCACTCTATATAGAAACCCTAGTTACTAAGTTGACTTTAACTAATCAACGGTCAAACTTTACTTGACTCACTCTATATAGATACCCTAGTTACTAAGTTGACTTTGACTAATCAACGGTTAAACCTTACTTGACTTTCTGTATATAAATACTAGTGACTAAGTTGACTTTAACTAATCAACGGTCAGACTTTACTTGACTCACTCTATATAAAACCCTAGTTACTAAGCTGACTTTAACTAATCAACGATCAAGCATTTCTCGACTTCCAATACATAAATAATAATAACAAGGTTGGCTTTTTCTAATCAATAATCAAACATTAATTGACTTTCAATACATAAACATTAATATTAAAGTTGACGTTAACTTATTAACGGTCAACCTTTATTTGAATTTGTATATAATAAATACTATAAATGTGTTTGACTTTAACTAATCATCGGTTAAACCTTACTTGTCTTTCTGCACATAAATACTAGTGAATAAGTTGACTTTAACTAATCGACGGTCAAACTTTGCATGACTCTCTCTATATAGAAACCCTAGTGACTAAGCTGACTTTAAATAATCAACGGTCAAACCTTTCTTAACTCACTCTATATAGAAACCCTAGTTACTAAGTTGACTTTAACTAATCAACGGTCAAACTTTACTTGACTCACTCTATATAGATACCCTAGTTACTAAGTTGACTTTGACTAATCAACGGTTAAACCTTACTTGACTTTCTGTATATAAATACTAGTGACTAAGTTGACTTTAACTAATCAACGGTCAGACTTTACTTGACTCACTCTATATAAAACCCTAGTTACTAAGCTGACTTTAACTAATCAACGATCAAGCATTTCTCGACTTCCAATACATAAATAATAATAACAAGGTTGGCTTTTTCTAATCAATAATCAAACATTAATTGACTTTCAATACATAAACATTAATATTAAAGTTGACGTTAACTTATTAACGGTCAACCTTTATTTGAATTTGTATATAATAAATACTATAAATGTGTTTGACTTTAACTAATCATCGGTTAAACCTTACTTGTCTTTCTGCACATAAATACTAGTGAATAAGTTGACTTTAACTAATCGACGGTCAAACTTTGCATGACTCTCTCTATATAGAAACCCTAGTGACTAAGCTGACTTTAAATAATCAACGGTCAAACCTTTCTTAACTCACTCTATATAGAAACCCTAGTTACTAAGTTGACTTTAACTAATCAACGGTCAAACTTTACTTGACTCACTCTATATAGATACCCTAGTTACTAAGTTGACTTTGACTAATCAACGGTTAAACCTTACTTGACTTTCTGTATATAAATACTAGTGACTAAGTTGACTTTAACTAATCAACGGTCAGACTTTACTTGACTCACTCTATATAAAACCCTAGTTACTAAGCTGACTTTAACTAATCAACGATCAAGCATTTCTCGACTTCCAATACATAAATAATAATAACAAGGTTGGCTTTTTCTAATCAATAATCAAACATTAATTGACTTTCAATACATAAACATTAATATTAAAGTTGACGTTAACTTATTAACGGTCAACCTTTATTTGAATTTGTATATAATAAATACTATAAATGTGTTTGACTTTAACTAATCATCGGTTAAACCTTACTTGTCTTTCTGCACATAAATACTAGTGAATAAGTTGACTTTAACTAATCGACGGTCAAACTTTGCATGACTCTCTCTATATAGAAACCCTAGTGACTAAGCTGACTTTAAATAATCAACGGTCAAACCTTTCTTAACTCACTCTATATAGAAACCCTAGTTACTAAGTTGACTTTAACTAATCAACGGTCAAACTTTACTTGACTCACTCTATATAGATACCCTAGTTACTAAGTTGACTTTGACTAATCAACGGTTAAACCTTACTTGACTTTCTGTATATAAATACTAGTGACTAAGTTGACTTTAACTAATCAACGGTCAGACTTTACTTGACTCACTCTATATAAAACCCTAGTTACTAAGTTGACTTTAACTAATCAACGATCAAGCATTTCTCGACTTCCAATACATAAATAATAATAACAAGGTTGGCTTTTTCTAATCAATAATCAAACATTAATTGACTTTCAATACATAAACATTAATATTAAAGTTGACGTTAACTTATTAACGGTCAACCTTTATTTGAATTTGTATATAATAAATACTATAAATGTGTTTGACTTTAACTAATCATCGGTTAAACCTTACTTGTCTTTCTGCACATAAATACTAGTGAATAAGTTGACTTTAACTAATCGACGGTCAAACTTTGCATGACTCTCTCTATATAGAAACCCTAGTGACTAAGCTGACTTTAAATAATCAACGGTCAAACCTTTCTTAACTCACTCTATATAGAAACCCTAGTTACTAAGTTGACTTTAACTAATCAACGGTCAAACTTTACTTGACTCACTCTATATAGATACCCTAGTTACTAAGTTGACTTTGACTAATCAACGGTTAAACCTTACTTGACTTTCTGTATATAAATACTAGTGACTAAGTTGACTTTAACTAATCAACGGTCAGACTTTACTTGACTCACTCTATATAAAACCCTAGTTACTAAGTTGACTTTAACTAATCAACGATCAAGCATTTCTCGACTTCCAATACATAAATAATAATAACAAGGTTGGCTTTTTCTAATCAATAATCAAACATTAATTGACTTTCAATACATAAAGATTAATATTAAAGTTGACGTTAACTTATTAACGGTCAACCTTTATTTGAATTTGTATATAATAAATACTATAAATGTGTTTGACTTTAACTAATCATCGGTTAAACCTTACTTGTCTTTCTGCACATAAATACTAGTGAATAAGTTGACTTTAACTAATCGACGGTCAAACTTTGCATGACTCTCTCTATATAGAAACCCTAGTGACTAAGCTGACTTTAAATAATCAACGGTCAAACCTTTCTTAACTCACTCTATATAGAAACCCTAGTTACTAAGTTGACTTTAACTAATCAACGGTCAAACTTTACTTGACTCACTCTATATAGATACCCTAGTTACTAAGTTGACTTTGACTAATCAACGGTTAAACCTTACTTGACTTTCTGTATATAAATACTAGTGACTAAGTTGACTTTAACTAATCAACGGTCAGAATTTACTTGACTCACTCTATATAAAACCCTAGTTACTAAGTTGACTTTAACTAATCAACGATCAAGCATTTCTCGACTTCCAATACATAAATAATAATAACAAGGTTGGCTTTTTCTAATCAATAATCAAACATTAATTGACTTTCAATACATAAACATTAATATTAAAGTTGACGTTAACTTATTAACGGTCAACCTTTATTTGAATTTGTATATAATAAATACTATAAATGTGTTTGACTTTAACTAATCATCGGTTAAACCTTACTTGTCTTTCTGCACATAAATACTAGTGAATAAGTTGACTTTAACTAATCGACGGTCAAACTTTGCATGACTCTCTCTATATAGAAACCCTAGTGACTAAGCTGACTTTAAATAATCAACGGTCAAACCTTTCTTAACTCACTCTATATAGAAACCCTAGTTACTAAGTTGACTTTAACTAATCAACGGTCAAACTTTACTTGACTCACTCTATATAGATACCCTAGTTACTAAGTTGACTTTGACTAATCAACGGTTAAACCTTACTTGACTTTCTGTATATAAATACTAGTGACTAAGTTGACTTTAACTAATCAACGGTCAGACTTTACTTGACTCACTCTATATAAAACCCTAGTTACTAAGTTGACTTTAACTAATCAACGATCAAGCATTTCTCGACTTCCAATACATAAATAATAATAACAAGGTTGGCTTTTTCTAATCAATAATCAAACATTAATTGACTTTCAATACATAAACATTAATATTAAAGTTGACGTTAACTTATTAACGGTCAACCTTTATTTGAATTTGTATATAATAAATACTATAAATGTGTTTGACTTTAACTAATCATCGGTTAAACCTTACTTGTCTTTCTGCACATAAATACTAGTGAATAAGTTGACTTTAACTAATCGACGGTCAAACTTTGCATGACTCTCTCTATATAGAAACCCTAGTGACTAAGCTGACTTTAAATAATCAACGGTCAAACCTTTCTTAACTCACTCTATATAGAAACCCTAGTTACTAAGTTGACTTTAACTAATCAACGGTCAAACTTTACTTGACTCACTCTATATAGATACCCTAGTTACTAAGTTGACTTTGACTAATCAACGGTTAAACCTTACTTGACTTTCTGTATATAAATACTAGTGACTAAGTTGACTTTAACTAATCAACGGTCAGACTTTACTTGACTCACTCTATATAAAACCCTAGTTACTAAGTTGACTTTAACTAATCAACGATCAAGCATTTCTCGACTTCCAATACATAAATAATAATAACAAGGTTGGCTTTTTCTAATCAATAATCAAACATTAATTGACTTTCAATACATAAACATTAATATTAAAGTTGACGTTAACTTATTAACGGTCAACCTTTATTTGAATTTGTATATAATAAATACTATAAATGTGTTTGACTTTAACTAATCATCGGTTAAACCTTACTTGTCTTTCTGCACATAAATACTAGTGAATAAGTTGACTTTAACTAATCGACGGTCAAACTTTGCATGACTCTCTCTATATAGAAACCCTAGTGACTAAGCTGACTTTAAATAATCAACGGTCAAACCTTTCTTAACTCACTCTATATAGAAACCCTAGTTACTAAGTTGACTTTAACTAATCAACGGTCAAACTTTACTTGACTCACTCTATATAGATACCCTAGTTACTAAGTTGACTTTGACTAATCAACGGTTAAACCTTACTTGACTTTCTGTATATAAATACTAGTGACTAAGTTGACTTTAACTAATCAACGGTCAGACTTTACTTGACTCACTCTATATAAAACCCTAGTTACTAAGTTGACTTTAACTAATCAACGATCAAGCATTTCTCGACTTCCAATACATAAATAATAATAACAAGGTTGGCTTTTTCTAATCAATAATCAAACATTAATTGACTTTCAATACATAAACATTAATATTAAAGTTGACGTTAACTTATTAACGGTCAACCTTTATTTGAATTTGTATATAATAAATACTATAAATGTGTTTGACTTTAACTAATCATCGGTTAAACCTTACTTGTCTTTCTGCACATAAATACTAGTGAATAAGTTGACTTTAACTAATCGACGGTCAAACTTTGCATGACTCTCTCTATATAGAAACCCTAGTGACTAAGCTGACTTTAAATAATCAACGGTCAAACCTTTCTTAACTCACTCTATATAGAAACCCTAGTTACTAAGTTGACTTTAACTAATCAACGGTCAAACTTTACTTGACTCACTCTATATAGATACCCTAGTTACTAAGTTGACTTTGACTAATCAACGGTTAAACCTTACTTGACTTTCTGTATATAAATACTAGTGACTAAGTTGACTTTAACTAATCAACGGTCAGACTTTACTTGACTCACTCTATATAAAACCCTAGTTACTAAGTTGACTTTAACTAATCAACGATCAAGCATTTCTCGACTTCCAATACATAAATAATAATAACAAGGTTGGCTTTTTCTAATCAATAATCAAACATTAATTGACTTTCAATACATAAACATTAATATTAAAGTTGACGTTAACTTATTAACGGTCAACCTTTATTTGAATTTGTATATAATAAATACTATAAATGTGTTTGACTTTAACTAATCATCGGTTAAACCTTACTTGTCTTTCTGCACATAAATACTAGTGAATAAGTTGACTTTAACTAATCGACGGTCAAACTTTGCATGACTCTCTCTATATAGAAACCCTAGTGACTAAGCTGACTTTAAATAATCAACGGTCAAACCTTTCTTAACTCACTCTATATAGAAACCCTAGTTACTAAGTTGACTTTAACTAATCAACGGTCAAACTTTACTTGACTCACTCTATATAGATACCCTAGTTACTAAGTTGACTTTGACTAATCAACGGTTAAACCTTACTTGACTTTCTGTATATAAATACTAGTGACTAAGTTGACTTTAACTAATCAACGGTCAGACTTTACTTGACTCACTCTATATAAAACCCTAGTTACTAAGTTGACTTTAACTAATCAACGATCAAGCATTTCTCGACTTCCAATACATAAATAATAATAACAAGGTTGGCTTTTTCTAATCAATAATCAAACATTAATTGACTTTCAATACATAAACATTAATATTAAAGTTGACGTTAACTTATTAACGGTCAACCTTTATTTGAATTTGTATATAATAAATACTATAAATATGTTTGACTTTAACTAATCATCGGTTAAACCTTACTTGTCTTTCTGCACATAAATACTAGTGAATAAGTTGACTTTAACTAATCGACGGTCAAACTTTGCATGACTCTCTCTATATAGAAACCCTAGTGACTAAGCTGACTTTAAATAATCAACGGTCAAACCTTTCTTAACTCACTCTATATAGAAACCCTAGTTACTAAGTTGACTTTAACTAATCAACGGTCAAACTTTACTTGACTCACTCTATATAGATACCCTAGTTACTAAGTTGACTTTGACTAATCAACGGTTAAACCTTACTTGACTTTCTGTATATAAATACCAGTGACTAAGTTGACTTTAACTAATCAACGGTCAGACTTTACTTGACTCACTCTATATAAAACCCTAGTTACTAAGCTGACTTTAACTAATCAACGATCAAGCATTTCTCGACTTCCAATACATAAATAATAATAACAAGGTTGGCTTTTTCTAATCAATAATCAAACATTAATTGACTTTCAATACATAAACATTAATATTAAAGTTGACGTTAACTTATTAACGGTCAACCTTTATTTGAATTTGTATATAATAAATACTATAAATGTGTTTGACTTTAACTAATCATCGGTTAAACCTTACTTGTCTTTCTGCACATAAATACTAGTGAATAAGTTGACTTTAACTAATCGACGGTCAAACTTTGCATGACTCTCTCTATATAGAAACCCTAGTGACTAAGCTGACTTTAAATAATCAACGGTCAAACCTTTCTTAACTCACTCTATATAGAAACCCTAGTTACTAAGTTGAATTTAACTAATCAACGGTCAAACTTTACTTGACTCACTCTATATAGATACCCTAGTTACTAAGTTGACTTTGACTAATCAACGGTTAAACCTTACTTGACTTTCTGTATATAAATACTAGTGACTAAGTTGACTTTAACTAATCAACGGTCAGACTTTACTTGACTCACTCTATATAAAACCCTAGTTACTAAGTTGACTTTAACTAATCAACGATCAAGCATTTCTCGACTTCCAATACATAAATAATAATAACAAGGTTGGCTTTTTCTAATCAATAATCAAACATTAATTGACTTTCAATACATAAACATTAATATTAAAGTTGACGTTAACTTATTAACGGTCAACCTTTATTTGAATTTGTATATAATAAATACTATAAATGTGTTTGACTTTAACTAATCATCGGTTAAACCTTACTTGTCTTTCTTCACATAAATACTAGTGAATAAGTTGACTTTAACTAATCGACGGTCAAACTTTGCATGACTCTCTCTATATAGAAACCCTAGTGACTAAGCTGACTTTAAATAATCAACGGTCAAACCTTTCTTAACTCACTCTATATAGAAACCCTAGTTACTAAGTTGAATTTAACTAATCAACGGTCAAACTTTACTTGACTCACTCTATATAGATACCCTAGTTACTAAGTTGACTTTGACTAATCAACAGTTAAACCTTACTTAACTTTCTGTATATAAATACTAGTGACTAAGTTGACTTTAACTAATCAACGGTCAAACTTTACTTGACTCACTCTATATAGAAACCCTAGTTACTAAGTTGACTTTGACTAATCAACGGTTAAACCTTACTTGACTTTCTGTATATAAATACTAGTGACTAAGTTGACATTAACTAATCAACGGTCAGACTTTACTTGACTCACTCTATATAAAACCCTAGTTACTAAGTTGACTTTAACTAATCAACGATCAAGCATTTCTCGACTTCCAATACATAAATAATAATAACAAGGTTGGCTTTTTCTAATCAATAATCAAACATTAATTGACTTTCAATACATAAACATTAATATTAAAGTTGACGTTAACTTATTAACGGTCAACCTTTATTTGAATTTGTATATAATAAATACTATAAATGTGTTTGACTTTAACTAATCATCGGTCAAACCTTACTTGTCTTTCTGCACATAAATACTAGTGAATAAGTTGACTTTAACTAATCGACGGTCAAACTTTGCATGACTCTCTCTATATAGAAACCCTAGTGACTAAGCTGACTTTAAATAATCAACGGTCAAACCTTTCTTAACTCACTCTATATAGAAACCCTAGTTACTAAGTTGAATTTAACTAATCAACGGTCAAACTTTACTTGACTCACTCTATATAGATACCCTAGTTACTAAGTTGACTTTGACTAATCAACAGTTAAACCTTACTTAACTTTCTGTATATAAATACTAGTGACTAAGTTGACTTTAACTAATCAACGGTCAAACTTTACTTGACTCACTCTATATAGAAACCGTAGTTACTAAGTTGACTTTGACTAATCAACGGTTAAACCTTACTTGACTTTCTGTATATAAATACTAGTGACTAAGTTGACATTAACTAATCAACGGTCAGACTTTACTTGACTCACTCTATATAAAACCCTAGTTACTAAGTTGACTTTAACTAATCAACGATCAAGCATTTCTCGACTTCCAATACATAAATAATAATAACAAGGTTGGCTTTTTCTAATCAATAATCAAACATTAATTGACTTTCAATACATAAACATTAATATTAAAGTTGACGTTAACTTATTAACGGTCAACCTTTATTTGAATTTGTATATAATAAATACTATAAATGTGTTTGACTTTAACTAATCATCGGTCAAACCTTACTTGTCTTTCTGCACATAAATACTAGTGAATAAGTTGACTTTAACTAATCGACGGTCAAACTTTGCATGACTCTCTCTATATAGAAACCCTAGTGACTAAGCTGACTTTAAATAATCAACGGTCAAACCTTTCTTAACTCACTCTATATAGAAACCCTAGTTACTAAGTTGACTTTAACTAATCAACGGTCAAACTTTACTTGACTCACTCTATATAGATACCCTAGTTACTAAGTTGACTTTGACTAATCAACGGTTAAACCTTACTTAACTTTCTGTATATAAATACTAGTGACTAAGTTGACTTTAACTAATCAACGGTCAGACTTTACTTGACTCACTCTATATAAAACCCTAGTTACTAAGTTGACTTTAACTAATCAACGATCAAGCATTGCTCGACTGTCAGTACATAAATAATAATAACAAGGTTGACTTTGTCTAATCAATGATCAAACTTTACTTGACTTTCAATATATAAACATTAATATTAAAGTTGGCGTTAACTTATTAACGGTCAACCTTTATTTGAATTTGTATATAATAAATACTATAAATGTGTTTAACTATAACTAATCATCGGTTAAACCTTACTTGACTTTCTGCATATATATACTAGTGAATAAGTTGACTTTAACTAATCGACGGTCAAACTTTGCATGACTCTCTCTATATAGAAACCCTAGTGACTAAGCTGACTTTAAATAATCAACGGTCAAACCTTTCTTAACTCACTCTATATAGAAACCCTAGTTACTAAGTTGACTTTAACTAATCAACGGTCAAACTTTACTTGACTCACTCTATATAGAAACCCTAGTTACTAAGTTGACTTTGACTAATCAACGGTTAAACCTTACTTGACTTTCTGTATATAAATACTAGTGACTAAGTTGACTTTAACTAATCAACGGTCAGACTTTACTTGACTCACTCTATATAAAACCCTAGTTACTAAGTTGACTTTAACTAATCAACGATCAAGCATTTCTCGACTTCCAATACATAAATAATAATAACAAGGTTGGCTTTTTCTAATCAATAATCAAACATTAATTGACTTTCAATACATAAACATTAATATTAAAGTTGACGTTAACTTATTAACGGTCAACCTTTATTTGAATTTGTATATAATAAATACTATAAATGTGTTTGACTTTAACTAATCATCGGTTAAACCTTACTTGTCTTTCTGCACATAAATACTAGTGAATAAGTTGACTTTAACTAATCGACGGTCAAACTTTGCATGACTCTCTCTATATAGAAACCCTAGTGACTAAGCTGACTTTAAATAATCAACGGTCTAACCTTTCTTAACTCACTCTATATAGAAACCCTAGTTACTAAGTTGACTTTAACTAATCAACGGTCAAACTTTACTTGACTCACTCTATATAGAAACCCTAGTTACTAAGTTGACTTTGACTAATCAACGGTTAAACCTTACTTGACTTTCTGTATATAAATACTAGTGACTAAGTTGACTTTAACTAATCAACGGTCAGACTTTACTTGACTCACTCTATATAAAACCCTAGTTACTAAGTTGACTTTAACTAATCAACGATCAAGCATTTCTCGACTTCCAATACATAAATAATAATAACAAGGTTGGCTTTTTCTAATCAATAATCAAACATTAATTGACTTTCAATACATAAACATTAATATTAAAGTTGACGTTAACTTATTAACGGTCAACCTTTATTTGAATTTGTATATAATAAATACTATAAATGTGTTTGACTTTAACTAATCATCGGTTAAACCTTACTTGTCTTTCTGCACATAAATACTAGTGAATAAGTTGACTTTAACTAATCGACGGTCAAACTTTGCATGACTCTCTCTATATAGAAACCCTAGTGACTAAGCTGACTTTAAATAATCAACGGTCTAACCTTTCTTAACTCACTCTATATAGAAACCCTAGTTACTAAGTTGACTTTAACTAATCAACGGTCAAACTTTACTTGACTCACTCTATATAGAAACCCTAGTTACTAAGTTGACTTTGACTAATCAACGGTTAAACCTTACTTGACTTTCTGTATATAAATACTAGTGACTAAGTTGACTTTAACTAATCAACGGTCAGACTTTACTTGACTCACTCTATATAAAACCCTAGTTACTAAGTTGACTTTAACTAATCAACGATCAAGCATTTCTCGACTTCCAATACATAAATAATAATAACAAGGTTGGCTTTTTCTAATCAATAATCAAACATTAATTGACTTTCAATACATAAACATTAATATTAAAGTTGACGTTAACTTATTAACGGTCAACCTTTATTTGAATTTGTATATAATAAATACTATAAATGTGTTTGACTTTAACTAATCATCGGTTAAACCTTACTTGTCTTTCTTCACATAAATACTAGTGAATAAGTTGACTTTAACTAATCGACGGTCAAACTTTGCATGACTCTCTCTATATAGAAACCCTAGTGACTAAGCTGACTTTAAATAATCAACGGTCAAACCTTTCTTAACTCACTCTATATAGAAACCCTAGTGACTAAGTTGAATTTAACTAATCAACGGTCAAACTTTACTTGACTCACTCTATATAGATACCCTAGTTACTAAGTTGACTTTGACTAATCAACAGTTAAACCTTACTTAACTTTCTGTATATAAATACTAGTGACTAAGTTGACTTTAACTAATCAACGGTCAAACTTTACTTGACTCACTCTATATAGAAACCCTAGTTACTAAGTTGACTTTGACTAATCAACGGTTAAACCTTACTTGACTTTCTGTATATAAATACTAGTGACTAAGTTGACATTAACTAATCAACGGTCAGACTTTACTTGACTCACTCTATATAAAACCCTAGTTACTAAGTTGACTTTAACTAATCAACGATCAAGCATTTCTCGACTTCCAATACATAAATAATAATAACAAGGTTGGCTTTTTCTAATCAATAATCAAACATTAATTGACTTTCAATACATAAACATTAATATTAAAGTTGACGTTAACTTATTAACGGTCAACCTTTATTTGAATTTGTATATAATAAATACTATAAATGTGTTTGACTTTAACTAATCATCGGTTAAACCTTACTTGTCTTTCTGCACATAAATACTAGTGAATAAGTTGACTTTAACTAATCGACGGTCAAACTTTGCATGACTCTCTCTATATAGAAACCCTAGTGACTAAGCTGACTTTAAATAATCAACGGTCAAACCTTTCTTAACTCACTCTATATAGAAACCCTAGTTACTAAGTTGACTTTAACTAATCAACGGTCAAACTTTACTTGACTCACTCTATATAGATACCCTAGTTACTAAGTTGACTTTGACTAATCAACGGTTAAACCTTACTTAACTTTCTGTATATAAATACTAGTGACTAAGTTGACTTTAACTAATCAACGGTCAGACTTTACTTGACTCACTCTATATAAAACCCTAGTTACTAAGTTGACTTTAACTAATCAACGATCAAGCATTGCTCGACTGTCAGTACATAAATAATAATAACAAGGTTGACTTTGTCTAATCAATGATCAAACTTTACTTGACTTTCAATATATAAACATTAATATTAAAGTTGGCGTTAACTTATTAACGGTCAACCTTTATTTGAATTTGTATATAATAAATACTATAAATGTGTTTGACTATAACTAATCATCGGTTAAACCTTACTTGACTTTCTGCATATATATACTAGTGAATAAGTTGACTTTAACTAATCGACGGTCAAACTTTGCATGACTCTCTCTATATAGAAACCCTAGTGACTAAGCTGACTTTAAATAATCAACGGTCAAACCTTTCTTAACTCACTCTATATAGAAACCCTAGTTACTAAGTTGACTTTAACTAATCAACGGTCAAACTTTACTTGACTCACTCTATATAGAAACCCTAGTTACTAAGTTGACTTTGACTAATCAACGGTTAAACCTTACTTGACTTTCTGTATATAAATACTAGTGACTAAGTTGACTTTAACTAATCAACGGTCAGACTTTACTTGACTCACTCTATATAAAACCCTAGTTACTAAGTTGACTTTAACTAATCAACGATCAAGCATTTCTCGACTTCCAATACATAAATAATAATAACAAGGTTGGCTTTTTCTAATCAATAATCAAACATTAATTGACTTTCAATACATAAACATTAATATTAAAGTTGACGTTAACTTATTAACGGTCAAACTTTATTTGAATTTGTATATAATAAATACTATAAATGTGTTTGACTTTAACTAATCATCGGTTAAACCTTACTTGTCTTTCTGCACATAAATACTAGTGAATAAGTTGACTTTAACTAATCGACGGTCAAACTTTGCATGACTCTCTCTATATAGAAACCCTAGTGACTAAGCTGACTTTAAATAATCAACGGTCAAACCTTTCTTAACTCACTCTACATAGAAACCCTAGTCACTAAGTTGACTTTAGCTAATCAATGGTCAAACTTTACTTGACTCACTCTATATAGATACCCTAGTTACTAAGTTGACTTTGACTAATCAACGGTTAAACCTTACTTAACTTTCTGTATATAAATACTAGTGACTAAGTTGACTTTAACTAATCAACGGTCAGACTTTATTTGACTCACTCTATATAAAACCCTAGTTACTAAGTTGACTTTAACTAATCAACGATCAAGCATTGCTCGACTGTCTGTACATAAATAATAATAACAAGGTTGACTTTGTCTAATCAATGATCAAACTTTACTTGACTTTCAATATATAAACATTAATATTAAAGTTGGCGTTAACTTATTAACGGTCAACCTTTATTTGAATTTGTATATAATTAATACTATAAATGTGTTTGACTATAACTAATCATCGGTTAAACCTTACTTGACTTTCTGCATATATATACTAGTGAATAAGTTGACTTTAACTAATCGACGGTCAAACTTTGCATGACTCTCTCTATATAGAAACCCTAGTGACTAAGCTGACTTTAAATAATCAACGGTCAAACCTTTCTTAACTCACTCTATATAGAAACCCTAGTTACTAAGTTGACTTTAACTAATCAACGGTCAAACTTTACTTGACTCACTCTATATAGAAACCCTAGTTACTAAGTTGACTTTGACTAATCAACGGTTAAACCTTACTTGACTTTCTGTATATAAATACTAGTGACTAAGTTGACTTTAACTAATCAACGGTCAGACTTTACTTGACTCACTCTATATAAAACCCTAGTTACTAAGTTGACTTTAACTAATCAACGATCAAGCATTTCTCGACTTCCAATACATAAATAATAATAACAAGGTTGGCTTTTTCTAATCAATAATCAAACATTAATTGACTTTCAATACATAAACATTAATATTAAAGTTGACGTTAACTTATTAACGGTCAACCTTTATTTGAATTTGTATATAATAAATACTATAAATGTGTTTGACTTTAACTAATCATCGGTTAAACCTTACTTGTCTTTCTGCACATAAATACTAGTGAATAAGTTGACTTTAACTAATCGACGGTCAAACTTTGCATGACTCTCTCTATATAGAAACCCTAGTGACTAAGCTGACTTTAAATAATCAACGGTCAAACCTTTCTTAACTCACTCTACATAGAAACCCTAGTTACTAAGTTGACTTTAACTAATCAACGGTCAAACTTTACTTGACTCACTCTATATAGATACCCTAGTTACTAAGTTGACTTTGACTAATCAACGGTTAAACCTTACGTAACTTTCTGTATATAAATACTAGTGACTAAGTTGACTTTAAGTAATCAACGGTCAGACTTTACTTGACTCACTCTATATAAAACCCTAGTTACTAAGTTGACTTTAACTAATCAACGATCAAGCATTGCTCGACTGTCAGTACATAAATAATAATAACAAGGTTGACTTTGTCTAATCAATGATCAAACTTTACTTGACTTTCAATATATAAACATTAATATTAAAGTTGATGTTAACTTATTAACGGTCAACCTTTATTTGAATTTGTATATAATAAATACTATAAATGTGTTTGACTATAACTAATCATCGGTTAAACCTTACTTGACTTTCTGCATATATATACTAGTGAATAAGTTGACTTTAACTAATCGACGGTCAAACTTTGCATGACTCTCTCTATATAGAAACCCTAGTGACTAAGCTGACTTTAAATAATCAACGGTCAAACCTTTCTTAACTCACTCTATATAGAAACCCTAGTTACTAAGTTGACTTTAACTAATCAACGGTCAAACTTTACTTGACTCACTCTATATAGAAACCCTAGTTACTAAGTTGACTTTGACTAATCAACGGTTAAACCTTACTTGACTTTCTGTATATAAATACTAGTGACTAAGTTGACTTTAACTAATCAACGGTCAGACTTTACTTGACTCACTCTATATAAAACCCTAGTTACTAAGTTGACTTTAACTAATCAACGATCAAGCATTTCTCGACTTCCAATACATAAATAATAATAACAAGGTTGGCTTTTTCTAATCAATAATCAAACATTAATTGACTTTCAATACATAAACATTAATATTAAAGTTGACGTTAACTTATTAACGGTCAACCTTTATTTGAATTTGTATATAATAAATTCTATAAATGTGTTTGACTTTAACTAATCATCGGTTAAACATTACTTGTCTTTCTGCACATAAATACTAGTGAATAAGTTGACTTTAAATAATCGACGGTCAAACATTGCATGACTCTCTCTATATAGAAACCCTAGTGACTAAGCTGACTTTAAATAATCAACGGTCAAACCTTTCTTAACTCACTCTATATAGAAACCCTAGTTACTAAGTTGGCTTTAACTAATCAACGGTCAAACTTTACTTGACTCACTCTATATAGATACCCTAGTTACTAAGTTGACTTTGACTAATCAACGGTTAAACCTTACTTGACTTTCCGTATATAAATACTAGTGACTAAGTTGACTTTAACTAATCAACGGTCAGACTTTACTTGACTCACTCTATATAAAACCCTAGTTACTAAGTTGACTTTAACTAATCAACGATCAAGCATTGCTCGACTGTCAGTACATAAATAATAATAACAAGGTTGACTTTGTCTAATCAATGATCAAACTTTACTTGACTTTCAATATATAAACATTAATATTAAAGTTGATGTTAACTTATTAACGGTCAACCTTTATTTGAATTTGTATATAATAAATACTATAAATGTGTTTGACTATAACTAATCATCGGTTAAACCTTACTTGACTTTCTGCATATATATACTAGTGAATAAGTTGACTTTAACTAATCGACGGTCAAACTTTGCATGACTCTCTCTATATAGAAACCCTAGTGACTAAGCTGACTTTAAATAATCAACGGTCAAACCTTTCTTAACTCACTCTATATAGAAACCCTAGTTACTAAGTTGACTTTAACTAATCAACGGTCAAACTTTACTTGACTCACTCTATATAGAAACCCTAGTTACTAAGTTGACTTTGACTAATCAACGGTTAAACCTTACTTGACTTTCTGTATATAAATACTAGTGACTAAGTTGATTTTAACTAATCAACGGTCAGACTTTACTTGACTCACTCTATATAAAACCCTAGTTACTAAGTTGACTTTAACTAATCAACGATCAAGCATTTCTCGACTTCCAATACATAAATAATAATAACAAGGTTGGCTTTTTCTAATCAATAATCAAACATTAATTGACTTTCAATACATAAACATTAATATTAAAGTTGACGTTAACTTATTAACGGTCAACCTTTATTTGAATTTGTATATAATAAATTCTATAAATGTGTTTGACTTTAACTAATCATCGGTTAAACATTACTTGTCTTTCTGCACATAAATACTAGTGAATAAGTTGACTTTAAATAATCGACGGTCAAACATTGCATGACTCTCTCTATATAGAAACCCTAGTGACTAAGCTGACTTTAAATAATCAACGGTCAAACCTTTCTTAACTCACTCTATATAGAAACCCTAGTTACTAAGTTGGCTTTAACTAATCAACGGTCAAACTTTACTTGACTCACTCTATATAGATACCCTAGTTACTAAGTTGACTTTGACTAATCAACGGTTAAACCTTACTTGACTTTCCGTATATAAATACTAGTGACTAAGTTGACTTTAACTAATCAACGGTCAGACTTTACTTGACTCACTCTATATAAAACCCTAGTTACTAAGTTGACTTTAACTAATCAACGATCAAGCATTGCTCGACTGTCAGTACATAAATAATAATAACAAGGTTGACTTTGTCTAATCAATGATCAAACTTTACTTGACTTTCAATATATAAACATTAATATTAAAGTTGATGTTAACTTATTAACGGTCAACCTTTATTTGAATTTGTATATAATAAATACTATAAATGTGTTTGACTATAACTAATCATCGGTTAAACCTTACTTGACTTTCTGCATATATATACTAGTGAATAAGTTGACTTTAACTAATCGACGGTCAAACTTTGCATGACTCTCTCTATATAGAAACCCTAGTGACTAAGCTGACTTTAAATAATCAACGGTCAAACCTTTCTTAACTCACTCTATATAGAAACCCTAGTTACTAAGTTGACTTTAACTAATCAACGGTCAAACTTTACTTGACTCACTCTATATAGAAACCCTAGTTACTAAGTTGACTTTGACTAATCAACGGTTAAACCTTACTTGACTTTCTGTATATAAATACTAGTGACTAAGTTGACTTTAACTAATCAACGGTCAGACTTTACTTGACTCACTCTTTATAAAACCCTAGTTACTAAGTTGACTTTAACTAATCAACGATCAAGCATTTCTCGACTTCCAATACATAAATAATAATAACAAGGTTGGCTTTTTCTAATCAATAATCAAACATTAATTGACTCTCAATACATAAACATTAATATTAAAGTTGACGTTAACTTATTAACGGTCAACCTTTATTTGAATTTGTATATAATAAATACTATAAATGTGTTTGACTTTAACTAATCATCGGTTCAACCTTACTTGTCTTTCTGCACATAAATACTAGTGAATAAGTTGACTTTAACTAATCGACGGTCAAACTTTGCATGACTCTCTCTATATAGAAACCCTAGTGACTAAGCTGACTTTAAATAATCAACGGTCAAACCTTTCTTAACTCACTCTATATAGAAACCCTAGTTACTAAGTTGACTTTAACTAATCAACGGTCAAACTTTACTTGACTCACTCTATATAGATACCCTAGTTACTAAGTTCACTTTGACTAATCAACGGTTAAACCTTACTTAACTTTCTGTATATAAATACTAGTGACTAAGTTGACTTTAACTAATCAACGGTCAGACTTTACTTGACTTACTCTATATAAAACCCTAGTTACTAAGTTGACTTTAACTAATCAACGATCAAGCATTGCTCGACTGTCAGTACATAAATAATAATAACAAGGTTGACTTTGTCTAATCAATGATCAAACTTTACTTGACTTTCAATATATAAACATTAATATTAAAGTTGGCGTTAACTTATTAACGGTCAACCTTTATTTGAATTTGTATATAATAAATACTATAAATGTGTTTGACTATAACTAATCATCGGTTAAACCTTACTTGACTTTCTGCATATATATACTAGTGAATAAGTTGACTTTAACTAATCGACGGTCAAACTTTGCATGACTCTCTCTATATAGAAACCCTAGTGACTAAGCTGACTTTAAATAATCAACGGTCAAACCTTTCTTAACTCACTCTATATAGAAACCCTAGTTACTAAGTTGACTTTAACTAATCAACGGTCAAACTTTACTTGACTCACTCTATATAGAAACCCTAGTTACTAAGTTGACTTTGACTAATCAACGGTTAAACCTTACTTGACTTTCTGTATATAAATACTAGTGACTAAGTTGACTTTAACTAATCAACGGTCAGACTTTACTTGACTCACTCTATATAAAACCCTAGTTACTAAGTTGACTTTAACTAATCAACGATCAAGCATTTCTCGACTTCCAATACATAAATAATAATAACAAGGTTGGCTTTTTCTAATCAATAATCAAACATTAATTGACTTTCAATACATAAACATTAATATTAAAGTTGACGTTAACTTATTAACGGTCAACCTTTATTTGAATTTGTATATAATAAATACTATAAATGTGTTTGACTTTAACTAATTATCGGTTAAACCTTACTTGTCTTTCTGCACATAAATACTAGTGAATAAGTTGACTTTAACTAATCGACGGTCAAACTTTGCATGACTCTCTCTAAATAGAAACCCTAGTGACTAAGCTGACTTTAAATAATCAACGGTCAAACCTTTCTTAACTCACTCTACATAGAAACCCTAGTCACTAAGTTGACTTTAACTAATCAACGGTCAAACTTTACTTGACTCACTCTATATAGAAACCCTAGTTACTAAGTTGACTTTGACTAATCAACGGTTAAACCTTACTTGACTTTCTGTATATAAATACTAGTGACTAAGTTGACTTTAACTAATCAACGGTCAGACTTTACTTGACTCACTCTATATAAAACCCTAGTTACTAAGTTGACTTTAACTAATCAACGATCAAGCATTTCTCGACTTCCAATACATAAATAATAATAACAAGGTTGGCTTTTTCTAATCAATAATCAAACATTAATTGACTTTCAATACATAAACATTAATATTAAAGTTGACGTTAACTTATTAACGGTCAACCTTTATTTGAATTTGTATATAACAAATACTATAAATGTGTTTGACTTTAACTAATCATCGGTTAAACCTTACTTGTCTTTCTGCACATAAATACTAGTGAATAAGTTGACTTTAACTAATCGACGGTCAAACTTTGCATGACTCTCTCTATATAGAAACCCTAGTGACTAAGCTGACTTTAAATAATCAACGGTCTAACCTTTCTTAACTCACTCTATATAGAAACCCTAGTTACTAAGTTGACTTTAACTAATCAACGGTCAAACTTTACTTGACTCACTCTATATAGAAACCCTAGTTACTAAGTTGACTTTGACTAATCAACGGTTAAACCTTACTTGACTTTCTGTATATAAATACTAGTGACTAAGTTGACTTTAACTAATCAACGGTCAGACTTTACTTGACTCACTCTATATAAAACCCTAGTTACTAAGTTGACTTTAACTAATCAACGATCAAGCATTTCTCGACTTCCAATACATAAATAATAATAACAAGGTTGGCTTTTTCTAATCAATAATCAAACATTAATTGACTTTCAATACATAAACATTAATATTAAAGTTGGCGTTAACTTATTAACGGTCAACCTTTATTTGAATTTGTATATAATAAATACTATAAATGTGTTTGACTATAACTAATCATCGGTTAAACCTTACTTGACTTTCTGCATATATATACTAGTGAATAAGTTGACTTTAACTAATCGACGGTCAAACTTTGCATGACTCTCTCTATATAGAAACCCTAGTGACTAAGCTGACTTTAAATAATCAACGGTCAAACCTTTCTTAACTCACTCTATATAGAAACCCTAGTTACTAAGTTGACTTTAACTAATCAACGGTCAAACTTTACTTGACTCACTCTATATAGAAACCCTAGTTACTAAGTTGACTTTGACTAATCAACGGTTAAACCTTACTTGACTTTCTGTATATAAATACTAGTGACTAAGTTGACTTTAACTAATCAACGGTCAGACTTTACTTGACTCACTCTATATAAAACCCTAGTTACTAAGTTGACTTTAACTAATCAACGATCAAGCATTTCTCGACTTCCAATACATAAATAATAATAACAAGGTTGGCTTTTTCTAATCAATAATCAAACATTAATTGACTTTCAATACATAAACATTAATATTAAAGTTGACGTTAACTTATTAACGGTCAACCTTTATTTGAATTTGTATATAATAAATACTATAAATGTGTTTGACTTTAACTAATCATCGGTTAAACCTTACTTGTCTTTCTGCACATAAATACTAGTGAATAAGTTGACTTTAACTAATCGACGGTCAAACTTTGCATGACTCTCTCTAAATAGAAACCCTAGTGACTAAGCTGACTTTAAATAATCAACGGTCAAACCTTTCTTAACTCACTCTACATAGAAACCCTAGTCACTAAGTTGACTTTAGCTAATCAACGGTCAAACTTTACTTGACTCACTCTATATAGATACCCTAGTTACTAAGTTGACTTTGACTAATCAACGGTTAAACCTTACTTAACTTTCTGTATATAAATACTAGTGACTAAGTTGACTTTAACTAATCAACGGTCAGACTTTACTTGACTCACTCTATATAAAACCCTAGTTACTAAGTTGACTTTAACTAATCAACGATCAAGCATTGCTCGACTGTCAGTACATAAATAATAATAACAAGGTTGACTTTGTCTAATCAATGATCAAACTTTACTTGACTTTCAATATATAAACATTAATATTAAAGTTGGCGTTACCTTATTAACGGTCAACCTTTATTTGAATTTGTATATAATAAATACTATAAATGTGTTTGACTATAACTAATCATCGGTTAAACCTTACTTGACTTTCTGCATATATATACTAGTGAATAAGTTGACTTTAACTAATCGACGGTCAAACTTTGCATGACTCTCTCTATATAGAAACCCTAGTGACTAAGCTGACTTTAAATAATCAACGGTCAAACCTTTCTTAACTCACTCTATATAGAAACCCTAGTTACTAAGTTGACTTTAACTAATCAACGGTCAAACTTTACTTGACTCACTCTATATAGAAACCCTAGTTACTAAGTTGACTTTGACTAATCAACAGTTAAACCTTACTTGACTTTCTGTATATAAATACTAGTGACTAAGTTGACTTTAACTAATCAACGGTCAGACTTTACTTGACTCACTCTATATAAAACCCTAGTTACTAAGTTGACTTTAACTAATCAACGATCAAGCATTTCTCGACTTCCAATACATAAATAATAATAACAAGGTTGGCTTTTTCTAATCAATAATCAAACATTAATTGACTTTCAATACATAAACATTAATATTAAAGTTGACGTTAACTTATTAACGGTCAACCTTTATTTGAATTTGTATATAATAAATACTATAAATGTGTTTGACTTTAACTAATCATCGGTTAAACCTTACTTGTCTTTCTGCACATAAATACTAGTGAATAAGTTGACTTTAACTAATCGACGGTCAAACTTTGCATGACTCTCTCTATATAGAAACCCTAGTGACTAAGCTGACTTTAAATAATCAACGGTCAAACCTTTCTTAACCACTCTATATAGAAACCCTAGTTACTAAGTTGACTTTAACTAATCAACGGTCAAACTTTACTTGACTCACTCTATATAGATACCCTAGTTACTAAGTTGACTTTGACTAATCAACGGTTAAACCTTACTTGACTTTCTGTATATAAATACTAGTGACTAAGTTGACTTTAACTAATCAACGGTCAGACTTTACTTGACTCACTCTATATAAAACCCTAGTTACTAAGTTGACTTTAACTAATCAACGATCAAGCATTGCTCGACTGTCAGTACATAAATAATAATAACAAGGTTGACTTTGTCTAATCAATGATCAAACTTTACTTGACTTTCAATATATAAACATTAATATTAAAGTTGATGTTAACTTATTAACGGTCAACCTTTATTTGAATTTGTATATAATAAATACTATAAATGTGTTTGACTATAACTAATCATCGGTTAAACCTTACTTGACTTTCTGCATATATATACTAGTGAATAAGTTGACTTTAACTAATCGACGGTCAAACTTTGCATGACTCTCTCTATATAGAAACCCTAGTGACTAAGCTGACTTTAAATAATCAACGGTCCAAACCTTTCTTAACTCACTCTATATAGAAACCCTAGTTACTAAGTTGACTTTAACTAATCAACGGTCAAACTTTACTTGACTCACTCTATATAGAAACCCTAGTTACTAAGTTGACTTTGACTAATCAACGGTTAAACCTTACTTGACTTTCTGTATATAAATACTAGTGACTAAGTTGACTTTAACTAATCAACGGTCAGACTTTACTTGACTCACTCTTTATAAAACCCTAGTTACTAAGTTGACTTTAACTAATCAACGATCAAGCATTCTCGACTTCCAATACATAAATAATAATAACAAGGTTGGCTTTTTCTAATCAATAATCAAACATTAATTGACTTTCAATACATAAACATTAATATTAAAGTTGACGTTAACTTATTAACGGTCAACCTTTATTTGAATTTGTATATAATAAATACTATAAATGTGTTTGACTTTAACTAATCATCGGTTAAACCTTACTTGTCTTTCTGCACATAAATACTAGTGAATAAGTTGACTTTAACTAATCGACGGTCAAACTTTGCATGACTCTCTCTATATAGAAATCCTAGTGACTAAGCTGACTTTAAATAATCAACGGTCAAACCTTTCTTAACCACTCTATATAGAAACCCTAGTTACTAAGTTGACTTTAACTAATCAACGGTCAAACTTTACTTGACTCACTCTATATAGATACCCTAGTTACTAAGTTGACTTTGACTAATCAACGGTTAAACCTTACTTAACTTTCTGTATATAAATACTAGTGACTAAGTTGACTTTAACTAATCAACGGTCAGACTTTACTTGACTCACTCTATATAAAACCCTAGTTACTAAGTTGACTTTAACTAATCAACGATCAAGCATTGCTCGACTGTCAGTACATAAATAATAATAACAAGGTTGACTTTGTCTAATCAATGATCAAACTTTACTTGACTTTCAATATATAAACATTAATATTAAAGTTGATGTTAACTTATTAACGGTCAACCTTTATTTGAATTTGTATATAATAAATACTATAAATGCGTTTGACTTTAACTAATCATCGGTTAAACATTACTTGTCTTTCTGCACATAAATACCAGTGAATAAGTTGACTTTAACTAATCAACGGTCAAACTTTGCATGACTCTCTCTATATAGAAACCCTAGTGACTAAGCTGACTTTAAATAATCAACGGTCAAACCTTTCTTAACTCACTCTATATAGAAACCCTAGTTACTAAGTTGACTTTAACTAATCAACGGTCAAACTTTACTTGACTCACTCTATATAGATACCCTAGTTACTAAGTTGACTTTGACTAATCAACGGTTAAACCTTACTTGACTTTCTGTATATAAATACTAGTGACTAAGTTGACTTTAACTAATCAACGGTCAGACTTTACTTGACTCACTCTATATAAAACCCTAGTTACTAAGTTGATTTTGACAAATCAACGGTTAAACCTTACTTGACTTTCTGTATATAAATACTAGTGACTAAGTTGACTTTAACTAATCAACGGTCAGACTTTACTTGACTCACTCAATATAAAACCCTAGTTACTAAGTTGACTTTAACTAATCAATGATCAAGCATTGCTCGACTTCCAATACATAAATAATTATAACAAGGTTGGCTTTTTCTAATCAATAATCAAACATTACTTGACTTTTAATACGTAAACATTAATATTAAAGTTGACGTTAACTTATTAACGGTCAACCTTTATTTGAATTTGTATATAATAAATACTATAAATGTGTTTGACTATAAATAATCATTGATTAAACCTTACTTGTCTTTCTGCACATAAATACTAGTGAATAAGTTGACTTTAACTAATCGACGGTCAAACTTTGCATGACTCTCTCTATATAGAAACCCTAGTGACTAAGCTGACTTTAAATAATCAACGGTCAAACTTTTCTTAACTCACTCTATATAGAAACCCTAGTTACTAAGTTGACTTTAACTAATCAACGGTTAAACTTTACTTGACTCACTCTATATAGAAACCCTAGTTACTAAGTTGACTTTGACTAATCAACGGTTAAACCTTACTTGACTTTCTGTGTATAAATAATAGTGACTAAGTTGACTTTAACTAATCAACGGTCAAACTTTACTTGACTGACTCTATATAAAACCCTAGTTACTAAGTTGACTTTAACTAATCAACGATCAAGCATTACTCAACTTCCAATACATAAATACTATATTTACTTTAACTAATCAGTGGTCAAACTTTACTTGACTCACTCTATATAAAAACCTAGTTAATAAGTTGACTATAACTAATCAACGATCAAGCATTGCTCGACTGTCAATACATAAATAATAATAACAAGGTTGACTTTGTCTAATCAATGATCAAACTTTACTTGACTTTCAATATATAAACATTAATATTAAAGTTGATGTTAACTTATTAACGGTCAACCTTTATTTGAATTTGTATATAATAAATACTATAAATGTGTTTGACTTTAACTAATCATCGGTTAAACCTTACTTGACTTTCTGCATATAAATACTAGTGAATAAGTTAACTTTAACTAATCGACGGTCAAACTGTGCATGACTCTCTCTATATAGAAACCCTAGTGACTAAGCTGACTTTAAATAATCAACGGTCAAACTTTGCTTAACTCACTCTATATAGAAACCCTAATTACTAAGTTGACTTTAACTAATCAACGGTCAAACTTTACTTGACTCACTTTATATAGAAACCCTAATTACTAAGTTGATTTTGACAAATCAACGGTTAAACCTTACTTGACTTTCTGTGTATAAATAATAGTGACTAAGTTGACTTTAACTAATCAACAGCCAAACTTTACTTGACTCACTTTATATAAAACCCTAGTTACTAAGTTGACTTTTACTAATCAACGATCAAGCATTACTCGACTTCCAATACATAAATACTATATTGACTTTAACTAATCATCGGTCAAACTTTACTTGACTCACTCTATATAAAACCCTAGTTACTAAGTTGAATTTAACTAATCAACGATCAAGCATTGCTCGACTGTCAATACATAAATAATAATAACAAGGTTGACTTTGTCTAATCAATGATCAAACATTACATGACTTTCAATATATAAACATTAATATTAAAGTTGATGTTAACTTATTAACGGTCAACCTTTATTTGAATTTGTATATAATAAATACTATAAATGTGTTTGACTTTAACTAATCATCGGTTAAACCTTACTTGACTTTCTGCATATAAATACTAGTGAATAAGTTGACTTTAACTAATCGACGGTCAAACTATGCATGACTCTCTCTATATAGAAACCCTAGTGACTAAGCTGACTTTAAATAATCAATGGTCAAACCTTTCTTAACTCACTCTATATAGAAACCTTAGTTACTAAGTTGACTTTATCTAATCAACGGTCAAACTTTACTTGACTCACTCTATATAGAAACCTAGTTACTAAGTTGACTTTGACTAATCAACGGTTAAACCTTACTTGACTTTCTGCATATAAATACTAGTGACTAAGTTTACTTTAACTAATCAACGGTCAAACTTTACTTGACTCACTTTATATAGAACCCTAGTTACTAAGTTGACTTTAACTAATCAACGATCAAGCATTACTCGACTGTCAGTACATAAATAATAATAACAAGGTTGACTTTGTCTAATCAATGATCAAACATTACTTGACTTTCAATATATAAACATTAATATTAAAGTTGGCATTAACTTATTAACGGTCAACCTTTATTTGAATTTGTATATAATAAATACTATAAATGTGTTTGACTATAACTAATCATCGGTTAAACCTTACTTGACTTTCTGCATATATATACTAGTGAATAAGTTGACTTTAACTAATCGACGGTCAAACTTTGCATGACTCTCTCTATATAGAAACCCTAGTGACTAAGCTGACTTTAAATAATCAACGGTCAAACCTTTCTTAACTCACTCTATATAGAAACCCTAGTTACTAAGTTGACTTTAACTAATCAACGGTCAAACTTTACTTGACTCACTCTATATAGAAACCCTAGTTACTAAGTTGACTTTGACTTGTCAACGATTAAACCTTACTTGACTTTCTGTATATAAATACTAGTGACTAAGTTGACTTTAACTAATCAACGGTCAGACTTTACTTGACTCACTCTATATAAAACCCTAGTTACTAAGTTGACTTTAACTAATCAACGATCAAGCATTTCTCGACTTCCAATACATAAATAATAATAACAAGGTTGGCTTTTTCTAATCAATAATCAAACATTAATTGACTTTCAATACATAAACATTAATATTAAAGTTGACGTTAACTTATTAACGGTCAACCTTTATTTGAATTTGTATATAATAAATACTATAAATGTGTTTGACTTTAACTAATCATCGGTTAAACCTTACTTGTCTTTTTGCACATAAATACTAGTGAATAAGTTGACTTTAACTAATCGACGGTCAAACTTTGCATGACTCTCTCTATATAGAAACCCTAGTGATTAAGCAGAACTTTAAATAATCAACGGTCAAACCTTTCTTAACTCACTCTATATAGAAACCCTAGTTACTAAGTTGACTTTAACTAATCAACGGTCAAACTTTACTTGACTCACTCTATATAGAAACCCTAGTTACTAAGTTGACTTTGACTAATCAACGGTTAAACCTTACTTGACTTTCTGCATATAAATACTAGTGACTAAGTTGACTTTAACTAATCAACGGTCAGACTTTACTTGACTCACTCTATATAAAACCCTAGTTACTAAGTTGATTTTGACAAATCAACGGTTAAACCTTACTTGACTTTCTGTATATAAATACTAGTGACTAAGTTGACTTTAACTAATCAACGGTCATACTTTACTTGACTCACTCTATATAAAACCCTAGTTACTAAGTTGATTTTGACAAATCAACGTTTAAACCTTACTTGACTTTCTGTATATAAATACTAGTGACTAAGTTGACTTTAACTAATCAACGGTCAAACTTTACTTGACTCACTCTATATAAAACCCTAGTTACTAAGTTGACTTTAACTAATTAACGATCAAGCATTTCTCGAATTCCAATACATAAATAATAATAACAAGGTTGGCTTTTTCTAATCAATAATCAAACATTAATTGACTTTCAATACATAAACATTAATATTAAAGTTGACGTTAACTTATTAACGGTCAACCTTTATTTGAATTTGTATATAATAAATACTATAAATGTGTTTGACTTTAACCAATCATCGGTTAAACCTTACTTGTCTTTCTGCACATAAATACTAGGGAATAAGTTGACTTTAACTAATCGACGGTCAAACTTTGCATAACTCTCTCTATATTGAAACCCTAGTGATTAAGCTGACTTTAAATAATCAACGGTCAAACCTTTCTTAACTCACTCTATATAGAAACCCTAGTTACTAAGTTGACTTTAACTAATCAACGGTCAAACTTTACTTGACTCACTCTATATAGAAACCCTAGTTACTAAGTTGACTTTGCTAATCAACGGTTAAACCTTACTTGACTTTCTGCATATAAATACTAGTGACTAAGTTGACTTTAACTAATCAACGGTCAGACTTTACTTGACTCACTCTATATAAAACCCTAGTTACTAAGTTGATTTTGACAAATCAACGGTTAAACCTTACTTGACTTTCTGTATATAAATACTAGTGACTAAGTTGACTTTAACTAATCAACGGTCATACTTTACTTGACTCACTCTATATAAAACCCTAGTTACTAAGTTGACTTTAACTAATCAACGATCAAGCATTTCTCGACTTCCAATACATAAATAATAATAACAAGGTTGGCTTTTTCTAATCAATAATCAAACATTAATTGACTTTCAATACATAAACATTAATATTAAAGTTGACGTTAACTTATTAACGGTCAACCTTTATTTGAATTTGTATATAATAAATACTATAAATGTGTTTGACTTTAACCAATCATCGGTTAAACCTTACTTGTCTTTCTGCACATAAATACTAGGGAATAAGTTGACTTTAACTAATCGACGGTCAAACTTTGCATAACTCTCTCTATATTGAAACCCTAGTGATTAAGCTGACTTTAAATAATCAACGGTCAAACCTTTCTTAACTCACTCTATATAGAAACCCTAGTTACTAAGTTGACTTTAACTAATCAACGGTCAAACTTTACTTGACTCACTCTATATAGAAACCCTAGTTACTAAGTTGACTTTGACTAATCAACGGTTAAACCTTACTTGACTTTCTGCATATAAATACTAGTGACTAAGTTGACTTTAACTAATCAACGGTCAGACTTTACTTGACTCACTCTATATAAAACCCTAGTTGCTAAGTTGATTTTGACAAATCAACGGTTAAACCTTACTTGACTTTCTGTATATAAATACTTGTGACTAAGTTGACTTTAACTAATCAACGGTCATACTTTACTTGACTCACTCTATATAAAACCCTAGTTACTAAGTTGACTTTAACTAATCAACGATCAAGCATTTCTCGACTTCCAATACATAAATAATAATAACAAGGTTGGCTTTTTCTAATCAATAATCAAATATTAATTGACTTTCAATACATAAACATTAATATTAAAGTTGACGTTAACTTATTAACGGTCAACATTTATTTGAATTTGTATATAATAAATACTATAAATGTGTTTGACTTTAACTAATCATCGGTTAAACCTTACTTGTCTTTTTGCACATAAATACTAGTGAATAAGTTGACTTTAACTAATCGACGGTCAAACTTTGCATGACTCTCTCTATATAGAAACCCTAGTGACTAAGCTGACTTTAAATAATCAACGGTCAAACCTTTCTGAACCACTCTATATAGAAACCCTAGTTACTAAGTTGACTTTAACTAATCAACGGTCAAACTTTACTTGACTCACTCTATATAGATACCCTAGTTACTAAGTTGACTTTGACTAATCAACGGTTAAACCTTACTTAACTTTCTGTATATAAATACTAGTGACCAAGTTGACTTTAACTAATCAACGGTCAGACTTTACTTGACTCACTCTATATAAAACCCTAGTTACTAAGTTGATTTTGACAAATCAACGTTTAAACCTTACTTGACTTTCTGTATATAAATACTAGTGACTAAGTTGACTTTAACTAATCAACGGTCAAACTTTACTTGACTCACTCTATATAAAACCCTAGTTACTAAGTTGACTTTAACTAATCAACGATCAAGCATTTCTCGAATTCCAATACATAAATAATAATAACAAGGTTGGCTTTTTCTAATCAATAATCAAACATTAATTGACTTTCAATACATAAACATTAATATTAAAGTTGACGTTAACTTATTAACGGTCAACCTTTATTTGAATTTGTATATAATAAATACTATAAATGTGTTTGACTTTAACCAATCATCGGTTAAACCTTACTTGTCTTTCTGCACATAAATACTAGGGAATAAGTTGACTTTAACTAATCGACGGTCAAACTTTGCATAACTCTCTCTATATTGAAACCCTAGTGATTAAGCTGACTTTAAATAATCAACGGTCAAACCTTTCTTAACTCACTCTATATAGAAACCCTAGTTACTAAGTTGACTTTAACTAATCAACGGTCAAACTTTACTTGACTCACTCTATATAGAAACCCTAGTTACTAAGTTGACTTTGACTAATCAACGGTTAAACCTTACTTGACTTTCTGCATATAAATACTAGTGACTAAGTTGACTTTAACTAATCAACGGTCAGACTTTACTTGACTCACTCTATATAAAACCCTAGTTACTAAGTTGATTTTGACAAATCAACGGTTAAACCTTACTTGACTTTCTGTATATAAATACTAGTGACTAAGTTGACTTTAACTAATCAACGGTCAGACTTTACTTGACTCACTCTATATAAAACCCTAGTTACTAAGTTGACTTTAACTAATCAACGATCAAGCATTTCTCGACTTCCAATACATAAATAATAATAACAAGGTTGGCTTTTTCTAATCAATAATCAAACATTAATTGACTTTCAATACATAAACATTAATATTAAAGTTGACGTTAACTTATTAACGGTCAACCTTTATTTGAATTTGTATATAATAAATACTATAAATGTGTTTGACTTTAACTAATCATCGGTTAAACCTTACTTGTCTTTTTGCACATAAATACTAGTGAATAAGTTGACTTTAACTAATCGACGGTCAAACTTTGCATGACTCTCTCTATATAGAAACCCTAGTGACTAAGCTGACTTTAAATAATCAACGGTCAAACCTTTCTGAACCACTCTATATAGAAACCCTAGTTACTAAGTTGACTTTAACTAATCAACGGTCAAACTTTACTTGACTCACTCTATATAGATACCCTAGTTACTAAGTTGACTTTGACTAATCAACGGTTAAACCTTACTTAACTTTCTGTATATAAATACTAGTGACCAAGTTGACTTTAACTAATCAACGGTCAGACTTTACTTGACTCACTCTATATAAAACCCTAGTTACTAAGTTGATTTTGACAAATCAACGTTTAAACCTTACTTGACTTTCTGTATATAAATACTAGTGACTAAGTTGACTTTAACTAATCAACGGTCAAACTTTACTTGACTCACTCTATATAAAACCCTAGTTACTAAGTTGACTTTAACTAATCAACGATCAAGCATTTCTCGAATTCCAATACATAAATAATAATAACAAGGTTGGCTTTTTCTAATCAATAATCAAACATTAATTGACTTTCAATACATAAACATTAATATTAAAGTTGACGTTAACTTATTAACGGTCAACCTTTATTTGAATTTGTATATAATAAATACTATAAATGTGTTTGACTTTAACCAATCATCGGTTAAACCTTACTTGTCTTTCTGCACATAAATACTAGGGAATAAGTTGACTTTAACTAATCGACGGTCAAACTTTGCATAACTCTCTCTATATTGAAACCCTAGTGATTAAGCTGACTTTAAATAATCAACGGTCAAACCTTTCTTAACTCACTCTATATAGAAACCCTAGTTACTAAGTTGACTTTAACTAATCAACGGTCAAACTTTACTTGACTCACTCTATATAGAAACCCTAGTTACTAAGTTGACTTTGACTAATCAACGGTTAAACCTTACTTGACTTTCTGCATATAAATACTAGTGACTAAGTTGACTTTAACTAATCAACGGTCAGACTTTACTTGACTCACTCTATATAAAACCCTAGTTACTAAGTTGATTTTGACAAATCAACGGTTAAACCTTACTTGACTTTCTGTATATAAATACTAGTGACTAAGTTGACTTTAACTAATCAACGGTCAAACTTTACTTGACTCACTCTATATAAAACCCTAGTTACTAAGTTGACTTTAACTAATCAACGATCAAGCATTTCTCGAATTCCAATACATAAATAATAATAACAAGGTTGGCTTTTTCTAATCAATAATCAAACATTAATTGACTTTCAATACATAAACATTAATATTAAAGTTGACGTTAACTTATTAACGGTCAACCTTTATTTGAATTTGTATATAATAAATACTATAAATGTGTTTGACTTTAACTAATCATCGGTTAAACCTTACTTGACTTTCTGCATATATATACTAGTGAATAAGTTGACTTTAACTAATCGACGGTCAAACTTTGCATGACTCTCTCTATATAGAAACCCTAGTGACTAAGCTGACTTTAAATAATCAACGGTCAAATCTTTCTGAACCACTCTATATAGAAACCCTAATTACTAAGTTGACTTTAACTAATCAACGGTCAAACTTTACTTGACTCACTCTATATAGATACCCTAGTTACTAAGTTGACTTTGACTAATCAACGGTTAAACCTTACTTAACTTTCTGTATATAAATACTAGTGACCAAGTTGACTTTAACTAATCAACGGTCAGACTTTACTTGACTCACTCTATATAAAACCCTAGTTACTAAGTTGATTTTGACAAATCAACGTTTAAACCTTACTTGACTTTCTGTATATAAATACTAGTGACTAAGTTGACTTTAACTAATCAACGGTCAAACTTTACTTGACTCACTCTATATAAAACCCTAGTTACTAAGTTGACTTTAACTAATCAACGATCAAGCATTTCTCGAATTCCAATACATAAATAATAATAACAAGGTTGGCTTTTTCTAATCAATAATCAAACATTAATTGACTTTCAATACATAAACATTAATATTAAAGTTGACGTTAACTTATTAACGGTCAACCTTTATTTGAATTTGTATATAATAAATACTATAAATGTGTTTGACTTTAACCAATCATCGGTTAAACCTTACTTGTCTTTCTGCACATAAATACTAGGGAATAAGTTGACTTTAACTAATCGACGGTCAAACTTTGCATAACTCTCTCTATATTGAAACCCTAGTGATTAAGCTGACTTTAAATAATCAACGGTCAAACCTTTCTTAACTCACTCTATATAGAAACCCTAGTTACTAAGTTGACTTTAACTAATCAACGGTCAAACTTTACTTGACTCACTCTATATAGAAACCCTAGTTACTAAGTTGACTTTGACTAATCAACGGTTAAACCTTACTTGACTTTCTGCATATAAATACTAGTGACTAAGTTGACTTTAACTAATCAACGGTCAGACTTTACTTGACTCACTCTATATAAAACCCTAGTTACTAAGTTGATTTTGACAAATCAACGGTTAAACCTTACTTGACTTTCTGTATATAAATACTAGTGACTAAGTTGACTTTAACTAATCAACGGTCAAACTTTACTTGACTCACTCTATATAAAACCCTAGTTACTAAGTTGACTTTAACTAATCAACGATCAAGCATTTCTCGAATTCCAATACATAAATAATAATAACAAGGTTGGCTTTTTCTAATCAATAATCAAACATTAATTGACTTTCAATACATAAACATTAATATTAAAGTTGACGTTAACTTATTAACGGTCAACCTTTATTTGAATTTGTATATAATAAATACTATAAATGTGTTTGACTTTAACCAATTATCGGTTAAACCTTACTTGTCTTTCTGCACATAAATACTAGTGAATAAGTTGACTTTAACTAATCGACGGTCAAACTTTGCATAACTCTCTCTATATTGAAACCCTAGTGATTAAGCTGACTTTAAATAATCAACGGTCAAACCTTTCTTAACTCACTCTATATAGAAACCCTAGTTACTAAGTTGACTTTAACTAATCAACGGTCAAACTTTACTTGACTCACTTTATATAGAAACCCTAATTACTAAGTTGATTTTGACAAATCAACGGTTAAACCTTACTTGACTTTCTGTGTATAAATAATAGTGACTAAGTTGACTTTAACTAATCAACAGCCAAACTTTACTTGACTCACTTTATATAAAACCCTAGTTACTAAGTTGACTTTTACTAATCAACGATCAAGCATTACTCGACTTCCAATACATAAATACTATATTGACTTTAACTAATCAGCGGTCAAACTTTACTTGACTCACTCTATATAAAACCCTAGTTACTAAGTTGACTTTAACTAATCAACGATCAAGCATTGCTCGACTGTCAATACATAAATAATAATAACAAGGTTGACTTTGTCTAATCAATGATCAAACATTACTTGACTTTCAATATATAAACATTAATATTAAAGTTGATGTTAACTTATTAACGATCAACCTTTATTTGAATTTGTATATAATAAATACTATAAATGTGTTTGACTTTAACTAATCATCGGTTAAACCTTACTTGACTTTCTGCATATAAATACTAGTGAATAAGTTGACTTTAACTAATCGACGGTCAAACTTTGCATGACTCTCTCTATATAGAAACCCTAGTGACTAAGCTGACTTTAAATAATCAATGGTCAAACCTTTCTTAACTCACTCTATATAGAAACCTTAGTTACTAAGTTGACTTTAACTAATCAACGGTCAAACTTTACTTGACTCACTGTATATAGAAACCCTAGTTACTAAGTTGACTTTGACTAATCAACAGTTAAACCTTACTTGACTTTCTGTGTATAAGTAATAGTGACTAAGTTGACTTTAACTAATCAACGGTCAAACATTACTTGACTCACTTTATATAGAACCCTAGTTACTAAGTTGACTTTAACTAATCAACGATCAAGCATTACTCGACTTCCAATACATAAATACTATATTGAATTTAACTAATCAGCGGGCAAACTTTACTTGACTCACTCTATATAAAACCCTAGTTACTAAGTTGACTTTAACTAATCAACGATCAAGCATTGCTCGACTGTCAGTACATAAATAATAATAACAAGATTGACTTTGTCTAATCAATGATCAAACATTACTTGACTTTCAATATATAAACATTAATATTAAAGTTGGCGTTAACTTATTAACGGTCAACCTTTATTTGAATTTGTATATAATAAATACTATAAATGTGTTTGACTATAACTAATCATCGGTTAAACCTTACTTGACTTTCTGCATATATATACTAGTGAATAAGTTGACTTTAAGTAATCGACGGTCAAACTTTGCATGACTCTCTCTATATAGAAACCATAGTGACTAAGCTGACTTTAAATAATCAACGGTCAAACCTTTCTTAACTCACTCTATATAGAAACCCTAGTTACTAAGTTGACTTTAACTAATCAACGGTCAAACTTTACTTGACTCACTCTATATAGAAACCCTAGTTACTAAGTTGACTTTGACTTGTCAACGATTAAACCTTACTTGACTTTCTGTATATAAATACTAGTGACTAAGTTGACTTTAACTAATCAACGGTCAGACTTTACTTGACTCACTCTATATAAAACCCTAGTTACTAAGTTGACTTTAACTAATCAACGATCAAGCATTTCTCGACTTCCAATACATAAATAATAATAACAAGGTTGGCTTTTTCTAATCAATAATCAAACATTAATTGATTTTCAATACATAAACATTAATATTAAAGTTGACGTTAACTTATTAACGGTCAACCTTTATTTGAATTTGTATATAATAAATACTATAAATGTGTTTGACTTTAACTAATCATCGGTTAAACCTTACTTGTCTTTTTGCACATAAATACTAGTGAATAAGTTGACTTTAACTAATCGACGGTCAAACTTTGCATGACTCTCTCTATATAGAAACCCTAGTGACTAAGCTGACTTTAAATAATCAATGGTCAAACCTTTCTGAACCACTCTATATAGAAACCCTAGTTACTAAGTTGACTTTAACTAATCAACGGTCAAACTTTACTTGACTCACTCTATATAGATACCCTAGTTACTAAGTTGACTTTGACTAATCAACGGTTAAACCTTGCTTAACTTTCTGTATATAAATACTAGTGACTAAGTTGACTTTAAGTAATCAACGGTCAGACTTTACTTGACTCACTCTATATAAAACCCTAGTTACTAAGTTGATTTTGAAAAATCAACATTTAAACCTTACTTGACTTTCTGTATATAAATACTAGTGACTAAGTTGACTTTAACTAATCAACGGTCAA
Source organism: Rubia yunnanensis (assembly GCA_037428765.1). Lineage (NCBI taxonomy): Eukaryota > Viridiplantae > Streptophyta > Magnoliopsida > Gentianales > Rubiaceae > Rubia > Rubia yunnanensis. Next base: position 47,650,770 of record CM075068.1, on the reverse strand, counting down.
ACTTTACTTGACTCACTCTATATAAAACCCTAGTTACTAAGTTGACTTTAACTAATCAACGATCAAGCATTTCTCGAATTCCAATACATAAATAATAATAACAAGGTTGGCTTTTTCTAATCAATAATCAAACATTAATTGACTTTCAATACATAAACATTAATATTAAAGTTGACGTTAACTTATTAACGGTTAACCTTTATTTGAATTTGTATATAATAAATACTATAAATGTGTTTGACTTTAACCAATCATCGGTTAAACCTTACTTGTCTTTCTGCACATAAATACTAGTGAATAAGTTGACTTTAACTAATCGACGGTCAAACTTTGCATAACTCTCTCTATATTGAAACCCTAGTGATTAAGCTGACTTTAAATAATCAACGGTCAAACCTTTCTTAACTCACTCTATATAGAAACCCTAGTTACTAAGTTGACTTTAACTAATCAACGGTCAAACTTTACTTGACTCACTCTATATAGAAACCCTAGTTACTAAGTTGACTTTGACTAATCAACGGTTAAACCTTACTTGACTTTCTGCATATAAATACTAGTGACTAAGTTGACTTTAACTAATCAACGGTCAGACTTTACTTGACTCACTCTATATAAAACCCTAGTTACTAAGTTGATTTTGACAAATCAACGGTTAAACCTTACTTGACTTTCTGTATATAAATACTAGTGACTAAGTTGACTTTAACTAATCAACGGTCAGACTTTACTTGACTCACTCTATATAAAACCCTAGTTACTAAGTTGACTTTAACTAATCAACGATCAAGCATTGCTCGACTTCCAATACATAAATAATAATAACAAGGTTGGCTTTTTCTAATCAATAATCAAACATTACTTGACTTTTAATACGTAAACATTAATATTAAAGTTGACGTTAACTTATTAACGGTCAACCTTTATTTGAATTTGTATATAATAAATACTATAAATGTGTTTGACTTTAAATAATCATCGGTTAAACCTTACTTGTCTTTCTGCACATAAATACTAGTGAATAAGTTGACTTTAACTAATCGACGGTCAAACTTTGCATAACTCTCTCTATATAGAAGCCCTAGTGACTAAGCTGACTTTAAATAATCAACGGTCAAACTTTTCTTAACTCACTCTATATAGAAACCCTAGTTAATAAGTTGACTTTAACTAATCAACGGTCAAACTTTACTTGACTCACTCTATATTGAAACCCTAGTTACTAAGTTGACTTTGACTAATCAACGGTTAAACCTTACTTGACTTTCTGTGTATAAATAATAGTGACTAAGTTGACTTTAACTAATCAACGGTCAAACTTTACTTGACTCACTCTATATAAAACCCTAGTTACTAAGTTGACTTTAACTAATCAACGATCAAGCATTACTCAACTTCCAATACATAAATACTATATTTACTTTAACTAATCAGTGGTCAAACTTTACTTGACTCACTCTATAAAAAAACCTAGTTACTAAGTTGACTTTAACTAATCAACGATCAAGCATTGCTCGACTGTCAATACATAAATAATAATAACAAGGTTGACTTTGTCTAATCAATGATCAAACTTTACTTGACTTTCAATATATAAACATTAATATTAAAGTTGATGTTAACTTATTAACGGTCAACCTTTATTTGAATTTGAATATAATAAATACTATAAATGTGTTTGACTTTAACTAATCATCGGTTAAACCTTACTTGACTTTCTGCATATAAATACTAGTGAATAAGTTGACTTTAACTAATCGACGTTCAAACTTTGCATGACTCTCTCTATATAGAAACCTTAGTGACTAAGCTGACTTTAAATAATCAACGGTCAAATTTTTCTTAACTCACTCTATATAGAAACCCTAGTTACTAAGTTGACTTTAACTAATCAACGGTCAAACTTTATTTGACTCACTCTATATAGAAACCCTAGTTACTAAGTTGATTTTGACAAATCAACGGTTAAACCTTACTTGACTTTCTGTGTATAAATAATAGTGACTAAGTTGACTTTAACTAATCAACGGTCAAACTTTACTTGACTCACTTTATATAAAACCCTAGTTACTAAGTTGACTTTAACTAATCAACGATCAAGCATTACTCGACTTCCAATACATAAATACTATATTGAATTTAACTAATCAGCGGGCAAACTTTACTTGACTCACTCTATATAAAACCCTAGTTACTAAGTTGACTTTAACTAATCAACGATCAAGCATTGCTCGACTTCCAATACATAAATAATAATAACAAGGTTGACTTTGTCTAATCAATGATCAAACATTACTTGACTTTCAATATATAAACATTAATATTAAAGTTGGCGTTAACTTATTAACGGTCAACCTTTATTTGAATTTGTATATAATAAATACTATAAATGTGTTTGACTATAACTAATCATCGGTTAAACCTTACTTGACTTTCTGCATATATATACTAGTGAATAAGTTGACTTTAACTAATCGACGGTCAAACTTTGCATGACTCTCTCTATATAGAAACCCTAGTGACTAAGCTGACTTTAAATAATCAATGGTCAAACCTTTCTGAACCACTCTATATAGAAACCCTAGTTACTAAGTTGACTTTAACTAATCAATGGTCAAACTTTACTTGACTCACTCTAAATAGATACCCTAGTTACTAAGTTGACTTTGACTAATCAACGGTTAAACCTTGCTTAACTTTCTGTATATAAATACTAGTGACTAAGTTGACTTTAAGTAATCAACGGTCAGACTTTACTTGACTCACTCTATATAAAACCCTAGTTACTAAGTTGATTTTGACAAATCAACATTTAAACCTTACTTGACTTTCTGTATATAAATACTAGTGACTAAGTTGACTTTAACTAATCAACGGTCAAACTTTACTTGACTCACTCTATATAAAACCCTAGTTACTAAGTTGACTTTAACTAATCAACGATCAAGCATTTCTCGAATTCCAATACATAAATAATAATAACAAGGTTGGCTTTTTCTAATCAATAATCAAACATTAATTGACTTTCAATACATAAACATTAATATTAAAGTTGACGTTAACTTATTAACGGTTAACCTTTATTTGAATTTGTATATAATAAATACTATAAATGTGTTTGACTTTAACCAATCATCGGTTAAACCTTACTTGTCTTTCTGCACATAAATACTAGTGAATAAGTTGACTTTAACTAATCGACGGTCAAACTTTGCATAACTCTCTCTATATTGAAACCCTAGTGATTAAGCTGACTTTAAATAATCAACGGTCAAACCTTTCTTAACTCACTCTATATAGAAACCCTAGTTACTAAGTTGACTTTAACTAATCAACGGTCAAACTTTACTTGACTCACTCTATATAGAAACCCTAGTTACTAAGTTGACTTTGACTAATCAACGGTTAAACCTTACTTGACTTTCTGCATATAAATACTAGTGACTAAGTTGACTTTAACTAATCAACGGTCAGACTTTACTTGACTCACTCTATATAAAACCCTAGTTACTAAGTTGATTTTGACAAATCAACGGTTAAACCTTACTTGACTTTCTGTATATAAATACTAGTGACTAAGTTGACTTTAACTAATCAACGGTCAGACTTTACTTGACTCACTCTATATAAAACCCTAGTTACTAAGTTGACTTTAACTAATCAACGATCAAGCATTGCTCGACTTCCAATACATAAATAATAATAACAAGGTTGGCTTTTTCTAATCAATAATCAAACATTACTTGACTTTTAATACGTAAACATTAATATTAAAGTTGACGTTAACTTATTAACGGTCAACCTTTATTTGAATTTGTATATAATAAATACTATAAATGTGTTTGACTTTAAATAATCATCGGTTAAACCTTACTTGTCTTTCTGCACATAAATACTAGTGAATAAGTTGACTTTAACTAATCGACGGTCAAACTTTGCATAACTCTCTCTATATAGAAGCCCTAGTGACTAAGCTGACTTTAAATAATCAACGGTCAAACTTTTCTTAACTCACTCTATATAGAAACCCTAGTTAATAAGTTGACTTTAACTAATCAACGGTCAAACTTTACTTTACTCACTCTATATTGAAACCCTAGTTACTAAGTTGACTTTGACTAATCAACGGTTAAACCTTACTTGACTTTCTGTGTATAAATAATAGTGACTAAGTTGACTTTAACTAATCAACGGTCAAACTTTACTTGACTCACTCTATATAAAACCCTAGTTACTAAGTTGACTTTAACTAATCAACGATCAAGCATTACTCAACTTCCAATACATAAATACTATATTTACTTTAACTAATCAGTGGTCAAACTTTACTTGACTCACTCTATAAAAAAACCTAGTTACTAAGTTGACTTTAACTAATCAACGATCAAGCATTGCTCGACTGTCAATACATAAATAATAATAACAAGGTTGACTTTGTCTAATCAATGATCAAACTTTACTTGACTTTCAATATATAAACATTAATATTAAAGTTGATGTTAACTTATTAACGGTCAACCTTTATTTGAATTTGAATATAATAAATACTATAAATGTGTTTGACTTTAACTAATCATCGGTTAAACCTTACTTGACTTTCTGCATATAAATACTAGTGAATAAGTTGACTTTAACTAATCGACGTTCAAACTTTGCATGACTCTCTCTATATAGAAACCTTAGTGACTAAGCTGACTTTAAATAATTAACGGTCAAATTTTTCTTAACTCACTCTATATAGAAACCCTAGTTACTAAGTTGACTTTAACTAATCAACGGTCAAACTTTATTTGACTCACTCTATATAGAAACCCTAGTTACTAAGTTGATTTTGACAAATCAACGGTTAAACCTTACTTGACTTTCTGTGTATAAATAATAGTGACTAAGTTGACTTTAACTAATCAACGGTCAAACTTTACTTGACTCACTTTATATAAAACCCTAGTTACTAAGTTGACTTTAACTAATCAACGATCAAGCATTACTCGACTTCCAATACATAAATACTATATTGAATTTAACTAATCAGCGGGCAAACTTTACTTGACTCACTCTATATAAAACCCTAGTTACTAAGTTGACTTTAACTAATCAACGATCAAGCATTGCTCGACTTCCAATACATAAATAATAATAACAAGGTTGACTTTGTCTAATCAATGATCAAACATTACTTGACTTTCAATATATAAACATTAATATTAAAGTTGGCGTTAACTTATTAACGGTCAACCTTTATTTGAATTTGTATATAATAAATACTATAAATGTGTTTGACTATAACTAATCATCGGTTAAACCTTACTTGACTTTCTGCATATATATACTAGTGAATAAGTTGACTTTAACTAATCGACGGTCAAACTTTGCATGACTCTCTCTATATAGAAACCCTAGTGACTAAGCTGACTTTAAATAATCAACGGTCAAACCTTTCTTAACTCACTCTATATAGAAACCCTAGTTACTAAGTTGACTTTAACTAATCAACGGTCAAACTTTACTTGACTCACTCTATATAGAAACCCTAGTTACTAAGTTGACTTTGACTTATCAACGGTTAAACCTTACTTGACTTTCTGTATATAAATACTAGTGACTAAGTTGACTTTAACTAATCAACGGTCAGACTTTACTTGACTCACTCTATATAAAACCCTAGTTACTAAGTTGACTTTAACTAATCAACGATCAAGCATTTCTCGACTTCCAATTCATAAATAATAATAACAAGGTTGGCTTTTTCTAATCAATAATCAAACATTAATTGACTTTCAATACATAAACATTAATATTAAAGTTGACGTTAACTTATTAACGGTCAACCTTTATTTGAATTTGTATATAATAAATACTATAAATGTGTTTGACTTTAACTAATCATCGGTTAAACCTTACTTGTCTTTCTGCACATAAATACTAGTGAATAAGTTGACTTTAACTAATCGACGGTCAAACTTTGCATGACTCTCTCTATATAGAAACCCTAGTGACTAAGCTGACTTTAAATAATCAACGGTCAAACCTTTCTTAACTCACTCTATATAGAAACCCTAGTTACTAAGTTGACTTTAACTAATCAACGGTCAAACTTTACTTGACTCACTCTATATAGAAACCCTAGTTACTAAGTTGACTTTGACTTATCAACGGTTAAACCTTACTTGACTTTCTGTATATAAATACTAGTGACTAAGTTGACTTTAACTAATCAACGGTCAGACTTTACTTGACTCACTCTATATAAAACCCTAGTTACTAAGTTGACTTTAACTAATCAACGATCAAGCATTTCTCGACTTCCAATACATAAATAATAATAACAAGGTTGGCTTTTTCTAATCAATAATCAAACATTAATTGACTTTCAATACATAAACATTAATATTAAAGTTGACGTTAACTTATTAACGGTCAACCTTTATTTGAATTTTTATATAATAAATACTATAAATTTGTTTGACTTTAACTAATCATCGGTTAAACCTTACTTGTCTTTCTGCACATAAATACTAGTGAATAAGTTGACTTTAACTAATCGACGGTCAAACTTTGCATAACTCTCTCTATATAGAAACCCTAGTGACTAAGCTGACTTTAAATAATCAACGGTCAAACTTTACTTGACTCACTCTATATTGAAACCCTAGTTACTAAGTTGACTTTGACTAATCAACGGTTAAACCTTACTTGACTTTCTGTGTATAAATAATAGTGACTAAGTTGACTTTAACTAATCAACGGTCAAACTTTACTTGACTCACTCTATATAAAACCCTAGTTACTAAGTTGACTTTAAATAATCAACGATCAAGCATTACTCAACTTCCAATACATAAATACTATATTTACTTTAACTAATCAGTGGTCAAACTTTACTTGACTCACTCTATAAAAAAACCTAGTTACTAAGTTGACTTTAACTAATCAACGATCAAGCATTGCTCGACTGTCAATACATAAATAATAATAACAAGGTTGACTTTGTCTAATCAATGATCAAACTTTACTTGACTTTCAATATATAAACATTAATATTAAAGTTGATGTTAACTTATTAACGGTCAACCTTTAATTGAATTTGTATATAATAAATACTATAAATGTGTTTGACTTTAACTAATCATCGGTTAAACCTTACTTGACTTTCTGCATATAAATAATAGTGAATAAGTTGACTTTAACTAATCGACGGTCAAACTTTGCATGACTCTCTCTATATAGAAACCCTAGTGACTAAGCTGACTTTAAATAATCAACGGTCAAACCTTTCTTAACTCACTCTATATAGAAACCCTAGTTACTAAGTTGACTTTAACTAATCAACGGTCAAACTTTACTTGACTCACTCTATATAGAAACCCTAGTTACTAAGTTGACTTTGACTTATCAACGGTTAAACCTTACTTGACTTTCTGTATATAAATACTAGTGACTAAGTTGACTTTAACTAATCAACGGTCAGACTTTACTTGACTCACTCTATATAAAACCCTAGTTACTAAGTTGACTTTAACTAATCAACGATCAAGCATTTCTCGACTTCCAATTCATAAATAATAATAACAAGGTTGGCTTTTTCTAATCAATAATCAAACATTAATTGACTTTCAATACATAAACATTAATATTAAAGTTGACGTTAACTTATTAACGGTCAACCTTTATTTGAATTTTTATATAATAAATACTATAAATTTGTTTGACTTTAACTAATCATCGGTTAAACCTTACTTGTCTTTCTGCACATAAATACTAGTGAATAAGTTGACTTTAACTAATCGACGGTCAAACTTTGCATAACTCTCTCTATATAGAAACCCTAGTGACTAAGCTGACTTTAAATAATCAACGGTCAAACTTTACTTGACTCACTCTATATTGAAACCCTAGTTACTAAGTTGACTTTGACTAATCAACGGTTAAACCTTACTTGACTTTCTGTGTATAAATAATAGTGACTAAGTTGACTTTAACTAATCAACGGTCAAACTTTACTTGACTCACTCTATATAAAACCCTAGTTACTAAGTTGACTTTAAATAATCAACGATCAAGCATTACTCAACTTCCAATACATAAATACTATATTTACTTTAACTAATCAGTGGTCAAACTTTACTTGACTCACTCTATAAAAAAACCTAGTTACTAAGTTGACTTTAACTAATCAACGATCAAGCATTGCTCGACTGTCAATACATAAATAATAATAACAAGGTTGACTTTGTCTAATCAATGATCAAACTTTACTTGACTTTCAATATATAAACATTAATATTAAAGTTGATGTTAACTTATTAACGGTCAACCTTTAATTGAATTTGTATATAATAAATACTATAAATGTGTTTGACTTTAACTAATCATCAGTTAAACCTTACTTGACTTTCTGCATATAAATACTAGTGAATAAGTTGACTTTAACTAATCGACGGTCAAACTTTGCATGACTCTCTCTATATAGAAACCCTAGTGACTAAGCTGACTTTAAATAATCAACGGTCAAATTTTTCTTAACTCACTTTATATAGAAACCCTAGTTACTAAGTTGACTTTAACTAATCAACGGTCAAACTTTACTTGACTCACTCTATATAGAAACCCTAGTTACTAAGTTGATTTTGACAAATCAACGGTTAAACCTTACTTGACTTTCTGTGTATAAATAATAGTGACTAAGTTGACTTTAACTAATCAACGGTCAAACTTTACTTGACTCACTCTATATAAAACCCTAGTTACTAAGTTGACTTTAACTAATCAATGGTCAAACTTTTCTTAACTCACTCTATATAGAAACCCTAGTTACTAAGTTGACTTTGACTAATCAACGGTTAAACCTTACTTGACTTTCTGTATATAAATACTAGTGACTAAGTTGACTTTAACTAATCAACGGTCAGACTTTACTTGACTCACTCTATATAAAACCCTAGTTACTAAGTTGACTTTAACTAATCAACGATCAAGCATTTCTCGACTTCCAATACATAAATAATAATAACAAGGTTGGCTTTTTCTAATCAATAATCAAACATTAATTGACTTTCAATACATAAACATTAATATTAAAGTTGACGTTAACTTATTAACGGTCAACCTTTATTTGAATTTGTATATAATAAATACTATAAATGTGTTTGACTTTAACTAATCATCGGTTAAACCTTACTTGTCTTTCTGCACATAAATACTAGTGAATAAGTTGACTTTAACTAATCGACGGTCAAACTTTGCATGACTCTCTCTATATAGAAACCCTAGTGACTAAGCTGACTTTACATAATCAACGGTCAAACCTTTCTTTACCACTCTATACAGAAACCCTAGTTACTAAGTGGACTTTAACTAATCAACGGTCAAACTTTACTTGACTCACTCTATATAGATACCCTAGTTACTAAGTTGACTTTGACTAATCAACGGTTAAACCTTACTTAACTTTCTGTATATAAATACTAGTGACTAAGTTGACTTTAACTAATCAATGGTCAGACTTTACTTGACTCACTCTATATAAAACCCTAGTTACTAAGTTGACTTTAACTAATCAACGATCAAGCATTTCTCGAATTCCAATACATAAATAATAATAACAAGGTTGGCTTTTTCTAATCAATAATCAAACATTAATTGACTTTCAATACATAAACATTAATATTAAAGTTGACGTTAACTTATTAACGGTCAACCTTTATTTGAATTTGTATATAATAAATACTATAAATGTGTTTGACTTTAACTAATCATCGGTTAAACCTTACTTGTCTTTCTGCACATAAATACTAGTGAATAAGTTGACTTTAACTAATCGACAGTCAAACTTTGCATAACTCTCTCTATATAGAAACCCTAGTGATTAAGCTGACTTTAAATAATCAACGGTCAAACCTTTCTTAACTCACTCTATATAGAAACCCTAGTTACTAAGTTGACTTTAACTAATCAACGGTCAAACTTTACTTGACTCACTCTATATAGAAACCCTAGTTACTAAGTTGACTTTGACTAATCAACGGTTAAACCTTACTTGACTTTCTGCATATAAATACTAGTGACTAAGTTGACTTTAACTAATCAACGGTCAGACTTTACTTGACTCACTCTATATAAAACCCTAGTTACTAAGTTGATTTTGACAAATCAACGGTTAAACCTTACTTGACTTTCTGTATATAAATACTAGTGACTAAGTTGACTTTAACTAATCAACGGTCAAACTTTACTTGACTCACTCTATATAAAACCCTAGTTACTAAGTTGACTTTAACTAATCAATGGTCAAACTTTACTTGACTCACTCTATATAGATACCCTAGTTACTAAGTTGACTTTGACTAATCAACGGTTAAACCTTACTTGACTTTCTGTATATAAATACTAGTGACTAAGTTGACTTTAACTAATCAACGGTCAGACTTTACTTGACTCACTCTATATAAAACCCTAGTTACTAAGTTGACTTTAACTAATCAACGATCAAGCATTGCTCGACTTCCAATACATAAATAATAATAACAAGGTTGGCTTTTTCTAATCAATAATCAAACATTACTTGACTTTTAATACGTAAACATTAATATTAAAGTTGACGTTAACTTATTAACGGTCAACCTTTATTTGAATTTGTATATAATAAATACTATAAATGTGTTTGACTTTAACTAATCATCGGTTAAACCTTACTTGTCTTTCTGCACATAAATACTAGTGAATAAGTTGACTTTAACTAATCGACGGTCAAACTTTGCATGACTCTCTCTATATAGAAACCCTAGTGACTAAGCTGACTTTAAATAATCAACGGTAAAACCTTTCTTTACCACTCTATACAGAAACCCTAGTTACTAAGTGGACTTTAACTAATCAACGGTCAAACTTTACTTGACTCACTCTATATAGATACCCTAGTTACTAAGTTGACTTTGACTAATCAACGGTTAAACCTTACTTAACTTTCTGTATATAAATACTAGTGACTAAGTTGACTTTAACTAATCAATGGTCAGACTTTACTTGACTCACTCTATATAAAACCCTAGTTACTAAGTTGACTTTAACTAATCAACGATCAAGCATTTCTCGAATTCCAATACATAAATAATAATAACAAGGTTGGCTTTTTCTAATCAATAATCAAACATTAATTGACTTTCAATACATAAACATTAATATTAAAGTTGACGTTAACTTATTAACGGTAAACCTTTATTTGAATTTGTATATAATAAATACTATAAATGTGTTTGACTTTAACTAATCATCGGTTAAACCTTACTTGTCTTTCTGCACATAAATACTAGTGAATAAGTTGACTTTAACTAATCGACGGTCAAACTTTGCATAACTCTCTCTATATAGAAACCCTAGTGATTAAGCTGACTTTAAATAATCAACGGTCAAACCTTTCTTAACTCACTCTATATAGAAACCCTAGTTACTAAGTTGACTTTAACTAATCAACGGTCAAACTTTACTTGACTCACTCTATATAGAAACCCTAGTTACTAAGTTGACTTTGACTAATCAACGGTTAAACCTTACTTGACTTTCTGCATATAAATACTAGTGACTAAGTTGACTTTAACTAATCAACGGTCAGACTTTACTTGACTCACTCTATATAAAACCCTAGTTACTAAGTTAATTTTGACAAATCAACGGTTAAACCTTACTTGACTTTCTGTATATAAATACTAGTGACTAAGTTGACTTTAACTAATCAACGGTCAAACTTTACTTGACTCACTCTATATAAAACCCTAGTTACTAAGTTGACTTTAACTAATCAATGGTCAAACTTTACTTGACTCACTCTATATAGATACCCTAGTTACTAAGTTGACTTTGACTAATCAACGGTTAAACCTTACTTGACTTTCTGTATATAAATACTATAGACTAAGTTGACTTTAACTAATCAACGGTCAGACTTTACTTGACTCACTCTATATAAAACCCTAGTTACTAAGTTGACTTTAACTAATCAACGATCAAGCATTGCTCGACTTCCAATACATAAATAATAATAACAAGGTTGGCTTTTTCTAATCAATAATCAAACATTACTTGACTTTTAATACGTAAACATTAATATTAAAGTTGAAGTTAACTTATTAACGGTCAACCTTTATTTGAATTTGTATATAATAAATACTATAAATGTGTTTGACTTTAAATAATCATCGGTTAAACCTTACTTGTCTTTCTGCACATAAATACTAGTGAATAAGTTGACTTTAACTAATCGACGGTCAAACTTTGCATGACTCTCTCTATATAGAAACCCTAGTGACTAAGCTGACTTTAAATAATCAACGGTCAAACTTTTCTTAACTCACTCTATATAGAAACCCTAGTTACTAAGTTGACTTTAACTAATCAACGGTCAAACTTTACTTGACTCACTCTATATTGAAACCCTAGTTACTAAGTTGACTTTGACTAATCAACGGTTAAACCTTACTTGACTTTCTGTGTATAAATAATAGTGACTAAGTTGACTTTAACTAATCAACGGTCAAACTTTACTTTACTCACTCTGTATAAAACCCTAGTTACTAAGTTGACTTTAACTAATCAACGATCAAGCATTACTCAACTTCCAATACATAAATACTATATTTACTTTAACTAATCAGCGGTCAAACTTTACTTGACTCACTCTATATAAAACCCTAGTTACTAAGTTGACTTTAACTAATCAACGATCAAGCATTGCTCGATTGTCAATACATAAATAATAATAACAAGGTTGACTTTGTCTAATCAATGATCAAACAGTACTTGACTTTCAATATATAAACATTAATATTAAAGTTGATGTTAACTTATTAACAGTCAACCTTTATTTGAATTTGTATATAATAAATACTATAAATGTGTTTGACTTTAACTAATCATCGGTTAAATCTTACTTGACTTTCTGCATATAAATACTAGTGAATAAGTTGACTTTAACTAATCGACGGTCAAACTTTGCATGACTCTCTCTATATAGAAACCCTAGTGACTAAGCTGACTTTAAATAATCAACGGTCAAACTTTTCTTAACTCACTCTATATAGAAACCTTAGTTACTAAGTTGACTTTAACTAATCATCGGTCAAACTTTACTTGACTCACTCTATATAGAAACCCTAGTTACTAAGTTGACTTTGACTAATCAACGGTTAAACCTTACTTGACTTTCTGTGTATAAATAATAGTGACTAAGTTGACTTTAACTAATCAACGGTCAAACCTTACTTGACTCACTCTATATAAAACCCTAGTTACTAAGTTGACTTTAACTAATCAACGATCAAGCATTACTCGACTTCCAATACATAAATACTATATTGAATTTAACTAATCAACGGGCAAACTTTACTTGACTCACTCTATATAAAACCCTAGTTACTAAGGTGACTTTAACTAATCAACGATCAAGCATTGCTCGACTGTCAGTACATAAATAATAATAACAAGGTTGACTTTGTCTAATCAATGATCAAACATTACTTGACTTTCAATATATAAACATTAATATTAAAGTTGGCGTTAACTTATTAACGGTCAACCTTTATTTGAATTTGTGTATAATAAATACTATAAATGTGTTTGACTATAACTAATCATCGGTTAAACCTTACTTGACTTTCTGCATATATATACTAGTGAATAAGTTGACTTTAACTAATCGACGGTCAAACTTTGCATGACTCTCTCTATATAGAAACCCTAGTGACTAAGCTGACTTTAAATAATCAACGGTCAAACCTTTCTTAACTCACTCTATATAGAAACCCTAGTTACTAAGTTGACTTTAACTAATCAACGGTCAAACTTTACTTGACTCACTTTATATAGAAACCCTAGTTACTAAGTTGACTTTGACTAATCAACGGTTAAACCTTACTTGACTTTCTGTATACAAATACTAGTGACTAAGTTGACTTTAACTAATCAACGGTCAGACTTTACTTGACTCACTCTATATAAAACCCTAGTTACTAAGTTGACTTTAACTAATCAACGATCAAGCATTTCTCGACTTCCAATACATAAATAATAATAACAAGGTTGGCTTTTTCTAATCAATAATCAAACATTAATTGACTTTCAATACATAAACATTAATATCAAAGTTGACGTTAACTTATTAACGGTCAACCTTTATTTGAATTTGTATATAATAAATACTATAAATGTGTTTGACTTTAACTAATCATCGGTTAAACCTTACTTGACTTTCTGCATATAAATACTAGTGAATAAGTTGACTTTAACTAATCGACGGTCAAACTTTGCATGACTCTCTCTATATAGAAACCCTAGTGACTAAGCTGACTTTAAATAATCAACGGTCAAATTTTTCTTAACTCACTCTATATAGAAACCCTAGTTACTAAGTTGACTTTAACTAATCAACGGTCAAACTTTACTTGACTCACTCTATATAGAAACCCTAGTTACTAAGTTGATTTTGACAAATCAACGGTTAAACCTTACTTAACTTTCTGTGTATAAATAATAGTGACTAAGTTGACTTTAACTAATCAACGGCCAAACTTTACTTGACTCACTTTATATAAAACCCTAGTTACTAAGTTGACTTTAACTAATCAACGATCAAGCATTACTCGACTTCCAATACATAAATACTATATTGACTTTAACTAATCAGCGGTCAAACTTTACTTGACTCACTCTATATAAAACCCTAGTTACTAAGTTGACTTTAACTAATCAACGATCAAGCATTGCTCGACTGTCAATACATAAATAATAATAATAAGGTTGACTTTGTCTAATCAATTATCAAACAGTACTTGACTTTCAATATATAAACATTCATATTAAAGTTTATGTTAACTTATTAACGGTCAACCTTTATTTGAATTTGTATATAATAAATACTATAAATGTGTTTGACTTTAACTAATCATCGGTTAAACCTTACTTGTCTTTCTGCACATAAATACTAGTGAATAAGTTGACTTTAACTAATCGACGGTCAGACTTTACTTGACTCACTCTATATAAAACCCTAGTTACTAAGTTGACTTTAACTAATCAACAATCAAGCATTACTCGACTTCCAATACATAAATACTATATTGACTTTAACTAATCAGCGGTCAAACTTTACTTGACTCACTCTATATAAAACCCTAGTTACTAAGTTGACTTTAACTAATCAACGATCAAGCATTGCTCGACTGTCAATACATAAATAATAATAATAAGGTTGACTTTGTCTAATCAATTATCAAACAGTACTTGACTTTCAATATATAAACATTCATATTAAAGTTTATGTTAACTTATTAACGGTCAACCTTTATTTGAATTTGTATATAATAAATACTATAAATGTGTTTGACTTTAACTAATCATCGGTTAAACCTTACTTGTCTTTCTGCACATAAATACTAGTGAATAAGTTGACTTTAACTAATCGACGGTCAGACTTTACTTGACTCACTTTATATAAAACCCTAGTTACTAAGTTGACTTTAACTAATCAACAATCAAGCATTACTCGACTTCCAATACATAAATACTATATTGACTTTAACTAATCAGCGGTCAAACTTTACTTGACTCACTCTATATAAAACCCTAGTTACTAAGTTGACTTTAACTAATCAACGATCAAGCATTGCTCGACTGTCAATACATAAATAATAATAATAAGGTGGACTTTGTCTAATCAATTATCAAACAGTACTTGACTTTCAATATATAAACATTCATATTAAAGTTTATGTTAACTTATTAACGGTCAACCTTTATTTGAATTTGTATATAATAAATACTATAAATGTGTTTGACTTTAACTAATCATCGGTTAAACCTTACTTGTCTTTCTGCACATAAATACTAGTGAATAAGTTAACTTTAACTGATCGACGGTCAAACTTTGCATAACTCTCTCTATATAGAAACCCTAGTGATTAAGCTGACTTTCAATAATCAACGGTCAAACCTTTCTTAACTCACTCTATATAGAAACCCTAGTTACTAAGTTGACTTTAACTAATCAACGGTCAAACTTTACTTGACTCACTCTATATAGAAACCCTAGTTACTAAGTTGACTTTAACTAATCAACGGTCAAACTTTACTTGACTCACTCTATATAGAAACCCTAGTTACTAAGTTGACTTTGACTAATCAACGGTTAAACCTTACTTGACTTTCTGCATATAAATACTAGTGACTAAGTTGACTTTAACTAATCAACGGTCAGACTTTACTTGACTCACTCTATATAAAACCCTAGTTACTAAGTTGATTTTGACAAATCAACGGTTAAACCTTACTTGACTTTCTGTATATAAATACTAGTGACTAAGTTGACTTTAACTAATCAACGGTCAAACTTTACTTGACTCACTCTATATAAAACCCTAGTTACTAAGTTGACTTTAACTAATCAATGGTCAAACTTTACTTGACTCACTCTATATAGATACCCTAGTTACTAAGTTGACTTTGACTAATCAACGGTTAAACCTTACTTGACTTTCTGTATATAAATACTATAGACTAAGTTGACTTTAACTAATCAACGGTCACACTTTACTTGACTCACTCTATATAAAACCCTAGTTACTAAGTTGACTTTAACTAATCAACGATCAAGCATTGCTCGACTTCCAATACATAAATAATAATAACAAGGTTGGCTTTTTCTAATCAATAATCAAACATTACTTGACTTTTAATACGTAAACATTAATATTAAAGTTGACGTTAACTTATTAACGGTCAACCTTTATTTGAATTTGTATATAATAAATACTATAAATGTGTTTGACTTTAAATAATCATCGGTTAAACCTTACTTGTCTTTCTGCATATATATACTAGTGAATAAGTTGACTTTAACTAATCGACGGTCAAACTTTGCATGACTCTCTCTATATAGAAACCCTAGTGACTAAGCTGACTTTAAATAATCAACGGTCAAACTTTTCTTAACTCACTCTATATAGAAACCCTAGTTACTAAGTTGACTTTAACTAATCAACGGTCAAACTTTACTTGACTCACTCTATATTGAAACCCTAGTTACTAAGTTGACTTTGACTAATCAACGGTTAAACCTTACTTGACTTTCTGTGTATAAATAATAGTGACTAAGTTGACTTTAACTAATCAACGGTCAAACTTTACTTTACTCACTCTGTATAAAACCCTAGTTACTAAGTTGACTTTAACTAATCAACGATCAAGCATTACTCAACTTCCAATACATAAATACTATATTTACTTTAACTAATCAGCGGTCAAACTTTACTTGACTCACTCTATATAAAACCCTAGTTACTAAGTTGCTTTAACTAATCAACGATCAAGCATTGCTCGATTGTCAATACATAAATAATAATAACAAGGTTGACTTTGTCTAATCAATGATCAAACAGTACTTGACTTTCAATATATAAACATTAATATTAAAGTTGATGTTAACTTATTAACAGTCAACCTTTATTTGAATTTGTATATAATAAATACTATAAATGTGTTTGACTTTAACTAATCATCGGTTAAACCTTACTTGTCTTTCTGCACATAAATACTAGTGAATAAGTTAACTTTAACTGATCGACGGTCAAACTTTGCATAACTCTCTCTATATAGAAACCCTAGTGATTAAGCTGACTTTCAATAATCAACGGTCAAACCTTTCTTAACTCACTCTATATAGAAACCCTAGTTACTAAGTTGACTTTAACTAATCAACGGTCAAACTTTACTTGACTCACTCTATATAGAAACCCTAGTTACTAAGTTGACTTTAACTAATCAACGGTCAAACTTTACTTGACTCACTCTATATAGAAACCCTAGTTACTAAGTTGACTTTGACTAATCAACGGTTAAACCTTACTTGACTTTCTGCATATAAATACTAGTGACTAAGTTGACTTTAACTAATCAACGGTCAGACTTTACTTGACTCACTCTATATAAAACCCTAGTTACTAAGTTGATTTTGACAAATCAACGGTTAAACCTTACTTGACTTTCTGTATATAAATACTAGTGACTAAGTTGACTTTAACTAATCAACGGTCAAACTTTACTTGACTCACTCTATATAAAACCCTAGTTACTAAGTTGACTTTAACTAATCAATGGTCAAACTTTACTTGACTCACTCTATATAGATACCCTAGTTACTAAGTTGACTTTGACTAATCAACGGTTAAACCTTACTTGACTTTCTGTATATAAATACTATAGACTAAGTTGACTTTAACTAATCAACGGTCACACTTTACTTGACTCACTCTATATAAAACCCTAGTTACTAAGTTGACTTTAACTAATCAACGATCAAGCATTGCTCGACTTCCAATACATAAATAATAATAACAAGGTTGGCTTTTTCTAATCAATAATCAAACATTACTTGACTTTTAATACGTAAACATTAATATTAAAGTTGACGTTAACTTATTAACGGTCAACCTTTATTTGAATTTGTATATAATAAATACTATAAATGTGTTTGACTTTAAATAATCATCGGTTAAACCTTACTTGTCTTTCTGCATATATATACTAGTGAATAAGTTGACTTTAACTAATCGACGGTCAAACTTTGCATGACTCTCTCTATATAGAAACCCTAGTGACTAAGCTGACTTTAAATAATCAACGGTCAAACTTTTCTTAACTCACTCTATATAGAAACCCTAGTTACTAAGTTGACTTTAACTAATCAACGGTCAAACTTTACTTGACTCACTCTATATTGAAACCCTAGTTACTAAGTTGACTTTGACTAATCAACGGTTAAACCTTACTTGACTTTCTGTGTATAAATAATAGTGACTAAGTTGACTTTAACTAATCAACGGTCAAACTTTACTTTACTCACTCTGTATAAAACCCTAGTTACTAAGTTGACTTTAACTAATCAACGATCAAGCATTACTCAACTTCCAATACATAAATACTATATTTACTTTAACTAATCAGCGGTCAAACTTTACTTGACTCACTCTATATAAAACCCTAGTTACTAAGTTGCTTTAACTAATCAACGATCAAGCATTGCTCGATTGTCAATACATAAATAATAATAACAAGGTTGACTTTGTCTAATCAATGATCAAACAGTACTTGACTTTCAATACATAAACATTAATATTAAAGTTGATGTTAACTTATTAACAGTCAACCTTTATTTGAATTTGTATATAATAAATACTATAAATGTGTTTGACTTTAACTAATCATCGGTTAAATCTTACTTGACTTTCTGCATATAAATACTAGTGAATAAGTTGACTTTAACTAATCGACGGTCAAACTTTGCATGACTCTCTCTATATAGAAACCCTAGTGACTAAGCTGACTTTAAATAATCAACGGTCAAACTTTTCTTAACTCACTCTATATAGAAACCCTAGTTACTAAGTTGACTTTAACTAATCAACGGTCAAACTTTACTTGACTCACTCTATATTGAAACCCTAGTTACTAAGTTGACTTTGACTAATCAACGGTTAAACCTTACTTGACTTTCTGTGTATAAATAATAGTGACTAAGTTGACTTTAACTAATCAACGGTCAAACTTTACTTTACTCACTCTGTATAAAACCCTAGTTACTAAGTTGACTTTAACTAATCAACGATCAAGCATTACTCAACTTCCAATACATAAATACTATATTTACTTTAACTAATCAGCGGTCAAACTTTACTTGACTCACTCTATATAAAACCCTAGTTACTAAGTTGCTTTAACTAATCAACGATCAAGCATTGCTCGATTGTCAATACATAAATAATAATAACAAGGTTGACTTTGTCTAATCAATGATCAAACAGTACTTGACTTTCAATATATAAACATTAATATTAAAGTTGATGTTAACTTATTAACAGTCAACCTTTATTTGAATTTGTATATAATAAATACTATAAATGTGTTTGACTTTAACTAATCATCGGTTAAATCTTACTTGACTTTCTGCATATAAATACTAGTGAATAAGTTGACTTTAACTAATCGACGGTCAAACTTTGCATGACTCTCTCTATATAGAAACCCTAGTGACTAAGCTGACTTTAAATAATCAACGGTCAAACTTTTCTTAACTCACTCTATATAGAAACCTTAGTTACTAAGTTGACTTTAACTAATCATCGGTCAAACTTTACTTGACTCACTCTATATAGAAACCCTAGTTACTAAGTTGACTTTGACTAATCAACGGTTAAACCTTACTTGACTTTCTGTGTATAAATAATAGTGACTAAGTTGACTTTAACTAATCAACGGTCAAACCTTACTTGACTCACTCTATATAAAACCCTAGTTACTAAGTTGACTTTAACTAATCAACGATCAAGCATTACTCGACTTCCAATACATAAATACTATATTGAATTTAACTAATCAACGGGCAAACTTTACTTGACTCACTCTATATAAAACCCTAGTTACTAAGGTGACTTTAACTAATCAACGATCAAGCATTGCTCGACTGTCAGTACATAAATAATAATAACAAGGTTGACTTTGTCTAATCAATGATCAAACATTACTTGACTTTCAATATATAAACATTAATATTAAAGTTGGCGTTAACTTATTAACGGTCAACCTTTATTTGAATTTGTGTATAATAAATACTATAAATGTGTTTGACTATAACTAATCATCGGTTAAACCTTACTTGACTTTCTGCATATATATACTAGTGAATAAGTTGACTTTAACTAATCGACGGTCAAACTTTGCATGACTCTCTCTATATAGAAACCCTAGTGACTAAGCTGACTTTAAATAATCAACGGTCAAACCTTTCTTAACTCACTCTATATAGAAACCCTAGTTACTAAGTTGACTTTAACTAATCAACGGTCAAACTTTACTTGACTAACTTTATATAGAAACCCTAGTTACTAAGTTGACTTTGACTAATCAACGGTTAAACCTTACTTGACTTTCTGTATACAAATACTAGTGACTAAGTTGACTTTAACTAATCAACGGTCAGACTTTACTTGACTCACTCTATATAAAACCCTAGTTACTAAGTTGACTTTAACTAATCAACGATCAAGCATTTCTCGACTTCCAATACATAAATAATAATAACAAGGTTGGCTTTTTCTAATCAATAATCAAACATTAATTGACTTTCAATACATAAACATTAATATCAAAGTTGACGTTAACTTATTAACGGTCAACCTTTATTTGAATTTGTATATAATAAATACTATAAATGTGTTTGACTTTAACTAATCATCGGTTAAACCTTACTTGACTTTCTGCATATAAATACTAGTGAATAAGTTGACTTTAACTAATCGACGGTCAAACTTTGCATGACTCTCTCTATATAGAAACCCTAGTGACTAAGCTGACTTTAAATAATCAACGGTCAAATGTTTCTTAACTCACTCTATATAGAAACCCTAGTTACTAAGTTGACTTTAACTAATCAACGGTCAAACTTTACTTGACTCACTCTATATAGAAACCCTAGTTACTAAGTTGATTTTGACAAATCAACGGTTAAACCTTACTTAACTTTCTGTGTATAAATAATAGTGACTAAGTTGACTTTAACTAATCAACGGCCAAACTTTACTTGACTCACTTTATATAAAACCCTAGTTACTAAGTTGACTTTAACTAATCAACGATCAAGCATTACTCGACTTCCAATACATAAATACTATATTGACTTTAACTAATCAGCGGTCAAACTTTACTTGACTCACTCTATATAAAACCCTAGTTACTAAGTTGACTTTAACTAATCAACGATCAAGCATTGCTCGACTGTCAATACATAAATAATAATAATAAGGTTGACTTTGTCTAATCAATTATCAAACAGTACTTGACTTTCAATATATAAACATTCATATTAAAGTTTATGTTAACTTATTAACGGTCAACCTTTATTTGAATTTGTATATAATAAATACTATAAATGTGTTTGACTTTAACTAATCATCGGTTAAACCTTACTTGTCTTTCTGCACATAAATACTAGTGAATAAGTTGACTTTAACTAATCGACGGTCAGACTTTACTTGACTCACTCTATATAAAACCCTAGTTACTAAGTTGACTTTAACTAATCAACAATCAAGCATTACTCGACTTCCAATACATAAATACTATATTGACTTTAACTAATCAGCGGTCAAACTTTACTTGACTCACTCTATATAAAACCCTAGTTACTAAGTTGACTTTAACTAATCAACGATCAAGCATTGCTCGACTGTCAATACATAAATAATAATAATAAGGTTGACTTTGTCTAATCAATTATCAAACAGTACTTGACTTTCAATATATAAACATTCATATTAAAGTTTATGTTAACTTATTAACGGTCAACCTTTATTTGAATTTGTATATAATAAATACTATAAATGTGTTTGACTTTAACTAATCATCGGTTAAACCTTACTTGTCTTTCTGCACATAAATACTAGTGAATAAGTTAACTTTAACTGATCGACGGTCAAACTTTGCATAACTCTCTCTATATAGAAACCCTAGTGATTAAGCTGACTTTCAATAATCAACGGTCAAACCTTTCTTAACTCACTCTATATAGAAACCCTAGTTACTAAGTTGACTTTAACTAATCAACGGTCAAACTTTACTTGACTCACTCTATATAGAAACCCTAGTTACTAAGTTGACTTTAACTAATCAACGGTCAAACTTTACTTGACTCACTCTATATAGAAACCCTAGTTACTAAGTTGACTTTGACTAATCAACGGTTAAACCTTACTTGACTTTCTGCATATAAATACTAGTGACTAAGTTGACTTTAACTAATCAACGGTCAGACTTTACTTGACTCACTCTATATAAAACCCTAGTTACTAAGTTGATTTTGACAAATCAACGGTTAAACCTTACTTGACTTTCTGTATATAAATACTAGTGACTAAGTTGACTTTAACTAATCAACGGTCAAACTTTACTTGACTCACTCTATATAAAACCCTAGTTACTAAGTTGACTTTAACTAATCAATGGTCAAACTTTACTTGACTCACTCTATATAGATACCCTAGTTACTAAGTTGACTTTGACTAATCAACGGTTAAACCTTACTTGACTTTCTGTATATAAATACTATAGACTAAGTTGACTTTAACTAATCAACGGTCACACTTTACTTGACTCACTCTATATAAAACCCTAGTTACTAAGTTGACTTTAACTAATCAACGATCAAGCATTGCTCGACTTCCAATACATAAATAATAATAACAAGGTTGGCTTTTTCTAATCAATAATCAAACATTACTTGACTTTTAATACGTAAACATTAATATTAAAGTTGACGTTAACTTATTAACGGTCAACCTTTATTTGAATTTGTATATAATAAATACTATAAATGTGTTTGACTTTAAATAATCATCGGTTAAACCTTACTTGTCTTTCTGCATATATATACTAGTGAATAAGTTGACTTTAACTAATCGACGGTCAAACTTTGCATGACTCTCTCTATATAGAAACCCTAGTGACTAAGCTGACTTTAAATAATCAACGGTCAAACTTTTCTTAACTCACTCTATATAGAAACCCTAGTTACTAAGTTGACTTTAACTAATCAACGGTCAAACTTTACTTGACTCACTCTATATTGAAACCCTAGTTACTAAGTTGACTTTGACTAATCAACGGTTAAACCTTACTTGACTTTCTGTGTATAAATAATAGTGACTAAGTTGACTTTAACTAATCAACGGTCAAACTTTACTTTACTCACTCTGTATAAAACCCTAGTTACAAGTTGACTTTAACTAATCAACGATCAAGCATTACTCAACTTCCAATACATAAATACTATATTTACTTTAACTAATCAGCGGTCAAACTTTACTTGACTCACTCTATATAAAACCCTAGTTACTAAGTTGACTTTAACTAATCAACGATCAAGCATTGCTCGATTGTCAATACATAAATAATAATAACAAGGTTGACTTTGTCTAATCAATGATCAAACAGTACTTGACTTTCAATATATAAACATTAATATTAAAGTTGATGTTAACTTATTAACAGTCAACCTTTATTTGAATTTGTATATAATAAATACTATAAATGTGTTTGACTTTAACTAATCATCGGTTAAATCTTACTTGACTTTCTGCATATAAATACTAGTGAATAAGTTGACTTTAACTAATCGACGGTCAAACTTTGCATGACTCTCTCTATATAGAAACCCTAGTGACTAAGCTGACTTTAAATAATCAACGGTCAAACTTTTCTTAACTCACTCTATATAGAAACCTTAGTTACTAAGTTGACTTTAACTAATCATCGGTCAAACTTTACTTGACTCACTCTATATAGAAACCCTAGTTACTAAGTTGACTTTGACTAATCAACGGTTAAACCTTACTTGACTTTCTGTGTATAAATAATAGTGACTAAGTTGACTTTAACTAATCAACGGTCAAACCTTACTTGACTCACTCTATATAAAACCCTAGTTACTAAGTTGACTTTAACTAATCAACGATCAAGCATTACTCGACTTCCAATACATAAATACTATATTGAATTTAACTAATCAACGGGCAAACTTTACTTGACTCACTCTATATAAAACCCTAATTACTAAGGTGACTTTAACTAATCAACGATCAAGCATTGCTCGACTGTCAGTACATAAATAATAATAACAAGGTTGACTTTGTCTAATCAATGATCAAACATTACTTGACTTTCAATATATAAACATTAATATTAAAGTTGGCGTTAACTTATTAACGGTCAACCTTTATTTGAATTTGTGTATAATAAATACTATAAATGTGTTTGACTATAACTAATCATCGGTTAAACCTTACTTGACTTTCTGCATATATATACTAGTGAATAAGTTGACTTTAACTAATCGACGGTCAAACTTTGCATGACTCTCTCTATATAGAAACCCTAGTGACTAAGCTGACTTTAAATAATCAACGGTCAAACCTTTCTTAACTCACTCTATATAGAAACCCTAGTTACTAAGTTAACTTTAACTAATCAACGGTCAAACTTTACTTGACTCACTTTATATAGAAACCCTAGTTACTAAGTTGACTTTGACTAATCAACGGTTAAACCTTACTTGACTTTCTGTATACAAATACTAGTGACTAAGTTGACTTTAACTAATCAACGGTCAGACTTTACTTGACTCACTCTATATAAAACCCTAGTTACTAAGTTGACTTTAACTAATCAACGATCAAGCATTTCTCGACTTCCAATACATAAATAATAATAACAAGGTTGGCTTTTTCTAATCAATAATCAAACATTAATTGACTTTCAATACATAAACATTAATATCAAAGTTGACGTTAACTTATTAACGGTCAACCTTTATTTGAATTTGTATATAATAAATACTATAAATGTGTTTGACTTTAACTAATCATCGGTTAAACCTTACTTGACTTTCTGCATATAAATACTAGTGAATAAGTTGACTTTAACTAATCGACGGTCAAACTTTGCATGACTCTCTCTATATAGAAACCCTAGTGACTAAGCTGACTTTAAATAATCAACGGTCAAATTTTTCTTAACTCACTCTATATAGAAACCCTAGTTACTAAGTTGACTTTAACTAATCAACGGTCAAACTTTACTTGACTCACTCTATATAGAAACCCTAGTTACTAAGTTGATTTTGACAAATCAACGGTTAAACCTTACTTAACTTTCTGTGTATAAATAATAGTGACTAAGTTGACTTTAACTAATCAACGGCCAAACTTTACTTGACTCACTTTATATAAAACCCTAGTTACTAAGTTGACTTTAACTAATCAACGATCAAGCATTACTCGACTTCCAATACATAAATACTATATTGACTTTAACTAATCAGCGGTCAAACTTTACTTGACTCACTCTATATAAAACCCTAGTTACTAAGTTGACTTTAACTAATCAACGATCAAGCATTGCTCGACTGTCAATACATAAATAATAATAATAAGGTTGACTTTGTCTAATCAATTATCAAACAGTACTTGACTTTCAATATATAAACATTCATATTAAAGTTTATGTTAACTTATTAACGGTCAACCTTTATTTGAATTTGTATATAATAAATACTATAAATGTGTTTGACTTTAACTAATCATCGGTTAAACCTTACTTGTCTTTCTGCACATAAATACTAGTGAATAAGTTGACTTTAACTAATCGACGGTCAGACTTTACTTGACTCACTCTATATAAAACCCTAGTTACTAAGTTGACTTTAACTAATCAACAATCAAGCATTACTCGACTTCCAATACATAAATACTATATTGACTTTAACTAATCAGCGGTCAAACTTTACTTGACTCACTCTATATAAAACCCTAGTTACTAAGTTGACTTTAACTAATCAATGATCAAGCATTGCTCGACTGTCAATACATAAATAATAATAATAAGGTTGACTTTGTCTAATCAATTATCAAACAGTACTTGACTTTCAATATATAAACATTCATATTAAAGTTTATGTTAACTTATTAACGGTCAACCTTTATTTGAATTTGTATATAATAAATACTATAAATGTGTTTGACTTTAACTAATCATCGGTTAAACCTTACTTGTCTTTCTGCACATAAATACTAGTGAATAAGTTAACTTTAACTGATCGACGGTCAAACTTTGCATAACTCTCTCTATATAGAAACCCTAGTGATTAAGCTGACTTTAAATAATCAACGGTCAAACCTTTCTTAACTCACTCTATATAGAAACCCTAGTTACTAAGTTGACTTTAACTAATCAACGGTCAAACTTTACTTGACTCACTCTATATAGAAACCCTAGTTACTAAGTTGACTTTGACTAATCAACGGTTAAACCTTACTTGACTTTCTGCATATAAATACTAGTGACTAAGTTGACTTTAACTAATCAACGGTCAGACTTTACTTGACTCACTCCATATAAAACCCTAGTTACTAAGTTGATTTTGACAAATCAACAGTTAAACCTTACTTGACTTTCTGTATATAAATACTAGTGACTAAGTTGACTTTAACTAATCAACGGTCAAACTTTACTTGACTCACTCTATATAAAACCCCAGTTACTAAGTTGACTTTAACTAATCAATGGTCAAACTTTACTTGACTCACTCTATATAGATACCCTAGTTACTAAGTTGACTTCGACTAATCAACGGTTAAACCTTACTTGACTTTCTGTATATAAATACTAGTGACTAAGTTTACTTTAACTAATCAACGGTCAGACTTTACTTGACTCACTCTATATAAAACCCTAGTTACTAAGTTGACTTTAACTAATCAACGATCAAGCATTGCTCGACTTCCAATACATAAATAATAATAACAAGGTTGGCTTTTTCTAATCAATAATCAAACATTACTTGACTTTTAATACGTAAACATTAATATTAAAGTTGACGTTAACTTATTAACGGTCAACCTTTACTTGAATTTGTATATAATAAATACTATAAATGTGTTTGACTTTAAATAATCATCGGTTAAACCTTACTTGTCTTTCTGCACATAAATACTAGTGAATAAGTTGACTTTAACTAATCGACGGTCAAACTTTGCATGACTCTCTCTATATAGAAACCCTAGTGACTAAGCTGACTTTAAATAATCAACGGTCAAACTTTTCTTAACTCACTCTATATAGAAACCCTAGTTACTAAGTTGACTTTAACTAATCAACGGTCAAACTTTACTTGACTCACTCTATATTGAAACCCTAGTTACTAAGTTGATTTTGACTAATCAACGGTTAAACCTTACTTGACTTTCTGTGTATAAATAATAGTGACTAAGTTGACTTTAACTAATCAACGGTCAAACTTTACTTGACTCACTCTATATAAAACCCTAGTTACTAAGTTGACTTTAACTAATCAACGATCAAGCATTGCTCAACTTTCAATATATAAATAATAATAACAAGGTTGACTTTGTCTAATCAACGATCAAACATTACCTGACTTTCAATATATAAACATTAATATTAAAGCTGACGTTAACTTTTTAACGGTCAACCTTTATTTATATTTGTATATAATAAATACTATAAATGTGTTTGACTTTAAATAATCATCGGTTAAACCTTACTTGTCTTTCTGCACATAAATACTAGTGAATAAGTTGACTTTAACTAATCGACGGTCAAACTTTGCATGACTCTCTCTATATAGAAACCCTAGTGACTAAGCTGACTTTAAATAATCAACGGTCAAACTTTTCTTAACTCACTCTATATAGAAACCCTAGTTACTAAGTTGACTTTAACTAATCAACGGTCAAACTTTACTTGACTCACTCTATATTGAAACCCTAGTTACTAAGTTGATTTTGACAAATCAACGATTAAACCTTACTTGACTTTCTGTATATAAATACTAGTGACTAAGTTGACTTTAACTAATCAACGGTCAAACTTTACTTGACTCACTCTATATAAAACCCTAGTTACTAAGTTGACTTTAACTAATCAATGGTCAAACTTTACTTGACTCACTCTATATAGATACCCTAGTTACTAAGTTGACTTTGACTAATCAACGGTTAAACCTTACTTGACTTTCTGTATATAAATACTATAGACTAAGTTGACTTTAACAAATCAACGGTCAGACTTTACTTGACTCACTCTATATAAAACCCTAGTTACTAAGTTGACTTTAACTAATCAACGATCAAGCATTGCTCGACTTCCAATACATAAATAATAATAACAAGGTTGGCTTTTTCTAATCAATAATCAAACATTACTTGACTTTTAATACGTAAACATTAATATTAAAGTTGACGTTAACTTATTAACGGTCAACCTTTATTTGAATTTGTATATAATAAATACTATAAATGTGTTTGACTTTAAATAATCATCGGTTAAACCTTACTTGTCTTTCTGCACATAAATACTAGTGAATAAGTTGACTTTAACTAATCGACGGTCAAACTTTGCATGACTCTCTCTATATAGAAACCCTAGTGACTAAGCTGACTTTAAATAATCAACGGTCAAACTTTTCTTAACTCACTCTATATAGAAACCCTAGTTACTAAGTTGACTTTAACTAATCAACGGTCAAACTTTACTTGACTCACTCTATATTGAAACCCTAGTTACTAAGTTGACTTTGACTAATCAACGGTTAAACCTTACTTGACTTTCTGTGTATAAATAATAGTGACTAAGTTGACTTTAACTAATCAACGGTCAAACTTTACTTTACTCACTCTGTATAAAACCCTAGTTACTAAGTTGACTTTAACTAATCAACGATCAAGCATTACTCAACTTCCAATACATAAATACTATATTTACTTTAACTAATCAGCGGTCAAACTTTACTTGACTCACTCTATATAAAACCCTAGTTACTAAGTTGACTTTAACTAATCAACGATCAAGCATTGCTCGATTGTCAATACATAAATAATAATAACAAGGTTGACTTTGTCTAATCAATGATCAAACAGTACTTGACTTTCAATATATAAACATTAATATTAAAGTTGATGTTAACTTATTAACGGTCAACCTTTATTTGAATTTGTATATAATAAATACTATAAATGTGTTTGACTTTAACTAATCATCGGTTAAATCTTACTTGACTTTCTGCATATAAATACTAGTGAATAAGTTGACTTTAACTAATCGACGGTCAAACTTTGCATGACTCTCTCTATATAGAAACCCTAGTGACTAAGCTGACTTTAAATAATCAACGGTCAAACTTTTCTTAACTCACTCTATATAGAAACCTTAGTTACTAAGTTGACTTTAACTAATCATCGGTCAAACTTTACTTGACTCACTCTATATAGAAACCCTAGTAACTAAGTTGACTTTTACTAATCAACGGTTAAACCTTACTTGACTTTCTGTGTATAAATAATAGTGACTAAGTTGACTTTAACTAATCAACGGTCAAACCTTACTTGACTCACTCTATATAAAACCCTAGTTACTAAGTTGACTTTAACTAATCAACGATTAAGCATTACTCGACTTCCAATACATAAATACTATATTGAATTTAACTAATCAACGGGCAAACTTTACTTGACTCACTCTATATAAAACCCTAGTTACTAAGGTGACTTTAACTAATCAACGATCAAGCATTGCTCGACTGTCAGTACATAAATAATAATAACAAGGTTGACTTTGTCTAATCAATGATCAAACATTACTTGACTTTCAATATATAAACATTAATATTAAAGTTGGCGTTAACTTATTAACGGTCAACCTTTATTTGAATTTGTGTATAATAAATACTATAAATGTGTTTGACTATAACTAATCATCGGTTAAACCTTACTTGACTTTCTGCATATATATACTAGTGAATAAGTTGACTTTAACTAATCGACGGTCAAACTTTGCATGACTCTCTCTATATAGAAACCCTAGTGACTAAGCTGACTTTAAATAATCAACGGTCAAACCTTTCTTAACTCACTCTATATAGAAACCCTAGTTACTAAGTTGACTTTAACTAATCAACGGTCAAACTTTACTTGACTCACTTTATATAGAAACCCTAGTTACTAAGTTGACTTTGACTAATCAACGGTTAAACCTTACTTGACTTTCTGTATACAAATACTAGTGACTAAGTTGACTTTAACTAATCAACGGTCAGACTTTACTTGACTCACTCTATATAAAACCCTAGTTACTAAGTTGACTTTAACTAATCAACGATCAAGCATTTCTCGACTTCCAATACATAAATAATAATAACAAGGTTGGCTTTTTCTAATCAATAATCAAACATTAATTGACTTTCAATACATAAACATTAATATCAAAGTTGACGTTAACTTATTAACGGTCAAACTTTATTTGAATTTGTATATAATAAATACTATAAATGTGTTTGACTTTAACTAATCATCGGTTAAACCTTACTTGACTTTCTGCATATAAATACTAGTGAATAAGTTGACTTTAACTAATCGACGGTCAAACTTTGCATGACTCTCTCTATATAGAAACCCTAGTGACTAAGCTGACTTTAAATAATCAACGGTCAAATTTTTCTTAACTCACTCTATATAGAAACCCTAGTTACTAAGTTGACTTTAACTAATCAACGGTCAAACTTTACTTGACTCACTCTATATAGAAACCCTAGTTACTAAGTTGATTTTGACAAATCAACGGTTAAACCTTACTTAACTTTCTGTGTGTAAATAATAGTGACTAAGTTGACTTTAACTAATCAACGGCCAAACTTTACTTGACTCACTTTATATAAAACCCTAGTTACTAAGTTGACTTTAACTAATCAACGATCAAGCATTACTCGACTTCCAATACATAAATACTATATTGACTTTAACTAATCAGCGGTCAAACTTTACTTGACTCACTCTATATAAAACCCTAGTTACTAAGTTGACTTTAACTAATCAACGATCAAGCATTGCTCGACTGTCAATACATAAATAATAATAATAAGGTTGACTTTGTCTAATCAATTATCAAACAGTACTTGACTTTCAATATATAAACATTCATATTAAAGTTTATGTTAACTTATTAACGGTCAACCTTTATTTGAATTTGTATATAATAAATACTATAAATGTGTTTGACTTTAACTAATCATCGGTTAAACCTTACTTGTCTTTCTGCACATAAATACTAGTGAATAAGTTGACTTTAACTAATCGACGGTCAGACTTTACTTGACTCACTCTATATAAAACCCTAGTTACTAAGTTGACTTTAACTAATCAACAATCAAGCATTACTCGACTTCCAATACATAAATACTATATTGACTTTAACTAATCAGCGGTCAAACTTTACTTGACTCACTCTATATAAAACCCTAGTTACTAAGTTGACTTTAACTAATCAACGATCAAGCATTGCTCGACTGTCAATACATAAATAATAATAATAAGGTTGACTTTGTCTAATCAATTATCAAACAGTACTTGACTTTCAATATATAAACATTCATATTAAAGTTTATGTTAACTTATTAACGGTCAACCTTTATTTGAATTTGTATATAATAAATACTATAAATGTGTTTGACTTTAACTAATCATCGGTTAAACCTTACTTGTCTTTCTGCACATAAATACTAGTGAATAAGTTAACTTTAACTAATCGACGGTCAAACTTTGCATAACTCTCTCTATATAGAAACCCTAGTGATTAAGCTGACTTTAAATAATCAACGGTCAAACCTTTCTTAACTCACTCTATATAGAAACCCTAGTTACTAAGCTGACTTTAACTAATCAACGGTCAAACTTTACTTGACTCACTCTATATAGAAACCCTAGTTACTAAGTTGACTTTGACTAATCAACGGTTAAACCTTACTTGACTTTCTGCATATAAATACTAGTGACTAAGTTGAATTTAACTAATCAACGGTCAGACTTTACTTGACTCACTCTATATAAAACCCTAGTTACTAAGTTGATTTTGACAAATCAACGGTTAAACCTTACTTGACTTTCTGTATATAAATACTAGTGACTAAGTTGACTTTAACTAATCAACGGTCAAACTTTACTTGACTCACTCTATATAAAACCCCAGTTACTAAGTTGACTTTAACTAATCAATGGTCAAACTTTACTTGACTCACTCTATATAGATACCCTAGTTACTAAGTTGACTTCGACTAATCAACGGTTAAACCTTACTTGACTTTCTGTATATAAATACTAGTGACTAAGTTTACTTTAACTAATCAACGGTCAGACTTTACTTGACTCACTCTATATAAAACCCTAGTTACTAAGTTGACTTTAACTAATCAACGATCAAGCATTGCTCGACTTCCAATACATAAATAATAATAACAAGTTTGGCTTTTTCTAATCAATAATCAAACATTACTTGACTTTTAATACGTAAACATTAATATTAAAGTTGACGTTAACTTATTAACGGTCACCCTTTATTTGAATTTGTATATAATAAATACTATAAATGTGTTTGACTTTAAATAATCATCGGTTAAACCTTACTTGTCTTTCTGCACATAAATACTAGTGAATAAGTTGACTTTAACTAATCGACGGTCAAACTTTGCATGACTCTCTCTATATAGAAACCCTAGTGACTAAGCTGACTTTAAATAATCAACGGTCAAACTTTTCTTAACTCACTCTATATAGAAACCCTAGTTACTAAGTTGACTTTAACTAATCAACGGTCAAACTTTACTTGACTCACTCTATATTGAAACCCTAGTTACTAAGTTGATTTTGACTAATCAACGGTTAAACCTTACTTGACTTTCTGTGTATAAATAATAGTGACTAAGTTGACTTTAACTAATCAACGGTCAAACTTTACTTGACTCACTCTATATAAAACCCTAGTTACTAAGTTGACTTTAACTAATCAACGATCAAGCATTGCTCAACTTTCAATACATAAATAATAATAACAAGGTTGACTTTGTCTAATCAACGATCAAACATTACCTGACTTTCAATATATAAACATTAATATTAAAGCTGACGTTAACTTTTTAACGGTCAACCTTTATTTATATTTGTATATAATAAATACTATAAATGTGTTTGACTTTAAATAATCATCGGTTAAACCTTACTTGTCTTTCTGCACATAAATACTAGTGAATAAGTTGACTTTAACTAATCGACGGTCAAACTTTGCATGACTCTCTCTATATAGAAACCCTAGTGACTAAGCTGACTTTAAATAATCAACGGTCAAACTTTTCTTAACTCACTCTATATAGAAACCCTAGTTACTAAGTTGACTTTAACTAATCAACGGTCAAACTTTACTTGACTCACTCTATATTGAAACCCTAGTTACTAAGTTGACTTTGACTAATCAACGGTTAAACCTTACTTGACTTTCTGTATATAAATACTAGTGACTAAGTTGACTTTAACTAATCAACGGTCAGACTTTACTTGACTCACTCTATATAAAACCCTAGTTACTAAGTTGACTTTAACTAATCAACGATCAAGCATTGCTCGACTTCCAATACATAAATAATAATAACAAGGTTGGCTTTTTCTAATCAATAATCAAACATTACTTGACTTTTAATACGTAAACATTAATATTAAAGTTGACGTTAACTTATTAACGGTCAACCTTTATTTGAATTTGTATATAATAAATACTATAAATGTGTTTGACTTTAAATAATCATCGGTTAAACCTTACTTGTCTTTCTGCACATAAATACTAGTGAATAAGTTGACTTTAACTAATCGACGGTCAAACTTTGCATGACTCTCTCTATATAGAAACCCTAGTGACTAAGCTGACTTTAAATAATCAACGGTCAAACTTTTCTTAACTCACCCTATATAAAACCCTAGTTACTAAGTTTACTTTAACTAATCAACGGCTACACTTTACTTGACTCACTCTATATAGAAACCCTAGTTACTAAGATGACTTTGACTAATTAACGGTTAAACCTTACTTGACTTTCTGTGTATAAATAATAGTGACTAAGTTGACTTTAACTAATGAACGGTCAAACTTTACTTGACTCACTCTGTATAAAACCCTAGTTACTAAGTTGACTTTAACTAATCAACGATCAAGCATTACTCAACTTCCAATACATAAATACTATATTTACTTTAACTAATCAGTGGTCAAACTTTACTTTACTCACTCTATATAAAACCCTAGTTACTAAGTTGACTTTAACTAATCAACGATCAAGCATTGCTCGACTGTCAATACATAAATAATAATAACAAGGTTGACTTTGTCTAATCAATGATCAAACAGTACTTGACATTTAATATATAAACATTAATATTAAAGTTGATGTTAACTTATTAACGGTCAACCTTTATTTGAATTTGTATATAATAAATACTATAAATGTGTTTGACTTTAACTAATCATCGGTTAAACCTTACTTGACTTTCTGCATATAAATACTAGTGAATAAGTTGACTTTAACTAATCGACGGTCAAACTTTGCATGACTCTCTCTATATAGAAACCCTAGTGACTAAGCTGACTTTAAATAATCAACGGTCAAACTTTTCTTAACTCACTCTATATAGAAGCCTTAGTTACTAAGTTGACTTTAACTAATCAACGGTCAAACTTTACTTGACTCACTCTATATAGAAACCCTAGTTACTAAGTTGACTTTGACTAATCAACGGTTAAACCTTACTTGACTTTCTGTGTATAAATAATAGTGACTAAGTTGACTTTAACTAATCAACAGTCAAACCTTACTTGACTCACTCTATATAAAACCCTAGTTACTAAGTTGACTTTAACTAATCAACGATCAAGCATTACTCGACTTCCAATACATAAATACTATATTGAATTTAACTAATCAGCGGGCAAACTTTACTTGACTCACTCTATATAAAACCCTAGTTACTAAGTTGACTTTAACTAATCAACGATCAAGCATTGCTCGACTGTCAGTACATAAATAATAATAACAAGGTTGACTTTGTCTAATCAATGATCAAACATTACTTGACTTTCAATATATAAACATTAATATTAAAGTTGGCGTTAACTTATTAACGGTCAACCTTTATTTGAATTTGTATATAATAAATACTATAAATGTGTTTGACTATAACTAATCATCGGTTAAACCTTACTTGACTTTCTGCATATATATACTAGTGAATAAGTTGACTTTAACTAATCGACGGTCAAACTTTGCATGACTCTCTCTATATAGAAACCCTAGTGACTAAGCTGACTTTAAATAATCAACGGTCAAACCTTTCTTAACTCACTCTATATAGAAACCCTAGTTACTAAGTTGACTTTAACTAATCAACGGTCAAACTTTACTTGACTCACTTTATATAGAAACCCTAGTTACTAAGTTGACTTTGACTAATCAACGGTTAAACCTTACTTGACTTTCTGTATACAAATACTAGTGACTAAGTTGACTTTAACTAATCAACGGTCAGACTTTACTTGACTCACTCTATATAAAACCCTAGTTACTAAGTTGACTTTAACTAATCAATGATCAAGCATTTCTCGACTTCCAATACATAAATAATAATAACAAGGTTGGCTTTTTCTAATCAATAATCAAACATTAATTGACTTTCAATACATAAACATTAATATCAAAGTTGACGTTAACTTATTAACGGTCAACCTTTATTTGAATTTGTATATAATAAATACTATAAATGTGTTTGACTTTAACTAATCATCGGTTAAACCTTACTTGACTTTCTGCATATAAATACTAGTGAATAAGTTGACTTTAACTAATCGACGGTCAAACTTTGCATGACTCTCTCTATATAGAAACCCTAGTGACTAAGCTGACTTTAAATAATCAACTGTCAAATTTTTCTTAACTCACTCTATATAGAAACCCTAGTTACTAAGTTGACTTTAACTAATCAACGGTCAAACTTTACTTGACTCACTTTATATAGAAACCCTAGTTACTAAGTTGACTTTGACTAATCAACGGTTAAACCTTACTTGACTTTCTGTATACAAATACTAGTGACTAAGTTGACTTTAACTAATCAACGGTCAGACTTTACTTGACTCACTTTATATAAAACCCTAGTTACTAAGTTGACTTTAACTAATCAACGATCAAGCATTTCTCGACTTCCAATACATAAATAATAATAACAAGGTTGGCTTTTTCTAATCAATAATCAAACATTAATTGACTTTCAATACATAAACATTAATATCAAAGTTGACGTTAACTTATTAACGGTCAACCTTTATTTGAATTTGTATATAATAAATACTATAAATGTGTTTGACTTTAATTAATCATCGGTTAAACCTTACTTGACTTTCTGCATATAAATACTAGTGAATAAGTTGACTTTAACTAATCGACGGTCAAACTTTGCATGACTCTCTCTATATAGAAACCCTAGTGACTAAGCTGACTTTAAATAATCAACGGTCAAATTTTTCTTAACTCACTCTATATAGAAACCCTAGTTACTAAGTTGACTTTAACTAATCAACGGTCAAACTTTACTTGACTCACTCTATATAGAAACCCTAGTTACTAAGTTGATTTTGACAAATCAACGGTTAAACCTTACTTGACTTTCTGTGTATAAATAATAGTGACTAAGTTGACTTTAACTAATCAACGGCCAAACTTTACTTGACTCACTTTATATAAAACCCTAGTTACTAAGTTGACTTTAACTAATCAACGATCAAGCATTACTCGACTTCCAATACATAAATACTATATTGACTTTAACTAATCAGCGGTCAAACTTTACTTGACTCACTCTGTATAAAACCCTAGTTACTAAGTTGACTTTAACTAATCAACGATCAAGCATTGCTCGACTGTCAATACATAAATAATAATAACAAGGTTGACTTTGTCTAATCAATTATCAAACAGTACTTGACTTTCAATATATAAACATTAATATTAAAGTTTATGTTAACTTATTAACGGTCAACCTTTATTTGAATTTGTATATAATAAATACTATGAATGTGTTTGACTTTAACTAATCATCGGTTAAACCTTACTTGTCTTTCTGCACATAAATACTAGTGAATAAGTTGACTTTAACTAATCGACGGTCAAACTTTGCATAACTCTCTCTATATAGAAACCCTAGTGATTAAGCTGACTTTAAATAATCAACGGTCAAACCTTTCTTACCTCACTCTATATAGAAACCCTAGTTACTAAGTTGACTTTAACTAATCAACGGTCAAACTTTACTTGACTCACTCTATATAGAAACCCTAGTTACTAAGTTGACTTTGACTAATCAACGGTTAAACCTTACTTGACTTTCTGCATATAAATACTAGTGACTAAGTTGACTTTAACTAATCAACGGTCAGACTTTACTTGACTCACTCTATATAAAACCCTAGTTACTAAGTTGATTTTGACAAATCAACGGTTAAACCTTACTTGACTTTCTGTATATAAATACTAGTGACTAAGTTGACTTTAACTAATCAACGGTCAAACTTTACTTGACTCACTCTATATAAAACCCTAGTTACTAAGTTGACTTTAACTAATCAATTGTCAAACTTTACTTGACTCACTCTATATAGATACCCTAGTTACTAAGTTGACTTTGACTAATCAACGGTTAAACCTTACTTGACTTTCTGTATATAAATACTAGTGACTAAGTTGACTTTAACTAATCAACGGTCAGACTTTACTTGACTCACTCTATATAAAACCCTAGTTACTAAGTTGACTTTAACTAATCAACGATCAAGCATTGCTCGACTTCCAATACATATATAATAATAACAAGGTTGGCTTTTTCTAATCAATAATCAAACATTACTTGACTTTTGATACGTAAACATTAATATTAAAGTTGACGTTAACTTATTAACGGTCAACCTTTATTTGAATTTGTATATAATAAATACTATAAATGTGTTTGACTTTAAATAATCATCGGTTAAACCTTACTTGTCTTTCTGCACATAAATACTAGTGAATAAGTTGACTTTAACTAATCGACGGTCAAGCTTTGCATGACTCTCTCTATATAGAAACCCTAGTGACTAAGCTGACTTTAAATAATCAACGGTCAAACTTTTCTTAACTCACTCTATATAGAAACCCTAGTTACTAAGTTGACTTTAACTAATCAACGGTCAAACTTTACTTGACTCACTCTATATTGAAACCCCAGTTACTAAGTTGACTTTGACTAATCAACGGTTAAACCTTACTTGACTTTCTGTGTATAAATAATAGTGACTAAGTTGACTTTAACTAATCAACGGTCAAACTTTACTTGACTCACTCTGTATAAAACCCTAGTTACTAAGTTGACTTTAACTAATCAACGATCAAGCATTACTCAACTTCCAATACATAAAAACTATATTTACTTTAACTAATCAGTGGTCAAACTTTACTTGACTCACTCTATAAAAAAACCTAGTTACTAAGTTGACTTTGACTAATCAACGGTTAAACCTTACTTGACTTTCTGTGTATAAATAATAGTGACTAAGTTGACTTTAACTAATCAACGGTCAAACCTTACTTGACTCACTCTATATAAAACCCTAGTTACTAAGTTGACTTTAACTAATCAACGATCAAGCATTACTCGACTTCCAATACATAAATACTATATTGAATTTAACTAATCAGCGGGCAAACTTTACTTGACTCAC
Organism: Rubia yunnanensis; assembly: GCA_037428765.1. Lineage (NCBI taxonomy): Eukaryota > Viridiplantae > Streptophyta > Magnoliopsida > Gentianales > Rubiaceae > Rubia > Rubia yunnanensis. The sequence continues at coordinate 47,611,545 of CM075068.1, read as the reverse complement.
TCTATATAAAACCCTAGTTACTAAGTTGACTTTAACTAATCAACGATCAAGCATTGCTCGACTGTCAATACATAAATAATAATAACAAGGTTGACTTTGTCTAATCAATGATCAAACATTACTTGACTTTCAATATATAAACATTAATATTAAAGTTGGCGTTAACTTATTAACGGTCAACCTTTATTTGAATTTGTGTATAATAAATACTATAAATGTGTTTGACTATAACTAATCATCGGTTAAACCTTACTTGACTTTCTGCATATATATACTAGTGAATAAGTTGACTTTAACTAATCGACGGTCAAACTTTGCATGACTCTCTCTATATAGAAACCCTAGTGACTAAGCTGACTTTAAATAATCAACGGTCAAACCTTTCTTAACTCACTATATATAGAAACCCTAGTTACTAAGTTGACTTTAACTAATCAACGGTCAAACTTTACTTGACTCACTTTATATAGAAACCCTAGTTACTAAGTTGACTTTGACTAATCAACGGTTAAACCTTACTTGACTTTCTGTATACAAATACTAGTGACTAAGTTGACTTTAACTAATCAACGGTCAGACTTTACTTGACTCACTCTATATAAAACCCTAGTTACTAAGTTGACTTTAACTAATCAACGATCAAGCATTTCTCGACTTCCAATACATAAATAATAATAACAAGGTTGGCTTTTTCTAATCAATAATCAAACATTAATTGACTTTCAATACATAAACATTAATATCAAAGTTGACGTTAACTTATTAACGGTCAACCTTTATTTGAATTTGTATATAATAAATACTATAAATGTGTTTGACTTTAACTAATCATCGGTTAAACCTTACTTGACTTTCTGCATATAAATACTAGTGAATAAGTTGACTTTAACTAATCGACGGTCAAACTTTGCATGACTCTCTCTATATAGAAACCCTAGTGACTAAGCTGACTTTAAATAATCAACGGTCAAATTTTTCTTAACTCACTCTATATAGAAACCCTAGTTACTAAGTTGACTTTAACTAATAAATGGTCAAACTTAACTTGACTCACTCTATATGGAAACCCTAGTTACTAAGTTGATTTTGACAAATCAACGGTTAAACCTTACTTGACTTTCTGTGTATAAATAATAGTGACTAAGTTGACTTTAACTAATCAACGGCCAAACTTTACTTGACTCACTTTATATAAAACCCTAGTTACTAAGTTGACTTTAACTAATCAACGATCAAGCATTTCTCAACTTCCAATACATAAATACTATATTTACTTTAACTAATCAGTGGTCAAACTTTACTTGACTCACTCTATAAAAAAACCTAGTTACTAAGTTGACTTTGACTAATCAACGGTTAAACCTTACTTGACTTTCTGTGTATAAATAATAGTGACTAAGTTGACTTTAACTAATCAACGGTCAAACCTTACTTGACTCACTCTATATAAAACCCTAGTTACTAAGTTGACTTTAACTAATCAACGATCAAGCATTACTCGACTTCCAATACATAAATACGATATTGAATTTAACTAATCAGCGGGCAAACTGTACTTGACTCACTCTATATAAAACCCTAGTTACTAAGTTGACTTTAACTAATCAACGATCAAGCATTGCTCGACTGTCAGTACATAAATAATAATAACAAGGTTGACTTTGTCTAATCAATGATCAAACATTACTTGACTTTCAATATATAAACATTAATATTAAAGTTGGCGTTAACTTATTAACGGTCAACCTTTATTTGAATTTGTATATAATAAATACTATAAATGTGTTTGACTATAACTAATAATCGGTTAAACCTTACTTGACTTTCTGCATATATATACTAGTGAATAAGTTGACTTTAACTAATCGACGGTCAAACTTTGCATGACTCTCTCTATATAGAAACCCTAGTGACTAAGCTGACTTTAAATAATCAACGGTCAAACCTTTCTTAACTCACTCTATATAGAAACCCTAATTACTAGGTTGACTTTAACTAATCAACGGTCAAACTTTACTTGACTCACTTTATATAGAAACCCTAGTTACTAAGTTGACTTTGACTAATCAACGGTTAAACCTTACTTGACTTTCTGTATACAAATACTAGTGACTAAGTTGACTTTAACTAATCAACGGTCAGACTTTACTTGACTCACTCTATATAAAACCCTAGTTACTAAGTTGACTTTAACTAATCAACGATCAAGCATTTCTCGACTTCCAATACATAAATAATAATAACAAGGTTGGCTTTTTCTAATCAATAATCAAACATTAATTGACTTTCAATACATAAACATTAATATCAAAGTTGACGTTAACTTATTAACGGTCAACCTTTATTTGAATTTGTATATAATAAATACTATAAATGTGTTTGACTTTAACTAATCATCGGTTAAACCTTACTTGACTTTCTGCATATAAATACTAGTGAATAAGTTGACTTTAACTAATCGACGGTCAAACTTTGCATGACTCTCTCTATATAGAAACCCTAGTGATTAAGCTGACTTTAAATAATCAACGGTCAAACCTCTCTTAACTCACTCTATATAGAAACCCTAGTTACTAAGATGACTTTAACTAATCAACGGTCAAACTTTACTTGACTCACTCTATATAGATACCCTAGTTACTAAGTTGACTTTGACAAATCAACGGTTCTTTCTGTATATAAATACTAGTGACTAAGTTGACTTTAACTAATCAACGGTCAGACTTTACTTGACTCACTCTATATAAAACCCTAGTTACTAAGTTGATTTTGACTAATCAACGGTTAAACCTTACTTGACTTTCTGTATATAAATACTAGTGACTAAGTTGACTTTAACTAATCAACGGTCAGACTTTACTTGACTCACTCTATATAAAACCCTAGTTACTAAGTTGACTTTAACGAATCAACGATCAAGCATTGCTCGACTTCCAATACATAAATAATAATAACAAGGTTGGCTTTTTCTAATCAATAATCAAACATTACTTGACTTTTAATACGTATACATTAATATTAAAGTTGACGTTAACTTATTAACGGTCAACCTTTATTTGAATTTGTATATAATAAATACTATAAATGTGTTTGACTTTAAATAATCATCGGTTAAACCTTACTTGTCTTTCTGCACATAAATACTAGTGAATAAGTTGACTTTAACTAATTGACGGTCAAACTTTACATGGCTCTCTCTATATAGAAACCCTAGTGACTAAGCTGACTTTAAATAATCAACGGTCAAACCTTTCTTAAGTCACTCTATATAGAAACCCTAGTTACTAAGTTGACTTTAACTAATAAATGGTCAAACTTCACTTGACTCACTCTATATAGAAACCCTAGTTACTAAGTTGATTTTGACAAATCAACGGTTAAACCTTACTTGACTTTCTGTGTATAAATAATAGTGACTAAGTTGACTTTAACTAATCAACGGCCAAACTTTACTTGACTCACTTTATATAAAACCCTAGTTACTAAGTTGGCTTTAACTAATCAACGATCAAGCATTACTCGACTTCCAATACATAAAACTATATTGACTTTAACTAATCTGCGGTCAAACTTTACTTGACTCACTCTATATAAAACCCTAGTTACTAAGTTGACTTTAACTAATCAACGATCAAGCATTGCTCGACTGTCAATACATAAATAATAATAACAAGGTTGACTTTGTCTAATCAATGATCAAACAGTACTTGACTTTCAATATATAAACATTAATATTAAAGTTTATGTTAACTTATTAACGGTCAACCTTTATTTGAATTTGTATATAATAAATACTATAAATGTGTTTGACGTTAACTAATCATCGGTTAAACCTTACTTGACTTTCTGCATATATATACTAGTGAATAAGTTGACTTTAACTAATCGACGGTCAAACTTTGCATGACTCTCTCTATATAGAAACCCTAGTGACTAAGCTGACTTTAAATAATCAACGGTCAAACCTATCTTAACTCACTCTATATAAAAACCCTAGTTACTAAGTTGACTTTAACTAATCAACGGTCAAACTTTACTTGACTCACTCTATATAGAAACCCTAGTTTCTAAGTTGACTTTGACTAATCAACGGTTAAACCTTACTTGACTTTATGTATATAAATACTAGTGACTAAGTTGACTTTAACTAATCAACGGTCAGACTTTACTTGACTCACTCTATATAAAACCCTAGTTACTAAGTTGACTTTAACTAATCAACGATCAAGCATTTCTCGACTTCCAATACATAAATAATAATAACAAGGTTGGCTTTTTCTAATCAATAATCAAACATTAATTGACTTTCAATACATAAACATTAATATTAAAGTTGACGTTAACTTATTAACGGTCAACCTTTATTTGAATTTGTATATAATAAATACTATAAATGTGTTTGAAATTAACTAATCATCGGTTAAACCTTACTTGTCTTTCTGCACATAAATACTAGTGAATAAGTTGACTTTAACTAATCGACGGTCAAACTTTGCATGACTCTCTCTATATAGAAACCCTCGTGACTAAGCTGACTTTAAATAATCAACGGTCAAACCTTTCTTAACTCACTATATATAGAAACCCTAGTTACTAAGTTGACTTTAACTAATCAACGGTCAAACTTTACTTGACTCACTCTATATAGATACCCTAGTTACTAAGTTGACTTTGACTAATCAACGGTTAAACCTTACTTAACTTTCTATATATAAATACTAGTGACTGAGTTGACTTTAACTAATCAACGGCCAGACTTTACTTGACTCACTCTATATAAAACCCTAGTTACTAAGTTGACTTTAACTAATCAACGATCAAGCATTTCTCGACTTCCAATACATAAATAATAATAACAAGGTTGGCTTTTTCTAATCAATAATCAAACATTAATTGACTTTCAATACATAAACATTAATATTAAAGTTGACGTTAACTTATTAACGGTCAACCTTTATTTGAATTTGTATATAATAAATACTATAAATGTGTTTGACTTTAACTAATCATCGGTTAAACCTTACTTGTCTTTCTGCACATAAATACTAGTGAATAAGTTGACTTTAACTAATCGACGGTCAAACTTTGCATAACTCTCTCTATATAGAAACCTAGTGATTAAGCTGACTTTAAATAATCAACGGTCAAACCTTTCTTAACTCACTCTATATAGAAACCCTAGTTACTAAGTTGACTTTAACTAATCAACGGTCAAACTTTACTTGACTCACTCTATATAGATACCCTAGTTACTAAGTTGACTTTGACAAATCAACGGTTAAACCTTACTTGACTTTCTGTATATAAATACTAGTGACTAAGTTGACTTTAACTAATCAACGGTCAGACTTTACTTGACTCACTCTATATAAAACCCTAGTTACTAAGTTGATTTTGACAAATCAACGGTTAAACCTTACTTGACTTTCTGTATATAAATACTAGTGACTAAGTTGACTTTAACTAATCAACGGTCAGACTTTACTTGACTCACTCTATATAAAACCCTAGTTACTAAGTTGACTTTAACTAATCAACGATCAAGCATTGTTCGACTTCCAATACATAAATAATAATAGCAAGGTTGGCTTTTTCTAATCAATAATCAAACATTACTTGACTTTTAATACGTAAACATTAATATTAAAGTTGACGTTAACTTATTAACGGTCAACCTTTATTTGAATTTGTATATAATAAATACTATAAATGTGTTTGACTTTAAATAATCATCGGTTAAACCTTACTTGTCTTTCTGCACATAAATACTAGTGAATAAGTTGACTTTAACTAATCGACGGTCAAACTTTACATGGCTCTCTCTATATAGAAACCCTAGTGACTAAGCTGACTTTAAATAATCAACGGTCAAACCTTTCTTAAGTCACTCTATATAGAAACCCTAGTTACTAAGTTGACTTTAACTAATTAATGGTCAAACTTCACTTGACTCACTCTATATAGAAACCCTAGTTACTAAGTTGACTTTGACTAATCAACGGTTAAACCTTACTTGACTTTCTGTGTATAAATAATAGTGACTAAGTTGACTTTAACTAATCAACGGTCAAACTTTACTTGACTCACTCTATATAAAACCCTAGTTACTAAGTTGACTTTAACTAATCAACGATCAAGCATTACTCAACTTCCAATACATAAATACTATATTTACTTTAACTAATCAGTGGTCAAACTCTACTTGACTCACTCTATATAAAAACCTAGTTACTAAGCTGACTTTAACTAATCAACGATCAAGCATTGCTCGACTGTCAATACATAAATAATAATAACAAGGTTGACTTTGTCTAATCAATGATCAAACATTACTTGACTTTCAATATATAAACATTAATATTAAAGTTGATGTTAACTTATTAACGGTCAACCTTTATTTGAATTTGTATATAATAAATACTATAAATGTGTTTGACTTTAACTAATCATCGGTTAAACCTTACTTGACTTTCTGCATATAAATGCTAGTGAATAAGTTGACTTTAACTAATCGACGGTCAAACTTTGCATGACTCTCTCTATATAGAAACCCTAGTGACTAAGCTGACTTTAAATAATCAACGGTCAAACTTTTCTTAACTCACTCTATATAGAAACCCTAGTTACTAAGTTAACTTTAACTAATCAACGGTCAAACTTTACTTGACTCACTCTATATAGAAACCCTAGTTACTAAGTTGACTTTGACTAATAAGCCTCTCCAACTTCATTAATAAATTGATGTCCAAAATTATGGTGGAAAGGATTAAACCCCTAATGAGCTCACTGATCTCAGAAGAACAATCAGCTTTTCTAAGTGGTAGAGATATAGCAGATAATATTTTAATGATGAAGGAAGCTGTCAGAATGTTAGATAAAAAGAATGAATCACTTAATCTCATTCTGAAGTTGGATATGATGAAGGCTTTTGACAGGGTTTCATGGTCAACCATCAACACTCTCTTATTAAAATTGGGATTCCATGGACATATAGTGAAAGTTATCATGAACAACATTAATTCTACTTGGTTCTCTGTGCTGATCAATGGATCCCCATGTGGGTTTTTTAAGCCATCTAGAGGGTTAAAACAAGGAGATCCTCTATCTCCGTTCCTCTTTAACATACTAACTGAAATTTTAACAAGAAATCTTAGGATCCAGTTTCAAAATGGGAACATAAGGCAGTTTAGAACTCCAGGGGTAGCAAACAGTTTAAACCAATTATCTTTTGCTGATGACACAGTGGTATTCTTGAAGGGAACCAGCAAATCCATTAGAAACTTGATGAAATTCCTGGACATCTTTCAAAAGGCAACTGGTCAGAAAATTAATTTTCAAAAAAGTGCCTATTATTCAGGAGACTTAAGCAGAAATAAGGAAAAAGAAATCAAGGACATAACGGGCATGAAAAGAGGGGAATTACCTTTTTCCTATCTAGGAGTTACAGTATATAGAGGTAGAAAACTTAATAAACATTTCAAATCCTTGATTGATATGGTAAATACAAGAATCAGTAACTGGAAAAATCAGTGGCTTTCAGGAGGGGGAAAAATTATATTGATAAATCATGTACTAACTTCCATTCCTCAACATACTTGGGCTGTTACTGCTCCCACAAAATACACTGTTCAAAGACTGAGATCAATCTTCAGTAACTTCTTGTGGGGGTCCTCTGAACATGGACTTAACAAACACTGGGTTTCTTGGGAGAGATTATCCTTCCCAGTGGCTGAAAAAGGCCTTGGAATAAGACACATTCAAGCAATAATTGATTCCTTTTCTCTGAAGATTTGGTGGAAACTTCAAATTGGCAAGTCCCCCTGGGCAAAACTTATGTGGTCTCTACCTGATAATGCTAGGAAATCAGAAACTTGGGCTAGATATAGGAAAGTCAATGACATAGCTGAAACTAACTCTCAGGTTATCATAGAAAATGGAAACTCTAATTTTTGGATAGCCAATTGGCTTGGTTCAGGTCCATTGATTAATCTGGTTGATGAAGATCAGGTTCTTGATCTTTTTCCATTCCTTACTGTTGCTGAATTTATGAAGAACAAAGGTCAGTATCTCCAAAGACTTGTAAGCCTTTTCACTTCTGATATCTATGAGGATCTCTTAAAAGATATAACTTTAACTGATCATAAGGATTATTTGATATGGAAACCTGATATCCATGGTACATTTTCAATTAAATCTGCATACCAAGTGTTAAGACCAAAAAAGCCTGTGGTGCATTTTTTCAAAAGATTTTGGATCAAAACCATACCCATGAAGATCAGCTTCTTCATGTGGAAAATGAATTTAAGTGCACTTCCATTTGCTGATATTTTGATGAAAACTGGATTACATTTACCATCAAAATGCTCAGAATGTGATAATATTGATTCTTATGATCATTTTTTCAACTCCTGTGCTACAGCAATCTTCTTATGGACTAAAATGCATGAGGCTTTAAATATCAGAGAGAGAACATTCAGTAATATTAGGGAGAGATTGGCATACTACTGGTCTTTCAAACATTCATTATCATCAATCTGCTCACTAATGACAGTATTGCCATGTCTAATTTGTTGGGAACTATGGAAAATCAGAAATAAATGGATTCATGAGAACATAAAGAGCCATGCTCCTGTAATCTGGAAAAATATTTCCAATTCATGCTCCCTGCTGTTCTCGGTTCATCCACATGATATCTGCCATCTGAACTGTCAACTCACTAGGAATGGTTTATTGCCTTGCATTACTCGAACAAGACTTACTCGGCTCTACTTAATCAAATGGGAACCTCCGGATATAGGGTTAAAAATTAACTGTGATGCAGCAATACATGGAGACAACATAGGAATTGGATGTGTTTTTAGAGATGCAAGTAAAAGAATCACTCATGCTATATCATCTTTCATGACCACAGATAATGCCTGCTTTTCCTCTTATCTTGTAGTGATCAGAGCTGAGATGTTATCTATATGGACGGGACTTCAAGAGGCGGAGGGAAGGACGGAGCATCTCCACATTCAATCGGACTCTCTTGCAGCAATAAACATCATCCAGGGTCAGCCTTGTCCCTGGCCACTTCGGCCGATATTGAAGAAGATAAATGAGGCTACTACAAGATTCAGAAGGATTTCTTTCAGCCATATCCATCGAGATGGTAACCAAGCTCCAGATTTTCTAGCTCAATTGGCAATCAGGAAAGGACACTCCTCGCACCTTGAAGATTTGCTAACATCACAGAGGCTCCTCTTCCTCAACCGTCGAGAGACTCTTTTCCCTCAATTTCGATGGAAACACAAGCTTAGGATTTAGTCTCTCACATGTATAGGCTCGATATGAATAGGTTTTGCAGTTTTTGCCTCCTCTTGACGGTCTGGCCTACGCAAGCCGCACACAGGGGGTGGAGGGTTTGTCGAAGGAATCACTGGCAAGAGGATGGTATTAACAATGTTTATAGTCTAGCTTAAAGGAATACTCGATAACTTTTGTAAATCTATTATGTTCCTTCCGGGTGTGGGAGCCCTAATCAATATCCCCGCTCACTTGTGAGTGTTTTGCGGAAAAAAAAGACTTTGACTAATCAACGGTTAAACCTTACTTGACTTTCTGTGTATAAATAATAGTGAATAAGTTGACTTTAACTAATCAACGGTCAAACTTTACTTGACTCACTTTATATAAAACCCTAGTTACTAAGTTGACTTTAACTAATCAACGATCAAGCATTACTCACCTTCCAATACATAAATACTATATTGAATTTAACTAATCAGCGGTCAAACTTAACTTGACTCACTCTATATAAAACCCTAGTTACTAAGTTGACTTTAACTAATCAACGATCAAGCATTGCTCGACTGTCAGTACATAAATAATAATAACAAGGTTGACTTTGTCTAATCAATGATCAAACATGACTTGAATTTCAATATATAAACATTAATATTAAAGTTGGCGTTAACTTATTAACGGTCAACCTTTATTTGAATTTGTATACAATAAATACTATAAATGTGTTTGACTTTAAGTAATCATCGGTTAAACCTTAGTTGACTTTCTGCATATATATACTAGTGAATAAGTTGACTTTAACTAATCGACGGTCAAACTTTGCATGACTCTCTCTATATAGAAACCCTAGTGACTAAGCTGACTTTAAATAATCAACGGTCAAACCTTTCTTAACTCACTCTATATAGAAACCCTAGTTACTAAGTTGACTTTAACTAATCAACGGTCAAACTTTACTTGACTCACTCTATATAGAAACCCTAGTTACTAAGTTGATTTTGACAAATCAACGGTTAAACCTTACTTGACTTTCTGTGTATAAATAATAGTGACTAAGTTGACTTTAACTAATCAACGGTCAAACATTACTTGACTCACACTATATAAAACCCTAGTTACTAAGTTGACTTTAACTAATCAACGATCAAGCATTGCTCGACTGTCAATACATAAATAATAATAACAAGGTTAACTTTGTCTAATCAATGATCAAACATTACTTGACTTTCAATATATAAACATTGATATTAAAGTTGATGTTAACTTATTAACAGTCAACCTTTATTTGAATTTGTATATAATAAATACTATAAATGTGTTTGACTTTAACTAATCATCGCTTAAACCTTACTTGACTTTCTGCATATAAATACTAGTGAATAAGTTGACTTTAACTAATCGACGGTCAAACTTTGCATGACTCTCTCTATATAGAAACCCTAGTGACTAAGCTGACTTTAAATAATCAACGGTCAAATTTTTCTTAACTCACTCTATATAGAAACCCTAGTTACTAAGTTGACTTTAACTAATCAACGGTCAAACTTTACTTGACTCACTCTATATAGAAACCATAGTTACTAAGTTGATTTTGACAAATCAACGGTTAAACCTTACTTGACTTTCTGTGTATAAATAATAGTGACTAAATTGACTTTAACTAATCAACGGTCAAACTTTACTTGACTCACTTTATATAAAACCCTAGTTACTAAGTTGACTTTAACAAATCAACGATCAAGCATTACTCGACTTCCAATACATAAATACTATATTGAATTTAATTAATCAACGGTCAAACTTTACTTGACTCACTCTATATAAAACCCGAGTTACTAAGTTGACTTTAACTAATCAACGATCAAGCATTGCTCGAATGTCAGTACATAAATAATAATAACAAGGTTGACTTTGTCTAATCAATGATCAAACATTATTTGACTTTCAATATATAAACATTAATATTAAAGTTGGCGTTAACTTATTAACGGTCAATCTTTATTTGAATTTGTGTACAATAAATACTATAAATGTGTTTGACTTTAACTAATCATCGGTTAAACCTTACTTGACTTTCTGCATATATATACTAGTGAATAAGTTGACTTTAACTAATCGACGGTCAAACTTTGCATGACTCTCTCTATATAGAAACCCTAGTGACTAAGCTGACTTTAAATAATCAACGGTCAAACCTTTCTTAACTCACTCTATATAGAAACCCTAGTTACTAAGTTGACTTTAACTAATCAACGGTCAAACTTTACTTGACTCACTTTATATAGAAACCCTAGTTACTAAGTTGACTTTGACTAATCAACGGTTAAACCTTACTTGACTCACTCTATATAGAAACCCTAGTTACTAAGTTGACTTTGACAAATCAACAGTTAGACCTTACTTGACTTTCTGTGTATAAATAATAGTGACTAAGTTGACTTTAACTAATCAACGGTCAAACTTTACTTGACTCACTCTATATAAAACCCTAGTTACTAAGTTGACTTTAACTAATCAACGATCAAGCATTACTCAACTTCCAATACATAAATACTATATTTACTTTAACTAATCAGTGGTCAAACTTTACTTGACTCACTCTATATAAAAACCTAGTTACTAAGTTGACTTTAACTAATCAACGATCAAGCATTGCTCTACTGTCAATACATAAATAATAATAACAAGGTTGACTTTGTCTAATAAATGATCAAACATTACTTGACTTTCAATATATAAACATTAATATTAAAGTTGATGTTAACTTATTAACGGTCAACCTTTATTTGAATTTGTATATAATAAATACTATAAATGTGTTTAACTTTAACTAATCATCGGTTAAACCTTACTTGACTTTCTGCATATAAATACTAGTGAATAAGTTGACTTTAACTAATCGACGGTCAAACATTGCATGACTCTCTCTATATAGAAACCCTAGTGACTAAGCTGACTTTAAATAATCAACGGTCAAACCTTTCTTAACTCACTCTATATAGAAACCCTAGTTACTAAGTTGACTTTAACTAATCAACGGTCAAACTATACTTGACTCACCCTATATAGAAACCCTAGTTACTAAGTTGACTTTGACAAATCAACGGTTAAACCTTACTTGACTTTCTGTATATAAATACTAGTGACTAAGTTGACTTTAACTAATCAACGGTCAGACTTTACTTGACTCACTCTATATAAAACCCTAGTTACTAAGTTGACTTTAACTAATCAACGATCAAGCATTGCTCGACTTCCAATACATAAATACTATATTGAATTTAACTAATCAGCGGTCAAACTTTACTTGACTCACTCTATATAAAACCCTAGTTACTAAGTTGACTTTAACTAATCAACGATCAAGCATTGCTCGACTGTCAGTACATAAATAATAATAACAAGGTTGACTTTGTCAAATCAATGATCAAACATTACTTGAATTTCAATATATAAACATTAATATTAAAGTTGGCGTTAACTTATTAACGGTCAACCTTTATTTGAATTTGTATACAATAAATACTATAAATGTGTTTGACTTTAACTAATCATCGGTTAAACCATAGTTGACTTTCTGCATATATATACTAGTGAATACGTTGACTTTAACTAATCGACGGTCAAACTTTGCATGACTCTCTCTATATAGAAACCCTAGTGACTAAGATGACTTTAAATAATCAACGGTCAAACCTTTCTTAACTCACTCTATATAGAAAACCTAGTTACTAAGTTGACTTTAACTAATCAACGGTCAAACTTTACTTGACTCACTCTATATAGAAACCCTAGTTACTAAGTTGACTTTGACAAATCAACAGTTAAACCTTACTTGACTTTAACTAATCAACGGTCAAACTTTACTTGACTCACTTTATATAAAACCCTAGTTACTAAGTTGACTTTAACTAATCAACGATCAAGCATTGCTCGACTTCTAATACATAAATAATAATAACAAGGTTGGCTTTTTCTAATCAATAATCAAACATTAATTGACTTTCAATACATAAACAACAATATTAAAGTTGACGTTAACTTATTAACGGTCAACCTTTATTTGAATTTGTATATAATAAATACTATAAATGTGTTTGACTTTAACTAATCATCGGTTAAACCTTACTTGTCTTTCTGCACATAAATACTAGTGAATAAGTTGACTTTAACTAATCGACGGACAAACATTGCATTACTCTCTCTATATAGAAACCCTAGTGACTAAGCTTACTTTAAATAATCAACGGTCAAACCTTTCTTAACTCACTCTATATAGAAACCCTAGTTACTAAGTTGACTTTAACTAATCAACGGTCAAACTTTACTTGACTCACTCTATATAGATACCCTAGTTACTAAGTTGACTTTGACTAATCAACGGTTAAACCTTACTTTACTTTCTGTATATAAATACTAGTGACTAAGTTGACTTTAACTAATCAACGGTCAGACTTTACTTGACTCACTCTATATAAAACCCTAGTTACTAAGTTGATTTTGACAAATCAACGGTTAAACCTTACTTGACTTTCTGTATATAAATACTAGTGATTAAGTTGACTTTAACTAATCAACGGTCAAACTTTACTTGACTCACTCTATATAAAACCCTAGTTACTAAGTTGACTTTAACTAATCAACGATCAAGCATTGCTCGACTTCCAATACATAAATAATAAAAACAAGGTTGGCTTTTTCTAATCAATAATCAAACATTACTTGACTTTTAATACGTAAACATTAATATTAAAGTTGACGTTAACTTATTAACGGTCAACCTTTATTTGAATTTGCATATAATAAATACTATAAATGTGTTTTACTTTAAATAATCATCGGTTAAACCTTACTTGTCTTTCTGCACATAAATACTAGTGAATAAGTTGACTTTAACTAATCGACGGTCAAACTTTACATGACTCTCTCTATATAGAAACCCTAGTGACTAAGCTGACTTTAAATAATCAACGGTCAAACCTTTCTTAACTCACTCTATATAGAAACCCTAGTTACTAAGTTGACTTTAACTAATCAACGGTTAAACCTTACTTGACTTTCTGTGTATAAATAATAGTGACTAAGTTGACTTTAACTAATCAACGGTCAAACTTTACTTGACTCACTCTATATAAAACTCTAGTTACTAAGTTGACTTTAACTAATCAACGATCAAGCATTACTCAACTTCCAATACATAAATACTATATTTACTTTAACTAATCAGTGGTCAAACTTTACTTGACTCACTCTATATAAAAACCTAGTTACTAAGTTGACTTTCACTAATCAACGATCAAGCATTGCTCGACTGTCAATACATAAATAATAATAACAAGGTTGACTTTGTCTAATCAATGATCAAACATTACTTGACTTTCAATATATAAACATTAATATTAAAGTTGATGTTAACTTATTAACGGTCAACCTTTATTCGAATTTGTATATAATAAATACTATAAATGTGTTTGACTTTAACTAATCATCGGTTAAACCTTACTTTACTTTCTACATATAAATACTAGTGAATAAGTTGACTTTAACTAATCGACGGTCAAACTTTGCATGACTCTCTCTATATAGAAAACCTAGTGACTAAGCTGACTTTAAATAATCAACGGTCAAACCTTTCTTAACTCACTCTATATAGAAACCCTAGTTTCTAAGTTGACTTTAACTAATCAACGGTCAAACTTTACTTGACTCACTCTATATAGAAACCCTAGTTACTAAGTTGACTTTGACAAATCAACGGTTAAACCTTACTTGACTTTCTGTATATAAATACTAGTGACTAAGTTGACTTTAACTAATCAACGGTCAGACTTTACTTGACTCACTCTATATAAAACCCTAGTTACTAAGTTGACTTTAACTAATCAACGATCAAGCATTGCTCGACTTCCAATACATAAATAATAATAACAAGGTTGGCTTTTTCTAATCAATAATCAAACATTAATTGACTTTCAATACATAAACAATAATATTAAAGTTGACGTTAACTTATTAACGGTCAACCTTTATTTGAATTTGTATATAATAAATACTATAAATGTGTTTGACTTTAACTAATCACCGGTTAAACCTTACTTGTCTCTCTGCACATAAATACTAGTGAATAAGTTGACTTTAACTAATCGACGGACAAACATTGCATTACTCTCTCTATATAGAAACCCTAGTGACTAAGCTTACTTTAAATAATCAACGGTCAAACCTTTCTTAACTCACTCTATATAGAAACCCTAGTTACTAAGTTGACTTTAACTAATCAACGGTCAAACTTTACTTGACTCACTCTATATAGATACCCTAGTTACTAAGTTGACTTTGACTAATCAACGGTTAAACCTTACTTTACTTTCTGTATATAAATACTAGTGACTAAGTTGACTTTAACTAATCAACGGTCAGACTTTACTTGACTCACTCTATATAAAACCCTAGTTACTAAGTTGATTTTGACAAATCAACGGTTAAACCTTACTTGACTTTCTGTATATAAATACTAGTGATTAAGTTGACTTTAACTAATCAGCGGTCAAACTTTACTTGACTCACTCTATATAAAACCCTAGTTACTAAGTTGACTTTAACTAATGAACGATCAAGCATTGCTCGACTTCCAATGCATAAATAATAATGACAAGGTTGGCTTTTTCTAATCAATAATCAAACATTACTTGACTTTTAATACATAAACATTAATATTAAAGTTGACGTTAACTTATTAACGGTCAACCTCTATTTGAATTTGTATATAATAAATACTATAAATGTGTTTGACTTTAACTAATCATCGGTTAAACCTTACTTGTCTTTCTGCACATAAATACTAGTGAATAAGTTGACTTTAACTAATAGACGGTCAAACTTTGCATGACTCTCTCTATATAGAAACCCTAGTGACTAAGCTGACTTTAACTAATCAACGGTCAAACTTTACTTGACTCACTCTATATAGAAACCCTAGTTACTAAGTTGACTTTATCTAATCAACGGTCAAACTTTACTTGACTCACTCTATATAGAAACCCTAGTTACTAAGTTGACTTTGACTAATCAATGGTTAAACCTTACTTGACTTTCTGTATATAAATACTAGTGACTAAGTTGACTTTAACTAATCAACGGTCAAACTTTACTTGACTCACTCTATATAAAACCCTAGTTACTAAGTTGACTTTAACTAATCAACGATCAAGCATTGCTCGACTTCCAATACATAAATAATAATAACAAGGTTGACTTTTTCTAATCAATGATCAAACATTACTTGACTTTCAATATATAAACATTAATATTAAAGTTGACGTTAACTTATTAACGGTCAACCTTTATTTGAATTTGTATATAATAAATACTATAAATGTGTTGACTTTAACTAATCATCGGTTAAACCTTACTTGACTTTCTACATATAAATACTAGTGAATAAGTTGACTTTAACTAATCGACGGTCAAACTTTACATGACTCTCTCTATATAGAAACCCTAGTGACTAAGCTGACTTTAAATAATCAACGATCAAACCTTTCTTAACTCACTCTATATAGAAACCCTAGTTACTAAGTTGACTTTAACTAATCAACGGTCAAACTTTACTTGACTCGCTCTATATAGAAACCCTAGTTACTAAGTTGACTTTGAGTAATCAACGGTTAAACCTTACTTGACTTTCTGTGTATAAATAATAGTGACTAAGTTGACTTCAACTAATCAACGGTCAAACTTTACTTGACTCACTCTATATAAAACCATAGTTACTAAGTTGACTTTAACTAATCAACGATCAAGCATTACTCAACTTCCAATACATAAATACTATATTAACTTTAACTAATCAGCGGTGAAACTTTACTTGACTCACTCTATATAAAACCCTAGTTACTAAGTTGACTTTAACTAATCAACGAACAAGCATTGCTCGACTTCCAATACGTAAATAATAATGACATGGTTGGCTTTTTCTAATCAATAATCAAACATTACTTGACTTTTAATACATAAACATTAATATAAAGTTGACGTTAACTTATTAACGGTCAACCTTTATTTGAATTTGTATATAATAAATCCTATAAATGTGTTTGACTTTAACTAATCATCGGTTAAACCTTACTTGTGTTTCTGCACATAAATACTAGTGAATAAGTTGACTTTGACTAATCGACGGTCAAACTTTATATGACTCTCTCTATATAGAAACCCTAGTGACTAAGCTGACTTTAAATAATCAACGGTCAAACCTTTCTTAACTCACTCTATATAGAAACCCTAGTCACTAAGTTGACTTTAACTAATCAAAGGCCAAAATTTACTTGACTCACTCTATATAGAAACCCTAGTTACTAAGTTGACTTTGACTAATCAACGGTTAAACCTTACTTGACTTTCTGTGTATAAATAATAGTGACTAAGTTGACTTTAACTAATCAACGGTCAAACTTTACTTGACTCACTTTATATAAAACCATAGTTACTAAGTTGACTTTAACTAATCAACGATCAAGCATTACTCAACTTCCAATACATAAATACTATATTGACTTTAACTAATCAGCGGTCAAACTTTACTTGACTCACTCTATATAAAACCCTAGTTACTAAGTTGACTTTAACTAATGAACGATCAAGCATTGCTCGACTTCCAATGCATAAATAATAATGACAAGGTTGGCTTTTTCTAATCAATAATCAAACATTACTTGACTTTTAATACATAAACATTAATATTAAAGTTGACGTTAACTTATTAACGGTCAACCTCTATTTGAATTTGTATATAATAAATACTATAAATGTGTTTGACTTTAACTAATCATCGGTTAAACCTTACTTGTCTTTCTGCACATAAATACTAGTGAATAAGTTGACTTTAACTAATAGACGGTCAAACTTTGCATGACTCTCTCTATATAGAAACCCTAGTGACTAAGCTGACTTTAACTAATCAACGGTCAAACTTTACTTGACTCACTCTATATAGAAACCCTAGTTACTAAGTTGACTTTATCTAATCAACGGTCAAACTTTACTTGACTCACTCTATATAGAAACCCTAGTTACTAAGTTGACTTTGACTAATCAATGGTTAAACCTTACTTGACTTTCTGTATATAAATACTAGTGACTAAGTTGACTTTAACTAATCAACGGTCAAACTTTACTTGACTCACTCTATATAAAACCCTAGTTACTAAGTTGACTTTAACTAATCAACGATCAAGCATTGCTCGACTTCCAATACATAAATAATAATAACAAGGTTGACTTTTTCTAATCAATGATCAAACATTACTTGACTTTCAATATATAAACATTAATATTAAAGTTGACGTTAACTTATTAACGGTCAACCTTTATTTCAATTTGTATATAATAAATACTATAAATGTGTTTGACTTAAACTAATCATCGGTTAAACCTTACTTGTCTTTCTGCACATAAATACTAGTGAATAAGTTGACTTTAACTAATCGACGGTCAAACTTTACATGACTCTCTCTATATAGAAACCCTAGTGACTAAGCTGACTTTAAATAATCAACGATCAAACCTTTCTTAACTCACTCTATATAGAAACCCTAGTTACTAAGTTGACTTTAACTAATCAACGGTCAAACTTTACTTGACTCGCTCTATATAGAAACCCTAGTTACTATGTTGACTTTGAGTAATCAACGGTTAAACCTTACTTGACTTTCTGTGTATAAATAATAGTGACTAAGTTGACTTCAACAAATCAACGGTCAAACTTTACTTGACTCACTCTATATAAAACCATAGTTACTAAGTTGACTTTAACTAATCAACGATCAAGCATTACTCAACTTCCAATACATAAATACTATATTGACTTTAACTAATCAGCGGTGAAACTTTACTTGACTCACTCTATATAAAACCCTAGTTACTAAGTTGACTTTAACTAATCAACGAACAAGCATTGCTCGACTTCCAATACGTAAATAATAATGACAAGGTTGGCTTTTTCTAATCAATAATCAAACATTACTTGACTTTTAATACATAAACATTAATATAAAGTTGACGTTAACTTATTAACGGTCAACCTTTATTTGAATTTGTATATAATAAATCCTATAAATGTGTTTGACTTTAACTAATCATCGGTTAAACCTTACTTGTGTTTCTGCACATAAATACTAGTGAATAAGTTGACTTTGACTAATCGACGGTCAAACTTTATATGACTCTCTCTCTATATAGAAACCCTAGTGACTAAGCTGACTTTAAATAATCAACGGTCAAACCTTTCTTAACTCACTCTATATAGAAACCCTAGTCACTAAGTTGACTTTAACTAATCAAAGGTCAAAATTTACTTGACTCACTCTATATAGAAACCCTAGTTACTAAGTTGACTTTGACTAATCAACGGTTAAACCTTACTTGACTTTCTGTGTATAAATAATAGTGACTAAGTTGACTTTAACTAATCAACGGTCAAACTTTACTTGACTCACTTTATATAAAACCATAGTTACTAAGTTGACTTTAACTAATCAACGATCAAGCATTACTCAACTTCCAATACATAAATACTATATTGACTTTAACTAATCAGCGGTCAAACTTTACTTGACTCACTCTATATAAAACCCTAGTTACTAAGTTGACTTTAACTAATGAACGATCAAGCATTGCTCGACTTCCAATGCATAAATAATAATGACAAGGTTGGCTTTTTCTAATCAATAATCAAACATTACTTGACTTTTAGTACATAAACATTAATATTAAAGTTGACGTTAACTTATTAACGGTCAACCTCTATTTGAATTTGTATATAATAAATACTATAAATGTGTTTGACTTTAACTAATCATCGGTTAAACCTTACTTGTCTTTCTGCACATAAATACTAGTGAATAAGTTGACTTTAACTAATCGACGGTCAAACTTTACATGACTCTCTCTATATAGAAACCCTAGTGACTAAGCTGACTTTAAATAATCAACGATCAAACTTTTCTTAACTCACTCTATATAGAAACCCTAGTTACTTAGTTGACTTTAACTAATCAACGGTCAAACTTTACTTGACTCGCTCTATATAGAAACCCTAGTTACTAAGTTGACTTTGAGTAATCAACGGTTAAACCTTACTTGACTTTCTGTGTATAAATAATAGTGACTAAGTTGACTTCAACTAATCAACGGTCAAACTTTACTTGACTCACTCTATATAAAACCATAGTTACTAAGTTGACTTTAACTAATCAACGATCAACCATTACTCAACTTCCAATACATAAATACTATATTGACTTTAACTAATCAGCGGTCAAACTTTACTTGACTCACTCTATATAAAACCCTAGTTACTAAGTTGACTTTAACTAATCAACGATCAAGCATTGCTCGACTTCCAATGCATAAATAATAATGACAAGGTTGGCTTTTTCTAATCAATAATCAAACATTACTTGACTTTGAATACATAAACATTAATATTAAAGTTGACGTTAACTTATGAACGGTCAACCTTTATTTGAATTTGTATATAATAAATCCTATAATTGTGTTTGACTTTAACTAATCATCGGTTAAACCTTACTTGTCTTTCTGCATATAAATACTAGTGAATAAGTTGACTTTAACTAATCGACGGTCAAACTTTGCATGACTCTCTCTATATAGAAACCCCAGTGACTAAGCTGACTTTAAATAATCAACGGTCAAACTTTACTTGACTCAGTCTATATAGAAACCCTAGTTACTAAGTTGACTTTAACTAATCAAAGGTCAAACTTTACTTGACTCACTCTATATAGAAACCCTAGTTACTAAGTTGACATTGACTAATCAACGGTTAAACCTTACTTGACTTTCTGTATATAAATACTAGTGACTAAGTTGACTTTAACTAATCAACGGTCAAACTTTACTTGATTCACTCTATAAAAAACCTTAGTTACTAAGTTGACTTTAACTAATCAACGATCAAGCATTGCTCGACTTTCAATACATAAATAATAATAACATGGTTGACTTTGTCTAATCAATGATCAAACATTACTTGACTTTCAATATATACACATTAATATTAAAGTTGACATTAACTTATCAACGGTCAACCTTCACTTGAATTTGTATATAATAAATACTATAAATGTGGTTGACTTTAACTAATCATCGGTTAAACCTTACTTGACTTTCTGCATATAAATACTAGTGAATAAGTTGACTTTAACTAATCGACGGTCAAACTTTGCATGACTCTCTCTATATAGAAACCCTAGTGACTAAGCTGACTTTAACTAATCAACGGTCAAACTTTACTTGACTCACTCTATATAGAAACCCTAGTTACTAAGTTGACTTTATCTAATCAACGGTCAAACTTTACTTGACTCACTCTATATAGAAACCCTAGTTACTAAGTTGACTTTGACTAATCAATGGTTAAACCTTACTTGACTTTCAATATATAAACATTAATATTAAAGTTGACGTTAACTTATTAACGGTCAACCTTTATTTCAATTTGTATATAATAAATACTATAAATGTGTTTGACTTAAACTAATCAACGGTCAAACTTTACATAACTCTCTCTATATAGAAACCCTAGTGACTAAGCTGACTTTAAATAATCAACGATCAAACCTTTCTTAACTCACTCTATATAGAAACCCTAGTTACTAAGTTGACTTTAACTAATCAACGGTCAAACTTTACTTGACTCGCTCTATATAGAAACCCTAGTTACTAAGTTGACTTTGAGTAATCAACGGTTAAACCTTACTTGACTTTCTGTGTATAAATAATAGTGACTAAGTTGACTTCAACTAATCAACGGTCAAACTTTACTTGACTCACTCTATATAAAACCATAGTTACTAAGTTGACTTTAACTAATCAACGATCAACCATTACTCAACTTCCAATACATAAATACTATATTGACTTTAACTAATCAGCGGTGAAACTTTGCTTGACTCACTCTATATAAAACCCTAGTTACTAAGTTGACATTAACTAATCAACGAACAAGCATTGCTCGACTTCCAATACATAAATAATAATGACAAGGTTGGCTTTTTCTAATCAATAATCAAACATTACTTGACTTTTAATACATAAACATTAATATAAAGTTGACGTTAACTTATTAACGGTCAACCTTTATTTGAATTTGTATATAATAAATCCTATAAATGTGTTTGACTTTAACTAATCATCGGTTAAACCTTACTTGTGTTTCTGCACATAAATACTAGTGAATAAGTTGACTTTGACTAATCGACGGTCAAACTTTATATGACTCTCTCTCTATATAGAAACCCTAGTGACTAAGCTGACTTTAAATAATCAACGGTCAAACCTTTCTTAACTCACTCTATATAGAAACCCTAGTTACTAAGTTGACTTTAACTAATCAAAGGTCAAAATTTACTTGACTGACTCTATATAGAAACCCTAGTTACTAAGTTGACTTTGAGTAATCAACGGTTAAACCTTATTTGACTTTCTGCGTATAAATAATAGTGACTAAGTTGACTTCAACTAATCAACGGTCAAACTTTACTTGACTCACTCTATATAAAACCATAGTTACTAAGTTGACTTTAACTAATCAACGATCAAGCATTTCTCAACTTCCAATACATAAATACTATATTGACTTTAACTAATCAGTGGTCAAACTTTACTTGACTCACTCTATATAAAACCCTAGTTACTAAGTTGACTTTGACTAATCAACGGTTAAACCTTACTTGACTTTCTGTATATAAATACTAGTGACTAAGTTGACTTTAACTAATCAACGGTCAAACTTTACTTGATTCACTCTATAAAAAACCTTAGTTACTAAGTTGACTTTAACTAATCAACGATCAAGCATTGCTCGACTTTCAATACATAAATAATAATAACATGGTTGACTTTGTCTAATCAATGATCAAACATTACTTGACTTTCAATATATAAACATTAATATTAAAGTTGACGTTAACTTATTAACGGTCAACCTTCATTTGAATTTGTATATAATAAATACTATAAATGTGGTTGACTTTAACTAATCATCGGTTAAACCTTACTTGACTTTCTGCATATAAATACTAGTGAATAAGTTGACTTTAACTAATCGACGGTCAAACTTTGCATGACTCTCTCTATATAGAAACCCTAGTGACTAAGCTGACTTTAACTAATCAACGGTCAAACTTTACTTGACTCACTCTATATAGAAACCCTAGTTACTAAGTTGACTTTATCTAATCAGCGGTCAAACTTTACTTGACTCACTCTATATAGAAACCCTAGTTACTAAGTTGACTTTGACTAATCAATGGTTAAACCTTATTTGACTTTCTGTATATAAATACTAGTGACTAAGTTGACTTTAACTAATCAACGGTCAAACTTTACTTGACTCACTCTATATAAAACCCTAGTTACTAAGTTGACTTTAACTAATCAACGATCAAGCATTGCTCGACTTCCAATACATAAATAATAATAACAAGGTTGACTTTTTCTAATCAATGATCAAACCTTACTTGACTTTCAATATATAAACATTAATATTAAAGTTGACGTTAACTTATTAACGGTCAACCTTTATTTCAATTTGTATATAATAAATACTATAAATGTGTTTGACTTAAACTAATCATCGGTTAAACCTTACTTGTCTTTCTGCACATAAATACTAGTGAATAAGTTGACTTTAACTAATCGACGGTCAAACTTTACATGACTCTCTCTATATAGAAACCCTAGTGACTAAGCTGACTTTAAATAATCAACGATCAAACCTTTCTTAACTCACTCTATATAGAAACCCTAGTTACTAAGTTGACTTTAACTAATCAACGGTCAAACTTTACTTGACTCGCTCTATATAGAAACCCTAGTTACTAAGTTGACTTTGAGTAATCAACGGTTAAACCTTACTTGACTTTCTGTGTATAAATAATAGTGACTAAGTTGACTTCAACTAATCAACGGTCAAACTTTACTTGACTCACTCTATATAAAACCATAGTTACTAAGTTGACTTTAACTAATCAACGATCAACCATTACTCAACTTCCAATACATAAATACTATATTGACTTTAACTAATCAGCGGTGAAACTTTACTTGACTCACTCTATATAAAACCCTAGTTACTAAGTTGACTTTAACTAATCAACGAACAAGCATTGCTCGACTTCAAATACATAAATAATAATGACAAGGTTGGCTTTTTCTAATCAATAATCAAACATTACTTGACTTTTAATACATAAACATTAATATAAAGTTGACGTTAACTTATTAACGGTCAACCTTTATTTGAATTTGTATATAATAAATCCTATAAATGTGTTTGACTTTAACTAATCATCGGTTAAACCTTACTTGTGTTTCTGCACATAAATACTAGTGAATAAGTTGACTTTGACTAATCGACGGTCAAACTTTATATGACTCTCTCTCTATATAGAAACCCTAGTGACTAAGCTGACTTTAAATAATCAACGGTCAAACCTTTCTTAACTCACTCTATATAGAAACCCTAGTTACTAAGTTGACTTTAACTAATCAAAGGTCAAAATTTACTTGACTGACTCTATATAGAAACCCTAGTTACTAAGTTGACTTTGACTAATCAACGGTTAAACCTTACTTGACTTTCTGTGTATAAATAATAGTGACTAAGTTGACTTTAACTAATCAACGGTCAAACTTTACTTGACTCACTTTATATAAAACCATAGTTACTAAGTTGACTTTAACTAATCAACGATCAAGCATTACTCAACTTCCAATACATAAATACTATATTTACTTTAACTAATCAGCGGTCAAACTTTACTTGACTCACTCTATATAAAACCCTAGTTACTAAGTTAACTTTAACTAATGAACGATCAAGCATTGCTCGACTTCCAATGCATAAATAATAATGACAAGGTTGGCTTTTTCTAATTAATAATCAAACATTACTTGACTTTTAATACATAAACATTAATATTAAAGTTGACGTTAACTTATTAACGGTCAACCTTTATTTGAATTTGTATATAATAAATACTATAAATGTGCTTGACTTTAACTAATCATCGGTTAAACCTTACTTGTCTTTCTGCACATAAATACTAGTGAATAAGTTGACTTTAACTAATCGACGGTCAAACTTTACATGACTCTCTCTATATAGAAACCCTAGTGACTAAGCTGACTTTAAATAATCAACGGTCAAACCTTTCTTAACTCACTCTATATAGAAACCCTAGTTACTAAGTTGACTTTAACTAATCAACGGTCAAACTTTACTTGACTCGCTCTATATAGAAACCCTAGTTACTAAGTTGACTTTGAGTAATCAACGGTTAAACCTTACTTGACTTTCTGTGTATAAATAATAGTGACTAAGTTGACTTCAACTAATCAACGGTCAAACTTTACTTGACTCACTCTATATAAAACCATAGTTACTAAGTTGACTTTAACTAATCAACGATCAACCATTACTCAACTTCCAATACATAAATACTATATTGACTTTAACTAATCAGCGGTTAAACTTTACTTGACTCACTCTATATAAAACCCTAGTTACTAAGTTGACTTTAACTAATCAACGAACAAGCATTGCTCGACTTCCAATACATAAATAATAATGACAAGGTTGGCTTTTTCTAATCAATAATCAAACATTACTTGAATTTTAATACATAAACATTAATATTAAAGTTGACGTTAACTTATGAACGGTCAACCTTTATTTGAATTTGTATATAATAAATCCTATAATTGTGTTTGACTTTAACTAATCATCGGTTAAACCTTACTTGTGTTTCTGCACATAAATACTAGTGAATAAGTTGACTTTGACTAATCGACGGTCAAACTTTATATGACTCTCTCTATATAGAAACCCTAGTGACTAAGCTGACTTTAAATAATCAACGGTCAAACCTTTCTTAACTCACTCTATATAGAAACCCTAGTTACTAAGTTGACTTTAACTAATCAAAGGTCAAAATTTACTTGACTCACTCTATATAGAAACCCTAGTTACTAAGTTGACTTTGACTAATCAACGGTTAAACCTTACTTGACTTTCTGTGTATAAATAATAGTGACTAAGTTGACTTTAACTAATCAGCGGTCAAACTTTACTTGACTCACTTTATATAAAACCATAGTTACTAAGTTGACTTTAACTAATCAACGATCAAGCATTACTCAACTTCCAATACATAAATACTATATTGACTTTAACTAATCAGCGGTCAAACTTTACTTGACTCACTCTATATATAACCCTAGTTACTAAGTTGACTTTATCTAATCAACGGTCAAACTTTACTTGACTCACTCTATATAGAAACCCTAGTTACTAAGTTGACTTTGACTAATCAATGGTTAAACCTTACTTGACTTTCTGTATATAAATACTAGTGACTAAGTTGACTTTAACTAATCAGCGGTCAAACTTTACTTGACTCACTCTATATAAAACCCTAGTTACTAAGTTGACTTTAACTAATCAACGATCAAGCATTGCTCGACTTCCAATACATAAATAATAATAATAAGGTTGACTTTTTCTAATCAATGATCAAACATTACTTGACTTTCAATATATAAACATTAATATTAAAGTTGACGTTAACTTATTAACGGTCAACCTTTATTTCAATTTGTATATAATAAATAATATAAATGTGTTTGACTTAAACTAATCATCGGTTAAACCTTACTTGTCTTTCTGCTCATAAATACTAGTGAATAAGTTGACTTTAACTAATCGACGGTCAAACTTTACATGACTCTCTCTATATAGAAACCCTAGTGACTAAGCTGACTTTAAATAATCAACGATCAAACCTTTCTTAACTCACTCTATATAGAAACCCTAGTTACTAAGTTGACTTTAACTAATCAACGGTCAAACTTTACTTGACTCGCTCTATATAGAAACCCTAGTTACTAAGTTGACTTTGAGTAATCAACGGTTAAACCTTACTTGACTTTCTGTGTATAAATAATAGTGACTAAGTTGACTTCAACTAATCAACGGTCAAACTTTACTTGACTCACTCTATATAAAACCATAGTTACTAAGTTGACTTTAACTAATCAACGATCAACCATTACTCAACTTCCAATACATAAATACTATATTGACTTTAACTAATCAGCGGTTAAACTTTACTTGACTCACTCTATATAAAACCCTAGTTACTAAGTTGACTTTAACTAATCAACGAACAAGCATTGCTCGACTTCCAATACATAAATAATAATGACAAGGTTGGCTTTTTCTAATCAATAATCAAACATTACTTGAATTTTAATACATAAACATTAATATTAAAGTTGACGTTAACTTATGAACGGTCAACCTTTATTTGAATTTGTATTTAATAAATCCTATAATTGTGTTTGACTTTAACTAATCATCGGTTAAACCTTACTTGTGTTTCTGCACATAAATACTAGTGAATAAGTTGACTTTGACTAATCGACGGTCAAACTTTATATGACTCTCTCTATATAGAAACCCTAGTGACTAAGCTGACTTTAAATAATCAACGGTCAAACCTTTCTTAACTCACTCTATATAGAAACCCTAGTTACTAAGTTGACTTTAACTAATCAAAGGTCAAAATTTACTTGACTCACTCTATATAGAAACCCTAGTTACTAAGTTGACTTTGACTAATCAACGGTTAAACCTTACCTGACTTTCTGTGTATAAATAATAGTGACTAAGTTGACTTTAACTAATCAGCGGTCAAACTTTACTTGACTCACTTTATATAAAACCATAGTTACTAAGTTGACTTTAACTAATCAACGATCAAGCATTACTCAACTTCCAATACATAAATACTATATTGACTTTAACTAATCAGCGGTCAAACTTTACTTGACTCACTCTATATATAACCCTAGTTACTAAGTTGACTTTATCTAATCAACGGTCAAACTTTACTTGACTCACTCTATATAGAAACCCTAGTTACTAAGTTGACTTTGACTAATCAATGGTTAAACCTTACTTGACTTTCTGTATATAAATACTAGTGACTAAGTTGACTTTAATTAATCAACGGTCAAACTTTACTTGACTCACTCTATATAAAACCCTAGTTACTAAGTTGACTTTAACTAATCAACGATCAAGCATTGCTCGACTTCCAATACATAAATAATAATAATAAGGTTGACTTTTTCTAATCAATGATCAAACATTACTTGACTTTCAATATATAAACATTAATATTAAAGTTGACGTTAACTTATTAACGGTCAACCTTTATTTCAATTTGTATATAATAAATAATATAAATGTGTTTGACTTAAACTAATCATTGGTTAAACCTTACTTGTCTTTCTGCTCATAAAGACTAGTGAATAAGTTGACTTTAACTAATCGACGGTCAAACTTTACATGACTCTCTCTATATAGAAACCCTAGTGACTAAGCTGACTTTAAATAATCAACGATCAAACCTTTCTTAACTCACTCTATATAGAAACCCTAGTTACTAAGTTGACTTAAACTAATCAACGGTCAAACTTTACTTGACTCGCTCTATATAGAAACCCTAGTTACTAAGTTGACTTTGAGTAATCAACGGTTAAACCTTACTTGACTTTCTGTGTATAAATAATAGTGACTAAGTTGACTTCAACTAATCAACGGTCAAACTTTACTTGACTCACTCTATATAAAACCATAGTTACTAAGTTGACTTTAACTAATCAACGATCAAGCATTACTCAACTTCCAATACATAAATACTATATTGACTTTAACTAATCAGCGGTTAAACTTTACTTGACTCACTCTATATAAAACCCTAGTTACTAAGTTGACTTTAACTAATCAACGAACAAGCATTGCTCGACTTCCAATACATAAATAATAATGACAAGGTTGGCTTTTTCTAATCAATAATCAAACATTACTTGAATTTTAATACATAAACATTAATATTAAAGTTGACGTTAACTTATGAACGGTCAACCTTTATTTGAATTTGTATATAATAAATCCTATAATTGTGTTTGACTTTAACTAATCATCGGTTAAACCTTACTTGTGTTTCTGCACATAAATACTAGTGAATAAGTTGACTTTGACTAATCGACGGTCAAACTTTATATGACTCTCTCTATATAGAAACCCTAGTGACTAAGCTGACTTTAAATAATCAACGGTCAAACCTTTCTTAACTCACTCTATATAGAAACCCTAGTTACTAAGTTGACTTTAACTAATCAAAGGTCAAAATTTACTTGACTCACTCTATATAGAAACCCTAGTTACTAAGTTGACTTTGACTAATCAACGGTTAAACCTTACTTGACTTTCTGTGTATAAATAATAGTGACTAAGTTGACTTTAACTAATCAGCGGTCAAACTTTACTTGACTCACTTTATATAAAACCATAGTTACTAAGTTGACTTTAACTAATCAACGATCAAGCATTACTCAACTTCCAATACATAAATACTATATTGACTTTAACTAATCAGCGGTCAAACTTTACTTGACTCACTCTATATATAACCCTAGTTACTAAGTTGACTTTATCTAATCAACGGTCAAACTTTACTTGACTCACTCTATATAGAAACCCTAGTTACTAAGTTGGCTTTGACTAATCAATGGTTAAACCTTACTTGACTTTCTGTATATAAATACTGGTGACTAAGTTGACTTTAATTAATCAACGGTCAAACTTTACTTGACTCACTCTATATAAAACCCTAGTTACTAAGTTGACTTTGACTAATCAACGATCAAGCATTGCTCGACTTCCAATACATAAATAATAATAATAAGGTTGACTTTTTCTAATCAATGATCAAACATTACTTGACTTTAACTAATCAACGGTCAAACTTTACTTGACTCGCTCTATATAGAAACCCTAGTTACTAAGTTGACTTTGAGTAATCAACGGTTAAACCTTACTTGACTTTCTGTGTATAAATAATAGTGACTAAGTTGACTTCAACTAATCAACGGTCAAACTTTACTTGACTCACTCTATATAAAACCATAGTTACTAAGTTGACTTTAACTAATCAACGATCAACCATTACTCAACTTCCAATACATAAATACTATATTGACTTTAACTAATCAGCGGTTAAACTTTACTTGACTCACTCTATATAAAACCCTAGTTACTAAGTTGACTTTAACTAATCAACGAACAAGCATTGCTCGACTTCCAATACATAAATAATAATGACAAGGTTGGCTTTTTCTAATCAATAATCAAACATTACTTGAATTTTAATACATAAACATTAATATTAAAGTTGACGTTAACTTATGAACGGTCAACCTTTATTTGAATTTGTATATAATAAATCCTATAATTGTGTTTGACTTTAACTAATCATCGGTTAAACCTTACTTGTGTTTCTGCACATAAATACTAGTGAATAAGTTGACTTTGACTAATCGACGGTCAAACTTTATATGACTCTCTCTATATAGAAACCCTAGTGACTAAGCTGACTTTAAATAATCAACGGTCAAACCTTTCTTAACTCACTCTATATAGAAACCCTAGTTACTAAGTTGACTTTAACTAATCAAAGGTCAAAATTTACTTGACTCACTCTATATAGAAACCTTAGTTACTAAGTTGACTTTGACTAATCAACGGTTAAACCTTACTTGACTTTCTGTGTATAAATAATAGTGACTAAGTTGACTTTAACTAATCAGCGGTCAAACTTTACTTGACTCACTTTATATAAAACCATAGTTACTAATTTGACTTTAACTAATCAACGATCAAGCATTACTCAACTTCCAATACATAAATACTATATTGACTTTAACTAATCAGCGGTCAAACTTTACTTGACTCACTCTATATAAAACCCTAGTTACTAAGTTGCCTTTAACTAATGAACGATCAAGCATTGGTCGACTTCCAATGCATAATTAATAATGACAAGGTTGGCTTTTTCTAATCAATAATCAAACATTACTTGACTTTTAATACATAAACATTAATATTAAAGTTGACATTAACTTATTAACGGTCAACCTTTATTTGAATTTGTATATAATAAATACTATAAATGTGCTTGACTTTAACTAATCATCGGTTAAACCTTACTTGTCTTTCTGCACATAAATACTAGTGAATAAGTTGACTTTAACTAATCGACGGTCAAACTTTACATGACTCTCTCTATATAGAAACCCTAGTGACTAAGCTGACTTTAAATAATCAACGGTCAAACCTTTCTTAACTCACTCTAGATAGAAACCCTAGTTACTAAGTTGACTTTAACTAATCAACGGTCAAAATTTACTTGACTCGCTCTATATAGAAACCCTAGTTACTAAGTTGACTTTGACTAATCAACGGTTAAACCTTACTTGACTTTCTGTGTATAAATAATAGTGACTATGTTGACTTCAACTAATCAACGGTCAAACTTTACTTGACTCACTCTATATAAAACCATAGTTACTAAGTTAACTTTAACTAATCAACGATCAAGCATTACTCAACTTTCAATACATAAATACTATATTGACTTTAACTAATCAGCGGTCAAACTTTACTTGACTCACTCTATATAAAACCCTAGTTACTAAGTTGACTTTAACTAATCAACGATCAAGCATTGCTCGACTTCCAATACATAAATAATAATGACAAGGTTGGCTTTTTCTAATCAATAATCAAACATTACTTGACTTTTAATACATAAACATTAATATTAAAGTTGACGTTAACTTATTAACGGTCAACCTTTATTTCAATTTGTATATAATAAATACTATAAATGTGTTTGACTTTAACTAATCATCGGTTAAACCTTACTTGTCTTTCTGCATATAAATACTAGTAATAAGTTGACTTTAACTAATCGACGGTCAAACTTTGCATGACTCTCTCTATATAGAAACCCTAGTGACTAAGCTGACTTTAAATAATCAATGGTCAAACTTTTCTTAACTCAGTCTATATAGAAACCCTAGTTACTAAGTTGACTTTAACTAATCAAAGGTCAAACTTTACTTGACTCACTCTATATAGAAACCCTAGTTACTAAGTTGACTTTGACTAATCAACGGTTAAACCTTACTTGACTTTCTGTGTATAAATAATAGTGACTAAGTTAACTTTAACTAATCAACGGTCAAACTTTACTTGACTCACTCTATATAAAACCCTAGTTACTAAGTTGACTTTAACTATTCAACGATCAAGCATTACTCAACTTCCAATACATAAATACTATATTGACTTTAACTAATCAGCGGTTAAACTTTACTTGACTTACTCTATATAAAACCCTAGTTACTAAGTTGACTTTAACTAATCAACGATCAAGCATTGATCGACTGTCAATACATAAATAATAATAACAAGGTTGACTTTGTCTAATCAATGATCAAACACTACTTGACTTTCAATATATAAACATTAATATTAATGTTGACGTTAACTTATTAACGGTCAACCTTTATTTGAATTTGTATATAATAAATACTATAAATGTGTTTGACTTTAACTAATCATCGGTTAAACCTTACTTGACTTTCTACATATAAATACTAGTGAATAAGTTGACTTTAACTAATCGACGGTCAAACTTTGCATGACTCTCTCTATATAGAAATCCTAGTGACTAAGCTGACTTTAAATAATCAACGGTCAAACTTTTCTTAACTCAGTCTATATAGAAACCATAGTTTCTAAGTTGACTTTAACTAATCAACGGTCAAACTTTACTTGATTCAATCAATATAGAAACCCTAGTTACTAAGTTGACTTTGACTAATCAACGGTTAAACCTTACTTGACTTTCTGTATATAAATACTAGTGACTAAGTTGACTTTAACTAATCAACGGTCAAACTTTACTTGATTCACTCTATAAAAAACCTTAGTTACTAAGTTGACTTTAACTAATCAACGATCAAGCATTGCTCGACTTTCAATATATAAATAATAATAACATGGTTGACTTTGTCTAATCAATGATCAAACATTACTTGACTTTCAATATATAAACATTAATATTAAAGTTGACGTTAACTTATTAACGGTCAACCTTCATTTGAATTTGTATATAATAAATACTATAAATGTGGTTGACTTTAACTAATCATCGGTTAAACCTTACTTGACTTTCTGCATATAATACTAGTGAATAAGTTGACTTTAACTAATCGACGGTCAAACTTTGCATGACTCTCTCTATATAGAAACCCTAGTGACTAAGCTGACTTTAACTAATCAACGGTCAAACTTTACTTGACTCACTCTATATATAACCCTAGTTACTAAGTTGACTTTATCTAATCAACGGTCAAACTTTACTTGACTCACTCTATATAGAAACCCTAGTTACTAAGTTGACTTTGACTAATCAATGGTTAAACCTTACTTGACTTTCTGTATATAAATACTAGTGACTAAGTTGACTTTAACTAATCAACGGTCAAACTTTACTTGACTCACTCTATATAAAACCCTAGTTACTAAGTTGACTTTAACTAATCAACGATCAAGCATTGCTCGACTTCCAATACATAAATAATAATAACAAGGTTGACTTTTTCTAATCAATGATCAAACATTACTTGACTTTCAATATATAAACATTAATATTAAAGTTGACGTTAACTTATTAACGGTCAACCTTTATTTGAATTTGTATATAATAAATACTATAAATGTGTTTGACTTTAACTAATCGTTGGTTAAACCTTACTTGACTTTCTACATATAAATACTAGTGAATAAGTTGACTTTAACTAATCGACAGTCAAACTTTACATGACTCTCTCTGTATAGAAATCCTAGTGACTAAGCTGACTTTAAATAATCAACGGTCAAACTTTTCTTAACTCACTCTATATAGAAACCCTAGTTACTAAGTTGACTTTAACTAATCAATGGTCAAACTTTACTTGACTCACTCTATATAGAAACCCTAGTTACTAAGTTGACTTTGACTAATCAACGGTTAAACCTTACTTGACTTTCTGTATATAAATACTAGTGACTAAGTTGACTTTAACTAATCAGCGGTCAAACTTTACTTGACTCACTCTATATAAAACCCTAGTTACTAAGTTGACTTTAACTAATCAACGATCAAGCATTGATCGACTGTCAATACATAAATAATAATAACAAGGTTGACTTTGTCTAATCAATGATCAAACATTACTTGATATTCAATATATAAACATTAATATTAAAGTTGACGTAGTTGACCTTAACTTATTAATGGTCAACCTTTATTTGAATTTGTATATAATAAATACTATAAATGTGTTTGACTTTAACTAATCATCGGTTAAACCTTACTTGACTTTCTACATATAAATACTAGTGAATAAGTTGACTTTAACTATTCGACGGTCAAACTTTGCATGACTCTCTCTATATAGAAATCCTAGTGACTAAGCTGACTTTAAATAATCAACGGTCAAACTTTTCTTAACTCAGTCTATATAGAAACCATAGTTTCTAAGTTGACTTTAACTAATCAACGGTCAAACTTTACTTGACTCACTCAATATAGAAACCCTAGTTACTAAGTTGACTTTGACTAATCAACAGTTAAACCTTACTTGACTTTCTGTGTATAAATAATAGTGACTAAGTTGACTTTAACTAATCAACGGTCAAACTTTACTTGACTCACTCTATATAAAACCATAGTTACTAAGTTGACTTTAACTAATCAACGATCAAGCATTACCTAACTTCCAATACATAAATACTATATTGACTTTAACTAATCAGCGGTCAAACTTTACTTGACTCACTCTATATAAAACCCTAGTTACTAAGTTGACTTTAACTAATCAACGATCAAACATTGATCGACTGTCAATACATAAATAATAATAACAAGGTTGACTTTGTCTAATCAATGATCAAACACTACTTGACTTTCAATATATAAACATTAATATTAAAGTTGACGTTAACTTATTAACGGTCTACCTTTATTTGAATTTGTATATAATAAATACTATAAATGTGTTTGACTTTAACTAATCATCGGTTAAACCTTACTTGACTTTCTACATATAAATACTAGTGAATAAGTTAACTTTAACTAATCGACGGTCAAACTTTGCATGACTCTCTCTATATAGAAATCCTAGTGACTAAGCTGACTTTAAATAATCAACGGTCAAACTTTTCTTAACTCAGTCTATATAGAAACCATAGTTTCTAAGTTGACTTTAACTAATCAACGGTTAAACTTTACTTGACTCAATCAATATAGAAACCCTAGTTACTAAGTTGACTTTGACTAATCAACGGTTAAACCTTACTTGACTTTCTGTATATAAATACTAGTGACTAAGTTGACTTTAACTAATCAACGGTCAAACTTTTCTTAACTCACTCTATATAGAAACCCTAGTTACTAAGTTGACTTTAACTAATCAACGGTCAAACTTTACTTGACTCACTCTATATAGAAACCCGAGTTACTAAGTTGACTTTGACTAATCAACGGTTAAACCTTACTAGACTTTCTGTATATAAATACTAGTGACTAAGTTGACTTTAACTAATCAGCGGTCAAACTTTACTTGACTCACTCTATATAAAACCCTAGTTACTAAGTTGACTTTAACTAATCAACGATCAAGCATTGATCGACTGTCAATACATAAATAATAATAACAAGGTTGACTTTGTCTAATCAATGATCAAACATTACTTGATATTCAATATATAAACATTAATATTAAAGTTGACGTAGTTGACCTTAACTTATTAACGGTCAACCTTTATTTGAATTTGTATATAATAAATACTATAAATGTGTTTGACTTTAAATAATCATCGGTTAAACCTTACTTGACTTTCTACATATAAATACTAGTGAATAAGTTGACTTTAACTATTCGACGGTCAAACTTTGCATGACTCTCTCTATATAGAAATCCTAGTGACTAAGCTGACTTTAAATAATCAACGGTCAAACTTTTCTTAACTCAGTCTATATAGAAACCATAGTTTCTAAGTTGACTTTAACTAATCAACGGTCAAACTTTACTTGACTCACTCAATAAAGAAACCCTAGTTACTAAGTTGACTTTGACTAATCAACAGTTAAACCTTACTTGACTTTCTGTGTATAAATAATAGTGACTAAGTTGACTTTAACTAATCAACGGTCAAACTTTACTTGACTCACTCTATATAAAACCATAGTTACTAAGTTGACTTTAACTAATCAACGATCAAGCATTACCTAACTTCCAATACATAAATACTATATTGACTTTAACTAATCAGCGGTCAAACTTTACTTGACTCACTCTATATAAAACCCTAGTTACTAAGTTGACTTTAACTAATCAACGATCAAACATTGATCGACTGTCAATACATAAATAATAATAACAAGGTTGACTTTGTCTAATCAATGATCAAACACTACTTGACTTTCAATATATAAACATTAATATTAAAGTTGACGTTAACTTATTAACGGTCTACCTTTATTTGAATTTGTATATAATAAATACTATAAATGTGTTTGACTTTAACTAATCATCGGTTAAACCTTACTTGATTTTCTACATATAAATACTAGTGAATAAGTTGACTTTAACTAATCGACGGTCAAACTTTGCATGACTCTCTCTATATAAAAATCCTAGTGACTAAGCTGACTTTAAATAATCAACGGTCAAACTTTTCTTAACTCAGTCTATATAGAAACCATAGTTTCTAAGTTGACTTTAACTAATCAACGGTTAAACTTTACTTGACTCAATCAATATAGAAACCCTAGTTTCTAAGTTGACTTTGACTAATCAACGGTTAAACCTTACTTGACTTTCTGTATATAAATACTAGTGACTAAGTTGACTTTAACTAATCAACGGTCAAACTTTTCTTAACTCACTCTATATAGAAACCCTAGTTACTAAGTTGACTTTAACTAATCAACGGTCAAACTTTACTTGACTCACTCTATATAGAAACCCGAGTTACTAAGTTGACTTTGACTAATCAACGGTTAAACCTTACTAGACTTTCTGTATATAAATACTAGTGACTAAGTTGACTTTAACTAATAAGCGGTCAAACTTTACTTGACTCACTCTATATAAAACCCTAGTTACTAAGTTGACTTTAACTAATCAACGATCAAGCATTGATCGACTGTCAATACATAAATAATAATAACAAGGTTGACTTTGTCTAATCAATGATCAAACATTACTTGATATTCAATATATAAACATTAATATTAAAGTTGACGTAGTTGACCTTAACTTATTAACGGTCAACCTTTATTTGAATTTGTATATAATAAATACTATAAATGTGTTTGACTTTAAATAATCATCGGTTAAACCTTACTTGACTTTCTACATATAAATACTAGTGAATAAGTTGACTTTAACTATTCGACGGTCAAACTTTGCATGACTCTCTCTATATAGAAATCCTAGTGACTAAGCTGACTTTAAATAATCAACGGTCAAACTTTTCTTAACTCAGTCTATATAGAAACCATAGTTTCTAAGTTGACTTTAACTAATCAACGGTCAAACTTTACTTGACTCACTCAATAAAGAAACCCTAGTTACTAAGTTGACTTTGACTAATCAACAGTTAAACCTTACTTGACTTTCTGTGTATAAATAATAGTGACTAAGTTGACTTTAACTAATCAACGGTCAAACTTTACTTGACTCACTCTATATAAAACCATAGTTACTAAGTTGACTTTAACTAATCAACGATCAAGCATTACCTAACTTCCAATACATAAATACTATATTGACTTTAACTAATCAGCGGTCAAACTTTACTTGACTCACTCTATATAAAACCCTAGTTACTAAGTTGACTTTAACTAATCAACGATCAAGCATTGATCGACTGTCAATACATAAATAATAATAACAAGGTTGACTTTGTCTAATCAATGATCAAACACTACTTGACTTTCAATATATAAACATTAATATTAAAGTTGACGTTAACTTATTAACGGTCTACCTTTATTTGAATTTGTATATAATAAATACTATAAATGTGTTTGACTTTAACTAATCATCGGTTAAACCTTACTTGATTTTCTACATATAAATACTAGTGAATAAGTTGACTTTAACTAATCGACGGTCAAACTTTGCATGACTCTCTCTATATAGAAATCCTAGTGACTAAGCTGACTTTAAATAATCAACGGTCAAACTTTTCTTAACTCAGTCTATATAGAAACCATAGTTTCTAAGTTGACTTTAACTAATCAACGGTCAAACTTTACTTGACTCAATCAATATAGAAACCCTAGTTACTAAGTTGACTTTGACTAATCAACGGTTAAACCTTACTTGACTTTCTGTATATAAATACTAGTGACTAAGTTGACTTTAACTAATCAACGGTCAAACTTTACTTGATTCACTCTATAAAAAACCTTAGTTACTAAGTTGACTTTAACTAATCAACGATCAAGCATTGCTCGACTTTCAATATATAAATAATAATAACATGGTTGACTTTGTCTAATCAATGATCAAACATTACTTGACTTTCAATATATAAACATTAATATTAAAGTTGACGTTAACTTATTAACGGTCAACCTTCATTTGAATTTGTATATAATAAATACTATAAATGTGGTTGACTTTAACTAATCATCGGTTAAACCTTACTTGACTTTCTGCATATAATACTAGTGAATAAGTTGACTTTAACTAATCGACGGTCAAACTTTGCATGACTCTCTCTATATAGAAACCCTAGTGACTAAGCTGACTTTAACTAAGCAACGGTCAAACTTTACTTGACTCACTCTATATAGAAACCCTAGTTACTAAGTTGACTTTGACTAATCAACGGTTAAACCTTACTTGACTTTCTGTATATAAATACTAGTGACTAAGTTGACTTTAACTAATCAGCGGTCAAACTTTACTTGACTCACTCTATATAAAACCCTAGTTACTAAGTTGACTTTAACTAATCAACGATCAAGCATTGATCGACTGTCAATACATAAATAATAATAACAAGGTTGACTTTGTCTAATCAATGATCAAACATTACTTGATATTCAATATATAAACATTAATATTAAAGTTGACGTAGTTGACCTTAACTTATTAACGGTCAACCTTTATTTGAATTTGTATATAATAAATACTATAAATGTGTTTGACTTTAACTAATCATCGGTTAAACCTTACTTGACTTTCTACATATAAATACTAGTGAATAAGTTGACTTTAACTATTCGACGGTCAAACTTTGCATGACTCTCTCTTTATAGAAATCCTAGTGACTAAGCTGAGTTTAAATAATCAACGGTCAAACTTTACTTGACTCAGTCTATATAGAAACCATAGTTTCTAAGTTGACTTTAACTAATCAACGGTCAAACTTTACTTGACTCACTCAATATAGAAACCCTAGTTACTAAGTTGACTTTGACTAATCAACAGTTAAACCTTGCTTGACTTTCTGTGTATAAATAATAGTGACTAAATTGACTTTAACTAATCAACGGTCAAACTTTACTTGACTCACTCTATATAAAACCATAGTTACTAAGTTGACTTTAACTAATCAACGATCAAACATTGATCGACTGTCAATACATAAATAATAATAACAAGGTTGACTTTGTCTAATCAATGATCAAACACTACTTGACTTTCAATATATAAACATTAATATTAAAGTTGACGTTAACTTATTAACGGTCTACCTTTATTTGAATTTGTATATAATAAATACTATAAATGTGTTTGACTTTAACTAATCATCGGTTAAACCTTACTTGACTTTCTACATATAAATACTAGTGAATAAGTTGACTTTAACTAATCGACGGTCAAACTTTGCATGACTCTCTCTATATAGAAATCCTAGTGACTAAGCTGACTTTAAATAATCAACGGTCAAACTTTTCTTAACTCAGTCTATATAGAAACCATAGTTTCTAAGTTGACTTTAACTAATCAACGGTCAAACTTTACTTGACTCACTCTATATAGAAACCCTTGTTACTAAGTTGACTTTATCTAATCAACGGTCAAACTTTACTTGACTCACTCTATATAGAAACCCTAGTTACTAAGTTGACTTTGACTAATCAATGGTTAAACCTTACTTGACTTTCTGTATATAAATACTAGTGACTAAGTTGACTTTAACTAATCAACGGTCAAACTTTACTTGACTCACTCTATATAAAACCCTAGTTACTAAGTTGACTTTAACTAATCAACGAACAAGCATTGCTCGACTTCCAATGCATAAATAATAATGACAAGGTTGGCTTTTTCTAATCAATAATCAAACATTACTTGACTTTTAATACATAAACATTAATATTAAAGTTGACGTTAACTTATTAACGGTCAACCTTTATTTGAATTTGTATATAATAAATACTATAAATGTGCTTGACTTTAACTAATCATCGGTTAAACCTTACTTGTCTTTCTGCACATAAATACTAGTGAATAAGTTGACTTTAACTAATCGACGGTCAAACTTTACATGACTCTCTCTATATAGAAACCCTAGTGACTAAGCTGACTTTAAATAATCAACGGTCAAACCTTTCTTAACTCACTCTAGATAGAAACCCTAGTTACTAAGTTGACTTTAACTAATCAACGGTCAAACTTTACTTGACTCGCTCTATATAGAAACCCTAGTTACTAAGTTGACTTTGAGTAATCAACGGTTAAACCTTACTTGACTTTCTGTGTATAAATAATAGTGACTAAGTTGACTTTAACTAATCAACGGTCAAACTTTACTTGACTCACTCTATATAAAACCATAGTTACTAAGTTGACTTTAACTAATCAACGATCAAGCATTACTCAACTTCCAATACATAAATACTATATTGACTTTAACTAATCAGCGGTCAAACTTTACTTGACTCACTCTATATAAAACCCTAGTTACTAAGTTGACTTTAACTAATCAACGATCAAGCATTGCTCGACTTCCAATACATAAATAATAATGACAATTTGGCTTTTTCTAATCAATAATCAAACATTACTTGACTTTTAATACATAAACATTAATATTAAAGTTGACGTTAACTTATTAACGGTCAACCTTTATTTCAATTTGTATATAATAAATACTATAAATGTGTTTGACTTTATCTAATCATCGGTTAAACCTTACTTGTCTTTCTGCATATAAATACTAGTGAATAAGTTGACTTTAACTAATCGACGGTCAAACTTTGCATGACTCTCTCTATATAGAAACCCTAGTGACTAAGCTGACTTTAAATAATCAACGGTCAAACTTTTCTTAACTCAGTCTATATAGAAACCCTAGTTACTAAGTTGACTTTAACTAATCAAAGGTCAAACTTTACTTGACTCACTCTATATAGAAACCCTAGTTACTAAGTTGACTTTGACTAATCAACGGTTAAACCTTACTTGACTTTCTGTGTATAAATAATAGTGACTAAGTTGACTTTAACTAATCAACGGTCAAACTTTACTTGACTCACTCTATATAAAACCCTAGTTACTAAGTTGACTTTAACTAATCAACGATCAAGCATTACTCAACTTCCAATACATAAATACTATATTGACTTTAACTAATCAGCGGTTAAACTTTACTTGACTCACTCTATATAAAACCCTAGTTACTAAGTTGACTTTAACTAATCAACGATCAAGCATTGATCGACTGTCAATACATAAATAATAATAACAAGGTTGACTTTGTCTAATCAATGATCAAACATTACTTGACTTTCAATATATAAACAATAATATTAAAGTTGACGTTAACTTATTAACGGTCAACCTTTTTTTGAATTTGTATATAATAAATACTATAAATGTGTTTGACTTTAACTAATCATCGGTTAAACCTTACTTGACTTTCTACATATAAATACTAGTGAATAAGTTGACTTTAACTAATCGACGGTCAAACTTTGCATGACTCTCTCTATATAGAAATCCTAGTGACTAAGCTGACTTTAAATAATCAACGGTCAAACTTTTCTTAACTCAGTCTATATAGAAACCATAGTTTCTAAGTTGACTTTAACTAATCAACGGTCAAACTTTACTTGACTCACTCTATATAGAAACCCTTGTTACTAAGTTGACTTTATCTAATCAACGGTCAAACTTTACTTGACTCACTCTATATAGAAACCCTAGTTACTAAGTTGACTTTGACTAATCAATGGTTAAACCTTACTTGACTTTCTGTATATAAATACTAGTGACTAAGTTGACTTTAACTAATCAACGGTCAAACTTTACTTGACTCACTCTATATAAAACCCTAGTTACTAAGTTGACTTTAACTAATCAACGAACAAGCATTGCTCGACTTCCAATGCATAAATAATAATGACAAGGTTGGCTTTTTCTAATCAATAATCAAACATTACTTGACTTTTAATACATAAACATTAATATTAAAGTTGACGTTAACTTATTAACGGTCAACCTTTATTTGAATTTGTATATAATAAATACTATAAATGTGCTTGACTTTAACTAATCATCGGTTAAACTTTACTTGTCTTTCTGCACATAAATACTAGTGAATAAGTTGACTTTAACTAATCGACGGTCAAACTTTACATGACTCTCTCTATATAGAAACCCTAGTGACTAAGCTGACTTTAAATAATCAACGGTCAAACCTTTCTTAACTCACTCTAGATAGAAACCCTAGTTACTAAGTTGACTTTAAATAATCAACGGTCAAACTTTACTTGACTCGCTCTATATAGAAACCCTAGTTACTAAGTTGACTTTGAGTAATCAACGGTTAAACCTTACTTGACTTTCTGTGTATAAATAATAGTGACTAAGTTGACTTCAACTAATCAACAGTCAAACTTTACTTGACTCACTCTATATAAAACCATAGTTACTGAGTTGACTTTAACTAATCAACGATCAAGCATTACTCAACTTCCAATACATAAATACTATATTGACTTTAACTAATCAGCGGTGAAACTTTACTTGACTCACTCTATATAAAACCCTAGTTACTAAGTTGACTTTAACTAATCAACGATCAAGCATTGCTCGACTTCCAATACATAAATAATAATGACAAGGTTGGCTTTTTCTAATCAATAATCAAACATTACTTGACTTTTAATACATAAACATTAATATTAAAGTTGACGTTAACTTATTAACGGTCAACCTTTATTTCAATTTGTATATAATAAATACTATAAATGTGTTTGACTTTATCTAATCATCGGTTAAACCTTACTTATCTTTCCGCATATAAATACTAGTGAATAAGTTGACTTTAACTAATCGACGGTCAAACTTTGCATGACTCTCTCTATATAGAAACCCTAGTGACTAAGCTGACTTTAAATAATCAACGGTCAAACTTTTCTTAAATCAGTCTATATAGAAACCCTAGTTACTAAGTTGACTTTAACTAATCAACGGTCAAACTTTACTTGACTCACTCTATATAGAAACCCGAGTTACTAAGTTGACTTTGACTAATCAACGGTTAAACCTTACTAGACTTTCTGTATATAAATACTAGTGACTAAGTTGACTTTAACTAATCAGCGGTCAAACTTTACTTGACTCA
The DNA here is from genome assembly GCA_037428765.1 of Rubia yunnanensis. Classification (NCBI taxonomy): domain Eukaryota; kingdom Viridiplantae; phylum Streptophyta; class Magnoliopsida; order Gentianales; family Rubiaceae; genus Rubia; species Rubia yunnanensis. The sequence goes on along the minus strand of CM075068.1, from coordinate 47,567,618 downwards.
CTCTATATAAAACCCTAGTTACTAAGTTGACTTTAACTAATCAACGATCAAGCATTGATCGACTGTCAATACATAAATAATAATAACAAGGTTGACTTTGTCTAATCAATGATCAAACATTACTTGATATTCAATATATAAACATTAATATTAAAGTTGACGTAGTTGACCTTAACTTATTAACGGTCAACCTTTATTTGAATTTGTATATAATAAATACTATAAATGTGTTTGACTTTAAATAATCATCGGTTAAACCTTACTTGACTTTCTACATATAAATACTAGTGAATAAGTTGACTTTAACTATTCGACGGTCAAACTTTGCATGACTCTCTCTATATAGAAATCCTAGTGACTAAGCTGACTTTAAATAATCCACGGTCAAACTTTTCTTAACTCAGTCTATATAGAAACCATAGTTTCTAAGTTGACTTTAACTAATCAACGGTCAAACTTTACTTGACTCACTCAATAAAGAAACCCTAGTTACTAAGTTGACTTTGACTAATCAACAGTTAAACCTTACTTGACTTTCTGTGTATAAATAATAGTGACTAAGTTGACTTTAAATAATCAACGGTCAAACTTTACTTGACTCACTCTATATAAAACCATAGTTACTAAGTTGACTTTAACTAATCAACGATCAAGCATTACCTAACTTCCAATACATAAATACTATATTGACTTTAACTAATCAGCGGTCAAACTTTACTTGACTCACTCTATATAAAACCCTAGTTACTAAGTTGACTTTAACTAATCAACGATCAAACATTGATCGACTGTCAATACATAAATAATAATAACAAGGTTGACTTTGTCTAATCAATGATCAAACACTACTTGACTTTCAATATATAAACATTAATATTAAAGTTGACGTTAACTTATTAACGGTCTACCTTTATTTGAATTTGTATATAATAAATACTATAAATGTGTTTGACTTTAACTAATCATCGGTTAAACCTTACTTGATTTTCTACATATAAATACTAGTGAATAAGTTGACTTTAACTAATCGACGGTCAAACTTTGCATGACTCTCTCTATATAGAAATCCTAGTGACTAAGCTGACTTTAAATAATCAACGGTCAAACTTTTCTTAACTCAGTCTATATAGAAACTATAGTTTCTAAGTTGACTTTAACTAATCAACGGTCAAACTTTACTTGACTCAATCAATATAGAAACCCTAGTTACTAAGTTGACTTTGACTAATCAACGGTTAAACCTTACTTGACTTTCTGTATATAAATACTAGTGACTAAGTTGACTTTAACTAATCAACGGTCAAACTTTACTTGATTCACTCTATAAAAAACCTTAGTTACTAAGTTGACTTTAACTAATCAACGATCAAGCATTTCTCGACTTTCAATATATAAATAATAATAACATGGTTGACTTTGTCTAATCAATGATCAAACATTACTTGACTTTCAATATATAAACATTAATATTAAAGTTGACGTTAACTTATTAACGGTCAACCTTCATTTGAATTTGTATATAATAAATACTATAAATGTGGTTGACTTTAACTAATCATCGGTTAAACCTTACTTGACTTTCTGCATATAATACTAGTGAATAAGTTGACTTTAACTAATCGACGGTCAAACTTTGCATGACTCTCTCTATATAGAAACCCTAGTGACTAAGCTGACTTTAACTAAGCAACGGTCAAACTTTACTTGACTCACTCTATATAGAAACCCTAGTTACTAAGTTGACTTTGACTAATCAACGGTTAAACCTTACTTGACTTTCTGTATACAAATACTAGTGACTAAGTTGACTTTAACTAATCAGCGGTCAAACTTTACTTGACTCACTCTATATAAAACCCTAGTTACTAAGTTGACTTTAACTAATCAACGATCAAGCATTGATCGACTGTCAATACAAATAATAATAACAAGGTTGACTTTGTCTAATCAATGATCAAACATTACTTGATATTCAATATATAAACATTAATATTAAAGTTGACGTAGTTGACCTTAACTTATTAACGGTCAACCTTTATTTGAATTTGTATATAATAAATACTATAAATGTGTTTGACTTTAACTAATCATCGGTTAAACCTTACTTGACTTTCTACATATAAATACTAGTGAATAAGTTGACTTTAACTATTCGACGGTCAAACTTTGCATGACTCTCTCTTTATAGAAATCCTAGTGACTAAGCTGAGTTTAAATAATCAACGGTCAAACTTTACTTGACTCAGTCTATATAGAAACCATAGTTTCTAAGTTGACTTTAACTAATCAACGGTCAAACTTTACTTGACTCACTCAATATAGAAACCCTAGTTACTAAGTTGACATTGACTAATCAACAGTTAAACCTTGCTTGACTTTCTGTGTATAAATAATAGTGACTAAGTTGACTTTAACTAATCAACGGTCAAACTTTACTTGACTCACTCTATATAAAACCATAGTTACTAAGTTGACTTTAACTAATCAACGATCAAGCATTACCTAACTTCCAATACATAAATACTATATTGACTTTAACTAATCAGCGGTCAAACTTTACTTGACTCACTCTAAATAAAACCCTAGTTACTAAGTTGACTTTAACTAATCAACGATCAAACATTGATCGACTGTCAATACATAAATAATAATAACAAGGTTGACTTTGTCTAATCAATGATCAAACACTACTTGACTTTCAATATATAAACATTAATATTAAAGTTGACGTTAACTTATTAACGGTCTACCTTTATTTGAATTTGTATATAATAAATACTATAAATGTGTTTGACTTTAACTAATCATCGGTTAAACCTTACTTGACTTTCTACATATAAATACTAGTGAATAAGTTGACTTTAACTAATCGACGGTCAAACTTTGCATGACTCTCTCTATATAGAAATCCTAGTGACTAAGCTGACTTTAAATAATCAACGGTCAAACTTTTCTTAACTCAGTCTATATAGAAACCATAGTTTCTAAGTTGACTTTAACTAATCAACGGTCAAACTTTACTTGACTCACTCTATATAGAAACCCTTGTTACTAAGTTGACTTTATCTAATCAACGGTCAAACTTTACTTGACTCACTCTATATAGAAACCCTAGTTACTAAGTTGACTTTGACTAATCAATGGTTAAACCTTACTTGACTTTCTGTATATAAATACTAGTGACTAAGTTGACTTTAACTAATCAACGGTCAAACTTTACTTGACTCACTCTATATAAAACCCTAGTTACTAAGTTGACTTTAACTAATCAACGAACAAGCATTGCTCGACTTCCAATAAATAAATAATAATGACAAGGTTGGCTTTTTCTAATCAATAATCAAACATTACTTGACTTTTAATACATAAACATTAATATTAAAGTTGACGTTAACTTATTAACGGTCAACCTTTATTTGAATTTGTATATAATAAATACTATAAATGTGCTTGACTTTAACTAATCATCGGTTAAACCTTACTTGTCTTTCTGCACATAAATACTAGTGAATAAGTTGACTTTAACTAATCGACGGTCAAACTTTACATGACTCTCTCTATATAGAAACCCTAGTGACTAAGCTGACTTTAAATAATCAACGGTCAAACCTTTCTTAACTCACTCTAGATAGAAACCCTAGTTACTAAGTTGACTTTAAATAATCAACGGTCAAACTTTACTTGACTCGCTCTATATAGAAACCCTAGTTACTAAGTTGACTTTGAGTAATCAACGGTTAAACCTTACTTGACTTTCTGTGTATAAATAATAGTGACTAAGTTGACTTCAACTAATCAACAGTCAAACTTTACTTGACTCACTCTATATAAAACCATAGTTACTGAGTTGACTTTAACTAATCAACGATCAAGCATTACTCAACTTCCAATACATAAATACTATATTGACTTTAACTAATCAGCGGTTAAACTTTACTTGACTCACTCTATATAAAAAGCTAGTTACTAAGTTGACTTTAACTAATCAACGATCAAGCATTGATCGACTGTCAATACATAAATAATAATAACAAGGTTGACTTTGTCTAATCAATGATCAAACATTACTTGACTTTCAATATATAAACATTAATATTAAAGTTGACGTTAACTTATTAACGGTCAACCTTTATTTGAATTTGTATATAATAAATACTATAAATGTGTTTGACTTTAACTAATCATCGGTTAAACCTTACTTGACTTTCTACATATAAATACTAGTGAATAAGTTGACTTTAACTAATCGACGGTCAAACTTTGCATGACTCTCTCTATATAGAAACCCTAGTGACTAAGCTGACTTTAACTAATCAACGGTCAAACATTACTTGACTCACTCTATATAGAAACCCTTGTTACTAAGTTGACTTTATCTAATCAACGGTCAAACTTTACTTGACTCACTCTATATAGAAACCCTAGTTACTAAGTTGACTTTGACTAATCAATGGTTAAACCTTACTTGACTTTCTGTATATAAATACTAGTGACTAAGTTGACTTTAACTAATCAACGGTCAAACTTTACTTGACTCACTCTATACAAAACCCTAGTTACTAAGTTGACTTTAACTAATCAACGGTCAAGCATTGCTCGACTTCCAATACATAAATAATAATAACAAGGTTGACTTTTTCTAATCAATGATCAAACATTACTTGACTTTCAATATATAAACATTAATATTAAAGTTGACGTTAACTTATTAACGGTCAACCTTTATTTGAATTTGTATATAATAAATACTATAAATGTGTTTGACTTTAACTAATCATCGGTTAAACCTTACTTGTCTTTCTGCACGTAAATACTAGTGAATAAGTTGACTTTAACTAATCGACGGTCAAACTTTACATGACTCTCTCTATATAGAAACCCTAGTGACTAAGCTGACTTTAAATAATCAACGATCAAACCTTTCTTAACTCACTCTATATAGAAACCCTAGTTACTAAGTTGACTTTAACTAATCAACGGTCAAACTTTACTTGACTCGTTCTATATAGAAACCCTAGTTACTAAGTTGACTTTGAGTAATCAACGGTTAAACCTTACTTGACTTTCTGTGTATAAATAATAGTGACTAAGTTGACTTCAACTAATCAACGGTCAAACTTGACTTGACTCACTCTATATAAAACCATAGTTACTAAGTTGACTTTAACTAATCAACGATCAACCATTACTCAACTTCCAATACATAAATACTATATTGACTTTAACTAATCAGCGGTGAAACTTTACTTGACTCACTCTATATAAAACCCTAGTTACTAAGTTGACTTTAACTAATCAACGAACAAGCATTGCTCGACTTCCAATACGTAAATAATAATGACAAGGTTGGCTTTTTCTAATCAATAATCAAACATTACTTGACTTTTAATACATAAACATTAATATAAAGTTGACGTTAACTTATTAACGGTCAACCTTTATTTGAATTTGTATATAATAAATCCTATAAATGTGTTTGACTTTAACTAATCATCGGTTAAACCTTACTTGTGTTTCTGCACATAAATACTAGTGAATAAGTTGACTTTGACTAATCGACGGTCAAACTTTATATGACTCTCTCTATATAGAAACCCTAGTGACTAAGCTGACTTTAAATAATCAACGGTCAAACCTTTCTTAACTCACTCTATATAGAAACCCTAGTCACTAAGTTGACTTTAACTAATCAAAGGTCAAAATTTACTTGACTCACTCTATATAGAAACCCTAGTTACTAAGTTGACTTTGACTAATCAACGGTTAAACCTTATTTAACATTCTGTGTATAAATAATAGTGACTAAGTTGACATTAACTAATCAACGGTCAAACTTTACTTGACTCACTTTATATAAAACCATAGTTACTAAGTTGACTTTAACTAATCAACGATCAAGCATTACTCAACTTCCAATACATAAATACTATATTGACTTTAACTAATCAGCGGTCAAACTTTACTTGACTCACTCTATATAAAACCCTAGTTACTAAGTTGACTTTAACTAATGAACGATCAAGCATTGCTCGACTTCCAATGCATAAATAATAATGACAAGGTTGGCTTTTTCTAATCAATAATCAAACATTACTTGACTTTTAATACATAAACATTAATATTAAAGTTGACGTTAACTTATTAACGGTCAACCTTTATTTGAATTTGTATATAATAAATACTATAAATGTGCTTGACTTTAACTAATCATCGGTTAAACCTTACTTGTCTTTCTGCACATAAATACTAGTGAATAAGTTGACTTTAACTAATTAATGAACAAGCATTGCTCGACTTCCAATACATAAATAATAATGACAAGGTTGGCTTTTTCTAATCAATAATCAAACATTACTTGACTTTTAATACATAAACATTAACATAAAGTTGACGTTAACTTATTAACGGTCAACCTTTATTTGAATTTGTATATAATTAATCCGATAAATGTGTTTGACTTTAACTAATCATCGGTTAAACCTTACTTGTGTTTCTGCACATAAATACTAGTGAATAAGTTGACTTTGACTAATCGACGGTCAAACTTTATATGACTCTCTCTATATAGAAACCCTAGTGACTAAGCTGACTTTAAATAATCAACGGTCAAACCTTTCTTAACTCACTCTATATAGAAACCCTAGTTACTAAGTTGACTTTAACTAATCAAAGGTCAAAATTTACTTGACTCACTCTATATAGAAACCCTAGTTACTAAGTTGACTTTGAGTAATCAACGGTTAAACCTTACTTGACTTTCTGTGTATAAATAATAGTGACTAAGTTGACTTTAACTAATCAACGGTCAAACTCTACTTGACTCACTCTATATAAAACCATAGTTACTAAGTTGACTTTGACTAATCAACGATCAAGCATTACTTAACTTCCAATACATAAATACTATATTGACTTTAACTAATCAGCGGTCAAACTTTACTTGACTCACTCTATATAAAACCCTAGGTACTAAGTTGACTTTAACTAATCAACCATCAAGCATTGCTCGACTTCCAATACATAAATAATAATGACAAGGTTGGCTTTTTCTAATCAATAATCAAACATTACTTGACTTTTAATACATAAACATTAATATTAAAGTTGACGTTAACTTATTAACGGTCAACCTTTATTTCAATTTGTATATAATAAATACTATAAATGTGTTTGACTTTAACTAATCATCGGTTAAACCTTACTTGTCTTTCTGCATATAAATACTAGTGAATAAGTTGACTTTAACTAATCGACGGTCAAACTTTGCATGACTCTCTCTATATAGAAACCCTAGTGACTAAGCTGACATTAAATAATCAACGGTCAAACGTTTCTTAACTCAGTCTATATAGAAACCCTAGTTACTAAGTTGACTTTAACTAATCAAAGGTCAAACTTTACTTGACTCACTCTATATAGAAACCCTAGTTACTAAGTTGACTTTGACTAATCAACGGTTAAACCTTACTTGACTTTCTGTATATAAATACTAGTGACTAAGTTAACTTTAACTAATCAACGGTCAAACTTTACTTGATTCACTCTATAAAAAACCTTAGTTACTAAGTTGACTTTAACTAATCAACGATCAAGCATTGCTCGACTTTCAATACATAAATAATAATAACATGGTTGACTTTGTCTAATCAATGATCAAACATTACTTGACTTTCAATATATAAACATTAATATTAAAGTTGACGTTAACTTATTAACGGTCAACCTTCATTTGAATTTGTATATAATAAATACTATAAATGTGGTTGACTTTAACTAATCATCGGTTAAACCTTACTTGACTTTCTGCATATAAATACTAGTGAATAAGTTGACTTTAACTAATCGACGGTCAAACTTTGCATGACTCTCTCTATATAGAAACCCTAGTGACTAAGCTGACTTTAACTAATCAACGGTCAAACTTTACTTGACTCACTCTATATAGAAACCCTAGTTACTAAGTTGACTTTATCTAATCAACGGTCAAACTTTACTTTACTCACTCTATATAGAAACCCTAGTTACTAAGTTGACTTTGACTAATCAATGGTTAAACCTTACTTGACTTTCTGTATATAAATACTAGTGACTAAGTTGACTTTAACTAATCAACGGTCAAACTTTACTTGACTCACTCTATATAAAACCCTAGTCACTAAGTTGACTTTAACTAATCAACGATCAAGCATTGCTCGACTTCCAATACATAAATAATAATAACAAGGTTGACTTTTTCTAATCAATGATCAAACATTACTTGACTTTCAATATATAAACATTAATATTAAAGTTGACGTTAACTTATTAACGGTCAACCTTTATTTGAATTTGTATATAATAAATACTATAAATGTGTTTGACTTTAACTAATCATCGGTTAAACCTTACTTGTCTTTCTGCACATAAATACTAGTGAATAAGTTGACTTTAACTAATCCACGGTCAAACTTTACATGACTCTCTCTATATAGAAACCCTAGTGACTAAGCTGACTTTAAATAATCAACGATCAAACCTTTCTTAACTCACTCTATATAGAAACCCTAGTTACTAAGTTGACTTTAACTAATCAACGGTCAAACTTTACTTGACTCGCTCTATATAGAAACCCTAGTTACTAAGTTGACTTTGAGTAATCAACGGTTAAACCTACTTGACTTTCTGTGTATAAATAATAGTGACTAAGTTGACTTCAACTAATCAACGGTCAAACTTTACTTGACTCACTCTATATAAAACCATAGTTACTGAGTTGACTTTAACTAATCAACGATCAACCATTACTCAACATCCAATACATAAATACTATATTGACTTTAACTAATCAGCGGTCAAACTTTACTTGACTCACTCTATATAAAACCCTAGTTACTAAGTTGACTTTAACTAATCAACGATCAAGCATTGCTCGACTTCCAATACATAAATAATAATGACAAGGTTGGCTTTTTCTAATCAATAATCAAACATTACTTGACTTTTAATACATAAACATTAATATTAAAGTTGACGTTAACTTATTAACGGTCAACCTTTATTTCAATTTGTATATAATAAATACTATAAATGTGTTTGACTTTAACTAATCATCGGTTAAACCTTACTTGTCTTTCTGCATATACATACTAGTGAATAAGTTGACTTTAACTAATCGACGGTCAAACTTTGCATGACTCTCTCTATATAGAAACCCTAGTGACTAAGCTGACTTTAAATAATCAACGGTCAAACTTTTCTTAACTCAGTCTATATAGAAACCCTAGTTACTAAGTTGAATTTAACTAATCAAAGGTCAAACTTTACTTGACTCACTCTATCTAGAAACCCTAGTTACTAAGTTGACTTTGACTAATCAACGGTTAAACCTTACTTGACTTTCTATATATAAATACTAGTGACTAAGTTGACTTTAACTAATCAACGGTCAAACTTTACTTGATTCACTCTATAAAAAACCTTAGTTACTAAGTTGACTTTAACTAATCAACGATCAAGCATTGCTCGACTTTCAATAAATAAATAATAATAACATGGTTGACTTTGTCTAATCAATGATCAAACATTACTTGACTTTCAATATATAAACATTAATATTAAAGTTGACGTTAACTTATTAACGGTCAACCTTCATTTGAATTTGTATATAATAAATACTATAAATGTGGTTGACTTTAACTAATCATCGGTTAAACCTTACTTGACTTTCTGCATATAAATACTAGTGAATAAGTTGACTTTAACTAATCAACGGTCAAACTTTGCATGACTCTCTCTATATAGAAACCCTAGTGACTAAGCTGACTTTAACTAATCAACGGTCAAACTTTACTTGACTCACTCTATATAGAAACCCTAGTTACTAAGTTGACTTTATCTAATTAACGATCAAACTTTACTTGTCTCACTCTATATAGAAACCCTAGTTACTAAATTGACTTTGACTAATCAATGGTTAAAACTTACTTGACTTTCTGTATATAAATACTAGTGACTAAGTTGACTTTAACTAATCAACGGTCAAACTTTACTTGACTCACTCTATATAAAACCCTAGTTACTAAGTTGACTTTAACTAATCAACGATCAAGCATTGCTCGACTTCCAATACATAAATAATAATAACAAGGTTGACTTTTTCTAATCAATGATCAAACATTACTTGACTTTCAATATATAAACATTAATATTAAAGTTGACGTTAACTTATTAACGGTCAACCTTTATTTGAATTTGTATATAATAAATACTATAAATGTGTTTGACTTTAACTAATCATCGGTTAAACCTTACTTGTCTTTCTGCACATAAATACTAGTGAATAAGTTGACTTTAACTAATCGACGGTCAAACATTGCTCGACTTTCAATACATAAATAATAATAACAAGGTTGACTTTTTCTAATCAATGATCAAACATTACTTGACTTTCAATATATAAACATTAATATTAAAGTTGACGTTAACTTATTAACGGTCAACCTTCATTTGAATTTGTATATAATAAATACTATAAATGTGGTTGACTTTAACTAATCATCGGTTAAACCTTACTTGTCTTTCTACATATAAATACTAGTGAATAAGTTGACTTTAACTAATCAACGGTCAAACTTTGCATGACTCTCTCTATATAGAAACCCTAGTGACTAAGCTGACTTTAACTAATCAACGGTCAAACTTTACTTGACTCACTCTATATAGAAACCCTAGTTACTAAGTTGACTTTATCTAATTAACGATCAAACTTTACTTGACTCACTCTATATAGAAACCCTAGTTACTAAATTGACTTTGACTAATCAATGGTTAAAACTTACTTGACTTTCTGTATATAAATACTAGTGACTAAGTTGACTTTAACTAATCAACGGTCAAACTTTACTTGACTCACTCTATATAAAACCCTAGTTACTAAGTTGACTTTAACTAATCAACGATCAAGCATTGCTCGACTTCCAATACATAAATAATAATAACAAGGTTGACTTTTTCTAATCAATGATCAAACATTACTTGACTTTCAATATATAAACATTAATATTAAAGTTGACGTTAACTTATTAACGGTCAACCTTTATTTGAATTTGTATATAATAAATACTATAAATGTGTTTGACTTTAACTAATCATCGGTTAAACCTTACTTGTCTTTCTGCACATAAATACTATTGAATAAGTTGACCTTAACTAATCAACGATCAAACATTGCTCGACTTTCAATACATAAATAATAATAACAAGGTTGACTTTTTCTAATCAATGATCAAACATTACTTGACTTTCAATATATAAACATTAATATTAAAGTTGACGTTAACTTATTAACGGTCAACCTTTATTTGAATTTGTATATAATAAATACTATAAATGTGTTTGACTTTAACTAATCATCGGTTAAACCTTACTTGTCTTTCTGCACATAAATACTAGTGAATAAGTTGACTTTAACTAATCGACGGTCAAACTTTACATGACTCTCTCTATATAGAAACCCTAGTGACTAAGCTGACTTTAAATAATCAACGATCAAACCTTTCTTAACTCACTCTATATAGAAACCCTAGTTACTAAGTTGACTTTAACTAATCAACGGTCAAACTTTACTTGACTCGCTCTATATAGAAACCCTAGTTACTAAGTTGACTTTGAGTAATCAACGGTTAAACCTTACTTGACTTTCTGTGTATAAATAATAGTGACTAAGTTGACTTCAACTAATCAACGGTCAAACTTTACTTGACTCACTCTATATAAAACCATAGTAACTAAGTTGACTTTAACTAATCAACGATCAACCATTACTCAACTTCCAATACATAAATACTATATTGACTTTAACTAATCAGCGGTGAAACTTTACTTGACTCACTCTATATAAAACCCTAGTTACTAAGTTGACTTTAACTAATCAACGATCAAGCATTGCTCGACTTCCAATACATAAATAATAATGACAAGGTTGGCTTTTTCTAATCAATAATCAAACATTACTTGACTTTTAATACATAAACATTAATATTAAAGTTGACGTTAACTTATTAACGGTCAACCTTTATTTCAATTTGTATATAATAAATAATATAAATGTGTTTGACTTAAACTAATCATTGGTTAAACCTTACTTCTCTTTCTGCATATAAATACTAGTGAATAAGTTGACTTTAACTAATCGACGGTCAAACTTTGCATGACTCTCTCTATATAGAAACCCTAGTGACTAAGCTGACTTTAAATAATCAACGGTCAAACTTTTCTTAACTCAGTCTATATAGAGACCCTAGTTACTAAGTTGACTTTAACTAATCAAAGGTCAAACTTTACTTGACTCACTCTATATAGAAACCCTAGTTACTAAGTTGACTTTGACTAATCAACGGTTAAACCTTACTTGACTTTCTGTATATAAATACTAGTGACTAAGTTGACTTTAACTAATCAACGGTCAAACTTTACTTGATTCACTCTATAAAAAACCTTAGTTACTAAGTTGACTTTAACTAATCAACGATCAAGCATTGCTCGACTTTCAATACATAAATAATAATGACATGGTTGACTTTGTCTAATCAATGATCAAACATTACTTGACTTTCAATATATAAACATTAATATTAAAGTTGACATTAACTAATCAACGGTCAACCTTCATTTGAATTTGTATATAATAAATACTATAAATGTGGTTGACTTTAACTAATCATCGGTTAAACCTTACTTGACTTTCTGCATATAAATACTAGTGAATAAGTTGACTTTAACTAATCGACGGTCAAACTTTACTTGATTCACTCTATAAAAAACCTTAGTTACTAAGTTGACTTTAACTAATCAACGATCAAGCATTGCTCGACTTTCAATACATAAATAATAATAACATGGTTGACTTTGTCTAATCAATGATCAAACATTACTTGACTTTCAATATATAAACATTAATATTAAAGTTGACGTTAACTTATTAACGGTCAACCTTCATTTGAATTTGTATATAATAAATACTATAAATGTGGTTGACTTTAACTAATCATCGGTTAAACCTTACTTGACTTTCTGCATATAAATACTAGTGAATAAGTTGACTTTAACTAATCGACGGTCAAACTTTGCATGACTCTCTCTATATAGAAACCCTAGTGACTAAGCTGACTTTAACTAATCAACGGTCATACTTTACTTGACTCACTCTATATAGAAACCCTAGTCACTAAGTTGACTTTGACTAATCAATGGTTAAACCTTACTTGACTTTCTGTATATAAATACTAGTGACTAAGTTGACTTTAACTAATCAACGGTCAAACTTTACTTGACTCACTCTATATAAAACCCTAGTTACTAAGTTGACTTTAACTAATCAACGATCAAGCATTGCTCGACTTCCAATACATAAATAATAATAACAAGGTTGACTTTTTCTAATCAATGATCAAACATTACTTGACTTTCAATATATAAACATTAATATTAAAGTTGACGTTAACTTATTAACGGTCAACCTTTATTTGAATTTGTATATAATAAATACTATAAATGTGTTTGACTTTAACTAATCATCGGTTAAACCTTACTTGTCTTTCTGCACATAAATACTAGTGAATAAGTTGACTTTAACTAATCGACGGTCAAACTTTGCATGACTCTCTCTATATAGAAACCCTAGTGACTAAGCTGACTTTAACTAATCAACGGTCAAACTTTACTTGACTCACTCTATATAGAAACCCTAGTTACTAAGTTGACTTTATCTAATCAACGGTCAAACTTTACTTGACTCACTCTATATAGAAACCCTAGTTACTAAGTTGACTTTGACTAATCAATGGTTAAACCTTACTTGACTTTCTGTATATAAATACTAGTGACTAAGTTGACTTTAACTAATCAACGGTCAAACTTTACTTGACTCACTCTATATAAAACCCTAGTTACTAAGTTGACTTTAACTAATCAACGATCAAGCATTGCTCGACTTCCAATGCATAAATAATAATAACAAGGTTGACTTTGTCTAATCAATGATCAAACATTACTTGACTTTCAATATATAAACATTAATATTAAAGTTGACGTTAACTTATTAACGGTCAACCTTTATTTGAATTTGTATATAATAAATACTATAAATGTGTTTGACTTTAACTAATCATCGGTTAAACCTTACTTGACTTTCTGCATATAAATACTAGTGAATAAGTTGACTTTAACTAATCGACGGTCAAACTTTGCATGACTCTCTCTATATAGAAACCCTAGTGACTAAGCTGACTTTAAATAATCAACGGTCAAACTTTTCTTAACTCAGTCTATATAGAAACCCTAGTTTCTAAGTTGACTTTAACTAATCAACGGTCAAACTATACTTGACTCACTCAATATAGAAACCCTAGTTACTAAGTTGACTTTGACTAATCGACGGTTAAACCTTACTTGACTTTCTGTGTATAAATAATAGTGACTAAGTTGACTTTAACTAATCAACGGCCAAACATTACTTGACTCACTCTATATAAAACATTAGTTACTAAGTTGACTTTAACTAATCAAAGGTCAAACTTTACTTGACTCACTCTATATAGAAACCCTAGTTACTAAGTTGACTTTGACTAATCAACGGTTAAACCATACTTGACTTTCTGTGTATAAATAATAGTGACTAAGTTGACTTTAACTAATCAACGGTCAAACTTTACATGATCACTCTATATAAAACCCTAGTTACTAAGTTGACTTTAACTAATCAACGATCAAACATTACTCGAGTTACAATACATAAATACTATATTGACTTTAACTAATCAGCGGTCAAACTTTACTTGACTCACTCTATATAAAACCCTAGTCACTAAGTTGACTTTAACTAATCAATGATCAAGCATTAATCGACTGTCAATACATAAATAATAATAATAAGGCTGACTTTGTCTAATCAATGATCAAACATTACTTGACTTTCAATATATAAACATTAATATTAAAGTTGACGTTAACTTATTAACGGTCAACCTTTATTTGAATTTGTATATAATAAATACTATAAATGTGTTTAACTTTAACTAATCATCGGTTAAACCTTACTTGACTTTCTGCATATAAATACTAGTGAATAAGTTGACTTTAACTAATCGACGGTCAAACTTTGCATGACTCTCTCTATATAGAAACCCTAGTGACTAAGCTGACTTTAAATAATCAACGGTCAAACTTTTCTTAACTCAGTCTATATAGAAACCCTAGTTTCTAAGTTGACTTTAACTAATCAACGGTCAAACTTTACTTGACTCACTCAATATAGAAACCCTAGTTACTAAGTTGACTTTGACTAATCGACGGTTAAACCTTACTTGACTTTCTGTGTATAAATAATAGTGACTAAGTTGACTTTAACTAATCAACGGCCAAACTTTACTTGACTCACTCTATATAAAACATTAGTTACTAAGTTGACTTTAACTAATCAACGATCAAGCATTACTCGACTTCCAATACATTAATACTACATTGACTTTAACTAATCAACGGTCAAACTTTACTTGACTCACTCTATATAGAAACCCTAGTTACTAAGTTGACTTTATCTAATCAACGGTCAAACTTTGCTTGACTCACTCTATATAGAAACCCTAGTTACTAAGTTGACTTTGACTAATCAACGGTTAAACCTTACTTGACTTTCTGTATATAAATACTAGTGACTAAGTTGACTTTAACTAATCAACGGTCAAACTTTACTTGATTCACTCTATATAAAACCCTAGTTACTAAGTTGACTTTAACTAATCAACGGTCAAGCATTGCTCGACTTCCAATACATAAATAATAATAACAAGGTTGACTTTTTCTAATCAATGATCAAACATTACTTGACTTTCAATATATAAACATTAATATTAAAGTTGACGTTAACTTATTAACAGTCGACCTTTATTTGAATTTGTATATAATAAATACTATAAATGTGTTTGACTTTAACTAATCGTCGGTTAAACCTTACTTGTCTTTCTGCACATAAATACTAGTGAATAAGTTGACTTTAACTAATCAACGATCAAACAATGCTCGACTTTCAATACATATATAATAATAACAAGGTTGACTTTTTCTAATCAATGATCAAACATTACTTGACTTTCAATATATAAACATTAATATTAAAGTTGACGTTAACTTATTAACGGTCAACCTTTATTTCAATTTGTATATAATAAATACTATAAATGTGTTTGACTTTAACTAATCATCGGTTAAACCTTACTTGTCTTTCTGCATATAAATACTAGTGAATAAGTTGACTTTAACTAATCGACGGTCAAACTTTGCATGACTCTCTCTATATAGAAACCCCAGTGACTAAGCTGACTTTAAATAATCAACGGTCAAACTTTTCTTAACTCAGTCTATATAGAAACCCTAGTTACTAAGTTGACTTTAACTAATCAAAGGTCAAACTTTACTTGACTCACTCTATATAGAAACCCTAGTTACTAAGTTGACATTGACTAATCAACGGTTAAACCTTACTTGACTTTCTGTATATAAATACTAGTGACTAAGTTGACTTTAACTAATCAACGGTCAAACTTTACTTGATTCACTCTATAAAAAACCTTAGTTACTAAGTTGACTTTAACTAATCAACGATCAAGCATTGCTCGACTTTCAATACATAAATAATAATAACATGGTTGACTTTGTCTAATCAATGATCAAACATTACTTGACTTTCAATATATAAACATTAATATTAAAGGTTACATTAACTTATCAACGGTCAACCTTCATTTGAATTTGTATATAATAAATACTATAAATGTGGTTGACTTTAACTAATCATCGGTTAAACCTTACTTGACTTTCTGCATATAAATACTAGTGAATAAGTTGACTTTAACTAATCGACGGTCAAACTTTGCATGACTCTCTCTATATAGAAACCCTAGTGACTAAGCTGACTTTAACTAATCAACGGTCAAACTTTACTTGACTCACTCTATATAGAAACCCTAGTTACTAAGTTGACTTTATCTAATCAACGGTCAAACTTTACTTGACTCACTCTATATAGAAACCCTAGTTACTAAGTTGACTTTGACTAATCAATGGTTAAACCTTACTTGACTTTCTGTATATAAATACTAGTGACTAAGTTGACTTTAACTAATCAACGGTCAAACTTTACTTGACTCACTCTATATAAAACCCTAGTTACTAAGTTGACTTTAACTAATCAACGATCAAGCATTGCTCGACTTCCAATACATAAATAATAATAAGAAGGTTGACTTTTTCTAATCAATGATCAAACATTACTTGACTTTCAATATATAAACATTAATATTAAAGTTGACGTTAACTTATTAACGGTCAACCTTTATTTGAATTTGTATATAATAAATGCTATAAATGTGTTTGACTTTAACTAATCATCGGTTAAACCTTACTTGTCTTTCTGCGCATAAATACTAGTGAATAAGTTGACTTTAACTAATCGACGGTCAAACATTACATGACTCTCTCTATATAGAAACCCTAGTGACTAAGCTGACTTTAAATAATCAACGATCAAACCTTTCTTAACTCACTCTATATAGAAACCCTAGTTACTAAGTTGACTTTAACTAATCAATGGTCAAACTTTACTTGACTCGCTCTATATAGAAACCCTAGTTACTAAGTTGACTATGAGTAATCAACGGTTAAACCTTACTTGACTTTCTGTGTATAAATAATAGAGACTAAGTTGACTTCAACTAATCAACGGTCAAACTTTACTTGACTCACTCTATATAAAACCATATTTACTAAGTTGACTTTAACTAATCAACGATCAACCATTACTCAACTTCCAATACATAAATACTATATTGACTTTAACTAATCAGCGGTGAAACTTTACTAGACTCACTCTATATAAAACCCTAGTTACTAAGTTGACTTTAACTAATCAACGAACAAGGATTGCTCGACTTCCAATACATAAATAATAATGACAAGGTTGGCTTTTTCTAATCAATAATCAAACATTACTTGACTTTTAATACATAAGCATTAATATAAAGTTGACGTTAACTTATTAACGGTCAACCTTTATTTGAATTTGTATATAATAAATCCTATAAATGTGTTTGACTTTAACTAATCATCGGTTAAACCTTACTTGTGTTTCTGCACATAAATACTAGTGAATAAGTTGACTTTGACTAATCGACGGTCAAACTTTATATGACTCTCTCTATATAGAAACCCTAGTGACTAAGCTGACTTTAAATAATCAACGGTCAAACCTTTCTTAACTCACTCTATATAGAAACCCTAGTTACTAAGTTGACTTTAACTAATCAAAGGTCAAAATTTACTTGACTCACTCTATATAGAAAACCTAGTTACTAAGTTGACTTTGACTAATCAACGGTTAAACCTTACTTGACTTTCTGTGTTTAAATAATAGTGACTAAGTTGACTTTAACTAATCAACGGTCAAACTTTACTTGACTCACTTTATATAAAACCATAGTTACTAAGTTGACTTTAACTAATCAACGATCAAGCATTACTCAACTTCCAATACATAAATACTATATTGACTTTAACTAATCAGCGGTCAAACTTTACTTGACTCACTCTATATAAAACCCTAGTTACTAAGTTAACTTTAACTAATGAACGATCAAGCATTGCTCGACTTCCAATGCATAAATAATAATGACAAGGTTGCCTTTTTCTAATCAATAATCAAACATTACTTGACTTTTAATACATAAACATTAATATTAAAGTTGACGTTAACTTATTAACGGTCAACCTTTATTAGAATTTGTATATAATAAATACTATAAATGTGCTTGACTTTAACTAATCATCGGTTAAACCTTACTTGTCTTTCTGCACATAAATACTAGTGAATAAGTTGACTTTAACTAATCGACGGTCAAACTTTACATGACTCTCTCTATATAGAAACCCTAGTGACTAAGCTGACTTTAAATAATCAACTGTCAAACCTTTCTTAACTCACTCTAGATAGAAACCCTAGTTACTAAGTTGACTTTAACTAATCAACGGTCAAACTTTACTTGACTCGCTCTATATAGAAACCCTAGTTACTAAATTGACTTTGAGTAATCAACGGTTAAACCTTACTTGACTTTCTGCGTATAAATAATAGTGACTAAGTTGACTTCAACTAATCAACGGTCAAACTTTACTTGACTCACTCTATATAAAACCATAGTTACTAAGTTGACTTTAACTAATCAACGATCAAGCATTTCTCAACTTCCAATACATAAATACTATATTGACTTTAACTAATCAGCGGTCAAACTTTACTTGACTCACTCTATATAAAACCCTAGTTACTAAGTTGACTTTAACTAATCAACGATCAAGCATTGCTCGACTTCCAATACATAAATAATAATGACAAGGTTGGCTTTTTCTAATCAATAATCAAACATTACTTGACTTTTAATACATAAACATTAATATTAAAGTTGACGTTAACTTATTAACGGTAAACCTTTATTTCAATTTGTATATAATAAATACTATAAATGTGTTTGACTTTAACTAATCGTCGGTTAAACCTTACTTGTCTTTCTGCACATAAATACTAGTGAATAAGTTGACTTTAACTAATCAACGATCAAACAATGCTCGACTTTCAATACATAAATAATAATAACAAGGTTGACTTTTTCTAATCAATGATCAAACATTACTTGACTTTCAATATATAAACATTAATATTAAAGTTGACGTTAACTTATTAACGGTCAACCTTTATTTCAATTTGTATATAATAAATACTATAAATGTGTTTGACTTTAACTAATCATCGGTTAAACCTTACTTGTCTTTCTGCATACAAATACTAGTGAATAAGTTGACTTTAACTAATCGACGGTCAAACTTTGCATGACTCTCTCTATATAGAAACCCCAGTGACTAAGCTGACTTTAAATAATCAACGGTCAAACTTTTCTTAACTCAGTCTATATAGAAACCCTAGTTACTAAGTTGACTTTAACTAATCAAAGGTCAAACTTTACTTGACTCACTCTATATAGAAACCCTAGTTACTAAGTTGACATTGACTAATCAACGGTTAAACCTTACTTGACTTTCTGTATATAAATACTAGTGACTAAGTTGACTTTAACTAATCAACGGTCAAACTTTACTTGATTCACTCTATAAAAAACCTTAGTTACTAAGTTGACTTTAACTAATCAACGATCAAGCATTGCTCGACTTTCAATACATAAATAATAATAACATGGTTGACTTTGTCTAATCAATGATCAAACATTACTTGACTTTCAATATATAAACATTAATATTAAAGGTTACATTAACTTATCAACGGTCAACCTTCATTTGAATTTGTATATAATAAATACTATAAATGTGGTTGACTTTAACTAATCATCGGTTAAACCTTACTTGACTTTCTGCATATAAATACTAGTGAATAAGTTGACTTTAACTAATCGACGGTCAAACTTTGCATGACTCTCTCTATATAGAAACCCTAGTGACTAAGCTGACTTTAACTAATCAACGGTCAAACTTTACTTGACTCACTCTATATAGAAACCCTAGTTACTAAGTTGACTTTATCTAATCAACGGTCAAACTTTACTTGACTCACTCTATATAGAAACCCTAGTTACTAAGTTGACTTTGACTAATCAATGGTTAAACCTTACTTGACTTTCTGTATATAAATACTAGTGACTAAGTTGACTTTAACTAATCAACGGTCAAACTTTACTTGACTCACTCTATATAAAACCCTAGTTACTAAGTTGACTTTAACTAATCAACGATCAAGCATTGCTCGACTTCCAATACATAAATAATAATAACAAGGTTGACTTTTTCTAATCAATGATCAAACATTACTTGACTTTCAATATATAAACATTAATATTAAAGTTGACGTTAACTTATTAACGGTCAACCTTTATTTGAATTTGTATATAATAAATACTATAAATGTGTTTGACTTTAACTAATCATCGGTTAAACCTTACTTGTCTTTCTGCGCATAAATACTAGTGAATAAGTTGACTTTAACTAATCGACGGTCAAACATTACATGACTCTCTCTATATAGAAACCCTAGTGACTAAGCTGACTTTAAATAATCAACGATCAAACCTTTCTTAACTCACTCTATATAGAAACCCTGGTTACTAAGTTGACTTTAACTAATCAACGGTCAAACTTTACTTGACTCGCTCTATATAGAAACCCTAGTTACTAAGTTGACTATGAGTAATCAACGGTTAAACCTTACTTGACTTTCTGTGTATAAATAATAGTGACTAAGTTGACTTCAACTAATCAACGGTCAAACTTTACTTGACTCACTCTATATAAAACCATATTTACTAAGTTGACTTTAACTAATCAACGATCAACCATTACTCAACTTCCAATACATAAATACTATATTGACTTTAACTAATCAGCGGTGAAACTTTACTTGACTCACTCTATATAAAACCCTAGTTACTAAGTTGACTTTAACTAATCAACGAACAAGGATTGCTCGACTTCCAATACATAAATAATAATGACAAGGTTGGCTTTTTCTAATCAATAATCAAACATTACTTGACTTTTAATACATAAGCATTAATATAAAGTTGACGTTAACTTATTAACGGTCAACCTTTATTTGAATTTGTATATAATAAATCCTATAAATGTGTTTGACTTTAACTAATCATCGGTTAAACCTTACTTGTGTTTCTGCACATAAATACTAGTGAATAAGTTGACTTTGACTAATCGACGGTCAAACTTTATATGACTCTCTCTATATAGAAACCCTAGTGACAAAGCTGACTTTAAATAATCAACGGTCAAACCTTTCTTAACTCACTCTATATAGAAACCCTAGTTACTAAGTTGACTTTAACTAATCAAAGGTCAAAATTTACTTGACTCACTCTATATAGAAAACCTAGTTACTAAGTTGACTTTGACTAATCAACGGTTAAACCTTACTTGACTTTCTGTGTTTAAATAATAGTGACTAAGTTGACTTTAACTAATCAACGGTCAAACTTTACTTGACTCACTTTATATAAAACCATAGTTACTAAGTTGACTTTAACTAATCAACGATCAAGCATTACTCAACTTCCAATACATAAATACTATATTGACTTTAACTAATCAGCGGTCAAACTTTACTTGACTCACTCTATATAAAACCCTAGTTACTAAGTTAACTTTAACTAATGAACGATCAAGCATTGCTCGACTTCCAATGCATAAATAATAATGACAAGGTTGCCTTTTTCTAATCAATAATCAAACATTACTTGACTTTTAATACATAAACATTAATATTAAAGTTGACGTTAACTTATTAACGGTCAACCTTTATTAGAATTTGTATATAATAAATACTATAAATGTGCTTGACTTTAACTAATCATCGGTTAAACCTTACTTGTCTTTCTGCACATAAATACTAGTGAATAAGTTGACTTTAACTAATCGACGGTCAAACTTTACATGACTCTCTCTATATAGAAACCCTAGTGACTAAGCTGACTTTAAATAATCAACTGTCAAACCTTTCTTAACTCACTCTAGATAGAAACCCTAGTTACTAAGTTGACTTTAACTAATCAACGGTCAAACTTTACTTGACTCGCTCTATATAGAAACCCTAGTTACTAAATTGACTTTGAGTAATCAACGGTTAAACCTTACTTGACTTTCTGCGTATAAATAATAGTGACTAAGTTGACTTCAACTAATCAACGGTCAAACTTTACTTGACTCACTCTATATAAAACCATAGTTACTAAGTTGACTTTAACTAATCAACGATCAAGCATTTCTCAACTTCCAATACATAAATACTATATTGACTTTAACTGATCAGCGGTCAAACTTTACTTGACTCACTCTATATAAAACCCTAGTTACTAAGTTGACTTTAACTAATCAACGATCAAGCATTGCTCGACTTCCAATACATAAATAATAATGACAAGGTTGGCTTTTTCTAATCAATAATCAAACATTACTTGACTTTTAATACATAAACATTAATATTAAAGTTGACGTTAACTTATTAACGGTAAACCTTTATTTCAATTTGTATATAATAAATACTATAAATGTGTTTGACTTTAACTAATCATTGGTTAAACCTTACTTGTCTTTCTGCATATAAATACTAGTGAATAAGTTGACTTTAACTAATCGACGGTCAAACTTTGCATGACTCTCTCTATATAGAAACCCTAGTGACTAAGCTGACTTTAAATAATCAACGGTCAAACTTTTCTTAACTCAGTCTATATAGAAACCCTAGTTACTAAGTTGACTTTAACTAATCAAAGGTCAAACTTTACTTGACTCACTCTATATAGAAACCCTAGTTACTAAGTTGACTTTGACTAATCAACGGTTAAACCTTACTTGACTTTCTGTATATAAATAATAGTGACTAAGTTGACTTTAACTAATCAACGGTCAAACTTTACTTGACTCACTCTATATAAAACCCTAGTTACTAAGTTGACTTTAACTAATCAACGATCAAGCATTGCTCGACTTCCAATACATAAATAATAACGACAAGGTTGGCTTTTTCTAATCAATAATCAAACATTACTTGACCTTTAATACATAAACATTAATATTAAAGTTGACGTTAACTTATTAACGGTCAACCTTTATTTGAATTTGTATATAATAAATACTATAAATGTGTTTGACTTTAACTAATCATCGGTTAAACCTTACTTGTCTTTCTGCGCATAAATACTAGTGAATAAGTTGACTTTAACTAATCGACGGTCAAACATTACATGACTCTCTCTATATAGAAACCCTAGTGACTAAGCTGACTTTAAATAATCAACGATCAAACCTTTCTTAACTCACTCTATATAGAAACCCTAGTTACTAAGTTGACTTTAACTAATCAACGGTCAAACTTTACTTGACTCGCTCTATATAGAAACCCTAGTTACTAAGTTGACTATGAGTAATCAACGGTTAAACCTTACTTGACTTTCTGTGTATAAATAATAGTGACTAAGTTGACTTCAACTAATCAACGGTCAAACTTTACTTGACTCACTCTATATAAAACCATATTTACTAAGTTGACTTTAACTAATCAACGATCAACCATTACTCAACTTCCAATACATAAATACTATATTGACTTTAACTAATCAGCGGTGAAACTTTACTTGACTCACTCTATATAAAACCCTAGTTACTAAGTTGACTTTAACTAATCAACGAACAAGGATTGCTCGACTTCCAATACATAAATAATAATGACAAGGTTGGCTTTTTCTAATCAATAATCAAACATTACTTGACTTTTAATACATAAGCATTAATATAAAGTTGACGTTAACTTATTAACGGTCAACCTTTATTTGAATTTGTATATAATAAATCCTATAAATGTGTTTGACTTTAACTAATCATCGGTTAAACCTTACTTGTGTTTCTGCACATAAATACTAGTGAATAAGTTGACTTTGACTAATCGACGGTCAAACTTTATATGACTCTCTCTATATAGAAACCCTAGTGACTAAGCTGACTTTAAATAATCAACGGTCAAACCTTTCTTAACTCACTCTATATAGAAACCCTAGTTACTAAGTTGACTTTAACTAATCAAAGGTCAAAATTTACTTGACTCACTCTATATAGAAAACCTAGTTACTAAGTTGACTTTGACTAATCAACGGTTAAACCTTACTTGACTTTCTGTGTTTAAATAATAGTGACTAAGTTGACTTTAACTAATCAACGGTCAAACTTTACTTGACTCACTTTATATAAAACCATAGTTACTAAGTTGACTTTAACTAATCAACGATCAAGCATTACTCAACTTCCAATACATAAATACTATATTGACTTTAACTAATCAGCGGTCAAACTTTACTTGACTCACTCTATATAAAACCCTAGTTACTAAGTTAACTTTAACTAATGAACGATCAAGCATTGCTCGACTTCCAATGCATAAATAATAATGACAAGGTTGCCTTTTTCTAATCAATAATCAAACATTACTTGACTTTTAATACATAAACATTAATATTAAAGTTGACGTTAACTTATTAACGGTCAACCTTTATTAGAATTTGTATATAATAAATACTATAAATGTGCTTGACTTTAACTAATCATCGGTTAAACCTTACTTGTCTTTCTGCACATAAATACTAGTGAATAAGTTGACTTTAACTAATCGACGGTCAAACTTTACATGACTCTCTCTATATAGAAACCCTAGTGACTAAGCTGACTTTAAATAATCGACTGTCAAACCTTTCTTAACTCACTCTAGATAGAAACCCTAGTTACTAAGTTGACTTTAACTAATCAACGGTCAAACTTTACTTGACTCGCTCTATATAGAAACCCTAGTTACTAAATTGACTTTGAGTAATCAACGGTTAAACCTTACTTGACTTTCTGCGTATAAATAATAGTGACTAAGTTGACTTCAACTAATCAACGGTCAAACTTTACTTGACTCACTCTATATAAAACCATAGTTACTAAGTTGACTTTAACTAATCAACGATCAAGCATTTCTCAACTTCCAATACATAAATACTATATTGACTTTAACTAATCAGCGGTCAAACTTTACTTGACTCACTCTATATAAAACCCTAGTTACTAAGTTGACTTTAACTAATCAACGATCAAGCATTGCTCGACTTCCAATACATAAATAATAATGACAAGGTTGGCTTTTTCTAATCAATAATCAAACATTACTTGACTTTTAATACATAAACATTAATATTAAAGTTGACGTTAACTTATTAACGGTAAACCTTTATTTCAATTTGTATATAATAAATACTATAAATGTGTTTGACTTTAACTAATCATTGGTTAAACCTTACTTGTCTTTCTGCATATAAATACTAGTGAATAAGTTGACTTTAACTAATCGACGGTCAAACTTTGCATGACTCTCTCTATATAGAAACCCTAGTGACTAAGCTGACTTTAAATAATCAACGGTCAAACTTTTCTTAACTCAGTCTATATAGAAACCCTAGTTACTAAGTTGACTTTAACTAATCAAAGGTCAAACTTTACTTGACTCACTCTATATAGAAACCCTAGTTACTAAGTTGACTTTGACTAATCAACGGTTAAACCTTACTTGACTTTCTGTATATAAATACTAGTGACTAAGTTGACTTTAACTAATCAACGGTCAAACTTTACTTGATTCACACTATAAAAAACCTTAGTTACTAAGTTGACTTTAACTAATCAACGATCAAGCATTGCTCGACTTTCAATACATAAATAATAATATCATGGTTGACTTTGTCTAATCAATGATCAAACATTACTTGACTTTCAATATATAAACATTAATATTAAAGTTGACGTTAACTTATTAACGGTCAACCTTCATTTGAATTTGTATATAATAAATACTATAAATGTGGTTGACTTTAACTAATCATCGGTTAAACCTTACTTGACTTTCTGCATATAAATACTAGTGAATAAGTTGACTTTAACTAATCGACGGTCAAACTTTGCATGACTCTCTCTATATAGAAACCCTAGTGACTAAGCTGACTTTAACTAATCAACGGTCAAACTTTACTTGACTCACTCTATATAGAAACCCTAGTTACTAAGTTGACTTTATCTAATCAACGGTCAAACTTTACTTGACTCACTCTATATAGAAACCCTAGTTACTAAGTTGACTTTGACTAATCAATGGTTAAACCTTACTTGACTTTCTGTATATAAATACTAGTGACTAAGTTGACTTTAACTAATCAACGGTCAAACTTTACTTGACTCACTCTATATAAAACCCTTGTTACTAAGTTGACTTTAACTAATCAACGATCAAGCATTGCTCGACTTCCAATACATAAATAATAATAACAAGGTTGACTTTTTCTAATCAATGATCAAACATTACTTGACTTTCAATATATAAACATTAATATTAAAGTTGACGTTAACTTATTAACGGTCAACCTTTATTTGAATTTGTATATAATAAATACTATAAATGTGTTTGACTTTAACTAATCATCGGTTAAACCTTATTTGTCTTTCTGCACATAAATACTAGTGAATAAGTTGACTTTAACTAATCGACGGTCAAACTTTACATGACTCTCTCTATATAGAAACCCTAGTGACTAAGCTGACTTTAAATAATCAACGATCAAACCTTTCTTAACTCACTCTATATAGAAACCCTAGTTACTAAGTTGACTTTAACTAATCAACGGTCAAACTTTACTTGATTCGCTCTATATAGAAACCCTAGTTACTAAGTTGACTTTGACTAATCAACGGTTAAACCTTACTTGACTTTCTGTGTATAAATAATAGTGACTAAGTTGACTTTAACTAATCAACGGTCAAACTTTACTTGACTCACTCTATATAAAACCATAGTTACTAAGTTGACTTTAACTAATCACCGATCAACCATTACTCAAATTCCAATACATAAATACTATATTGACTTTAACTAATCAGCGGTCAAACTTTACTTGACTCACTCTATATAAAACCCTAGTTACTAAGTTGACTTTAACTAATCAATGATCAAGCATTGCTCGACTTCCAATACATAAATAATAATGACAAGGTTGGCTTTTTCTAGTCAATAATCAAACATTACTTGACTTTTAATACATAAACATTAATATTAAAGTTGACGTTAACTTATTAACGGTAAACCTTTATTTCAATTTGTATATCATAAATACTATAAATGTGTTTGACTTTAACTAATCATCGGTTAAACCTTACTTGTCTTTCTGCATATAAATACTAGTGAATAAGTTGACTTTAACTAATCGACGGTCAAACTTTGCATGACTCTCTCAATATAGAAACCCTAGTGACTAAGCTGACTTTAAATAATCAACGGTCAAACTTTTCTTAACTCAGTCTATATAGAAACCCTAGTTACTAAGTTGACTTTAACTAATCAAAGGTCAAACTTTACTTGACTCACTCTATATAGAAACCCTAGTTACTAAGTTGACTTTGACTAATCAATGGTTAAACCTTACTTGACTTTCTGTATATAAATACTAGTGACTAAGTTGACTTTAACTAATCAACGGTCAAACTTTACTTGACTCACTCTATATAAAACCCTTGTTACTAAGTTGACTTTAACTAATCAACGATCAAGCATTGCTCGACTTCCAATACATAAATAATAATAACAAGGTTGACTTTTTCTAATCAATGATCAAACATTACTTGACTTTCAATATATAAACATTAATATTAAAGTTGAAGTTAACTTATTAACGGTCAACCTTTATTTCAATTTGTATATAATAAATACTATAAATGTGTTTGACTTTAACTAATCATCGGTTAAACCTTACTTGTCTTTCTGCACATAAATACTAGTGAATAAGTTGACTTTAACTAATCGACGGTCAAACTTTACATGACTCTCTCTATATAGAAACCCTAGTGACTAAGCTGAATTTAAATAATCAACGATCAAACCTTTCTTAACTCACTCTATATAGAAACCCTAGTTACTAAGTTGACTTTAACTAATCAACGGTCAAACTTTACTTGACTCGCTCTATATAGAAACCCTAGTTACTAAGTTGACTTTGAGTAATCAACGGTTAAACCTTACTTGACTTTTTGTGTATAAATAATAGTGACTAAGTTGACTTTAACTAATCAACGGTCAAACTTTACTTGACTCACTCTATATAAAACCATAGTTACTAAGTTGACTTTAACTAATCAACGATCAACCATTACTCAACTTCCAATACATAAATACTATATTGACTTTAACTAATCAGCGGTCAAACTTTACTTGACTCACTCTATATAAAACCCTAGTTACTAAGTTGACTTTAACTAATCAACGATCAAGCATTGCTCGACTTCCAATACATAAATAATAATGACAAGGTTGGCTTTTTCTAATCAATAATCAAACATTACTTGACTTTTAATACATAAACATTAATATTAAAGTTGACGTTAACTTATTAACAGTCAACCTTTATTTCAATTTGTATATAATAAATACTATAAATGTGTTTGACTTTAACTAATCATCGGTTAAACCTTACTTGTCTTTCTGCATATAAATACTAGTGAATAAGTTGACTTTAACTAATCGACGGTCAAACTTTGCATGACTCTCTCTATATAGAAACCCTAGTGACTAAGCTGACTTTAAATAATCAACGGTCAAACTTTTCTTAACTCAGTCTATATAGAAACCCTAGTTACTAAGTTGACTTTAACTAATCAAAGGTCAAACTTTACTTGACTCACTCTATATAGAAACCCTAGTTACTAAGTTGACTTTGACTAATCAACGGTTAAACCTTACTTGACTTTCTGTATATAAATACTAGTGACTAAGTTGACTTTAACTAATCAACGGTCAAACTTTACTTGATTCACACTATAAAAAACCTTAGTTACTAAGTTGACTTTAACTAATCAACGATCAAGCATTGCTCGACTTTCAATACATAAATAATAATATCATGGTTGACTTTGTCTAATCAATGATCAAACATTACTTGACTTTCAATATATAAACATTAATATTAAAGTTGACGTTAACTTATTAACGGTCAACCTTCATTTGAATTTGTATATAATAAATACTATAAATGTGGTTGACTTTAACTAATCATCGGTTAAACCTTACTTGACTTTCTGCATATAAATACAAGTGAATAAGTTGACTTTAACTAATCGACGGTCAAACCTTGCATGACTCTCTCTATATAGAAACCCTAGTGACTAAGTTGACTTTAAATAATCAACGGTCAAACTTTACTTGACTCACTCTATATAGAAACCCTAGTTACTAAGTTGACTTTATCTAATCAACGGTCAAACTTTACTTGACTCACTCTATATAGAAACCCTAGTTACTAAGTTGACTTTGACTAATCAATGGTTAAACCTTACTTGACTTTCTGTATATAAATACTAGTGACTAAGTTGACTTTAACTAATCAACGGTCAAACTTTACTTGACTCACTCTATATAAAACCCTAGTTACTAAGTTGACTTTAACTAATCAACGAACAGGCATTGCTCGACTTCCAATACATAAATAATAATAACAAGGTTGACTTTTTCTAATCAATGATCAAACATTACTTGACTTTCAATATATAAACATTAATATTAAAGTTGACGTTAACTTATTAACGGTCAACCTTTATTTGAATTTGTATATAACAAATACTATAAATGTGTTTGACTTTAACTAATCATCGGTTAAACCTTACATGACTTTCTGCATATAAATACAAGTGAATAAGTTGACTTTAACTAATCGACGGTCAAACCTTGCATGACTCTCTCTATATAGAAACCCTAGTGACTAAGTTGACTTTAAATAATCAACGGTCAAACTTTTCTTAACTCACTCTATATAGAAACCCTAGTGACTAAGTTGACTTTAACTAATCAAATGTCAAACTTTACTTGACTCTCACTCTATATAGAAACCCTAGTTACTAAGTTGACTTTGACTAATCAACGGTTAAACCTTACTTGACTTTCTGTGTATAAATAATAGTGACTAAGTTGACTTTAACTAATCAACGGTCAAACTTTACTTGACTCACTCTATATAAAACCATGGTTACTAAGTTGACTTTAACAAATCAACGATCAAGCATTACTCAACTTCCAATACATAAATACTATATTGACTTTAACTAATCAGCGGTTAAACTTTACTTGACTCACTCTATATAAAACCCTAGTTACTAAGTTGACTTTAACTAATCAACGATCAAGCATTGATCGACTGTCAATACATAAATAATAATAACAAGGTTGACTTTGTCTAATCAATGATCAAACATTACTTGACTTTCAATATATAAACATTAATATTAAAGTTGACGTTAACTTATTAACGGTCAACCTTTATTTGAATTTGTATATAATAAATACTATAAATGTGTTGACTTTAACTAATCATCGGTTAAACCTTACTTGACTTTCTACATATAAATACTAGTGAATAAGTTGACTTTAACTAATCGACGGTCAAACTTTACATGACTCTCTCTATATAGAAACCCTAGTGACTAAGCTGACTTTAAATAATCAACGATCAAACCTTTCTTAACTCACTCTATATAGAAACCCTAGTTACTAAGTTGACTTTAACTAATCAACGGTCAAACTTTACTTGACTCGCTCTATATAGAAACCCTAGTTACTAAGTTGACTTTGAGTAATCAACGGTTAAACCTTACTTGACTTTCTGTGTATAAATAATAGTGACTAAGTTGACTTCAACTAATCAACGGTCAAACTTTACTTGACTCACTCTATATAAAACCATAGTTACTAAGTTGACTTTAACTAATCAACGATCAAGCATTACTCAACTTCCAATACATAAATATTATATTAACTTTAACTAATCAGCGGTGAAACTTTACTTGACTCACTCTATATAAAACCCTAGTTACTAAGTTGACTTTAACTAATCAACGAACAAGCATTGCTCGACTTCCAATACGTAAATAATAATGACAAGGTTGGCTTTTTCTAATCAATAATCAAACATTACTTGACTTTTAATACATAAACATTAATATAAAGTTGACGTTAACTTATTAACGGTCAACCTTTATTTGAATTTGTATATAATAAATCCTATAAATGTGTTTGACTTTAACTAATCATCGGTTAAACCTTACTTGTGTTTCTGCACATAAATACTAGTGAATAAGTTGACTTTGACTAATCGACGGTCAAACTTTATATGACTCTCTCTATATAGAAACCCTAGTGACTAAGCTGACTTTAAATAATCAACGGTCAAACCTTTCTTAACTCACTCTATATAGAAACCCTAGTCACTAAGTTGACTTTAACTAATCAAAGGTCAAAATTTACTTGACTCACTCTATATAGAAACCCTAGTTACTAAGTTGACTTTGACTAATCAACGGTTAAACCTTACTTGACTTTCTGTGTATAAATAATAGTGACTAAGTTGACTTTAACTAATCAACGGTCAAACTTTACTTGACTCACTTTATATAAAACCATAGTTACTAAGTTGACTTTAACTAATCAACGATCAAGCATTTCTCAACTTCCAATACATAAATACTATATTGACTTTAACTAATCAGCGGTCAAACTTTACTTGACTCACTCTATATAAAACCCTAGTTACTAAGTTGACTTTAACTAATGAACGATCAAGCATTGCTCGACTTCCAATGCATAAATAATAATGACAAGGTTGGCTTTTTCTAATCAATAATCAAACATTACTTGACTTTTAATACATAAACATTAATATTAAAGTTGACGTTAACTTATTAACGGTCAACCTCTATTTGAATTTGTATATAATAAATACTATAAATGTGTTTGACTTTAACTAATCATCGGTTAAACCTTACTTGTCTTTCTGCACATAAATACTAGTGAATAAGTTGACTTTAACTAATAGACGGTCAAACTTTGCATGACTCTCTCTATATAGAAACCCTAGTGACTAAGCTGACTTTAACTAATCAACGGTCAAACTTTACTTGACTCACTCTATATAGAAACCCTAGTTACTAAGTTGACTTTATCTAATCAACGGTCAAAGTTTACTTGACTCACTCTATATAGAAACCCTAGTTACTAAGTTGACTTTGACTAATCAATGGTTAAACCTTACTTGACTTTCTGTATATAAATACTAGTGACTAAGTTGACTTTAACTAATCACCGGTCAAACTTTACTTGACTCACTCTATATAAAACCCTAGTTACTAAGTTGACTTTAACTAATCAACGATCAAGCATTGCTCGACTTCCAATACATAAATAATAATAACAAGGTTGACTTTTTCTAATCAATGATCAAACATTACTTGACTTTCAATATATAAACATTAATATTAAAGTTGACGTTAACTTATTAACGGTCAACCTCTATTTGAATTTGTATATAATAAATACTATAAATGTGTTGACTTTAACTAATCATCGGTTAAACCTTACTTGACTTTCTACATATAAATACTAGTGAATAAGTTGACTTTAACTAATCGACGGTCAAACTTTACATGACTCTCTCTATATAGAAACCCTAGTGACTAAGCTGACTTTAAATAATCAACGATCAAACCTTTATTAACTCACTCTATATAGAAACCCTAGTTACTAAGTTGACTTTAACTAATCAACGGTCAAACTTTACTTGACTCGCTCTATATAGAAACCCTAGTTACTAAGTTGACTTTGAGTAATCAACGGTTAAACCTTACTTGACTTTCTGTGTATAAATAATAGTGACTAAGTTGACTTCAACTAATCAACGGTCAAACTTTACTTGACTCACTCTATATAAAACCATAGTTACTAAGTTGACTTTAACTAATCAACGATCAAGCATTACTCAACTTCCAATACATAAATACTATATTAACTTTAACTAATCAGCGGTGAAACTTTACTTGACTCACTCTATATAAAACCCTAGTTACTAAGTTGACTTTAACTAATCAACGAACAAGCATTGCTCGACTTCCAATACGTAAATAATAATGACAAGGTTGGCTTTTTCTAATCAATAATCAAACATTACTTGACTTTTAATACATAAACATTAATATAAAGTTGACGTTAACTTATTAACGGTCAACCTTTATTTGAATTTGTATATAATAAATCCTATAAATGTGTTTGACTTTAACTAATCATCGGTTAAACCTTACTTGTGTTTCTGCACATAAATACTAGTGAATAAGTTGACTTTGACTAATCGACGGTCAAACTTTATATGACTCTCTCTATATAGAAACCCTAGTGACTAAGCTGACTTTAAATAATCAACGGTCAAACCTTTCTTAACTCACTCTATATAGAAACCCTAGTCACTAAGTTGACTTTAACTAATCAAAGGTCAAAATTTACTTGACTCACTCTATATAGAAACCCTAGTTACTAAGTTGACTTTGACTAATCAACGGTTAAACCTTACTTGACTTTCTGTGTATAAATAATAGTGACTAAGTTGACTTTAACTAATCAACGGTCAAACTTTACTTGACTCACTTTATATAAAACCATAGTTACTAAGTTGACTTTAACTAATCAACGATCAAGCATTACTCAACTTCCAATACATAAATACTATATTGACTTTAACTAATCAGCGGTCAAACTTTACTTGACTCACTCTATATAAAACCCTAGTTACTAAGTTGACTTTAACTAATGAACGATCAAGCATTGCTCGACTTCCAATGCATAAATAATAATGACAAGGTTGGCTTTTTCTAATCAATAATCAAACATTACTTGACTTTTAATACATAAACATTAATATTAAAGTTGACGTTAACTTATTAACGGTCAACCTCTATTTGAATTTGTATATAATAAATACTATAAATGTGTTTGACTTTAACTAATCATCGGTTAAACCTTACTTGTCTTTCTGCACATAAATACTAGTGAATAAGTTGACTTTAACTAATAGACGGTCAAACTTTGCATGACTCTCTCTATATAGAAACCCTAGTGACTAAGCTGACTTTAACTAATCAACGGTCAAACTTTACTTGACTCACTCTATATAGAAACCCTAGTTACTAAGTTTACTTTATCTAATCAACGGTCAAACTTTACTTGACTCACTCTATATAGAAACCCTAGTTACTAAGTTGACTTTGACTAATCAATGGTTAAACCTTACTTGACTTTCTGTATATAAATACTAGTGACTAAGTTGACTTTAACTAATCAACGGTCACACTTTACTTGACTCACTCTATATAAAACCCTAGTTACTAAGTTGACTTTAACTAATCAACGATCAAGCATTGCTCGACTTCCAATACATAAATAATAATAACAAGGTTGACTTTTTCTAATCAATGATCAAACATTACTTGACTTTCAATATATAAACATTAATATTAAAGTTGACGTTAACTTATTAACGGTTAACCTCTATTTGAATTTGTATATAATAAATACTATAAATGTGTTGACTTTAACTAATCATCGGTTAAACCTTACTTGACTTTCTACATATAAATACTAGTGAATAAGTTGACTTTAACTAATCGACGGTCAAACTTTACATGACTCTCTCTATATAGAAACCCTAGTGACTAAGCTGACTTTAAATAATCAACGATCAAACCTTTCTTAACTCACTCTATATAGAAACCCTAGTTACTAAGTTGACTTTAACTAATCAACGGTCAAACTTTACTTGACTCGCTCTATATAGAAACCCTAGTTACTAAGTTGACTTTGAGTAATCAACGGTTAAACCTTACTTGACTTTCTGTGTATAAATAATAGTGACTAAGTTGACTTCAACTAATCAACGGTCAAACTTTACTTGACTCACTCTATATAAAACCATAGTTACTAAGTTGACTTTAACTAATCAACGATCAAGCATTACTCAACTTCCAATACATAAATACTATATTAACTTTAACTAATCAGCGGTGAAACTTTACTTGACTCACTCTATATAAAACCCTAGTTACTAAGTTGACTTTAACTAATCAACGAACAAGCATTGCTCGACTTCCAATACGTAAATAATAATGACAAGGTTGGCTTTTTCTAATCAATAATCAAACATTACTTGACTTTTAATACATAAACATTAATATAAAGTTGACGTTAACTTATTAACGGTCAACCTTTATTTGAATTTGTATATAATAAATCCTATAAATGTGTTTGACTTTAACTAATCATCGGTTAAACCTTACTTGTGTTTCTGCACATAAATACTAGTGAATAAGTTGACTTTGACTAATCGACGGTCAAACTTTATATGACTCTCTCTATATAGAAACCCTAGTGACTAAGCTGACTTTAAATAATCAACGGTCAAACCTTTCTTAACTCACTCTATATAGAAACCCTAGTCACTAAGTTGACTTTAACTAATCAAAGGTCAAAATTTACTTGACTCACTCTATATAGAAACCCTAGTTACTAAGTTGACTTTGACTAATCAACGGTTAAACCTTACTTGACTTTCTGTGTATAAATAATAGTGACTAAGTTGACTTTAACTAATCAACGGTCAAACTTTACTTGACTCACTCTATATAAAACCATGGTTACTAAGTTGACTTTAACAAATCAACGATCAAGCATTACTCAACTTCCAATACATAAATACTATATTGACTTTAACTAATCAGCGGTTAAACTTTACTTGACTCACTCTATATAAAACCCTAGTTACTAAGTTGACTTTAACTAATCAACGATCAAGCATTGATCGACTGTCAATACATAAATAATAATAACAAGGTTGACTTTGTCTAATCAATGATCAAACATTACTTGACTTTCAATATATAAACATTAATATTAAAGTTGACGTTAACTTATTAACGGTCAACCTTTATTTGAATTTGTATATAATAAATACTATAAATGTGTTGACTTTAACTAATCATCGGTTAAACCTTACTTGACTTTCTACATATAAATACTAGTGAATAAGTTGACTTTAACTAATCGACGGTCAAACTTTACATGACTCTCTCTATATAGAAACCCTAGTGACTAAGCTGACTTTAAATAATCAACGATCAAACCTTTCTTAACTCACTCTATATAGAAACCCTAGTTACTAAGTTGACTTTAACTAATCAACGGTCAAACTTTACTTGACTCGCTCTATATAGAAACCCTAGTTACTAAGTTGACTTTGAGTAATCAACGGTTAAACCTTACTTGACTTTCTGTGTATAAATAATAGTGACTAAGTTGACTTCAACTAATCAACGGTCAAACTTTACTTGACTCACTCTATATAAAACCATAGTTACTAAGTTGACTTTAACTAATCAACGATCAAGCATTACTCAACTTCCAATACATAAATATTATATTAACTTTAACTAATCAGCGGTGAAACTTTACTTGACTCACTCTATATAAAACCCTAGTTACTAAGTTGACTTTAACTAATCAACGAACAAGCATTGCTCGACTTCCAATACGTAAATAATAATGACAAGGTTGGCTTTTTCTAATCAATAATCAAACATTACTTGACTTTTAATACATAAACATTAATATAAAGTTGACGTTAACTTATTAACGGTCAACCTTTATTTGAATTTGTATATAATAAATCCTATAAATGTGTTTGACTTTAACTAATCATCGGTTAAACCTTACTTGTGTTTCTGCACATAAATACTAGTGAATAAGTTGACTTTGACTAATCGACGGTCAAACTTTATATGACTCTCTCTATATAGAAACCCTAGTGACTAAGCTGACTTTAAATAATCAACGGTCAAACCTTTCTTAACTCACTCTATATAGAAACCCTAGTCACTAAGTTGACTTTAACTAATCAAAGGTCAAAATTTACTTGACTCACTCTATATAGAAACCCTAGTTACTAAGTTGACTTTGACTAATCAACGGTTAAACCTTACTTGACTTTCTGTGTATAAATAATAGTGACTAAGTTGACTTTAACTAATCAACGGTCAAACTTTACTTGACTCACTTTATATAAAACCATAGTTACTAAGTTGACTTTAACTAATCAACGATCAAGCATTACTCAACTTCCAATACATAAATACTATATTGACTTTAACTAATCAGCGGTCAAACTTTACTTGACTCACTCTATATAAAACCCTAGTTACTAAGTTGACTTTAACTAATGAACGATCAAGCATTGCTCGACTTCCAATGCATAAATAATAATGACAAGGTTGGCTTTTTCTAATCAATAATCAAACATTACTTGACTTTTAATACATAAACATTAATATTAAAGTTGACGTTAACTTATTAACGGTCAACCTCTATTTGAATTTGTATATAATAAATACTATAAATGTGTTTGACTTTAACTAATCATCGGTTAAACCTTACTTGTCTTTCTGCACATAAATACTAGTGAATAAGTTGACTTTAACTAATAGACGGTCAAACTTTGCATGACTCTCTCTATATAGAAACCCTAGTGACTAAGCTGACTTTAACTAATCAACGGTCAAACTTTACTTGACTCACTCTATATAGAAACCCTAGTTACTAAGTTGACTTTATCTAATCAACGGTCAAACTTTACTTGACTCACTCTATATAGAAACCCTAGTTACTAAGTTGACTTTGACTAATCAATGGTTAAACCTTACTTGACTTTCTGTATATAAATACTAGTGACTAAGTTGACTTTAACTAATCAACGGTCAAACTTTACTTGACTCACTCTATATAAAACCCTAGTTACTAAGTTGACTTTAACTAATCAACGATCAAGCATTGCTCGACTTCCAATACATAAATAATAATAACAAGGTTGACTTTTTCTAATCAATGATCAAACATTACTTGACTTTCAATATATAAACATTAATATTAAAGTTGACGTTAACTTATTAACGGTCAACCTCTATTTGAATTTGTATATAATAAATACTATAAATGTGTTGACTTTAACTAATCATCGGTTAAACCTTACTTGACTTTCTACATATAAATACTAGTGAATAAGTTGACTTTAACTAATCGACGGTCAAACTTTACATGACTCTCTCTATATAGAAACCCTAGTGACTAAGCTGACTTTAAATAATCAACGATCAAACCTTTCTTAACTCACTCTATATAGAAACCCTAGTTACTAAGTTGACTTTAACTAATCAACGGTCAAACTTTACTTGACTCGCTCTATATAGAAACCCTAGTTACTAAGTTGACTTTGAGTAATCAACGGTTAAACCTTACTTGACTTTCTGTGTATAAATAATAGGGACTAAGTTGACTTCAACTAATCAACGGTCAAACTTTACTTGACTCACTCTATATAAAACCATAGTTACTAAGTTGACTTTAACTAATCAACGATCAAGCATTACTCAACTTCCAATACATAAATACTATATTAACTTTAACTAATCAGCGGTGAAACTTTACTTGACTCACTCTATATAAAACCCTAGTTACTAAGTTGACTTTAACTAATCAACGAACAAGCATTGCTCGACTTCCAATACGTAAATAATAATGACAAGGTTGGCTTTTTCTAATCAATAATCAAACATTACTTGACTTTTAATACATAAACATTAATATAAAGTTGACGTTAACTTATTAACGGTCAACCTTTATTTGAATTTGTATATAATAAATCCTATAAATGTGTTTGACTTTAACTAATCATCGGTTAAACCTTACTTGTGTTTCTGCACATAAATACTAGTGAATAAGTTGACTTTGACTAATCGACGGTCAAACTTTATATGACTCTCTCTATATAGAAACCCTAGTGACTAAGCTGACTTTAAATAATCAACGGTCAAACCTTTCTTAACTCACTCTATATAGAAACCCTAGTCACTAAGTTGACTTTAACTAATCAAAGGTCAAAATTTACTTGACTCACTCTATATAGAAACCCTAGTTACTAAGTTGACTTTGACTAATCAACGGTTAAACCTTACTTGACTTTCTGTGTATAAATAATAGTGACTAAGTTGACTTTAACTAATCAACGGTCAAACTTTACTTGACTCACTTTATATAAAACCATAGTTACTAAGTTGACTTTAACTAATCAACGATCAAGCATTTCTCAACTTCCAATACATAAATACTATATTGACTTTAACTAATCAGCGGTCAAACTTTACTTGACTCACTCTATATAAAACCCTAGTTACTAAGTTGACTTTAACTAATGAACGATCAAGCATTGCTCGACTTCCAATGCATAAATAATAATGACAAGGTTGGCTTTTTCTAATCAATAATCAAACATTACTTGACTTTTAATACATAAACATTAATATTAAAGTTGACGTTAACTTATTAACGGTCAACCTCTATTTGAATTTGTATATAATAAATACTATAAATGTGTTTGACTTTAACTAATCATCGGTTAAACCTTACTTGTCTTTCTGCACATAAATACTAGTGAATAAGTTGACTTTAACTAATAGACGGTCAAACTTTGCATGACTCTCTCTGTATAGAAACCCTAGTGACTAAGCTGACTTTAACTAATCAACGGTCAAACTTTACTTGACTCACTCTATATAGAAACCCTAGTTACTAAGTTGACTTTATCTAATCAACGGTCAAACTTTACTTGACTCACTCTATATAGAAACCCTAGTTACTAAGTTGACTTTGACTAATCAATGGTTAAACCTTACTTGACTTTCTGTATATAAATACTAGTGACTAAGTTGACTTTAACTAATCAACGGTCACACTTTACTTGACTCACTCTATATAAAACCCTAGTTACTAAGTTGACTTTAACTAATCAACGATCAAGCATTGCTCGACTTCCAATACATAAATAATAATAACAAGGTTGACTTTTTCTAATCAATGATCAAACATTACTTGACTTTCAATATATAAACATTAATATTAAAGTTGACGTTAACTTATTAACGGTCAACCTCTATTTGAATTTGTATATAATAAATACTATAAATGTGTTGACTTTAACTAATCATCGGTTAAACCTTACTTGACTTTCTACATATAAATACTAGTGAATAAGTTGACTTTAACTAATCGACGGTCAAACTTTACATGACTCTCTCTATATAGAAACCCTAGTGACTAAGCTGACTTTAAATAATCAACGATCAAACCTTTCTTAACTCACTCTATATAGAAACCCTAGTTACTAAGTTGACTTTAACTAATCAACGGTCAAACTTTACTTGACTCGCTCTATATAGAAACCCTAGTTACTAAGTTGACTTTGAGTAATCAACGGTTAAACCTTACTTGACTTTCTGTGTATAAATAATAGTGACTAAGTTGACTTCAACTAATCAACGGTCAAACTTTACTTGACTCACTCTATATAAAACCATAGTTACTAAGTTGACTTTAACTAATCAACGATCAAGCATTACTTAACTTCCAATACATAAATACTATATTAACTTTAACTAATCAGCGGTGAAACTTTACTTGACTCACTCTATATAAAACCCTAGTTACTAAGTTGACTTTAACTAATCAACGAACAAGCATTGCTCGACTTCCAATACGTAAATAATAATGACAAGGTTGGCTTTTTCTAATCAATAATCAAACATTACTTGACTTTTAATACATAAACATTAATATAAAGTTGACGTTAACTTATTAACGGTCAACCTTTATTTGAATTTGTATATAATAAATCCTATAAATGTGTTTGACTTTAACTAATCATCGGTTAAACCTTACTTGTGTTTCTGCACATAAATACTAGTGAATAAGTTGACTTTGACTAATCGACGGTCAAACTTTATATGACTCTCTCTATATAGAAACCCTAGTGACTAAGCTGACTTTAAATAATCAACGGTCAAACCTTTCTTAACTCACTCTATATAGAAACCCTAGTCACTAAGTTGACTTTAACTAATCAAAGGTCAAAATTTACTTGACTCACTCTATATAGAAACCCTAGTTACTAAGTTGACTTTGACTAATCAACGGTTAAACCTTACTTGACTTTCTGTGTATAAATAATAGTGACTAAGTTGACTTTAACTAATCAACGGTCAAACTTTACTTGACTCACTTTATATAAAACCATAGTTACTAAGTTGACTTTAACTAATCAATGATCAAGCATTACTCAACTTCCAATACATAAATACTATATTGACTTTAACTAATCAGCGGTCAAACTTTACTTGACTCACTCTATATAAAACCCTAGTTACTAAGTTGACTTTAACTAATGAACGATCAAGCATTGCTCGACTTCCAATGCATAAATAATAATGACAAGGTTGGCTTTTTCTAATCAATAATCAAACATTACTTGACTTTTAATACATAAACATTAATATTAAAGTTGACGTTAACTTATTAACGGTCAACCTCTATTTGAATTTGTATATAATAAATACTATAAATGTGTTTGACTTTAACTAATCATCGGTTAAACCTTACTTGTCTTTCTGCACATAAATACTAGTGAATAAGTTGACTTTAACTAATAGACGGTCAAACTTTGCATGACTCTCTCTATATAGAAACCCTAGTGACTAAGCTGACTTTAACTAATCAACGGTCAAACTTTACTTGACTCACTCTATATAGAAACCCTAGTTACTAAGTTGACTTTATCTAATCAACGGTCAAACTTTACTTGACTCACTCTATATAGAAACCCTAGTTACTAAGTTGACTTTGACTAATCAATGGTTAAACCTTACTTGACTTTCTGTATATAAATACTAGTGACTAAGTTGACTTTAACTAATCAACGGTCAAACTTTACTTGACTCACTCTATATAAAACCCTAGTTACTAAGTTGACTTTAACTAATCAATGATCAAGCATTGCTCGACTTCCAATACATAAATAATAATAACAAGGTTGACTTTTTCTAATCAATGATCAAACATTACTTGACTTTCAATATATAAACATTAATATTAAAGTTGACGTTAACTTATTAACGGTCAACCTTTATTTCAATTTGTATATAATAAATACTATAAATGTGTTTGACTTAAACTAATCATCGGTTAAACCTTACTTGTCTTTCTGCACATAAATACTAGTGAATAAGTTGACTTTAACTAATCGACGGTCAAACTTTACATGACTCTCTCTATATAGAAACCCTAGTGACTAAGCTGACTTTAAATAATCAACGATCAAACCTTTCTTAACTCACTCTATATAGAAACCCTAGTTACTAAGTTGACTTTAACTAATCAACGGTCAAACTTTACTTGACTCGCTCTATATAGAAACCCTAGTTACTAAGTTGACTTTGAGTAATCAACGGTTAAACCTTACTTGACTTTCTGTGTATAAATAATAGTGACTAAGTTGACTTCAACAAATCAACGGTCAAACTTTACTTGACTCACTCTATATAAAACCATAGTTACTAAGTTGACTTTAATTAATCAACGATCAAGCATTACTCAACTTCCAATACATAAATACTATATTGACTCTAACTAATCAGCGGTGAAACTTTACTTGACTCACTCTATATAAAACCCTAGTTACTAAGTTGACTTTAACTAATCAACGAACAAGCATTGCTCGACTTCCAATACGTAAATAATAATGACAAGGTTGGCCTTTTCTAATCAATAATCATACATTACTTGACTTTTAATACATAAACATTAATATAAAGTTGACGTTAACTTATTAACGGTCAACCTTTATTTGAATTTGTATATAATAAATCCTATAAATGTGTTTGACTTTAACTAATCATCGGTTAAACCTTACTTGTGTTTCTGCACATAAATACTAGTGAATAAGTTGACTTTGACTAATCGACGGTCAAACTTTATATGACTCTCTCTCTATATAGAAACCCTAGTGACTAAGCTGACTTTAAATAATCAACGGTCAAACCTTTCTTAACTCACTCTATATAGAAACCCTAGTCACTAAGTTGACTTTAACTAATCAAAGGTCAAAATTTACTTGACTCACTCTATATAGAAACCCTAGTTACTAAGTTGACTTTGACTAATCAACGGTTAAACCTTACTTGACTTTCTGTGTATAAATAATAGTGACTAAGTTGACTTTAACTAATCAACGGTCAAACTTTACTTGACTCACTTTATATAAAACCATAGTTACTAAGTTGACTTTAACTAATCAACGATCAAGCATTACTCAACTTCCAATACATAAATACTATATTGACTTTAACTAATCAGCGGTCAAACTTTACTTGACTCACTCTATATAAAACCCTAGTTACTAAGTTGACTTTAACTAATGAACGACCAAGCATTGCTCGACTTCCAATGCATAAATAATAATGACAAGGTTGGCTTTTTCTAATCAATAATCAAACAT
The DNA here is from genome assembly GCA_037428765.1 of Rubia yunnanensis. NCBI lineage: Eukaryota > Viridiplantae > Streptophyta > Magnoliopsida > Gentianales > Rubiaceae > Rubia > Rubia yunnanensis. The sequence goes on along the minus strand of CM075068.1, from coordinate 47,523,714 downwards.
TACTTGACTTTTAATACATAAACATTAATATTAAAGTTGACGTTAACTTATTAACGGTCAACCTCTATTTGAATTTGTATATAATAAATACTATAAATGTGTTTGACTTTAACTAATCATCGGTTCAACCTTACTTGTCTTTCTGCACATAAATACTAGTGAATAAGTTGACTTTAACTAATCGACGGTCAAACTTTACATGACTCTCTCTATATAGAAACCCTAGTGACTAAGCTGACTTTAAATAATCAACGATCAAACCTTTCTTAACTCACTCTATATAGAAACCCTAGTTACTTAGTTGACTTTAACTAATCAACGGTCAAACTTTACTTGACTCGCTCTATATAGAAACCCTAGTTACTAAGTTGACTTTGAGTAATCAACGGTTAAACCTTACTTGACTTTCTGTGTATAAATAATAGTGACTAAGTTGACTTCAACTAATCAACGGTCAAACTTTACTTGACTCACTCTATATAAAACCATAGTTACTAAGTTGACTTTAACTAATCAACGATCAACCATTACTCAACTTCCAATACATAAATACTATATTGACTTTAACTAATCAGCGGTCAAACTTTACTTGACTCACTCTATATAAAACCCTAGTTACTAAGTTGACTTTAACTAATCAACGATCAAGCATTGCTCGACTTCCAATACATAAATAATAATGACAAGGTTGGCTTTTTCTAATCAATAATCAAACATTACTTGACTTTTAATACATAAACATTAATATTAAAGTTGACGTTAACTTATTAACGGTCAACCTTTATTTCAATTTGTATATAATAAATACTATAAATGTGTTTGACTTTAACTAATCATCGGTTAAACCTTACTTGTCTTTCTGCATATAAATACTAGTGAATAAGTTGACTTTAACTAATCGACGGTCAAACTTTGCATGACTCTCTCTATATAGAAACCCCAGTGACTAAGCTGACTTTAAATAATCAACGGTCAAACTTTTCTTAACTCAGTCTATATAGAAACCCTAGTTACTAAGTTGACTTTAACTAATCAAAGGTCAAACTTTACTTGACTCACTCTATATAGAAACCCTAGTTACTAAGTTGACATTGACTAATCAACGGTTAAACCTTACTTGACTTTCTGTATATAAATACTAGTGACTAAGTTGACTTTAACTAATCAACGGTCAAACTTTACTTGATTCACTCTATAAAAAACCTTAGTTACTAAGTTGACTTTAACTAATCAACGATCAAGCATTGCTCGACTTTCAATACATAAATAATAATAACATGGTTGACTTTGTCTAATCAATGATCAAACATTACTTGACTTTCAATATATACACATTAATATTAAAGTTGACATTAACTTATCAACGGTCAACCTTCATTTGAATTTGTATATAATAAATACTATAAATGTGGTTGACTTTAACTAATCATCGGTTAAACCTTACTTGACTTTCTGCATATAAATACTAGTGAATAAGTTGACTTTAACTAATCGACGGTCAAACTTTGCATGACTCTCTCTATATAGAAACCCTAGTGACTAAGCTGACTTTAACTAATCAACGGTCAAACTTTACTTGACTCACTCTATATAGAAACCCTAGTTACTAAGTTGACTTTATCTAATCAACGGTCAAACTTTACTTGACTCACTCTATATAGAAACCCTAGTTACTAAGTTGACTTTGACTAATCAATGGTTAAACCTTACTTGACTTTCAATATATAAACATTAATATTAAAGTTGACGTTAACTTATTAACGGTCAACCTTTATTTCAATTTGTATATAATAAATACTATAAATGTGTTTGACTTAAACTAATCATCGGTTAAACCTTACTTGTCTTTCTGCACATAAATACTAGTGAATAAGTTGACTTTAACTAATCGACGGTCAAACTTTACATGACTCTCTCTATATAGAAACCCTAGTGACTAAGCTGACTTTAAATAATCAACGATCAAACCTTTCTTAACTCACTCTATATAGAAACCCTAGTTACTAAGTTGACTTTAACTAATCAACGGTCAAACTTTACTTGACTCGCTCTATATAGAAACCCTAGTTACTAAGTTGACTTTGAGTAATCAACGGTTAAACCTTACTTGACTTTCTGTGTATAAATAATAGTGACTAAGTTGACTTCAACTAATCAACGGTCAAACTTTACTTGACTCACTCTATATAAAACCATAGTTACTAAGTTGACTTTAACTAATCAACGATCAACCATTACTCAACTTCCAATACATAAATACTATATTGACTTTAACTGATCAGCGGTGAAACTTTGCTTGACTCACTCTATATAAAACCCTAGTTACTAAGTTGACTTTAACTAATCAACGAACAAGCATTGCTCGACTTCCAATACATAAATAATAATGACAAGGTTGGCTTTTTCTAATCAATAATCAAACATTACTTGACTTTTAATACATAAACATTAATATAAAGTTGACGTTAACTTATTAACGGTCAACCTTTATTTGAATTTGTATATAATAAATCCTATAAATGTGTTTGACTTTAACTAATCATCGGTTAAACCTTACTTGTGTTTCTGCACATAAATACTAGTGAATAAGTTGACTTTGACTAATCGACGGTCAAACTTTATATGACTCTCTCTATATAGAAACCCTAGTGACTAAGCTGACTTTAAATAATCAACGGTCAAACCTTTCTTAACTCACTCTATATAGAAACCCTAGTTACTAAGTTGACTTTAACTAATCAAAGGTCAAAATTTACTTGACTGACTCTATATAGAAACCCTAGTTACTAAGTTGACTTTGACTAATCAACGGTTAAACCTTACTTGACTTTCTGTGTATAAATAATAGTGACTAAGTTGACTTTAACTAATCAACGGTCAAACTTTACTTGACTCACTTTATATAAAACCATAGTTACTAAGTTGACTTTAACTAATCAACGATCAAGCATTACTCAACTTCCAATACATAAATACTATATTGACTTTAACTAATCAGCGGTCAAACTTTACTTGACTCACTCTATATAAAACCCTAGTTACTAAGTTAACTTTAACTAATGAACGATCAAGCATTGCTCGACTTCCAATGCATAAATAATAATGACAAGGTTGCCTTTTTCTAATTAATAATCAAACATTACTTGACTTTTAATACATAAACATTAATATTAAAGTTGACGTTAACTTATTAACGGTCAACCTTTATTTGAATTTGTATATAATAAATACTATAAATGTGCTTGACTTTAACTAATCATCGGTTAAACCTTACTTGTCTTTCTGCACATAAATACTAGTGAATAAGTTGACTTTAACTAATCGACGGTCAAACTTTACATGACTCTCTCTATATAGAAACCCTAGTGACTAAGCTGACTTTAAATAATCAACGGTCAAACCTTTCTTAACTCACTCTAGATAGAAACCCTAGTTACTAAGTTGACTTTAACTAATCAACGGTCAAACTTTACTTGACTCGCTCTATATAGAAACCCTAGTTACTAAGTTGACTTTGAGTAATCAACGGTTAAACCTTATTTGACTTTCTGCGTATAAATAATAGTGACTAAGTTGACTTCAACTAATCAACGGTCAAACTTTACTTGACTCACTCTATATAAAACCATAGTTACTAAGTTGACTTTAACTAATCAATATACAAGCATTTCTCAACTTCCAATACATAAATACTATATTGACTTTAACTAATCAGTGGTCAAACTTTACTTGACTCACTCTATATAAAACCCTAGTTACTAAGTTGACTTTAACTAATCAACGATCAAGCATTGCTCGACTTCCAATACAAAAATAATAATGACAAGGTTGGCTTTTTCTAATCAATAATCAAACATTACTTGACTTTTAATACATAAACATTAATATTAAAGTTGACGTTAACTTATTAACGGTAAACCTTTATTTCAATTTGTATATAATAAATACTATAAATGTGTTTGACTTTAACTAATCATCGGTTAAACCTTACTTGTCTTTCTGCATATAAATACTAGTGAATAAGTTGACTTTAACTAATCGACGGTCAAACTTTGCATGACTCTCTCTATATAGAAACCCCAGTGACTAAGCTGACTTTAAATAATCAACGGTCAAACTTTTCTTAACTCAGTCTATATAGAAACCCTAGTTACTAAGTTGACTTTAACTAATCAAAGGTCAAACTTTACTTGACTCACTCTATATAGAAACCCTAGTTACTAAGTTGACATTGACTAATCAACGGTTAAACCTTACTTGACTTTCTGTATATAAATACTAGTGACTAAGTTGACTTTAACTAATCAACGGTCAAACTTTACTTGATTCACTCTATAAAAAACCTTAGTTACTAAGTTGACTTTAACTAATCAACGATCAAGCATTGCTCGACTTTCAATACATAAATAATAATAACATGGTTGACTTTGTCTAATCAATGATCAAACATTACTTGACTTTCAATATATACACATTAATATTAAAGTTGACATTAACTTATCAACGGTCAACCTTCATTTGAATTTGTATATAATAAATACTATAAATGTGGTTGACTTTAACTAATCATCGGTTAAACCTTACTTGACTTTCTGCATATAAATACTAGTGAATAAGTTGACTTTAACTAATCGACGGTCAAACTTTGCATGACTCTCTCTATATAGAAACCCTAGTGACTAAGCTGACTTTAACTAATCAACGGTCAAACTTTACTTGACTCACTCTATATAGAAACCCTAGTTACTAAGTTGACTTTATCTAATCAACGGTCAAACTTTACTTGACTCACTCTATATAGAAACCCTAGTTACTAAGTTGACTTTGACTAATCAATGGTTAAACCTTACTTGACTTTCAATATATAAACATTAATATTAAAGTTGACGTTAACTTATTAACGGTCAACCTTTATTTCAATTTGTATATAATAAATACTATAAATGTGTTTGACTTAAACTAATCATCGGTTAAACCTTACTTGTCTTTCTGCACATAAATACTAGTGAATAAGTTGACTTTAACTAATCGACGGTCAAACTTTACATGACTCTCTCTATATAGAAACCCTAGTGACTAAGCTGACTTTAAATAATCAACGATCAAACCTTTCTTAACTCACTCTATATAGAAACCCTAGTTACTAAGTTGACTTTAACTAATCAACGGTCAAACTTTACTTGACTCGCTCTATATAGAAACCCTAGTTACTAAGTTGACTTTGAGTAATCAACGGTTAAACCTTACTTGACTTTCTGTGTATAAATAATAGTGACTAAGTTGACTTCAACTAATCAACGGTCAAACTTTACTTGACTCACTCTATATAAAACCATAGTTACTAAGTTGACTTTAACTAATCAACGATCAACCATTACTCAACTTCCAATACATAAATACTATATTGACTTTAACTAATCAGCGGTGAAACTTTGCTTGACTCACTCTATATAAAACCCTAGTTACTAAGTTGACTTTAACTAATCAACGAACAAGCATTGCTCGACTTCCAATACATAAATAATAATGACAAGGTTGGCTTTTTCTAATCAATAATCAAACATTACTTGACTTTTAATACATAAACATTAATATAAAGTTGACGTTAACTTATTAACGGTCAACCTTTATTTGAATTTGTATATAATAAATCCTATAAATGTGTTTGACTTTAACTAATCATCGGTTAAACCTTACTTATGTTTCTGCACATAAATACTAGTGAATAAGTTGACTTCGACTAATCGACGGTCAAACTTTATATGACTCTCTCTATATAGAAACCCTAGTGACTAAGCTGACTTTAAATAATCAACGGTCAAACCTTTCTTAACTCACTCTATATAGAAACCCTAGTTACTAAGTTGACTTTAACTAATCAAAGGTCAAAATTTACTTGACTGACTCTATATAGAAACCCTAGTTACTAAGTTGACTTTGACTAATCAACGGTTAAACCTTACTTGACTTTCTGTGTATAAATAATAGTGACTAAGTTGACTTTAACTAATCAACGGTCAAACTTTACTTGACTCACTTTATATAAAACCATAGTTACTAAGTTGACTTTAACTAATCAACGATCAAGCATTACTCAACTTCCAATACATAAATACTATATTGACTTTAACTAATCAGCGGTCAAACTTTACTTGACTCACTCTATATAAAACCCTAGTTACTAAGTTAACTTTAACTAATGAACGATCAAGCATTGCTCGACTTCCAATGCATAAATAATAATGACAAGGTTGCCTTTTTCTAATTAATAATCAAACATTACTTGACTTTTAATACATAAACATTAATATTAAAGTTGACGTTAACTTATTAACGGTCAACCTTTATTTGAATTTGTATATAATAAATACTATAAATGTGCTTGACTTTAACTAATCATCGGTTAAACCTTACTTGTCTTTCTGCACATAAATACTAGTGAATAAGTTGACTTTAACTAATCGACGGTCAAACTTTACATGACTCTCTCTATATAGAAACCCTAGTGACTAAGCTGACTTTAAATAATCAACGGTCAAACCTTTCTTAACTCACTCTAGATAGAAACCCTAGTTACTAAGTTGACTTTAACTAATCAACGGTCAAACTTTACTTGACTCGCTCTATATAGAAACCCTAGTTACTAAGTTGACTTTGAGTAATCAACGGTTAAACCTTATTTGACTTTCTGCGTATAAATAATAGTGACTAAGTTGACTTCAACTAATCAACGGCCAAACTTTACTTGACTCACTCTATATAAAACCATAGTTACTAAGTTGACTTTAACTAATCAATATACAAGCATTTCTCAACTTCCAATACATAAATACTATATTGACTTTAACTAATCAGTGGTCAAACTTTACTTGACTCACTCTATATAAAACCCTAGTTACTAAGTTGACTTTAACTAATCAACGATCAAGCATTGCTCGACTTCCAATACATAAATAATAATGACAAGGTTGGCTTTTTCTAATCAATAATCAAACATTACTTGACTTTTAATACATAAACATTAATATTAAAGTTGACGTTAACTTATTAACGGTAAACCTTTATTTCAATTTGTATATAATAAATACTATAAATGTGTTTGACTTTAACTAATCATCGGTTAAACCTTACTTGTCTTTCTGCATATAAATACTAGTGAATAAGTTGACTTTAACTAATCGACGGTCAAACTTTGCAAGACTCTCTCTCTATATAGAAACCCTAGTGACTAAGCTGACTTTAAATAATCAACGGTCAAACTTTTCTTAACTCAGTCTATATAGAAACCCTAGTTACTAAGTTGACTTTAACTAATCAAAGGTCAAATTTACTTGACTCACTCTATATAGAAACCCTAGTTACTAAGTTGACTTTGAGTAATCAACGGTTAAACCTTATTTGACTTTCTGCGTATAAATAATAGTGACTAAGTTGACTTCAACTAATCAACGGTCAAACTTTACTTGACTCACTCTATATAAAACCATAGTTACTAAGTTGACTTTAACTAATCAACGATCAAGCATTTCTCAACTTCCAATACATAAATACTATATTGACTTTAACTAATTAGTGGTCAAACTTTACTTGACTCACTCTATATAAAACCCTAGTTACTAAGTTGACTTTGACAAATCAACGGTTAAACCTTACTTGACTTTCTGTATATAAATACTAGTGACTAAGTTGACTTTAACTAATCAACGGTCAAACTTTACTTGATTCACTCTATAAAAAACCTTAGTTACTAAGTTGACTTTAACTAATCAACGATCAAGCATTGCTCGACTTTCAATACATAAATAATAATAACATGGTTGACTTTGTCTAATCAATGATCAAACATTACTTGACTTTCAATATATAAACATTAATATTAAAGTTGACGTTAACTTATTAACGGTCAACCTTCATTTGAATTTGTATATAATAAATACTATAAATGTGGTTGACTTTAACTAATCATCGGTTAAACCTTACTTGACATTCTGCATATAAATACTAGTGAATAAGTTGACTTTAACTAATCGACGGTCAAACTTTGCATGACTCTCTCTATATAGAAACCCTAGTGACTAAGCTGACTTTAACTAATCAACGGTCAAACTTTACTTGACTCACTCTATATAGAAACCCTAGTTACTAAGTTGACTTTATCTAATCAACGGTCAAACTTTACTTGACTCACTCTATACAGAAACCCTAGTTACTAAGTTGACTTTGACTAATCAATGGTTAAACCTTATTTGACTTTCTGTATATAAATACTAGTGACTAAGTTGACTTTAACTAATCAACGGTCAAACTTTACTTGACTCACTCTGTATAAAACCCTAGTTACTAAGTTGACTTTAACTAATCAACGATCAAGCATTGCTCGACTTCCAATACATAAATAATAATAACAAGGTTGACTTTTTCTAATCAATGATCAAACCTTACTTGACTTTCAATATATAAACATTAATATTAAAGTTGACGTTAACTTATTAACGGTCAACCTTTATTTCAATTTGTATATAATAAATACTATAAATGTGTTTGATTTAAACTAATCATCGGTTAAACCTTACTTGTCTTTCTGCACATAAATACTAGTGAATAAGTTGACTTTAACTAATCGACGGTCAAACTTTACATGACTCTCTCTATATAGAAACCCTAGTGACTAAGCTAACTTTAAATAATCAACGATCAAACCTTTCTTAACTCACTCTATATAGAAACCCTAGTTACTAAGTTGACTTTAACTAATCAACGGTCAAACTTTACTTGACTCGCTCTATATAGAAACCCTAGTTACTAAGTTGACTTTGAGTAATCAACGGTTAAACCTTACTTGACTTTCTGTGTATAAATAATAGTGACTAAGTTGACTTCAACTAATCAACGGTCAAACTTTACTTGACTCACTCTATATAAAACCATAGTTACTAAGTTGACTTTAACTAATCAACGATCAACCATTACTCAACTTCCAATACATAAATACTATATTGACTTTAACTAATCAGCGGTGAAACTTTACTTGACTCACTCTATATAAAACCCTAGTTACTAAGTTGACTTTAACTAATCAACGAACAAGCATTGCTCGACTTCAAATACATAAATAATAATGACAAGGTTGGCTTTTTCTAATCAATAATCAAACATTACTTGACTTTTAATACATAAACATTAATATAAAGTTGACGTTAACTTATTAACGGTCAACCTTTATTTGAATTTGTATATAATAAATCCTATAAATGTGTTTGACTTTAACTAATCATCGGTTAAACCTTACTTGTGTTTCTGCACATAAATACTAGTGAATAAGTTGACTTTGACTAATCGACGGTCAAACTTTATATGACTCTCTCTCTATATAGAAACCCTAGTGACTAAGCTGACTTTAAATAATCAACGGTCAAACCTTTCTTAACTCACTCTATATAGAAACCCTAGTTACTAAGTTGACTTTAACTAATCAAAGGTCAAAATTTACTTGACTGACTCTATATAGAAACCCTAGTTACTAAGTTGACTTTGACTAATCAACGGTTAAACCTTACTTGACTTTCTGTGTATAAATAATAGTGACTAAGTTGACTTTAACTAATCAACGGTCAAACTTTACTTGACTCACTTTATATAAAACCATAGTTACTAAGTTGACTTTAACTAATCAACGATCAAGCATTACTCAACTTCCAATACATAAATACTATATTGACTTTAACTAATCAGCGGTCAAACTTTACTTGACTCACTCTATATAAAACCCTAGTTACTAAGTTAACTTTAACTAATGAACGATCAAGCATTGCTCGACTTCCAATGCATAAATAATAATGACAAGGTTGCCTTTTTCTAATTAATAATCAAACATTACTTGACTTTTAATACATAAACATTAATATTAAAGTTGACGTTAACTTATTAACGGTCAACCTTTATTTGAATTTGTATATAATAAATACTATAAATGTGCTTGACTTTAACTAATCATCGGTTAAACCTTACTTGTCTTTCTGCACATAAATACTAGTGAATAAGTTGACTTTAACTAATCGACGGTCAAACTTTACATGACTCTCTCTATATAGAAACCCTAGTGACTAAGCTGACTTTAAATAATCAACGGTCAAACCTTTCTTAACTCACTCTAGATAGAAACCCTAGTTACTAAGTTGACTTTAACTAATCAACGGTCAAACTTTACTTGACTCGCTCTATATAGAAACCCTAGTTACTAAGTTGACTTTGAGTAATCAACGGTTAAACCTTATTTGACTTTCTGCGTATAAATAATAGTGACTAAGTTGACTTCAACTAATCAACGGTCAAACTTTACTTGACTCACTCTATATAAAACCATAGTTACTAAGTTGACTTTAACTAATCAACGATCAAGCATTTCTCAACTTCCAATACATAAATACTATATTGACTTTAACTAATCAGTGGTCAAACTTTACTTGACTCACTCTATATAAAACCCTAGTTACTAAGTTGACTTTAACTAATCAACGATCAAGCATTGCTCGACTTCCAATACATAAATAATAATGATAAGGTTGGCTTTTTCTAATCAATAATCAAACATTACTTGACTTTTAATACATAAACATTAATATTAAAGTTGACGTTAACTTATTAACGGTAAACCTTTATTTCAATTTGTATATAATAAAAACTATAAATGTGTTTGACTTTAACTAATCATCGGTTAAACCTTACTTGTCTTTCTGCATATAAATACTAGTGAATAAGTTGACTTTAACTAATCGACGGTCAAACTTTGCGAGACTCTCTCTCTATATAGAAACCCTAGTGACTAAGCTGACTTTAAATAATCAACGGTCAAACTTTTCTTAACTCAGTCTATATAGAAACCCTAGTTACTAAGTTGACTTTAACTAATCAAAGGTCAAACTTTACTTGACTCACTCTATATAGAAACCCTAGTTACTAAGTTGACTTTGACTAATCAACGGTTAAACCTTACTTGACTTTCTGTATATAAATACTAGTGACTAAGTTGACTTTAACAAATCAACGGTCAAACTTTACTTGATTCACTCTATAAAAACCCTTAGTTACTAAGTTGACTTTAACTAATCAACGATCAAGCATTGCTCGACTTTCAATACATAAATAATAATAACATGGTTGACTTTGTCTAATCAATGATCAAACATTACTTGACTTTCAATATATAAACATTAATATTAAAGTTGACGTTAACTTATTAACGGTCAACCTTCATTTGAATTTGTATATAATAAATACTATAAATGTGGTTGACTTTAACTAATCATCGGTTAAACCTTACTTGACTTTCTGCATATAAATACTAGTGAATAAGTTGACTTTAACTAATCGACGGTCAAACTTTGCATGACTCTCTCTATATAGAAACCCTAGTGACTAAGCTGACTTTAACTAATCAACGGTCAAACTTTACTTGACTCACTCTATATAGAAACCCAAGTTACTAAGTTGACTTTATCTAATCAACGGTCAAACTTTACTTGACTCACTCTATATAGAAACCCTAGTTACTAAGTTGACTTTGACTAATCAATGGTTAAACCTTACTTGACTTTCTGTATATAAATACTAGTGACTAAGTTGACTTTAATTAATCAACGGTCAAACTTTACTTGACTCACTCTATATAAAACCCTAGTTACTAAGTTGACTTTAACTAATCAACGATCAAGCATTGCTCGACTTCCAATACATAAATAATAATAATAAGGTTGACCTTTTCTAATCAATGATCAAACATTACTTGACTTTCAATATATAAACATTAATATTAAAGTTGACGTTAACTTATTAACGGTCAACCTTTATTTCAATTTGTATATAATAAATAATATAAATGTGTTTGACTTAAACTAATCATCGGTTAAACCTTACTTGTCTTTCTGCACATAAATACTAGTGAATAAGTTGACTTTAACTAATCGACGGTCAAACTTTACATGACTCTCTCTATATAGAAACCCTAGTGACTAAGCTGACTTTAAATAATCAACGATCAAACCTTTCTTAACTCACTCTATATAGAAACCCTAGTTACTAAGTTGACTTTAACTAATCAACGGTCAAACTTTACTTGACTCGCTCTATATAGAAACCCTAGTTACTAAGTTGACTTTGAGTAATCAACGGTTAAAACTTACTTGACTTTCTGTGTATAAATAATAGTGACTAAGTTGACTTCAACTAATCAACGGTCAAACTTTACTTGACTCACTCTATATAAAACCATAGTTACTAAGTTGACTTTAACTAATCAACGATTAACCATTACTCAACTTCCAATACATAAATACTATATTGACTTTAACTAATCAGCGGTTAAACTTTACTTGACTCACTCTATATAAAACCCTAGTTACTAAGTTGACTTTAACTAATCAACGAACAAGCATTGCTCGACTTCCAATACATAAATAATAATGACAAGGTTGGCTTTTTCTAATCAATAATCAAACATTACTTGAATTTTAATACATAAACATTAATATTAAAGTTGACGTTAACTTATGAACGGTCAACCTTTATTTGAATTTGTATATAATAAATCCTATAATTGTGTTTGACTTTAACTAATCATCGGTTAAACCTTACTTGTGTTTCTGCACATAAATACTAGTGAATAAGTTGACTTTGACTAATCGACGGTCAAACTTTATATGACTCTCTCTATATAGAAACCCTAGTGACTAAGCTGACTTTAAATAATCAACGATCAAACCTTTCTTAACTCACTCTATATAGAAACCCTAGTTACTAAGTTGACTTTAACTAATCAACGGTCAAACTTTACTTGACTCGCTCTATATAGAAACCCTAGTTACTAAGTTGACTTTGAGTAATCAACGGTTAAACCTTACTTGACTTTCTGTGTATAAATAATAGTGACTAAGTTGACTTCAACTAATCAACGGTCAAACTTTACTTGACTCACTCTATATAAAACCATAGTTACTAAGTTGACTTTAACTAATCAACGATCAACCATTACTCAACTTCCAATACATAAATACTATATTGACTTTAACTAATCAGCGGTTAAACTTTACTTGACTCACTCTATATAAAACCCTAGTTACTAAGTTGACTTTAACTAATCAACAAACAAGCATTGCTCGACTTCCAATACATAAATAATAATGACAAGGTTGGCTTTTTCTAATCAATAATCAAACATTACTTGAATTTTAATACATAAACATTAATATTAAAGTTGACGTTAACTTATGAACGGTCAACCTTTATTTGAATTTGTATATAATAAATCCTATAATTGTGTTTGACTTTAACTAATCATCGGTTAAACCTTACTTGTGTTTCTGCACATAAATACTAGTGAATAAGTTGACTTTGACTAATCGACGGTCAAACTTTATATGACTCTCTCTATATAGAAACCCTAGTGACTAAGCTGACTTTAACTAATCAACGGTCAAACTTTTCTTAACTCACTCTATATAGAAACCCTAGTTACTAAGTTGACTTTAACTAATCAAAGGTCAAAATTTACTTGACTGACTCTATATAGAAACCCTAGTTACTAAGTTGACTTTGACTAATCAACGGTTAAACCTTACTTGACTTTCTGTGTATAAATAATAGTGACTAAGTTGACTTTAACTAATCAACGGTCAAACTTTACTTGACTCACTTTATATAAAACCATAGTTACTAAGTTGACTTTAACTAATCAACGATCAAGCATTACTCAACTTCCAATACATAAATACTATATTGACTTTAACTAATCAGCGGTCAAACTTTACTTGACTCACTCTATATAAAACCCTAGTTACTAAGTTAACTTTAACTAATGAACGATCAAGCATTGCTCGACTTCCAATGCATAAATAATAATGACAAGGTTGCCTTTTTCTAATTAATAATCAAACATTACTTGACTTTTAATACATAAACATTAATATTAAAGTTGACGTTAACTTATTAACGGTCAACCTTTATTTGAATTTGTATATAATAAATACTATAAATGTGCTTGACTTTAACTAATCATCGGTTAAACCTTACTTGTCTTTCTGCACATAAATACTAGTGAATAAGTTGACTTTAACTAATCGACGGTCAAACTTTACATGACTCTCTCTATATAGAAACCCTAGTGACTAAGCTGACTTTAAATAATCAACGGTCAAACCTTTCTTAACTCACTCTAGATAGAAACCCTAGTTACTAAGTTGACTTTAACTAATCAACGGTCAAACTTTACTTGACTCGCTCTATATAGAAACCCTAGTTACTAAGTTGACTTTGAGTAATCAACGGTTAAACCTTATTTGACTTTCTGCGTATAAATAATAGTGACTAAGTTGACTTCAACTAATCAACGGTCAAACTTTACTTGACTCACTCTATATAAAACCATAGTTACTAAGTTGACTTTAACTAATCAATATACAAGCATTTCTCAACTTCCAATACATAAATACTATATTGACTTTAACTAATCAGTGGTCAAACTTTACTTGACTCACTCTATATAAAACCCTAGTTACTAAGTTGACTTTAACTAATCAACGATCAAGCATTGCTCGACTTCCAATACAAAAATAATAATGACAAGGTTGGCTTTTTCTAATCAATAATCAAACATTACTTGACTTTTAATACATAAACATTAATATTAAAGTTGACGTTAACTTATTAACGGTAAACCTTTATTTCAATTTGTATATAATAAATACTATAAATGTGTTTGACTTTAACTAATCATCGGTTAAACCTTACTTGTCTTTCTGCATATAAATACTAGTGAATAAGTTGACTTTAACTAATCGACGGTCAAACTTTGCATGACTCTCTCTATATAGAAACCCCAGTGACAAAGCTGACTTTAAATAATCAACGGTCAAACTTTTCTTAACTCAGTCTATATAGAAACCCTAGTTACTAAGTTGACTTTAACTAATCAAAGGTCAAACTTTACTTGACTCACTCTATATAGAAACCCTAGTTACTAAGTTGACATTGACTAATCAACGGTTAAACCTTACTTGACTTTCTGTATATAAATACTAGTGACTAAGTTGACTTTAACTAATCAACGGTCAAACTTTACTTGATTCACTCTATAAAAAACCTTAGTTACTAAGTTGACTTTAACTAATCAACGATCAAGCATTGCTCGACTTTCAATACATAAATAATAATAACATGGTTGACTTTGTCTAATCAATGATCAAACATTACTTGACTTTCAATATATACACATTAATATTAAAGTTGACATTAACTTATCAACGGTCAACCTTCATTTGAATTTGTATATAATAAATACTATAAATGTGGTTGACTTTAACTAATCATCGGTTAAACCTTACTTGACTTTCTGCATATAAATACTAGTGAATAAGTTGACTTTAACTAATCGACGGTCAAACTTTGCATGACTCTCTCTATATAGAAACCCTAGTGACTAAGCTGACTTTAACTAATCAACGGTCAAACTTTACTTGACTCACTCTATATAGAAACCCTAGTTACTAAGTTGACTTTATCTAATCAACGGTCAAACTTTACTTGACTCACTCTATATAGAAACCCTAGTTACTAAGTTGACTTTGACTAATCAATGGTTAAACCTTACTTGACTTTCAATATATAAACATTAATATTAAAGTTGACGTTAACTTATTAACGGTCAACCTTTATTTCAATTTGTATATAATAAATACTATAAATGTGTTTGACTTAAACTAATCATCGGTTAAACCTTACTTGTCTTTCTGCACATAAATACTAGTGAATAAGTTGACTTTAACTAATCGACGGTCAAACTTTACATGACTCTCTCTATATAGAAACCCTAGTGACTAAGCTGACTTTAAATAATCAACGATCAAACCTTTCTTAACTCACTCTATATAGAAACCCTAGTTACTAAGTTGACTTTAACTAATCAACGGTCAAACTTTACTTGACTCGCTCTATATAGAAACCCTAGTTACTAAGTTGACTTTGAGTAATCAACGGTTAAACCTTACTTGACTTTCTGTGTATAAATAATAGTGACTAAGTTGACTTCAACTAATCAACGGTCAAACTTTACTTGACTCACTCTATATAAAACCATAGTTACTAAGTTGACTTTAACTAATCAACGATCAACCATTACTCAACTTCCAATACATAAATACTATATTGACTTTAACTAATCAGCGGTGAAACTTTGCTTGACTCACTCTATATAAAACCCTAGTTACTAAGTTGACTTTAACTAATCAACGAACAAGCATTGCTCGACTTCCAATACATAAATAATAATGACAAGGTTGGCTTTTTCTAATCAATAATCAAACATTACTTGACTTTTAATACATAAACATTAATATAAAGTTGACGTTAACTTATTAACGGTCAACCTTTATTTGAATTTGTATATAATAAATCCTATAAATGTGTTTGACTTTAACTAATCATCGGTTAAACCTTACTTGTGTTTCTGCACATAAATACTAGTGAATAAGTTGACTTCGACTAATCGACGGTCAAACTTTATATGACTCTCTCTATATAGAAACCCTAGTGACTAAGCTGACTTTAAATAATCAACGGTCAAACCTTTCTTAACTCACTCTATATAGAAACCCTAGTTACTAAGTTGACTTTAACTAATCAAAGGTCAAAATTTACTTGACTGACTCTATATAGAAACCCTAGTTACTAAGTTGACTTTGACTAATCAACGGTTAAACCTTACTTGACTTTCTGTGTATAAATAATAGTGACTAAGTTGACTTTAACTAATCAACGGTCAAACTTTACTTGACTCACTTTATATAAAACCATAGTTACTAAGTTGACTTTAACTAATCAACGATCAAGCATTACTCAACTTCCAATACATAAATACTATATTGACTTTAACTAATCAGCGGTCAAACTTTACTTGACTCACTCTATATAAAACCCTAGTTACTAAGTTAACTTTAACTAATGAACGATCAAGCATTGCTCGACTTCCAATGCATAAATAATAATGACAAGGTTGCCTTTTTCTAATTAATAATCAAACATTACTTGACTTTTAATACATAAACATTAATATTAAAGTTGACGTTAACTTATTAACGGTCAACCTTTATTTGAATTTGTATATAATAAATACTATAAATGTGCTTGACTTTAACTAATCATCGGTTAAACCTTACTTGTCTTTCTGCACATAAATACTAGTGAATAAGTTGACTTTAACTAATCGACGGTCAAACTTTACATGACTCTCTCTATATAGAAACCCTAGTGACTAAGCTGACTTTAAATAATCAACGGTCAAACCTTTCTTAACTCACTCTAGATAGAAACCCTAGTTACTAAGTTGACTTTAACTAATCAACGGTCAAACTTTACTTGACTCGCTCTATATAGAAACCCTAGTTACTAAGTTGACTTTGAGTAATCAACGGTTAAACCTTATTTGACTTTCTGCGTATAAATAATAGTGACTAAGTTGACTTCAACTAATCAACGGCCAA
The DNA here is from genome assembly GCA_037428765.1 of Rubia yunnanensis. NCBI lineage: Eukaryota > Viridiplantae > Streptophyta > Magnoliopsida > Gentianales > Rubiaceae > Rubia > Rubia yunnanensis. The sequence continues at coordinate 47,506,186 of CM075068.1, read as the reverse complement.
ACTTTACTTGACTCACTCTATATAAAACCATAGTTACTAAGTTGACTTTAACTAATCAATATACAAGCATTTCTCAACTTCCAATACATAAATACTATATTGACTTTAACTAATCAGTGGTCAAACTTTACTTGACTCACTCTATATAAAACCCTAGTTACTAAGTTGACTTTAACTAATCAACGATCAAGCATTGCTCGACTTCCAATACATAAATAATAATGACAAGGTTGGCTTTTTCTAATCAATAATCAAACATTACTTGACTTTTAATACATAAACATTAATATTAAAGTTGACGTTAACTTATTAACGGTAAACCTTTATTTCAATTTGTATATAATAAATACTATAAATGTGTTTGACTTTAACTAATCATCGGTTAAACCTTACTTGTCTTTCTGCATATAAATACTAGTGAATAAGTTGACTTTAACTAATCGACGGTCAAACTTTGCAAGACTCTCTCTCTATATAGAAACCCTAGTGACTAAGCTGACTTTAAATAATCAACGGTCAAACTTTTCTTAACTCAGTCTATATAGAAACCCTAGTTACTAAGTTGACTTTAACTAATCAAAGGTCAAATTTACTTGACTCACTCTATATAGAAACCCTAGTTACTAAGTTGACTTTGAGTAATCAACGGTTAAACCTTATTTGACTTTCTGCGTATAAATAATAGTGACTAAGTTGACTTCAACTAATCAACGGTCAAACTTTACTTGACTCACTCTATATAAAACCATAGTTACTAAGTTGACTTTAACTAATCAACGATCAAGCATTTCTCAACTTCCAATACATAAATACTATATTGACTTTAACTAATCAGTGGTCAAACTTTACTTGACTCACTCTATATAAAACCCTAGTTACTAAGTTGACTTTAACAAATCAACGGTTAAACCTTACTTGACTTTCTGTATATAAATACTAGTGACTAAGTTGACTTTAACTAATCAACGGTCAAACTTTACTTGATTCACTCTATAAAAAACCTTAGTTACTAAGTTGACTTTAACTAATCAACGATCAAGCATTGCTCGACTTTCAATACATAAATAATAATAACATGGTTGACTTTGTCTAATCAATGATCAAACATTACTTGACTTTCAATATATAAACATTAATATTAAAGTTGACGTTAACTTATTAACGGTCAACCTTCATTTGAATTTGTATATAATAAATACTATAAATGTGGTTGACTTTAACTAATCATCGGTTAAACCTTACTTGACATTCTGCATATAAATACTAGTGAATAAGTTGACTTTAACTAATCGACGGTCAAACTTTGCATGACTCTCTCTATATAGAAACCCTAGTGACTAAGCTGACTTTAACTAATCAACGGTCAAACTTTACTTGACTCACTCTATATAGAAACCCTAGTTACTAAGTTGACTTTATCTAATCAACGGTCAAACTTTACTTGACTCACTCTATACAGAAACCCTAGTTACTAAGTTGACTTTGACTAATCAATGGTTAAACCTTATTTGACTTTCTGTATATAAATACTAGTGACTAAGTTGACTTTAACTAATCAACGGTCAAACTTTACTTGACTCACTCTGTATAAAACCCTAGTTACTAAGTTGACTTTAACTAATCAACGATCAAGCATTGCTCGACTTCCAATACATAAATAATAATAACAAGGTTGACTTTTTCTAATCAATGATCAAACCTTACTTGACTTTCAATATATAAACATTAATATTAAAGTTGACGTTAACTTATTAACGGTCAACCTTTATTTCAATTTGTATATAATAAATACTATAAATGTGTTTGATTTAAACTAATCATCGCTTAAACCTTACTTGTCTTTCTGCACATAAATACTAGTGAATAAGTTGACTTTAACTAATCGACGGTCAAACTTTACATGACTCTCTCTATATAGAAACCCTAGTGACTAAGCTAACTTTAAATAATCAACGATCAAACCTTTCTTAACTCACTCTATATAGAAACCCTAGTTACTAAGTTGACTTTAACTAATCAACGGTCAAACTTTACTTGACTCGCTTACTAAGTTGACTTTGAGTAATCAACGGTTAAACCTTACTTGACTTTCTGTGTATAAATAATAGTGACTAAGTTGACTTCAACTAATCAACGGTCAAACTTTACTTGACTCACTCTATATAAAACCATAGTTACTAAGTTGACTTTAACTAATCAACGATCAACCATTACTCAACTTCCAATACATAAATACTATATTGACTTTAACTAATCAGCGGTGAAACTTTACTTGACTCACTCTATATAAAACCCTAGTTACTAAGTTGACTTTAACTAATCAACGAACAAGCATTGCTCGACTTCAAATACATAAATAATAATGACAAGGTTGGCTTTTTCTAATCAATAATCAAACATTACTTGACTTTTAATACATAAACATTAATATAAAGTTGACGTTAACTTATTAACGGTCAACCTTTATTTGAATTTGTATATAATAAATCCTATAAATGTGTTTGACTTTAACTAATCATCGGTTAAACCTTACTTGTGTTTCTGCACATAAATACTAGTGAATAAGTTGACTTTGACTAATCGACGGTCAAACTTTATATGACTCTCTCTCTATATAGAAACCCTAGTGACTAAGCTGACTTTAAATAATCAACGGTCAAACCTTTCTTAACTCACTCTATATAGAAACCCTAGTTACTAAGTTGACTTTAACTAATCAAAGGTCAAAATTTACTTGACTGACTCTATATAGAAACCCTAGTTACTAAGTTGACTTTGACTAATCAACGGTTAAACCTTACTTGACTTTCTGTGTATAAATAATAGTGACTAAGTTGACTTTAACTAATCAACGGTCAAACTTTACTTGACTCACTTTATATAAAACCATAGTTACTAAGTTGACTTTAACTAATCAACGATCAAGCATTACTCAACTTCCAATACATAAATACTATATTGACTTTAACTAATCAGCGGTCAAACTTTACTTGACTCACTCTATATAAAACCCTAGTTACTAAGTTAACTTTAACTAATGAACGATCAAGCATTGCTCGACTTCCAATGCATAAATAATAATGACAAGGTTGCCTTTTTCTAATTAATAATCAAACATTACTTGACTTTTAATACATAAACATTAATATTAAAGTTGACGTTAACTTATTAACGGTCAACCTTTATTTGAATTTGTATATAATAAATACTATAAATGTGCTTGACTTTAACTAATCATCGGTTAAACCTTACTTGTCTTTCTGCACATAAATACTAGTGAATAAGTTGACTTTAACTAATCGACGGTCAAACTTTACATGACTCTCTCTATATAGAAACCCTAGTGACTAAGCTGACTTTAAATAATCAACGGTCAAACCTTTCTTAACTCACTCTAGATAGAAACCCTAGTTACTAAGTTGACTTTAACTAATCAACGGTCAAACTTTACTTGACTCGCTCTATATAGAAACCCTAGTTACTAAGTTGACTTTGAGTAATCAACGGTTAAACCTTATTTGACTTTCTGCGTATAAATAATAGTGACTAAGTTGACTTCAACTAATCAACGGTCAAACTTTACTTGACTCACTCTATATAAAACCATAGTTACTAAGTTGACTTTAACTAATCAACGATCAAGCATTTCTCAACTTCCAATACATAAATACTATATTGACTTTAACTAATCAGTGGTCAAACTTTACTTGACTCACTCTATATAAAACCCTAGTTACTAAGTTGACTTTAACTAATCAACGATCAAGCATTGCTCGACTTCCAATACATAAATAATAATGATAAGGTTGGCTTTTTCTAATCAATAATCAAACATTACTTGACTTTTAATACATAAACATTAATATTAAAGTTGACGTTAACTTATTAACGGTAAACCTTTATTTCAATTTGTATATAATAAAAACTATAAATGTGTTTGACTTTAACTAATCATCGGTTAAACCTTACTTGTCTTTCTGCATATAAATACTAGTGAATAAGTTGACTTTAACTAATCGACGGTCAAACTTTGCGAGACTCTCTCTCTATATAGAAACCCTAGTGACTAAGCTGACTTTAAATAATCAACGGTCAAACTTTTCTTAACTCAGTCTATATAGAAACCCTAGTTACTAAGTTGACTTTAACTAATCAAAGGTCAAACTTTACTTGACTCACTCTATATAGAAACCCTAGTTACTAAGTTGACTTTGACTAATCAACGGTTAAACCTTACTTGACTTTCTGTATATAAATACTAGTGACTAAGTTGACTTTAACAAATCAACGGTCAAACTTTACTTGATTCACTCTATAAAAACCCTTAGTTACTAAGTTGACTTTAACTAATCAACGATCAAGCATTGCTCGACTTTCAATACATAAATAATAATAACATGGTTGACTTTGTCTAATCAATGATCAAACATTACTTGACTTTCAATATATAAACATTAATATTAAAGTTGACGTTAACTTATTAACGGTCAACCTTCATTTGAATTTGTATATAATAAATACTATAAATGTGGTTGACTTTAACTAATCATCGGTTAAACCTTACTTGACTTTCTGCATATAAATACTAGTGAATAAGTTGACTTTAACTAATCGACGGTCAAACTTTGCATGACTCTCTCTATATAGAAACCCTAGTGACTAAGCTGACTTTAACTAATCAACGGTCAAACTTTACTTGACTCACTCTATATAGAAACCCAAGTTACTAAGTTGACTTTATCTAATCAACGGTCAAACTTTACTTGACTCACTCTATATAGAAACCCTAGTTACTAAGTTGACTTTGACTAATCAATGGTTAAACCTTACTTGACTTTCTGTATATAAATACTAGTGACTAAGTTGACTTTAATTAATCAACGGTCAAACTTTACTTGACTCACTCTATATAAAACCCTAGTTACTAAGTTGACTTTAACTAATCAACGATCAAGCATTGCTCGACTTCCAATACATAAATAATAATAATAAGGTTGACCTTTTCTAATCAATGATCAAACATTACTTGACTTTCAATATATAAACATTAATATTAAAGTTGACGTTAACTTATTAACGGTCAACCTTTATTTCAATTTGTATATAATAAATAATATAAATGTGTTTGACTTAAACTAATCATCGGTTAAACCTTACTTGTCTTTCTGCACATAAATACTAGTGAATAAGTTGACTTTAACTAATCGACGGTCAAACTTTACATGACTCTCTCTATATAGAAACCCTAGTGACTAAGCTGACTTTAAATAATCAACGATCAAACCTTTCTTAACTCACTCTATATAGAAACCCTAGTTACTAAGTTGACTTTAACTAATCAACGGTCAAACTTTACTTGACTCGCTCTATATAGAAACCCTAGTTACTAAGTTGACTTTGAGTAATCAACGGTTAAACCTTACTTGACTTTCTGTGTATAAATAATAGTGACTAAGTTGACTTCAACTAATCAACGGTCAAACTTTACTTGACTCACTCTATATAAAACCATAGTTACTAAGTTGACTTTAACTAATCAACGATTAACCATTACTCAACTTCCAATACATAAATACTATATTGACTTTAACTAATCAGCGGTTAAACTTTACTTGACTCACTCTATATAAAACCCTAGTTACTAAGTTGACTTTAACTAATCAACGAACAAGCATTGCTCGACTTCCAATACATAAATAATAATGACAAGGTTGGCTTTTTCTAATCAATAATCAAACATTACTTGAATTTTAATACATAAACATTAATATTAAAGTTGACGTTAACTTATGAACGGTCAACCTTTATTTGAATTTGTATATAATAAATCCTATAATTGTGTTTGACTTTAACTAATCATCGGTTAAACCTTACTTGTGTTTCTGCACATAAATACTAGTGAATAAGTTGACTTTGACTAATCGACGGTCAAACTTTATATGACTCTCTCTATATAGAAACCCTAGTGACTAAGCTGACTTTAAATAATCAACGATCAAACCTTTCTTAACTCACTCTATATAGAAACCCTAGTTACTAAGTTGACTTTAACTAATCAACGGTCAAACTTTACTTGACTCGCTCTATATAGAAACCCTAGTTACTAAGTTGACTTTGAGTAATCAACGGTTAAACCTTACTTGACTTTCTGTGTATAAATAATAGTGACTAAGTTGACTTCAACTAATCAACGGTCAAACTTTACTTGACTCACTCTATATAAAACCATAGTTACTAAGTTGACTTTAACTAATCAACGATCAACCATTACTCAACTTCCAATACATAAATACTATATTGACTTTAACTAATCAGCGGTTAAACTTTACTTGACTCACTCTATATAAAACCCTAGTTACTAAGTTGACTTTAACTAATCAACGAACAAGCATTGCTCGACTTCCAATACATAAATAATAATGACAAGGTTGGCTTTTTCTAATCAATAATCAAACATTTCTTGAATTTTAATACATAAACATTAATATTAAAGTTGACGTTAACTTATGAACGGTCAACCTTTATTTGAATTTGTATATAATAAATCCTATAATTGTGTTTGACTTTAACTAATCATCGGTTAAACCTTACTTGTGTTTCTGCACATAAATACTAGTGAATAAGTTGACTTTGACTAATCGACGGTCAAACTTTATATGACTCTCTCTATATAGAAACCCTAGTGACTAAGCTGACTTTAAATAATCAACGGTCAAACCTTTCTTAACTCACTCTATATAGAAACCCTAGTCACTAAGTTGACTTTAACTAATCAAAGGTCAAAATTTACTTGACTCACTCTATATAGAAACCCTAGTTACTAAGTTGACTTTGACTAATCAACGGTTAAACCTTACTTGACTTTCTGTGTATAAATAATAGTGACTAAGTTGACTTTAACTAATCAGCGGTCAAACTTTACTTGACTCACTTTATATAAAACCATAGTTACTAAGTTGACTTTAACTAATCAACGATCAAGCATTACTCAACTTCCAATACATAAATACTATATTGACTTTAACTAATCAGCGGTCAAACTTTACTTGACTCACTCTATATAAAACCCTAGTTACTAAGTTGACTTTAACTAATGAACGATCAAGCATTGGTCGACTTCCAATGCATAATTAATAATGACAAGGTTGACTTTTTCTAATCAATAATCAAACATTACTTGACTTTTAATACATAAACATTAATATTAAAGTTGACATTAACTTATTAACGGTCAACCTTTATTTGAATTTGTATATAATAAATACTATAAATGTGCTTGACTTTAACTAATCATCGGTTAAACCTTACTTGTCTTTCTGCACATAAATACTAGTGAATAAGTTGACTTTAACTAATCGACGGTCAAACTTTACATGACTCTCTCTATATAGAAACCCTAGTGACTAAGCTGACTTTAAATAATCAACGGTCAAACCTTTCTTAACTCACTCTAGATAGAAACCCTAGTTACTAAGTTGACTTTAACTAATCAACGGTCAAAATTTACTTGACTCGCTCTATATAGAAACCCTAGTTACTAAGTTGACTTTGACTAATCAACGGTTAAACCTTACTTGACTTTCTGTGTATAAATAATAGTGACTATGTTGACTTCAACTAATCAACGGTCAAACTTTACTTGACTCACTCTATATAAAACCATAGTTACTAAGTTGACTTTAACTAATCAACGATCAAGCATTACTCAACTTTCAATACATAAATACTATATTGACTTTAACTAATCAGCGGTCAAACTTTACTTGACTCACTCTATATAAAACCCTAGTTACTAAGTTGACTTTAACTAATCAACGATCAAGCATTGCTCGACTTCCAATACATAAATAATAATGACAAGGTTGGCTTTTTCTAATCAATAATCAAACATTACTTGACTTTTAATACATAAACATTAATATTAAAGTTGACGTTAACTTATTAACGGTCAACCTTTATTTCAATTTGTATATAATAAATACTATAAATGTGTTTGACTTTAACTAATCATCGGTTAAACCTTACTTGTCTTTCTGCATATAAATACTAGTAATAAGTTGACTTTAACTAATCGACGGTCAAACTTTGCATGACTCTCTCTATATAGAAACCCTAGTGACTAAGCTGACTTTAAATAATCAATGGTCAAACTTTTCTTAACTCAGTCTATATAGAAACCCTAGTTACTAAGTTGACTTTAACTAATCAAAGGTCAAACTTTACTTGACTCACTCTATATAGAAACCCTAGTTACTAAGTTGACTTTGACTAATCAACGGTTAAACCTTACTTGACTTTCTGTGTATAAATAATAGTGACTAAGTTAACTTTAACTAATCAACGGTCAAACTTTACTTGACTCACTCTATATAAAACCCTAGTTACTAAGTTGACTTTAACTATTCAACGATCAAGCATTACTCAACTTCCAATACATAAATACTATATTGACTTTAACTAATCAGCGGTTAAACGTTACTTGACTTACTCTATATAAAACCCTAGTTACTAAGTTGACTTTAACTAATCAACGATCAAGCATTGATCGACTGTCAATACATAAATAATAATAACAAGGTTGACTTTGTCTAATCAATGATCAAACACTACTTGACTTTCAATATATAAACATTATTATTAATGTTGACGTTAACTTATTAACGGTCAACCTTTATTTGAATTTGTATATAATAAATACTATAAATGTGTTTGACTTTAACTAATCATCGGTTAAACCTTACTTGACTTTCTACATATAAATACTAGTGAATAAGTTGACTTTAACTAATCGACGGTCAAACTTTGCATGACTCTCTCTATATAGAAATCCTAGTGACTAAGCTGACTTTAAATAATCAACGGTCAAACTTTTCTTAACTCAGTCTATATAGAAACCATAGTTTCTAAGTTGACTTTAACTAATCAACGGTCAAACTTTACTTGACTCAATCAATATAGAAACCCTAGTTACTAAGTTGACTTTGACTAATCAACGGTTAAACCTTACTTGACTTTCTGTATATAAATACTAGTGACTAAGTTGACTTTAACTAATCAACGGTCAAACTTTACTTGATTCACTCTATAAAAAACCTTAGTTACTAAGTTGACTTTAACTAATCAACGATCAAGCATTGCTCGACTTTCAATATATAAATAATAATAACATGGTTGACTTTGTCTAATCAATGATCAAACATTACTTGACTTTCAATATATAAACATTAATATTAAAGTTGACGTTAACTTATTAACGGTCAACCTTTATTTGAATTTGTATATAATAAATACTATAAATGTGGTTGACTTTAACTAATCATCGGTTAAACCTTACTTGAATTTCTGCATATAATACTAGTGAATAAGTTGACTTTAACTAATCGACGGTCAAACTTTGCATGACTCTCTCTATATAGAAACCCTAGTGACTAAGCTGACTTTAACTAATCAACGGTCAAACTTTACTTGACTCACTCTATATATAACCCTAGTTACTAAGTTGACTTTATCTAATCAACGGTCAAACTTTACTTGACTCACTCTATATAGAAACCCTAGTTACTAAGTTGACTTTGACTAATCAATGGTTAAACCTTACTTGACTTTCTGTATATAAATACTAGTGACTAAGTTGACTTTAACTAATCAACGGTCAAACTTTACTTGACTCACTCTATATAAAACCCTAGTTACTAAGTTGACTTTAACTAATCAACGATCAAGCATTGCTCGACTTCCAATACATAAATAATAATAACAAGGTTGACTTTTTCTAATCAATGATCAAACATTACTTGACTTTCAATATATAAACATTAATATTAAAGTTGACGTTAACTTATTAACGGTCAACCTTTATTTGAATTTGTATATAATAAATACTATAAATGTGTTTGACTTTAACTAATCGTTGGTTAAACCTTACTTGACTTTCTACATATAAATACTAGTGAATAAGTTGACTTTAACTAATCGACAGTCAAACTTTACATGACTCTCTCTGTATAGAAATCCTAGTGACTAAGCTGACTTTAAATAATCAACGGTCAAACTTTTCTTAACTCACTCTATATAGAAACCCTAGTTACTAAGTTGACTTTAACTAATCAACGGTCAAACTTTACTTGACTCACTCTATATAGAAACCCTAGTTACTAAGTTGACTTTGACTAATCAACGGTTAAACCTTACTTGACTTTCTGTATATAAATACTAGTGACTAAGTTGACTTTAACTAATCAGCGGTCAAACTTTACTTGACTCACTCTATATAAAACCCTAGTTACTAAGTTGACTTTAACTAATCAACGATCAAGCATTGATCGACTGTCAATACATAAATAATAATAACAAGGTTGACTTTGTCTAATCAATGATCAAACATTACTTGATATTCAATATATAAACATTAATATTAAAGTTGACGTAGTTGACCTTAACTTATTAATGGTCAACCTTTATTTGAATTTGTATATAATAAATACTATAAATGTGTTTGACTTTAACTAATCATCGGTTAAACCTTACTTGACTTTCTACATATAAATACTAGTGAATAAGTTGACTTTAACTATTCGACGGTCAAACTTTGCATGACTCTCTCTATATAGAAATCCTAGTGACTAAGCTGACTTTAAATAATCAACGGTCAAACTTTTCTTAACTCAGTCTATATAGAAACCATAGTTTCTAAGTTGACTTTAACTAATCAACGGTCAAACTTTACTTGACTCACTCAATATAGAAACCCTAGTTACTAAGTTGACTTTGACTAATCAATAGTTAAACCTTACTTGACTTTCTGTGTATAAATAATAGTGACTAAGTTGACTTTAACTAATCAACGGTCAAACTTTACTTGACTCACTCTATATAAAACCATAGTTACTAAGTTGACTTTAACTAATCAACGATCAAGCATTACCTAACTTCCAATACATAAATACTATATTGACTTTAACTAATCAGCGGTCAAACTTTACTTGACTCACTCTATATAAAACCCTAGTTACTAAGTTAACTTTAACTAATCAACGATCAAGCATTGATCGACTGTCAATACATAAATAATAATAACAAGGTTGACTTTGTCTAATCAATGATCAAACATTACTTGATATTCAATATATAAACATTAATATTAAAGTTGACGTAGTTGACCTTAACTTATTAATGGTCAACCTTTATTTGAATTTGTATATAATAAATACTATAAATGTGTTTGACTTTAACTAATCATCGGTTAAACCTTACTTGACTTTCTACATATAAATACTAGTGAATAAGTTGACTTTAACTATTCGACGGTCAAACTTTGCATGACTCTCTCTATATAGAAATCCTAGTGACTAAGCTGACTTTAAATAATCAACGGTCAAACTTTTCTTAACTCAGTCTATATAGAAACCATAGTTTCTAGGTTGACTTTAACTAATCAACGGTCAAACTTTACTTGACTCACTCAATATAGAAACCCTAGTTACTAAGTTGACTTTGACTAATCAACAGTTAAACCTTACTTGACTTTCTGTGTATAAATAATAGTGACTAAGTTGACTTTAACTAATCAACGGTCAAACTTTACTTGACTCACTCTATATAAAACCATAGTTACTAAGTTGACTTTAACTAATCAACGATCAAGCATTACCTAACTTCCAATACATAAATACTATATTGACTTTAACTAATCAGCGGTCAAACTTTACTTGACTCACTCTATATAAAACCCTAGTTACTAAGTTGACTTTAACTAATCAACGATCAAACATTGATCGACTGTCAATACATAAATAATAATAACAAGGTTGACTTTGTCTAATCAATGATCAAACACTACTTGACTTTCAATATATAAACATTAATATTAAAGTTGACGTTAACTTATTAACGGTCTACCTTTATTTGAATTTGTATATAATAAATACTATAAATGTGTTTGACTTTAACTAATCATCGGTTAAACCTTACTTGACTTTCTACATATAAATACTAGTGAATAAGTTAACTTTAACTAATCGACGGTCAAACTTTGCATGACTCTCTCTATATAGAAATCCTAGTGACTAAGCTGACTTTAAATAATCAACGGTCAAACTTTTCTTAACTCAGTCTATATAGAAACCATAGTTTCTAAGTTGACTTTAACTAATCAACGGTCAAACTTTACTTGACTCAATCAATATAGAAACCCTAGTTACTAAGTTGACTTTGACTAATCAACGGTTAAACCTTACTTGACTTTCTGTATATAAATACTAGTGACTAAGTTGACTTTAACTAATCAGCGGTCAAACTTTACTTGACTCACTCTATATAAAACCCTAGTTACTAAGTTGACTTTAACTAATCAACGATCAAGCATTGATCGACTGTCAATACATAAATAATAATAACAAGGTTGACTTTGTCTAATCAATGATCAAACATTACTTGATATTCAACATATAAACATTAATATTAAAGTTGACATAGTTGACCTTAACTTATTAATGGTCAACCTTTATTTGAATTTGTATATAATAAATACTATAAATGTGTTTGACTTTAACTAATCATCGGTTAAACCTTACTTGACTTTCTACATATAAATACTAGTGAATAAGTTGACTTTAACTATTCGACGGTCAAACTTTGCATGACTCTCTCTATATAGAAATCCTAGTGACTAAGCTGACTTTAAATAATCAACGGTCAAACTTTTCTTAACTCAGTCTATATAGAAACCATAGTTTCTAAGTTGACTTTAACTAATCAACGGTCAAACTTTACTTGACTCACTCAATATAGAAACCCTAGTTACTAAGTTGACTTTGACTAATCAACAGTTAAACCTTACTTGACTTTCTGTGTATAAATAATAGTGACTAAGTTGACTTTAACTAATCAACGGTCAAACTTTACTTGACTCACTCTATATAAAACCATAGTTACTAAGTTGACTTTAACTAATCAACGATCAAGCATTACCTAACTTCCAATACATAAATACTATATTGACTTTAACTAATCAGCGGTCAAACTTTACTTGACTCACTCTATATAAAACCCTAGTTACTAAGTTGACTTTAACTAATCAACGATCAAACATTGATCGACTGTCAATACATAAATAATAATAGCAAGGTTGACTTTGTCTAATCAATGATCAAACACTACTTGACTTTCAATATATAAACATTAATATTAAAGTTGACGTTAACTTATTAACGGTCTACCTTTATTTGAATTTGTATATAATAAATACTATAAATGTGTTTGACTTTAACTAATCATCGGTTAAACCTTACTTGACTTTCTACATATAAATACTAGTGAATAAGTTAACTTTAACTAATCGACGGTCAAACTTTGCATGACTCTCTCTATATAGAAATCCTAGTGACTAAGCTGACTTTAAATAATCAACGGTCAAACTTTTCTTAACTCAGTCTATATAGAAACCATAGTTTCTAAGTTGACTTTAACTAATCAACGGTCAAACTTTACTTGACTCAATCAATATAGAAACCCTAGTTACTAAGTTGACTTTGACTAATCAACGGTTAAACCTTACTTGACTTTCTGTATATAAATACTAGTGACTAAGTTGACTTTAACTAATCAACGGTCAAACTTTTCTTAACTCACTCTATATAGAAACCCTAGTTACTAAGTTGACTTTAACTAATCAACGGTCAAACTTTACTTGACTCACTCTATATAGAAACCCGAGTTACTAAGTTGACTTTGACTAATCAACGGTTAAACCTTACTTGACTTTCTGTATATAAATACTAGTGACTAAGTTGACTTTAACTAATCAGCGGTCAAACTTTACTTGACTCACTCTATATAAAACCCTAGTTACTAAGTTGACTTTAACTAATCAACGATCAAGCATTGATCGACTGTCAATACATAAATAATAATAACAAGGTTGACTTTGTCTAATCAATGATCAAACATTACTTGATATTCAATATATAAACATTAATATTAAAGTTGACGTAGTTGACCTTAACTTATTAACGGTCAACCTTTATTTGAATTTGTATATAATAAATACTATAAATGTGTTTGACTTTAAATAATCATCGGTTAAACCTTACTTGACTTTCTACATATAAATACTAGTGAATAAGTTGACTTTAACTATTCGACGGTCAAACTTTGCATGACTCTCTCTATATAGAAATCCTAGTGACTAAGCTGACTTTAAATAATCAACGGTCAAACTTTTCTTAACTCAGTCTATATAGAAACCATAGTTTCTAAGTTGACTTTAACTAATCAACGGTCAAACTTTACTTGACTCACTCAATAAAGAAACCCTAGTTACTAAGTTGACTTTGACTAATCAACAGTTAAACCTTACTTGACTTTCTGTGTATAAATAATAGTGACTAAGTTGACTTTAACTAATCAACGGTTAAACTTTACTTGACTCACTCTATATAAAACCATAGTTACTAAGTTGACTTTAACTAATCAACGATCAAGCATTACCTAACTTCCAATACATAAATACTATATTGACTTTAACTAATCAGCGGTCAAACTTTACTTGACTCACTCTATATAAAACCCTAGTTACTAAGTTGACTTTAACTAATCAACGATCAAACATTGATCGACTGTCAATACATAAATAATAATAACAAGGTTGACTTTGTCTAATCAATGATCAAACACTACTTGACTTTCAATATATAAACATTAATATTAAAGTTGACGTTAACTTATTAACGGTCTACCTTTATTTGAATTTGTATATAATAAATACTATAAATGTGTTTGACTTTAACTAATCATCGGTTAAACCTTACTTGATTTTCTACATATAAATACTAGTGAATAAGTTGACTTTAACTAATCGACGGTCAAACTTTACATGACTCTCTCTATATAGAAATCCTAGTGACTAAGCCGACTTTAATAATCAACGGTCAAACTTTTCTTAACTCAGTCTATATAGAAACCATAGTTTCTAAGTTGACTTTAACTAATCAACGGTCAAACTTTACTTGACTCAATCAATATAGAAACCCTAGTTACTAAGTTGACTTTGACTAATCAACGGTTAAACCTTACTTGACTTTCTGTATATAAATACTAGTGACAAAGTTGACTTTAACTAATCAACGGTCAAACTTTACTTGATTCACTCTATAAAAAACCTTAGTTACTAAGTTGACTTTAACTAATCAACGATCAAGCATTGCTCGACTTTCAATATATAAATAATAATAACATGGTTGACTTTGTCTAATCAATGATCAAACATTACTTGACTTTCAATATATAAACATTAATATTAAAGTTGACGTTAACTTATTAACGGTCAACCTTCATTTGAATTTGTATATAATAAATACTATAAATGTGGTTGACTTTAACTAATCATCGGTTAAACCTTACTTGACTTTCTGCATATAATACTAGTGAATAAGTTGACTTTAACTAATCGACGGTCAAACTTTGCATGACTCTCTCTATATAGAAACCCTAGTGACTAAGCTGACTTTAACTAAGCAACGGTCAAACTTTACTTGACTCACTCTATATAGAAACCCTAGTTACTAAGTTGACTTTGACTAATCAACGGTTAAACCTTACTTGACTTTCTGTATATAAATACTAGTGACTAAGTTGACTTTAACTAATCAGCGGTCAAACTTTACTTGACTCACTCTATATAAAACCCTAGTTACTAAGTTGACTTTAACTAATCAACGATCAAGCATTGATCGACTGTCAATACATAAATAATAATAACAAGGTTGACTTTGTCTAATCAATGATCAAACATTACTTGATATTCAATATATAAACATTAATATTAAAGTTGACGTAGTTGACCTTAACTTATTAACGGTCAACCTTTATTTGAATTTGTATATAATAAATACTATAAATGTGTTTGACTTTAACTAATCATCGGTTAAACCTTACTTGACTTTCTACGTATAAATACTAGTGAATAAGTTGACTTTAACTATTCGACGGTCAAACTTTGCATGACTCTCTCTATATAGAAATCCTAGTGACTAAGCTGACTTTAAATAATCAACGGTCAAACTTTACTTGACTCAGTCTATATAGAAACCATAGTTTCTAAGTTGACTTTAACTAATCAACGGTCAAACTTTACTTGACTCACTCAATATAGAAACCCTAGTTACTAAGTTGACTTTGACTAATCAACAGTTAAACCTTACTTGACTTTCTGTGTATAAATAATAGTGACTAAGTTGACTTTAACTAATCAACGGTCAAACTTTACTTGACTCACTCTATATAAAACCATAGTTACTAAGTTGACTTTAACTAATCAACGATCAAGCATTACCTAACTTCCAATACATAAATACTATATTGACTTTAACTAATCAG
Organism: Rubia yunnanensis; assembly: GCA_037428765.1. Taxonomy (NCBI): domain Eukaryota; kingdom Viridiplantae; phylum Streptophyta; class Magnoliopsida; order Gentianales; family Rubiaceae; genus Rubia; species Rubia yunnanensis. The sequence goes on along the minus strand of CM075068.1, from coordinate 47,489,812 downwards.
CGGTTAAACTTTACTTGACTCACTCTATATAAAACCCTAGTTACTAAGTTGACTTTAACTAATCAACGATCAAACATTGATCGACTGTCAATACATAAATAATAATAACAAGGTTGACTTTGTCTAATCAATGATCAAACACTACTTGACTTTCAATATATAAACATTAATATTAAAGTTGACGTTAACTTATTAACGGTCTACCTTTATTTGAATTTGTATATAATAAATACTATAAATGTGTTTGACTTTAACTAATCATCGGTTAAACCTTACTTGACTTTCTACATATAAATACTAGTGAATAAGTTGACTTTAACTAATCGACGGTCAAACTTTTCATGACTCTCTCTATATAGAAATCCTAGTGACTAAGCTGACTTTAAATAATCAACGGTCAAACTTTTCTTAACTCAGTCTATATAGAAACCATAGTTTCTAAGTTGACTTTAACTAATCAACGGTCAAACTTTACTTGACTCAATCAATATAGAAACCCTAGTTACTAAGTTGACTTTGACTAATCAACGGTTAAACCTTACTTGACTTTCTGTATATAAATACTAGTGACTAAGTTGACTTTAACTAATCAACGGTCAAACTTTTCTTAACTCACTCTATATAGAAACCCTAGTTACTAAGTTGACTTTAACTAATCAACGGTCAAACTTTACTTGACTCACTCTATATAGAAACCCTAGTTACTAAGTTGACTTTGACTAATCAACGGTTAAACCTTACTTGACTTTCTGTATATAAATACTAGTGACTAAGTTGACTTTAACTAATCAGCGGTCAAACTTTACTTGACTCACTCTATATAAAACCCTAGTTACTAAGTTGACTTTAACTAATCAACGATCAAGCATTGATCGACTGTCAATACATAAATAATAATAACAAGGTTGACTTTGTCTAATCAATGATCAAACATTACTTGATATTCAATATATAAACATTAATATTAAAGTTGACGTAGTTGACCTTAACTTATTAACGGTCAACCTTTATTTGAATTTGTATATAATAAATACTATAAATGTGTTTGACTTTAAATAATCATCGGTTAAACCTTACTTGACTTTCTACATATAAATACTAGTGAATAAGTTGACTTTAACTATTCGACGGTCAAACTTTGCATGACTCTCTCTATATAGAAATCCTAGTGACTAAGCTGACTTTAAATAATCAACGGTCAAACTTTTCTTAACTCAGTCTATATAGAAACCATAGTTTCTAAGTTGACTTTAACTAATCAACGGTCAAACTTTACTTGACTCACTCAATATAGAAACCCTAGTTTCTAAGTTGACTTTGACTAATCAACAGTTAAACCTTACTTGACTTTCTGTGTATAAATAATAGTGACTAAGTTGACTTTAACTAATCAACGGTCAAACTTTACTTGACTCACTCTATATAAAACCATAGTTACTAAGTTGACTTTAACTAATCAACGATCAAGCATTACCTAACTTCCAATACATAAATACTATATTGACTTTAACTAATCAGCGGTCAAACTTTACTTGACTCACTCTATATAAAACCCTAGTTACTAAGTTGACTTTAACTAATCAACGATCAAACATTGATCGACTGTCAATACATAAATAATAATAACAAGGTTGACTTTGTCTAATCAATGATCAAACACTACTTGACTTTCAATATATAAACATTAATATTAAAGTTGACGTTAACTTATTAACGGTCTACCTTTATTTGAATTTGTATATAATAAATACTATAAATGTGTTTGACTTTAACTAATCATCGGTTAAACCTTACTTGATTTTCTACATATAAATACTAGTGAATAAGTTGACTTTAACTAATCGACGGTCAAACTTTGCATGACTCTCTCTATATAGAAATCCTAGTGACTAAGCTGACTTTAAATAATCAACGGTCAAACTTTTCTTAACTCAGTCTATATAGAAACCATAGTTTCTAAGTTGACTTTAACTAATCAACGGTCAAACTTTACTTGACTCAATCAATATAGAAACCCTAGTTACTAAGTTGACTTTGACTAATCAACGGTTAAACCTTACTTGACTTTCTGTATATAAATACTAGTGACTAAGTTGACTTTAACTAATCAACGGTCAAACTTTACTTGATTCACTCTATAAAAAACCTTAGTTACTAAGTTGACTTTAACTAATCAACGATCAAGCATTGCTCGACTTTCAATATATAAATAATAATAACATGGTTGACTTTGTCTAATCAATGATCAAACATTACTTGACTTTCAATATATAAACATTAATATTAAAGTTGACGTTAACTTATTAACGGTCAACCTTCATTTGAATTTGTATATAATAAATACTATAAATGTGGTTGACTTTAACTAATCATCGGTTAAACCTTACTTGACTTTCTGCATATAATACTAGTGAATAAGTTGACTTTAACTAATCGACGGTCAAACTTTGCATGACTCTCTCTATATAGAAACCCTAGTGACTAAGCTGACTTTAACTAATCAACGGTCAAACTTTACTTGACTCACTCTATATAGAAACCCTAGTTACTAAGTTGACTTTATCTAATCAACGGTCAAACTTTACTTGACTCACTCTATATAGAAACCCTAGTTACTAAGTTGACTTTGACTAATCAATGGTTAAACCTTACTTGACTTTCTGTATATAAATACTAGTGACTAAGTTGACTTTAACTAATCAACGGTCAAACTTTACTTGACTCACTCTATATAAAACCCTAGTTACTAAGTTGACTTTAACTAATCAACGATCAAGCATTGCTCGACTTCCAATACATAAATAATAATAACAAGGTTGACTTTTTTTAATCAATGATCAAACATTACTTGACTTTCAATATATAAACATTAATATTAAAGTTGACGTTAACTTATTAACGGTCAACCTTTATTTGAATTTGTATATAATAAATACTATAAATGTGTTTGACTTTAACTAATCGTTGGTTAAACCTTACTTGACTTTCTACATATAAATACTAGTGAATAAGTTGACTTTAACTAATCGACAGTCAAACTTTACATGACTCTCTCTGTATAGAAATCCTAGTGACTAAGCTGACTTTAAATAATCAACGGTCAAACTTTTCTTAACTCACTCTATATAGAAACCCTAGTTACTAAGTTGACTTTAACTAATCAACGGTCAAACTTTACTTGACTCACTCTATATAGAAACCCTAGTTACTAAGTTGACTTTGACTAATCAACGGTTAAACCTTACTTGACTTTCTGTATATAAATACTAGTGACTAAGTTGACTTTAACTAATCAGCGGTCAAACTTTACTTGACTCACTCTATATAAAACCCTAGTTACTAAGTTGACTTTAACTAATAAACGATCAAGCATTGATCGACTGTCAATACATAAATAATAATAACAAGGTTGACTTTGTCTAATCAATGATCAAACATTACTTGATATTCAATATATAAACATTAATATTAAAGTTGACGTAGTTGACCTTAACTTATTAACGGTCAACCTTTATTTGAATTTGTATATAATAAATACTATAAATGTGTTTGACTTTTACTAATCATCGGTTAAACCTTACTTGACTTTCTACATATAAATACTAGTGAATAAGTTGACTTTAACTATTCGACGGTCAAACTTTGCATGACTCTCTCTATATAGAAATCCTAGTGACTAAGCTGACTTTAAATAATCAACGGTCAAACTTTTCTTAACTCAGTCTATATAGAAACCATAGTTTCTAAGTTGACTTTAACTAATCAACGGTCAAACTTTACTTGACTCACTCAATATAGAAACCCTAGTTACTAAGTTGACTTTGACTAATCAACAGTTAAACCTTACTTGACTTTCTGTGTATAAATAATAGTGACTAAGTTGACTTTAACTAATCAACGGTCAAACTTTACTTGACTCACTCTATATAAAACCATAGTTACTAAGTTGACTTTAACTAATCAACGATCAAGCATTACCTAACTTCCAATACATAAATACTATATTGACTTTAACTAATCAGCGGTCAAACTTTACTTGACTCACTCTATATAAAACCCTAGTTACTAAGTTGACTTTAACTAATCAACGATCAAACATTGATCGACTGTCAATACATAAATAATAATAACAAGGTTGACTTTGTCTAATCAATGATCAAACACTACTTGACTTTCAATATATAAACATTAATATTAAAGTTGACGTTAACTTATTAACGGTCTACCTTTATTTGAATTTGTATATAATAAATACTATAAATGTGTTTGACTTTAACTAATCATCGGTTAAATCTTACTTGACTTTCTACATATAAATACTAGTGAATAAGTTGACTTTAACTAATCGACGGTCAAACTTTGCATGACTCTCTCTATATAGAAATCCTAGTGACTAAGCTGACTTTAAATAATCAACGGTCAAACTTTTCTTAACTCAGTCTATATAGAAACCATAGTTTCTAAGTTGACTTTAACTAATCAACGGTCAAACTTTACTTGACTCAATCAATATAGAAACCCTAGTTACTAAGTTGACTTTGACTAATCAACGGTTAAACCTTACTTGACTTTCTGTATATAAATACTAGTGACTAAGTTGACTTTAACTAATCAACGGTCAAACTTTACTTGATTCACTCTATAAAAAACCTTAGTTACTAAGTTGACTTTAACTAATCAACGATCAAGCATTGCTCGACTTTCAATATATAAATAATAATAACATGGTTGACTTTGTCTAATCAATGATCAAACATTACTTGACTTTCAATATATAAACATTAATATTAAAGTTGACGTTAACTTATTAACGGTCAACCTTCATTTGAATTTGTATATAATAAATACTATAAATGTGGTTGACTTTAACTAATCATCGGTTAAACCTTACTTGACTTTCTGCATATAATACTAGTGAATAAGTTGACTTTAACTAATCGACGGTCAAACTTTGCATGACTCTCTCTATATAGAAACCCTAGTGACTAAGCTGACTTTAACTAATCAACGGTCAAACTTTACTTGACTCACTCTATATAGAAACCCTAGTTACTAAGTTGACTTTATCTAATCAACGGTCAAACTTTACTTGACTCACTCTATATAGAAACCCTAGTTACTAAGTTGACTTTGACTAATCAATGGTTAAACCTTACTTGACTTTCTGTATATAAATACTAGTGACTAAGTTGACTTTAACTAATCAACGGTCAAACTTTACTTGACTCACTCTATATCAAACCCTAGTTACTAAGTTGACTTTAACTAATCAACGATCAAGCATTGCTCGACTTCCAATACATAAATAATAATAACAAGGTTGATTTTTTCTAATCAATGATCAAACATTACTTGACTTTCAATATATAAACATTAATATTAAAGTTGACGTTAACTTATTAACGGTCAACCTTTATTTGAATTTGTATATAATAAATACTATAAATGTGTTTGACTTTAACTAATCGTTGGTTAAACCTTACTTGACTTTATACATATAAATACTAGTGAATAAGTTGACTTTAACTAATCGACAGTCAAACTTTACATGACTCTCTCTGTATAGAAATCCTAGTGACTAAGCTGACTTTAAATAATCAACGGTCAAACTTTTCTTAACTCACTCTATATTGAAACCCTAGTTACTAAGTTGACTTTAACTAATCAACAGTCAAACTTTACTTGACTCACTCTATATAGAAACCCTAGTTACTAAGTTGACTTTGACTAATCAACGGTTAAACCTTACTTGACTTTCTGTATATAAATACTAGTGACTAAGTTGACTTTAACTAATCAGCGGTCAAACTTTACTTGACTCACTCTATATAAAACCCTAGTTACTAAGTTGACTTTAACTAATCAACGATCAAGCATTGATCGACTGTCAATACATAAATAATAATAACAAGGTTGACTTTGTCTAATCAATGATCAAACATTACTTGATATTCAATATATAAACATTAATATTAAAGTTGACGTTAACTTATTAACGGTCTACCTTTATTTGAATTTGTATATAATAAATATTATAAATGTGTTTGACTTTAACTAATTATTGGTTAAACCTTACTTGACTTTCTACATATAAATACTAGTGAATAAGTTGACTTTAACTAATCGACGGTCAAACTTTGCATGACTCTCTCTATATAGAAATCCTAGTGACTAAGCTGACTTTAAATAATCAACGGTCAAACTTTTCTTAACTCAGTCTATATAGAAACCATAGTTTCTAAGTTGACTTTAACTAATCAACGGTCAAACTTTACTTGACTCACTCAATATAGAAACCCTAGTTACTAAGTTGACTTTGACTAATCAACGGTTAAACCTTACTTGACTTTCTGTATATAAATACTAGGGACTAAGTTGACTTTAACTAATCAACGGTCAAACTTTACTTGATTCACTCTATAAAAAACCTTAGTTACTAAGTTGACTTTAACTAATCAACGATCAAGCATTGCTCGACTTTCAATACATAAATAATAATAACATGGTTGACTTTGTCTAATCAATGATCAAACATTACTTGACTTTCAATATATAAACATTAATATTAAAGTTGACGTTAACTTATTAACGGTCAACCTTCATTTGAATTTGTATATAATAAATACTATAAATGTGGTTGACTTTAACTAATCATCGGTTAAACCTTACTTGACTTTCTGCATATAAATACTAGTGAATAAGTTGACTTTAACTAATCGACGGTCAAACTTTGCATGACTCTCTCTATATAGAAACCCTAGTGACTAAGCTGACTTTAACTAATCAACGGTCAAACTTTACTTGACTCACTCTATATAGAAACCATAGTTACTAAGTTGACTTTATCTAATCAACGGTCAAACTTTACTTGACTCACTCTATATAGAAACCCTAGTTACTAAGTTGACTTTGACTAATCAATGGTTAAACCTTACTTGACTTTCTGTATATAAATACTAGTGACTAAGTTGACTTTAACTAATCAACGGCCAGACTTTACTTGACTCGACCTATATAAAACCCTAGTTACTAAGTTGACTTTAACTAATCAACGATCAAGCATTGCTCGACTTCCAATACATAAATAATAATAACAAGGTTGACCTTTTCTAATCAATGATCAAACATTACTTGACTTTCAATATATAAACATTAATATTAAAGTTGACGTTAACTTATTAACGGTCAACCTTTATTTGAATTTGTATATAATAAATACAATAAATGTGTTTGACTTTAACTAATCGTTGGTTAAACCTTACTTGACTTTCTACATATAAATACTAGTGAATAAGTTGACTTTAAGTAATCGACAGTCAAACTTTACATGACTCTCTCTGTATAGAAATCCTAATGACTAAGCTGACTTTAAATAATCAACGGTCAAACTTTTCTTAACTCACTCTATATAGAAACCCTAGTTACTAAGTTGGCTTTAACTAATCAACGGTCAAACTTTACTTGACTCACTCTATATAGAAACCCTAGTTACTAAGTTGACTTTGACTAATCAACGGTTAAACCTTACTTGACTTTCTGTATATAAATACTAGTGACTAAGTTGACTTTAACTAATCAGCGGTCAAACTTTACTTGACTCACTCTATATAAAACCCTAGTTACTAAGTTGACTTTAACTAATCAACGATCAAGCATTGATCGACTGTCAATACATAAATAATAATAACAAGGTTGACTTTGTCTAATCAATGATCAAACATTACTTGATATTCAATATATAAACATTAATATTAAAGTTGACGTAGTTGACCTTAACTTATTAACGGTCAACCTTTATTTGAATTTGTATATAATAAATACTATAAATGTGTTTGACTTTAACTAATCATCGGTTAAACCTTACTTGACTTTCTACATATAAATACTAGTGAATAAGTTGACTTTAACTAATCGACGGTCAAACTTTGCATGACTCTCTCTATATAGAAATCCTAGTGACTAAGTTGACTTTAAATAATCAACGGTCAAACTTTTCTTAACTCAGTCTATATATAGAAACCATAGTTTCTAGGTTGACTTTAACTAATCAACGGTCAAACTTTACTTGACTCACTCAATATAGAAACCCTAGTTACTAAGTTGACTTTGACTAATCAACAGTTAAACCTTACTTGACTTTCTGTGTATAAATAATAGTGACTAAGTTGACTTTAACTAATCAACGGTCAAACTTTACTTGACTCACTCTATATAAAACCATAGTTACTAAGTTGACTTTAACTAATCAACGATGAAGCATTACTCAACTTCCAATACATAAATACTATATTGACTTTAACTAATCAGCGGTCAAACTTTACTTGACTCACTCTATATAAAACCCTAGTTACTAAGTTGACTTTAACTAATCAACGATCAAACATTGATCGACTGTCAATACATAAATAATAATAACAAGGTTGACTTTGTCTAATCAATGATCAAACATTACTTGACTTTCAATATATAAACATTAATATTAAAGTTGACGTTAACTTATTAACGGTCTACCTTTATTTGAATTTGTATTTAATAAATATTATAAATGTGTTTGACTTTAACTAATTATCGGTTAAACCTTACTTGACTTTCTACATATAAATACTAGTGAATAAGTTGACTTTAACTAATCGACGGTCAAACTTTGCATGACTCTCTCTATATAGAAATCCTAGTGACTAAGCTGACTTTAAATAATCAACGGTCAAACTTTTCTTAACTCAGTCTATATAGAAACCATAGTTTCTAAGTTGACTTTAACTAATCAACGGTCAAACTTTACTTGACTCACTCAATATAGAAACCCTAGTTACTAAGTTGACTTTGACTAATCAACGGTTAAACCTTACTTGACTTTCTGTATATAAATACTAGGGACTAAGTTGACTTTAACTAATCAACGGTCAAACTTTACTTGATTCACTCTATAAAAAACCTTAGTTACTAAGTTGACTTTAACTAATCAACGATCAAGTATTGCTCGACTTTCAATACATAAATAATAATAACATGGTTGACTTTGTCTAATCAATGATCAAACATTACTTGACTTTCAATATAAAAACATCAATATTAAAGTTCACGTTAACTTATTAACGGTCAACCTTCATTTGAATTTGTATATAATAAATACTATAAATGTGGTTGACTTTAACTAATCATCGGTTAAACCTTACTTGACTTTCTGCATATAAATACTAGTGAATAAGTTGACTTTAACTAATCGACGGTCAAACTTTGCATGACTCTCTCTATATAGAAACCCTAGTGACTAAGCTGACTTTAACTAATCAACGGTCAAACTTTACTTGACTCACTCTATATAGAAACCCTAGTTACTAAGTTGACTTTATCTAATCAACGGTCAAACTTTACTTGACTCACTCTATATAGAAACCCTAGTTACTAAGTTGACTTTGACTAATCAATGGTTAAACCTTACTTGACTTTCTGTATATAAATACTAGTGACTAAGTTGACTTTAACTAATCAACGATCAAACTTTACTTGACTCACTCTATATAAAACCCTAGTTACTAAGTTGACTTTAACTAATCAACGATCAAGCATTGCTCGACTTCCAATACATAAATAATAATAACAAGGTTGACTTTTTCTAATCAATGATCAAACATTACTTGACTTTCAATATATAAACATTAATATTAAAGTTGACGTTAACTTATTAACGGTCAACCTTTATTTGAATTTGTATATAATAAATACTATAAATGTGTTTGACTTTAACTAATCGTTGGTTAAACCTTACTTGACTTTCTACATATAAATACTAGTGAATAAGTTGGCTTTAACTAATCGACAGTCAAACTTTGCATGACTCTCTCTATATAGAAATCCTAGTGACTAAGCTGACTTTAAATAATCAACGGTCAAACTTTTCTTAACTCACTCTATATAGAAACCCTAGTTACTAAGTTGACTTTAACTAATCAACGGTCAAACTTTACTTGACTCACTCTATATAGAAACCCCAGTTACTAAGTTGACTTTGACTAATCAACGGTTAAACCTTACTTGACTTTCTGTATATAAATACTAGTGACTAAGTTGACTTTAACTAATCAGCGGTCAAACTTTACTTGACTCTCTCTATATAAAACCCTTGTTACTAAGTTGACTTTAACTAATCAACGATCAAGCATTGATCGACTGTCAATACATAAATAATAATAACGAGGTTGACTTTGTCTAATCAATGATCAAACATTACTTGACTTTCAATATATAAACATTAATATTAAAGTTGACGTTAACTTATTAACGGTCAACCTTTATTTGAATTTGTATATAATAAATATTATAAATGTGTTTGACTTTAACTAATCATCGGTTAAACCTTACATGACTTTCTGCATATAAATACTAGTGAATAAGTTGACTTTAACTAATCGACGGTCAAACTTTGCATGACTCTCTCTATATAGAAACCCTAGTGACTAAGCTGACTTTAAATAATCAACGGTCAAACTTTTCTTAACTCACTCTATATAGAAACCCTAGCTACTAAGTTGACTTTAATTAATCAACGGTCAAACTTTTCTTAACTCACTCTATATAGAAACCCTAGTTACTAAGTTGACATTGACTAATCAACGGTTAAACCTTACTTGACTTTCTGTATATAAATACTAGTGACTAAGTTGACTTTAACTAATCAACGGTCAGACTTTACTTGACTTACTCTATATAAAACCCTAGTTACTAAGTTGACTTTAACTAATCAACGACCAAGCATTGCTCGACTGTCAATACATAAATACTACATTGACTTTAACTAATCAACGGTCAAACTTTACTTGACTCACTCTATATAGAAACCCTAGTTACTAAGTTGACTTTATCTAATCAACGATCAAACTTTACTTGACTCACTCTATATAGAAACCCTAGTTACTAAGTTGACTTTGACTAATCAACGGTTAAACCTTACTTGACTTTCTGTATATAAATACTAGTGACAAAGTTGACTTTAACTAATCGACGGTCAAACTTTACTTGACTCACTCTATATAAAACCCTAGTTACTAAGTTGACTTTAACTAATCAACGATCAAGCATTGCTCGACTTCCAATACATAAATAATAATAACAAGGTTGACTTTGTCTAATCCATGATCAAACATTACTTGACTTTCAATATATAAACATTAATATTAAAGTTGACGTTAACTTATTAACGGTCAACCTTTATTTGAATTTATATATAATAAATACTATAAATGTGTTTGACTTTAACTAATCAACGGTCAGACTTTACTTGACTCACTCTATATAAAACCCTAGTTACTAAGTTGACTTTAACTAATCAACGATCAAGCATTGCTCGACTGTCAATACATAAATACTACATTGACTTTAACTAATCAACGGTCAAACTTTACTTGACTCACTCTATATAGAAACCCTAGTTACTAAGTTGACTTTATCTAATCAACGATCAAACTTTACTTGACTCACTCTATATAGAAACCCTAGTTACTAAGTTGACTTTGACTAATCAACGGTTAAACCTTACTTGACTTTCTGTATATAAATACTAGTGAATAAGTTGACTTTGAATAATCAACGGTGAAACTTTTCTTAACTCACTCTATATAGAAACCCTAGTTACTAAGTTGACTTTAACAAATCAACAATCAAGCATTGCTCGACTTTCAATACATAAAGAATAATAACAAGGTTTACTTTGTTTAATCAATGATCAAACATTACTTGACTTTCAATATATAAACATTAATATTAAAGTTGACGTTAACTTATTAACGGTCTACCTTTATTTGAATTTGTATATAAAAAATACTATAAATGTGTTTGACTTTAACTAATCATCGGTTAAACCTTACTTGACTTTCTGCATATAAATACTAGTGAATAAGTTGACTTTAACTAATCGACGGTCAAACTTTGCATGACTCTATCTATATAGAAACCCTAGTGATTAAGCTGACTTTAAATAATCAATGGTCAAACTTTTCTTAACTCAATCTATATAGAAACCCTAGTTTCTAAGTTGACTTTAACTAATCAACGGTCAAACTTTACTTGACTCGCTCTATATAGAAACCCTAGTTACTAAGTTGACTTTGACTAATCAACGGTTAAATCTTACTTGACTTTCTGTATATAAATACTAGTGACTAAGTTGACTTTAACTAATCAACGGCCAGACTTTACTTGACTCACACTATATAAAACCCTAGTTACTAAGTTGACTTTAACTAATCAACGATCAAGCATTGCTCGACTTCCAATACATAAATAATAATAACAAGGTTGGCTTTTTCTAATCAATAATCAAACATTACTTGACTTTTAATACATAAACATTAATATTAAAGTTGACGTTAACTTATTAACGGTCAACCTTTATTTGAATTTGTATATAATAAATACTATAAATGTGTTTGACTTTAACTAATCATCGGTTAAACCTTACTCTTCTTTCTGCACATAAATACTAGTGAATAGGTTGACTTTAACTAATCGACGGTCAAACTTTACATGACTCTCTCTATATAGAAACCCTAGTGACTAAGCTGACTTTAAATAATCAACGGTCAAACCTTTCTTAACTCACTCTATATAGAAACCCTAGTTACTAAGTTGACTTTAACTAATCAAATGTCAAACTTTACTTGACTCTCACCCTATATAGAAACCCTAGTTACTAAGTTGACTTTGACTAATCAACGGTTAAACCTTACTTGACTTTCTGTGTATAAATAATAGTGAATAAGTTGACTTTAACTAATCAACGGTCAAACTTTACTTGACTCACTCTATATAAAACCCTAGTTACTAAGTTGACTTTAACTAATCAACGATCAAGCATTACTCAACTTCCAATACATAAATACTATATTGACTTTAACTAATCAGCGGTTAAACTTTACTTGACTCACTCTATATAAAACCCTAGTTACTAAGTTGACTTAACCAATCAACGATCAAACATTGCTCGACTTTCAATACATAAATAATAATAACAAGGTCGACTTTGTCTAATCAAGGATCAAACATTACTTGACTTTCATTATATAAACATTAATATTAAAGTTATCGTTAACTTATTAACGGTCAACCTTTATTTGAATTTGTATATAATAAATACTATAAATGTGTTTGACTTTAACTAATCATCGGTTAAACCTTACTTGACTTTCTGCATATAAATACTAGTGAATAAGTTGACTTTAACTAATCGACGGTCAAACTTTGCATGACTTTCTCTATATAGAAACCCTAGTGACTAAGCTGACTTTAAATAATCAACGGTCAAACTTTTCTTAACTCACTCTATATAGAAACCCTAGTTACTAAGTTGACTTTAAATAATCAACGGTCAAACTTTTCTTAACTCACTCTATATAGAAACCCTAGTTACTAAGTTGACTTTGACTAATCAACGGTTAAACCTTACTTGACTTTCTGTATATAAATACTAGTACCAAAGTTGACTTTAACTAATCGACGGCCAAACTTTACTTGACTCACTCTATATAAAACCCTAGTTACTAAGTTGACTTTAACTAATCAACGATCAAGCATTGCTCGACTTCCAATACATAAATAATAATAACAAGGTTGACTTTGTCTATTCAATGATCAAACAATACTTGACTTTCAATATATAAACATTAATATTAAAGTTGACGTTAACTTATTAACGGTCAACCTTTATTTGAATTTGTATATAATAAATACTATAAATGTGTTTGACCATAACTATTCATCGGTTAAACCTTACTTGTCTTTCTGCATATAAATACTAGTGAATAAGTTGACTTTGAATAATCAACGGTGAAACTTTTCTTAACTCACTCTATATAGAAACCCTAGTTACTAAGTTGACTTTAACAAATCAACGATCAAGCATTGCTCGACTTTTAATACATAAATAATAATAACAAGGTAAACTTTGTCTAATCAATGATCAAACATTACTTGACTTTCAATATATAAACATTAATATTAAAGTTGACGTTAACTTATTAACGGTCTACCTTTATTTGAATTTGTATATAATAAATACTATGAATGTGTTTGACTTTAACTAATCATCGGTTAAACCTTACTTGTCTTTCTGCACATAAATACTTGTGAATAAGTTGACTTTAACTAATCGACGGTCAAACTTTACATGACTCTCTCTATATAGAAACCCTAGTGACTAAGCTGACTTTAAATAATCATCGGTCAAACCTTTCTTAACTCACTCTATATAGAAACCCTAGTTACTAAGTTGACTTTAACTAATCAAATGTCAAACTTTACTTGACTCACTCTATATAGAAACCCTAGTTACTAAGTTGACTTTGACTAATCAACGGTTAAACCTTACTTGACTTTCTGTGTATAAATAATAGTGACTAAGTTGACTTTAACTAATCAACGGTCAAACTTTACTTGACTCACTCTATATAAAACCCTAGTTACTAAGTTGACTTTAACTAATCAACGATCAAGCATTACTCAACTTCCAATACATAAATACTACATTGACTTTAACTAATCAGCGGTTAAACTTTACTTGACTCACTCTATATAAAACCCTAGTTACTAAGTTGACTTTAACTAATCAACGATCAAGCATTGGTCGACTTTCAATACATAAATAATAATGACAAGGTCGACTTTGTCTAATCAATGATCAAACATTACTTGACTTTCAATATATAAACATTAATATTAAAGTTGACGTTAACTTATTAAAGGTCAACCTTTATTTGAATTTGTATATAGTAAATACTATAAATGTGTTTGACTTTAACTAATCATCGGTTAAACCTTACTTGACTTTCTGCATATAAATACTAGTGAATAAGTTGACTTTAACTAATCGACGGTCAAACTTTGCATGACTTTCTCTATATAGAAACCCTAGTGACTAAGCTGACTTTAAATAATCATCGGTCAAACCCTTCTTAACTCACTCTATATAGAAACCCTAGTTACTAAGTTGACTTTAACTAATCAAATGTCAAACTTTACTTGACTCACTATATATAGAAACCCTAGTTACTAAGTTGACTTTGACTAATCAACGGTTAAACCTTACTTGACTTTCTGTGTATAAATAATAGTGACTAAGTTGACTTTAACTAATCAACGGTCAAACTTTACTTGACTCACTCTATATAAAACCCTAGTTACTAAGTTGACTTTAACTAATCAACGATCAAGCATTACTCAACTTCCAATACATAAATACTACATTGACTTTAACTAATCAGCGGTTAAACTTTACTTGACTCACTCTATATAAAACCCTAGTTACTAAGTTGACTTTAACTAATCAACGATCAAGCATTGGTCGACTTTCAATACATAAATAATAATAACAAGGTCGACTTTGTCTAATCAATGATCAAACATTACTTGACTTTCAATATATAAACATTAATATTAAAGTTGACGTTAACTTATTAACGGTCTACCTTTATTTGAATTTGTATATAATAAATACTATAAATGTGCTTGACTTTAACTAATCATCGGTTAAACCTTACTTGTCTTTCTGCACATAAATACTAGTGAATAAGTTGACTTTAACTAATCGACGGTCAAACTTTACATGACTCTCTCTATATAGAAACCCTAGTGACTAAGCTGACTTTAAATAATCATCGGTCAAACTTTTCTTAACTCAGTCTATATAGAAACCATAGTTTCTAAGTTGACTTTAACTAATCAACGGTCAAACTTTACTTGACTCACTCAATATAGAAACCCTAGTTACTAAGTTGACTTTGACTAATCAACAGTTAAACCTTACTTGACTTTCTGTGTATAAATAATAGTGACTAAGTTGACTTTAACCAATCAACGGTCAAACTTTACTTGACTCACTCTATATAAAACCATAGTTACTAACTTGACTTTAACTAATCAACGATCAAGCATTACCTAACTTCCAATACATAAATACTATATTGACTTTAACTAATCAGCGGTCAAACTTTACTTGACTCCCTCTATATAAAACCCTAGTTACTAAGTTGACTTTAACTAATCAACGATCAAACATTGATCGACTGTCAATACATAAATAATAATAACAAGGTTGACTTTGTCTAATCAATGATCAAACATTACTTGACTTTCAATATATAAACATTAATATTAAAGTTGACGTTAACTTATTAACGGTCTACCTTTATTTGAATTTGTATATAATAAATATTATAAATGTGTTTGACTTTAACTAATTATTGGTTAAACCTTACTTGACTTTCTACATATAAATACTAGTGAATAAGTTGACTTTAACTAATCGACGGTCAAACTTTGCATGACTCTCTCTATATAGAAATCCTAGTGACTAAGCTGACTTTAAATAATCAACGGTCAAACTTTTCTTAACTCAGTCTATATAGAAACCATAGTTTCTAAGTTGACTTTAACTAATCAACGGTCAAACTTTACTTGACTCACTCAATATAGAAACCCTAGTTACTAAGTTGACTTTGACTAATCAACGGTTAAACCTTACTTGACTTTCTGTATATAAATACTAGGGACTAAGTTGACTTTAACTAATCAACGGTCAAACTTTACTTGATTCACTCTATAAAAAACCTTAGTTACTAAGTTGACTTTAACTAATCAACGATCAAGCATTGCTCGACTTTCAATACATAAATAATAATAACATGGTTGACTTTGTCTAACCAATGATCAAACATTACTTGACTTTCAATATATAAACATTAATATTAAAGTTGACGTTAACTTATTAACGGTCAACCTTCATTTGAATTTGTATATAATAAATACTATAAATGTGGTTGACTTTAACTAATCATCGGTTAAACCTTACTTGACTTTCTGCATATAAATACTAGTGAATAAGTTGACTTTAACTAATCGACGGTCAAACTTTGCATGACTCTCTCTATATAGAAACCCTAGTGACTAAGCTGACTTTAACTAATCAACGGTCAAACTTTACTTGACTCACTCTATATAGAAACCATAGTTACTAAGTTGACTTTATCTAATCAACGGTCAAACTTTACTTGACTCACTCTATATAGAAACCCTAGTTACTAAGTTGACTTTGACTAATCAATGGTTAAACCTTACTTGACTTTCTGTATATAAATACTAGTGACTAAGTTGACTTTAACTAATCAACGGCCAGACTTTACTTGACTCGACCTATATAAAACCCTAGTTACTAAGTTGACTTTAACTAATCAACGATCAAGCATTGCTCGACTTCCAATACATAAATAATAATAACAAGGTTGACCTTTTCTAATCAATGATCAAACATTACTTGACTTTCAATATATAAACATTAATATTAAAGTTGACGTTAACTTATTAACGGTCAACCTTTATTTGAATTTGTATATAATAAATACTATAAATGTGTTTGACTTTAACTAATCGTTGGTTAAACCTTACTTGACTTTCTACATATAAATACTAGTGAATAAGTTGACTTTAAGTAATCGACAGTCAAACTTTACATGACTCTCTCTGTATAGAAATCCTAATGACTAAGCTGACTTTAAATAATCAACGGTCAAACTTTTCTTAACTCACTCTATATAGAAACCCTAGTTACTAAGTTGGCTTTAACTAATCAACGGTCAAACTTTACTTGACTCACTCTATATAGAAACCCTAGTTACTAAGTTGACTTTGACTAATCAACGGTTAAACCTTACTTGACTTTCTGTATATAAATACTAGTGACTAAGTTGACTTTAACTAATCAGCGGTCAAACTTTACTTGACTCACTCTATATAAAACCCTAGTTACTAAGTTGACTTTAACTAATCAACGATCAAGCATTGATCGACTGTCAATACATAAATAATAATAACAAGGTTGACTTTGTCTAATCAATGATCAAACATTACTTGATATTCAATATATAAACATTAATATTAAAGTTGACGTAGTTGACCTTAACTTATTAACGGTCAACCTTTATTTGAATTTGTATATAATAAATACTATAAATGTGTTTGACTTTAACTAATCATCGGTTAAACCTTACTTAACTTTCTACATATAAATACTAGTGAATAAGTTGACTTTAACTAATCGACGGTCAAACTTTGCATGACTCTCTCTATATAGAAATCCTAGTGACTAAGTTGACTTTAAATAATCAACGGTCAAACTTTTCTTAACTCAGTCTATATATAGAAACCATAGTTTCTAGGTTGACTTTAACTAATCAACGGTCAAACTTTTCTTAACTTAGTCTATATAGAAACCATAGTTTCTAAGTTGACTTTAACTAATCAACGGTCAAACTTTACTTGACTCACTCAATATAGAAACCCTAGTTACTAAGTTGACTTTGACTAATCAACGGTTAAACCTTACTTGACTTTCTGTATATAAATACTAGGGACTAAGTTGACTTTAACTAATCAACGGTCAAACTTTACTTGATTCACTCTATAAAAAACCTTAGTTACTAAGTTGACTTTAACTAATCAACGATCAAGCATTGCTCGACTTTCAATACATAAATAATAATAACATGGTTGACTTTGTCTAATCAATGATCAAACATTACTTGACTTTCAATATATAAACATTAATATTAAAGTTGACGTTAACTTATTAACGGTCAACCTTCATTTGAATTTGTATATAATAAATACTATAAATGTGGTTGACTTTAACTAATCATCGGTTAAACCTTACTTGACTTTCTGCATATAAATACTAGTGAATAAGTTGACTTTAACTAATCGACGGTCAAACTTTGCATGACTCTCTCTATATAGAAACCCTAGTGACTAAGCTGACTTTAACTAATCAACGGTCAAACTTTACTTGACTCACTCTATATAGAAACCATAGTTACTAAGTTGACTTTATCTAATCAACGGTCAAACTTTACTTGACTCACTCTATATAGAAACCCTAGTTACTAAGTTGACTTTGACTAATCAATGGTTAAACCTTACTTGACTTTCTGTATATAAATACTAGTGACTAAGTTGACTTTAACTAATCAACGGCCAGACTTTACTTGACTCGACCTATATAAAACCCTAGTTACTAAGTTGACTTTAACTAATCAACGATCAAGCATTGCTCGACTTCCAATACATAAATAATAATAACAAGGTTGACCTTTTCTAATCAATGATCAAACATTACTTGACTTTCAATATATAAACATTAATATTAAAGTTGACGTTAACTTATTAACGGTCAACCTTTATTTGAATTTGTATATAATAAATACTATAAATGTGTTTGACTTTAACTAATCGTTGGTTAAACCTTACTTGACTTTCTACATATAAATACTAGTGAATAAGTTGACTTTAAGTAATCGACAGTCAAACTTTACATGACTCTCTCTGTATAGAAATCCTAATGACTAAGCTGACTTTAAATAATCAACGGTCAAACTTTTCTTAACTCACTCTATATAGAAACCCTAGTTACTAAGTTGGCTTTAACTAATCAACGGTCAAACTTTACTTGACTCACTCTATACAGAAACCCTAGTTACTAAGTTGACTTTGACTAATCAACGGTTAAACCTTACTTGACTTTCTGTATATAAATACTAGTGACTAAGTTGACTTTAACTAATCAGCGGTCAAACTTTACTTGACTCACTCTATATAAAACCCTAGTTACTAAGTTGACTTTAACTAATCAACGATCAAGCATTGATCGACTGTCAATACATAAATAATAATAACAAGGTTGACTTTGTCTAATCAATGATCAAACATTACTTGATATTCAATATATAAACATTAATATTAAAGTTGACGTAGTTGACCTTAACTTATTAACGGTCAACCTTTATTTGAATTTGTATATAATAAATACTATAAATGTGTTTGACTTTAACTAATCATCGGTTAAACCTTACTTAACTTTCTACATATAAATACTAGTGAATAAGTTGACTTTAACTAATCGACGGTCAAACTTTGCATGACTCTCTCTATATAGAAATCCTAGTGACTAAGTTGACTTTAAATAATCAACGGTCAAACTTTTCTTAACTCAGTCTATATATAGAAACCATAGTTTCTAGGTTGACTTTAACTAATCAACGGTCAAACTTTACTTGACTCACTCAATATAGAAACCCTAGTTACTAAGTTGACTTTGACTAATCAACAGTTAAACCTTACTTGACTTTCTGTGTATAAATAATAGTGACTAAGTTGACTTTAACTAATCAACGGTCAAACTTTACTTGACTCACTCTATATAAAACCATAGTTACTAACTTGACTTTAACTAATCAACGATCAAGCATTACTCAACTTCCAATACATAAATACTATATTGACTTTAACTAATCAGTGGTCAAACTTTACTTGACTCACTCTATATAAAACCCTAGTTACTAAGTTGACTTTAACTAATCAACGATCAAACATTGATCGACTGTCAATACATAAATAATAATAACAAGGTTGACTTTGTCTAATCAATGATCAAACATTACTTGACTTTCAATATATAAACATTAATATTAAAGTTGACGTTAACTTATTAACGGTCTACCTTTATTTGAATTTGTATTTAATAAATATTATAAATGTGTTTGACTTTAACTAATTATCGGTTAAACCTTACTTGACTTTCTACATATAAATACTAGTGAATAAGTTGACTTTAACTAATCGACGGTCAAACTTTGCATGACTCTCTCTATATAGAAATCCTAGTGACTAAGCTGACTTTAAATAATCAACGGTCAAACTTTTCTTAACTCAGTCTATATAGAGACCATAGTTTCTAAGTTGACTTTAACTAATCAACGGTCAAACTTTACTTGACTCACTCAATATAGAAACCCTAGTTACTAAGTTGACTTTGACTAATCAACGGTTAAACCTTACTTGACTTTCTGTATATAAATACTAGGGACTAAGTTGACTTTAACTAATCAACGGTCAAACTTTACTTGATTCACTCTATAAAAAACCTTAGTTACTAAGTTGACTTTAACTAATCAACGATCAAGTATTGCTCGACTTTCAATACATAAATAATAATAACATGGTTGACTTTGTCTAATCAATGATCAAACATTACTTGACTTTCAATATATAAACATTAATATTAAAGTTGACGTTAACTTATTAACGGTCTACCTTTATTTGAATTTGTATATAATAAATATTATAAATGTGTTTGACT
Organism: Rubia yunnanensis; assembly: GCA_037428765.1. Classification (NCBI taxonomy): domain Eukaryota; kingdom Viridiplantae; phylum Streptophyta; class Magnoliopsida; order Gentianales; family Rubiaceae; genus Rubia; species Rubia yunnanensis. The sequence goes on along the minus strand of CM075068.1, from coordinate 47,468,634 downwards.
TTAACTAATTATTGGTTAAACCTTACTTGACTTTCTACATATAAATACTAGTGAATAAGTTGACTTTAACTAATCGACGGTCAAACTTTGCATGACTCTCTCTATATAGAAATCCTAGTGACTAAGCTGACTTTAAATAATCAACGGTCAAACTTTTCTTAACTCAGTCTATATAGAGACCATAGTTTCTAAGTTGACTTTAACTAATCAACGGTCAAACTTTACTTGACTCACTCAATATAGAAACCCTAGTTACTAAGTTGACTTTGACTAATCAACGGTTAAACCTTACTTGACTTTCTGTATATAAATACTAGGGACTAAGTTGACTTTAACTAATCAACGGTCAAACTTTACTTGATTCACTCTATAAAAAACCTTAGTTACTAAGTTGACTTTAACTAATCAACGATCAAGTATTGCTCGACTTTCAATACATAAATAATAATAACATGGTTGACTTTGTCTAATCAATGATCAAACATTACTTGACTTTCAATATATAAACATTAATATTAAAGTTCACGTTAACTTATTAACGGTCAACCTTCATTTGAATTTGTATATAATAAATACTATAAATGTGGTTGACTTTAACTAATCATCGGTTAAACCTTACTTGACTCACTCTATATAGAAACCCCAGTTACTAAGTTGACTTTGACTAATCAACGGTTAAACCTTACTTGACTTTCTGTATATAAATACTAGTGACTAAGTTGACTTTAACTAATCAGCGGTCAAACTTTACTTGACTCACTCTATATAAAACCCTTGTTACTAAGTTGACTTTAACTAATCAACGATCAAGCATTGATCGACTGTCAATACATAAATAATAATAACGTGGTTGACTTTGTCTAATCAATGATCAAACATTACTTGACTTTCAATATATAAACATTAATATTAAAGTTGACGTTAACTTATTAACGGTCAACCTTTATTTGAATTTGTATATAATAAATATTATAAATGTGTTTGACTTTAACTAATCATCGGTTAAACCTTACATGACTTTCTGCATATAAATACTAGTGAATAAGTTGACTTTAACTAATCGACGGTCAAACTTTGCATGACTCTCTCTATATAGAAACCCTAGTGACTAAGCTGACTTTAAATAATCAACGGTCAAACTTTTCTTAACTCACTCTATATAGAAACCCTAGCTACTAAGTTGACTTTAATTAATCAACGGTCAAACTTTTCTTAACTCACTCTATATAGAAACCCTAGTTACTAAGTTGACTTTAACTAATCAACGATCAAGCATTGCTCGACTTCCAATACATAAATAATAATAACAAGGTTGACTTTTTCTAATCAATGATCAAACATTACTTGACTTTCAATATATAAACATTAATATTAAAGTTGACGTTAACTTATTAACGGTCAACCTTTATTTGAATTTGTATATAATAAATACTATAAATGTGTTTGACTTTAACTAATCGTTGGTTAAACCTTACTTGACTTTCTACATATAAATACTAGTGAATAAGTTGGCTTTAACTAATCGACAGTCAAACTTTGCATGACTCTCTCTATATAGAAATCCTAGTGACTAAGCTGACTTTAAATAATCAACGGTCAAACTTTTCTTAACTCACTCTATATAGAAACCCTAGTTACTAAGTTGACTTTAACTAATCAACGGTCAAACTTTACTTGACTCACTCTATATAGAAACCCCAGTTACTAAGTTGACTTTGACTAATCAACGGTTAAACCTTACTTGACTTTCTGTATATAAATACTAGTGACTAAGTTGACTTTAACTAATCAGCGGTCAAACTTTACTTGACTCACTCTATATAAAACCCTTGTTACTAAGTTGACTTTAACTAATCAACGATCAAGCATTGATCGACTGTCAATACATAAATAATAATAACGAGGTTGACTTTGTCTAATCAATGATCAAACATTACTTGACTTTCAATATATAAACATTAATATTAAAGTTGACGTTAACTTATTAACGGTCAACCTTTATTTGAATTTGTATATAATAAATATTATAAATGTGTTTGACTTTAACTAATCATCGGTTAAACCTTACATGACTTTCTGCATATAAATACTAGTGAATAAGTTGACTTTAACTAATCGACGGTCAAACTTTGCATGACTCTCTCTATATAGAAACCCTAGTGACTAAGCTGACTTTAAATAATCAACGGTCAAACTTTTCTTAACTCACTCTATATAGAAACCCTAGCTACTAAGTTGACTTTAATTAATCAACGGTCAAACTTTTCTTAACTCACTCTATATAGAAACCCTAGTTACTAAGTTGACATTGACTAATCAACGGTTAAACCTTACTTGACTTTCTGTATATAAATACTAGTGACTAAGTTGACTTTAACTAATCAACGGTCAGACTTTACTTGACTCACTCTATATAAAACCCTAGTTACTAAGTTGACTTTAACTAATCAACGACCAAGCATTGCTCGACTGTCAATACATAAATACTACATTGACTTTAACTAATCAACGGTCAAACTTTACTTGACTCACTCTATATAGAAACCCTAGTTACTAAGTTGACTTTATCTAATCAACGATCAAACTTTACTTGACTCACTCTATATAGAAACCCTAGTTACTAAGTTGACTTTGACTAATCAACGGTTAAACCTTACTTGACTTTCTGTATATAAATACTAGTGACAAAGTTGACTTTAACTAATCGACGGTGAAACTTTACTTGACTCACTCTATATAAAACCCTAGTTACTAAGTTGACTTTAACTAATCAAGGATCAAGCATTGCTCGACTTCCAATACATAAATAATAATAACAAGGTTGACTTTGTCTAATCCATGATCAAACATTACTTGACTTTCAATATATAAACATTAATATTAAAGTTGACGTTAACTTATTAACGGTCAACCTTTATTTGAATTTATATATAATAAATACTATAAATGTGTTTGACTTTAACTAATCAACGGTCAGACTTTACTTGACTCACTCTATATAAAACCCTAGTTACTAAGTTGACTTTAACTAATCAACGATCAAGCATTGCTCGACTGTCAATACATAAATACTACATTGACTTTAACTAATCAACGGTCAAACTTTACTTGACTCACTCTATATAGAAACCCTAGTTACTAAGTTGACTTTATCTAATCAACGATCAAACTTTACTTGACTCACTCTATATAGAAACCCTAGTTACTAAGTTGACTTTGACTAATCAACGGTTAAACCTTACTTGACTTTCTGTATATAAATACTAGTGAATAAGTTGACTTTGAATAATCAACGGTGAAACTTTTCTTAACTCACTCTATATAGAAACCCTAGTTACTAAGTTGACTTTAACAAATCAACAATCAAGCATTGCTCGACTTTCAATACATAATGAATAATAACAAGGTTTACTTTGTTTAATCAATGATCAAACATTACTTGACTTTCAATATATAAACATTAATATTAAAGTTGACGTTAACTTATTAACGGTCTACCTTTATTTGAATTTGTATATAAAAAATACTATAAATGTGTTTGACTTTAACTAATCATCGGTTAAACCTTACTTGACTTTCTGCATATAAATACTAGTGAATAAGTTGACTTTAACTAATCGACGGTCAAACTTTGCATGACTCTCTCTATATAGAAACCCTAGTGACTAAGCTGACTTTAAATAATCAATGGTCAAACTTTTCTTAACTCAATCTATATAGAAACCCTAGTTTCTAAGTTGACTTTAACTAATCAACGGTCAAACTTTACTTGACTCGCTCTATATAGAAACCCTAGTTACTAAGTTGACTTTGACTAATCAACGGTTAAATCTTACTTGACTTTCTGTATATAAATACTAGTGACTAAGTTGACTTTAACTAATCAACGGCCAGACTTTACTTGACTCACACTATATAAAACCCTAGTTACTAAGTTGACTTTAACTAATCAACGATCAAGCATTGCTCGACTTCCAATACATAAATAATAATAACAAGGTTGGCTTTTTCTAATCAATAATCAAACATTACTTGACTTTTAATACATAAACATTAATATTAAAGTTGACGTTAACTTATTAACGGTCAACCTTTATTTGAATTTGTATATAATAAATACTATAAATGTGTTTGACTTTAACTAATCATCGGTTAAACCTTACTCTTCTTTCTGCACATAAATACTAGTGAATAGGTTGACTTTAACTAATCGACGGTCAAACTTTACATGACTCTCTCTATATAGAAACCCTAGTGACTAAGCTGACTTTAAATAATCAACGGTCAAACCTTTCTTAACTCACTCTATATAGAAACCCTAGTTACTAAGTTGACTTTAACTAATCAAATGTCAAACTTTACTTGACTCTCACCCTATATAGAAACCCTAGTTACTAAGTTGACTTTGACTAATCAACGGTTAAACCTTACTTGACTTTCTGTGTATAAATAATAGTGACTAAGTTGACTTTAACTAATCAACGGTCAAACTTTACTTGACTCACTCTATATAAAACCCTAGTTACTAAGTTGACTTTAACTAATCAACGATCAAGCATTACTCAACTTCCAATACATAAATACTACATTGACTTTAACTAATCAGCGGTTAAACTTTACTTGACTCACTCTATATAAAACCCTAGTTACTAAGTTGACTTTAACTAATCAACGATCAAGCATTGGTCGACTTTCAATACATAAATAATAATAACAAGGTCGACTTTGTCTAATCAATGATCAAACATTACTTGACTTTCAATATATAAACATTAATATTAAAGTTGACGTTAACTTATTAACGGTCTACCTTTATTTGAATTTGTATATAATAAATACTATAAATGTGCTTGACTTTAACTAATCATCGGTTAAACCTTACTTGTCTTTCTGCACATAAATACTAGTGAATAAGTTGACTTTAACTAATCGACGGTCAAACTTTACATGACTCTCTCTATATAGAAACCCTAGTGACTAAGCTGACTTTAAATAATCATCGGTCAAACTTTTCTTAACTCAGTCTATATAGAAACCATAGTTTCTAAGTTGACTTTAACTAATCAACGGTCAAACTTTACTTGACTCACTCAATATAGAAACCCTAGTTACTAAGTTGACTTTGACTAATCAACAGTTAAACCTTACTTGACTTTCTGTGTATAAATAATAGTGACTAAGTTGACTTTAACCAATCAACGGTCAAACTTTACTTGACTCACTCTATATAAAACCATAGTTACTAACTTGACTTTAACTAATCAACGATCAAGCATTACCTAACTTCCAATACATAAATACTATATTGACTTTAACTAATCAGCGGTCAAACTTTACTTGACTCCCTCTATATAAAACCCTAGTTACTAAGTTGACTTTAACTAATCAACGATCAAACATTGATCGACTGTCAATACATAAATAATAATAACAAGGTTGACTTTGTCTAATCAATGATCAAACATTACTTGACTTTCAATATATAAACATTAATATTAAAGTTGACGTTAACTTATTAACGGTCTACCTTTATTTGAATTTGTATATAATAAATATTATAAATGTGTTTGACTTTAACTAATTATTGGTTAAACCTTACTTGACTTTCTACATATAAATACTAGTGAATAAGTTGACTTTAACTAATCGACGGTCAAACTTTGCATGACTCTCTCTATATAGAAATCCTAGTGACTAAGCTGACTTTAAATAATCAACGGTCAAACTTTTCTTAACTCAGTCTATATAGAAACCATAGTTTCTAAGTTGACTTTAACTAATCAACGGTCAAACTTTACTTGACTCACTCAATATAGAAACCCTAGTTACTAAGTTGACTTTGACTAATCAACGGTTAAACCTTACTTGACTTTCTGTATATAAATACTAGGGACTAAGTTGACTTTAACTAATCAACGGTCAAACTTTACTTGATTCACTCTATAAAAAACCTTAGTTACTAAGTTGACTTTAACTAATCAACGATCAAGCATTGCTCGACTTTCAATACATAAATAATAATAACATGGTTGACTTTGTCTAATCAATGATCAAACATTACTTGACTTTCAATATATAAACATTAATATTAAAGTTGACGTTAACTTATTAACGGTCAACCTTCATTTGAATTTGTATATAATAAATACTATAAATGTGGTTGACTTTAACTAATCATCGGTTAAACCTTACTTGACTTTCTGCATATAAATACTAGTGAATAAGTTGACTTTAACTAATCGACGGTCAAACTTTGCATGACTCTCTCTATATAGAAACCCTAGTGACTAAGCTGACTTTAACTAATCAACGGTCAAACTTTACTTGACTCACTCTATATAGAAACCATAGTTACTAAGTTGACTTTATCTAATCAACGGTCAAACTTTACTTGACTCACTCTATATAGAAACCCTAGTTACTAAGTTGACTTTGACTAATCAATGGTTAAACCTTACTTGACTTTCTGTATATAAATACTAGTGACTAAGTTGACTTTAACTAATCAACGGCCAGACTTTACTTGACTCGACCTATATAAAACCCTAGTTACTAAGTTGACTTTAACTAATCAACGATCAAGCATTGCTCGACTTCCAATACATAAATAATAATAACAAGGTTGACCTTTTCTAATCAATGATCAAACATTACTTGACTTTCAATATATAAACATTAATATTAAAGTTGACGTTAACTTATTAACGGTCAACCTTTATTTGAATTTGTATATAATAAATACTATAAATGTGTTTGACTTTAACTAATCGTTGGTTAAACCTTACTTGACTTTCTACATATAAATACTAGTGAATAAGTTGACTTTAAGTAATCGACAGTCAAACTTTACATGACTCTCTCTGTATAGAAATCCTAATGACTAAGCTGACTTTAAATAATCAACGGTCAAACTTTTCTTAACTCACTCTATATAGAAACCCTAGTTACTAAGTTGGCTTTAACTAATCAACGGTCAAACTTTACTTGACTCACTCTATATAGAAACCCTAGTTACTAAGTTGACTTTGACTAATCAACGGTTAAACCTTACTTGACTTTCTGTATATAAATACTAGTGACTAAGTTGACTTTAACTAATCAGCGGTCAAACTTTACTTGACTCACTCTATATAAAACCCTAGTTACTAAGTTGACTTTAACTAATCAACGATCAAGCATTGATCGACTGTCAATACATAAATAATAATAACAAGGTTGTCTTTGTCTAATCAATGATCAAACATTACTTGATATTCAATATATAAACATTAATATTAAAGTTGACGTAGTTGACCTTAACTTATTAACGGTCAACCTTTATTTGAATTTGTATATAATAAATACTATAAATGTGTTTGACTTTAACTAATCATCGGTTAAACCTTACTTAACTTTCTACATATAAATACTAGTGAATAAGTTGACTTTAACTAATCGACGGTCAAACTTTGCATGACTCTCTCTATATAGAAATCCTAGTGACTAAGTTGACTTTAAATAATCAACGGTCAAACTTTTCTTAACTCAGTCTATATATAGAAACCATAGTTTCTAGGTTGACTTTAACTAATCAACGGTCAAACTTTTCTTAACTCAGTCTATATAGAAACCATAGTTTCTAAGTTGACTTTAACTAATCAACGATCAAACTTTACTTGACTCACTCAATATAGAAACCCTAGTCACTAAGTTGACTTTGACTAATCAACGGTTTAAACCTTACTTGACTTTCTGTATATAAATACTAGGGACTAAGTTGACTTTAACTAATCAACGGTCAAACTTTACTTGATTCACTCTATAAAAAACCTTAGTTACTAAGTTGACTTTAACTAATCAACGATCAAGCATTGCTCGACTTTCAATACATAAATAATAATAACATGGTTGACTTTGTCTAATCAATGATCAAACATTACTTGACTTTCAATATATAAACATTAATATTAAAGTTGACGTTAACTTATTAACGGTCAACCTTCATTTGAATTTGTATATAATAAATACTATAAATGTGGTTGACTTTAACTAATCATCGGTTAAACCTTACTTGACTTTCTGCATATAAATACTAGTGAATAAGTTGACTTTAACTAATCGACGGTCAAACTTTGCATGACTCTCTCTATATAGAAACCCTAGTGACTAAGCTGACTTTAACTAATCAACGGTCAAACTTTACTTGACTCACTCTATATAGAAACCATAGTTACTAAGTTGACTTTATCTAATCAACGGTCAAACTTTACTTGACTCACTCTATATAGAAACCCTAGTTACTAAGTTGACTTTGACTAATCAATGGTTAAACCTTACTTGACTTTCTGTATATAAATACTAGTGACTAAGTTGACTTTAACTAATCAACGGCCAGACTTTACTTGACTCGACCTATATAAAACCCTAGTTACTAAGTTGACTTTAACTAATCAACGATCAAGCATTGCTCGACTTCCAATACATAAATAATAATAACAAGGTTGACCTTTTCTAATCAATGATCAAACATTACTTGACTTTCAATATATAAACATTAATATTAAAGTTGACGTTAACTTATTAACGGTCAACCTTTATTTGAATTTGTATATAATAAATACTATAAATGTGTTTGACTTTAACTAATCGTTGGTTAAACCTTACTTGACTTTCTACATATAAATACTAGTGAATAAGTTGACTTTAAGTAATCGACAGTCAAACTTTACATGACTCTCTCTGTATAGAAATCCTAATGACTAAGCTGACTTTAAATAATCAACGGTCAAACTTTTCTTAACTCACTCTATATAGAAACCCTAGTTACTAAGTTGGCTTTAACTAATCAACGGTCAAACTTTACTTGACTCACTCTATACAGAAACCCTAGTTACTAAGTTGACTTTGACTAATCAACGGTTAAACCTTACTTGACTTTCTGTATATAAATACTAGTGACTAAGTTGACTTTAACTAATCAGCGGTCAAACTTTACTTGACTCACTCTATATAAAACCCTAGTTACTAAGTTGACTTTAACTAATCAACGATCAAGCATTGATCGACTGTCAATACATAAATAATAATAACAAGGTTGACTTTGTCTAATCAATGATCAAACATTACTGATATTCAATATATAAACATTAATATTAAAGTTGACGTAGTTGACCTTAACTTATTAACGGTCAACCTTTATTTGAATTTGTATATAATAAATACTATAAATGTGTTTGACTTTAACTAATCATCGGTTAAACCTTACTTAACTTTCTACATATAAATACTAGTGAATAAGTTGACTTTAACTAATCGACGGTCAAACTTTGCATGACTCTCTCTATATAGAAATCCTAGTGACTAAGTTGACTTTAAATAATCAACGGTCAAACTTTTCTTAACTCAGTCTATATATAGAAACCATAGTTTCTAGGTTGACTTTAACTAATCAACGGTCAAACTTTACTTGACTCACTCAATATAGAAACCCTAGTTACTAAGTTGACTTTGACTAATCAACAGTTAAACCTTACTTGACTTTCTGTGTATAAATAATAGTGACTAAGTTGACTTTAACTAATCAACGGTCAAACTTTACTTGACTCACTCTATATAAAACCATAGTTACTAAGTTGACTTTAACTAATCAACGATCAAGCATTACTCAACTTCCAATACATAAATACTATATTGACTTTAACTAATCAGTGGTCAAACTTTACTTGACTCACTCTATATAAAACCCTAGTTACTAAGTTGACTTTAACTAATCAACGATCAAACATTGATCGACTGTCAATACATAAATAATAATAACAAGGTTGACTTTGTCTAATCAATGATCAAACATTACTTGACTTTCAATATATAAACATTAATATTAAAGTTGACGTTAACTTATTAACGGTCTACCTTTATTTGAATTTGTATTTAATAAATATTATAAATGTGTTTGACTTTAACTAATTATCGGTTAAACCTTACTTGACTTTCTACATATAAATACTAGTGAATAAGTTGACTTTAACTAATCGACGGTCAAACTTTGCATGACTCTCTCTATATAGAAATCCTAGTGACTAAGCTGACTTTAAATAATCAACGGTCAAACTTTTCTTAACTCAGTCTATATAGAGACCATAGTTTCTAAGTTGACTTTAACTAATCAACGGTCAAACTTTACTTGACTCACTCAATATAGAAACCCTAGTTACTAAGTTGACTTTGACTAATCAACGGTTAAACCTTACTTGACTTTCTGTATATAAATACTAGGGACTAAGTTGACTTTAACTAATCAACGGTCAAACTTTACTTGATTCACTCTATAAAAAACCTTAGTTACTAAGTTGACTTTAACTAATCAACGATCAAGTATTGCTCGACTTTCAATACATAAATAATAATAACATGGTTGACTTTGTCTAATCAATGATCAAACATTACTTGACTTTCAATATATAAACATTAATATTAAAGTTCACGTTAACTTATTAACGGTCAACCTTCATTTGAATTTGTATATAATAAATACTATAAATGTGGTTGACTTTAACTAATCATCGGTTAAACCTTACTTGACTTTCTGCATATAAATACTAGTGAATAAGTTGACTTTAACTAATCGACGGTCAAACTTTGCATGACTCTCTCTATATAGAAACCCTAGTGACTAAGCTGACTTTAACTAATCAACGGTCAAACTTTACTTGACTCACTCTATATAGAAACCCTAGTTACTAAGTTGACTTTATCTAATCAACGGTCAAACTTTACTTGACTCACTCTATATAGAAACCCTAGTTACTAAGTTGACTTTGACTAATCAATGGTTAAACCTTACTTAACTTTCTGTATATAAATACTAGTGACTAAGTTGACTTTAACTAATCAACGATCAAACTTTACTTGACTCACTCTATATAAAACCCTAGTTACTAAGTTGACTTTAACTAATCAACGATCAAGCATTGCTCGACTTCCAATACATAAATAATAATAACAAGGTTGACTTTTTCTAATCAATGATCAAACATTACTTGACTTTCAATATATAAACATTAATATTAAAGTTGACGTTAACTTATTAACGGTCAACCTTTATTTGAATTTGTATATAATAAATACTATAAATGTGTTTGACTTTAACTAATCGTTGGTTAAACCTTACTTGACTTTCTACATATAAATACTAGTGAATAAGTTGGCTTTAACTAATCGACAGTCAAACTTTGCATGACTCTCTCTATATAGAAATCCTAGTGACTAAGCTGACTTTAAATAATCAACGGTCAAACTTTTCTTAACTCACTCTATATAGAAACCCTAGTTACTAAGTTGACTTTAACTAATCAACGGTCAAACTTTACTTGACTCACTCTATATAGAAACCCCAGTTACTAAGTTGACTTTGACTAATCAACGGTTAAACCTTACTTGACTTTCTGTATATAAATACTAGTGACTAAGTTGACTTTAACTAATCAGCGGTCAAACTTTACTTGACTCACTCTATATAAAACCCTTGTTACTAAGTTGACTTTAACTAATCAACGATCAAGCATTGATCGACTGTCAATACATAAATAATAATAACGAGGTTGACTTTGTCTAATCAATGATCAAACATTACTTGACTTTCAATATATAAACATTAATATTAAAGTTGACGTTAACTTATTAACGGTCAACCTTTATTTGAATTTGTATATAATAAATATTATAAATGTGTTTGACTTTAACTAATCATCGGTTAAACCTTACATGACTTTCTGCATATAAATACTAGTGAATAAGTTGACTTTAACTAATCGACGGTCAAACTTTGCATGACTCTCTCTATATAGAAACCCTAGTGACTAAGCTGACTTTAAATAATCAACGGTCAAACTTTTCTTAACTCACTCTATATAGAAACCCTAGCTACTAAGTTGACTTTAATTAATCAACGGTCAAACTTTTCTTAACTCACTCTATATAGAAACCCTAGTTACTAAGTTGACTTTAACTAATCAACGATCAAGCATTGCTCGACTTCCAATACATAAATAATAATAACAAGGTTGACTTTTTCTAATCAATGATCAAACATTACTTGACTTTCAATATATAAACATTAATATTAAAGTTGACGTTAACTTATTAACGGTCAACCTTTATTTGAATTTGTATATAATAAATACTATAAATGTGTTTGACTTTAACTAATCGTTGGTTAAACCTTACTTGACTTTCTACATATAAATACTAGTGAATAAGTTGGCTTTAACTAATCGACAGTCAAACTTTGCATGACTCTCTCTATATAGAAATCCTAGTGACTAAGCTGACTTTAAATAATCAACGGTCAAACTTTTCTTAACTCACTCTATATAGAAACCCTAGTTACTAAGTTGACTTTAACTAATCAACGGTCAAACTTTACTTGACTCACTCTATATAGAAACCCCAGTTACTAAGTTGACTTTGACTAATCAACGGTTAAACCTTACTTGACTTTCTGTATATAAATACTAGTGACTAAGTTGACTTTAACTAATCAGCGGTCAAACTTTACTTGACTCACTCTATATAAAACCCTTGTTACTAAGTTGACTTTAACTAATCAACGATCAAGCATTGATCGACTGTCAATACATAAATAATAATAACGAGGTTGACTTTGTCTAATCAATGATCAAACATTACTTGACTTTCAATATATAAACATTAATATTAAAGTTGACGTTAACTTATTAACGGTCAACCTTTATTTGAATTTGTATATAATAAATATTATAAATGTGTTTGACTTTAACTAATCATCGGTTAAACCTTACATGACTTTCTGCATATAAATACTAGTGAATAAGTTGACTTTAACTAATCGACGGTCAAACTTTGCATGACTCTCTCTATATAGAAACCCTAGTGACTAAGCTGACTTTAAATAATCAACGGTCAAACTTTTCTTAACTCACTCTATATAGAAACCCTAGCTACTAAGTTGACTTTAATTAATCAACGGTCAAACTTTTCTTAACTCACTCTATATAGAAACCCTAGTTACTAAGTTGACATTGACTAATCAACGGTTTAAACCTTACTTGACTTTCTGTATATAAATACTAGTGACTAAGTTGACTTTAACTAATCAACGGTCAGACTTTACTTGACTCACTCTATATAAAACCCTAGTTACTAAGTTGACTTTAACTAATCAACGACCAAGCATTGCTCGACTGTCAATACATAAATACTACATTGACTTTAACTAATCAACGGTCAAACTTTACTTGACTCACTCTATATAGAAACCCTAGTTACTAAGTTGACTTTATCTAATCAACGATCAAACTTTACTTGACTCACTCTATATAGAAACCCTAGTTACTAAGTTGACTTTGACTAATCAACGGTTAAACCTTACTTGACTTTCTGTATATAAATACTAGTGACAAAGTTGACTTTAACTAATCGACGGTGAAACTTTACTTGACTCACTCTATATAAAACCCTAGTTACTAAGTTGACTTTAACTAATCAAGGATCAAGCATTGCTCGACTTCCAATACATAAATAATAATAACAAGGTTGACTTTGTCTAATCCATGATCAAACATTACTTGACTTTCAATATATAAACATTAATATTAAAGTTGACGTTAACTTATTAACGGTCAACCTTTATTTGAATTTATATATAATAAATACTATAAATGTGTTTGACTTTAACTAATCAACGGTCAGACTTTACTTGACTCACTCTATATAAAACCCTAGTTACTAAGTTGACTTTAACTAATCAACGATCAAGCATTGCTCGACTGTCAATACATAAATACTACATTGACTTTAACTAATCAACGGTCAAACTTTACTTGACTCACTCTATATAGAAACCCTAGTTACTAAGTTGACTTTATCTAATCAACGATCAAACTTTACTTGACTCACTCTATATAGAAACCCTAGTTACTAAGTTGACTTTGACTAATCAACGGTTAAACCTTACTTGACTTTCTGTATATAAATACTAGTGAATAAGTTGACTTTGAATAATCAACGGTGAAACTTTTCTTAACTCACTCTATATAGAAACCCTAGTTACTAAGTTGACTTTAACAAATCAACAATCAAGCATTGCTCGACTTTCAATACATAATGAATAATAACAAGGTTTACTTTGTTTAATCAATGATCAAACATTACTTGACTTTCAATATATAAAACATTAATATTAAAGTTGACGTTAACTTATTAACGGTCTACCTTTATTTGAATTTGTATATAAAAAATACTATAAATGTGTTTGACTTTAACTAATCATCGGTTAAACCTTACTTGACTTTCTGCATATAAATACTAGTGAATAAGTTGACTTTAACTAATCGACGGTCAAACTTTGCATGACTCTCTCTATATAGAAACCCTAGTGACTAAGCTGACTTTAAATAATCAATGGTCAAACTTTTCTTAACTCAATCTATATAGAAACCCTAGTTTCTAAGTTGACTTTAACTAATCAACGGTCAAACTTTACTTGACTCGCTCTATATAGAAACCCTAGTTACTAAGTTGACTTTGACTAATCAACGGTTAAATCTTACTTGACTTTCTGTATATAAATACTAGTGACTAAGTTGACTTTAACTAATCAACGGCCAGACTTTACTTGACTCACACTATATAAAACCCTAGTTACTAAGTTGACTTTAACTAATCAACGATCAAGCATTGCTCGACTTCCAATACATAAATAATAATAACAAGGTTGGCTTTTTCTAATCAATAATCAAACATTACTTGACTTTTAATACATAAACATTAATATTAAAGTTGACGTTAACTTATTAACGGTCAACCTTTATTTGAATTTGTATATAATAAATACTATAAATGTGTTTGACTTTAACTAATCATCGGTTAAACCTTACTCTTCTTTCTGCACATAAATACTAGTGAATAGGTTGACTTTAACTAATCGACGGTCAAACTTTACATGACTCTCTCTATATAGAAACCCTAGTGACTAAGCTGACTTTAAATAATCAACGGTCAAACCTTTCTTAACTCACTCTATATAGAAACCCTAGTTACTAAGTTGACTTTAACTAATCAAATGTCAAACTTTACTTGACTCTCACCCTATATAGAAACCCTAGTTACTAAGTTGACTTTGACTAATCAACGGTTAAACCTTACTTGACTTTCTGTGTATAAATAATAGTGACTAAGTTGACTTTAACTAATCAACGGTCAAACTTTACTTGACTCACTCTATATAAAACCCTAGTTACTAAGTTGACTTTAACTAATCAACGATCAAGCATTACTCAACTTCCAATACATAAATACTATATTGACTTTAACTAATCAGCGGTTAAACTTTACTTGACTCACTCTATATAAAACCCTAGTTACTAAGTTGACTTTAACTAATCAACGATCAAACATTGCTCGACTTTCAATACATAAATAATAATAACAAGGTCGACTTTGTCTAATCAAGGATCAAACATTACTTGACTTTCATTATATAAACATTAATATTACAGTTATCGTTAACTTATTAACGGTCAACCTTTATTTGAATTTGTATATAATAAATACTATAAATGTGTTTGACTTTAACTAATCATCGGTTAAACCTTACTTGACTTTCTGCATATAAATACTAGTGAATAAGTTGACTTTAACTAATCGACGGTCAAACTTTGCATGACTTTCTCTATATAGAAACCCTAGTGACTAAGCTGACTTTAAATAATCAACGGTCAAACTTTTCTTAACTCACTCTATATAGAAACCCTAGTTACTAAGTTGACTTTAAATAATCAACGGTCAAACTTTTCTTAACTCACTCTATATAGAAACCCTAGTTACTAAGTTGACTTTGACTAATCAACGGTTAAACCTTACTTGACTTTCTGTATATAAATACTAGTACCAAAGTTGACTTTAACTAATCGACGGCCAAACTTTACTTGACTCACTCTATATAAAACCCTAGTTACTAAGTTGACTTTAACTAATCAACGATCAAGCATTGCTCGACTTCCAATACATAAATAATAATAACAAGGTTGACTTTGTCTATTCAATGATCAAACAATACTTGACTTTCAATATATAAACATTAATATTAAAGTTGACGTTAACTTATTAACGGTCAACCTTTATTTGAATTTGTATATAATAAATACTATAAATGTGTTTGACCATAACTATTCATCGGTTAAACCTTACTTGTCTTTCTGCATATAAATACTAGTGAATAAGTTGACTTTGAATAATCAACGGTGAAACTTTTCTTAACTCACTCTATATAGAAACCCTAGTTACTAAGTTGACTTTAACAAATCAACGATCAAGCATTGCTCGACTTTTAATACATAAATAATAATAACAAGGTAAACTTTGTCTAATCAATGATCAAACATTACTTGACTTTCAATATATAAACATTAATATTAAAGTTGACGTTAACTTATTAACGGTCTACCTTTATTTGAATTTGTATATAATAAATACTATGAATGTGTTTGACTTTAACTAATCATCGGTTAAACCTTACTCTTCTTTCTGCACATAAATACTAGTGAATAGGTTGACTTTAACTAATCGACGGTCAAACTTTACATGACTCTCTCTATATAGAAACCCTAGTGACTAAGCTGACTTTAAATAATCAACGGTCAAACCTTTCTTAACTCACTCTATATAGAAACCCTAGTTACTAAGTTGACTTTAACTAATCAAATGTCAAACTTTACTTGACTCTCACCCTATATAGAAACCCTAGTTACTAAGTTGACTTTGACTAATCAACGGTTAAACCTTACTTGACTTTCTGTGTATAAATAATAGTGACTAAGTTGACTTTAACTAATCAACGGTCAAACTTTACTTGACTCACTCTATATAAAACCCTAGTTACTAAGTTGACTTTAACTAATCAACGATCAAGCATTACTCAACTTCCAATACATAAATACTATATTGACTTTAACTAATCAGCGGTTAAACTTTACTTGACTCACTCTATATAAAACCCTAGTTACTAAGTTGACTTTAACTAATCAACGATCAAACATTGCTCGACTTTCAATACATAAATAATAATAACAAGGTCGACTTTGTCTAATCAAGGATCAAACATTACTTGACTTTCATTATATAAACATTAATATTAAAGTTATCGTTAACTTATTAACGGTCAACCTTTATTTGAATTTGTATATAATAAATACTATAAATGTGTTTGACTTTAACTAATCATCGGTTAAACCTTACTTGACTTTCTGCATATAAATACTAGTGAATAAGTTGACTTTAACTAATCGACGGTCAAACTTTGCATGACTTTCTCTATATAGAAACCCTAGTGACTAAGCTGACTTTAAATAATCAACGGTCAAACTTTTCTTAACTCACTCTATATAGAAACCCTAGTTACTAAGTTGACTTTAAATAATCAACGGTCAAACTTTTCTTAACTCACTCTATATAGAAACCCTAGTTACTAAGTTGACTTTGACTAATCAACGGTTAAACCTTACTTGACTTTCTGTATATAAATACTAGTACCAAAGTTGACTTTAACTAATCGACGGCCAAACTTTACTTGACTCACTCTATATAAAACCCTAGTTACTAAGTTGACTTTAACTAATCAACGATCAAGCATTGCTCGACTTCCAATACATAAATAATAATAACAAGGTTGACTTTGTCTATTCAATGATCAAACAATACTTGACTTTCAATATATAAACATTAATATTAAAGTTGACGTTAACTTATTAACGGTCAACCTTTATTTGAATTTGTATATAATAAATACTATAAATGTGTTTGACCATAACTATTCATCGGTTAAACCTTACTTGTCTTTCTGCATATAAATACTAGTGAATAAGTTGACTTTGAATAATCAACGGTGAAACTTTTCTTAACTCACTCTCTATAGAAACCCTAGTTACTAAGTTGACTTTAACAAATCAACGATCAAGCATTGCTCGACTTTTAATACATAAATAATAATAACAAGGTAAACTTTGTCTAATCAATGATCAAACATTACTTGACTTTCAATATATAAACATTAATATTAAAGTTGACGTTAACTTATTAACGGTCTACCTTTATTTGAATTTGTATATAATAAATACTATGAATGTGTTTGACTTTAACTAATCATCGGTTAAACCTTACTTGTCTTTCTGCACATAAATACTTGTGAATAAGTTGACATTAACTAATCGACGGTCAAACTTTACATGACTCTCTCTATATAGAAACCCTAGTGACTAAGCTGACTTTAAATAATCATCGGTCAAACCTTTCTTAACTCACTCTATATAGAAACCCTAGTTACTAAGTTGACTTTAACTAATCAAATGTCAAACTTTACTCGACTCACTCTATATAGAAACCCTAGTTACTAAGTTGACTTTGACTAATCAACGGTTAAACCTTACTTGACTTTCTGTGTATAAATAATAGTGACTAAGTTGACTTTAACTAATCAACGGTCAAACTTTACTTGACTCACTCTATATAAAACCCTAGTTACTAAGTTGACTTTAACTAATCAACGATCAAGCATTACTCAACTTCCAATACATAAATACTACATTGACTTTAACTAATCAGCGGTTAAACTTTACTTGACTCACTCTATATAAAACCCTAGTTACTAAGTTGACTTTAACTAATCAACGATCAAGCATTGCTCGACTTTCAATACATAAATAATAATGACAAGGTCGACTTTGTCTAATCAATGATCAAACATTACTTGACTTTCAATATATAAACATTAATATTAAAGTTGACGTTAACTTATTAAAGGTCAACCTTTATTTGAATTTGTATATAGTAAATACTATAAATGTGTTTGACTTTAACTAATCATCGGTTAAACCTTACTTGACTTTCTGCATATAAATACTAGTGAATAAGTTGACTTTAACTAATCGACGGTCAAACTTTGCATGACTTTCTCTATATAGAAACCCTAGTGACTAAGCTGACTTTAAATAATCATCGGTCAAACCCTTCTTAACTCACTCTATATAGAAACCCTAGTTACTAAGTTGACTTTAACTAATCAAATGTCAAACTTTACTTGACTCACTATATATAGAAACCCTAGTTACTAAGTTGACTTTGACTAATCAACGGTTAAACCTTACTTGACTTTCTGTGTATAAATAATAGTGACTAAGTTGACTTTAACTAATCAACGGTCAAACTTTACTTGACTCACTCTATATAAAACCCTAGTTACTAAGTTGACTTTAACTAATCAACGATCAAGCATTACTCAACTTCCAATACATAAATACTACATTGACTTTAACTAATCAGCGGTTAAACTTTACTTGACTCACTCTATATAAAACCCTAGTTACTAAGTTGACTTTAACTAATCAACGATCAAGCATTGGTCGACTTTCAATACATAAATAATAATAACAAGGTCGACTTTGTCTAATCAATGATCAAACATTACTTGACTTTCAATATATAAACATTAATATTAAAGTTGACGTTAACTTATTAACGGTCTACCTTTATTTGAATTTGTATATAATAAATACTATAAATGTGCTTGACTTTAACTAATCATCGGTTAAACCTTATTTGACTCACTCTATAATAAAACCCTAGTTACTAAGTTGACTTTAACTAATCAACGATCAAGCATTGCTCGACTGTCAATACATAAATACTACATTGACTTTAACTAATCAACGGTCAAACTTTACTTGACTCACTCTATATAGAAACCCTAGTTACTAAGTTGACTTTATCTAATCAACGATCAAACTTTACTTGACTCACTCTATATAGAAACCCTAGTTACTAAGTTGACTTTGACTAATCAACGGTTAAACCTTACTTGACTTTCTGTATATAAATACTAGTGAATAAGTTGACTTTGAATAATCAACGGTGAAACTTTTCTTAACTCACTCTATATAGAAACCCTAGTTACTAAGTTGACTTTAACAAATCAACAATCAAGCATTGCTCGACTTTCAATACATAATGAATAATAACAAGGTTTACTTTGTTTAATCAATGATCAAACATTACTTGACTTTCAATATATAAACATTAATATTAAAGTTGACGTTAACTTATTAACGGTCTACCTTTATTTGAATTTGTATATAAAAAATACTATAAATGTGTTTGACTTTAACTAATCATCGGTTAAACCTTACTTGACTTTCTGCATATAAATACTAGTGAATAAGTTGACTTTAACTAATCGACGGTCAAACTTTGCATGACTCTCTCTATATAGAAACCCTAGTGACTAAGCTGACTTTAAATAATCAATGGTCAAACTTTTCTTAACTCAATCTATATAGAAACCCTAGTTTCTAAGTTGACTTTAACTAATCAACGGTCAAACTTTACTTGACTCGCTCTATATAGAAACCCTAGTTACTAAGTTGACTTTGACTAATCAACGGTTAAATCTTACTTGACTTTCTGTATATAAATACTAGTGACTAAGTTGACTTTAACTAATCAACGGCCAGACTTTACTTGACTCACACTATATAAAACCCTAGTTACTAAGTTGACTTTAACTAATCAACGATCAAGCATTGCTCGACTTCCAATACATAAATAATAATAACAAGGTTGGCTTTTTCTAATCAATAATCAAACATTACTTGACTTTTAATACATAAACATTAATATTAAAGTTGACGTTAACTTATTAACGGTCAACCTTTATTTGAATTTGTATATAATAAATACTATAAATGTGTTTGACTTTAACTAATCATCGGTTAAACCTTACTCTTCTTTCTGCACATAAATACTAGTGAATAGGTTGACTTTAACTAATCGACGGTCAAACTTTACATGACTCTCTCTATATAGAAACCCTAGTGACTAAGCTGACTTTAAATAATCAACGGTCAAACCTTTCTTAACTCACTCTATATAGAAACCCTAGTTACTAAGTTGACTTTAACTAATCAAATGTCAAACTTTACTTGACTCTCACCCTATATAGAAACCCTAGTTACTAAGTTGACTTTGACTAATCAACGGTTAAACCTTACTTGACTTTCTGTGTATAAATAATAGTGACTAAGTTGACTTTAACTAATCAACGGTCAAACTTTACTTGACTCACTCTATATAAAACCCTAGTTACTAAGTTGACTTTAACTAATCAACGATCAAGCATTACTCAACTTCCAATACATAAATACTATATTGACTTTAACTAATCAGCGGTTAAACTTTACTTGACTCACTCTATATAAAACCCTAGTTACTAAGTTGACTTTAACTAATCAACGATCAAACATTGCTCGACTTTCAATACATAAATAATAATAACAAGGTCGACTTTGTCTAATCAAGGATCAAACATTACTTGACTTTCATTATATAAACATTAATATTAAAGTTATCGTTAACTTATTAACGGTCAACCTTTATTTGAATTTGTATATAATAAATACTATAAATGTGTTTGACTTTAACTAATCATCGGTTAAACCTTACTTGACTTTCTGCATATAAATACTAGTGAATAAGTTGACTTTAACTAATCGACGGTCAAACTTTGCATGACTTTCTCTATATAGAAACCCTAGTGACTAAGCTGACTTTAAATAATCAACGGTCAAACTTTTCTTAACTCACTCTATATAGAAACCCTAGTTACTAAGTTGACTTTAAATAATCAACGGTCAAACTTTTCTTAACTCACTCTATATAGAAACCCTAGTTACTAAGTTGACTTTGACTAATCAACGGTTAAACCTTACTTGACTTTCTGTATATAAATACTAGTACCAAAGTTGACTTTAACTAATCGACGGCCAAACTTTACTTGACTCACTCTATATAAAACCCTAGTTACTAAGTTGACTTTAACTAATCAACGATCAAGCATTGCTCGACTTCCAATACATAAATAATAATAACAAGGTTGACTTTGTCTATTCAATGATCAAACAATACTTGACTTTCAATATATAAACATTAATATTAAAGTTGACGTTAACTTATTAACGGTCAACCTTTATTTGAATTTGTATATAATAAATACTATAAATGTGTTTGACCATAACTATTCATCGGTTAAACCTTACTTGTCTTTCTGCATATAAATACTAGTGAATAAGTTGACTTTGAATAATCAACGGTGAAACTTTTCTTAACTCACTCTATATAGAAACCCTAGTTACTAAGTTGACTTTAACAAATCAACGATCAAGCATTGCTCGACTTTTAATACATAAATAATAATAACAAGGTAAACTTTGTCTAATCAATGATCAAACATTACTTGACTTTCAATATATAAACATTAATATTAAAGTTGACGTTAACTTATTAACGGTCTACTTTTATTTGAATTTGTATATAATAAATACTATGAATGTGTTTGACTTTAACTAATCATCGGTTAAACCTTACTCTTCTTTCTGCACATAAATACTAGTGAATAGGTTGACTTTAACTAATCGACGGTCAAACTTTACATGACTCTCTATATAGAAACCCTAGTGACTAAGCTGACTTTAAATAATCAACGGTCAAACCTTTCTTAACTCACTCTATATAGAAA